>OX371261.1:38778325-40225616 GCA_947311025.1 Lypha dubia | reverse complement strand
CGTCACTGAACAAATACTATGAAGGATTATTTATACTGAAGTACGAAAGTTGTACAAAATATATTTAATTCTATATAATTTATAAATAATTGTCATAATCAAATGCTGTTTTGTTTATTTGCAAAGAAATATATAAATAAAATGTGAAGTTTTTTTATATTGATTAGATCTATAAAAAAATAATTTTAGTTTTTCTTCTAATTACATGAAAATTAGAAGAGATAAAATCACTTTGCTTAGATAAAAATTCCAAATTTAAAATAAACTTTTACTAATATTTACGAGTATACGAAATTTATTTGAAGAACAGAGCAGCTTCAAGTTGAAACTAATTATTGAGGGTTCGATACTTTAATTTAACAAGATAATGAATCTGATTCAAAAAAGAATCTTTAAATGACGAAATAAGATTTTCTGAACTTACTAACATTAAATGATATAGCAGCGATTTACTGCTCAATGAGCAAGAGAATGTTTTTTGAAAAATATCAGTTTTATTTAAACCATAAATACAAAAAATGTTGTCTATCTTTTTCTTAACTTATAAATTTCCAGAATGTGTTCTTTACATAAGAAAATTTTTAAAATCACTTAATATATAATTTGTAAAATTAAATTTCTTATTTCATCAGACATGTGTCCACTGCAAGTATATAAATTGTATATATTGTACATACACAATCGCACATATGTATAGATTAAATTGAGTTTGAAAACGATAAAAGCCAATGGCGCAAACTTAGCACGGTACAAAATATTCTGTCATGAAATAGAGCATACGTGAAATTTCAAGAAGCGCATAGGAGGAACTAATGCAAATGTTAGATTGACTAAACTACTACCCACAAAAAACTGATATTTAATTCAAGTCGTCTTCTAAGATGACTTTGAGTGGAAGTCAATCCTAAAAGAGAGTCAACAGATTTTAAGTTGCCTCAGGTTCAATACCGGAAATGAACAAATATAATATAATAAAATGTGTTTTCTAGGCTTTTCTTTGTCGATTTGAATATTCAAATTTGGCAGAGTTGTCCAAGGTGAGGTCTTAAAAACATGCGACTCCATGTTTAATACCAGCAATGGACCAAAATAAATTTTGAAACTGAAATGAGTAAATAAAACATTTTAATTTGGCTTAGTATTAAAAATATTAATTAAATTCCTTAAAATTTATGCTCGTGTGAACATTAATGGGTTAATTGGAATAAAAAAATATCAGCAACGTCGATAAATAAGGTGTAATTCCTTTGTAGTTGCTGCACAGACTTTTTAATGTACATTTTCAGGGTTTTGCAAATACTTCAATTGCGTATTTGTCTGATCCTCGATTGAATTATTCCCCACTTAAATGCGTTAAAACATGTACAATTTAACATGCGCACTTGAGCGGGGACTACTGTAAATAAATAAATAAATAAGCGAAACTCATTCCCCTTTACAAAATTAAACACATAAACGTTTGCGAATATTTCCTAAAGTTAATTGATTTAAATTTTACAATCAATTTAAATCCCATTGAATGGCTTCATAAATACAAATTCTCAAATTCTTCTTGTTGTTTCCCAAAATAAATAAACACACAAACAAACGAAAAAATAAATAAGCCTACCATTGTTTTATCACAAAATATTTGTATGAAAAATTCCCATTGTTTCCAGCATAAAATGCAAAAAAAAAAAAAATTGATTTAAAAAAATTTCATGTGCAATTTTATGCATCATTTGTTTTGTAAATAAACGAAAAATGAGACTTAAACACACAAATATTAAATTGAACTGTAAAGAATATGAAAACAAAATATTTATATTTAAATTAGGAATGGCAACATGACCGTGCAATTTTCCACTCATGATCACGAGAAATTTTTACACAGTTTTGAAACTTGCGTGAAGTTCGACTTTGCAAATTTCGGCGCAAAATGGATATATTTAAGTCTACATGTATGACCTCGGTTACTGCATTTCTCGATAAACGCAATTCTTCGATAATCGCAACATTCAAATAATCAACAAACACTAAATATTATTACTAGACTGTGTATTTTTTATTTAACTTTTTTTTTCGTAATTTTTACTTAAATAACTGCTTTTATTTTAGAATTTTCCATTTAGTTTTGAAAAATTAATTTTGAAATAAAGATTTTAGATTTCCGAAAATATCACTTCAATTGTTTCTTTTTAAATCACCACGATCAAATTTTCCAAAAAGTTTAATAGTGAATACTCACGCTCACGCTTTTGATGATTGTAAAGACGTGAGCATCGCCCATCTCTAGTTAAAATTATGGATGACAAAATTTATTATTTTACATCGTTAAAAACGATCCACCGCACTATTGCTTATAAACATTTAACAATAAAAAGCTTTTAGGTTCAATTCAAGTATATGGGCGATTCTCATAATGCCTGTTTTGTCGTGTCCTTTAAATGTAAAAAATAGTATTTAATACACAATACAATACAATAAATTGGAGAACAAAATCTATTTTAAAATAATTAAAAATCTTCATAAGGATATTTATTTTCAGGCATTTTAATTTTCAGCGTACAATATGTAGTGGATGATGTGTTAAAGTTATGGAATAAAAATGTTGTTTGCAATTTCCATTATTTTCATAAATTTTTGAACACGAAATAAATTTATTTTGCATAAATTTAGTTTGCGATTACGAAAGACGGTATTCAAATATTTGAACGCATATAGTCCAATCCTAACTTATTTGTTTTTAAATGACGATATGTGAATAATTTAAATGCCATTTTAATTCATATTATGTATGCCGCCTGTATGTGGTGCATACTTTAGTGAGTTTCTTCATTGTTGATGACGTAGAAAAAAAACTTGTTAAGGGAATTAAATTCACAACAAACTTTTTATTTAAAATAGCAATTTTTCCTGCGGACTAGTGAAGTTATACATATTCGTATGTGAGAAGAACTCTCACGCCAAATATAGAAAGAGTATTGAAATGTTTATAATATCCACAATTTTCATTTGCCACCGTATAAAGTATATACAGGGTGTCCCGTAAATACTGGTCCAAACCAATTGTGTCGATAGACGAGATCATACCCTATCAGAATAACCTAACATAGGTCTGTAAAAGTGTTACTTTTTTTTATTCGGTATTGTCTTAAACTTAAGTGCAAAAATTATGTAGGATCTCAATTGCGACTTTCTGGATGTTTCCTCGAAAAATTGACAACGTTTTTGTAAAATTGAACCATACGACTCATTGAACATCTAATCAAGTGCAAGGACACAAAAAGAAATTTTACTTACGACAATTCCCCTGGCAACGGCTTAAAGAAATCTGAGCAAGCGGCTGCATTTGCTCAAAACTCGTAAAATTATGAATATCTCGAAAACCGTAACACTTTCACAGACCTAAGTTGGGTTATTCTGATAGGGTATGATCTGGTCTATCGGCACAATTCGTTTGGACCACTATTTACGGGACACTCTGTATGTATTCTTTGCTCTTGTATATCGGGAAGTAAAACTAACAATGTCCGTCTGTCTGTCTGTCCGTCCGTCCGTCTGTCTGTCCGTCTGTCTTTAAGTGAAATTAGTTTTTTCAGTCTTACAGAAAAGTCAGAGACTTCGGATTAGAACTGATATATCAGGGTTGGTGTTAAATATTTTGGTATTGAAAATCAGCAAAAAGCTAACAACAAGAATCCCTACCTGCACAGAAATTTGTGACTTGATATTTGTGAAGTGTATATAAGATTCTGAAAAAACGTATGAATGAATTTCACTTATTTCTATACAGTTATTATGTATGTTTACAGATATATATATATAACAATAAATAAGTAAGAGTGCTATATTCGGCTTTGCCGAATCTTATATACCCTTCACCAATGGATAAATATGTGATTCACTGAATATAATACAGGCTGTTAAAAATATTTTACAATTTTCAATCCATCAGTGAACAAAAAGGGGATTTGTACTAGAGGTGTGCGCGTGAGTAAAAGTACGCTCACGATCACGCACGATCACGAACACAATATGTTTAATCACGTATTTTCACGCACGAAGGGAATAATTTTGCACGCACGCGCACAGTGAAATACAAATTTTGCAATAAAAGATTTAGCAGATGCACGCACGCGCACAGTGAAATACAAATTTTGCAATAAAATATTTAGCAGATGCTAAAAAAAAATTCAGGCAATGCTCGAAAGATTAGCATTACAAAGGATAAACTTAATATAAAAAATCTAGCACTGTCTGCCAAGGCAGGTTATTTAAATTTATTACTTATACTTATGTAAAGGAATTCAAAAGGAGTACTAGTGCTATTAGGTTTAGGTTAACGCAAGATTTCCAAAGGTGTATGTATGCACAACGTACATGGATATGTATTCATCTACACACGAATGTCTGCATTTGTTTCGGAGATTTTAATGTATGAATCCACAATCATACATATGTACGTAATTACATATGTACATATGTACGTAATTACATATGTACATATGTATGTATGAATGGATGTTATTTTAGCAAAGATCAAAAAATTCAAAAGAAGAAAAAGCTTAACATAGAGAATTGTTTTGAGTGCGTGAAAATTGTATTAAAAAATCACGCACGATCACGCACGGTATTATATTTTTGAATCACGGTCACGCACGCACGCGTGATTTTATCAATGTGTAATCACGAATCACGTGATTCACGCGTGAGTCACGCGTGACACGAACAATTCACGACATTTGCACATCTCTAGTTTGTATGAAAAAATATATAAAGTTATTATTAAGTTAATAAATATACACATAAAACTAACAAGCCTCAGTAGCACGATGGTTCGTGCGTTGAATTATAATCAAAAGATTCCATATTCTACACTGGGGCACCTCATGTATTTATAAATTTATTTCTGAAAGGATTATAGAACCGATATTTTATTTGTGCTGATTTTCAATACGAATCATCTAAGGAAAAATCATTACTTCTCAGTCCATGACCCAAGTCTCTAAATCTTCTGGTGTCTTCGGAAAATCGATTTTACGTACAGGTAGACGGACAGCTGGATAGACGTACAGACGAGAATGGCTCATTCAATTTCCCTATCTATAAGGATTCAGAATATATATACTATATGGATGTCATATGAATATTGTGGAAATTACATACATACGTAATGACAAACCTATAAATACGCTTACCATTTTTGGTGAAGGGTATAAAAAGGAGCAGAGAAATTCTTCGAAGGATACAAATATTTGCAACAAAAAACGAAGAGCACTTGATAAGATTAACGTTCAGCGCTAGAAAAATTAAAAAATTTCTGAAGTTGGGACGTGTTATTTATCCATTTTGGTGTTGCGTTTATTGTATTAGCAAATAAATAAAGTTCGTTATATATGTGATTTTAGTTGTTTGGCTAACTGTGCCACTAAAAATCAAAACAAGGTAAATGAATTTAAATGATATTTAGGATGCCGATGCCTTTATATCCAACTGTCTACAATGCATTGGATAGGGAAATTTTCAACATAATTAATTGCTATGTGTGCATTAAAGTGGCATTAATTAACTCTTGTTTATTATTTAAATTTATGAAAGCCCTTATTTGAAGCGGCAACCAATGATCTTGTTATGTGCTAATGTACACCACGCGGCCTCCTTCGTTGATTAGAAAAATTGTCGGAAAGTAAAATAATTAATGAAAAGGCTAAACACACAGCTTAATGCGTCTACTTACACCAGAGGCGCTGTAACTCTGTTATAAAATAAATCCTTTTTCTACATCTTCCATCTATCTTTTCTAAATTATCCCTTGCCCCAGTTCTATTATATTTAATTGCATATGTTAGGGTCAGCCCTTGAGTGCTGTTCCTTAATAAAAATATATGTTCTAGATTAAAATATAGGTAAATTTAAAAACAAGGAAAGTGGGGAGACAATTTGTACTTTTGGTACTTTTTTCGTAGTTTTATCGAAACAGATAGTTTAATGCCAATTAAAATAATAAAAATCATGAGAATCACCCATATACTATTTTTTTTACAATAAATCCATTTACACATGTATTTTACATATTTATATGCATGTGTGTGTATAAAATTTTGTACTTTTATTTTATTGTACTTTTATTTAAAGAAAAACAAAAAAAAAATTTAACAACAAAACATATAGAAAATCGTGTAAAACTATAAAAACTTTGGGAATCGATGTCTGCTTTTGCACACATATTTGCACATATTTTTTGTTTATTTAAATCTTGTAACAATATATGTTTGATTAAAAATTGCATTGCCCTACGTTAAGCATTAGCAGAAGGCAGTATGCAAATCCCATCAATATGAAAGTGAAAAAGTTTTAGGTGCTGTTTCCACGTGAAAAAAAAACCTGAATTTGCTGAAAATAATTGATTGAACTAAATTTTAAGGTAAAACTGATTCTGTACACATTTTTGATTTTTCATTTTTTCCAATGAATTGTTTTTTTTTCTTTTTGATTTATTTATGTTATTTATTTAGATTAAATAACAACAACAACAAAAAATTATATAAATAAAAACACATTCATTTTCATTCACATCCTCATACATAATAATTACTTCAGAAGCAATATTTATTTTAATATTTATTTAACAACTTTTTCTCTCTCTTCTATTGTTATTTTTATTCAAGAGGAATTAAATTGCTGCTTTGAAAGCAAATTTTTATGCCAGATTATTAAAACACATTTTTTTTCGCATGCTGATGGTGCGAAAAACTAATGACTTTGAATTTTTATTTAAAAAGGTTTTTGAAATATAAATGCAATTTTATGTACTCGAAAGTTACAAAATAAAAAGGAAAAATGGGAATAGTATACGCATTTATCACGTGCTTGAAGTTATACAATAATTAAATGACTAATCTATTGTATGCTAGTCAGCAATTTAATCGAGGTTTAGCTAAACGTCTGCACTTTTCTATACAACCAGGATTTGTTAAAGGCTCCATTTCTCCCCAGTTTAAGATATTTAAAAATTTAGAAACTTTCTGTTTGTTTTATTTCGTATGGGTGGTGAACGGGGGAGACGCAGAGACCGCTTCTATTCCAACAAGCATTTTCGTTAAACCTGACAACATAATTGTAGTTCATATACAATGTACAGTGCTTCGCTTATATTCAGTTGTATATTGTTACTTTATATGGGGAGGATTACCAGTCTCCTCCTGAGCATATCGTCATCGACTTTATTGTTCATTCTATTTAGATCTTAAATCCACATCAAATTTAAAGATTTTACTACAAATTTCAGTTTAAGGGTCGATTGCATGAAAATTCCACTAAAGTAAAAATAAAACAGAGGCGATAAATGCAATAAAAAAATACCTTGCAATGTGATAAATATATATTTTTTTCTTTTGTTCCTTTTAAATTACTACTTTTCTGCCACATGCAAAGTTACATGTAGTACTCATATGTGTATATGTAGCAGTAGCAACTTTAAACGCATATACATAGCTACCAAAATACTATTCTGATGTCAAAACACAATATCTTGTTCACTTCTATGAATAAATAATTTTTATTTGATATAAGTTTTGTCACAATTGGTTGAGTAATTTAGCCGTAGGGTTCATCACAAAAAATGGGTCTTGCCTAATAATTATACAGACAGATAGGGGCAAAGTCATGTCCCAGTATTGAAACTTGAATCATCGGGACTAGAATTCACTACACTTTACCAGTGCTACTGAGGCTTGTTAATGTCTTGTGCATATATTTACTGAACCAGCTGACCCGCCAAGCTTCGCCCGCGTTAACTTTGTGTAAAAGCTTTGTATAGGAGGTATCCGTTTCCACCCTCCTATCGCTTTAAGATTTTGCAAAAAAGTTAATTAAATTTTGGTGGCAACCCAATAAAATTTTAGGACTATCACTATTTTAGTTTTTCGGAAACGCGGATATTTATTATTAGTTTTTATGGGGGGACCACTTTTACCCCTAGATTTTGCTATAAGCTGTGTTTCATTAAGGGAGTAACACACACTCGCCGAATTTGAAGACATTAAATGCTTTAGTTGCATATGAAAATTAATATTTTCTTTGCATGGGTGTTCCCGTTCCCCCCTCACACACACCTCTTGGAAAATTTGAATGTTGTTACTTCCTGATAATGTGGCTTTCTGTTAGGGAAAAAATTGTTAAAACCCTTCCAATAGTTTTGGAGCATATTGGATACAAATTCACAAATAAAAAAATCTTTCCTATTTATAATTTAAAATAGATCTTATATTCTTTTTTTAATTGAAACCCCTTTTTTGTTCAGGGATGAAATTGGTGGACAGGAATGGAAAATTTTGCTTAGAAAAAGTTATTATTTTCGGCCGCCCGATAAGCTCATTAGTTTTTATGAGTCTCCATAATATGGGTATCAAATGAATGGGCAGACAGCTGATGACAAAACGTACGTTTAAAGTGGCGGCCATCCCAAATAGCGCGCGTCTAAAATTATCAGCTCATTGTTTTTATGCGTTCTTACGCAGCATAATCTTAAAAAAGTTAATCAAAATACCCCAAGAGGTATTAACTTTTTCGAACTTTTAACTTTTCTAAGCGCGTTTTTTTAGTCGAAAAAAGGAATAAATAAAGTATGTAATATGTAAACAATTTTTTTAGATACAAAATGTTATATTTTTATTAAAAGACTTAAATAGTTTTCATTATTACAAAAAAATAAACTTAGGTGTAGTTTGTACTGACTGTTCAATTTCGCAGTCTCGTTTTTGCGTGATTTGTGATCAATCTGATTTGTGATGATTTCTTCTGCTTTGTCATTTTTTAAATAAGCACTGCACAACTCATAGGCTAAACACTGACGACTAACAAAAACTTGAACAGCAATTTTGAAGATAGACAAAATTTTTGGCAGCTCAAAATAAAAAGGAAGTTCGGGGTATTCCATTATCTAATAAACAAAATAATGGGTTAGCACTGCCGTTGTTTTAAAAAAATGTACGCGCACGTTGATTATGAAAAAGTGTTAACTTATCCGCGTGTTTACCTTTTACACGAGTTAACTTTTCTAAGATTCTACTGTAATATAATGGGTATTTTTTATAGAGTGTCATAACGTTGACTTGGCATCACTGCTTTATTTGAGCACCCATTTAACAGCAGATAGTTGCTTGTTGTTTACTTTGCTTTGGAATTGCATTAGGAATCGACTATTCGTCAAACTCATCGTGCAGCGGGCGCTGCAATTGTTTTACTCACAGAAAATTTTGATGAAAAAATAATTTCACGTAATGGCCCAATTAATTGGCCACCAAGTCACTTTTGTCTACGTCTACAACCCATAAACTATTGAACACCTGGAAATGAACATCGGCGAAATACGACCGCAAATGCTGCGAAAAGTTGTTGAAAATTGGTGTTCCAGATTGCGCCTTCTACGCGCCAGCCATGGCGGCCACATGACAGAAATCATATTTAAACATTAATTTCATAAAATTTTCTTTCCAATAAAGCCCGTTCCATTGATATTAAAAATACATTTCCTTGTTTTATTATGATTTAAACTTGCGTCACTCTATAAAAAACACCCTTTACATATAAAAAAATTCATTCACATATACATACATACATATGTACATACTCGTATGTAGGTGAAGGTATGTTTGTACATCTATCGCAGCCATAAAGGCTGTTGAGTCCCATAAAGGCCGGTCGAACGATTAGCTGCTCTAAAATTTGGATTATCTCGTAACTGCTCCACTTAGGGAACGATTTAATTTTTTTTTTGTATAAAATTTTTTATCTAACAAAAATTTCCCATAGCATTTTCTTCGAAAATCATAACTACGTGCGTTTTGTAATCAGTTCGATTGTCTTTTTGCGTTAAACTCGAGAATTTTGTTTAACCGAAAAATTTCAATGTTGCTCTTCTGTGACTTGTAAAAGAAACACACATACACCATACACCCATACATTATTTGTAACATTTTCGCTTTAACTTTTTGAAGCGAAAATATATACATTTATTACACAAACATATAATTTTATTATTTTTTTTGCATTTAAACTCGTTTTTCTCATGTTAAAACCAAATATGAATGTATTTATTGTATTTCAAATATTTTTATAAAAAAAAAAAATTTAACTAACATAAAAAAACATATGATTGTATAGTTCGTTAAACTTGATAGTATACAATTTATTTGCTGAATGGTTGGTATATTCAAATTTCGTTTTCCATTGAGTTTTTATAAATGGCGGATCAGTGTGACGGAAAAATATGTACATACAGACATATATTTTCTGTTTTATTTATTTTAAATATTTTATTTAAATGTTTATATCATGGTAACAACAACGTACGTAGGTATGTCTTAATAAATAGCGCTGCAAGTTAATTTTATTTAAATTTGAGTTTATTTAAATTTTGAATGATTTTATTATTTTCTTCTATAAAAAAGAAATCTAATAAAGTTGAAAAAAGAAAATAACCTTTAAGCTCTGTATTCATAAACGATTATTAAAGTAACTTCTGGTTTAATGAGCAAATTTTGTTTGAGGAAGATCTAGGAATAATTTATGAATGCGAGAGAATCGATATAACAATTCCACAAACTTTTATTAACATATATTACAATCAAATCTTTATTCAAAAGTATATGTATGTTTGTTTCCCGATATTGTTTTAAAGTATTCACATATCACGTAACGCTGCGGAAGAGAGGGCAGGGGAGAAGTAGAAAAATCGAAAAAAGTGCTACATTAAACATATATAATACCACTTAATAAAGAATTAAAAAAAAAAAAAAATTATTGCATTTGGCTAAAACTATACATTCAGTCTTTATTCAGTCTTAAGGTACATTTAATATTTTCCATAATTCATTCATTTATTGATACAAATACAATCTTCCCAACAATCAATATTTGGGTTATTTTGAAATAAATTTAAAATTTTTTTGTGTTTCACATACACAAGTTTATATAAAATGTTTAATTAATAAAAGTTCAAAGAAACTTTGAAGAAAACTGAAGTTTTTAACAATAAGGGATACTTTCGAAAAGTAAACTCTTCAAACAACAAAAAGTTACTTTCTACAACCAAAGCCACTTATTTTTGTAAAATGTTGTTTTGGCAAAACGGAATTTTATTAACATAAATATTTTTATTTATGTACTATTTTATTAAAATATTTTTTTTTTGTTATGTAAATGGAAGTTTTACAATAAAACAACAGTAATTCTTAACAAAAGGTACTTTTTAACAACACAAACTTTTTTAATAAAATGTTTTTTTTTTAGCAAAACGTACGTTCTTAGCAAAAATTTACTCCTTTAAAAAAAGGGGTACTTTTTTAACAAACGCAACTTTTATAGGAAAAGGTACATTATATGAAAATGAACTTATTTAACAAACGAAAATGAAAATGAAATAAAGATACAAAATTATAAAAAAAAAAAACTTATTTAACAAAAGGTTTTTTTAAAAAGCAATTTTTTTAACAAGAGCTAATTTTTGAACAAAAAGTACATTTTAACAAAATAAACTTTTTTAATAAAACGTTATTTTTTTAAGCAAAACATACGTTTTTAGCAAAAATATACTCCTTCAAAAAGGGGTACTTTTGTAACTAAGCCTCAAGAATACTTTTTTAAGAAAATATACTTTTTAAGAAAAGTTACTTTTTTAACAAAAGCAACTTATTTAATAAAAGGTATTTTTGTAAAATGAATTTTTTCAAAAAGAGGTAGTTTTTTAACAAAGGGTACTTTTTAACACAAGGTACTTTTTTAAACAAAGGTACTTTTTTAACAAAAGGTAGTTTTTTAACAAATGGTATTTTTTCGAAAAAATCAACTTTTTAAACAAGAGGTAGTTTTTAACGAAAGTTAATTTTTTTAACACAAGTTACTTTTTAACACAAGGTACTTTTTAACACAAGGAACTTTTTAACACAAGGTACTTTTTAGCACAAGGTTCTTTTTTAAAAAGGGATAGTTTTTTATAAAAGGTTCTTTTTAACAGAAGGTACTTTTTAACCAGAGGAACTATTTTAACAAAAGGTACTTTTTTGAAAATATCCACATTTTTAACAAAAGGCACTTTTTTAACAAACGCTACTTTTTTTACAAGAGGTGATTTTTTAACAAAAGTTGATTTTTTAACAAAAAAAAAATCGTTTTTAACAAAAGGTAGTACTTCTTTAACAAAAGTTACAGTTTATACAATTTAAGCAAATTGCTTTTTAATTAAAAAAAAAAAGAAATATTTACACAGAATCTCATTATTTGATATTTTTCTTAATGAATTTTTCTGCTACCAAATCCATAAAGTCGGCGAATAATTATGAAAATATTTTACAGCCCAATAGGAAATATAATTAAAACATTAAGGGAAAATTTAAATTTAATGAAGTCTATTCGGAATATTTACTGCTTTCTCACTTAAAACTTTTAAATAATCTTACAAATATGTTTGTATGCTAATTTCCGAAAGCTAAGATTATGTTGCTGCAGTACCCACAGAACTATTTAGTTCGAAGACGTAAGTTTCCAATATGTAATATACCGGCTGAAGAAAAAATTCACGTCCATCTGCAAGTGGATAGATTGCATTTACACATTGCAGATTAAAAAGAATGAAGGCAATTGTTTTAATATTTGATTAACTTCACCACACACACGTGTTCTAAAGAATGCTGGAAAACAAAATTGCAAATAATTGAAAATTGCGAGGGTGGACTTATTAATCACTAGTCACATTTCAGCTGCAGTTCAAATTATTAATTAAAACGCTTGATAATCTTCTTAATTTACAATTTCCAAAGTTGTCCGCTTTAAGATCAAAGATATTTTTCGTTTTCTGTTACATTTTGCATAACCAACGGGCGACACAATCGACCGTATTGTAGATGTAAATTCTCCCAAATCAAAACATAAAATGTCTTATTGTTGATACTTTCTTTTTAAAAACCAGTTGCAGGCAAAGATATGCATGATTAGTTTGTTTGTGTTTTCAACTTTAATCGCTTATAGCTCCCAAATTACTAAACCCACAATAACCAACAATATCTTGTTCACTTCTGTGAAGAAATATTTTTAATGTCGTATAAGTTTCATCAAAATCGTTTGAATAATGTGGCCATAAAGTCCATCACAAAATATCTGCCTTGCCTATTAAATATATTGATTTTGTACTAATGACGGTAAATGGTGACTGTGCTAAGCCGGTAAAGGCGTTCGCATTTAAATTTTAAGTTATCTCATGTTTAAGATGAATTATGAGCTTTACTGTATTTGAAGCATAGTAGCTCTGTATATCACTGCTTTAGTGAAGTTTTAAAGCACAACGAAAATCAAGGGGTTAAAAGTGTACGGAATATGTGTTAAGAACTTCTTATACTTAAGATGCAAGAATTACATGGTTTCCTTTTGCCGAATCTTTATAATATTGGACAAAATTTGTGAAGAATATAAAAAAGAATTCGCAGAGCACTTCTAGAATGTCTCTCGCATATCGAGGACAGCGCATTCTTTGTTTAATTTTACTGATTAAATGAATGAATACTGAAATATGAATGAATACATACGCACATTTATATACGTTTATTTATAAATAAGTATGTATTTATTTTGTATTTACTGAAATTGTTGAAGTATCTTTGGTTTCATTAAAAAAAAAACAGGAGGGAAAAACACACACAATCACACACATATACACATGCAAAAATAACAAACATCCCAACAACGATTACTTTTACCAACACACAATCTTGCTCTTGCAATTCCTGGATGCATTTAAAAATTCCTCAACGCTTTACTGTATGCGCACCAACGTCATCATCGTCAACATTCAAATGAAATATAAAAAAAGGTGTTGATGGCCTACGAGAAGTGCCATGGAAGCTCTGGGAGAATGCATCAACTAGTATTTTATTGAAACTAAATGATGCCAGTAAAATTAAGATTTCCATGAAAAAAAGAGGAAAAGTATTTAAACGTAAATAAATATAAAGAAAAAATATGTATAAAACCAATTTATACAGAGAAAAAATATAAAGTTTTAGTGAATTTAAGTGATTGTTGGATTGACAGCTCAAGAGAGAAAATTTAATGACTATCTTTCACTTGCCAAAGTATAAATTACATTTGCACATGTTTATGTAAGTAGACAAGCAAGATTATGTTGAAATAAAAATTTAAAAGAAAAATAATTAAAGATTTCGAAAAAAAAGAAATTTATAAATATTTAAATTTTTGTTTTAAGAGATGTAAGTAATTGCAGTTGAAAAATAATAGTAACTTTGTATGGGAGTGGCTCTGCCTACTTTATTTTAATCTAATCCTATTGTATAGCCAGAGCAAGTCATTACCAGCTCAAAGCTTCCTAAGTAATGGCCATCTTTTTCGACTCCATGAAAATTATCCCCAAACTATAAAATGAAAAATGGGGCCAAAAATGTAAAGTGGATTGCTTGCTCAATGTAATCATATTGGAGCCATATTTAATTTTCCAGAAAAATATTAGTAAGTAGTGCTAATATTACTTTTAATTTGGCACCATTGTGCATTTTAGATTTGGGGCCATTTTTCAATTAGCTTTTAAGTTTTATATTTTCATAAAATGAAAAATTACACCAGATTGAAAATGAAAAAATTAAAAATGATAAAAGATCCAAATATAGAAGAAAAGTGGCTTAAAGCTCGTACAATGCAATTCTTTGGGGCCTTTTAAAATTTTTTTAATTTTTTAAATTTTGGGCCATTTTTCCTTAACTTTAGGGCCATTTTGAATTTTTAGTTTGGTACCATTTGTTCTTATGTAAAAATGAAAAATGGCCCCAAAATTTTTATATTACAAACAACAACGCTAGCTTGGGGGCCATTTCACACGGTCAGTTTTTGATAAAAGTGAACTTTTTAATGAAAATTTACTGTTTATTAAGGAGGTATTATTATTTGAGAAAAATTTATTTTAATAAAAAATACATATTTTTATTAAGAAGAAACTTTTTAATAAAAGTGTACTTTCTTTTCAAAAACAAGGTACTTTTTCTCAAAAAGTACTTTTTCTCAAAAAGTACTTTTTTCTTGCCAAAAAGGTACCTCTTGTGAAAAAAACTACATTTAGTGAATCAAAATGAAGTGCTCTAAATAAAGCAACTTAACAAAAAATTCATTCATTCATTTCATCAAGAATTTACTTTTTTTTAATCAGAAAAGTACTTTTCATTAAAATAGTAGATTTTTTCTTAAATTAATATAAATTTTAACAAAAATATACTTTTTTTATATAAAATACAATTTTTTATAACAAGCTCCTTCCTCGGTTTTATTTTTAAAGTGGTGTAGAGTACATGAATATTTGATTTAAGTCCGTCTTGAAGTGAAAATATTTTTGTTCGAATCTACAGAGTGATATTGAAGCCTCGGTTACGAGTTTAAGTAACTTCTACTTTCTATTTTCACTTTTTTTTCACTTTACTAAAGATAATTTTCAAACTGCCCACTTTATAAGTAGACATGAGTTACAGCAAAATAATTAATTTGTTATTATGATTATTTTGATCACAATCAGACTTATTTTCTTACTATTTAAGAGCTTTATTTTAGGTATTTGCAAAGTTTTTCAATAAATTCCTATGAAATTTTAAATTTAGCAAAAAAAAAAAATATTAAAAGTTAAATCCGGCTTTTCGATTTAAAATTCCAAACAACATTCAAGTAAAGTTTCTCTATTTATTCAACTGTTTTAATGGTGCATGCTCGATGCAAATGAAATTTCTAAAATATCTACGACTGCATCCGTATGAATGTGTACATGTGTGTGTAGGAATGTTAGCATATGTGCGAAAATAAAAATATTTAATATTTGTTTGTGTATGTGTTTGTGCAAATGTTCCGTATGATTCACAATTAAATATTGACATAACGTGACTTTGTAAAATTTCTCAATGAAATGTAAAAAATTTCATACCTTATCTAATTTCTAAAATGCAAAAAAAGAAACAATTGCTAAAAAGAGGGAAACATAACAGATAGACAGTCAGGCAGACAGTCAGTCTGATAAATATACGATGGATATGTTGTACTCAACGTAAGTAATTACATGCAGCCGAAGAAACCTAAAAATATGAAAACAAGTACAATTTTAGCATATTTGTATGTTTTGTCATGCATCACTGCAAGTTAAAATATCTAAACACTAATAAATAAAATCAAGCGGCCGTTTAAACTGTAGTTAACTTAACAGTAACTGGCAAAAGTTTACAATCAATTAACATTTAGCACGTAATAAAATTTATTATATTATTTTCCTTCTTTACGTAGCACACAGCTAGTGAAAACGGAAAAGGTTACAAAAAAGTAAACTTACTTGTCTACTAAGAAGATAAATGGAAGATGAAAAAAACCCTGTAGTTCTGTTAAATGCCGGTAGCTACAGGGTATTTAAATTATCATCTGTTTGTTTACTTTGGAGTATTTAGTTGTGTTGGTGCAAAAACTAGTTTACCTCACCCTACAATGATAAGAAACCCAACTATCAGAATTACGGGGTAGTTAAAATTCAACACATATTCATATGTATGCTAACACATTTAGCTGCTGTTCTACATATTAGAGATGGGAAGTGGCAGCGATTTACTAACAGCGATAAAGCACGAATTTAAATTAAATCCAAATGGAAAACAAAATTTTCTTTTTGAAAAAATTTGTTTGCAGAATGGAAATTTTATAATAAAAAAATTTGGAAAAATTAACCCCTTTAAATATTTTTAAGTTTGTTTGACTTATTACTGCCGCTCACGTTGATTTTTGGTTTCATGTGATTGAAAAAAAGTGTAATAAAATCGATAATAAATAATTCGGGAAAAAGAAAAAAACATATGACTCTAATACAGAAAGAAAGCCATTCGAACAATTTAGAAAATCGATGCTATTATGCGAAGGTTAAAAACTTGATGTAATAATCCATTTCCATTTACTTTCACAAATGATTAAAAACAAAAATTAATGAAAATCGGACCATACTGTTGAACCCACGCCAAAGTGAGACAACACAGTTTTTCTAATACAACAGAAGATTAGTTCTTATGACACAACCACCATCGAACAAAAATAAACGTAAAACTGTCTGTTTGACTTACGGCACCTTAAAAATGGTTGCACAAAATACATGTAGTTTGATGCAACATGCAACCCCGAACCGCGTTGCACACGTTGAGTTCATGTATATAATCTAACTCAAGCCGTACGCTTTTCTGAAAAAATTTTTTTTTTTGCAAATGAATAATCTGTACTTGAATTAATTCATGAAAATTCTACGTTCCTTTGTTATTATTGGTATTTGTTTTCTGCATACCCAACTTATTAACGCTCACTCACGTTAAGCTTACTCGTATCTGTACAATTACACATGTTCGGGGACGTGATCATGGAATAGTTGATGTAATTAACACTAATCAGGGGATCAATGTGCATTTTTGTTGAAAAAGATTTTTGCAAATAACTGCAAATAATTTCACTTTAAAAATCTTCATGTGCATTTTGTATTCGTGTCATTCATTAGCGTGTCACTAGCTATTTTAAAGATATTTTCTACTTTTTATTTTCTGAAAAGTAACTATTTTATCTTCTTTTGTTGGCAATGCAACAGCGGGGGTTCACAAGCAGGAAGTACTTAAAGAAAAGTGTAATTTATTTCACTTTGAAAACAATATTTTCTTAAAACAAGCCATTGTTATCTTTGGTGAATTTTAACTGCATTGACTGTTTTGTGTAAAGATTGAGAACTCCCAGTTGCCCGAAAATAACAACCGAGTATTATATTTTATTCTGCCAACTGAGTTAGTTTCTCTGTTTTAAACGATTGTTTGCTATTTTGTCGAGACCGAAAGTAACAGTGCACAGTGGAGACATTTGCCAAAAAAAAAAGAGAAAATGGCAATAAATTTGGAATTTTAAGCTTTTGATTGAATTTAGATGATACTTGAAATAGTTTTAGAGGAGAAGGGTTTTCTAAAGATCTAGTGTAAAATTAAAAAAAAAAATAAGCATAAAAAACAAGGGTCTTCCCAAAAAAGCATCTTATTTATTTTAATTTTTGTAAAATTTTGAATCACAAAAGGGCATTCATTATTTTGTAACTTGGATATGTTCCAAACATCCAGGAATGGTTGAAAATTTTAAATTTGTATGCTAATTTTTGTGTTTAAGTGGAAATAAAAATTTTTTAAACAAATTCTAACTTAAAAAAAAAATCAAAGTTTTGGGAAAAATAAAGTTTTGTGTCAAACACAAAAAATGTGCAGTATCATAATTTTATTTTCTTATGTCAAAAATATTTTCTTCCATATGAATCTCTCTAGTATGTCTTCAAAAATATAATCCGAATACAGTCGATTTCGTAAAGGAGTGCACAGTTTAATTTAAAAAAACGCTTTGAAGAAAATATATTCTTATTTATTATTATTGATCAATTCGAAAGGACTTGTATTTGCTTAAAAGAAAAAACCCGTTTAATTGAAACATATTTTGTATCGAAATACGCTAATCATAATACTAAATATAGGCAAGGCCAGTTTTTGTGATGGATTTTATGGCCACATTATTCAACCGATTTGGACAAAACTTATACCAAATTAAAAATATTTATTCAAAGATGTGAACCAGATATTTTGGATTATTGTGGGTTCAGTATTTTGGGAGTTCTAATCGTTTAAAGATGATACTAACACAGGCATGAAGATTACAAATTCAAACTGAATAATTATGGGTTTTGCTCCAACTCCTTTTACAAAGAAAGGAACAGCAATAACACATTTTTTTTGTATGTTCCAAACATAATAATAATTGGATAATTTTGGGACATATTGTAGGAACAAAGAGAGGCAACCTCAATATATGAGATTATTTCATTGAAAGGTTCCGCTTTATTTTTAATATAGATGCTTTCCTTTTCTCCGCACATTAGCTGTTTACAGATGTTATAATTTCTAAAAGTCTATTTAAAGGTCAAAAAGCAATTAAGCAAAGAGGTTAATTATATTATCTACTTTTCTTTTTATGTGTGTATTTAACGAATAAGAAAAAAACATTTATTAAATGCAATTAAAAACGTTTCTAAAGCTGTTTAAAGTTTCATCTAAATCCTATCCAATCAGTTTAGTTACGGTTTCAGATTTATTACCAACTATTTGGAAAAAGTCCCCACTGTGCAGTGCACGTCAGTTGCAACGTATTTTCTAATCAGTCTTGGGTACACGATGTCGTTTTTAAATTTACTTTACGTGTTACAGCGTTGACTTGATGCAGCACAGGACGGTGGGAGGGAGCTGTGGTATCGGTGTTTGTGTGCATGTGTCAAATGGCAAAAATATTGCAATTTATTTTCTTTTCTTAATAAGCATAATTTTTATTATTATTTTCTTTAAATATATGAATTTCTTTAATCTTCTTTTCCGTAAAATAACAAGAAAGACAGTTATTTTAATTTGCTTCATTTTTCAATATTTTTACATTTCGTTTTCTCTATTTTAATTTTTTTTTATTTATTTGCTTTTTGCATCAACGTGTCACAGTTGTTGTAGGTGTGAGAGAGTGTGTGTGTGTGCATCTTTTGCTGCAGATATTCTTTTTTTTTTTTTTTTTGAGTATCTTTAGCATCGTCATTTTAATTTTTATTTTCTACTGAAATTCAAGAGCGGATATTGTCACTTTTCACTAATTATCACGCAAGCTTTTAAAAGAATTGAATTTTGCTTGTAGTTCATTGTTTAGACAACAACTAAATTAAAGACTTGCGATTACTTAATTGAATGAATAGAGCAGCAAAAACAGAAAAAAATCGCAATTGTACATATTTTTCAGCACTAAGTAGCGTCTTAATAACGTGACCCAGTTTCAGTTGCATGTTGAGTCATTCGACTTGAGAGAATCATTTTTATTTATATTTTTTATTAATTTGACATGTGAACAAGTGAAAAGAGACAAAACAAGTAGAAAACTGTGTTTATTAGTGAAATAAAATTATTAACTTTTTCTTCATAAACAGTTATTAATTTGTTACAAAAAACTTTTTAAAAAAATCACGATACAAACAAAATGTTCACTTCACTTCAGTGAGAGCTTATCAGCTTTGCGTAGTAAATAGAAAATATTACACTGTACAACAGAAACAGATTAATAATAATACGAGGATTAAAGCACGGAATATGGAATCCTAAAACACTTAACTCAATCAAAAAAAAAAAAAAGCATCCGGCTTGATCTAAGGTGAAAATTAACGGCTTTAGAATGGATGCATGAATCCACGCCTAAACATCATCATGCACCCAATTTAAAGTCATACACATACATATTACTTTTACCTCAAATTTATGCTGTCGCATACTTAAATTAATTCCTATTCGGTCCCGGACACAATTGAATTAATAATTTTAATACTTAAATTAAATTTCAATTTATTTTTATCAATTTTTGGTATTCAACATAGAAAAAATCGTTTGTAGCACATCGCCGGTTACAACTCAACCACGTTAATTTGAATTCGTTTTTCGAGAAAACCATTTTTTTCTCCTGCTTTTCTGGTATTGAACAGAAACATTTTAAAAAGTATTTCATTCCTTTTGGGATTGATTCAAGTATATTTCGGATTAAATTTGTTTAATTACAACACGTACTCAAAGTAATTATAAAATACTTAAATTCAGTACGGGGTTTTTTTTCTTATGTATTTAGTAATTCATACTTAAACACAATTTAATTATTGAATGATCTTAAGTGCCCTGGAGACGATAAAAAAACACATCAACGTTCTAAGTGTGTGCGTTGTCGGCTCTCATTGATGAAAGTCAAAAACTTTTGATATTTTATTTTACGTATAATTATTTTGATGGTCTCCAATTGTGATTGACGATAACAAATGTCAGTTGTTTTGTAATCGAAGTGTAATGAGTAGAAAGATGGCAGCACAGGGATACTTGTTAATGTTTATCTCTGGTATTTTTGTGTATAAACAGTGTCAAACGCATGTATTTTTTGTTTTTTGACAAATTTGCACAAGACGCCATTAATAATAATTCATCATCCGATGATTTGTTCACAAACGAACGCCGGTCAGTTGCAATAAAAATGATGATTGACGATTTTATTTGTACATCTCCCTTCAGGTGGAATTTAAGAAATTTAATGTTTTAAAAATTTAAGAGATGTTATTCTTTTATGATATTTCAGACCAACTTCATACCGGAGTAAATTTTTTTTTCTAGCCTTTTCAATGAAGGGGGAGAAAAATACCCATAGTGCGAACAGTTAGAGCTTTAATATGTTCCTAACTGATGTTGCATCGCTTTGAGTAAAATAATTTTTTAAGTAATTTCTAAGACAGTAGACGCTCGTAAATTAGACCCACTTTGTTCCCGGCGTAGTTCTAATTTCCAAATGTTTCTTTTTAAATAAAAAGCAACACAAAAGTGCATCTTCGTTTAGAAAAAAAAACACTTCAGCATAGAATTTTTAATTGTATTTATTTAAAGCGATCACAAAACATACCATTTCATTAAAATTCATCACAGTTTAATAAATAAATATATTTTAAAAATACCTACATATGTGTATGTATGTTTATGTATAACTCCTAATTGTTAATCATGTAATCAGTTATGTTTGTTTGTGTTTTTTTTTTGCTTTTTTAATATCGTTGCGGATCGCCAAAAGACTGGTCATGTACATGTAAAATTATATAAGTAATACGGGATTCCCCTTTTTTTACTATGTTGACGCCAAATAAAATCTTTAAGGTCAATTTTTCAGTGTTAAAAACAAACAACAAATACAAACTCTCTGAAATTAGAACTGAAATTAGAGCATGTAACGTATTAAAAACGTTGGTTCTAATTTCCGAAGGATTCGAATTTCCACGACTTACAATTTACGAGCGTGTACTGTAAAAATTTCGCTTTCCATGTGTTCTTTAAGATCAATTAGTGATCAACTGCCGTCCAATTCTCGTAAGCACACATACAAAAATATATAGATTAAATTGCACTTATTACGAAACACATTTTTTTTTTATCAAATAGAAGAGATTAAATGGAATTTTGAGAAGCGTATAGTAGGCACTAATGCAAATGTTCCTTTGAAAATGTATTATTTAAGACCACGTGAAATGGTAATTGATTGATAAATTAAATATTAAAAGAATTGTCGCAAAATTTTTGATGATAATGAAATAATTCAAGGCCATATTCTAATAAAATTTAAGAGTTAAGTTAAAGATAAACTACATGATGTGTATTTATTTTTTACAGAGAAAGTTTTGTCGCTAACTGTTGGCGTTTAGTGCCCTCTTGGAAAACCATAAACACAACATTTAGTTATTATTTTTATTAAATTCATCCAAGCATTTTTATAATATTTTTTTATTTTGTTAAAGAGAACTAAATTAATTTAGTTTAGAATTTTACAAAGAGTATAGAGTTTTTGTTCTAAATATTTATTAGGTAAAATACTCTATTCATAGAAAAATAGAATACGCCAATGAAGCTAAGGTACATACATACATACATACATATTTAAAAGTTTATTTTTTATTGCATTTTCGTAAAAACATCAAAATTTGTATAATTTTTATCTATGACTTTTAAACGCACAGCACAGCACGCAAGTTGCAATGCCATAAGTATGCATAAGTGTTTGTGAGTTTGTATATACACTGAAAAAAAACATTTTTCATAATTTTAATGCATGTAATTCATGGATATTCTGCAAAAACACGTTCATTCGATGTACACATACGTTGTTTTAATGAAAATATTCACTGATGTTTAATTTCAAACATCTCATTGAAAGAATTCGTTGTTGTTATTGTTTAACATTAAATTAATAAAACACATGATTGACTTAACGTAATAGTGTGTTAATTCAAAATTATTGTTTAATTCATTGAAACGATAAACTTTTTCATTGAATTTTCAGTGCAGTGTATGTAAACATGTAAGTGTGTGCGTGTGTGCATGCGTTAGTATTGTAACGTTTTTTTTATTTTTTTTTTGTGTAAAATACTATAGAACAATAACAATAACCATAAAAAATGGCTGAAAACGCTTCAAGTGTTATAAGATACGTACGCGCAGCCATAAGATACAATTTCAATGCAAAAGTTGTTTATGGTTGTTTAGTTTTTTTTTATTGTTGTTTTAGTAGTAGTAGTTGTTGTTGTTGTTACGTTTTTTTTTATCTATACCACTAAACTAATCATGTACTTTTACAAAATGCACGCAATGATTCTAGTTTTTATTGTTGTTCTTGTTTTTTTTTTGCTTCGTAAATTGCATTCATGGTTTTTTATGTTCGAAGCCAGTTGCAACAGAATTTATTGCAAGTGATACAAAACGTTGCATTATGCAACATTTTTGTTTGATGTCTATAATATGGGGAAGTATGCATACAATACTTTTGATTTGCCGATTTTGTTCGGTTCTGATGCAGGTAAGAGAATTTAAAAAAAATCATTGGTGGGGGGAGGTTGCTCAAGAATCGGTTCTTGAGCCAGTTCTGTGGAACATCATGTTCGATGTAGTAGTGAGGTTAAGTCTTCCTGATAAGGTAAAATGAGTTGGATTCGCAGACGACCTAGCATTAGTATGTGAAGCCAAAGAGTTACAAGAGGCGGAAATCGTTGCAAGCGCCAGTATTAAGATTGTAAGGCCGTGGTTTAGATCAATGGGTTTAGCTCGAGTTGACCTTAAAAGAAAAGCGGTTCTGATTAACAGCTGGAAAACTAGGAAAGCCATTAGGCTCGTGTATCATAGAATCCAAAGAATGTCTAAAATATCTTGGAGTTGTGATTGACACTCGTCTGTCTTTTCATAACCATGAGCAGCATATAGGTTCCATTGGAGCAAAAACCTAAAAAAATACTAGAGGTCCAAAATGTCTGCAGAGGAAATTTTTCACTACTGTAGTAAGAAGTATTCAGTCTTATTGTGTTTGACGTTTTTCGACTACGGCAAGTACTAGATTAAAGACAAACGCCAGATTTTTTTCGTAGTCGAAAAACGCCAAACACAATAAGGCTGATTCTTCTCTATGTAGTCTCTATATATTGTCAGCCTCTCTGAGGTGTGATATACGTGTAAATTTGACATCCCCTGTGTATAGGTTGGCAGACCTGCGAGAATGTAGCGCATTCCGAACTGTATCGGACGAGACTGGTTTTTAGATACCTCGCGATTTAGAGGTCGTATCAGACAATACGGAGGTTGTGACTTGGATTTTTGCATACAGAAGTTGCATGAGCGATGGACAGCAACTGACCAGGGAAGATAAACTTAGTTAGACCGGACAACGCAGTTCCAATCATTACCAGGTGGCCTTATTAGCCTGCGTCATCATCAGATGTGCATTCCTGAACTGTCAAAAATTGAGTACGAGTATATTGAGAAGTAAGGTTAGTTTTCATTATATATTTCTATAAAAACATTGTTGCAATTGCTTTAACAGTTTGCTCACTTTACCAGCGGCGAATGTTATTGTTGTAGGTATAAGGATGGCTGGTATGAATTCGCTTTGAACTTTGAACCCAATTATGTTGGAATCTTTGCATGATTTCATGCAAGTTTACAACTTTGTGAAAGTGGTTCTATTGGAACTTCGTAGGTTGGAAGAGATTCGTAGAAAAATCAATTAATTTTAGATAGAGTGTAGGAAAATTCCCACCTGGTCTCGTTAAGCCTGAAGGCCGTTCCACGGTGTACGTTTGGGTCACTGGGCAGGACTGTTTTTAACGCAGTAATGTCCCGGACTGTTCGCAAATACCACTGCGGCCATTATGCTTCAATGATTTTCATCCCAGGAATTAAAAAAGAAACACGCATACATACATACATTCCTAAGAATAATCCGTTAAGAATTGCAGTCTAATATCATTATTGACTATAAAGCTAATTAATTTATTAAAGAGAAAAATTCCCATAAATAGATTTACAGTCTATTGCATAGAAAAACTGACAAGAACTAAAATACTTCATACCACATCATTTATTACTTTTCTTGCCGCCCTCGTTTCTGCGACTGTGTTTTGCGCACTTACTGTGTCTAATAAAAATGACGTTTTTTTTTTGCAGTCAGATCTTGTTGTTGTTTCGTTGCATTGTATTGTATTGAATGTTGTTTTGAGTACAAAGTTGTAGCTGCAGTTGTATAGTAAAAGTTGTTGTATGTGGTTGTAGTGGTATCTATGGTGGCGGCGGTATTTACACACATACATGTACACACATACATACTTGCATACTATGCACTATGTATAAGTATATGTTTGTATGTATGTATCTATTTATGTGTCTACATTTATATGTAGATGTATGTATGTATGTATGTTAAGATATAAAACTATAGTTTTTAGCTGCTGTTGTTGTTTAGATGGTTTGTTTGGCTGGTTGGTTTGGTTGACTGGCTACTGACCTAAATAGTTTTGCATTGGCAAGCAGCAAAAGCAGCTACAAAAAAAAGCTCAGAAAACACACTAAACTAACGGTATTTGCTTAAGTATGACTTTTTCACAAACAACTAAAAAAAAAATAGTTGCACACATTTCAAATAGCGATTTGTAAAAATCGACTAACAAAAAAAAAATACCAGTCGTCAAGTAAACTAAACATTTTATGTAAAAGAAAAAGAAGTAGACCCCAGAAATTTTAGAAACAACGACAGCTACACTGTGCCATGTACTGCAAATGCAGCGCAGTTGTAAAAGTTTGCAAAAAATTTAAATTGTTGTTAGAGCATTTAACCGTATTTTCATATCTAATAGATTTAGATACTGTTCTGCTACTCTTAATGTTTTAAAAAGAACTCAATTCTAGTTTTCAAAACACGCACATTTTAACTATTAAACACTTACTCACCGGCACATATACATATACATTAAATAGAAACATACACACACATGCATGTATGTACATATACACACATATGTATGAGAAACACAAAGTAAAATGTTTGCAATTCGGTGGTTTAAGCTTTTATATAATTAATAGTCAGGACGATTATGCAGGATCCCATTTGCTATCACATTGTACTGCCGATGAAGACAAAGTACATGCCATTTCAAAGGTATGTATTTGCTTTGCAGAAGACTACAAATTTCGTTTTTGTTTATTTAAAGTCGCTTAATTATATTGAAAGTTATACGAGATTCATCTTGTAGCATCTGCCTGCTATTGATGAATCTCCTAAATATTTAGGACACACAATTTCGAATATTTCATTTGTCACATTGGCAAAATACTTATGTTGTAACACAATTTGATAGCATATTCAACTGATTAAACAGTGATTGCATTTGTATGCATGTGCTCATTTGAGTATTCGCGCGCACACACACACACACTCACAGATTAATGAACATGTTTATGTGCGTGTGGAAACAAAAAATTCAGCACTAATTGTTGAGAAAAAAAATGAACAAAATAAAAAAAAATCGGTTGAAATTATAAATATTTTTCATTTTTCTTTGCACTTCTGTACGTACGGTTTATTATTTACAAGGTTTTTTTTTCATCTGCCATTCATAAAGTTTTCATTAATTAATATTTTTTTGTCTTCATATTTTGGGGTTTTCATCTTTTGTTTCATTGTGAAAAATTTTCACCCTGTTGTGGGCTTCGTTTTTCTGTTCAGTTAAGTCTTGTTAATTCAAGTGTATCTTATAGATTTTAATGAGATTTCATTCAGTTTATTCCACGAAATATTAATATAATGAAGAGTTGACAACGCATCGCAAAAGGAAAAACACACACATACACCCAACCAAAAACCTTAATGAAATTTAAGAATTTCTTTTAAGTCTGTGACAAATGTTTACTTCATCAGTAGATTATGATAATTATGGAAAGAAAATAATTTTATTTTTAAAATAAGTAGAAGCATTTCAAAGAGTTAAAGCGTTGGCAATAATTATTTTTTTTAGTCTTAATTTAGAAAAAATATCCAGCAGCTTAAGGAATTTAAATGTATTGGCGGTCTATGAAATTTGAATGAAAATCTTAATTGTTTAAGCTAAATTTTGAATTTAAACTTTTTAATATATTTTTTTTCACTTCAATCTTAAGCCTTTTTTTAAGAAGTTTATAAAATCACTTTATTTTTCTATGAACATTCATAGACTTCAAGCATTGTTTTGAAAAGCTTCAAAACGCTTTTTTATGCATAAATTTTAAAAAATTATTTGTAAATTCTCAGATATACAATAATCTTATAGAAAAAACAACAAAAAATTTATAGTCGATATGAATCTATTTTATTTTTCTACATTTTTATACAATTAGAAACCCATCGATCGAATTCAGGTGCAATTTTCTGACACGAGTTGTATTTTCACTGGCAAAGTATCCACTCACCCAAAACTACTTTGCGGAGGTGAGTAACAACAAAAACAAAAGGGCAAATACACAATCAGCCCAATCACGAATATTCCCTCGGAATTTCTCTCCCACGGAAAATACTTTTCTCGAGAAAAATTTCCTCCAATTATAAATTCCGCGGGAACAAAAAAGTTAAAAAGTGGCATCACTGAATTTTGAAGCCAGCTGTTTTGCTTATTGGCATATAATTTTCTTGTTTTTGTTTCCAATTTGCGGTTTTGTGTGTGCAAAGATAATTAAATAAAAATAAAAAATACTGAAATTGAGCCTGATAATATTAATTTTCATACGTCTATATATAAATTAATTTGTGTTAAAAAAAATTTGAAATGAATAATTTAACTTTACGAGCACTTGTTGTTGAAGAACAACACCAAGAAAGAAATAACCAACGGATCACCAGAAGGCAGTTGCGGGATGCATCTAATCCTCTTGAGTTGCCGCTGTCACTGTAAGTACATATGTAAATACAATTAATTACTCGATTTAAAGTTTTTAGCTTGCAACAGGTTTTAAAAGTACTATAGAGTAAATAAACCGGCTTTTCGGTATTTACTAGGTATTGGCTACCTTTATGGAAACCACGGGCAATGGCTGCATTGGATTCCATTAATGTTACCAAATGTTGCAATTGCGCTTTATTTGTGCTCTTCGACCTAAATAAACAATTAAATATTTTTTTTATTTATTTAAACTGTGTTTTATTAAAAATTACTTACATTTTTATGTAAACTCCCTTCAGTTTTCTAAGTGAAATATTTTTAGGGAAAAAACTGTATTCAAAGGCATTCAGAATAACTACTTTTTTCCCCATTCACTTTTATTCTCTTTCACACGGTTGATAAAAATCGTACAAATATGTAGAAAAGGTAAAGTGAGAAATCTCATGCGGGATTTTTATTCATAATAGGAGGAATGGGGAAAGGGAGAAAACTCACGCGGAATTATTATTCGTGATTGGGCTGAATACTTTCGTTCTCAATAAGGACTTCAGAACTAAATTTGTCTTTAATCTACTCTAAGAAAAAAGACATGTACTAAATTTTATTAGAAAATTTCCCTCAAAATAATTCATAATAATTTCTATTTCTACCTGTTGTAAAGAAGCATCACGGCACGTTGCAGCTCTCTGATGGCATGGAAAGCATCCTTGTACCAGAAGGACGTTTCAGAAGAAGGGCAAACATGGAAATTAGAAGTGCTTAGCAAGATGAAAAACCACAAAGCAAGGAAATGAACCACTACGCAACTACATGAAAACATTGTTCCTTGCCCCAACACATGGCGCCCATTACGACATTTTTACTAATTTTTGCATAACCACTGAACGACTTTTTAATACAAAGTTTCTAAAGCTTTCCTGTGGAAGATGATATTTGTATTTCTTAACATGATAAAAAATTTTACAGCATTTTTGTAAACATACGACAACCATTTTGTACTCAAATTAATGTGCGGTTTATACAAAACAAAAAATTGGTTTGAGTAAAAAATTTTTATGAAAACCACTCAGTTTTTTGAGTGATTCCTATACAAATTTTCTACTCAAACCAATTGTTTGCATTATGGATACCGCAGATAATTAAATTTTGTCAAATTTTAGTTATTTTTTTTTCCAGTGTATGTAAGTCCTTACAGAAGACTTAAAATAAAATTTTATTTCAAGCTAAATCTTGGGAGAGGGCAGCCGGATACCTGTTTTAAGAACTTATTATTTTTCGCAATATTTTTACACGAAAACAGTTGTGACGAACAGTACTCTGAGGAAGGGCAGACGGGTTAAGCCAATTATGTCTAGATACTAGGACATTGCCGTATCAAGACCTTAACATTTCATTCATGTTGCAGTAAAAGGACTTTTAAATAAAATCCTGAAAATATTGCCGGGGGAGAGAGATTTTCCCGACATAATAAAGCTGAAGCTGTTATGTATTATGTTATACGAGGACAGTTTGAAAATTCCATGACTTATTATATTTTCAGAGCAGAAACTTTTATCTACTGCATCTATTATTTTTTCGAGGAATCTCGAAAAATCCTTACTGAGAACGCATTGTTAGCTTTAACCTACAGAAGTAATTACAAACAGTGTTTGGTTAATTATATATAAGGTTTTCCAATAACAGTGATATGATTTCTTATAAAGAAAAAATACACTTATTGTTAAGGAAATTTAAAAGTTTTTTATTTAGTGTGAAGTAAAGGGTCCGCCAGATAACTTTTTTTTTTTTGAAAATGCTATAAAAAAAACGACTGAATATTTTCTCAAATTTCTTTTTTTATTTGAAAGTACAATCCTTCCGGTTAATAATGAAAAATAATTTCATTCAAATGGCTGCATCGGCTGGCCATGCAGTAGCCTACACGATCGGTCCAATTTTTAAGCACATTATCGATTGTGTGCAGCTGTATTTCACCAATGGCTTCACGAATATTGTCCTTTGAAGTGTCAATTGTCTCTGGCTTGTCGGCATAACACTTATCTTTGACGGCACCCCAGAAATAATAGTCCAACGGTGTCAAATCGCAGCTCCGAGGTGGCCAAACGACATCAGCTCTGCGGCTGATAATGCAATCTTCAAAAACAGAGCGCAAAACATCGAGCGTAGCTTCGGCTGTGTGGCACGTAGCGCCGTCCTGTTGAAACCAAATGTTGCCAATATCCTCCTCTTAAATTTTTGTGAACAAAAATTCGTTCAACATGGCCCGATAACGATCGCCATTGACTGTAACGGCCACTCCTTGCTCATTTTCGAAGAAAAATGTCCCAATTATGCCTCTGGACCAAATCCGTACCAAAAAGTGACTCGTTTTGGGTGCGTCGGCTTTTCAATGTATGCGTGCGGGTTTTCAGTGCCCCAAATGCGACAATTTTGCTTGTTTACATACCCGCCAAGATCAAAATGAGCTTAATTTGTAAAGATGATTTTTTTTGGCAAAATCGGCATCTTCTGTAAGTCGATCGTAGGCCCACTTAGCGAAGCGAAAACGCATTGGATGGTCAGTTGTATTCGTTCAGCGGAATGATAAAACTAATTATCTGTCAAATCAGACATGAGCTAAGTGTTACCATTCACGAAATAAGCACTAGTTGAAAAAAAAAAAAAACGTTAAATGGCGGACCCTGTACAATCGATACAATTAAGTTCTAAAAAAAACGTCAATTAAATGGCCTCCACGACTTTTTCTGCAGGAACGAATTCGATGAATCCAATTTTCTAGCACTTTTTTCCACTAAATCAAGTTGTATGTCATGAATGGCACGTTCAATATTGACTTGTAAAGCTTGAAGAGAGTCTGGTTTATTTCGAAAGATCAATGACTTCAAATAACCCCACAAGAAATAGTCTAATGGGGTTAAATCACAACTTTTTGGAGGCCATTCAATATCACAATTTCTTGAAATAATCGAATCTCCAAACTTTTCCGCAAAAATTCAATTGTTGCATTTGCTTGTTGGAACCAAATGTTGTCAAGATCAACTTCTTCCAATTTCGGCCATAAAAAGTTGGTTATCATCGATCTATACCGCTCTCCTTTGACAGTAACGGTGTTACCAGCTTCATTTCGAAAGAAGTACATACCGATGATTCCACCAGAACATTTCAAACGATTCTTTGTCTTATTGGCACTTAAACATTATGTAAAGAAAATGTAAGCTCAAATTTTTCAACAATTCTACGAATAGCGAGCACACGTAGACGATTATTACGACCATAAATTGGCAAAAGCGCACGAAAAGTTGCAATTGGAGAACGATTATTTTGATAATAAAACTGAATAATTTGTAGACGTTGTTCTTGCGTATATCTCTCCATGATGAATACAATGAAAAACATATGACAGATCATTTCATATTACAGATGGCCGAAACGTCACTTCAAAATCATATCATCCCTATTGGAAAACCTTATATAATTTAAATAACTATTTACTTGATATTTAATATTGTTACTTTGAGATATAATTTTTTCCCAATCGCGTATTTATCAGATTTCGATAAGTATGTAACTTTCGAAGTTATCAATATAAGCAAAAGAGATGCAGGTTGGAATAAAGTGAGGTATGGCCTTACTTTATTAAGTTAACGTTATGCATAATTCTTATCTGTGTTTTTTTTTTTTTTTTAATTTCATGCCACAGTTATCAATAAAAATCTGATACACTCAAATATGTACATATTTTGGCAACAAGCTGCTCAATCATTCATTCGTAAAAAAAAATAATTTTTCATTATTAAATTAATTTGATTATATAAAGATTTATAAAAGAATTGCCACACATTTTATTCTGTTATTTATAACCAAAATGCTTAACATACATACAAACATATACACACAAACATATACATACTCATACACTCGTATCTATGGCCTATAGTTTATATTTAATTGTCAGCAGCAATTAATGATGTTCGAATTGTTACATACCTGCAATGGAAAGGGAGAGAGAGAAAAATATTAAATTAATTACCTTTACTTTTTTGAGTATACATTTTTTTCAATAAATATTATTAATATAATTTATATATTAATCTATAAAAATGCTTGTGAAATACTACATGATATAAATCAAATATAAATATATGAAATTTATAGCAAATAAATGCAAAAAGTTAATATAAATTTAATTTTTTCCAATTTTATTTACAATCAAATTTAATAATGTTATTGAGATATATTTGAATAATAAAATAGCAAAATGCAATTATGTAAATTGTGAATTAAAGAGCAAGTTTTTTCTTTGCAAACATATTGAAAATATGAAAAAAAGATGACAAACATTTTATTAACATCGCAGGACAGTTTGGCAACATATTGAATTAATATTATTATTGTTTGCTATTCTTTTGAATATTTTAAATTTAAATTAAATTTTATATGAAAACCTTGTATTCCCAAAGTGTAAGGAATGAAGTGTCTTTTAATCAATTAATATTTTTTTTATGTATGAAAAGTAATATTATCAGGCTCAAGTTCAGTTTTATTGAATTAATGAAAATCCACTTTCCACTTTATCCACTTTCCACTTTATCCACTTTACGAAAATTGTAAAGATGGACATTTGAAATAATAATATTTTCCAACACAAAAAAACTCTTAGTAATTTTGAATTTTCATTAATTCAATAAAACTGAACTTGAGCCTGATAATATTACTTTTCATATGTAAATCAATATAAGTTCAAATAATAATTACGTTTATTCGTAATAATAATAATATAATTTTTTTTATGTTTATAAACATTTCCTTAAGCAACGTTCACACTTGACAAATATTTGACCAAAAATGTGAACCCGCTACTTTTGCTTAACCGTTCAACCTAAACAAGAGCGGCAAACGGAACGTTTTCTACCGACTAACGCTAACCATAAAGCGGCATATCGAAATAAGAGCGAAAACGTTGTGTCGCCAATAAAAACAGGGCTGTAATAAAACTAACAACTCTGAATAGTGATTGGACAGGAATGATAAGGCCGTTTCGAAAATTGTACCTCATTGAGTGGAAAATAATACCTTTTTTACCCAAATTGCAGTCAATGTAATATTTCTTATTAAAGCCTAGTACACAGTTCTTACAGAATTTCAGTTTTAAAATTTTGCATTTAATTCTACACGGAAAAATAATTATGTAGATTATTCTAGAAATGTAATATGTTCGCTTAATTTTTTTAATTATTTCATAGAAATTTAAGTGTTAACTTTAAACAATAATTACCAATACTCAGAAACATAAATGTCAAAAATTCCTTCACAAAACAATTATCTGAACATTAATTTTTGCTTCTGTTCACAGAAAAATTTTCCATTTTTTACACAAGCATACCTGTAATTACCACTGAAATGTCAAAAATTCCGTGCACTTTCCTTTTCAGCTGTGTACTAGTTCGTTTTTTTATACATACTTCTTATGGCAGCCTTAAATGCCGTAAGAACTGTGTACTGGCCTTGACTTGCATAATAAAGAAGTTAGCGACAAAGTTATTGTATTGATAGAGTGGTTATTAGTTTGGAAAACCAAAATATTATTTTTTTAATTTTAGTCTAAAGTATTTTGATTTTATTTAGCAATTTGTGCTATACATACATATATTAAAATAATACGCGCACAAGCGATTTCACAAAATTTAGCTCAATGTTATTTTCTTGACATGACATAGAGCAAAATTCGTACTTCATTTGTCATAATAATGAGTTTCCGTTGAACTCTAATCCTGCCATGACAGAGCTTTTAAAAATATTTATGCATGTGCATATGTAAATTTACAGATAGTACTTTTGATATTAAAATTGTACTGAGAAAAGTATTCATGGTCCCTGACAAGGAAAAATATTAATACAACAAATTTAAACATTGTTTTTATATCCTGCAGCCAACTTCACTATTAAAGGCGTTGGCAAAATCGGATTTTCCAACCGCTTAGAGTTAATGCGGCGGTATTTCGGTTTGTTTCATACAAATTGTATGGGCATGAGAAATTTTGACACCTAGAAAACGCTTGCCACTGTTGTTTAGGTTACACTGTAAGGTTAGTGTTTAAATTACAAAATAAAACTAGTTATGCTACATAAAGTTATTTTTATATAGTTTTTAATAAATGGGAGAACATATTTAAAATAAATTCTGGAATTAAAAGAAATAACATTTTAGTTTGTCTGTTGGTTACCTTTTTTCCGGCAAATAAGGGATAAGTGTAAACGTAGCTTTAGTAACATTTTCGATTGGTTATATGGTACAAAGTAAATAGTTTTCACATTTCAAGCAATCAATAGAAATTCACTGTAAATTATTCACTTCACTTCAACATTTTAATACCCTTCACCAAATATGGTACGCTGGTATTTATAGGTTTGCCATTATCCTTATGGATAGGGAAATTGAATGCGCAGTGTCCGTCTGTCCGTCTGTCTGTCCGTCTGTTCATTTTTCCGTCTGCCTGTATTTGAAATCGGGTTTCCGAAGTCATTAGATCAAATAGAGACTTTGGTCTTGAACTGATGTGTAAAGATTTGTGTTAAGATGTTTCGTATTGAAAATAAGTAAAAATAAAGTACCTTGTCCGATATTAGATTAAATACACACATATATGCCTGTGTATAAAATTGATTAATATATCAAGTCATAACCGCAAAAATAGCTTAAACGACAAAAACAATTTTAGCTTAAGTGACAAGCTCCTGTCACGAAAAAATACAAAGAATCATTCAATGCACTCTTAAAAAAATCGATTTTGCTATAAATTCCCAGCGGTTCTCTGTGTGGCCATGAAATTGTAAGATATTATGCAAATGTTGCGAATTATTTTATTTATTACATGCGGTTATGACTCGATAAGACGAAGCCCCAGTATTGAACCTACAATACACTACAGCAGTGCACCTGAGGGTTTATTTACTTTACTTTACTTTACTTTTAATATCATCTGCTTTTATTTCGTTCGAATTTCCTTTTTATGTTCAGGGATGGAAACGGAAAATGAAAAATTTTATTTGGAATATGATATTGCAGATAGCGTTTTGTACATTGTTATTATTTGAGTTGTTGTAAAGTATATGTAGCACTTTTATGCAAAACACGGCGTAGATCATTTTTGAGAAATTTTGCAAACCTCCTTTGAAAAGTGAACAAAAACTACTTTTGAAAATATTTGCTATTGTGTTAAATGAAAACAATTCTTAGCATTAAGTATTACAAGACTTTCTTTCAATGCCAATTCAATAAAGCAAATGCTTTATGTTTTTTGTTGCACCCTTTATCATAATCAGTCGTTAGAACAGTTTTACGTATTTTCTTACGTGTTGCTACGTGTTTCCAACAGAAAATCCTGTATTACTCAAAATTACTCTTTAGATGATTAACCCTAAAACGCATTTTCCCTAAAATTTTACTTATAATTGAATTGTGCTCTTTTAATACTGCAGACTGCAATTGTTAAATTATTTTCGTTTATTGAATTTAATTATTTATACAAGTAAAAGTTACTCTCAAATCTATGTGTCTGTGTGTGTAAAGGGAAATTTACAATGAAAACTATAAAACAATTAGCAAAAAAAAAAAACTTAAATTCTCCCCACTTTTTATGGCATTAAAAATACGTATAAACATGATGTTAAATATAAAATAAGAGGAAAATGCAATAACCAGCGATAAATAAGGGTGAAATTAATATTTAATGACTTTTTAAATGTTATTTACAAATCTAATGAAATAAACATTTAAAATAAAGTAAAGTTTTATAAAACTACAAGTACTTAGCTATAAAAGCACTACAAATATTAAATTGACGGGGAATTTTATAAAAAAATAATGGGAAAATCTATAGGTGCAAAACAATTGTATAAAAATTGTAACATTAAATATTTAGTTAATATGGTTTAAGTCCAAAAAATTAGGTTTGAGTGCCTGATTGGGCTTAACTTAATTTTCTTTTTGTCCTTCGTCAGTAACTTGAATCTGGCAGTAACTGCTTCGAAGGATAATAATTTAATCTCTAGGCAATAAATCATTTTCAATCACTGCAAAACTTCAGTTTCTGGCTTTACTTTTTCAAAAAATTCCAAAGAAAAATCAATATAAGTAAATAAGTATCAAAAGTACCTGTTTTTATCCTAATTTCGTAACCAGAAAATATGTTATTTAATAAAACATTTCTAAATAAAAAGTACCAAAAATACCTTCTTTAGCTTTTTAAAAGTTCCCTATATTTTAATCTATTTTACATGCGATCAGTCTACCAAATTTATTCAAATCCATTAAAAGAAATTTTCAACAGAAAGTGTACCTAAACTAAAAAATACCAAAACTATAAAAGTTCCAAAAGTAAAAAAAATCTAGTTTTTTCTCATTTCAACCCCCTGAAAGTTTATTATTTAATAAAAATTGTCTAAGCCGACTCTAAATCTACTTCATGCTATCCGTTTACCAAATTCATTCAAATCCATTAAAAGTATTTTTCAAGATAAAAAGTACCAAAATTAAAAAAGCACCAAGAGTAGAAAAGTACCAAAAGTAGAAAAGTACCATAAACAAAAAATTACCATAAGTTCCACTTTTTTCTTATTGCATCCCAAGAAACCATGTTATTTTATACAAAAAATTTCTAGAACATTCGCACTAAAATAAAAATTACCAAAACTACCAATTTGTACCTTCTTTAGCTCTTAAAAATTAACTATATTTTAATCAAGGTACATGCAATACGTCCACTACATATCATCTAAACCCATCAAGTATCAAAAGTAAAATGCAAAATAAGTTAAAAAGTACCATAATATAAAAAAAAACTAGAGTTTCAGGAGAAAAAGTCCCAAAAGTAAAAAAGCACCAAAAGCAAAAATGTTACAAATTTTTCTCAATTTAATTGTTTAATTGTTAATTGCCTGTTAAATGATCAAAAATTTAGCAAATAATATTACCAATATAACCGATTTTTACCCCTTAAAAAGTACCCTATACTTTAATCTGGGTCACATGCTATTCATATACCAAATTTGTTAAAAAAATATTTCAAGGCAAAAAGTAGCAAAACTAAAAAAATTAAAGTAAAACACAATCAAAACACTAGCAAAAAGTCCCAGTTTTCTCCTCATTTCGCAACCAGAAAGTATGTTGTTTAATAATGAACTTCTAAACCTTGAGCACAGATATAAAAAGTACCAAAATTACCAATTTAAACCATTTTTATCCCATAAAAAGTACCATTTATATTAATCCGGATTACATGATATCCGTCTGTTAAATTCATTCAAATCCATTAAAAGAAATTTAAAAGAGAAAAAGTACCAGTCTGATTGGATATTTTAATATTCCCATTTAAATGAATACAAACAAGTATAGAACTTAATCCGAAATAATATTGATTTTTTAAATAAACTAAATTATATTCTTAAACAAGGAATTAAATCCAGCAAAGGAGATACGAAATATTTCTTAATTAAATTTTACAAAATTATATAAATCATTTAAAAGTCTAACAAGTTATTAATTAAAGTAGCAATTCAAATGAATTAATGTTGTGGAAAGTTGATTATATTGATTATATTGGTGTTTTGAATTTTAAAAAATGAACTGTATAAAATTTGCATACTAAGAAGATTTGCAATGCACTTATCAAACCATATGACTCATTTCCTATTACATTAAAAACTTGAATAGAAAACATGTGTGTATTTAATAAACATATTGACAGAAATAGAATACGAGAGATAATTTGTTTTGTTATAATCAAACAAGCTCTTATCATTCGTCATGTGGTTAAAAGTTAGTATGAAGTTTATTTACTCTACTCAAAAAGGCTATACTTTTCTTGCGTATGCAACTAATAGCCGTTGCACAGTGGGACGGTTGTCTAGACTATTGCTCAAGTTATTATTCGACAATAAAATAAAAACAAAAAGATTTTTATTCACGAAAAATTTTATTTTTCTATTGATAATATTTAAAAAAATTGGTTTACCGTTAAAAGCAAAAATAAATAAAATTTTATTTATTTAATCTTTTCCAAAATTCCCCCTGCTCAAGTGTCGTCAAGTGTTTTGATACTATTTTAAGATCTTTAAATTAATTTCAAGTATTTTCTCACTATTTGTTTATTAAATTGATTTATTTATCTGTATCGAGAGCAAAACTCTTCGTAAAATACTCACAGGTGGTTTTGTTATTTATGTGTCTTCTTGGTGACATTTATTTGTGGTTTAGATTAAATAAATTTATGCTAAAAAAAAGCTGCTTTGCAAGCAACAACCGCAAATACCATAAAACCAAAGGAAATAGTAGATTTAAATAACACCACGTAATGCGTATCAATATCATGTATTTAATTTTAATATTTATGGATTTGATTGTTGTGGGTGTTGTTTTTTCTTCTACTTCACTAAAGTAAATCTTCAATTAGTTTGAAATATACATAACACACACATATGTACATACATACATACATACCGATTCCCATGAATATTTAAGCAACAAAAATTAAATATTAAAATAAGCAGCAAAAGATTTTTTCACAAAAGAATTAAATTAAACTAATTAATTGCATTGAGTAGTTTATTGGTTGCATTTTAATGTGGCAATTGAAAGTTTTCTCACAATTTCACAAATGACGATATATAGTGTGAAAATCATAACGAAGGTTAAGCAATCATTTGACTTAATCACAAAATGCGTTAAGTAAATCTTCAGCCAATAGTCAAGTGTGTCCTTCGTATGCCAAAAAGTCGTCAAGGTGAAAAATTACAAAGAAATTAAAACATTTAAAAAATCCAGTTTTGTGCTGCATATGAATTTTGTTCCAAAATTATAAGCTGGCGCTGCATACATACAATAACAAGTTTAGATTAAAAAAAGTCTAGCATTTTCAGAATTTTTAGTTTAAAAATTATGCAGAAAATAGTTCTGGCAAAAACAAGACTGACTTAAAACCCGATATAATTTATTTCAAGTTTATATTTTACTCCCACGAAAGATTAAAGCACCTTCCTTAACAAAAAGAAAAAAGAAGTGGAAATTGTTCCATTGTTAGCGGATTTATTTATTAATCAATATTTCAGGAGCCCAATAAAATTTCTATCCTACCAACAATTCGGGCGGGCAACTTTCCCATCCGATAATATAAAATATGTTTTGAAAATTGGTCAATAACTGAAAGAGCTATAAGATAATTCATTATTTGGTGATGAAGAAGGGTAAAAATAAAATGCACATTTTGACAATCAGTCGATAAATGGTTTATATTTTGGGATGCCAACTTGTCCCATCGCATTTCCGAAATATTTAATGGGACAAAACGGCGTTAAAATTCGTTCAAACAAATAAGAATTTTGAAAATTGATCAGTATAGGGAGGAGTTATGCGATAATATTTTTTTTTTGGGGTGGGGAGTGGGGAATCTTAGCCCTCTCGATTTAAAAACAAGTTATGGGTCAGAAGATTTGCTTGCAATTTTTTCAAACAAAACAACACGAATTATTGAAGATAGGTTCATAAAAAGAGGAGTTGTGCGATAATAAAAATTTTTAGAGTGATTTCAAGTACGAATTAAACTTGATCCAAAACTTGATCAATAAATAGAAGAGTTATACGATAAAAAATATTTTGGGAGGTGGGGACAAGTTGCCCCTGAGCTAACTGCAAGCAAACTTGTTTGAACAAAGAAGATTTTTTGAAAATCGGTTAATAAATGGATGATTTATTCGATAATCATATTTTAGGGGAACAACTTGCCCTCCATATAACAAAAATTTTATAGGTCCTAACTAAAAGCAAACATTTAAAAAAAAAAAAGAATTATGATTATCGGTTCATATAGAGTTATTAGTCTGCAAATGTAAAAGAATAAATAAACCTCCCCCTATTTTCATGTCCGTTGAAAAACCCCAGTTCTACTCGTTATAAAATAAACTTATTAAACCATAAAATTGTTAATATGGAGCAAAACGAATGCTTGATATCTTAAATACCCTTGAAAATGTCATGTAATAGTTTCTAGAGTCAGCAAAAAGTTATTCAAAATGCGTGAACCCCATTCATATAACTTTTTGCTTTCCTGTAAATAGTCGCTGTAGCAAAAAACTAATGGCCTGATGAAATATTGCTTAAACATCACTTAGTGACCACTGTGAGTTCGCCTACCATATATTGGCTCCGTCTGACCATACCTTATTAATTGTGCAAAATACTTTAGAAATAAATAAATTTTTATTATTTTATTTTTGCTCTTTTACTTTGACCAACAATTTGTTATTTACTTGGAATTTCAATCGCAAAATACTCGTATATAGAAATGTACATTAGATTTGTGTATCATCCATCGTATGTGTGTGAATGTTAGTTAGAAAAAAAAAATAGTTAAAAAGAATTATTACGAAATAATTAAAATTAAAAAAAAAAATAAAACATTAATATGCAAATAAATTGTTGCTATTGCCCAAGTAATCAGTTTTATTCCATTTTATTTCCATTATAAATTTAAGTTGAACACTGAACAGCAAAGTTTCTTAATTAGTTTTTCAGCATTTTGTTTTAGCGACTAATGATTTTTTTTGGAATATCTTAGCCCTTTCTAACTGTTTGCTTAGTTGTTGTCCCTTCCAGCGTCACATCTAGATTACATACACCTTAAATTTTCAGCTCGATGGATCTATGTAAATCTATGTAAAATTATTTCAGCTGGAAAATGAAAAAAGCTTTGTATACACATACTTATGTATATGAGGATAACATACTTATATAAAATATGAATGGGTCACATCTAGAGTATATACACAACATTTTCGGACCAAATGATGTATGATATATTTCTATAGAAAAAGTGTTTCATGGATCATATATCACTGCATTTCAAAACTAAGAATATATGCTGAAGATGTGATCCATACATACTAGTGATGTTACGAATATCAAATTATTGTCTAGGCACACGGTACTGCGCCAGGCCTAGTTCGGCCGCACAGTGTATATATTTACACGAAACCATTCGAGCTGTTTTTACCTCCCTTATAACTTTGCTCCTCTTGATCATAATGTAATGAAACTTGAAACATAAGGTCTCCCCACAGAGGTGACCTCACAGGTTAAATTTGAAAGTTCTACCGCAAAAGCTTCCCGAGATATTAAGGTGTGAAAAGTCCATATTTTAGTACATATTCACTGACTCACTGACTCATCAATATTATTGGGCACTTTCAGTATAGCTAGAGAGCTGAAACTCGGTACACAGGTAGGTCTTGGTGAGAAAATAACCAGAAAAATCTGAAAACGGGTACTTTCCACCCGGGGGGGACTAAGGTTCCCCTTCTTTGTATGGGGCACTTCCAGTATAGCTAGTAAGCTGAAATTTCGTACACAGGTAGGTAGTGATGAGAAATTACCGAAAAAGATTTTTTAACGGGCACTTTTCATCTGGGGGACAATCATGCCCCTTTTTTTGTATGGGGCACTTCTAGTTGAGCTAGAAAGCTTAAATTTCGTACACAGGTAGGTCCTGATGAGATATTAACAAAAATAATTTTTAAACGGGCACTTTTCACTTGGGGGGACTTGGGTTTCCTTATTTGTATGGGGCATTTCCAGTATAGCTAGAAAGCTGAAATTCGGTACACAGGTAGGTCCTGATAAGAAATTAACGAAAATGATTTTTAAACCGGAACTTTTCATCTGGTGCGACTATGGTGCTCCTTCTTTGTATAGGGCACTTCTAGTATAGCTAGAAAGCTGAAATTTTCTACACAGGTAGGTCCAGATAAGCAATACATATAAATATTTATACAAAAACGACTTAGAAAAAAGAAGTGAGATCCACACAAAAACATAAATGTGAAAATAAGGCCAAGGTCGTATCCAAAAAGTTTCGGCCGTAAAAAGTACTGAGATCAAAATAAGTACCAAGTTCTTGATAGTTATAATTCCATCTCATTTCTAGGCAACCTGCAAGCATGGCAAAAATTTTCCAAGAATTCTTTCCCATGTTATAAAGCAAAAAAATTTTGCCAAGCTTACAGGTTGCCTAGAAATGAGATGGAATTAAACCTATCAAGAACTTGGTCCTTATTTTGATCTCAGTACTTTTTACGGCCGAAACTTTTTGGATACGATTTCGGCCTTATTTTCACATTTATGTTTTTGTGTGGATTTAGTATTCGCGAATACCAATATGAATATTAGAAATAGTATTCGCCGAATACGAATATTACTTTTAAGGTTGAGAGCCACATAATAATATTTCAAATTTTATATTGAGAACATCTTTTCGCAGATTGCGCAGCCACATGTCTCGGTGGACTTTCAAATATTAAATTTTAGTTCTTCCATTTTTGAAGTCCAACATTCCTCTACTGAGAACTGATTACTAACTAAACATGAAATGAATATACATATAAGACTTTAGCTTTTAAAATATAGTTACGAAATATAATTTTTGTTTGTTTTTTAAGGAGATTATTGTCTTGCGTCAAAGATAAAGGACTTTCTTTCTTTAAAGAAAAATCATTATATTTAAATTAATATATTTTTGTACATTTTATGTAATTTTTTAAACTTTTTGTATGATTTTTTTTGGGAAAATGTTTGTGCAAATTATTCGAGAAATATTCGGTTGAATTTGGCGAATACGAATATCTTAAAATAGGCGAATAGTGGAATAATCGAATACGAATACGAGTATTCGTAACATCACTAATACATACTACATACATATATGTTTCGTTATATATTAACATGTATGGAACCATACATATGTATATTCTCAATTTTCGAATCCAATGATATGTGATTCATACAAATCTTTGGCAGATGGGGCGGGAATAAAGAAAACTCTACGTATGTACTTGTATGTGCGCCCATAAAAAAATTAAACAGTTGAAAGTTTCAAATAATTTGAAATTGTCTATTAGAAATATTTAAAACATTTTTTAATTTAATTAAAAGGTCACAAAATTATGTCAGTTTTAATTAAACGCAAAAAAAAAAAACAAAATAAGCCCAGAAATAATTATGATCAAATGAGTCAACGTTAGTGTTTTTCTTCTTTTTTTTTGTAAATTTATTTTTTTAGGGAATCTCTTTTTGTAGTATGATTGATAACTAACTAGTCAAAGTTACAAAATTGTTTGCTGACCTCTTCAACAATTTAAATTCATTGTTCTGATGAATCATTCATTTATTACATTTGCGAAGCAATTGAGTTTCTAATTTGTCTGTAGGGGTTTCAATGTGGCAGTGAAATAGTGTAAAATATTTATAAATTTGAATATTCACATTTTTTTTGTACACAATTTCATTTGGATTCTTTATGACTTTTTGCACTTATTTGTAGGTGTGTTTAATTTGTGTGTATGTGTGTTTCCTTTTTTTTTTTTTTAATTTTACTTGTAGTTGTTGACTTTCAAGTGAATTGTGTAGTTGCTCTAGTCGTTGGTGTCGTTGGTGTTGTTCATAATTAGTGTTAATTGCTGTTAAACTGAAAAGGTGTTAAGTACGAGTATTTATTCTTTTTTTTTTTAATTGTCATTGCTTTGTTACTTCAATTATCATATTTAAATGTTAAATAATGTTGTTTTTGTTGGCATTAGATGTTTAAGTAAATTTTGTTTTGTTTTTTTTCTTTCTGTATAAAAGAGGTAATTATTCCATTGTAGGTTTGAAAAGATTGAAGCCAACGAGAAGTAGAAATAACTAAGCAAAATGTGTGTGTGGTTTAGTGACTCATGTTGTCATCAAACATTAAAAATTAAAACAACAATTTTTATGAGACTTAATATTGACCTTGTGAGTCCGAAGGATAGCTAATTATTTTTAATAACACAACAGAATGGAGCAGTATGCTGATTTTGGAAGCCACAATACCCAACCATTTACCACAGAAAAGGACAAAATCTGTGAAAAAAGGTCAGTTTATTTGTCAGAAAAGTTGCGAAATGTAAAATCAGAATAATAGCCAAACTAAAGAAAGGAAATGTTTTTATAATCATAGAAAGTTTTCACTGGATTAAAGACATGTTCCAATTAGAATGGTGACTTCTTTATCATGCTAAATGTCCTTTAAAGAATTTTGTCACATTTTTATTGTCATCTTTGATGTGACCGCAACGATACAAATTTCATAACGAGTTTTTTTTTTTAACAAAATAAACTTCGAAATTCTCAATTCCGGTCGAAACTAGTTTTTTAAGTCCCATAAAAAAATATGCTCAGCTCTTATATACTTTGACCGTCTAAATTGCCATCTGTTGGGAATTGGTATATTTTTATATATTTTTCTAAGCCTTAGCGAGTATAGATTTGCTCAAATCTCTTTCAAGTTTTAAGCTCTCGTACAAGTGAATATACTGATGACAAAACTGTCATCATTGACATTATTGGAAAAGTGGCTAACCGATGTAACCGATGTAAGTCAAAACGTAGACAGTTCTTAAAGGCTGCTTTAGCCGACCATAAATAAAGAAATTTAAATTTGTTTTCAGATCAAACAATATTGTCAGCTCTATCAATTTGCTGACAATGGACAATTGCCAGCATAAGATTTATTGTCAGTTAAGACGGTTCTAAGAAATTTGTCCGACAATAAATTGTCTGTTCATACGGTTGTTAGATCATTGTATAACAAATAATTGTCAGGTTCTCTCAGAATGAATAAACGCTATACAATGTGTAGCATACTTTTAAGAGAAAGAAAATAAAAGTTTACGTTAGTTTATTTACTGACAAGAAAAAAAATTGTCATATGCAGAAAATTTCGTCATCTGACAATTATCTGACAATAAAAACGGAATATGTTCTCATGTTTGTCAGATGTATGATAATTTTTTTTTTCAGCTGGTAGAATTAAAATACACTGACAATGCTTTTTTTTTGGAAACGTTATCAGACAAAAATTGTGAGTTCACGCCGCTGTAAAAAATTTTCACCACATTTTACTGACAATATAGTTAGATCTGACCACCAACTGTCTGTAAAGATTTTAATTCTTTGTTTTTTTCAAGTCAGTTTAAAATGAAACCAAAAGTCTTATTTACATACATATGTACATGTTTCCGTGATGAAAGGATCCGAAATTTTTGTGTCAATAATGTTTGAAAATATCTTTTTTAACTAAGTTTTACTTTCTATTTCTGTAATTTTTCCTTTCTTTTCAAGCTAATCGATTTTAAAATACATACATACACTTCTTTAAATATATACAATATTTGGAAGCATCCCTTCCTTCAAATAATTGTGTCATCATGAATTTCGATTATTTTTTCAAGTTATTGTTGTTGTTTGTACGATCATCGAATTCCATCGAAAGGCATGTCTGTAATTTATTTTATATTGAATTGAGTTTGCTTAGCTTTTTTTTACACAAACATACATACATACATACATATGAAAGTGCTTCTATCTATGTGTGTATGTATGTATGTATGTATGTATGTATGTATGTATGTATGTAAATATTTCTATAATTTTTGTCTTTTATTTCAAATAAATTATTACACTTGTCTGCCACATTGTCTAAACAAAATAACCACTCGCACATTGGTGCAGTTTTAGAAAATAAAATATCCGCCCATTTCGTTTTCTAAATTTTTGAACGCAAAGTTTTTTTTTTCAATATTTTTCAAGAACAAATCAACTAATGTTTGAGAGAAAGTCGCTTTAAGGACTTTAGACTACTTTTAAAAATAAAAGAGACACAGAATCATAGTCTGTCTGAACTGCCTGGCATTGCTAAGTTTCTAAAATATTTTTCCAATCGTCATAATCATAATAATCTATAATTTAACATGTTCAATAATCCCTTATTTTTTTTGTGTGCGTCGGCCTTTTGTGCAAATGATGCCGATAGAGAGAGAGAGCGACTCTTGCTATGTGGCATAAAATCCAAAAATTTTTCTACATTAAATTTCCCACTTGGATGGAGCAGAAAAATCATCATAAAACTAAACTGGTTTTGCAAAAGTTTTTCTTTTCTATTTTAAAAGGACGAAAAACTATGTACATGTTTGCGCATAGTGGTATATGGTTCTCTCTCGTATAAATCCCATACACAAAAACTTGACTTTTTGTTCAAACATTTGTTAAATTACAAAAAAAAAAAAAAAAAAAAAAAAAAATATCTGTATGTTCTTCAAATCCTCACTTGCTTAACTTTTATTTTAGTTGACTGGTCTTGAATTTCGGTATATTTTTTCAGTTGCCTACAAATTTATTCTTATACCGCACCCAGAAAAACCAAAGGCAATACAAAAGAACAACGTTGTCAAAAATCTACAAACTTTTTACTAAAAACAATAGAAATTGGAACTGAAAAAAAAATGTTGTATCATCAAAGTTTTAAGCAAATAATGCCACTGCTGTCAAATACAATACTTTTACCCATAAACTCATAAACACAGTCAGTCATACATAGCAGATATTTGGTGTATGCCTTTGAGATTTTGCTTTAGACTGTCACAGTTTCACCGTGAAAAATCAAAATACTCTACTTGTTGTTACTGTTTGTGATTGTGTTTGCATCAAAAATTTTCCTATTTTGTAAAACAGTCACTTGCTTGTAATTGTCGTTTTTTATAGGTATTTTTTATTTTTTAATGTCTCTGTCAAGACATGTCAATAACACAACATCAACTGATAAAGATAGGAATAACTGCCGTTTAAAGGATTAAATATAAAGCACTATTTTTGTACTTTGTTTTAATTTTTACTTAAATTTAAGGCTTAACATTTTATAATTTTTTTTTTTATTAAGTGAAAGTATGTTTTTCATTTGGAGAGAAACCTGCGTTTGGCGCAATATCATTGAAATGAAACATCTGCAGCATACAATGGCGGAAATGGAAATGGACTTAGCAAAGCAGTAAAGTGCTTGAGTGTCTATTTAACCGGGCTTGTGGCTTGTTTACTGGATGAATGCTTAATTACCGCGGATAGGTTTCGAATACGATTAATTTCCCCGAGTAAAGACAATACTCCAAGCTTGCAAGCTCGTGCCAATTCTATTGATATTTTTTAACCGGGCTTGTTTCTTCTGCTGTAAGCTTATCGCGATGCATACATACCATGGACGTGCATACATCCATACATAGTATCTATATACATGGGAGGAAGGAAACCACAATGAAAGCAAGAACTCCTGTACAATTCTAAAGTGAAAACTACACGAGTTTAGCTCCCACATCTTTATTCCAATTTCCAAACAATTCTTCAACAGAAATAAGGCAAATACAAAACTTTTTTTATATCCTTATGAATAACAATAGACTTCCTCGTCTCGTATAGACAAAAATATAATATGATTTCCAATAGCGAACACTGTAGATTCAATTAAAACGAGGCATATTTGAAATAATCGCAAAAACGAAAACAATAACGAAATAAAAAATATTCAAATATATCGTCAAAATAATCAAATCAACCAACAAATCAATAAACGCCAAAAATATTAAATTTACAAAATAAAAATTTCCAAAATGGTCGAAAAAAATCGCCAAACTAAGAAAGCGACGAACCAAAAGAAAGTCTTAAAACGAAATAAAAGCTAAAATTGAAATTTCTTTACAAGGATAAAATCACCAAACACGGAAAAACACTTAAAGTAAGAAATTTGCAAAATCTAAAAATCGTGTAGATGACCGAAAAAATCGACATATAAAAAAGCACCGAAATAGCCATTAAAAAGCAAAAAAATATAACACTGCATAAAATCGCCAAAAAGATTAAAACGCGAAATAAAAATATATTACAAAAAAAAAAACGACAAAAAAATATGTCAAACAAAATAAAAACAAAAAAAAAAAAAAACGCCAAAGAAAACGACAAAATAAAAAAAAGTCGTTAAAATAAAATGAAGTATTATTATTATTATTAATATTAAGCGAGACCATTGGTATCACGAACCAACGTATCATCTGTGTCCAAACGTTGAGCGAAGTAAATTAAGGCTGCAAAGAAAGCTACTCTACACATAGCTGCCAGATTTGACGATTTATCGTCATTTTGACGATTTTGGGTCCTAAAAATTACATAGTGACGATGGAACGATTTATACCCTAATTTTGACGATTTTAAATAATTCATGTTTGCAACACATATTTGTGCTATTAGAGCAACCTTGAACTGCTGAAAATTGTAATGAGAAACTTTTTAAAAACTAGTTTGCTTAAAACTAAAAACTTTTATTTAACTGATTATAAAAAGAAAAACAATTTTTCAAATTTTTAAGACATTTATTTAGGAATATTTGCCAAAGACGTATTGGAAGAATCACAAATAAATGCAAAAAAAAATTTGTTAGTAGTAATAATTGTGTTAATTTTTATATAGAGCTTTGTTATCAGATATTATCACGATTTGATTTTGAAAATAAATATGAAGCTCTTGGCCAAATTAATTCATTTATTATTAATGAAGAAAAAAAAGTTGGTTTTCTGAAATTATAAAACAATTTTCGTATTTTGTTGAAAAAATTAAAAACCAAGGGCTGGAAACAGAGTTCAGACAATTGAAATTATTGTCCTGATAAAAACATAAAACTATTGGATTTTTGGAAAAAACTATCAGAGATGCAAACAAGGGATTCTAGTCTTTTGTTTTCGATTTTGACTAAATTTATTACAAAAATCCTAGTTTTACCACATTATTCAGCAAATATGGAAAGAATATTTAGTCAGGTAAACGTAAGTAAGACTAAAATAAGAAACTGAAAAAGTCGTCTTTGGAGGCAATATTATATTCAAAAGATTATTTAAAGCTAAACAAATGTACCTGCTATGATCTGACAGTTGTACCTGAATTAATCAATATGGTTAATTGCAATACATATTTGAAAAAAATTATATTTTTATTGTATAAATTTTATTGTAGCTTTTATACATTTTTAGCAAGTGTTTCCAAAAATGAAATTTAAAATGCATATTTTAATAAATTGAAAAAAAAAAACTAAAGGATTTCAATTTTTTTATTTTTTTCCATATCTATATATATAAAATACAAAAAATGTTTGTACCCATGTTCGCTATAGACTCGGAAACTATCCAACCGATTTGACCCAAACTGGTGTCATTCAAAAGGGAATTTATAGAGGATGGTTTTAGGCTTTTAATATTTCAAGTGGGCGTAGCCCCTCCCACATAAATTGAATAACATCATATATCTTGACTATTGTGATAGCAAGAGTTTTGAAACATTGCAATAGTTCATACGTTACTAATGTGAGTAATCACGACAAAAATGGGCGTTATCGGACAAGTGGGCGTGGCAGCTCCCATATAACCCAAAAATTGAAATCGCCATATTTTGGGCATTTTTTGACCTACGCCGATGATATTTGGTACATATAGTATTGACATAATTAGGAATACGTACTAGGAGAAAAGTGAGTGGGACCACGCCCCTTTATAGGAAAATAAAAAATCGTAATATAGGCTTAACTACTGGACCGATCGTCATTAAATTTTCACAATAGGACTTTTATTTTATAACGAGGGGGTAGCGAAGCGCACCGGATATATCTAGTAATGTATAAAGTATTTCAAAGTATTTAAAAACATGCAATCTATTTACATGTGATTTTACTGTGAATTCTAAGTGAAGTATTTGATCTCTGTATTTTAAATAATGCTGTTTTTAATAAGATTTGTTCATTTAAGAGTTCTGTTATGTTTTGCCTCTAACAAAAATATGTTTTGTTAGTAAAAAAGCGGGTTTTTCATTTGACGTTTTTATGACGATTTCAATAAGCTGTATTGACGATAATGACGATTTTTGCCCAAAAATATGACGATATTACCTCAAAAAATCTGGCAGCTATGACTCTACACGGTGAGAGATTGTAAATCTTTTTAAAGTCACCGAGATGTACCTCCAAGAAAATTTGCACTTTTCCACCGCTGCACAGTGGGGCCTTTTCACTTTTTTCGTTGCAAAAATCATAACTTCTAAAGTAATAAAGATATATAAAAATTTTAAAAACATTTGAAAGAAGACTCCTTAAGCTTCAATATACATGATTTGCACGGTCAAAGGTTAGCCGCGGTACTGTGCACAGTAGTTGTAGGTAGGGCATCTGATGACCATTTTGTTACATTTTTTAATAAAAAACAAACGTACCTATAAAACGATACAATAAAAGTAATGATCGAAGGGCAATGTTTCTGACACTTCAATTCTAATGTGTATTTTTTTTTTCAAAATCACCTCTTTTTTTGGCTTTCTAAAAAATTGTCGACTTTAAGCAGCTCCACCGACTATAATTTTTATACAATTTAGAAAAACCTTTTTGAATTGGGATCAGTAAGAATGTATTTATTCATTTTACAAAATGTTGTCATCAAATTTTGTATTTTTGCTACGGGTTTTTGGGAAAAGGCGCCACAGTGCGATGGACAATCACAAAAAATATGTTTTTGTATTAAAAGTAAAAAATATCGTCAAAACTTTTAAATCGCCAAAAACGAAAATAAAAATATACAGTTAGCAAATTACACTGTGATAGTTTTTGACCCGAAAAAAAAAAATGAACTTGGATGAATCCTTTTCGAACTATTAGGGGGGAGTCCCCTGAGTGCGAAAGTACATTTGGAAGTGTCAGATTGGCTTCAGTTTTTGAGAAATCGGTATATATCCATTTTTCATGGATATATATTGTTCGAAAAGGATTCATCGAAGCTCATTTTTACGACTATCAAAGTGTTATTGGTGGACGCAGAGATAATTCACACAAATTTTAAATAAGAATGACTTTTGATTTCGCGAAATTTTTTTATGATTGTTGAGATGGATGTGTCAGGCCATTATTTTGTTGCGTATGGCAATTTTAAAGTTTAATAAATCACAACAATAAAAATGTTTTTAACAAATAACGTCAAATAAAATACCAAATTCCATAAATTTTGACTTCTTTAAATATATTTTTTAATAACAAACTTGCATATAGGTTGGTACATATAAGCTTGCTTTCGTCATAGAGTATAAATTTACATTTTCAAACAAGTGACTCAATACATGAAAGTGGGCATACGTATCCGCCACAGTTAGTTACGTTTTTAGCATTTGTAAAACTTCACAATTTTCGTATTTTTCACTTCTTAAAAATGTCTTTAAATCAAATGATTGATCTAATCGAATTCAATGGCAAAATTTTTTTGGCATAAAATGACGAGTATTAGCGGTGTTTGAAGTCGTTTAAAAGTTACACCAATTTTTACTTATCCGCTTCTCATGTATTGCCCCATATAATAGACAAAACAAAGACACAAATTTTGTTTTAATTTTATTTCAACAACTAACAGACAAGGGATTCCAACCAAATGCCACTTAACAACAAAATTTACATAATTTTCACTTAAAATATTTATTCTATTAAAATGTCTGCCAAATTACCTAAAATCTTTGTATGTATTTGTACCAGTTCCTTTATATAATTATTAAAAATTTTCTATTCTCTCTTAATTGCTTTTTCAATAAATTAATTAAAAACAAAAAAATAAAAAATCCTTCCTAAACATTTGATGTTACAAGAAACATCTTAACCCTCCTTTCCACGCCAATAATTATAATTAAAGGCATTTTGTAGGGTACACATACTCACAAACTCAAATTGCAAACAAAAGCCATGAAATGTTTGATCCAACATCATCATTTTAGAGCCTGCCACTAGCAGCATGAAATGAAAAACCACCCACGGTGCCAGAAACCAAAGGACTTTTATTTTTGTTATAAATGCAAAAAATAAAACAACAAACAAAAAAATCAAACATCAAGTATTTGACATCCCCAGACTGGCATTCTCTCAGACTTTCGGTAAGAAGAAACAAATACTTTTATACTCGTGTGTCGACTTAGACGACGTGCGTTCATATAAATTTTGCTTTTGTTTTCTTAAGTCATAAATATGGGTGTGTTGTTGCTGTGTTATATTTTGTTGGCAGCAACATACTTTTATTATAGGTTTGCATAAAGCTATTTAAGCACAGTGGTACGTTCTTTTTTAAAACTACTATTCAGTGTTGTACTATTTAAATATTAAGTTGTTGAAAGATTGTATTCTAAGGAGTGTGTGGTCTACTTTGCATGATCTTAATCAAAATCTTTCACTGCCAATTGTATTCTCATTGTATTGTGTTTTAGGTTTTATCTCAGAAATTGATCTTATGTTTTCACAAATTCTCATCAAAATATTTAACCGAAATTATATGCTTCTCTTGTTCAATAACTAGAGGGGCTGCTGTCGGCCAAAGTTAACCAGCTGGTAATGTATTTTAAAAATCATGTGAATTTAATACATCCGAATCGGCATAAACGCTTAATATTAAGTGGTTATTCTTATAAAATAATGCTGGATTTTTATATGGCACATTATCCTTTAAATGCATCTCTGCAAATTATTTCTAACTACTTGGCTTTGCCTGTGAAGGCCCTGTAGCGCTATAAAGCTCTAGCTGGAGCTTTTAAATTCCATAAACAGAGCTTTTTTATGTCCTCAAAAACAAAAATTGACAATGTTCGGCCATTGCTGGATGTAAGGTACATGAGAAAAATTTAAAATTCTTTTTTTTAAGCAAAACAGTTTATTTTTCAGGTCAATTTATTTTTATTTTTTTCGCTTTTTCCAATTTCAATAACAAAAATTTTTCTCTTTTTTTTAAGTCAGCTCTGAGAGATACAAAAACACATCTGCAGAGAATATGGCTGACTTCCAAAACGTCAATTGCTTTGTATTTAAACAAAGCATCACATTTCATAACGCCGCAGTACAATAAATATACAATGATACCACTTCAAAACGCCGCCGCCAAGTATTTTTAACGCAGTAAGAAAGCAAACAAGGCATCAGTTTTATAGTTGATGCATTGTTTCGAAACTTTGCATATTATGTGATTTAAATACAGTAGCAATACTGTATATAAACTTTATATACGAACGTTTTGGAAGTCAGCCTACTTCTTTAAATTCTGTAACTGAACACAAAGCGATTTAAGTATTGCAAAATCGGATGATATTTAAAAATTATATAAGACAGATGATGAGTGGCAGAAGATAAGTGCCAGCTAATTCAGTTTTGCCCACTGAAGCGCTTAAACAGGCATGACACAAAGATACGAGTTAAAGAACGTGACTGCGCCTCTAAAAATGTTTTAAGTTTCTACTAAATGTAAAGAAAAGTTAAGAAGTTAAAGATTTATTGTCATATATTTTTCGAAAGTCCCCACTGTGCGCTGTTCTCTCTATTCTCCCAAAGCACAGCTGATGTTACCTGGCTCATTCGTGTGAATTATGTTGTAGCCTTTAATGGCCACTCCACAGACTGCAAATAAGACAGGCCCGCAACATTAATTAAACGGTTTTCGGGTACTGCAATTTTGCAAAACCCCTGAAGTACCAGTAGACCCAGCCTAAATCAATTGAACGAATTCGACAAAAAGTCAGTGTATTTATTTTATATCACCAATTCCATCCACTGTGCAAGAAATCGGCGACAATAGTATTTAGTAGCATGACACCATCTCTTATTCAAAAACAAACTCGCATCAAAGACTGGTTGCTTTTGAAAATAAAACAAAAACAACAAAAAACATACAACACTTTCAATCCTTAAAGCAAACCGAATTGTGCCACATTTTAAAACTTCGTTGCAAACAAAAACTTTTCGATATGAACACATACGAGTATATGAAAATATCTATATATATTTTTTTGTTACAAGGCAAAATGGTTAGAAAAATATGAAATAAGAGTAAATGTGAATGGCTTAAATTGTTGTTGGAATGTTGTTTGTTGTACTTCAAGTAATTTTTATTGCAGTTTTCTTTGCTGGTTCTGAAAAACCACTTTTTAGCTTTAAGATTTAGAAAAATATTCGATACGAAAACTGAAGTTCTGTTTTAGTGGTTTTCCTTCTCTGTTCATAAATAAAGGTAACAAGCTGATTTTTTTTAATTCCAGTATTTTGTTTTGTGTTTTTTGTTGTTGTACTCAATCAGTTTTTTTTTCTATTTTATGGGATTTTTTTTTTTTTGCCAAAAATAGAAAAATGCAGTTTGTTGTTTGTCTTTTGCACTTGTTGCTTTCAAAACAGGTATTCAATTCAATCTTTAAATTTATTTATTTTGCAGAAAAAAAAAAGAACAGATTTGTTTGTGAGAAACTCAAAATCAACTGCTAAAGGAATTTGCGAGGGGAACTAGTTTTATTGTTAAAATGGATTTTAACCTAAAATTAGTGGGTTGCATCCGCAGTATATTTTATATAAAACACATTTTATAAAAATCTTCTTTCATAACAAGTACCGACTATTGGAAGAACCTATAAAAACTATGTTTTAGTAAAAGTAAATTTTTCAAAAAGTAAAATTTATAAATAACATTTAAAAAAATAAATCTTCTCCAAGAAGTACTTTTTAGAACGTAACGCTTTTATAGAACGTAACCTTTATTAAAAGTACGTCTGATTACAAGCATGAATTTTCATTGTTTTTAAAGTGCTTTATAAAAAATGTACCTTTACAAACCTTCTATAAAAAGTTCTTTTTATAAAAAGTTCTTTTTATAAAAAGTACCTTTATAATAAAGAATACCTTTCATAGAAGGTACATTTTATAAAAACCACCTTTCGTAAAAAGTTCATATTATAAAACTATATTTTACAAAAAGTATCATCTATTAAAATTACATTTTATAAAAAGAACCTTTAACATACAATACATATTAAAAAAATCACGATTTATTCAAATTTACTGTCATAAATATTTATAAAAAGTACCTTTTTAAAAAGGAAAATAAGTAGGTTTTAAAAAGTTTCTTTTTTATAAAAGGATATTTTAGAAAAAGTTCCTTTTACCAGAAGTACATTTTGTAAAAAGCACCTTTTGCAAAAAGTTCATATTATAAAAGTATGTTTCACAAAGCGTACCTTTTGTTAAAATTACATTTTATAAAAAAAACCTTTACAAAATATATTTTTGTACCTTTCAGATATACATACATATGTAGAACATTTAAAAAAAAAGTACCCTTAAAAAAACGATTCACATAAAATGCTCTTTTAAAAAGAGTCATTTCAGAAAAGGATATTTTGCAAAACCAATCTTTTACACAATGTACCTTTCACACAAAGTTCCTATATCGTGAACTACATTTTGCTCAAAGTACTTTTTACCCAAAGTACTTATTTCAAAACGAACCTTTTAGACAACCTACCTTTTACGCGAAGTACCTTTTACAAAAAGCACTTTTTACAAAAATGTTCCTTTTACAAAAAGCACTTTTTACACAAAGTACCTCGAGCCAAAAGTACCTTTTACAAGGAGTACCTTTAAGAAAAGTAGCTTACATGAATAGTACATGTTATAAAAATTACCTTTTTAATAAAATTCTTTTACAAAAAGTACCTTTTGGAAAGTTGCTTTTTATAAAAGAAGCTTTCATAAAAAGTACATTTTGTAATAAGTATACTCGTAAATATTATAAAAAATAAAAATTTAAAAAAAGTCACGTTTATAAAATTATTTCTTTATGGTGGGGTTTTTTTATTAAGTATTTAAAAAAAAAAATACTTTTTATGAACATTTCAGTTTATAAAAAATTTCCTGTTATTGGAAAATCTATTTGAAAAATAATGTTTTACCATTTTGATATTTGCCAAGTTCCTGAATAAATATCGCTACCCTCGTGTGAAAAAAAAATCAAATTATATAAAATTGAATTGAATTCAACTGAACTTAGGCGAATTGTACACAACAACAAAATCACTTAAGTCACATAAACTCACACACACACACACACACCGCTGAAAGTAACTTTAGCAGTACATTCACTTTATTTTTTATTTATTTTTTGGTTTGATAAACTTTTAAATAAGTTTTAATTGAATTCGAAGTTGAATTTCTTTTTTTTTTTTTTTCTTATATTTTGCAAAACAAAAAAAAAAAATAGTTTTTTAATCGTTATTGTTGCAAATGTTGCTGTTTATAATGCATAACAAATCAAATTCAATAAAAGATTTAACAAAAGTTTTTCTTTAAATAAAATTAAATGCAATTTAGTCGCTTGGAAAATTCGAAGAGCAAAAAAGTTGGGTGTCACGATTTTGTTATTTTTTTGTTTTGTTTGCGGCAATTTCCTGTCTAAACTAATCTGTTAAGTTCAAATGGGGAAATCCAAATATTATTACTTTCAATTTTTGGAAAAGCTGTTATTTAAATAAATGACGGATAATTTTCTACTCTGCCATGATGAGAGTTGAAGCGAGTTTAGGTGCAAAAATTATTCACTATGAATGAAGTGACTTTTTGAGATATCTGCGACTTTTTATGTGAGTGATATAAATCATTAATAATTACAATAATCATGTGATAAAAGTCACTTAGAGCGATATATTTTTGGGTGACTTTATGAGAAAAGCTTTTCTTTTATACAACAAACAAAAACCGAGAAACAATTTAGCTTGTCTGTGCACAAAAACTGAATTTTTGTGAAAAATTGCTTTGGTGAAAAACAGAGGTGTATTTTTTCAATGAAATTTTGTTAAAAACCATTGTTGCCGTTTTGAGAATAATACTGGGTTTTTGTGAAAAGGTGATTTTTTTTTTGGCAAAAGTGACCTTTTCCCAAAAGTGCTTTTTTTTAAAAAAGTGCCTTATTGCGAAAAAGTGGCTTCTTGCGAAATAAATGCGACTTTGCGAAAAAGTGCGTTATTGCAAAAAAAATTTACTATTTGTGAAAAAATCATTACTTATTGCATATGGGACATTTTTTGCAATGACTACGAGACCTTCTTATATAAAGTGTTATTGGAAATAGTGGCTTTATGAAAAAAATTTCGAAAAATCTGGTTGTGGAAAATGTTAAATTTAATGAGCAAAGTAACCTCTTGTAAAAAAGTTTTTGGAAAAAGGTGTCTTTTTGGAAAGAGGTAACTTTGTGGAAAAGGTGACTTTTGGAAAGAAGGTGACTTTTTGATCAAAGTTTACTTTTTGTTCAAAATGTTGAAAATTTGTAAAATAGATGAGCTGTCTCTCTTTTAATGTGAAAAGTGACTTATGTATTGTGAAAACCCTTAATTTAGGTGTTAAAACTGAGTTTTTGTTTTAAAAGTGAATTTTATTTGATAAATTTAACATTTTGCGAACAAATTCATTTTCTGAAAAAAGTGACTTTTTGTTATTTGTGTTAAAAGTATTTTTTTTTTAATTAGGACCAGCACTCAGGGGATGACCCCTACGTATGCATGGCATTGTGCCCGAACTTCGAAAATAGGTTTTGGGAAGGAGGATAAAAGGAGTAGTGTTTGTGGACATTCGATTTGAACTATAGCACACTGAAAGTGGCTGGAAAGACCTCTGCGGGGAGTTTATTCCACATAAGAACAGTACGGCTAAAGTACGAATTCTTTCCGTAAAGCGTGGTGCGGTTCACTGACATATCGACCACAAAGGGATGTGCCCTTGATGAAGAGCGTGTTGTACGTGAAAAGTGACGGGTTTCGGGAACAAGTTCCCTGATTTCATTACAACACATTCCGTTGTAGTAGCGATAGAACAATGAAACACACCCAATATTGCGTCGATGCTCCAGTGAGTCAATAGAGTTGGCTACCCAACTGTCACCAATAAGCTTCTTCACCCTATCCTGTACGCGGTCGAGTAAATTCAAATTAGATTTTGAAGCACCGTCCCATACATGAGAGTTGTATTCCATTTTTGGTCGGATAAAGGTCTAGTATGTCCTACACCGTCTTAAAAAGCCTAGGCACTTGAATGCTTCTTTTGAGACATGAAAACTGTGATCATTCCATCGAACATCACTATGAATTTTCATGCCAAGAACATCAAGAGCTTCTGATTCCTCAATATCTATACCATCCATGTTTACAGATGGAGCAGCATTTTCGGTGATACGTCTGTGCGTGAGCATAGAACATTGGGTCTTTCGTGCATTAAAATTGACCCTATTTGCATGACCCCAATTTGAAATTTCGAGGAGATTGCGATTTAGTGTATCATTCATATTTTGCCGAGTTGCCCGGATCTCCGACGGGTTTGGCATGCTACTGAATGAATACGAATGAACTAAGCTGCTGTCATCTACAAAAGAGTAGATAGGGTTGGAAGTTTTACGTAGAAGGTCATTAAGAAAAATAAGAAAGAGGGTAGGAGAAAGAACGGAGCCTTTCGGTGCCGCTGAATTTATCTTGAACTTGTTTGATGAGATCCCATCTACAACAACTCGTATAGTGCGATCTCTGAGAAAACTCGATACAAATCGAGTGAAGCCATCACCGACACCAAAAGCAATCAGTTTTGAGAAAAGTGCTCCATGCCACACTCTATCAAATGCCTTGGAAATATCTAGAGCCACCACTTTACTTTCGCCAAAGTGATGTATGCTATTACACCACTTCTCCGAAAGGACAAGTGAGTTTGGTGAATATCTTTGCTTTTTGTGATAAAGGTGACCTTTTGCGATTTACCGAAAAAAGTGAGTTATTATTTTGGGTGGGATAAAATGGCTGGTTTTAATAAAAGTGACTTATTGCAATGTATTTATGTAAGCGACCATTTGTGATAAAAGTTTATATGATAAACGTGAGTTGTTGTGGTATAAGTGACTTTTTGTTAAAGTGATTTTTGAAATACTTTTCAACAGGGCAAGTAAATTGTTATAACGTGTATGAGTAACTGAAAGATTTTTATGGTTATTTAAAATGTTCAATCTAATAGATGATGCTGAGTCACCACGTTTGTTTATATGCTAATAATATTATTATGTATTTGTTGTCTTTTTGTGGTGTTATTTTGATTGGTGACATGAATGAGTTTGTAAGAAGCCTAGAAACAATACCAGCATTAGAAAAAAAAATATTTTTAATCTTCTCTTAAAGTCAAAATTTAAGACCATATTCTGTCACCATTATGGCGAAATAGTTATAATTTAATTAAATTATTGCTCGGATACCCAACGGTTAAAAATCAATATATCATATGCTAAAACATTTGGAACTGATAACGAAATGTGCTCTAAATCGAGCATAATTAATTAAATAAATAATAAATGCTTCAGTACACAGAAAATAAACAATCCACATTTTTACTCATACAAAATTTCAATTTCAATTTAAAGCAAAATGTGTTAATGTGGGCGTTTTTTTGGGCTAGAAAATAAAACTATTAAAATGGCAATAAAAATATGTATGTCTAATGAACAGATAAATGCTGTCATAAAAATAAACTATATGATTTTTTTTTTTTTTTTTGTATTTTATTGTCGTAATTCTGCATACAAAGTAGCAGCAGCAGCAGCCAACAAAACAACCGATTCATATGAAATTTAAATAATCAGAAAAAAATATAAAATTTTTTTAAATAAAATACAATATAATTCACTCGTCTCGTCATTCGTAATGAAAACATGTCATTAAGTGTGAATGATTTGAATATTTACAATAATTATTTTAAAAGAGATGAACAATTTTTTATTTTAAAACGTGATCGAAGAATAAAATAAATTTCAATGCAACAATTAATGGAAAAATGTAAAAATATGAAAATGTACAGAGTAAATGCAAAGTTAGAACTGTAAGAGTGTGATCGGTCATTGTATACTTTATACAGTGAAAAGATAAACGTTTTATCGTCTTTAAGTGAACTGAATATTTCTAGTTTGTCAGTCTAAGTCACAAGTATGAAAAATCAAAGTAATTTATTAAAAAAAGGCCACGTTTTTACAAAAGTCTCTTTATATGAAGAAGTTAATTGTTTTACAAAAAATATCTTTTGTGTTTCAAAATTAGTAAATTTTTTTACAAAAAAGTCAGTTTTTCACAAGAAGTCGATCTTTCTATATTATCTTTCTATATTATAAAGTTCACTTTTTTTTAACAAGTTTTTGCAGAACAAGTCATTGTAAAAAATTAAATTTTTCATAAAAAGTCACCCTTCCATACTGTAACTTTCTCTCAAAGTCAGAAGTAGTCACTCCTTCACAAAAGTAACTTTTTAATAAAAATTAAAATCTTCACAAAAAGTCAATATTTCAGAAAAAGCAAAATCTCCACAAAAAGTAAATTCTTCACAGTCACTTTCTCACGAAAATTAAGTTTTTTACAAAAAGTCACTCTTTCATTAATAGTAAATTCTACACCAAAAGTCCACAAAAAGTCACTTCTTTACAAATAGTCACTCCTTCACTTTTTCAGAAAAAATAAATTCTTCAAAAAAAGTCGCTCTTCCACAATCCATCACTTTCTAACCAAAATTAACTTCTGAACAAAGAGTCACTCTTTCATTTAAAGTAAATCCTACACCAAAAGTCCACTTTCTCACAAACAGTAACTTCTTCACAAAAGTCAGTTTTTCTCAAAAAGTAAATTCTTCACAAAAAGTAAATTTTTCTGAAAAAGTAAATTCTTCACAAACTCACTTTTTCTCAAAAAGTAAATTTTTTAACAAAATGTCACTCTTTCAAAAAAAAAAATCACTTTTCCGCAAACAGTCATTTTCTTACAAAAAGTTACTTGATCACAAAAAATCACATTTTCACAGAAAGTTTACTTTTTCAAGTCACATTTTTACAAAAGTCAGCTAATTGCAAGGACTCACTTTGAGAGTTATTAAATTATTTTTCCTTTATTAATAAAAAATTACACCGGTACACTAAAACTACATGTACGATTAAATGGTTCGGTAAGTTCTCGTAGTGTTTGTGTTCGTCAGCTCACTGTCGTTGTGTACCGCTCGTATTTTGTTTGTGTACGACTTCACAAATTTCTAAATTCTTGTTCTCTGATTCTAACTTTTTCTACATAAGAAGTATCATCCATAAAATGGCACTCTACAGCTGCATAATTCAATATTACTTGATCATTTACTCAGTTCTTTATATTGAACAGAAATCATTTACAGAAAACGTACAACAACAAACAACAACATACATACAACATACACACGTTCATAAATAAAATGTGAATGCAAGGTTTTATGAAACTTTAATGACTCATTTGCGAAGAATTTGCCAACTTAACAAGAACAGCAAAAATGGGGAATTTTGCCAAGTTAATGCAAAAATAAATTATAAAAAAAGAAACCAAAAACAAAACAGCAACATTTTATATGGCCACAAACACCCGCTACTACCAATACAAACAACAACCAATAACCAGCAACAGCTTTGACATTCCAAAACGAAACAGGTTTTACGTAAAGAACCAACATGAGAATCATTTTTTGTTCAATAATTTTAGCGGTTTTTTTTTCTCAAACTGAAAAAAATTCCCAATTAATGTATGAGTCTTTGGATTGGCGTCATCAGTGGCAAAAATGGGTGCAAAATAAAAAAGTATCAAAGTAATTTATTTGTAGTGATCTATAAATTTATATTGAATTTTAAATTTGAGGGCTGTTTCTTCAATTCACAAAAATATTCAACTGATAATTTTTTTTAGGGATGGGGGTTGGCAAAGGGATGGTGCAATCAAATTTTTTCGGTACTCCTGTAAGAAAAATCTTTCTTCTCCTTTTCATTGCTGGGATTTAGTTGGAGACACGAATTGCTTGTGTATGAAGTCAGCTGGCAGGAGCAGCTGCTGCAGGGAGTACCTGTCATCAGTAAAGCAGATTAAAAAATTTAAAACCCATTGTATGATCCCCGCCACTAAAAGACTTTATCTAATTTAATCAAAAATACTAAAGAACTATTTTATTTCCTGAAATTTATTTCTAAAGTTGTGCCAATGATCCTTTAACACGAGCACAAAACCACTGAAGCTCTGTCTGTGTTTGAATGGTTGTTGCGGCGCCATGATTGCTTGCAATACAGGTGGACAGACAGGACGCGGCTGCAGAAGGACCTTCAACAGAGCAACAAAACTCATATCTTATTTCATGGATCAATTATATGCATGTTCACGACGTTATTCTGCTCTGCCGTGTAAGCTAGAATTATATAATTTTTCTCTGGTTTCTTGTAACGTACTTTATCTCATGTGCAACTGACTTTAAATAACAATTTAAAAAAACTTTTTTTTAGCTTGATAAAAATTTAAATTATATTGAATGATTTTTTTTTCCTAATTTTTTTCAAATATTTGTCCTCCTCTTATTTTAGGAAATAAAAGTTCAATTCATTTTATCATGCTTCCGTTATTCTTCTAGACATTTACGACTACGAGCATACTATATGTAACAAGTTTTGTTCTTTTTCAATTATCTAAAAAGTTTCAATTGCATTTGCAACCACAGAATGTCTGTCAATTGTGTCATTTCCATTTTGCGATTTCAATAACTTTGAATTCTCTAACGAATTTGCTATAAGACACAAGGCAAATCTGGACAATAAGAAAAAAGTAGCAGAACAACAAACAAAAAACAAAAGAAAAATTTCCACAAAAACAAAAAAAAAAAAAACTCCATTTAAAACAATCAAAAACACTTTCATCGTCGTCTATTTAGTTCAGTTAAATAAAACTCTCAGTCAGTTAAACTTTCACCTCTTTGAATATGATTTTCCTTCATACACATCAAAGTGCTGTAAATTAAAAAGAAAAACTTTTCTTTATTCGGTTAGTTCTCTTCTCAGGATACATACAAACAACAAACATTGACTCATATTTGTTCTTTACAACATTTACAATGTGTTTGATACGAAGAACTTAATTTTGTGTAAAACATCCATGTCAATAACAAAAAAATCGGTATGTATGTAAAGAACTTTATAGAGAAAAAAAAAACTAGAGAAAGGATTGTTTTTTTTTTTCAATAGAATGAATTTAAAGAAGAAATGCAAAGAAAATATGGAAATTTTTCTCATGTCAACAGTTTTCTGTTGCTGCTGTATTTTAGAAAAAATTATTTAATCCTGAAAATTCCTCTTTTTCTAAACATTTTCCTTTTATGAAGCAAAAAAAAAAAATAAAGAACAAACTCCAAGAAAACCAAATCTTTCAGAGACAAGTTTTAAAAATAAATGAGAAAAGTTTTATCCTGGCCATTTAAAGTTTATGTTTTCAATATTTATTTTTAGTCCTTGATCTGTCTGTGTGTGTCTGTGTGTTTACGAGTATCGAAATATGTGTATGTAAATGCAAAATATGTGATGTGTAGGAAGGAAGTTGTGTTTGTTTTTGTATATCAAATATTTATAGAAATGTTGAAAATACAGAATTCAAATAAATGAAATAATAGAAGAAAAAGTAGAGTAATTCCGACATTTAATAAAGAAAACATGTCAAATAGAGGTCATACAGCCATTTGTCAGACACTTATTAGCATTGTCATAAAAAATATAAATGTGTGTAAGAACATCACTTCCGAAAAATTATATTAAACACTTTTAAAAGTTTCATTAAAGACAAATACATTCGTCTGAATAATTTAAGATTTTATTTCCTTTGAATTTTATAATTTTTTTTGTAACAATACGATCTCATCGAGAAATGCACACGATTGATGTCAAGGATATTTTTTGATCTACGAAATTGGCATTTTGTTAAGTCTTTGTTTGCAGAACAGTATTTTCAAAATTATTTCATAAAAGTTTCTAAATAAAAAATATGACATTTTCTACCCAAAGCGGCTCAACAGCCATTAAACGTTTCGTAATGCGTAACGGCAGAAAACGAAACAAGTGACATTAAAACACTCCAAAACCGCCAAAACGAAAGAAAGCCAATCTAATACAAATTAATCGCCATAAAGAAAATAATCTCTAACGCTAAAAAAATTGAAAAAATTCAATAACTATTTTTTATATATGGAAAGTAATATTATCAGGCTCAAGTTCAGTTTTATTGAATTAATGAAAATTCAAAATTACTAAGAGTTTATTTGTGTTGGAAAATTTTATTATTTATATCCAATCAGTTTAGCAGAACGTATCAGTATACCAATTTCAAGGCCGCTACACCTCTCATCAGCGTTCAATTGTCCAAAAACAAAACTAAAATTGTCAAAACTAAAATTAGTCGACAAACCGATAGAAACCAAAACACGATGGTGCTAAAATGAAAAACAAAAAAAAAAAAAAAAAAAAAACCCAAAATATGCAAAAAAAACTTTACAAATTCGAAAACAAAAATTTTGCAAAAAAAAGTTAAAAAAAATTTCCATAGCCATGGCGAATCACTTCGTGTGCAAATTAAGGCGTGGTGTTGGCTGAAGTGGTTAGCGCGTTGACTACTGAGCAAACAATGACTTGGGGCATGGGTTCAAACCCTGGCCAGAACAAGTCAATCAACATCATTAATTTTTCTCTAATGTACATTACTGAGACATTGTATTAATTGTTGTCGGACTATTTAAGTGATGAAGGCATAGCACTGGTCACTAAAAAACTGTTCCGACAGCGATTGATGCTGGTCCAAGCTAATCTACACAACATCGCCCTCCTTCGTCGGTTAGCAGAAACATCGGCGAAGTAAAAAAATTAATAAAATACCTGCTAATACAGCTTAACAAAGTTAATGCGTCTACTTAACACCGGAGGCGCCTTAACACTGCCTTAAAAATTAACATAACGCGCAAAGCAGAGTTGTGAAAGACTTAAGTCTTCTAAATTTTTTCTACCCTATCCCTCTTCCTGAGTTCCGGCACAGTGCACTGCATACGTAAGGATCATCCCCTGAGTGCTGATCCTAGTTAAAAAAAAAAGGCAAAATTCATTGTCTTGGGTTAACTAATGACCGGAGTTAAAACAAATATATTTCTTTTAAATAGTAAAACTCTCACCTTTAGTTAACTACAAAATGTGAAATTATTTGCCTTAAAGTTGCAATTCAGGCTAAACTTAGAGTATTTTACTCATTTAATCCCTGACCACACCACCAGTACAGCAACATTTACACCGGGTTAATTATAAATAAAAAAAAAGATTCTGAAAAACAATTTAAAAGATAAAAGTGTTTTTCTAAAATTATAAATAAAAAATAACAAAAGGAATTACATCTGGCCAATAATAATAATACAAACAAAAGTGTTTTTCTTTTCTTTTATTTTCTACGCTAGTCTAGTATATAGTAAATATGTATATTCTCTATTGATGTATTTTCTTTTATAATATTTTCTTTTGAAAATTAAAATATTCAAACTTATTTGTAAAGTTATTTCGTTTATTTTTATTTTTTCGAGCAAACTATTAAAAATTAATTTAAAACTTTTTATTAAATCGAATTCAGTCAATATAGATTTACAATGAAAAAAGAAATCAAAATAAATAATATAAATTTTGTAAAAAAAAAACGAAACTTTTTACCAATCGATTGGCAATCGTGTTTTAAAAAAGTTTTTCTTTTTTTTTGTAGACAAAAGGAAGCTCTTTTTAACATTTAAAAACTTCTTCTGTTAATTGTAAATTTAGTTAGATTACAACCCTACGGGAAATGTTGTACCAATTGTCTAAAACATACCTGTCCTATGATAGGTGAAACTGGGAATAGTACAAAGTGTTCCTGAGTTGTGACTGATGATAAGAGGACATATCACAAAACTAGAACAAAAGTGCTAACAACATTCCATCACTCAGTGTCTCATCGAAAGATTTACATACATACTTATGTATACATCAGGACTGTCAGCGTCATACACAGTTGTGGAAACAAAACTCACATGAACGCTTACGCTCTTTTATTTTGCGAGCGTATTGAAATGTTCATTTCTTATATTTTTTATAAAAATGTGTTTAATACCCGCTTTAAATTAATTTAAATGATTTAATAAAATTTTTATTTTTTAAATACATTTTTTACATGTAAACTTATTGTTGTGAAGCAGTTAGACTCGTTCGGTGATACTTATGTCATCGAAGGACTAGATTTTATACCAGGCTCTAAGGAACTATTTTCTGACATGTTCACTAAGGACTAGTTTTAGACAGGTTACTGTAGGATAATCCTATTACCGGTTTTTATGAAACCATAACTGAGACTAGTACTTAGGAAATCATCACAGGACAAGTACCTCAAGTTTAGATCTAGGACATATCACCTGGTATCTTAATTATGTCAATTGACCGCCTCTAATGACAACTCCATATTAAAGTTACCGGTCCCTCTCATATAAACTTGCGGAACTCGAACCGGTTGCTAGTCCCTGGGAACCAGTCACGTGACGTGTCCTGTGACATGTTCTTTTCCCTCTAAAAAAATTATATTCAATAAATCGTCAACTAAAGTCCAAACTGTTGTAACTGAAAAAATATTTAAAATTGCCTTTTTTTATAGGTTATGATGAAATTAACAAGAATACATTTTCTATTTAAATTTTACGTGTCTATTTATTCTGTAATATAATAAAAAGGGTCAGGTACGGCGTTTTAAAAATGCATTTTAGGTGACCACATGTAGGTTAGTAAACAGAAATATCAACATTATATGGACTAGAATTGCCGGAAGACAAAAAGTAATTATAATAACAAAATGCAACCCTGGTACACCATTTAGAGCAGAAAACATTGATGTGCTGTGATGCAACATTTCATAAACGGCATGAATCTTTTTTTAAGCCCATGTTTTCTGAAATATTTGCGGTATTATGTGCTATTAGATTAAAAGAAAGCGACGATATTTTGCATTTCCACTTTCGCAAGACGTTGCGCACAAAACGCTGAATACCGCCATTGTGTTGTCCATCAATGACACGAAACACTTTTCATTCCTAAAGTGAAAAAGAAAAAAAATATTATATATGGCTCAAGTTCAACACCAGACAACGAAAGTGCTTATTTTTATGTTCTTTAAAAATTTTGTTTTTTTATATTTAATTTTGTTGTACGGTGTTATCGCAACATACACTCCGGGTCACTTATTTAAAGGCACTAAACATTCCATATTCAGCAGCCTGTATCTTTTGCAATTTTTAACCGAATGAAGAATTTTAAAATTGAAATGGAAGCTAAACGTCTTGAGATATAAACAAAATCATGACAATAGTGATTTCTTAATTATTGAACTTTTTTTATTGAGCAATTTATAAAAAAAGTCCAAAAATGTGCTATTTTTTCTGGTTCACTTGAATAAAGGCACTTTAGCTAATTATAATGAAAAACTGTTTTTCTTGTTTTTTTTTTAATGGGTACAGCCCCCTTTGTTTTTAATAACTTCAAATATACGGGTTTTCATTGACAGATAAATAGAATTTATGTAATCCAACGAAATTTGATTCCAAGAATCCTTAATGACCTAAATTAGTGACAGCTTGTCATCAAATTGTCTACCTCCTTCATAGACCTTAAGAGATAGCCCGAATATATTATTAGAATGAGATTATCAATTAAAGTTGGCAACTACGCCGATGAGAGAAAAGTTGGGGCCTGCCATTTATGAAGTGATTAAAAAAAATTATTTGGTTTGAAAGGAGTTGCTGCAATTGGGTCCCATATTTTTCTCGAGAAATCTATTTATATAGACGGAATTTTAAAATTCCTTTTAGTTTTGAAGGAGTTTGATTGCACTTTAGTTTAATACAACTTTTTGGAAAATCGTGGCAAGTTGCCCCCCCCGCCTAACCAAAATAAATTCTTTATCGCATAACTCCGCTAGTTATTGAACGATTTCCCAATTTTTTTTTTTTTTTTTTGATCAGGTTTCATTTTTTTAACAGGTTTTACTTTTTTTTTAAATCGGTGGAGAATTTTTTTTTCACCTAAATTATTATATTTTGAAGAAGTCCTTAATTGATTGACCGATTTTAAAAATTCTGACAAATTGTCCCCAGACATATTGATGAATAAGTAAATCTGCTATTTATGGTCCTTTGTCGATTACAAGCGTTTTAATGTGTCTACTTAACACCAGAGGCGCTACAGCACTGCACCAGGAATTAAGAAAAAATGCGCAATAGCAGAGTTGTAATCGAATTGAGGCTTCTTCTACATTTTCACCATTGAACGTCGCTCTAGTTCTGGCACAATGCATGACATCATGCAGGGGTCATTACCCCTGAGAGCTGGTCGGGCTTTCCGTTGTCGCCGAGTTGTTACGAATTTTTAATCTTTTTGATTGGCCTTTCACATTGAAGTCGTTTTTTTTTTGCTGGTCTTTTTTCGCAAACAACTTTTTTTTTTGTTGATTTCATTTATGCATTTCCCACTTGATTTATCATATTTTTCTTCACTATTCATATTATTTTTTTCATTGTTTGATCCATTTGCCAATAACGGAGAAAAATTTAAAATTGTCTGCAGATTTTGAACAAAAACAAATGTACTTAAGCAATATTCTTCATTCCGATCAAGGTCATTATTTTCAAACCACAAAAAAGTCATTAAACTTTCAAACAAACAAAAGTTTATAAAAATTACAAAAAAGCAAAAAAAAAACGTTAAGAAACAACAATATTTATTGTGGTTGTCAATTGCAAATGATTTTTATTGTTGTTTGTTGTTGTTGTTATTACAAAAGTATTGTTTTCACAGTAATTTTTTATCCATCGCGTCTTCCCCAGAGTCATGAGAAGAGGATTAAGAGCGAGAAAAAAATATATTTGAACAATAGAATTGCAAAGTGAAATACAGACGTATCATTAATATTTTTTTTTGTTCTTTTAAAAACATGAACAATATTTATTAATTTAATCAAATTCGTATAAATTTTTGAAAACTTTTTTTTCACAATGTTTTAGATTTTGCTGATGTTGTTGTTAATGTTACTTAAGGAAGATTATCAAGGGATTTATGGATAAAGAAAATCTTGTCAATGAACTTTTAAGTAGAGAATATTTAAACTTTAATTCTTTAGTTTTTGTTATTTGCCCCTAGAAAGTAAAACACAATTCCACAATCCTTTAAAAAATGCTGAAATCGTCAAGCATTCTTTACGATATTTAGAAAAAATTCTGGGGATGTAGTTTTAGTACAAATTTAATCAAGCTCTACTTTCTAACTTCTTTTATACCTTTTTCGCTTTTTATAATTGTTGTACTGTGTAATAAAATCAAAATAAATTAGTAAAACAAGCAGTAATAGTAGATATTTTTGTTAAAATTAACTTTTACAAAACTCAATTTTTTTTAAAGGAAACTTTTTTGCAAAAGGTATTTTGTATAAAATATGCTTTCTATGAAAGTAGTTTTTTTACGAAAATAAATTTTAATAAAAGTTATCTTTATTAAGGATACTTTATAATTTAGAGTAGTTTTTATAAAATTTGATTTTATATGAAAAGTAATATTATCAGGCTCAAGTTCAGTTTTATTGAATTAATGAAAATTCAAAATTACTAAGAGTTTTTTTTATGTTGGAAAATATTATTATTTATATCCAATAAGTTTTAAGCAGAACGTATCAGTACTGATTTCAAGGCCGCTACACCTATCATCAGCGTTCAATTGTCCATCTTTACAATTTTCGTAAAGTGGATACTAATTGAGAAGAATATCAACTATTTTGAATTTTCATTAATTCAATAAAACTGAACTTGAGCCTGATAATATTACTTTCCTTATATACATCAATATAAGTTCAAATAATAATTACGTTTTTATAAAAGTTTAAAAAAATATACTTTTTACAAAAAGTACTTTTTGTTTTGAATAACAGATTTTGTAACCTTTTCTTGAAATAATATAGATTCAATAGATAAGCTTTTTAAAAATGTTTATCAAAAGTACTTTTTATAAAATAAACTTTACATAAAATTTACTTTTCTTAATGTATATTTTATAAAATATGCTTTTTATAAAATTGACTTTTTATAAAAGGTGCTTTTTATAAGAAGTACTTTTTTTATAAAAAGTACTTTTTATGAAAAGTACTTTTTGTAAAAGATTGTTTTTAGAATTAAAAAATGTACTTTTTATAATAAGTACATTTTATATTAGTTACTTTTTAAAAAAGGTATACTTTATAAATGCTTCTTTTTATAAAAGAAGCTTTTCCTAAAATGTACTTGTTTTAAAAGTAAGTTCTTATAAAAGGTAGTTTTAAAGTAGTTACTTTTTATAAAACGTACTTTTTGTAAAAGAATACTTTTAGAAACGTTTTTTTATTAATAGCACTTCTTATAATAAAGGGGCTGTGCACATATTACGTAACGCTCCTGGGGGGGCTTAAGATTTGTTACGGATTGAAAATTTCGCACTGCAAAATTATTAAAAAGCGGAACGGAGGGGGGCGGGGTATAAAATCTCTGAAAATACCGTTACGTAATATGTGCACCCCCCCTTTCGTAGCGCTTTCTAATAATTTTTCAGGGCAAAATTTCCAATCCGTAACAAATCTCAGAGACGACGCACAAATTGTTGTTGAAATTCGCATTTATTAAAATTTTATTAATGAATTGTGCTGCATCAATGCGGCTAGTTTTTGTTTTTGGTTCTTTCATTTTTTTTTAATTGTAGTCTGTGATTGTAAAAATTTAAAATTTATGAATTATTTACAATCTTTAAAACAATGTATGCACACAAACGATGTTGAAGTGCTATGAAATTTAAATCGTAAATGGAAATTTATTATTTTGTGTGAAAAACGCTGCATGCAAATAAATAATTTAAAATGGCTTTTAGTTTGAAACACAAAAAAAAAAAAAAGAGTTTTAGAATATGAAAAATTTTGGCGTTTAACTTTGGCATGCAGAATGCAAAACATTTTGGAATTAAATAATTTGTCAGAAAAATTAAAAAAAAAACTATAATTATGTATTTAAAATCTGCTTTATTTGCGAAATAAATTTCTGCCAACGTGCATAATGCAAGAATTTGTTGCAAATAATTAAAACCAAAACGGTTATAAACATATGTATATATAAAGGGTGTTTTTTATAGAGTGACGCAAGTTTTAATCATAATAAAGCAAGAAAATGTATTTTTAATATCAATGAAACGGGCTTTATTGGAAAGAAAATTTTATGAAATTAATGTTTAAATATGATTTCTATCATGTGGCCGCCACGGCTGGTGCGAAGAAGGCGCAATATGGAACACTAATTTTCAACAGCATTTCGCAGCATTTGCGGCCGTATTTCGCCGATAACTCTTCGAATGTTGATTTCCAGGTGTTTAACAGTTTGTGGTTTATCGACGTTGACAAGTGACTTAACATAACCCCAATTGGGTTAAATTAAACGATCTTGCAGCACCCGCTGCACGATGAGTTTGACGAATAGAACAATTATTTTCATTAAAAATTTCAACAATTTGCACGCGTTGCTCTGGTGTAAGTTGATTCATAATGAAATTTCAAAGCAAAATAAACAAAAAAAAGAACTATCATCTGTTAAATGGGTGCTCAAATAAAGGAGTGATGCCAACTCAAAGTTATGACACTCTATAAAAAACACCCTTTACATACACATGCATACGTATGTGTAATTAATCAAATATCGGATACGTTAGTATTTTTTTGCAGAATTTCAATACTAAATGTCTTAAGCCAAAACGTTACACATCAGTTCAAGACCCAACTTTGTATATGGTCTGGTGACTTCGGAAAACCGATTTCACGTACGGACAGACAGACGGAAAAACTAACAGACAGACGGACAAACTAACAGACTGACGGACAGATGGACATGTAGCATTCAACTTCTTTATATATTAAGATTAAGAACTCAAATATTTTATGGGTCTCATATGAATATTATGGAAATTATACATGTAATGTTAAACCTATAAATATCCGTAACATTTTCTAAAATTTTAAAATTTTACAATATTTTTTTAAAAAAATTTAATAGATTTTTTATAATCCATGTTGTTGTAGTTTCAAGAAATTATTTGTCTTAATTTAAAAAATTACGAAATTAATTTTTATATGCACTGGGTGGTGGGAGGCAGTGAGGTGCATTAGTGCAGTGGTTAGAGTATCTATCCACAAAACCCAAGATCCTTGGTTCAAGTCCCCATGGACTTTGAGTTTTATTAAAAGCTTTTCGATACACTTTCATATCAGACAACGCACCTATGTAACTGTTCCCAAAATTTTCCAGCGCTCTGATGACATCAAAAGCTTCTTTTTTTCATAAAAAGGAAAAACACGGATATGAAAAGTGCTTAGCAAGATGAACAAACTTATAGCAATGAAGTGAACCACTGCACAACTACATTAAAATATTGTTTCTAGACAAGAAATATGGCTACAATGAAAACATTTTTACTAATTTTTTGTTAAAACACTGAACTAGTTTTTAGTAAAAATTTCCTTTGAAAGATATATAAAGAACATTGATGAAATTTGTATTTCCTAACATCAAGGAAATTTTTGTAAAATTTTCGTCAAAAGCGCTATTGGTTCGCGACTTCGTACGTGAAGTCAAATTAAATAAAATTTCACAAATTTTATTTAATTTTTCTTTTTGCGTGTAGATGGGAGCCCCATTATATTTTTTTTTTTCTAATGAAAAACGAATTAACAATTTCCTAACATCATGGAAATTTTTAAAGCATACTGTAAGAAACGGCAATGGCTCCCAAAATTTTGTTAGTTTACATTTAAATATGTAGTGAAAATATCTTCCAGAGACCTGCTAACTTCGAATGCTGATCATAAATAATCAATTTTCGAAAATTGATATCAGTAACTTGTCATTTCTTTCAGTGCAGAAAGTTTTAAGTAAATAATTATGCTCAATGTACCAAATCACTATGATTTGCTGATAATTTTAAATTGATGTTGATTTTTCCTTTGCAACTTACGAACTTAAGCCCAAAGAATCTTCATGAACTAAAAATTAATTAAACCATTTTGTTAAATTCTCCTCGTTAATTTCCCAGAAATTATTTTGTATTGTGGGTCAAACCAAATATTGTTTTAAATGAGCCATTTATACAATTTGAACTGGTTTGAAACAATTATCTTTCGTTATCTCATAACGGTTTTAAGTACTTCAGATTTAAATTCTCAAAACGAACTCTGGCCAATACATATAAAATCTTTACCAATTATTCAATGCAACACAGAAAACAAGGAGAGTCATAAAAATGTACACACGCAGACCATCATCATGTCCTAAATCGAACATAAAAAATATTATAATTGGATGCCAACCATTTAAACCCAATTCATCTACGGCTAAACTACGCTAAAATAAAAAAGAAAAGGATCAAAAGAAAACTATATGAATTAAAAGTTGTTCTTTATATTGTGCGAGCAACAACAACAATAATACAGAAAAAAAACAGAAAGAAAAACACTGAGAAAAAATGTATAACAATAAAATCCATATGCTGCCAAATAAAAAACCATTAAAATTAAGCCATAAAATGGGCAACAAACAAACAAACACAACACAACCGCCATTAAAATAAGAGCAAAAACAAACAAGGAATATTTAATCCACGAGTATTATGAAGTACTTTTAGTGTTTCAGTTTTTTTTTCCTTTTATTTTTTTTTTTTTTGTTGTCTCAGTGAATATATCCAGATGCCTAAATGCGAGACAACAGAATTTTGTTGTTGTTTTTTGTAATGGGCCACCGTATAAAAGAAAAAAAAAGAGCCTGCAAATGGAAATGGGTGCTGTAAATCCCCAATTGCAGACAAAGCAAATTGAGACTTTTTAAATGGTTTTAAGCTTTAAGTTTTATTGAAAGTAACAATGTTTCGTTTTAAGGTTCCATTACTCATACGTAAATGTTGCGTATACGTGTTGAAATATTATGACCAACAACCGACACAATTGACCGTATTCTAGATGTAAAAAATTTTTTTTTAATGTTTATAGAGAAATTATCATAAAAAAAACTCTTAAAAGAAGGTCATACAACAACCACAACTGCGATTGGATTTCTTCAGCTTTTTAATTTCGACAAGAACAGAGGTGTTACAACAACTATATCTAGTTAATGATACATTTGCATGAATGCGCATTTTATAAAAAAAGTAAACAGATCAGTTAAATCATTTAACTGATCGGTTTAACTAAAATGCAAATAGAAAATACTTTCCAATGAACTAAATTTATTTAGTGATCTTTCTTTACTCCTTTAGCATTTCCCAAACATTATTGTTGTTACTTTAATGGAGAAAAACACATGCAAATTATCTTGCTAGTTTTTTTTAATTAGGACCAGCACTCAGGGTATGACCCCTACGTATGCAGTGCACTGTGACGGAACTCAGGGGAGAGGGATATGGTGAGAATATAGATGTTGAAAATTTAGAAGGCTTAACTCTTTTACAACTCTGCTTTGCGCGCAGTGTTGAGGCGCCTCCGGTGTTAAGTATACGCATTAACTTTGTTAAGCTAACCGCTAAGAAGGGCGATGTTGTGTAGATTAGCTTGGACTAGCATCAATCGCTGTCGGAACAGTTTTTTAGTGACCAGTGCTATGCCTTCTGTAACGTACGATAGGCTAGGAGTAAAGTGGGTATAATACTACATAAAAATGTTTTGGCTTTTAATTATTTTTTTTCAGTCATGTCTCTAGGTTTCTGACCGGGATTTACTTGTATGAACAAATTTCTACGCCAGAGTACGTCAAACGTTTAGCTGTTTAATGTGACTTGAATTACCAGACCGAAAAAAAAACCAATATCCCAAAATATAAGTAACCAGTAACTATTATAAAAAGCAAATCCACCATATGGTGACGTAAAAAAGGGCGGAGTTAAACTAAAGGTACTATATGTCAATGATAGACATAAAATTCGAGAACATTCTTAGCGGTACTTGGTAGACATATCGATTTGCAAAAAATCGAGGTAGTAGAAAAAATGTGCTTTTGATCGTTCTTGCCAGTTGTAACCTTTAAATATATCACAAGTATCACGGAACTATAACTTGAAAGAAATCAATAATTAAGAGTTTTTTATCGAAGCTATATATAATTGACTATTTTTACCTGGTCGCATCAGTCAACAGCGAAACCCAAGAGAAACTCCTGAGGTTTCTAAAGGGTAGCACCTGCAGGCTTATCCTGGATAGCAAATATCGCCAGGAGCTGTCACCACTTTTGAAAGTGAGCTGTAACAAACTAAGATCGGTCAGAGTGTCTTTAGCAACACACAAGAACTTTTTCCCCAAACCGGAGTGCGGCCATTGTAAAGCTGTCCGCAAGTCTCATAGAGTTTGACTGACAACGTTAATACTTATATCAGGCTAAGATAGACTTCCGGAGTTTTGTGTAGAATTTAATTATTGATTCTGAACTGAAGAACGAGGAAAACATCCAATTGCCTTGATAATACCACGACTAAGTCAACAGTTTTTTTTTGTGTTATATAGAGCACACTAATAGTAGCCACACAACCAGATCACATGTACAAGGTTATGTAAAGAATGACATAGATCTTGATAATTTTTTTTTTACTTCCACCGCAACATTATTTACCTTTGAATTTCTTTCCAGTGGTTTTTCTAAAGTAACTCTAATACGTAATTGTAATTAACAAACGAAATATACAAACTTTACTGCAAAAAAAATTACTAATTATTAAAGACAACTTGATTTAACATTTGTACATATCAGTGGAAACGAAATATTTATAAAATTAAAAAGCAAAAGAAAGATTATACTACCCAAGTAAAGAAAAAATAGGCACACAAAAAAAGTAAATATATAGGTACCAATATACATGTCTATATAAATATATGTAACAAAGCGATTAAGAGAGTCGGAACAAAAACACCACAGAGTATCGCTCCCATATCGTGGACTTAACATCATCACTTAATAGCAGAGTTGAAGGCCTTCATCGAATGCATGTAAGTTGTTTTATTTACTCATTTCCATTACATATTATATATATAGTCATATGTACTTTGGTCTTATTTGTCTTGTGTTTGATAAAGTATGTTGGAGGAGAAAAATATAGCAGTGTAAACTACCTGATATTAAGATTAAAGTGCAGTTCAACTCTAACTGAATTGAAATTTTTGTACTACAGCCAACCTGCTTTGTCGAGCCTTTTGCCATATTTGTTAAAAATCCAACTTAAGTGACATGGTCCATTAAAGTTGAACATTAAGTAAATAAATAACCAATCAACACCCGATAACTGTGCTGGGCCAGGGCTACCATTTTCAAATGATACTGACCAATCGCATAGTTCTCCGGTGTATACATGAATCCCATTGGATCAAAAATTACAAATATAAGCAACCATAAAGGGTGTAGCTATATTCGAAATACTTTGCTAAATTTGATGGCACTACTGTCTCTTAGATTGGATTAATCGTTTCTTTTGCAATAATCCCTATCTTTAATTAAATCATACAAAAATAAAAAACCACCACTGAACAAAAACAAAAAAAAAAAAAACAAAAAAAAAATATATATATATATGTACATATATGCGACTACCGAACCATAAAAACAAATAAGAAAACCAGATATTATCCGTTTTGCTTTGCCAAATATCAATAAATAGAAATCGATCTATGTACCTTTACATACTCTTTCAAGATTCTCATTAGAGCAATTACGCTACATCACATTTCAACGTAAATACATTACTCAATGCGTTTGCCACTAGTTATATTGTAAAACTAATTGTAATTTTAATTTACTATTTCATTTTTCTATTGATCCTGCAAAAATTTAAAGAAAACAAAAACAGAAGGAAATTCATATTTATAAGTCCTATAATTTTTCTTAACATTGTCAATTGAAATGAATAATTTTTTTTCTCGGTAAATAAACTATCCGATAATATGTGTGAATAATCTTTGTAGTTTCTTTTTTTGGTAATGTGGTAGAAAACCTTAGTGTTAGGGTTCTTTCTTAATGAACGTTATTTGCCGAAAGAACATAGGTAGGGTGGGTAACTGAGGCACTTTGGGGCATAACAACTAACACCCCAAAAACCATAAGAAAATTCTTGTTAGACATCTTTCATTCCCTTTTAATAATCAATCAATAGCATTATACCTAAATTTTAGTTTTTTTTTCTTTCCAATTATAATCAAATTTTCCCGAAATGGCTAAAGGGACTCTTTAAATAAAGTTTGTAAGAATTAAGCAATAAGGAGAATAGTCAGCGAACCCCCCAGCCACTGTTATGCTAGCCGTAAACTTTCGATGAGTCCCATATGACTTTCAGCTCCTGATTCATTTATGCTTCCAAAATTGGTCTCCGGACGATTTTATAAACAACAACGCGAATCGCACAAAGTACATTACACTTCATCACTTAAATAGTCCAACAACAATTAATACAATGTCTCACTAATGTACATTAGAGAAAAATTAATGATGTTGATTGATTTGTTCTGGCCAGGGTTTGAACCCAGGCCCCAAGTCATTGTTTGCTTAGTAGTCAACGCGCTAACCACTTTAGCCAACATCACCCTCATGCTGAAATGCTTAAGTAGTATGTGTACATGTATAAGTAGGCAATTTTAAATGCTTATACTATAATGCACAATATTTCGTTAACTTCTGTGAACGAATTAATTTATTTTGGTATATGTTCTGTCAAAATCGCTTGAATAATGCGGCCATAAAGTCCACCATACAAAAAATCGCTTTGCTTATTAATTATGTAAATATTATTTTCTTTGTGAAAAAGTGTGGGACAATTTTTAAAAAGATGGGTCTATAATACAAGCTTAATTGATTGTTGGCTATACGTTAAAAAAAAAAAAATATACTTTGCTGCGAAAGTCACTAAACATGTTTAGACACGATCTTGTACTGTTTTTTTGTTCTGTTCTCTGTCTCACTTCTCGATATTAATTTTGGGTACTATAGTTTAGGTATTTATATTTTACTAGTGTGTACCAACGGTCGAGCCAATCGACCGTGTTCTAGGCATAGAAAGAAAAATCATAAAAATTTTTTGATAAAACAGTCATACAACAACCAAAACTACAATTTTTAATAATATGAATTGTATGAATTCACAAAAATTAAAAAAAAAGAACTGTTAAATGCAAAAACAAAACACTAAACTCTCTCATCTTTTTTCCTACATTTATCAAACATCTTTCTCTTTCCATTCAAGTGTGTAAAACAGTGTTGCTCAAACGTACACCTATGTTCCGAACATCATTCGGCTTCATATATGTATACAACCGAACACAGCCGAATGAAAATAAAACTACTCACCAATATGTAAAAAATAAACAACAATTTCATTCATTTGCTTTTGCATAAGCAGATTTCTGACGCATTGCCTTTTGATATTTCTCTTTAATTTGTTTATATCAGTTACACAGCGAATATTTTCATCAACGCACTTTATTTTTATTTATACAATTTGTTCACTGTATTTTTCTTTAATACATACTCATAAATACTACACTACCTGGATTCTCTCTTCCTCGCTTTGTGGCCGACACTGGTGTAAAACAATGTATGTGTTATTTGTTTGATTTTTCGTTATCTTACATACATACATTAATGAGTTATACGTGTGAATGGAGTAGTAGAAACTTTAAACGGTTATAGCTGCCAAAATACTGAAACCACAAAAACCCACAATACCTCGTTATCTTCTGTGAAAAAATATCTTTAATTTGGTAAAAGTCTTGTAAAAATCTATTGTTTAATAGGTGCATGAAGGGCAGCACAAAAAAGCAATTGTCTATTAATTATTTAGATGTATAACTTTGAAAATTTCATATTGATTTTTGCATTAATTTCTACACCAAATATACAAATTTTTTTATAAGTCCTTAATATTTTCCAAGAAGCTAATTTTAGTGTAACATATGCATGTGATCGTAAGTCAACCAAAAAAAATGTTTCAAGTTACTGAGGGAAAAGTGTTATTTTTGTTGGGCCAGCAGTCACGGTATGATCCCTAATTATGACATGCGTTGTCCCCAACCTTAGGGAAGGGTACAGTGCAGAGAAGATAGATGATGAAAATGTGGAAGAAGGTTTAATTCTTTAAATTTTTGTACAACATTCTTTATACATATTCTCCTATGTAGTAAATCTATTATGAGTCGATATTACTCGTATTAGCCCTTAAAATCTAATTCTACCCATATAATTGGTAAAATTTTTAAAACTTTGTAGGTATTTTGACAACTTTTACTATTTGTCTAATATGATGATGTTGCAATAAAAAAGAAATATAGTATTTTATTTAAAAACAATTGTTTGAAAATGGAAAATTTAGAAAAAGATATTAAAAACATATTTTTTGGCAATATGTTTCCATTTAAATTGTTAAAAAAGAAATGAATTTTAGGACATCTAGGACATGTTCTGTGTTAACAATAATGAATTCGGGAATGAAAAATTATACATGCTGTACATTACTCTCACGTTTACTATTTATTACCTTTTCCCGCTGGGAACGCAACGATACGTATACGAAAGAGCAACTATTTGCACATAACTTTTACTTCTATCACTTTTGACAATTGATGAGAGTAGAAGAACTGTTGACAAAACATAACCGGATGCTTTAAGCCAGCATACATATCGACCCCTAACCGCGTGAGAAATGTAGCTAACTTTAAATAATAACGAAATACATATACTTTTTGAAGTAGAACTACACAGATAATCGATGTGAAACTTATCTGTAACTTGAATAAGATCGTTCGCATTCAGTAGCTTTATTTTCTTTCAAACATTCTTATGGAATGGAAAATGAATTAAAATACCTTCTCCTCTAAAATTTGTTCTTTGCGGATTACGATTTTTTTAGCGGTTAGGGGTCGATATAATGGGAGCAGGAAAATGTAATCTGAAACATAAATTATCTTGCTTTCTCCAAAAATTTGCATTAAAGTTTGTAAACAGTTTGCTCTAGTTTTTTTTTGTATTTCATTTTTGTACTATTATTTATAATTGTACTAAACATTATTCCAGCTCTGCTTTGTGGTAAAGTGGCGTTGTGCAAATAAATATTAAATGAGTAAAAATTATAAAATTTTAAAAACATCATAAAACGCAATTGAAAACCAGAAATAAAATTCTATATTTATAAACAGGAAATTCTTGTTTCTTTGACAATGAGAGAGAGGGAGAGAAATAAAAACAGAATTTATTTAATGAAAAATTAATTTTTCATTTTTGCATTCTCTTATTAAAAACTTAATTTGCTTAAAAATTATGAACACTCAAAAACAAAAAGATAATATTAAAATTATTTAGAAGAAATTTAAGAGACATAGAAAAGATATCTTTTATGTTGTTAAAGCAATATTGTATACATCAGTAGCACAGTTAGGAAATAACAAGGGTCTAGCGAACGATTCTAGTGTTAGGGGAAGTTCAAGTTCTTAACACCTTGCAAAAGAGCAAATGAAAAATATCGTAGTTTTTTTTATGAAATCTAACAGCAACTATGTGATAGAGCAACGGTGTTTTGCGCACGATTTTTGGAAATACTATTTGACCTTTTGCAAAATTTTGTTGATTTCCATTAACGATCTTCGTTATATTTGGAATTGTTAAATTTATTTCAATTAATTTCACATTTTAACATTTTTAATGAATTTCGGCTTATACTCGTATTTTAATTTTTCGCAATAAAAATGAGAAGTTACACAGAGATTTTCCTGAAATTTTATAAAAAGAAGTTTTAACAAGATCTTAGGAGGTGATGCTATTCTGAACATACAGTTCTGCGATCACACCAATATATATATTACAATTATTATAACAATAAATTAAACACTAAAACTTGTTTATTTTCAGATTTTAATCGAATAAAAATTCTTTGCTGTGTTTTTTGTATAATTTTTTTTAAACTATTTTCCTTTGTTTTGGTAATTCTTGGTTATTGTGTGAGAATTTGTATATAAACAAATGAAATTGAATACTTTTCAACCAATGAAATGCAGAATACTGATTAGCTAACCCATAAAAAAAATAAACATTGAGGTACTGTTTATACAAGATGAACGAGTGAATTGAGTGTAAATATGGCATGGAAACCACTCAATACTCTGAGTGCTTTTTATACAAAATTTACATTAAAATCACTCGTTCGTCTTGTATAAACAGCACCTAACAGACCTTTTATGAGTTTTAAGAATTATAAAAATATTGTTTTCCACTACTTATTTCGGATTATCTGCAAAACAGTTCAATATAAAAAAAGGCAATTTTATGTTGCAACTTTTAGTGTTTTATTTGTTAAAATCGGATACACCCTTCCCAAGGTATGATGAATTAACAAAGCATAGACGCCTAACAAAGGGAATCATACAAATCGCTCTCATTTTACAAAAACAACACTGTGGGAAAATTGTAAAGATGGACCATTGAACGCTGATGAGAGGTGTAGCGGCCTTAAAATCGGTACTGATGCGTTCTGCTAAAAACTTATTGGATATAAATAATAATATTTTTCAATATAAAAAAAAACTCTTAGTAATTTTGAATTTTCATTAATTCAATATAACTGAACTTGGAAAATGGAAAATTATTTGTTGTGTGTTTAAAAAAATTTTGAGAACTATTTTTATGCTTTGTAATTCACAAAAATATATTTGTAAGTTTTTGTATAAATAAATAAATATGAGCTTTAAAATTTTTTAAACATAAAGATTAAAACATCTACTGATGATTTGGTATGGCTACCAACGAAATATATATTTAGATATTGCTAACCCGCAACAAATAAATAAAATTTAAAACATAAATAAAAAATATATAAAATGAAATTTTTTAATTATTTTTATCGCAATACTAAATAGCGAAAATACCTATATAAATTACGTACAAAGTATCATACACAACATGTAGCTAAACATTGCTTATATACATGTATACAAGAAAACCTATGGAAAAATTTAAAGAAAATAATTTTTTGTTTGGAATTGTTTTATTCAATTCGTAAATGTATTTTATTTATAAAAAAAAAATGTACAATTATGTATCTGCCTTTCACAAGGTCTTTTTTAAATAATCTTTTAAGAGAAATATCCACAAAATAATATAAAATCGGGTTTATGTAAATCTTCATGAAAAAATTGCCAATTCGATAAAAATTGTATGTTTGTTGTTGTCGTATGAAAAACAAACAAAAAAAAGTTGCTTGTAGCTTCTTTATTTGCAGCTTTACGGTTTGTTGCCAATTTTGTTTTCACATAAAATGTTATTTTTTGCCCATTTTCATTGTCGCAGTATTTGCTGCCGTCGTTGTTGTTGCCGTTGTTGTTGTTATTGTTATTATTGCGATTTTGCCCACTTTGGCAATGTATTAGCACATTTTGTCTTTTTTTTTTTAGCAATCAGACGTACATTCATGTGAATGTATCAAAATGTTGGCCTTACTGCTGCCACAAAATACCATAAAATCTCAATAAAGATGAACAAGATGAAAATACAAACTAGTACAAACCAAGGCGTATGTACATATGTGTGCATATAACTATAATACGCCTTGGTGCAAACAACCAAACAAACAAACAAACCAGTAAGGAGACCATGAATAAAGATACAACACAGAAGAATGAGTAGCTTACTCAGCACAACATAAAAATCACATTTATATGAATATCCAAGTAAGTAAGCGTAAGTTTGTAGCAGAGACTTATGGTAGAGAAATGGACGAGGTGTAGGGGGTAGTGGTAAGGCAATGCTTTGAAGAAAAGAAGCGTGATTGGGAGAAGGCTGAGAGATTTTATTTAAGTTACTTGTACTCGTATATATGCTCGCACATACTCGAACATACCAATCAACAATAATAAATATTTCAAATGAAAAGAAAGCAAATAGTATAACAACTACATGCATACATACATACATACATACATAGATATGAATGCATGTGTATGTACACTAATGCATGTTTGTAGGTATGTTAGTATTGTGCACTTGAGTTTATTGTTTTTCTCCCCTTTGTTATATTCCTCTCTTTTCAATTTCCCATTTACAGGTTGTTGAACTGAATTTTGTTTTATTGATGCTGCTACTGCTACTGCTATACCGTCATTCTTTGCGTCACCGTTCTTTAATTCAAGTTGCAGCAGCATCGACTTCTTCTTCTTCATTTTAGACTTGGCTTTTATTGCAATAAAATCAATGTATGGATTGCCAGAGTTTAACATGAATGAGATCGAAATATTGTGACAAAATTTTAGAGTTATTGGACAACAACAATTCATTTTTTTTAATAGAAGAAGGCTTCTTGTACTTTTTCAAAAACAAATAAATTTATTTATTTTTAAGCTATTGCATAGCTTCTATCGCGGGCAATGAGGCGACCGAATCAAGAAATTTTGAAAAGTTTGTTTCTTAACTGCCTATTTCACTATGTCGAAAGAAAATTTCCATATGATTTCATTCGTATAATTACATTTGAAGCAAAAACAAATTTTAAAATTTTGTTTTTGTATCAAATGTATTTGTACGAATGAAAATAAAATTCAAAATTCTTTCGACATCGTGAAATCGGCAGTAAGTCTTTTGTTTATGAAACGGAAAAACCTGGAACTAAGTTTGTTTCTTAAGTCTTTTGTTTTTTGAAGTGAAAACTTTTTTTTTGTATAGTCTATGTATGATGACTATACAGTGTTGCCGCTTTGAAAATATTTTAAATTTCCAGTGTTGCCACTTTTCTCGGAAAAATTTCCGGGATTTTGAGGGGATTTTTTCCAAGTTTTAGGGAATTCCCGTCCAGTGTTGGCACTTTTTCCCGGGAAATTTTCCGGGATTTCTGGGTTTTTGAGGGGATTTTTTATATATGTATATAAAAAAAGTCGTGTTAGTTACACTATTTATAACTTAAGATCAGCTGAACTGATTTGGCAGAAAATTGGTGGGCAGGTAGCTTAGAACCAGGAGAAGGACATAGGATACTAAGGTAAGGCACTTTTTACCTGGGGGGACTAGGGTGGCCTTCTTTGTATGGGGCACTTCCAGTATAGGTAGAAAACTGAAATTGAAATTGCAAAAGTTGATAAAAAATGCTATGCAATAGCTTTACAGCGGCAGTCCCCGAGTGCCACACGTTTTTTTTTTAAGTTTTGCAACCCTATGGTGAATAATCTTTCCCTCGTAATTTTTCTACTTTTTACGTATTTGCAATCATGAAAAAATCCCATGAAAAAAGTTTATTCAGTCCAGAATAACAACGTGAAAAAATGTTCACTCAAAAAATGCGCCTTATAGTGAATAATTTTTTTCCTCGGAATTTTGTCACTTCTCCCTTTGATTTTTTCACTTTATTTTTGATGGGGAATAGAACAGAACAAACATGTATGAAGATCTTCTTACAATTCCAATATTAAAGCTTACAAAGTTTGTTTTAAGAAAAATATCTGATAATAAGGCACAAAGTGATGTCTTGGTCAACAAAATGGAAAAATTTTCTTTCTTTTTCGCATTCACTGAGAACTGATAGCGGGTATAATTTTTCACGAGAGATTCATGGTAGCATTTTTCACTTCGAGGGAAAAAAATTTCATAGGATTAAAAATTCCACTTATTATTTAACGTAGTGTTGGAATGAAGGACTTTTTTGAAAATATAACTTTTTTGAAACAAACGTTCTTTTTTAATCAAAGACCTTTTTTGAAATTAACTTCTGTTTTTATAATAAGTATCCTTTTGAAATTAAGTATATTTTTTCAGCGAAGTACTTAATTTCAAAAGGTAACTTTTTGCAGAAATAAAATCCTTTTTTTGGCAGAAAGTACCATTTTCATACAAAAGAGTGCCGTTTTAAAATAACTTTTTTCAAAAATAAAGTACCTATTTAAAATATAATTAAAAAGTCTCTGATTAAAACTATATTTTTATTAAATAAATTTGAAAAAAGGAAGAGTCTAGCATAGTGTCCAAGTGTTTGCTGCGAAACAATGGAGTACTACCATCTTTAGTAGCGCGCACTGTGAAGCTCATTCCAAGCGATTACTAATAACACGGTGTATGTTTATTTTATAGTTTTGTTGAATTTGAAAATAGTACCTTTTGAAATGGCACCTTTTCAAAATAAAACATATTGAAAAAAAATTACTTTTGTATAATAAACTTTCAGAAGTGGTACCTTAAAAAATAATAATTTGTGAAAACTACATTTTGGAAAAATATATTTTGTAAAAATTACATTTAAAATGAGTTTCCCTTCAACAAAAAAAAAACATTTTAAAAAAGTACCTAAAAAAAGGACCATCTTTGAAAAGTTCCTTTTTGAAAAACAGCTTTCAAAAAAAGTACCTAGAACCAAGTATCGATCTCTTGAAAACAGAACATTTAGAAAAAAGCACCTTTATAAACAAGTACCCTTTAAGAAAAATGCCTCTTCAAAATATAACATTTTCAAAAGGGCAAAGTATTGAAAAAAATGTCTTCAGCAAAAATTACCCTTTGACAGGTAGTACATTTACAAAAAGTTTAGTTGAAACAATATCTTTTAAAATCTTTAACTTGAAAAATAATGTATTTATTTGTTATGGTTTAGCTAATCTATTTGCTGCATTTTGTTTTAATAATTCTCAGTTATTGCTTGAGAGTGTGTGTTCGAGCAAATGAGTTTGAAAACTTTTCAGTCATACTAAAGATCTACTGATGAGCTGATATTACCCGACAATGAAATGCAGGATTATTATTAACAGTCTAGCTTTAATAAGAACTACAGCTTAAAACAAGTATATTTAAAAAAAATACCTTTTAAAAAAAGTACCTTAAAAAAAAAAACAAGAACCAAAAGTGTACGTACATACATACGTAGTTAAAGATTTAAAAAAATATTAAAAAGAATGACCTTCTGCAAAATGAATCTTAAAAAAATATATTAAAAAAAAAAAATATTTTGAAAATAGTACTTTTTTAAATAAATAACTTTTAACCTTGTGAAAAAGAACCTTTGAAAAAAGTTTCTTTTGGCAAACATACGTTTTTATAAAGTCCGAGAAGTAACTTTTAATAAAATTACCCTTCGTAAAAGAGTACCGTATACAAAAGGTACCTTTTGAAACAAATAAAAAAATGTAGCATTTGGAAAAATCTCGTTAAAAAAATAAAATTATTTTGAACAATGCTTTTTTTTTTAGCAAATTATACCATTTAACAGAAACACATTTAGAAAAAATTAATTATAAAAATCACTTTCTGCTATTAACGTACTTTTTGTTTTTATTAATATTACGGTCATAAAAGTACATAATAATGAATCAATGAATTAATCAATTTATAACTCTGTTGTATTCCAATGCAATTTCAATGCTGATGCATCGTGCTGTTGCCATAAGCATTTATGTAAGCACTTCAAACATTTCCTCATTTTCACATTTCTTATTTTCTTTTGCTTTTTTGAGAATGTGGAATTAACCTTGCCGCTCTTTTTTTAAATGCAGCTCACGGACTTATTTTTCTGAAAATTTCTACTCCACATTTATCTGGTTTAATATTCTCGTTTTTTTTTTTTAGTTCTTTTGTATTTATTTGTCCTCTTCAATCTTATTTAAAATAGTTAAGGCCACAAAATTTTCACACTTTTGTTGTTGTTATTGTGTTGGTGTTGTTTTAAGTTGGGAATATAAAACAATTTTTTCAAGTCTGATTTTAAGCTTTAAAATTGTCAACCAAGACGATTGATATTTACGTACGAGTATTAACAAAGACATGAAAGCCAAAAAAAAAAAAAAAGATTTATTCGAAAGAAAATTAAATAATATAAAAAAAGTGTTAATGGAAAAACCAAATAAAAGGAAAAACTGATTAAAAAGAAAAACTAAATTAAGAAAATATGCACAAACAAAAGAAAGAAAATCATTTGAAAATGTACGCTCTCGGGTAAAGCACAGCAGCAACAAAAAGCAAATATAGTGCAAACACATACATAATTACATACATAAATATGGCTATGGACGTGTTTAAGTTTCTGAATAGCAAAGAAACAAATATCTGGTAAATTATGTAAAACCAAGAATAAAGACTGGAAAAGCAAAACAAAGTGAAAATCTACTTGGATCGATTATAGAATTAAAAAAAAAAATATAATGCAGTTATTTTCTGTTATTCGCAGAATGGACTGTGCAGGCGGGTTCCCCGCCCATGTAAATCACAGTCGTGTACGCTGAATCCAGTGGTGGCAAACATGCTTCTCTAGCTTGGCATAACACTGTCCATTATTGAGCAGCCTACTCGTAAAAGCCCGCAAAGAATGTAAATGGTTGTTTCAAAATTTATTTTAATTCAGTGATCCCTTAATGTTTGGTTCTTTCTTCTTCCTTATTTTATATTAATTCAATTACCATGCCGGAGATTCGGATTTATGTAGAAAATAAAAATCCCCAATTGGGGACACAAAATGGCACCCTGTTGAAATGTACATGTATAAAATGCTTTGCTAACCCTGTAATAATGCAACTTTTTATTTCAATACAGTAAAACACAACTTATGAAAAAATGGAACGCCATGTTTCTAACAGCTGACAGCTAAGTTTTGCAGGGCGTTATCAACACTGTCGATTTTTGCGGGGTATAAAGTGCAATGCCTTCCACCTTTACTGAGTGCAATTTTTTTAGAATCAAACACATCACCCTTTTTAACAGAGCAAAAAATTTTTAAGAAACGAACACCAAAGTACACTTTCTGCATGGAGATGTACCATTTTTGTGTAGAAAAGAAAACACCATTCATTAGTGAGCCGCACTACACATTACAGAGAGAATTCTTACTTAAGACGAAATGTTCGTGTGTAGAATAAACTTCTCGCAGAAGTCTTTCCTGTCACGTGCAGTATGGCAGGGTTCAAATCGAAAGTGCATAAACACTGCTCCCTTTATTCTCCTTCCGATAACCATATTTCTTAGTTACGGCACAATGTACAGCATAAGTGGGGATCATTCCATGAGAGCTGATCCTAATGAAAAAAAAACCCAAATGTGTTCTAATGAAGTCACAGAAATTTCTTGCGAAAATCCACGTACAACACGCTGCTTCTCACTAAGAGAATATCCATTTCTGGTAGTGAGCCGGACTACGCTTATAACGATATGAAGCGCCTCTTTTTTTTACTAAATGCAAATTGGAAAAATTTAAAAATATATTAAGCATTTTTAATTCTTTTTTATAAAATGTTTTACAGAGATGCATTCATTGTTCTTAATGAAAACCGTAGATTTTCGACCATCCCCAATCTACGCTCTCAATGTGCACTTTTTACACTTTTTGCACTCTTTGTTCGTTTTCTTTCGATTTTTGTCAGGGCAAATATTTTGCGAGTAGAGAGAACAGTACAAAAAATAAAAGTTAAATAGAAAAAAATCTTTTCATAAACATAAAAAGCCTTTTGACTACTTTTTATTTTGTGTGCTGAACTGACTTGACTGACTCAATATGTTTTCTGGTATTTGCTTTTGTTGGATTAATAAACAACCACAATAAAAACAAGTTTTGGCTGTTGCTGCAACATAAAAAAATATTTTTTTTTTTTGTTAACAATTTTGTTGTTGGTGGCATATTTATCCCTTTCAAAATCATAAAATGCATTTTTGAACCAGTTTGCTGTTGTTGGGATTTTCTGGTTGATTTTTATTCGTGTTTTTACCCTTCTCGCTTACCTTATCAGGCTTTAATGGCAAAATGCTATAAATAAATTAATAATCGTTTGATAAAAAAGAAGATAATGTTAATAATAATAATAATAATAATAATAATAAAATATTAACTAATTTTGATGGAGAGTTATGGGAGTGGAAATGATTCTTTTGTGTTCGCATTGAGGTGAATGAATGGCTTAAAATTTTTTCGTTATTAAATTTATGCTTTTGATTAATACTTTTTAAAAGAGTGGTGCCGAGTGAAAGATAGTTTATTTAAAATACTCGTTTATATAAGAAGGGATAATATTTTTATGTATAGTTGTTGTTAAAAACGGGCTAAAGGGCAAACAAGTCCTACAAGTGTCTGTGGACACTTCCAAATGCACTTTCGCACTCAGGGGACTCCCCCCTAATAGTTCGAAAAGGATTCATCGAAGCTCATTTTTTTCGGGTCAAAAACTATCACAGTGTAATTAAACAAATGATTGATCAGCCAAAGCACAAGTTCGTTAGCAGCACTTTTTTTGGGTAACATTCAAGACAAATTTGAATCGGATTATTTAATTTCTTACACAACTTTGAAACAGACTTGTAATGAATGTTAATACACATCCATACACATACATAGATATAGATTGCATAGTGTCAACATGAATTTATGCCTGTTTTCTTTTACCACTAAGCGTCGTACATAAGAAACACAAATTAATTTTCACGCTCTCAAGTAAACTCATTTTCAATATTTTTCCGAAAAAAAAACAAGAAGAAAAAAATTACACTAAAAAAATTTAAAAATGTCATCATTGCAAATTGATTTTATATCAAGTTTTGTTTTTGTGTCTCCACATTTGTTTCCTTCACAATTGAAAGAAAAAATGCATTTTTTTCCAAACCAAACTAACACAGCCAGAGCCAAACGCTCATCTTGCAAAAGCGGATATAAAAACAGTTTGCTTGCAACAAAAAAAAAAAAAAAACTCAAACAAAGAAAATCATTTTCATTTCTATCATCATCAAATATTGCGACAGTACTGACATCTGTTGGTGACGCCTGCATAATTCTCTACAGGATGGATGATGGAAGATAATATAGAGTGGAACTGCAGCAAAAAAAAAAGGAAGACAAAATAATGGGAATTATTTTTTTATATGGATTAAAGTTGAAATCGTTGAATAATCAGCGCATATGAAAGCAGTATGAATATTTGTGTTACCCAGCCATTTGTTCCTTTAGTATCTATGCATGTAGTTTGTACATGTATTGTTTGAAGGAATAAGTAAATATGCAGCCATACATACACCAATACAGCCAATGCTACCAGCCACCACCAACTGCAAATGGCAGCTCTTTTTCTGTTCTTTATTTTCTGGTGATATTTTTATTGTTGTTGTTGCTGTGTTCTTGGAAAAAAAAGGATTATCAATATTTTTGTTTTTTTTTTTTTTTGCATGTTTACTGTTGTTGTTTTCGGGTAAATCCTTTCGCCATCCACTTCATATGTTGATAATGACAGTGAAATGTGCAGTTATATTCTGACAAAACCCATTTTATTCATTCAGTGCATGTCCTGTTGGGAGTTTTTCATTTTTGTTTTTTGTTTTTTTCTTTTGTATGTATTCATTTATTTTGCTGTGCATAAACAAATGCGAAAATAAACGCATTTACTAACGCATCGGATTGCATTTATTTATACTACTGATTACCAAATGGCTGACATATTTATGACGAGTGAATTCCTTTTCAAAATGATAAACGCAAACTACAAAATCGTCCATATGAAACTGACAAACGGATTTGTGTTATAAAAACAAGTTTGCAAAAAAAAAAAACATAAACAAAATATCTGATTGTATGAGGAAACTTTTCGCTTTCATATCGAATTATTTGTTATTATAATTTTCTGAGCATAAAAGAGGGATATTACTTAAAACACTGGCCGACAAAAAAATTATATATAAATTTTTTTTAATTATACTATTTTAAAGTCTATTTTGACGTGAATTCTAAAGTTCGCGGCACATAGAAACCGTCCAGCGTTATACATACATCACCTATTGCAATTGACAGCTAAATACACACACAAGTTTTCTTATGAGCATTGTCCAGTTCGGTATGTGTCCGTTAACTCACTACGTATGCAGTTCACTGTGCCGGAACTCAGGGAGAGAAATAGGGTAGAGAAGATAGATATCGAAAATTTAGAAGACTTAACTCTTTCACAACTCTGCTTAGCGCGTTATGTTAATTTTTAAGGCAGCGTTGAGGCGCCTCCGGTGTTAAGAAGACGCATTAACTTTGTTAAGCTGTATTAGCAGGCATTTTATTAATTGTTTTACTTCGCCGATGTTTCTGCTAACCGACGAAGGAGGGCGATGTTGTGTACAACAGCTTGGAACAGGTTTTAGGACCAGCACTCAGGGGATGACCCATACTTATGCAATTGCCGGAATTATGGAGAAAGTGATAAGGTAGATAAGAATGATGATTAAAATGCAGAAGAAGGTTTAATTCTTTTACAACTCTGCTATTGCGAATTTTGTATATTTTTAGAGCAGTATTGTAGCGCCTCTAGTGTTAAGTAGTCCTAAATCTGTATGAGCAGTAATTTTATTAATTGTTTTTCTTTGCCGACGATTCTTCTAACCGACGAAGGTGGGCGCTGTGGTGTACATTAGCTTGGAACCACTGTTCTGCCTTTATCTCTTTAACAAGTCGAAAATACAATTAATATAATGCCTAACTAATGAACATTAGAGAAATTTATGATGTTGGTTGCATTCGCCCAGACCAGGAATCGGACCCCAGTCATAGTTTGCGTTGCAGTCAACGCGATAATCACTTCGGCCAATAACACCCTCAGTCGTTACGTTAATGTCAGTTGAAAAAGGCGAAGTATATCGCATTAAAAATTCTATGTGCCTCGGCCTCTAAGCCTGCCAACATCCTTTTTTTAATTTCGTTTATATATTTGGGGGTGGTGTTGGCTGAAGTGGTTAGCGCGTTGACTACTAAGCAAACAATAAGTTGGGGCCTGGGTTCAAACCCTGGCCAGAGCAAGTCAATCAACATCATTAATTTCTCTAATGTACATTACTGAGACATTGTATTAATTGTTGCCGGACTATATAAGTGATGAAGGCATAGCACTGGTCACTAAAAAACTGTTCCAACAGCGATTGATGCAGTTCGAAGCTAATGTACACAACATCGCCCTTCTTCGTGGATTTGCAGAAACATCGGCGAAGTAAAACAATTATTAAAAATGCCTGCTAATACAGCTTAACAAAGTTAATGCGTCTACTTAACACCGGATGCGCCTCAACACTGCCTTAAAAATTAACATAACGCGCAAAGCAGAGTTGTAAAAGAGTTAAGTCTTCTAAATTTTCAACATCTATCTTCTCTACCCTATCCCTGAGTTCCGGCACAGTGCACTGCATACGTAGGGGTCATCCCCTGAGTGCTGGTCCTAATTAAAAAAAAAAAAAAAAACAGGCTAAATTTTGTAAATTTTCAAACAACAAAGGAAAAGTTTAATATTTAAACATCCCTATGGATTTCAACGACACGGCTGAATAGAACAAATGTTGTTTTCGGTAGAAACCACTAAAATTCATCAGTAATAATGTGTAAATGCTTCCACTACCTGATTACATATTCTATTCCATTATATACATGACGAATTCAAATAGAATACGAGACTTGAAGTTTTTTATATTCTATCGTTCCCGGAATAAAGTATTTATTATTTCATATTTATTGCGAAAAGTCCAAAGTTATGTGATCCGTTTTAAAAATAAACAACACATGCAATAAGTTAGTCGTCTTTAAAAACAGCTTAAGTCGGTAATAGGGAGTGTATAAAAAAAAGTAAATATTTAGAGAGCGAAATTTATTTAAAAATCAACAACAATAAGAGTAAGAGAAATGATTCAAAAGTAATAAATTATATTCTCAAGGACACACTTGAGGGTTATTTACGCATATAAACATGCAACCACATTCATCACAAATACATACATACATACAAACAGATAGAATAATAAAATATCAACATTTCAATACACACTTTCACACTCCCACACAGGAGTAGACAACAACACGCAGCCATCCATACAACTCCACTATCACCACTTACTCACAAATACAAAGCAAATATTAAATGCGAAAAACATACATACATTCATACAAACATATTTACAAAGTTTTCTCGTCTTCTTAACAGGGTATTATAAAGGCAAATTAAATAACATTTTAACACCGGGGGTCCCTTATCAGGCATGAAAATAACAAATTGGAAAAAGTTGTTGAATTCAATAAATTAAAAAGACTGTTTTTGAAAGTTCCAAAAAGTTCACTGAATTTCATTTATTCACGTCTGTGAACGAACTTTATAAATACTTTGGGAATTATAGAAAACTAAGAGTCATAGTTCTCGTATACCTTTATTCTTCTGTAATTTTCAAATAGTTTTTGAAAGAGTTCAACTCAAAAACAAAAAAAAAAAATATTTTTTAAAAAATATATTGACAGAATATTTCGCTTAATAAATATATTGCACTATTTTGTATACTTATTTATAAAAGAAATGAAAAAAGTACACAATTCCGAATTGAGCATTTACCCCATACAACAGTTTAACACACTATAGAAGTTTCCACACCTGAATGTTTCAAAATACCACAACAACTTTAGAAAGATTAATGTATTATAAAAATAAAACGAATATAATCAATATTCGATAAAACAGAATACACAATAATAAGCCAATACGGCAGTAAAGCAATAACATAAAAAAAACATAAAACTGAAATTTTGTTAAAAAAATATGTCATCAAATATAACTTCTTTGGCAATTTAAGATGGATTCTTTATTTATTTAAAAAAATGTTATGAAAATATTTATGTTTACTGTCATAATAAAAAAAAAAACTAATAATTGAATTTTAATACGACAGAAGTTTTTTTAAAAAAAAAAAAATATAATTTTAAGTACAGCGACACTTAACCAGAATGAAAAACAAATTCAATTTAAATTTAATATTTTTCATATTTTATTTATTTGTTGTAGGTTTACAATATCTAGATATATATTTCGTTGGTAGCTATACCAATTCATCAGTAGATGTTTTACCCTTTATGTTTAAAAAAATTCAAAAGCTCATCTATTTATACAAAAACTCACAAATATATATTTGTGAATTACAAAGCATAAAAATAGCCTTTAAAAAATTTCTCAAACACACACAACAATAATTTTCCATTATGAATGTGTTTACTTTTCTACATAAAATAAAATATAAAACATAAATACTTGAGTACATGCTCGAATAAATGTAAAAATTTAATATTTTTCTTCTTAGTTTCAGTATAAATTCAACTGAGTGCCAAATACACCGCAATAATGGTGTTAAAATAAGAAGACATGGAAAAGAAATAAAGGCGTGGTAATCCGTTTAGTAGAAGCATTTGAAAAAGAGTCAAGGGTGTTCATGTGAGGGAATTTTTATCAGAATCGCTTAAATAAAAATAGTTCGAAAAAATATTTAAATCATTTGGGCGTACTAATGCCTACTTTCCTGTTTTTCTTGTCAAGATCACTCAAAATACGAGTAAGTTTTAGTTTCATAAAAATCGGTTTAGTGGTAGAGGGTATTTTTTATAGAGTGACACAAGTTTAAATCATAATAAAACAAGGAAGTATATTTTTAATACCAAGGAAAACGGGCTTTATTGGAAAGAAAATTTTATGAAATTAATGTTTAAATATGATTTCTGACATGAAAATAATCTAATCGTGTTAAATCACACGATCTTGGTGGCAAGTTAATTGGGCTATTACGTGAAATTATTTTTTCATCAAAATTTTCTTTGAGTAAATCAATTGTAGCGCCCGTTGCACGATGAGTTTGACGAATAGAACAATTATTTTAATTAAAAGTTTCAACAATTTGCACACGTTGCTCTGGTGTTGTTCGATTCAAATGAAATTTCAAAGCAAACTAAACAAAAATCAACTAACTATCAGCTGTTAAATGTGTGCTCAAATAAAGCAGTAATGCCAACTCAACGTTGTGACACTCTATAAAAAACACCCTATACATATACAGGCATAAGAAAGAATCAAAGATTTTTATGTCGAACCCTTTAACACTTTCACTCTTCCTTTTCTTGGTTCTTTTTGCACCCTTTAACTATAACCGACTGGAAAATAATAAGGAGGTTCTTAATTCTGGCAAATATTTGTAATATATTTTTTATGTTTGTTCCCGCAAAACTCCATTTTTTGCGAACCGATTTTTTTTTTTTTTTGGTGAACCATTCATGTAGTTTGGTCCCATAATTGCTTTTACTTAGGGGCTAGATATTCCCCCGAATTATTTTAATATTATAGCATACCTCCTAAAAAACACCCTATAGTTGGCGCCAAAAAATTATATTTACCTCGCATGGGCGTGGTAGTGCCCTTTTGTTCAATTATAATGCAGAATTTCAAAATGAATTAAATCTGTATTCGAAGTTTAATCGGGGTCTAGCCAAAAAAAAAATCTAGTTGATTAATATTTACAATGCTTGGGCGGGGCACTGCCCAATTTTTAACCACATGTCACGATTACTAAATGTGTGTATCAAATTTTATCAAAAACATTTCAAATGAAGTACTTGAAAAATATTATTTTCCAGTTTAGTGCATGTCTCTGCCCACATTGTTCAACATAATTTTGTATTAATCGCTAAACGGATGCGTTAGGTTTCATAAAAATCGCTTAATCGAATTGTGCGAAAAATAATATTTATTTCCACGGAATAAAGCACATTTGTTCAAATAACGAATAAATCCAAAAACTATTTTTTAAAAGGACGTGGTCCCACACAAAACATGTTGATAATTTTCATAGACAACAGATCAAGTTAAAAATTAACAGAAAATTATTAAGGAAAAATTCCCTGGTGTTTGCAAATCGACCGAACAAACATCAAAAATACTTAAATGAACCGATAAGCTCCTCCTCCTTTTTGTTAAATTCTATTAAACATAATAAATGATTTAAAATTTTCTAAAAATCTTTGTTTTAGAATTGAAGGTTTTATTTACAGCACAGATGGGACGGCTCAGAACCGGCTCCAAAAGTTTTTTATTAAAAAAAAGATTTTTGGTAACATTTTCCCTACATTTTGGATTAATTTTTCATTTTTAATATTTTATTTTGGTGCCATTTTTTCTAAATTTTGGGCCAATTTTTAAGTTTTCATTTAATTAGAAAACAAAAAATGCTTCCAAAAATAGGAAAAATAGCCTCAAAATAAAATAATAAAAATTGGAAATGGCCTCAAAGATCATATTGTTGTTTTTAAACTGAACTTTAAAAAACAGAGAAGTCCTTTGGCCGGGCTTAAGGATTTCCGAAGCATGGTATTTCCGAAGCGACTATGCTTACTAAAGATTTTCTACCTTTAATTTTTAAAATGATAAGTGGCTCAAAGTTAAAAAACTAAAAATTAAAAATTGCTTTAAAAAAGGTGAAAAATTACTCTAAATTCAAAAATAAAATATGAAAAATTGCCCCCAAAATAGGGGCCAGTTGAGGCAATAATTGTTATTTTTTGTTTTCAATGACAAGGTTTTAAGGACATTTTTCAATTTGGTTCCATTTTTCATTGGGGTAATTTTTTTATGGAGCACATTCTATTAATAAATTTTTTCTTTCAGTGTAGAGACGCTTAAAAAATTAACAAAGATGAGGTTTTGTAAAAAATCAATTTCTTTTTCTAACTTCACCATCTCTTACCTCTTCACCCATTTCTTTCCTATTAAATTTAGTAAACTTTTAAACGCTGGGTTAGTTAAACTAAACTTATGCTGACTCGTTAAAATAATAATAATGAGAACAGCCATAAATACGCTAAATGTTAAAAAACACTACAGCCAAAAATTCAGTAAATATCTTTGGTACTATTAATCAGAGATGAGATTTGATTGTGACATTTTTAATATGTTTTTAAACTCATCCGGATAATCCCTTTTGTCGAGTGATAATAATAGTTTTAACAATGCCCTTAATTTTGTTGTCCCCTACAAAATAATTTTACATCAATATTTCTTTTACGACATGTGTACACATTTCTTATTTTTTGCTGCCTAAATAATTTATGGTTCTTAAATAAAGTTCTTAATTTAAGAATTTAAGCGACTTTACAAAAAAAGCTCAACAACAAAAAAATTTAACTAAAATATGTGCCATTCATTTATCACTTGTGATAATCGACAAATGTCTCACACCCAGTTACTGTAGTTTTCTTCTCTTTTTTTTCTAGTTCCACATTATGCCTCTGCTGTGTCTTCGAGCGTATGTTGGATACGATTTTTTTTTTTTTTTTGTTCGGTCGATATACATGGCTCCATAATTTCTAACAAAATTTATTTAGTTTTTAACTCGTTGTCAGTGGCAGTAGAAATCAGAAGAGAAATGTCTAAACAAAAAAAAAAAAAAGTTATATGAATTACAAGTGCAATTACCCCTTTATGGGCCTCGATATTTTGCATATTTTATATTCGAAATGGTTTTTGAACAATTTTTTAAACAAAATTCCTTGATAAATGTTCGTAAATCTGAGAAAAATATCTTAAATTTACTAAAAAAAAAAAAAAAAAGGAATAACTCAAAACTTTAAAAAATTTCAATGTCTCAGCATTGAACTTATTCAATTTTAATTTATTTTCGCGTTTCATGTTGAATGTGTTGCACTCACTTGGCTTACACACAATTTTTTACAAAAGTACAAGGTTTCAAAAAACATCCACTTTGCTGAACCAGGAATTGAACTCGCGATGTGTGTTAAAAACAAGCGGTACACTTTCGTAGGTTAAAAAGAAAAAGTTGAATCCTTATTTACTAGTAAGTAATTACTTTAGGTAGTCCTAAGGAATGCAAAAAAGTAGGCAACACATTAAAAAGTTCTTGTATGTGAATGAGTATGTGAAATTTTGATCGAAACAAAAATCATCTGTCACTGCTCTTTACACAAGTAAGAACACTGTCCAACTTGACGCAAAATGTTTAGCAAAATTGATTTTAACATACGAAAAATTTTAATTGTAACAGCGATTTGATATAATCTGTTGTTTCTGTTTCCTGAAAGTATGCTACTCTGTAAAATATTTGTAAACAAAATGGGCTTAACAGTCAGCTGTTCCGCACGATGCAAGTGTTACTCAGTTTATTTCGGATGTTGATTTAAAATGTTGCAGCAATATCAACAAATCTTGCAAGCATTTTTTTTAAATGGACCCTCAGCAGCATTATCGACTTGAGGGTGAGTGTTTTTTTTATATCTTTTTGCTTTCATACTTTAAGGAGCCACTACAATTTTGCATGCACGCAAAGCGCTTTTTAACAAAGACTTTAGATTTCTGTTTATTTAAAATATTCTAACTGCAAAAACTTTATTAATATATAGTAATTGATTAAACAATTTTTTAACATGCTCAAATAGATCAAATACTGATTTTTTTTTATCCTAAAAGTAGGCAATTTTTTTACATTTGAGCAGGCTACAAAAAACGAAAGGTTAATTAAATTCATATAAATAAACCAACAATTTTTTAAAGATTTATTTACACTATTTGCAAATTTTTAAAGTAAAACTTAATTGCGTGAAATGTATTCATAATAAAGGACTCCCCTCAAAGGGTTAAGTTCAAACATTTCAAATGACAAAACTAGTGGGAGTTGGTCGTAAATGTTTGGAGTGTACGAAATATTTATTGTCACATTTACAAACACAAAATAATGTCGTCGTCTCCACTAACATTACGCGGTTGGACTTATTACACTGCACGGTGGGGTTATATCACACAATAAATTAAACTTGCTACAAATATTTTTCTACATCATGCATTTTTTTACATCAGTTAAGCATTGAAAATTATATTAAACACTTGAAAGTGTTTTAGAGTAAAAAAGTTGTAATATAATAAGTGTAATTTGTTGTATGAGAAGTGAAATACATTTCAAAGATTATTTAGAAATCTAGCCCACTGTTGGTTGGTTACATAGACTTGCTTAAAACTAAGCGCCTGTAGATTTTGTAGGGAAATTTTCACAAAATACCTAAATTATTCTCTTCATTTTTGTTTCATGATCGAAATAAATAAAGCCATTATTACGCATTCGTTGCCATGTGCACAACTGTGTAATGGCTTTCAGAAATATTGTCTCCTTGTTTTGTTTTCTGTATATCTTTTTCAGTGCTTGGATTGTCCTATAGAAAAACTAAGTCAGCCAAACTGTCAACATGTTCGTCTTTATTTTTCTCCGCTTTTAAAAAGTTTTTTTTTTTTTTTTTTTATTTCATTCCTAAAGTTTTTGTTCTTTTTTTGTTTCTTTTTTTATTAGTTTTCCATATTTTTTTGTGGGTGCTATTTTTTTCGTTCGTTTAATCATAATTCGTTGTCTGCAAATATTATGATAAGTATTGGGAGCAGCACCATCAGCAACTGCCAATAAAGTAGTGAAATAAGTGAAAAGAAAACCAAATGGGCAACAAACAAAACCAAGGAATACAGGAGGAAAAACAAGCAAAATGTTTAGAAAAAAGGAAAGAAATATACATATTTAAAAAAAAGAAAGTGGAACTAAAATACATGACAAATCTACTGCTGACACACTGACAAGAATTTTTTTCATCAAGCTAAAACTTTTATACAATTTTTGAATTAAATACGACTAAAAAACAATAAAAAGGTACGAGTAGATGATTAGAAGAAAAGAAGGATCGAAAGAAACACGAGGACTCCACTGTTTTTATATGAAATTTTGCAATGTTTTTAATTTTTGTATGTAGGTATGTGATTATTATAGAGGACTGGAGGATGGATGTGTTATGAAGGAACGTATATTTGTTAAAAGTGACCAAGGGTGCCAATCGCGTTAATTTGGTAGAGAAACTAGGAGATTTGACAAGTACTCTGTGACCAAAAATATCATTTGGCAACAAGAGACTTTTCTGGACATATTTAAAACCATCGTGGGAACTTTTTTTTGAAAAATTCTGATAATAGAATTTCCAATTGACCCTGGCAGCCTACACGATAAATTTCGATCATCTTTTTTTGTGTTGTATTGAAAAAATTTTATTATTGAAATTCTCAACGATTTGGCTCTTTATTAAATCAAATCTGAAAAATACAAAAAAAACCTCACAAGGTTTTAACGACTAACTAAGGTAGAGGGGAAATGTGTGGCAGTAAAATAAACATTCGGAACGAAAATACACTTAAACAACAATTCATTTGCTTTCGTCATTAAAAAGAACCTGCCACAACACTTAAACTGATTGAGGAAAACTATAATAGCATTTTCTGCTTTAATCGTAAATAAAATTTTATTATTAAAAAAACACAATTCTTTAGCCAGTTTAATTATTGTAAAGGCCAGAGCCTTCAAACAGGCAATGAATTTGTAATAAAATAAACCTCCCAACACTAGGCAATATTTTTTGATTATTACATAGCCCCACTTTACTAATAAAGAATATCCCCACACAAACTGATGTACTAAAAATATTATGATTATTTGAATTTTACCAACCACGAAATCAACACATTTACATTTATATTCGTTTTTTTTAATATTTGAAAATTTTAAATCAAGGCACAAAATTTATTATCCTAATTTTCTAAGCTTATGTTATTGTGCTTGAGTGTGTTTGAATGTGTTTGTGTGTGTTTTGTGTTTGTACGTGAGATTTAGTGTGCTACCACTTGAAGCTTGTTTTTCTCTCTCTTCATTTCAGGAAAGTCCTTGCAATGAATGAGCCATGCATAAAGCAGTTAAGCAGACAATTTATGTACTACCAATTTATTTTCATTTCTTGTTATTTTCTTATGTTTACAAGATACAAAAACAAAAATAAACGAGTTTAGGTGCATACAAACATACATATATAAGATAATAATAATAATAATAAAGGCTGTGAGAGGTTTATGTGCGAGTAATAAACACAAAATAATGTTAAAACTCTCACATGGGACGACTTTGATTACAGGATGGTTCCTTTATTTAACAGAAAAAATATCTAGCACACTTATTTGGATAATACATACAGGGATAAGGCATAAATAATTTTTTGTCTAAAACAAATTAACACAAAACGTATGTATATTTAGACGGAGATCCGTACAAGCGCGATAAAAAATATTTGTACCAATCATTCTATTAGGCATGATTACACAAAACGGTGGGTGATGGGGAAGGGGGTCGTGATAAATAGATGTATTGCAACAACCTCTCCCACCACAACCCGTAGACTTATAAATTAAAAAGATAAGACAGTAGCTAGTTAGTAAAGGGTGTTTTTTATAGAGTGCCACAAGTTTGAGTTGGCATCACTGCTTAATTTGAGCACCCATTTAACAGCTGATAGCTGCTTTTTGTTTAGTTTGCTTTGCAATTTCATTATGAATGGTTTTCATCAGAGTAACGCGTTCAAATTATTGAATTTTTTAATCAAAACAATTGTTCTATTTGTCAAACTCATCGTGCAGCGGGCGCTACAATTGATGGACTCAAAGAAACTTTTTATGAACAAATAATATCACGTAATGGTACAATTAATTGACCACCAAGATCGTGTGATTTAACCCCATTAGATTATTTTCTTTGGGGTTATCTTAAGTCAATTGTCTACGTGGATAAATCACATGCGATTGAACACCTGGAACGCCAGCCGTAGCGGCCACATGGAAGAAATAATATTTAAACATTGTAGTGCCAGCAAATAAAAATATAAACATTTTCAATAATATAAATATTTTTAAAATAAAAACAAAAATAAATATTTGCAAAACTATTATTGTATTATAAGTTATAATTAATTTATATTTTTTTTCTTTAAAAGAAGGTAGGTGTAGTGCCAGCACTGTCGGCCTACTACCTCTTCAACTCATCCCTGTTACTTACTACTATTTAAGCAACTACGTATATATAAGGAATATAATTAGCGAGTAAGCAAAACGAATAAATAAAATAAAACACTCTTTACTTAACAGCCAACATAAACAGTTCATTTGTTTTAATTAAATAATATGGAACTCTTTACATACCAGTCAAACCAGTAAGTTCTTTTTCATTACATGGCACTGCTTTTTCATTACAACATTAATTTCATAAAATTGTCTTTCTAATAAAGCCCGTTTCATTGATATTAAAAATATATATTTCCTTGTTTTATTATGATTTAAACTTGTGTCACTCTATAAAGAACACCTTTTACATATTTGTTTATATATGGTTGAAAAAAAAAAAAATATCGCATGCGAGACTTTTCTTTCTTAAACTACTTTGAAAAAGGGATTTATAAATTCTTGTGTATTTTTTAAATATTTCAACTCGCATAACTATTTATTTATGAACCGATTTTCCAAATTATGTTTTTGGCTTGCAGTCACATATTCCGTTTTTCATCGGGGCCAAGTTGTTCCTTTGTGGCCCGAGTTTCATAATCCTTTTAGTTTTCTTTGAAAAGGTTTCTTTTCAGTTGAATGTTATAATTTTTTTTTAATAATCGTGGGCAAGTTTATTCTAGCCCCCCCCCCCCCCCCCCTCCATGCCAACTATAATATGAAGTATTGAGTCAGAGGGGAAAAAGTAGTTCCCCGAAATAAAGATTTTCGCATAACTCCTACATATGTATATGTACCGATTGTAAATTTTCTTCTTAAGTTTAACTGGGTTTTCTTGGCTTTTTGTTGCAAGAAAAGTTAATCGCACGAAATATTGATTATTGCGAAACTTCACCGTTGTATCAATTTTGTAAAATGTTCGCATAAAGCTTTTTAAGTTTTAATTTTAAGAACTTTTTATTTATTTTAACTTAATCGATTTAGTCAACCAAATAAACTAAAATTTAGTAGTGAGAAGTCTCGTATTCTATTTGCATTCGAAATGTGTATAAATGGGATATGTTATCACGTTCAACAGAGCTACCTAACAAGTAGTGAAAACATTTACACATGAAAACTGACTAGGTTTAGTGGCTTCTACCGCAGACAACATTTGCTATATTCAGCCGTGTATTAGAAATCTAAAAGGGATGTTTAGATATTCAAATTTTTCTTCGTTGCTTGAAATATGTTAACAATGTCATTCTAATATTTCTCTGATTATTAACGTTTACGAATTTCAGTCTGTATAAATATTAACAAATATTAAGAAATTAACATTTTTTGAGTAAAATTATAGGTTTCTAGTGAAGACTAGTGGTGGTGGCTTTTGAGACATTTTTAAATTTTGAATTGTTGAAAACATTTTTTTTTCGGTAGGTTATTGGTGGATTTGAAATTTTTTTGGATTTCTTTAATTTCTAGTGAAAAAAGCCCTTTTCGCTTATTTTTTTTATTTGTCTGTACAAAGATTTAATGTCAGAAAGATTACGTTTTAGTCAGAGTATTAGTGTCGAATTTTTTATATTTTGCAATATTTTGAAACACATAGTATCATTTAAGATCTCTGGTGATATTGTAAAGCCTTTTTAAAAAGGTTCTCATGTTCAAAAAATTCCCCATTTTTGAGGGTTTACGGTTCCGTTAATTAAATACTGTGTTTCTTTTAAATGAAATTAACTTTTTTTGTGCTTGCAGAGGTTTTCATTTCTTCTACACAAAAATATAAATAATTTTTATGACCAAAGAGAGAAATTATTAATAAGTTTTCCAACGACAAATTTTTGATGCATTTTATGATGGACAATAAACCATAAATTTTTCACTGTTTGACATAACTTTCTTTAAGTTTCTGCTATAATTTTAATGAATTATGATGTTGATGTGCAGAAGTAATTTTAATAGATTTTTCAGTTTTATTTATTTAAAGTGTCAGATGATCAGGGCACAAATACGACGCAATAATAATAATGTAAAGTAGTTTTTGCTTAAAAAGAAACAAAAAGAAAATTGTTATTATTTCCAATCGTAAACTTTAACTATGATTTTTCCTTATAAAAATTATGTTTATAGTTAATATTTTATTTGTTTAATTTATTCAAAGAGACAAAAGCAAAAATAAAAATTTTGTTTATTTAAGGTTTTCATCATTAGTGCCACGGGGTAAAACAACAACAAAAAATTTAAATAAAAAATTGTCACTAGAACATTTTAAATAGCGCCATAAAAAGTGTTTTACCATAATTAGTAGTGATAAATAAAATAAAACTTAAGAAAAAGTTTCACAAAAGTTTGTAATAAAATTTGACAAGCAAGAAATTTTCACTAATAATAAAGAGGAGTTATTTCGAAAGTTGAAACAAAAAAACTATTTGAATTTTAACGTTTTTTTTTTCTTTACTTTTGGTTATTATTTTTAATGTTTTGACTTGTTAAAATGTTGTAAATTAAACGAAAAAGAAAACATATTTCTTTATCTGAAATCATATAAATTTAAGAAGTTTTACATTTTGTTTAGCTAACTCTAGATATTTATTGTAAATGTACAAATAATTGTTTGTAAATTGTGCTTTCTTTTTCAAAAGGGAGCACCACTACAATATTTATTTATCTATTATCTTCTTCGAATTGGTGTTGTTGTAGGAGAGTCATAATCCTACAAAAAGTGCCGAGATCTGAATAAGTTGATGTTAATTTTATTAAAATAAGTATAACTAACGACAGACACAATCGACCGTATTCTAGATGTAAATAATTTTATTCAGAGAGAAATTATCATAAAAAATCTCTTACAATCGGTCATACAACAAGCATAACTTACAATTATTTAAAGTAACGTTTGCATGACATCAGGATAGTTAAATACAAAAATTAAATGTCTTCCATTGAGTTAAATCCATTAACTGAGCTCTCTTATCTTTTGATCCTTTAACATTCCTACAATTGTCCCACATGAAAACATAGAAAAAAAGTCTTATTTTATCCAAGAAATTTAAATTTAACAGGCTTAAGTTCGTTTACCTTAATTATTTTTTTATAAATTATTTTATTTTTTTTTTATCAGAAAGGAAAATCTAGAAGTTCGTAATAATTGAACAGACAAAGAAAAATTAAACAGCACGGAGGGTTGAACTGACATCATGATGTTTCGAGACTAACCACAGTCTCATCATCCGAGTTATTTGCTTCACTGTCACTACGGCAGCTGCAATAGGCTAGTTAAAGATCCTCTATCATTAAAAAGGCCTTATTGTAGGTACTTTCTTTGCCAAAACTAGTTGGAGGGAATCACAACCAAGCAACGCATTTGGGTCCACTCATTCGGTCCCTTTGTAATAAATATGTTTTGTTTGATTGTTTTTTAACTTATAAGCATAAGTAGCAAAATCAAACACTCATTGCTCCCTACATACTGAACCCATAAAAATCCACAAAACCTTGTTCACTTCAGTGAATAAATAATTTTACTTTTGTTAAAGTTTTGGCAAACTCGGTACCTTAATGTCTTTTAATTATTTAGATTTCCAGGGTAAGGAGTGTTTATCGCCCCTAGAACCTATTCTAAACACTTTAAATACTTTCTTAGGTGCAATTTGTCACTTAATTAATTAAGTTAATTAATACTTAATTAATTCTATATTTCTATTGACCATTTTTCTACCATTTACTGAATTATCTTCTCTTTTGTTCCTTTACATTCCTACAATTCTCAATTCTCCACACATAAGAATAAATGTGTTATTGTTGCTTTTTTTTTCTTTTTTATTTCCAAAACTAATTGAAGGAAATATAACGAATGTTTTTTTGTTTTTTTTTTTTAATTTACATGCACAACTAGCAACTTGAAACGCTTATAGCTTTCAAAATAATGGACCCACAATAATTATTATTTAATTAAATTATAATTTGTGTTAAGGTTTTCTAAAATTGGTTGCATATTGTGTGCATGAAGTCCATCACAAAAAACCTTATTGATAATTAATTAAATATAACATAGATATAATTGTGTTTAACAATTGTCTTTTAAAATTAGACTTGTGCCACTTTCCAATATAACAACTTATGTATTGAGTGACTATTTTTTACAAGAATTTCTATTGTCTTATGATGACTTTTCTACACATCTTTCTTGAAATTATTCACACCTTGAATACGAACCATTATTTCGTCCTTTTGCTATATACTCATACATGTATATAATTTTCCTTGGTAAAAGCTTAAGCTTAGTTTACGTCTATTTGCTTATGAATTGTAATTAAGTTAGAGTTCGTTTGTGTTTTTTTTCTACTCAAACTTTCCTTGGAAAAACAATTCAATTGACCTTGTTTTTATTATCTGTCTCTGCATGTGTGTATGTATGTATGTGTGTTTAAAAGTACGCACATCACATATTCAGCATAATTCTACTTTGATTTTAATATTCTTCATTTTTGAAATATTTATTTTTGTTCTATAGCTTTTGCTACAATTATTCTGTAGAATTTATTTAAGTTGTTTATGGCATTTCCTTTCCCTTCCTTCCCTTTTAAGAATTTCCTACTGACTTTTTGTTTTTATGTATTTTTCTTGTATAAATTTTCAATTGTTTTATTTCATTTTATATGGTTTTTCCTTCAACCTCGTTCAAATATTTATAAACGTACAACTTGGAAAATCTTGAGTATTATTTTTATTTTACACAAGACATATTTTGCCAATTTGGATTTAATGAAAATATCTTTGCTATCAATGTATTCTAGAAAATTTCAGATGACCCTGAAACCTTTTAAAAAAAGAAAACAGATGACTTGATAGAGAGCATCATTTGTGTTGTTGTTTGTTTGTTTGTTTGTTTGTTTGTTTTTGTACCAGTGAGTATGTGTTCAAGTGAAAGAAAATTGTTTTTCTGCATTTGCAAAATTTATAAAATATAACTTGAAAATCATTGAAAGATGGAAAACAAAATTTACGCAGTGTGTCACACTGAATTTAAATAAGTCTGAATGTTTGTAACAGAAATTACAACAATCAATTTGGTACATAAATTGGCATTGAAAATGCGCCAAGAAATTGTTATAAATATTAAAGCGGACAATTTATTTGGCAAACCAAGTCATAAAGAAAGTGACCATTTGTAGAAATTTTTAATTGAATTTTCAATAAAACAAATAAAACGATATTTATGACTGTATGCTCAATATTAAATAAATCTCATGGATTTTGCTTTTTGTCAGAAAGAATATTTAAACTATGGGAAAAATTACAAGCTTTCAATTTTAAAACAAATAATTCAAATAAATGCAGCATATTTAAGGCAACAGTTTTTTTAGTCATTTACTAAATTAGGAATATTATGACTACTAAGTAAACTATTGGGCTTTATTACGGTTCTCGATTCGACTTCAACTTCTGTAATAGATTAAAGAAAAATGTTGTGTGTTTCTTTAATCTAGTACAACAGTCGAAGTCGATTCAAGAACCGTAGTAAGGCCCATTATTTAGGTCCTGTGTTCGATCGCTGATCAGGACGAATTCAAACAAAAAATTGAATTTATCTAATGTGCATTAGTGTGGCATTGCATTAATTGTTGTTGCAATGGTTAAAGTGATGAAGGCAGAGCACTCGTCATTAAAAAACTGTTCCGAATGCAATTGTTACAACTCCCAGCTTAGGAACACCATAGCCCCCTCCTTCGTCGGTTAGAAGAATCGTCGGTGAAGTAAAACACAGCTTAAGAAATTAAATGTGTTTATGTGTAAAAACACAACTTAAAATTTTTTTTAATATATATCCCATGCGAGATTTTATTTTCTATGTGTATTATACGCAAATCATACTAAATTTAAAACTTTTTATACAAACAGAATTATTGTAACGAAAACCTTTGATCTCAAGAAATTAAAGGGGGTGGAATATAAAGAAAACTCAAAAAATTACTATGATTTGCCAACAATACACAAATAAACAGTCTCATGCGATATTTTTAAAAACTTATTTAGGTTGACGTCTTTATCTTCACACATATGTTATGTTTTAAATAAAATTTTCTTAAAAAAACCAAAATTAAAATCACACATAAAAATACAGTGAAACTTTGATACAACGAAAACCTTGAACAAATTGAATGTTATTACACAGCATATTCCATTAATATAGAATTTGGATAAAGCGATTTTTTTTTCATTTAACTTCATTATTCTTTGACTGTTACATAGCGATGGCTTAATATAGAAAGGTCGTATCTCCATTTTTAGCGACTCTACAGGAGAAGGAAACAACTCAATAAAAACTTTAGTTAGTTAGTTTGCGCTCTTTTTAATTACTGTAAATCTGTTATTCGACAACATAGGAAACTGAATTTTTTAAGGGAGTTGTATTTGAGTATTGTCCACTAGAAAATGTAAAAAACCGATTTTGAAAAAAAAACGAGATACGACCTTTCTATATTAAGCCATCGATATGTACAACGAAACAATAACTTTAACGAAATATTTTCCGATCTCCTTCAACATCGTTATATCAAAGTTTCACTGAATATAAGAAGGTCGAACAATAATTTAACTTGATATATCCACAAAATTTGTTTTTAATTTGAAATAATTTTGTATTTGTTCTATTTATTGTACATACTGTGAAGTAAATTATTTAGTGATGTAAATGTTTTTCTTAATCCATCCAATTTGAGCATACATACCTGCAAAGAAAAGGAAAAGGTAAATTAATTAACTTCTAATTATTGCTAATTATGTTAAAAGTAAAATGATGTTATACAGAATGATACAGAAATCAATCTAATTATAATTCAATTTGCAAATCAGCAATGAATTATAACAAAGAAAGCAGGCAGTTATGTACATATATAATGTATGAATGTATGTGTTAACGAACATATGCTACTGTGTATGGCTTAACATATCGCTCCTTAATTGCAACGTAGTCATATCTCAAAAAAACTCAAACGTGGCAAAATGTATTTAAAGTTTTCAAAGCGTAAGCATTTATATAGACGGCTTGAGCATGTAAGCGGTTATAACTTGGGTTTAGATAGAGATATGTTTATGCAAATTTTTTTACAAATAAAGAAGGTATTGAGAAACTCTGTTTCGTCAGTAACTGAAAAATTTTGTTTTTTGAGATATGACTATGTTGCAATAAAGGAGCGATATGTATGTATGTATGTATGTATGTATGTATGTATTTATTATAAGCGAAGTCTCATTTTGTAAATTTTTGAGTTTCATTAGTGAAATTCTATGCGAAAATTTTTTTAATACTTCGAAAACTTTCTTCATTTAACTTTATGTATATGAGATTTAGGTTCAAATTCAAGAAAACTACAGGTATTGTATACATTACAAATAAATTTGGTATATGTTCGAAAAAATTTACAATTTTCGGAACTTTTCGATTTTCTAAGCTTAACTTTGACATTTGTAAATTTTTCGCTATTCTTGAGTGAAATAATATATATTATCGAAATTAAAAAGACATTTTATATACATATGTTCGAAAATATTTTTCGAACATATTAAAATTCTTGAATTTTCTTGTTTGAGCTTCAAATTTCATATGTATTTGAAATTGCTATCATTATTTAGTCGCAATAGTAAGGATTCCGTGAATTAAAAAGTAACTTCGAGCATATTCGAGTCTGCTCACTTCCATGGTTTGTAAAATTGTTATTTTTCTTGTGAAAAAATTTATTTGTGTGAAATTCATTTAACTTACTAAAAAAAATCGATTTCGAAAAAAATGCCTATAAGAGTTTTTCTGCATGAGAGCAACGATACGTTGTATAGTATGTAAAGTGGTTTATAAACGGTATTAAATCATTTATTTATACAAACCTTTTCTATTTGTTGTTTTAATATTTTTTATTTGTTTTCATTATTAACTTAAAAATTTTATCAAATAAACATACACTTTAGTTTTATCAACAGTCCATGCGTTGATAGAAAACTTTTAAGTGGCAACGCTTTTCCACTTGTACTCTAACAAGGCGAATTGAATGAATGTATTCAATTCAATTCGCCTTGTACTCAGGAAATAACAACGAAAAGCCAGCAACAAAAACGCACACACAAACAAGCAACACCACCATTTTCTTATTGATGATTGTGACTTTCTTTGCAAGAAGTATTTATTGAAACATTTATTTCACTATTGTTTTTAACACTTTTGATTAATATTTTTTTATATTTAAGAACATTGAACATTTAATACCAAACACATGGAGTTTATTTAACATTTACGTCTCTTTAAATATTGATAATTTTAATTTTTTTTTGACTAATTCTATTACATGCCTTGTACACGTGTGAAAGAAAATAAATTGAAAGGGTTACCAGAAAGTTGTGAGATGTTATTTATGAACATCGGACTGCTTGAAGAGTTTTATAATAATACAATTGAGAAATGTGTAAACTGCAATAGAAATAATATTTAATAGGGAAAGAACGAATTCTAACCATTTTTTCGGATACTACTGCGCAATTATAAATATTATTCAAGAAATATCAATTTTTATACCCTTCAATAAAAATGGTAAGTGAATTTATGAGTCTGATATTCCTATATTCATATGAGTTCCATAAAGAATGAGACATGCCCATATCTCCTTCTGTCTGTGCTGTCAAATGTGTTTTCTATAGCACGACTGGTATTGAAAATCAGCAAAAATGCTCTAAGGCTTGTAACTGTTTTTGTATTTTTTGATCAGGGATGGATATGGCCAGGAATAGAAAATAGAAAATTTTGTTTAGAATTTTAAATGAAAAATGAGAAAAAGTTTAAAATACCATAATTGTATTAGATTATTATAGACAGGCGCGGATCCAGCTTTATCGTTGGGTGGGAGGGGGTAGGGTCGGGCCTAACTTTTTAGAATTTTATTTAAAATTGTGTTTTTTTATATTTATTTTTTAAAATGGCAATAATTAAAAATAGTTGGGGGGGGGGGGGAAATATCACATTCCCCCCTTATCCGCGCCTGATTACAGGTAATAATTTTTTCAATCACTCAAAAAACAGGCCGTCCTTTTCTTAAGTCCTTATATGGGTATCAAACAAAGGGGTTTTCTGAGAAGACAGATATTTACAGGGCGTAATTTTTTTTTTTGATAAATTTTATTATTTATTGAATCTTCAATTTAATTGAAACATCAATAAGTTGTTCAAATCTTAAATCTAACAAAGATAAATATATTATTAGCCAATGCTAAACAAAATTTTTAGTTTCAACGGTTGATTTTTGTTGTTTTTACATCTCTCGTGTACGACTGATAGAAAGAGTATCCCTCCTCCTAAGCCGGGTGGGGCATCTATACTCTAGAATATTGCGTGTAAGTGGATTTGGGTGCAACTCAAGTTTTTTAATGTATTTTTTCGCGTGTTTAGAAAATACTGTCTTAACCAACGGAACATCGAAATCTTTGTGAATTCGATGATTTCGGATATACCATGGGGCTGCTGTTATAGTACGTAGAATTTTGTTTTGTCGCCTTTGAAGTTTTTCTACATTTGATGCGGAGGCAGTGCCCCATAACTGGGCGTAATCACTCTCCAAACTCAACGTATGTATATCTTCTCCATCCTATTTATTTGCCTAAATTATGGCTCAATACATTGTATAAGTGCAATATATGCCTTTCAAATGAAAGGGTTTTCGAAAAGGACATCTTAATAATAAAATGAAATCATTAAGAATTCAAAATTGCGGCCACCATAGCCAATACAGCACTTTTAGGTTTTGTTTATGGTTTGAGTTTACACTCTTTGAGCACTTATCACTATTTCATACATAAATAATTTCGATTTTGTGAATTAATCAAATTTCAAGTTTAAAATCAGTGATGATTGAAAAATTTCATTTGCTGCATACATAAAATTGGATTGGAATCTTACGAAGATGAAGATATTGGAAGAGGAAGAATAGTAACACCATTAGCGTGCTGGAATTTATTAATGTGTGTCAATAACAGCACCTGTAAACTAAATTGGCCTTCATAACCTTAAAATTACACTGTTTTGCTCGAAAATCTGCTGTGAAATCGATCTTTGTTAAATTTTTTTTTTTCAATTCGAGTCTAATGATCAAATAATCATTATTTAAATAGTTTTTATCTTGTCAAAAACAAAACAATATTTCAACTAAAGCCAATATATATATATATATATATATATACTCGTATATATAAACATAAAATAAATATTTTAATTGAATTCAGAAATTAAAAGGTATATTCGGTACTTTAAAAATAATATGACAAATTTTGTGTTTTATGAAAAAACTATTAATTTCTTAATTGAACTTATGACATTCGTAATTGAAGTTTGTCTTCAAATGCACTAAATATTATTTCTATTTCTAGTTTCAATTTATGAAAAACTCAACAACAAGTTGTTTGATAGTTTTAGCAAATATTAAAAGGCGATGTGTTTTTGCTAATCTTGTAAAATTTATGATTCACTTGAAATGCATCTGTTTAACGAAAAAAAAACAAAACACTACCACCACCCAAACACACAAACAGCCATCAGCAAGAAACTTTTACTAAATGAAAAAGTAAATATATTTACATAAAAACTCTTTGAAGAAAATTTCTATTAGAAAACAAAATAAAAAAAAAAGGAAAAATAACAAACTGTTGACTGAAAGCCACAATTTGTTCGGCTCCATCTGTATAGAAGCCACCAAAATAAAACCACAAAAACCAAACAGATTAATTTCGAAACAAAAACATACCTACATGTACGTATGTATGTATATGTGTGTGTGTGTGCTTGCAGATTCTATAAAAGGCATATTAGATGCACCTTTTTCTTTTGTAAAGCTTCATTAAAAACACACACAAGCTTATCCATTCATTCACTCTCGTTTATAGCCAACTTTTTGGTTGATTCATTTCACTAGAATTTGTTAAATGCATCTTTTCAATCATTCAGTAATTTTCATTCATTTGTTTGCAACAAACAACGTACAAACAAAAGCACACATAAGTACATACGCTTTTAACCACACACCACTTACCCACTTGTTTTGCTCTCGAAACACAAAACTGTTGCAGAAAAAAAAACCTAAAGACAAAAAAAAAAAAATATGTAAAAACATCCACATGCAACAAGATAGCAAAATTTTCCAGCAGCTTAAATGTTACAGGTTTATTTGGAAATATTCATCGTGTGAGATTTGTTTGTTTAGGTGCACTAAACTAATAAAGACTTTTGTTTGAGAAGTTGCAACAAAAATAAAGTGTGAAAAGTAAAACTTTTCTGGAAGAAAAATAATAGAAAAATAAAAACAAATTGACAAATACAAAATAAATAAAAAAGGATAAATAGAAATTAACTTAAATAATGGTTAGATGATTTATCTGTAGGTACAGAATTGTTCTGTTCTTTTTTTTCTTTAATTTCCATAATATAAAAATGGTAAGTTACCGATTTCACCATCTTCTTTGAAGTGGCTGCTACCTGTAAACGTAATTCTTAGGCGCTTTGAGAGGACAAGCAATTGTCGCCTATTCGGACGATGTTTTGGATTATCTTCTTTCCAGATCCAGTAATATCTTATAGTAGCGCCTACCACCGGGCATTGAGAAGTACAACCCAGAGGAAACTACTTGCTAATGTCCAGAGGTGTGCCACACTGAGTATCACATGTGTCCAGAGGAGCACCCTCAGGCTGCCTTCTTCCCATTGACGACTTTGTAATGGGAAAGGTGGCAAGAAGTTTGCTCAGACTCTTAGAGGCAAGTTTTGTAAGGACAAGATTAACAAGTCTTATATTACTCATGAAAGAGATTAGTTTTTGCAAACAGGAGTCGATTTCCTTAGAGTTAACGGACTACAAAGTTGTCGAAATTGATTTTGATATTTGGATTAACTGCCTGGTTCGCCGATATCGAAGAAGTTCTTTTTTTCGAACAATTACATTGGAAACAAAAACACAATTTTTGCGCGGTCTTTACATACGGTTCGAAAATGTAAATAGGCACGGGTGCTGGCGCTGGCATCAACTTTTTTTTAAAGCAGGCATTCGTAAGTCTTTTAAACTACCGAATGAATGTAGTGATTTTCAGGTGAAAATCCTAGCGATTCTCAGAGCCACGAAGCTAGTGGCAGAATATGTAACTGAAGAGGGGGAGGTAACGTTCCACGTTGACACTCAGGCGGCGCTGAAAGCTTTGAAGGGATGTAGTATCAAATCAAAGGTAGTCAGCAACTGTAGGCGAGGTCTCAAATTTGCTTATACCCAAATATAGTGTTGCGTTACAGGTCATTGCAATATTGAGGAAAATGAAACCGAAATCTCTAATGAGCAGGCAAAGATGGGGTCATCATTAAATGAAGAAATTAGTGATTAATCGGTTAAGATTACAATCGCTTACTAAAGGGTGTTTTTTATAGAGTGTCACAACTTTGCGTTGGCATCACTGCTTCATTTGAGCATCCATTTAACAGCTGATAGCTGCTTTTTGTTTAGTTTGCTTTGAAATTTCATTTTGAATCGACTTACACCAGAGCAACATGTGCAACTTATTGAAATTTTTAATCAAAATACTTGTTCTATTCGTCAAATTCATCGTGCAGCGGGCGTTACAATTGATTGACTTAAAGAAACTTTTGATGAAAAAATAATTTTACGTAATGGCGAAATTAATTGGTCACCAAGATCGTGTGATTTAACCCCTTAAATTAGATTATTTTCTTTGGAGTTATGTTAAGTCAATTGTCTACTTCGATAAACCACAAACAATTAACTAAGATCGCGTGACTTATCCACATTTGATTATTTACTTTGGGATTATGTTAAACCACAAACTATTGAACACCTGGAAATCAAAATTTGAAGAGTTTTCGGCGAAATACGGCAGCAAATGCTGCGAAAAGTTGTTAAAAATTGGTGTTTTAGATTGCGCCTTCTACGCGCCAGCCGTGGCTGCCACATGGCAGAAATCATATTTAAAAATATATTTCTTTGTTTTATTCCGACTTAAACTTGTGTCACTCTATAAAAACACCCTTTACTTCAATGAACTCAGTAATTGGGTGACCGAGGGTAATATGGCCAGAAAATTACTCGGGTAAATCTGACCTATTACTGTTAATGAAAAGAAATATATTAAAAGAGTCTTAATAGGCGCATTGACTGGCCATTGCTCATTAGAACGAGAGGCAGCTGATTGTAAAATGACACTCCGGATTAATAAGCGGGGATGAAGAGGTGCCAAAAGCTATAGAGCATATTACCTGTCACAACGCTGCAAATATGGCTGAGTTTCCATGAGGGCATAAGTGATGTCGTGAAGTGCATAGCAGTAGCTTTATCGCGGGAATATGATAAATGTTAAGGGCTCTTTGGTTTTTTCTTAGGCATTAAGAAATTACAATCGATCAAATAGATTTGCCGAATGATTGTGTGTTTGTACACTACCCTTCCTAACTTAACCCTAACCTAACCTTCACCACACCCTTTGTGTTATTATTGCAGAGATTAGACCAGTAGTACATCTTTCAAAGTTAATTTATTTACTTTTAATGTCGTAAAAATGTACAAAAAATACCTAGATTTTTTCACAATTTTCATTTAAAAATGATTTTCGTTTCATTCGTTATTCTATCAAATATTCTTTAATTCTTAATTATTTTCCGAATTTAAATTTCTTCACTTTCACTTCATTGAATAATTTGGTATTCCCTAATAATTATATAGATTTTAGTCTAAATTATATATAATCTTAAAACGAAATAGAAAACTCAAACTTAAGCCCAGGAGATTTAAGAAAATTATTTCATATAAATGATTTCATATAAAGATTTGATGATTTGAGGCACTAAAATGACCTACAATTTTACTTTGCATAATTTTTGGTTTAAGATTTTAGTATAAAATTTTTAATTGCATATTTTTTTTTTGTTTTCAATTTAGTATAAAATTTTTAATTGCATATTTTTTTTTGTTTTCAATTTATGAAATATTTTCAATTTTTAAGATATTTAACAAAATGAATATATTATATTACGGTATCACAAGTGTAAGTAACACTTGTTAAGCTTATGAAAGTGTTTGAAGCTGCCAAAAGCCATTGAAAAATCTGCTGCAAAAGAACTTAATTAACAAAGAGATTTTGTTAAAAGGACACACACTCCATCTTGTTTGTGCAGCATTTTATAATTTTCATTATGTTTGTTTGTTTGCTTGTTTGTTTATGAAATTTTCAGTATTATAGTTTCAAATGTCATGTTGTTCTCATGGTAAAAAAAAATATATGAAACCTTTTTTTTCGTTTTCTTCTTTTAGTTCATAAATAACGAAATACAAACAAAAAGTAAAACATGCAACAAACTTTAATACTGGCAAAATTATATCAGATATATTTGATGCTTATTACTAAGGTGAAGTGACAAACTGACTGACAGACTGACAGAATGACTGCCCATGGTTGGGTTTGTCTGTATTTCATTCATTCATTCATTTAGTTTATTCATTTTATTTACCTGTCGATTTTTGTATTTCTATTTATCCAAGAATCCATTCATATGCTTGTCTCTATGAGAAGTAATTTGTCATTATTTTTGTTCTGTTTATTTATTTTTTTTATTTGTTTGTCTTTAGTAAACACGAATTTTTGCAACTTAAAAATTGTCACTTTTCAGTGCAGTTTTGCTAGTGCTGTCAGTACTGCATTAGCAGCTTTATATTTTGTTTGATCTAATAACACGTAATCTAATATTATACTTTTATTTAAAATTCAGTAGTTTTTTTTCGTGTAATTCTACAAAAAGAAAGTAGAAATCAAGATTAAAAAAACTCATAATCATTCAAAATCATTCAAATGCAGTGTCAGTTGTTGTTCATTTTATTAAAAACATTTTTTAATAGTAATTTCAGTTGATTACCGAAATATAAAGAGATTTTATAAAAATTTATTTTAAATTTAAAACTTTATAATGAAGTTAGCAACCACATAATTCAAGGCGCAAAACAAACTGACTTCATTACAAAACTCCAATCGCTTGAAGTTCGATGTAATCCATTTATAGTTTATATTTTCCTAAATAAAAAATTAATGTTATTTAAAAAATAAATAAAAAAAAAATAAGTCGGTCTATAATTGATCTTTCGAGCGGGCAACTTGCTCCTCCGCACAAAAAAAAAAAAAAAAAAATTATGGAGCCCACTCCCTACTGAAAAAAAATACCTCAAACATAAAAATAAATATGAAATTTTGTCTATAACTGTAGGATGACAATCGAGGGGACAACTTGGCCCTTTGATTCAAAAAAAAAAAAAATAATTGGGAGAATTTTTTTTTTTAAATCATAAATAGAGGAGCTTGGCAGTAATCAATATTTCGGGCGGGCAACTTGCTGCTACGAATTTTAAGGAGTTATGCGATAAAAAATATATAAGATTTTCCAATAGGGATGATATGATTTTGAAGTAACATTTCGACCATCTGTAATATGAAATGATCTGTCATATGTTTTTCATTGTATTCAGTAGTGTTTACAATTTCATCATTCAGAGATATACGCAAGAACAACGTTTACAAATTATTCAGTTTTATTATCAAAATAATCGTTCTGCAATTGCAACTTTTCGTGCGCTTTTGCCATTTTATGGTCGTAATAATCGTTCAAGTGTGCTCGCTATTCGTCGAATTGTTGAACATTTTGAGCTTACATTTTCTTTACATAATGTTCGAGCGTTAATAAGACAAAGAACCGCTCGAAGTAATGCAAATGTTGCTGCCGTTCAGGCAAGTGTTGATGAAGACCGCAATTTGTCGATTCCAAAACGTTCTCAACAATTGGGACTGTCTCAAACCACAACCTGGCGGATTTTGAGAAAGGATTTAGGTTTGCATCCGTATAAAATTGTTTTCACTCAAGAACTGAAGCCATTGGACCATCGTAAATGTCGTGAGTTTGCGGATTTTGCCACACAGCAAATAAAACAATTGAATTAGTGCGAGAAAAGTTTGGAGATTCGATTATTTCAAGAAATTGTGATATTACATGGCCTTCAAGAAGTTGTGATTTAATACCATTCGACTGTTTCTTGTGGGGTTATTTGAAGTCATTGATCTTTCGAAATAAACCAGACTCTCTTCAACTATTTACAAGTAAATATTGAACGTGCCATTCATGATATACAACTTGATTTAGTGGAAAAAGTGCTCGTAAATTGGGTTCATCGAATTCGTTCCTGCAAAAGAAGTCGTGGAAGCCATTTGAATGACGTTTTATTTAGAACTTAATTGTATCGATTGTACTTCACATTAAATAAAAAACTTTTGAATTTCCTTAACAATAAGTGTTTTTTTTAAAGAAATCATATCACTCTTATTGGAAAACCTTTTATAATCAAATAACACTGTACAACAAAGTATATTGTTGTAAAAATGGCAACGTTCGAACAGTCTTTTCTAGTAGAAGGGAATTAAATTTCCCCCTAACATTATTATAGTTTGAGGTATATAAGATATGGTTTTTTATTTTTGATAATTTTATTATTTATTGAATCTTCTATTTACATTGTAACATCAATTAGTTTTTCACATCTTAAATCTAAAAATATTAAATATAATTTCTCTCGTGAACGGCTGAGAAAAAGAGTATCCCTTCTTTTCAGCCGGGTGTGGCCTCTATAATGAAGAATATTGCACGCAAGTGGATTTGGGTGCAACTCAAGTTTTTTTTATATATTTTTTAGCGTTTTTTGAAAACACTGTCTTCAATAACGTAACATCTAGATCTTTATGAATTCGATGATATCTGACATACCACGGGGCTGCTGTTATTTTACTTAGAATTTTATTCTGTGGCCTTTGAATTTTTTCGACATTCGATGCTGAGGCACTGCCCCATAACTGGATTCCATAGGACCATATTGATTTCAGGATCGCGTTGTATAATAGAAGTTTACAGTCTAGGCTTAGTATAAAGTTCCTTTCAATAAGCCAATTCATTTGGGCTGCTTTTAATTTCATTTGTGTTAACTTTGCGTCTATATGCGATATGTTAAACGACGATCAAGATGAACGCCTCGGTGTTAATTTGTATAGGTGGGCATGTTTCCCTGCGCAACGTAAAAGTTACGTGTACATATTTATGCTCGTTAACTTTAATACGCGATTGTTTGAGCCATTTTTCCAGTTTGGATATATATCCTTGTAAATTGCGGAAAGCTTCTACTGGATTTTCGTGAACGCTTAGACAAACCATAGCCAATACAGCACTTTTAGGTTTTGTTTATGGTTTGAGTTTACACTCTTTGAGCACTTATCACTATTTCATACATAAATAATTTCGATTTTGTGAATTAATCAAATTTCAAGTTTAAAATCAGTGATGATTGAAAAATTTCATTTGCTGCATACATAAAATTGGATTGGAATCTTACGAAGATGAAGATATTGGAAGAGGAAGAATAGTAACACCATTAGCGTGCTGGAATTTATTAATGTGTGTCAATAACAGCACCTGTAAACTAAATTGGCCTTCATAACCTTAAAATTACACTGTTTTGCTCGAAAATCTGCTGTGAAATCGATCTTTGTTAAATTTTTTTTTTTCAATTCGAGTCTAATGATCAAATAATCATTATTTAAATAGTTTTTATCTTGTCAAAAACAAAACAATATTTCAACTAAAGCCAATATATATATATATATATATATATACTCGTATATATAAACATAAAATAAATATTTTAATTGAATTCAGAAATTAAAAGGTATATTCGGTACTTTAAAAATAATATGACAAATTTTGTGTTTTATGAAAAAACTATTAATTTCTTAATTGAACTTATGACATTCGTAATTGAAGTTTGTCTTCAAATGCACTAAATATTATTTCTATTTCTAGTTTCAATTTATGAAAAACTCAACAACAAGTTGTTTGATAGTTTTAGCAAATATTAAAAGGCGATGTGTTTTTGCTAATCTTGTAAAATTTATGATTCACTTGAAATGCATCTGTTTAACGAAAAAAAAACAAAACACTACCACCACCCAAACACACAAACAGCCATCAGCAAGAAACTTTTACTAAATGAAAAAGTAAATATATTTACATAAAAACTCTTTGAAGAAAATTTCTATTAGAAAACAAAATAAAAAAAAAAAGGAAAAATAACAAACTGTTGACTGAAAGCCACAATTTGTTCGGCTCCATCTGTATAGAAGCCACCAAAATAAAACCACAAAAACCAAACAGATTAATTTCGAAACAAAAACATACCTACATGTACGTATGTATGTATATGTGTGTGTGTGTGCTTGCAGATTCTATAAAAGGCATATTAGATGCACCTTTTTCTTTTGTAAAGCTTCATTAAAAACACACACAAGCTTATCCATTCATTCACTCTCGTTTATAGCCAACTTTTTGGTTGATTCATTTCACTAGAATTTGTTAAATGCATCTTTTCAATCATTCAGTAATTTTCATTCATTTGTTTGCAACAAACAACGTACAAACAAAAGCACACATAAGTACATACGCTTTTAACCACACACCACTTACCCACTTGTTTTGCTCTCGAAACACAAAACTGTTGCAGAAAAAAAAACCTAAAGACAAAAAAAAAAAAATATGTAAAAACATCCACATGCAACAAGATAGCAAAATTTTCCAGCAGCTTAAATGTTACAGGTTTATTTGGAAATATTCATCGTGTGAGATTTGTTTGTTTAGGTGCACTAAACTAATAAAGACTTTTGTTTGAGAAGTTGCAACAAAAATAAAGTGTGAAAAGTAAAACTTTTCTGGAAGAAAAATAATAGAAAAATAAAAACAAATTGACAAATACAAAATAAATAAAAAAGGATAAATAGAAATTAACTTAAATAATGGTTAGATGATTTATCTGTAGGTACAGAATTGTTCTGTTCTTTTTTTTCTTTAATTTCCATAATATAAAAATGGTAAGTTACCGATTTCACCATCTTCTTTGAAGTGGCTGCTACCTGTAAACGTAATTCTTAGGCGCTTTGAGAGGACAAGCAATTGTCGCCTATTCGGACGATGTTTTGGATTATCTTCTTTCCAGATCCAGTAATATCTTATAGTAGCGCCTACCACCGGGCATTGAGAAGTACAACCCAGAGGAAACTACTTGCTAATGTCCAGAGGTGTGCCACACTGAGTATCACATGTGTCCAGAGGAGCACCCTCAGGCTGCCTTCTTCCCATTGACGACTTTGTAATGGGAAAGGTGGCAAGAAGTTTGCTCAGACTCTTAGAGGCAAGTTTTGTAAGGACAAGATTAACAAGTCTTATATTACTCATGAAAGAGATTAGTTTTTGCAAACAGGAGTCGATTTCCTTAGAGTTAACGGACTACAAAGTTGTCGAAATTGATTTTGATATTTGGATTAACTGCCTGGTTCGCCGATATCGAAGAAGTTCTTTTTTTCGAACAATTACATTGGAAACAAAAACACAATTTTTGCGCGGTCTTTACATACGGTTCGAAAATGTAAATAGGCACGGGTGCTGGCGCTGGCATCAACTTTTTTTTAAAGCAGGCATTCGTAAGTCTTTTAAACTACCGAATGAATGTAGTGATTTTCAGGTGAAAATCCTAGCGATTCTCAGAGCCACGAAGCTAGTGGCAGAATATGTAACTGAAGAGGGGGAGGTAACGTTCCACGTTGACACTCAGGCGGCGCTGAAAGCTTTGAAGGGATGTAGTATCAAATCAAAGGTAGTCAGCAACTGTAGGCGAGGTCTCAAATTTGCTTATACCCAAATATAGTGTTGCGTTACAGGTCATTGCAATATTGAGGAAAATGAAACCGAAATCTCTAATGAGCAGGCAAAGATGGGGTCATCATTAAATGAAGAAATTAGTGATTAATCGGTTAAGATTACAATCGCTTACTAAAGGGTGTTTTTTATAGAGTGTCACAACTTTGCGTTGGCATCACTGCTTCATTTGAGCATCCATTTAACAGCTGATAGCTGCTTTTTGTTTAGTTTGCTTTGAAATTTCATTTTGAATCGACTTACACCAGAGCAACATGTGCAAATTATTGAAATTTTTAATCAAAATACTTGTTCTATTCGTCAAATTCATCGTGCAGCGGGCGTTACAATTGATTGACTTAAAGAAACTTTTGATGAAAAAATAATTTTACGTAATGGCGAAATTAATTGGTCACCAAGATCGTGTGATTTAACCCCTTAAATTAGATTATTTTCTTTGGAGTTATGTTAAGTCAATTGTCTACTTCGATAAACCACAAACAATTAACTAAGATCGCGTGACTTATCCACATTTGATTATTTACTTTGGGATTATGTTAAACCACAAACTATTGAACACCTGGAAATCAAAATTTGAAGAGTTTTCGGCGAAATACGGCAGCAAATGCTGCGAAAAGTTGTTAAAAATTGGTGTTTTAGATTGCGCCTTCTACGCGCCAGCCGTGGCTGCCACATGGCAGAAATCATATTTAAAAATATATTTCTTTGTTTTATTCCGACTTAAACTTGTGTCACTCTATAAAAACACCCTTTACTTCAATGAACTCAGTAATTGGGTGACCGAGGGTAATATGGCCAGAAAATTACTCGGGTAAATCTGACCTATTACTGTTAATGAAAAGAAATATATTAAAAGAGTCTTAATAGGCGCATTGACTGGCCATTGCTCATTAGAACGAGAGGCAGCTGATTGTAAAATGACACTCCGGATTAATAAGCGGGGATGAAGAGGTGCCAAAAGCTATAGAGCATATTACCTGTCACAACGCTGCAAATATGGCTGAGTTTCCATGAGGGCATAAGTGATGTCGTGAAGTGCATAGCAGTAGCTTTATCGCGGGAATATGATAAATGTTAAGGGCTCTTTGGTTTTTTCTTAGGCATTAAGAAATTACAATCGATCAAATAGATTTGCCGAATGATTGTGTGTTTGTACACTACCCTTCCTAACTTAACCCTAACCTAACCTTCACCACACCCTTTGTGTTATTATTGCAGAGATTAGACCAGTAGTACATCTTTCAAAGTTAATTTATTTACTTTTAATGTCGTAAAAATGTACAAAAAATACCTAGATTTTTTCACAATTTTCATTTAAAAATGATTTTCGTTTCATTCGTTATTCTATCAAATATTCTTTAATTCTTAATTATTTTCCGAATTTAAATTTCTTCACTTTCACTTCATTGAATAATTTGGTATTCCCTAATAATTATATAGATTTTAGTCTAAATTATATATAATCTTAAAACGAAATAGAAAACTCAAACTTAAGCCCAGGAGATTTAAGAAAATTATTTCATATAAATGATTTCATATAAAGATTTGATGATTTGAGGCACTAAAATGACCTACAATTTTACTTTGCATAATTTTTGGTTTAAGATTTTAGTATAAAATTTTTAATTGCATATTTTTTTTTTGTTTTCAATTTAGTATAAAATTTTTAATTGCATATTTTTTTTTGTTTTCAATTTATGAAATATTTTCAATTTTTAAGATATTTAACAAAATGAATATATTATATTACGGTATCACAAGTGTAAGTAACACTTGTTAAGCTTATGAAAGTGTTTGAAGCTGCCAAAAGCCATTGAAAAATCTGCTGCAAAAGAACTTAATTAACAAAGAGATTTTGTTAAAAGGACACACACTCCATCTTGTTTGTGCAGCATTTTATAATTTTCATTATGTTTGTTTGTTTGCTTGTTTGTTTATGAAATTTTCAGTATTATAGTTTCAAATGTCATGTTGTTCTCATGGTAAAAAAAAATATATGAAACCTTTTTTTTCGTTTTCTTCTTTTAGTTCATAAATAACGAAATACAAACAAAAAGTAAAACATGCAACAAACTTTAATACTGGCAAAATTATATCAGATATATTTGATGCTTATTACTAAGGTGAAGTGACAAACTGACTGACAGACTGACAGAATGACTGCCCATGGTTGGGTTTGTCTGTATTTCATTCATTCATTCATTTAGTTTATTCATTTTATTTACCTGTCGATTTTTGTATTTCTATTTATCCAAGAATCCATTCATATGCTTGTCTCTATGAGAAGTAATTTGTCATTATTTTTGTTCTGTTTATTTATTTTTTTTATTTGTTTGTCTTTAGTAAACACGAATTTTTGCAACTTAAAAATTGTCACTTTTCAGTGCAGTTTTGCTAGTGCTGTCAGTACTGCATTAGCAGCTTTATATTTTGTTTGATCTAATAACACGTAATCTAATATTATACTTTTATTTAAAATTCAGTAGTTTTTTTTCGTGTAATTCTACAAAAAGAAAGTAGAAATCAAGATTAAAAAAACTCATAATCATTCAAAATCATTCAAATGCAGTGTCAGTTGTTGTTCATTTTATTAAAAACATTTTTTAATAGTAATTTCAGTTGATTACCGAAATATAAAGAGATTTTATAAAAATTTATTTTAAATTTAAAACTTTATAATGAAGTTAGCAACCACATAATTCAAGGCGCAAAACAAACTGACTTCATTACAAAACTCCAATCGCTTGAAGTTCGATGTAATCCATTTATAGTTTATATTTTCCTAAATAAAAAATTAATGTTATTTAAAAAATAAATAAAAAAAAAATAAGTCGGTCTATAATTGATCTTTCGAGCGGGCAACTTGCTCCTCCGCACAAAAAAAAAAAAAAAAAATTATGGAGCCCACTCCCTACTGAAAAAAAATACCTCAAACATAAAAATAAATATGAAATTTTGTCTATAACTGTAGGATGACAATCGAGGGGACAACTTGGCCCTTTGATTCAAAAAAAAAAAAAATAATTGGGAGAATTTTTTTTTTTAAATCATAAATAGAGGAGCTTGGCAGTAATCAATATTTCGGGCGGGCAACTTGCTGCTACGAATTTTAAGGAGTTTTGCGATAAAAAATATATAAGATTTTCCAATAGGGATGATATGATTTTGAAGTAACATTTCGACCATCTGTAATATGAAATGATCTGTCATATGTTTTTCATTGTATTCAGTAGTGTTTACAATTTCATCATTCAGAGATATACGCAAGAACAACGTTTACAAATTATTCAGTTTTATTATCAAAATAATCGTTCTGCAATTGCAACTTTTCGTGCGCTTTTGCCATTTTATGGTCGTAATAATCGTTCAAGTGAGCTCGCTATTCGTCGAATTGTTGAACATTTTGAGCTTACATTTTCTTTACATAATGTTCGAGCGTTAATAAGACAAAGAACCGCTCGAAGTAATGCAAATGTTGCTGCCGTTCAGGCAAGTGTTGATGAAGACCGCAATTTGTCGATTCCAAAACGTTCTCAACAATTGGGACTGTCTCAAACCACAACCTGGCGGATTTTGAGAAAGGATTTAGGTTTGCATCCGTATAAAATTGTTTTCACTCAAGAACTGAAGCCATTGGACCATCGTAAATGTCGTGAGTTTGCGGATTTTGCCACACAGCAAATAAAACAATTGAATTAGTGCGAGAAAAGTTTGGAGATTCGATTATTTCAAGAAATTGTGATATTACATGGCCTTCAAGAAGTTGTGATTTAATACCATTCGACTGTTTCTTGTGGGGTTATTTGAAGTCATTGATCTTTCGAAATAAACCAGACTCTCTTCAACTATTTACAAGTAAATATTGAACGTGCCATTCATGATATACAACTTGATTTAGTGGAAAAAGTGCTCGTAAATTGGGTTCATCGAATTCGTTCCTGCAAAAGAAGTCGTGGAAGCCATTTGAATGACGTTTTATTTAGAACTTAATTGTATCGATTGTACTTCACATTAAATAAAAAACTTTTGAATTTCCTTAACAATAAGTGTTTTTTTTAAAGAAATCATATCACTCTTATTGGAAAACCTTTTATAATCAAATAACACTGTACAACAAAGTATATTGTTGTAAAAATGGCAACGTTCGAACAGTCTTTTCTAGTAGAAGGGAATTAAATTTCCCCCTAACATTATTATAGTTTGAGGTATATAAGATATGGTTTTTTATTTTTGATAATTTTATTATTTATTGAATCTTCTATTTACATTGTAACATCAATTAGTTTTTCACATCTTAAATCTAAAAATATTAAATATAATTTCTCTCGTGAACGGCTGAGAAAAAGAGTATCCCTTCTTTTCAGCCGGGTGTGGCCTCTATAATGAAGAATATTGCACGCAAGTGGATTTGGGTGCAACTCAAGTTTTTTTTATATATTTTTTAGCGTTTTTTGAAAACACTGTCTTCAATAACGTAACATCTAGATCTTTATGAATTCGATGATATCTGACATACCACGGGGCTGCTGTTATTTTACTTAGAATTTTATTCTGTGGCCTTTGAATTTTTTCGACATTCGATGCTGAGGCACTGCCCCATAACTGGATTCCATAGGACCATATTGATTTCAGGATCGCGTTGTATAATAGAAGTTTACAGTCTAGGCTTAGTATAAAGTTCCTTTCAATAAGCCAATTCATTTGGGCTGCTTTTAATTTCATTTGTGTTAACTTTGCGTCTATATGCGATATGTTAAACGACGATCAAGATGAACGCCTCGGTGTTAATTTGTATAGGTGGGCATGTTTCCCTGCGCAACGTAAAAGTTACGTGTACATATTTATGCTCGTTAACTTTAATACGCGATTGTTTGAGCCATTTTTCCAGTTTGGATATATATCCTTGTAAATTGCGGAAAGCTTCTACTGGATTTTCGTGAACGCTTAGACAAACTGTATCATCCGCAATGTTGATGTATGAATGTAACTGCTTAACGGTAAGTCAGAGGCATATATTAAATAAAGTAATGGACCGAATATACTGCCTTGATGGACTCCGGCTTCAATCGACTGTGGAGGGATAAAAAATTGCCTTCCCTAACTACAAATTTACGTTCCATTAAATAGTTTTTAAAAGCCTTACGATGTTTGCTGGTAGATTTTGTATTAGTTTGTTGATAAGACCTTCGTGCCATACTTTATCGAAGGCTTGAGAAATATCTATAAAGAGCGCAGAGCAATATTTCTTTTTTTCAAAAGTGTCTCTAAAAACATTCACAAGTCTGTGAGTTTGTTCAATAGTACTAAGTTGTCTGCGAAAACCGAATTGATTATCTGGAATGCATCCAGTTCTAGTCACTAAAGGCATCAGCTTGCTCATATACATCTTTTCAAATAGTTTTGAAATGTTGGGCAATAAACTAATTGGCCTATATGATTCAACCGTCGTATGATCCTTGCTGGGCTTTGGTATCATAGTAATCATCGAAACCTTTCATTTTCTTGGATAGTGATCTAGGCGTAGAATACTATTAAAAACGAATAGTATTATTCTTTTTCCAATGAAAGGCAATTCTTGAAGCCTTTTGTGGTTTATTTTGTCGACCCCTGGGGCCGACAAAAGTTAAGATGGAGTTAAGACTAGTAATAGTATTTTCAATCTCCGCCATGTTAAATCTCAGCGGTATTTCTGGTAAAGAGGCGACTGGGGGCAGTTGAACAATATCGGCAGAAATATTCGAGGTAAATACTTTTTCTAAGTGCTTAACAAATAGATCACCTTTTTCAGCATCAGTTCTTACCCAGTGATATAAGATATTGTGGTAAGCTAATTTATACAAGTCACTAGAAAGGCTATTTTTCACCCTAAAAGAGAACTCAGTAATGTTTTCGCAAATTGAAATTGCACTACAAACTTTAATTTTAAAAGTATGTAAACGTAGCCTTTAAAATAAAAAAAAAAAAACAGAAAAAATAAAAAAGTAGAGAGACACTTGTAAAAAATAACATTTTCATTGCATACAAAGTAGATTTAAAAATTTTACAAATCTTTATGAATGTGCACAAACAAAACTTAAGCGATTGTATACACATACTTGACATAAAATTGCCCACAAATATGATAAAAGAAAAATGGCGTCATCACTTTGACTTCTTATAAATCTTAAGTAAACAAGTGCATATAAAAAGATTTGTGTCAAGCCATAAAAATGTACCTACAAATAATTATTTGCAATCATCTTATTAGTGTATAAAAGAGATAAGAGATTTACAAAAAATATAATAAAATTATTCAAACAAGGAAAACAAACCCCAAATAAAAAAGTTGCAGTTTATTTTTTTAAGTTCTGGTATCTTTTACTGTTACACCAACCATCTCTTTTAATGCAAAATAAATTTAATTTTCAAGTTATGAACTTAAAACTTTTTTTTTATTGTCAATAAATATTTCAAGAGATAAAACAATCGTTTTTGTTTGACTTTAATGCCAAACTCGATGTATTGAATCAATAATCGTATGCAACATAAATTTTTGGAATTTTATAACTGCAAGCATTTGCATTTGCATTTTCTGGTTTTGTTTTTTTTTTCAAAATAAATTTTACGGTGGCATGTAAAGTTCCGGCTCCATGAAAAATGGTCCCAATGGAGAGTGGCCCACAATGTATATAAAACTTCCAAAATGTAGCATGGACCTTGGGGGGCCGTTTTTTTCATCTATTTTTGGAGCCATTTTTCATTTTTCAATGTGGAGCCTAATTTTTCCAATTTTTTTGTTATAATTTTTATTTTCTAATTTGGGGTCATTATTGATTTCTCCAAATGGATTAAAATAAATAAACACATTCATATCGAATAAAAATTGTTCGTTATGTTGTTCGTTTAAGATTTTTAAAACTATTGTTCTTTTGTAATTCTCACTTCGGACCTGACAATTTGTGTAAAAGTGTATGAGTTTAAGCAACTTTTTAGATATGATTAAAGATCTACTGGTTAGTTGTTATTAGAAACCTATGAAATGAAGCATATAAATTTGCTAAAATTTTTGTGTGGAAAAAGTGGTCCAGAACTCTTACAAACATACTACATCCATAAGAAATAAATTAAATTTTAAATTATTATTTATACCATATTCTATAAAAATCTGCATTATAAAGACATTAAAAGCACGTTATAACGAACAGTTTTTTGATTTCATCAAATTAACTAAATTTTTTTTTTCATTTCTGGCACCTTTAAGCAGTAGTAATGATTTATAAAATAAAATTTAAATTTCGAGAGTACTTCCTCAATTAGGTTTTCTTAATTGAGAAAAATTTCTTCTGTACCATCAAATGAGCAGGGAAGATCATTATCGAAACAACACAAATCATCGAGAGTAAAAAACTTAAATACTATGTTAGCTCCCATTGTTTGTTTTGGTCTTGTATATAAGTTTTTACCGTAGAATGTTTGTAATTCTTATATGGTTTTTAATGTCTTAGATAATAATTTAATTTTGTTAATATTTATACAGACTGAAGTTCGTAAACTTTAATAATCAGAGAAATATTAGAATGACTTTGATAACATATTCCGAACAACAAAGGAAAAATTTAATATCTAAAGATCCCTTTAGATTTTAACTACACTGGCCGATTAGAACAAACGTTGTTTTAGTTAGAAGCCACTAAACTTCGTCAGTATTAATTTTTTCAATAAGGAAACCACAAAAAATCAAGAAGAAAACTTGTTATTTACAATTTTTTTTACCCAATTTCCGTTATTTTTGGCACCAAAAAAACAATCCATAGAGAAAAACTTCTTGATTCTATTAGGTTTTCATATGATCATGTTCCTGTATGATCATGTGTAAATCATCTTCTTAATTTTTTTAATAAGAATATCTTCTTGATTTCATTAGCTTGCTTGTTATTTCATACATATAAATCAACATAAGAACAATTTTTTCATAATTTTTTTGTGCTACAATAAATCATCTTCTTAAACTGGCTGCTATCATGTATACTATAATAAGGTGTAGTAGTGAGGTGGTTAGAGTGCCAATCTACTAAACAGAAGTTCCTTGGTTCAACTCCCTGAATACGTAAGTTTTATAAAAATGTTTTCATCACCCCTCCATCCAGATAATACAAATACATGTTGTAAATAAGCATTCGGGACGTACCATGACGTTCTGATGACATCAAATTTGTGTTTCCTAACATCACAACAGAGAAAACAGTGCCTAATAAATACCTAATAAAATAGAACAAAATTAATAAGATACATATCTCTACGAATTTTTTTCAAAAAGGAAGTCCAATTATTTTAATAAGGAAAACCTTTTTGAAAAAATCAATAACAATACCTAATAAAATCAAGAAGAAAACCTTATTGAAAAAAAAAATATAAGAATACCTAATAAAATCAAGAAGAAAACCTTATTGAAAAAAACAATAAAAATACCTTATAAAAACCATAAGATTCCTTATTGATTTTTTCAATAAGGTTTTTCTTATTAAAATAATAAGACTTCCTTCTTGAAAAAAACCATAGAGATATCTTATTAATTTTGTTCTATTTTATTAGGTATTTATTAGGCACTGTTTTCTCTGTGTAGATATACCCGGTGCGCTGCGCTACCCCCTCGTTATAAAATGAAATCGTGAAAATTTAATGACGATCGGTCCAGTAGTTAAGAATATATTAAGATTTTTATTTACCTAAAAAGGGGCGTGGTCCCACCCACTTTTCTCCTGGTATGTATTCCAAATTATGCCAATACCATATGTACCAAATATCATCGACGTAGGTCAAAAAATGCCCAATATATGGCGATTTAAATTTTTGGGTTATATGGGCGGTGCCACGCCTCTTTTTCCAATCAAAACTTCATATAGCCTATGTCACCCTATTGAATATTCTAAAGATTCCCTGAAAAGTTCATCAAAATCGGCTTAGCCGTTTTGGATTCCATACGTTACATACATACACACATTCATTTTTATATACACACGAGTATATAGATAGATTATATACAAATAGACTACGCGACTTCATCTTAATTGAATTTCAATGCATTTTAGTGCACGCTACAAGTATGTATGTATGCTTGTATGTGTGTATATTTAAAAAAAACAAGTAGGTTTGTAGCTGATTCTAAGAAATGTCATGTTATTCATGCTAATCGTTCTAATTTAGGCGGAATAATATAAATTGTGATAAATTTAAAAGTGTTAGTTTCATTAAAAAAAATTATATCACGAATATATCTTTAATTAAGCCAAAGCATGTCATTTAACCAAAGAACATAAAAACTGTCCAATAGGTTTATTGTAAAAATAAAAAGTGATCCAAAAATTTAATAAAAGAAAATCACTAAAACAGCTGTGATATTTGCAATAATAAGAGATGCATTTACAGCGGACTAAATTATCATAAATGGCTTTTAGGTAAAATTTTCTATACAGTGGGAGGAAAAATACTCTACCACTAAAGTTGTACTAAGAATTTCGTAGCATTAAAATTCTTGTATATAAAACACAAGACAAGGACATTGATAATAATGAAAATATTTTAGCATTATTAAAATTGCAAAAATGAATAATGCGGCCATAATTGTTATAAAAAAAAAAAGACACGACTAAAAAAAAAAATTAACTAAAAGATTACAACATACTTTTTTTTTCTCTGGACAGCTGTTAATTTTTCAACTTGTTTATTTAAACTAAGAAGACCAAGAACAAAAAAAAAAAAAAAGAAAACGAATAAATGAAAGACTGTCATGACATCAACTCCACAAAGTTCAATTTACAGCATTGAACTGATGATGTTGTTGTTGTTGTTGGTGATGATGATTATGCTCGTTAATGGCTAAAAAATGTGTGCGGTTTTTTGCAACAGAAACCTTTAGATTACAGGGTTACGACAGAACTATTTTCGTTTTGCTTTTGTCAAAAGGTCTGTATTGTTAACTTCTTCTTCTTTTTATTTGTGTTTTTATGTTATTAAATCAAAATTACATTAATTAAGAAAATCCATGTCGTGGCAGCCACAGCTGCAACGTATATTTTACTGATAACATAATTTTTCTAGCAACATCTCATCAAAGGTTTCTATTGGGAACGCAAGAAAGCTATGCTTCAATCTAGCGTTTTATTAAAGTTATAATTAAATTATTAGGAATAATTGACACGACTGATTTTAAAATGGAGCGACCAAAAAGAAAAAAAAACATATAAAAAAAATTGAATTTATATCGGATAAAATGGAAATGAAATCTCATTATGCAGCAATAAGTTGGAATATTACTTTTGATGTTTTACTTTCTTTGTCTTTTGTTGTAATAAAAAAAAAACAAATTAAGGACAGGAAATATATTTAAGGGATTAATTTCCCTTTTCTTATTACACTTCTATAAGTGGATTTCGTAATTTCTTGCAAAACAAACTGGTACAAACGGATTTATTAAATTTGCTTTTTATTAGAGGCACTTTTCTGAAAAGTTTGTTTTTATAAAAGGTACGTTTTATAATATTTTAATTTTATAATATATAATAGAAATTTTAATTTTTCAGGCTTAAGTTCGTTTTCCTTAATTTAATTTTTTTTATAAATTAAATTATTATTTTAATTAGAAAGAAAAATCTAGAAGCTCTTAATACTTGAGCAGACAAAGAAAAATTTGACTGCGCGGAGGGTTGAACTGACATCATGATGTTTCGAGACTAACCACAGTCTCATCATCAGAGTTGTCTACCGCTTAGATCTCGCCACCACGGCAGCTACAATCATACTACTTAAAGATTCTGTATCATTAATTAAATCTGCTGAGATACATGTAAGTTTATACACTACAGCTTTATCATTTTTAATGGGTTGGAACTTTACTATACTTTTCAACGTCGATTTTGTTCAAGTTGAGCTTGATTCTAGAGTTCCTCATTTCAGTCCTAGGTGGCAGCCTTTGAATACCAATACTCTATAAAATTACATGTAACTCAGCAGATAACTGACTGATGTCCGAATAAAAAATTCCCAACTTAATTATAAAATATTTATTACTATAAAATTTACTTTTTATAAAAAGTATTTGTTTGTAAAATGTACTTGTAATAAAAGGTACTTTTAATAAAAGCTACTATTTAGAAGATATAATTTTTATAATATGTAATTTTTATTAAAGATACTTTTCATAAAAGGTACGTTTTACAAAAAGTACTTTTTATATAAAGTACTTTCCCTTAGACATCTCGTGTATGAATAAATTACCTAGAAAATTATTCACAAACTCAATTCAGGGCCTATTTTGCGTAATTTATAATAGTCTCATTGTTATTTCCCAAAAGGTGGCATAGCATGCCAATGCTTCATTTGTACCCAAATTTGTAGCCAAAATCCCTGAGAGATCTCATATATAATTAAGGTGAAATTAAAAATTACATATAAAATTTTTTTACAAATTCACGAAGCGGTACTTTTTTAAAAGAAACTTTTTATAAAAATTACTTTTTATAAAAGGTACCTTTTATAAGAAATAAATATTTCTAATAAAAGTACTTACATATTAAAAAAGGTGAATATGACAGGTACTTTCTGTTAAAGGCACTTTTTGTAAAAGGTACTTGTTACAAAATGAAGTTTTAAATGAAAGATTCTATTATTAAAAGTATTAAAAAAATAAAATACTATTTAAAAAAGGTACTTTTTAATAAAGTTACTTTTAAAAAATGGTCCTTTAATGGCTTTTAAATAAAGGATTTTTTCATAAAAGCAACTTAGAATTTTGAAAAAGTACTTTTTATATATCTTGGATCTCATTAAATATTTTGGAAAATTGGGGAAAATTGTCGCCCACCCCCAAAAGTACTGTTAATCTCATATCTTTTTATCAGCCGATATTCAAAATTCTTATTTTAATCTTTGATTGTATTTGTATGCAATTTGGTCCCATTAAATTGTTTGAAAAAAAAAAAAAAAACGGAGCATTTAATTGTCCCTTAAAGCCTCACTTTTTCAAAAATCTTTTTTTATTTAAAAGCAATTCATTGTAGATTTGTAAAATCGGCGGTAAGTAGTTTCCTTTCAATATGGTTTATCGAATTAAGGACCGATTTTCAATCTTTTTCTTTAGTTTGAACTTGCAGTTGGGTTAATAAAATTTTTTTGGAAAAGTCGATAAATCGTAATTTTCCTTTTTACAAATATTGTTTTTTTTTTTTTGCAGCCAACTTCGGGTATAAACTAAGACAAAATTTAAAGTACAAAGAATTTTTTGTACTCCCTGTCATCTTCTTTTCGACTATGCTGGGCAAACTAATGACTTTTACAAACTTAAGTTGTCCGGTTTAAAATTGGTATTTCCCTTTTTTTCTTTTGTTATATATTGACTACGTTGTATTTAGTTTTGTTTAAATAAAATTTGCTAAAAGCTTCTAAAGTAATCTACTTACAATACAAAACACAAAATACAAAATCAATCTTAAATCCTTATTAAGCTATTTATACGATGTCCTATTTTACTTTATTATAAATAAATGTATGTATGTATGTGTGCATTTGGACTTCTTAAGAGAAAAATCTTATTTCGAGTATCTGATACTTTGTTCAACTAACAATAATAACATTTTAATAATGATGATTTTAAGCTTTTTGTGCATTTTGCTTGATTTGAAATTCCAATCAAGTACAACCAATACTAACTCGTATTACATAGTTACACATGCAATTTACAACAATAATATTATTTATTTTATGATCTCTGACATTTATCTTATTCAGAGATGAATGGAATATAACAAAAGAACCGACAAAATAAAAATAAAAAAAAAGAAAACAAACTAACTGAAAGAAATAGTAGTGTGCACAAGTAATGTAATAACGAACGAAATAAAAATTGGAAAATATAATTCATGTACACATAAGTATACGTACGTTGTTGTAAGACTAAGTACGAGTTGCAACAACATAATTTGTTTCATTTTTATTGTAAATGTTACATTGTTATTCGAAATGCACAACTGTGTACAAAAACAAAATTTCGCATTGTATTCGTATGGACTTTGCTGCAAGTTGTACGAATAGAATTTTCTATGTGCAACACATTGAACTGACCTTTTTAAGGAACTCTGACTTTAAATAGTACAACGGACCGGTACTTACTTGTACAACAACCGACTGACGGCAAGATAAATTACAATAGTCCTTTAGTTTAACAGCAAATACGTATACGAAAGAAATATACTCGTATATACACAAATTTTGATTCATAGAATGTCTTAATTTACGCTCAAAAATTATATGTTTGTTGTAATGGCTGTTCTGACCATATGCTCAGCAACTTGCATTAGATCTGCAAGAATCGCTGTGCATGGAATATTTTGTTTTTGCACGCACTGTGTGTAAAAGTTAGTGTGTCCTACCAAAACCCTTAACATTTTGTTCGAGTGTAATGAAAAATCTTTTGCTTATTTAAAAGTAACACGAAAACTAAATATTAATATAAAAATGATTGTGTGCTCGTACTATATTATGTTCTCCTCCTCCAACAATCATCATTATTTTTCCATTTCAGCTTGGATTTCTTGTAAATAATTTTTCTTTTACTATAATTCATTTTTGTTTTCTTTTTTTTTTTGTTTTTTCATTTCATCTCGTCGACAATGTTGTTTTCGTTGTCGCTACTGCAATCTTTTGCAACTTAGCAAGTAGCAAATGTTACCGGAGCAATGATGAGGCGAGAAAACAAAGAGGACAAGCGAATATACTAATGGCGTTTTAAAGTTACGTATACATAATACGTACGAGTACATAGTACGTATTGCGGAAATTTTAAACGTTTGTGTCAGTTTTTGTATGTAAAGTAGGTTACCTACGCTTTAAACTTAGTTGGTTTTTTTCTTTAGGTTCAAAGTTTTGTTTTATAATTTATGTTATTTATTTGTATACAAATATCATAGACTTTAAAATAAAACAAATGTATACAGTGCATCACAAAATTATAGGAAAAACAATACAATTATTTATAAAAAAAAATTCAAAATAACTTAATCCTTAATAATATCATACGAAAATATTAAATGAAAAAATTTGTTTCAAAAAATTTTATTAATATTTATACGAATAAAATAAGTTATGCGATTAAAAATTATTCGCACATAGCAGCATTCGAATAAAACTACATGATCAAACAGTATCCACAAAAGCGATCATTCGAATAACATAATTGACACGATTAAAAATTATTCGAACGAATCATTCCATAAAAAAAAAAAAAAAAAAAAAAAAAAAAAAAAAAAAAAAACATGTCCAATAAATATTTGTCGCACAAAACATTATTCGAATAAAGTTAGTCGATTGAATAAAATTATTACAAATAAGTATCAAAAAAAATTTATCAAATAACCTTTTACGCACAAAAACTTCATTTGAATAAAATTATTGTCTAAAAATTACTCGCACAAAAAAAACACCAATTAAATAAATTTATTCGATTAACTTTATCTGCGAATATCATGAATTTATTCTTGGTAATAGATGATCAAGGTAACGTTCAATACATTTTTCAAATTTACTGCCAAAATTGAATTAAGATGCATGATATTGTAATTTTTCAAGAGTTACAATCCCATTATACACAATATATTTTAATTACATAACTTCAAAAAATATAAGTAACGTTCAATGTCTTTCTTAAAACATAAAACTTGATAAAAATTTCGCAAACATAATACTTTTTGAGAAATCTACAAAACTTTTGATAATTTCAATGCGATTTCAGCAAAGTAAATAAAAAAGTAAAGAGTAACGTTCAATACACATTATCTCAAAGAGTAGAAAGTTTTGCATGACGCAAATGTAAACATTTGTGTACAACATTTTAACGAACATGGAAAAACCATCATTGCAAGTGAGAATCTACAATTAGGTTAACAACCCTTTTTTTGGGTTAAAAAAATTTTCTAAAAATGTGAATATTTTTGTAAAAAAAAAAACAAACAAAATAAATTAGAATTATATTTCTGATATTCTTGCATTGACAAACCACGTGAAATTAATCCAATTAGTGGAAAAAATAAACGATTTTTACTATGACAAAATACCCCAAAATTGGCGCTCAAAATCGCTTACTTTGGGACTTATTTCTTTTAAATATGTAATCCGGCACTGGCATCGCTCATGTCGATGCTCATAAATATGTTCCAGCGTTGCAATTTTGTAATTTACGTGAGAAGAATATTTTGTGTACTTTTTTTATTGTCGTTGTTGTTGGTGTTGTTGTGGTGTTTTAAAGCGAACTTATTTTTGTTGGTTGTTATTGTTGTTTTAACATACAAACACATCTCATTCATCTAAGCCCCACTATGCAACCAAGCGTACAAACACACAGTTACTTGCTTTTAATGCAGGCAGTAGTACGTGTATAAAAAAAATACTATCACACACACAAACACACACACTCACACACTTTAATACGTGCAACATGTTGCAAGTTTGTATATTTCTTTAGTTTCTTTAAAATATATATTTTTTTTTCTATTTTACTTTATTTTTTGCATCTCACGGATGTTGAAGATCCATAAAAACGAAGAAAAACTGCAACACAAATATGAAACTGTGCATGTGCATGGCTGGCTGTGTTGTTGGCTTATTGTTTTTGCTGGTTAGTTGTTACTGCTTTTTCTCATATAAAAATTAAAGTAAAGTGAACTTTAATTTAAGATAATGAAAGAATTTTGTTTATTTTTTTTGTTTCTGTGTTTGTTTGTTTTTTGCAAGAAAAATATTAAAGAAAATAAAAACACATAGACTCAAAGCTCAAGAGAAAATTTTGTGATGAAGATTAGGCCAATTTTAATAATGCCAAAATAAAAAATGCATAAAAAACTTATTTTAAGTTGGAAAAGCCTTAAGGCGAATTCGACTTTTAATACATAAAAATGTCTGGTTATGAGAAAATAGTTTAGATAAAGCGGTTTTTAATAATTGTTTGAAATTTACGACTCTGACTACCAACTAAAAATGCATGAATTAAATTAAAATTTTAATAAAAATTATAAAATTAAGCTAAAGAAGAAACTATTAAGTGGAAAATATTATGCATTTGAAGTTTTTGGTTAAAGAAAATTTCAAATTTCAAATATTATATGAAAAAAAAACGAAATAGTCTCGGGACAAAGAGAATAATTTTTTTGATTAAAAATTTCAACAATTTACACGTTACGTTAATTTGTCGTAAGTCGACTCATAATGAAATTTCAAAACAAACTTAACAAAAAGCAACTATCAGCTGTTAAATGAGTGCTGAAATAAAACAGTGATGCCAACTTAAAGTTGTGACACTCTAAAAAAACATCATATACTAGATAACATATACACAAACTTATGACTTAATTCTAGTACAACAGTACAAGTCGATTCGAGAACCGATCAAAGTTTAAGTGAATTGTAATTTAAAATTGCTTTTATAAACTTTTGAAAATATGAATGAAGTTCTGCACATACTGTTGTCAGATCTATCAATTTGCTGACAATGTACTGACAATAGACAATTGTCAGCATAAATGTTTGTTGTCATTTCCCACGGTTGTAAGAAATTTGTCAGAAAAGCTTGCAATTTAATGCCCGAAAATTGTAAGACACTTAATTCATATTACACTGTTGTCAGTCATTAATTTGTCAGTTCACAGGCTTGTTAAAATTATTGTATAACAATAATTGTCAGATTTTCTCAGAGTGCAAAATTTATAGCATACTTTTAAGAGAAAGAAGAAAATAAAAGTTTACGTTTGTTTATTTACCGGAAAGGAAAAAAAAATGTCAGATGAGTAAGTTTCGGTCAAATGTTTGACAATTACCTGGCAATAAAAAAACGAATTCTTTTCCCACGATTGTCAGATATCTGACAAAAATTTGTCAGCTGAGAGCATAAAAATGCACTGACAATGTTTTTTTTCGCAACGTTGTCAGACAAAAGTTGCCAGTTCACACGATTGCAAGAAATTTTTAATACATTTTACTGAAAAATATTGTTAGATCTGACAACTGTCTGTACAGAGCTTTAGTTGAAAATTCTCATATAAAATTACTCTAAGGGGAATACCCCTCGTAATTGAATGGGCAAAAACTCTTAGCATAAAATAATTCTATATATAAAAGAAAGCAATAAAAATCTGAATAAATAAACCAAATTGAAACTTTAAACAAGTTGAAAAAAAAAACTTGAATTCATTTCAATATAAAAAATGTTACGAAAAAATTGTTTAACAAACAATTCTATATAATTTGTCTACCATGCTGTAGGAGGATACACAAAATACCACTCTGCCTGCTTTAGCACTTTCACTTGTTTCTAATTTATCTTAATGCATGAGAAAGTGAAACGTACACCGATAAGAAATTCTAGTTAAAAAGTTGTCAGAAAATTAAAAAAAAAATTCTTTTAAAATCTTTCATTATCGTTTCGGTTCGTTAGAATTCTACCATGAATTGTTGTTGCACAAACTAACAAAAACACTTTGTAGATGCAACACAAAAAAAAAAATATTACACATCAGCATGAGTAAACTTTTCTTTGCTTTGATATTTTGGCATTATCTATTTGTTATTAAGGCTAATGAGAATTTTGTCTAATTGAAACTGTGGTCTTTTTTCTCAATGCAACACCTGAATTGTTGTCGAAATTGAAACAAATTTTATTCTTTTTTTTTTTGTTCTTTTCACTTCAATAAATGAATAATTATCTGAATGAAGCGTATGAATTCAAATATTTGTATGTATGCATTCTCAGATATATACCTGACGTTACGTCAATAGATAAAGGTCCTAACTCATTATATATTTTTTTTTTTCAAATCGCATATTTTTAATTTTTCGTTATGTTGCCCTCTAAGTTATCAATGTAAACAAAAAATTACGATTTGAAGAACAAAAATGAGTTAGGACCTTTCTCATATTAAGGTAACGATATGTATGTATGTTTGAATAGATTAGAAATATACGTATGAATGGCACTTAATTGTGAATTGGGAATTTAATGTGGCAGACCACTTAATACCAAATGCCACAAAAAAAAAAAAAAAAATCGAAAAAATTTCATAATGATTTTGAATGAAATACAAAAGAAGTATTTAAAAATATTTTAAGAAATATATTTGTTTGTTTTGAAAAGTCAAAATGTTTTTCAATAATATAAAACATTTTTTTCATAACTGAAATTATTACATACGAGTTTCCATTGACTTTAATTCCGGAAACAAATGATTACACACAAAAATTAAAGCTAAATTAAAAATTGATAAAAAAAAATCAACATTAAAGGGTGTACTGAAGCGAGCAATGCCGCATGTTAAAATTGTAACGTATTTATGTACATTGTGAGCCATAATTACACACACTTGTCACTTTCATAATTTTTATATTTTAAAACAAACAAAAAAAGAATATATAAATTAAAGGGTATTGTATCAAGTACTGTTATTTTACTAACGACCTGTATCTTCAAAATAGAACGGAATAAACTCATGAAATTTTTATATTTCGGACAGAATTTCAAAGCCAACTGTGACAAAACAGAAACTAAAAAATACGTATAAAGTAATAACATTAAAGGGTCTTTAATGAGATAATGTTATATGAAAATTATGCTGTATACTATGAAGTGTTTTAAATGGGATAATTGATTTTTTTTACAATTATTGTTTTATTATAAAAACACTAAAACCTATAGCAAAATTAATATGTACTGCATTGCCCATAGTGAAAATTATTAAAACGAAAACTAGTTTCAAAAGTAAGGTTAAGTTAGGTTAGGAAGGGTAGTGTGAAATACCGAGGAATGGCCAGTCAAGACGCCTACTAACACTCTCAAAACCTTTCTATTCATACTCAGTAGTAGATCAGATTTACCTGAGTCTAGTTCTGTCCATATGGACCTTGAGACTCTACAATCTTCTCTATTCCTCCAGGAATGGTTAGTTCTGCTAATTGCCTAATTACTGAGTTCCCTATAGTAGTCACCGATTGGAGGTTTAACCGACATGTCACTAACTTCCACATCTAATGCTGACCCTATTCTAGCCAGCTCATCAGCGATTTCGTTTCCCTCAATATTGCAATGTCCTGGTACCCAAAATAGCCTAACGCTAAATTTGTCCATAAGCATGTTGAGAGATAGCCTACAGTTGCTGACCAGCTTCGATTTGACACTATGCTCCTTCAACGCTTTCAGCGCCGCCTGACTGTCAACGTGTTACCTCCACGCCTTCAGTTACGTGTTCTGTCACTACTTCCGTGGCCCTGAGGATATATATACCCAATTTTATTGAAAATATCATATTTGAGTTGCTTTCAAAAAACTTACAATGATTTTAAGTATTTTTATATATAAATATAAACAACAATATATATATATATATATATATATTAAAATAAAAAGACCTATAGCTTAAATAAACATTCTAATAAAAAAAAAAAAAAAAAAAGACAAATAAATATTTAAAAAGTCCCATTTTTGAGATTTTTGAAAATTTTTTAAGGAATTGCTTTTCTTTTTTGCGAAAATAAATTTTATTTATTTCTCACTCCGCCTCACTCCGTAGTTAACATTCTTTGCCGTTTAAGTGCCAACAATAAAAATTTTACAGCCTCCTTTTATGTGATCGTAGTATTAATTTATAAAAAAAAAGGAATGTCTTGTATTTCAAAATTATGAATATCCGATATCCGAGAATTAAATGTTTTGATAGGTGTACTTTAAAGTAAAGTACAAAAAAAAAAAATTCTTATTTAAAGTTTTCGTTTTTAAAGCAACCAGAGCAACCATTTTTTAAAAATATCAATTTAAAGCCTTGTTTTCTCGAATCGCAAAACTGCAATAAATATATTTAATAAATTTAATCTCAAGGCTTGGTAGACTATTAAATATTTTCCAGAAGTAATATTGGCGCCTAGCAAAAAATTCAGAAGAAAATTGTGAACGGTTTTTGCTACTTTTAAGAAAATTGGTTGTGAATCTTGACAACTCTACTAAGTTGGGTTGTGAATCATAAGAAAATATCTAAAATGGTAATGAAACATCCATGTCTTGCTCAACATATTTTGCAAATTCAACAAAAAACAAGTCTCAAATGTAGTTGCAGCATAAATATATCTTTTTTTTTCTCATTTTATTTTCATACCACAGTTACAATTTAATACAAACATGTCTAAATTGTAAAAGATCATTAATGTGTAGTAATAAACCTTAATAATAATTGCAAAAATTTATGAAAATATAAAGAAAAATTCATTAAAAATATGTTTGTTATTCGATGATATCGGAACTAATAGAAATCTAAAGTAGGTTAACGAGCTGAAGAAGGCAACCTTTTGAAGTCAAACACTTAAAAAATCATAATGTCAAAAGTAATGAAAGAATTTCAATGAAAAATTAATAAATGTATTTATTTTGCAATATTGGCAGCAGTAAAAATCTATTAAATAATAAATTTTTTTTGTAATATTTGCTTAGCAAATTCCAGTTTTATAAGTAACATGAGTTTAAGTAGAATAAGTAGACATGCAATGGGCGCTATTCAGTGTTTGGTGCAACATATGGTCTTGCAAAATATTGTAGTCGATTTAATAAATAAATCGACTGACTACTTGATGTGTTTTTATAGCTGGATTTTACTAAAAACCTACCAAATTTCGGCCTTGCAATTTTGCAAGACCATTTGCATCAATCACTGAATAGCGTCAATCGCATGTACTTAAGCAAATTGTATTACCAAAATTGAACAGCAATAAGAGTAGCAAGAAAAATCTTACCACTATTTCCATCAAACACTAAACTTCGTTATTGCAAAAATACTTAACACTCAAATTTAAAGCATGAATCAAATTTCAAACAATTACAAGTCCATCCTCTTTCACAAGTACTCCACACACACACACCACATTCTCGATTGCTTCCCAATCTAATTAATTTTACAACTTATTTATAATTCCAATACAAACACACATAAACGAAATCCAATAAAATGAAGTATAATGCGTTACAGTGTAAAGGATACTTTATAGTTATCTTAACAAACACTTGTTTTCTATGAAAATATTCAATTATGAACTCAAGACTGAAAGATACTGATATAGAATTTCATTAAAAGAAAATTTTATACATACGAGACCCTTAGAGTAGTAAACAATTCATTTGAAAACACATACCTGTAATTAGAAGAGATAAAATAAAATAGAAATGTTATTAAAGAAATTTATGATTCAAGTTTTCTATTCATAAAATGTATATATTAGATACGAATTTATTGTTACTAAAAAATCTATAAACGTTTGTTTGTATTAAAATATTTCTAGAATTTAATTAAAACTAGATATTCGTTATAAATTAAATATTTTCAAAATGTATTTTTATATTATTTTAGTTTTCACTGACTCCAAATAGGACTCGAAATACTTAAAGAATACGTTTGTAGTAGAAAAATCTCGTTTAAATAATGAAAAGACAACTAAACAGGCGTGGCACTGACCTCATTGTAAATCGTGATGTTCTATAGTTTAGCGCATTTAATGCATTGGCAAAATGTACTAAAAATCACTTAAGTAAAACCAATTTTTAATATTATCTTTATTTCCTTTGGGCATGGCTCTGTCCACTTTTATAATCATAATGTGGCATTTCTACACGAACTAAATGGTTGTGCTGAGTTTTAAAATAATCATTTTGGTAAAAAGTGATTCAAAATAAAATTTTCTTTTAGAGGGAAGGTCAGTGCCCACTTTTCTTAACATAATATTGGAGTTTTATGGCAACGAAATGTGTGTGCCAAGGTTCATAAGAATCGTTTAAGAACAAAAAGATGAAGTACAATATATATATGGGCGTGGCTCTGAACACAATGTTACGTATTCACAACAGATAATTGTGTGTTCTAGAAGAATCGAATTAGTTAAAGTTGTTACAAAATACATAGTATATATTTTTAATTATAATGTTTGGATTTTCTCTGCAAATGCATGACATATTTCACGAAAATCGGCGAAATAGAAAATGTCTAAGAGTAATATATATATTGTTCGTGGGCGTGGCACTGCCCACTCTTCTAATCATAATGTAGTATTTGTTCGAGAACTAACTGTGCATTCAAAGTTCTCGAGGCATTGGATTAGCAGAGGTTGCTGGAAAATAATACTTCCTTTACATGGGCATGGCAAAGCCCACTTTTCTAATCGTTATGATGGCGTTTCATGTAAACGAAAGAGTTTTGTAAAGTCTCATAATAATCGGGAAAGAGAAAATATTAAAAAATAGTATTAAGTTTGCATGGGCGTGGCATATCCCACTTTTTAAATCATAATGTTGGGAACGAAATATTTTTGCAAAGTCTCATAAAAATCGGTTTAGTAGAAGTTGTTAAAAAATAATATTAAATTTTAGCGGGCGTGGCACTGCCCACTTTTTAAATCATAATTTTAAACCGGGAAAGTCAATTCAAATTATGTGCAAAGTTTGATAAGAATCTGTTAAATGTAAATAGTTTACAAAATTAACCCTTGACATACACGTTTTAAGTTTTAATTTTTTTTTTTCAAAGACAAAAATTAGAACTTTTAAACAAATATATTTGTACAAAATCTTACCCTGCTACGTCACTGCAGAAGTAAAGTGAAATTTTTGGAGAAAGAAAGAACAACAACGATATATCAAACAGTTAAAGGGTTAAAATATTCCAGAAAAATTTCGGTCATGCTATAATTTATTCAAATCCCGAGAAACGTCGAAAAAGAGCGCAGAATAAAATTTCTATTCTTGGAATGTTTTTCTAGCCATACTCTCGGTTGTGTGTGTGTGTTCAACAGTGTCTCCTAAGACGAAGTTGCTGATCTGTGGTGCACAATTCTCATTTAGTTTGAGTGTCAGTTTACTCATAAAGAGTTTCTCAAATAGTTTTAACATGACTTCTAATTAAATTCCACGTTTGTATGATCCAAAAATATATAAACAGGTGCTGATGTTTTCCTCAGTTCTTATCAAATAAATTAAGCCCAGTGGTTCACCAAATTATGGCTGTTCCAAAACCACACAAACTTCATTTGCCAGTAAAATTTTTATAGAAAATTTGAATTTTTTTTGTTGCAAGATTCTTGTAAAATTTACCAAACCTTTTTAGATCCTCTATCTGTCTGTCTGTCTTACCCTCCTACAATAAATAAAAAACTTTCTATTTCTTGCAAGTCGGGGTGACAACGTTGATTTTTTTTCTCTTAGTTCGAAAAATTATCCGACAAAAAATTAATTCCATTTTTTTTTGTTCCTTCAGTGTCAAGTACTTTTCCTGTTCATATTTTTCAAATATTTTATTCTTTTATTTCTTTTCAGTTTTTTTTCTATAAGTGAAGTTTTTCTTGTTTCTTTTCTATTTTATTCAAGTATTTATTCAAGTCATTGTTAGCATTTGGTTGTAAGTTTTATTTTCTTATTTTCTGGTCAATGCACAGTGGTCGGAAAGGAAATTCTTGGCTAGTGGTAATTGTAAAATGAAAATTGAGGGTTTTGAGAGCATTTAAGAAAACTTTTTAAATATTTAGACTTACATATTTCCAAAATATTTTAGTGCCGCACCACTGTGCAGTATGTCATATACATACATATATTGTGAAAATATTAAGACAATGTTAAGTAGAAAAGAAAATAATAGAGAAAAACCATTTGAGTCAGTTACTTGGTTTGCTACTTTTGGCAACAACTAAAAAAAGTAAAGAAGAAAGAAAACAAAAAATATATGTAAAACAAGGACTCCACTCAACTTGACAATCTTGTTTGTCAATTTGTCAAATGATTTAGATAAAATTATTAATGAAGTTTTTCATTTATTTCTCCCTCTCTCATTTAATACATTTTTAATAGAGGATTTTGTATTTAAGGAAAATTTTATACATATTTAAGCAAAGAGGAAAGAATAGTCGAACGAAAATCTTTTAAATTGTAAAAGCAAAAAAAAAAAAAAAACATTCACGTTAATGTACATTGACTTGCCTTAACCAGGAATCGAATCCAGGTCATAGTTCTTAGTTTTCTAAATAGTCACTGTATCCAACACCACCCTCAATGAATTTATGTTCATATGGATTTGTATTCAAATCAATTAAAACTACTAACAACTTAGTTTATAATTTATGTAGTTTTATTTCCAGCAACATGTTGGTATATACCCTTTGATCACAAAAAGTTCTCTTTTAATGTTTTAATTTTTATTTTTATATATTATTGACCCCTTTTTTTTAATTTGATTGTTTTCATGTCTTATTTTTTTTTCATCTTTGAGCTTCAAAAACTTTTTCTTCTTTAATATTTCAAAATGATCTCATTTCATTCGAATTGTGGATAACCAGAACGACACATGTGTTGTATTGTGTGCATAACTTTTATGTATCTTTTCTTATTTTTGAATTGTTTTTATACATAAATGCATAAAAATAATAGATATTCTTTGAAGAGTTTTATGTCTATTTAATGAGAGCCATTATGTACGTTGTATATAAAAGTCACAAAGAAAACAAATATATTAAATATTAAAGTATATGTATGTATGTATGTATATGATTTGCCGTGGCACAAGTGCCATGACTATGAGGCAAAACTATATGAAAGTTTTCAAAATATATTTCAGTATTTATTTGAATCTGGTTAATGGGGGGGTTGTTAGTTTGACTGTTTATTTTTCATATTTAGAAGAAAGGAAAACAAATCCCATTTCGCTAAATAACTCGTAAAGTTCTGCGGGAATCCCCATAAAAAAGTAAAGACGAATTGACAACTTTCTCATCTTTGTAAAGTCGTTTAAAAAGAAATTTAGTTTTTGTGTATTGAACGTTACCTCTCTTTGAGGGAATTCCCATAAAAAAAATTGAGACAAATTGACAACTTTCTCATCTCTGTAAAGTCGTTTAAAAAGATATATAGTTTTTGTGTATTGAACGTTACCTCTCTTTGAGGGAATTCCCATAAAAAAAAAAAATTAGACGAATTGCCAACTTTCTTATATCTGTAAAGTCAATTGAAAAGAAATTTAGTTTTTGTGTATTGAACGTTACCTCTCTCTCTCTCTATTAAATATATATTTAAAATCTTTTAGATAATATTTTGTTACTGTCCATTTATGTAATACAATTGTTATAAATTATAACAGGCCCTATGCTCCTTATAGGAACTAAAGGAATCAATATAACAATGAAAAATAAAAAAAATGCTCACTAAGAGTAACGTTCAATACACAATACTGCGAAAAAAAAGACACAACTGACTGATTTAAATAAATTCTCTAATACTTTTTAAAATGCAAATTTCATATCGATTGAACTAAAAATTTTTATGAAATTTCTTAATGTTTTCTTTACATTTTCTATGTAATTTAATGCATTTTTATTTGCAAACAAATTTCTTAAAGTCTCTTAAAAAATAAAGTAATAAAAACGGAATATGAGTAAAATTTATTTTCTTAACTTTTCTTCAGCAACATTATATTTTTAATTTAATTTAATTTTAATTATACTTTTAATTCGTGCGAATAATAAAATACGAAGGCGGATTGAAATTGAAGCTACCTACCCCTAGATAGCAGCACAAACACAAATTTTTTTTTTAGAAATTGCGATCTGTCAAACGTCAGCTGTTAAAATTTCACCCAAATTCATATATTAGTTTATTTATTGTAGTCGTTTGAAGTAAGCAACTTTTGTCTTTATTGAAAAATGGAAAAAAGCGAATTTCGTGCAGTAATTAAACACTATTATTTGAAAGGGAAAACGGCGAAAGAGACAAAAGAAAAGCTCGATAAACATTACGTTGAGTCTGCTCCGTCAGATTACATAGTAAAATATTGGATTGCTGAATTTAAATGCGGCCGGCCGAACAAGCACAGCAACAATACCATCAACAGGAAGGCCAAAAGAGGTGGTTACTGAAGAAAATATCAAGAAAATCTTCGATATCGTTATGAATGATCGCCGAGTCAAGTAACGTGAGATTGTTGAAATGGTAAACATATCATTGAACGTGTGTTCAACATTTTGCCTGAACATTTGCATATGATAAAGCTATCGGCAAGATGGGTGCCGCGTTTGCTCAGTGTCGAACAAAAACGATTTCGACAAGACCACTTCACAGCGGTGTTTGGACATGATACAGCGTAATCGATTAATAACTGTTGATGAAACGTGGGTCCACCACTACACACCTGAAACCAAAAATCAATCGAAACAAAGGGTGGAAGCTGGTGTAATTGCTCCGAAGAAGGCGAAGGCAGTGAAATCGGCAAGCAAGGTTATGGGCACTGTATTTTGGGATGCACACGGAATATTGCTCATCGATTATCTTGAAAAAGGGTCAAAAAGCACAGGAAAGTATTATCGTGCATTATTCGATCAATTGATTGATGCAATCAAGAAAAAACGACCACATTTAAACAAGAAAAAAGTGCTCTTTCTTCAAGACAACGCACCGGTTCACACAGCATTAGATACGATGCTAAAATTACGTGAAATACACTTCGAATTGGTTGATCAACCACCTTATAGTCCGGATTTAGGTCCTATTGACTTTTTCCTGTTTCCAAACATGAAAAAATGGCTCGCAGGAAAAATATTCAACTCAAACGAAGAAGTGATTACCGAAACTAACGCGTATTTTGAGGGGTTACCGAAATCGTATTATTCAGATGGTATAGAAAAGTTGGAATATCGTCTTACTAAGTGTATTGAGCTAAAAGGAGATCATGTTGAGAGATAAATGGTTTTTGAAAAAAAAAATGTTGTTTTTTCTACTTAGGTAGATTCAATATCAATCCGCCCTCGTACTTTAAAAATTGTTTAAAAATTTTTAATTTTCTCTCTCGCTCGCGGTTATGAAAGTGAAAAAGGTAACACTTTAAACAGTAACACAGTTTTTATTGCTACAAATAATAATGCATAAAAATAAATAAAGGAAGCCAATAAAATCCAAATGCATGTTAAAAGTATGCAGTCTTGTAAAAAATAAACATCGATATTAAAATTATCTACGAAATGGCAAGAAATAACAAAATGTTGCCCTAATGATAATTGCAACACTGAAGATAAAAGTGTTTGTTACATCGATTGAAGTATGCATATTTATTGCTCGAAGCATATAAATTTAACTCTATAGAATTTTATTTTAAGTGCTTCAACTCACAATATTAAAAGTGTTTTTTTTTATATAAATGTTCTATGTTATATTAATGTATACATGTTTCTATGCAAATGTTTATACAAAAATTATAAATTATGAAATTATGCTAAATCGAATTCTTAGGAGAGATAACATTGGTTACAAGCTAATGTCACTGTGATAGTCGAAAAAATGAACTTCGATGAATCCTTTTCGAACTATTAGGAGGGAGTCCCCTGAGTGCGAAAGTACATTTGGAAGTGTCAGATTGGCTCCAGTTTTTGAGAAATCGGTATATATCCATTTTTCATGGATTTTTTAAAAAACTGGAGCCAATCTGACACTTCCAAATGTACTTTCGCACGCAGGGGACTCCCCCCTAATAGTTCGAAAAGGATTCATCGAAGTTCATTTATTTCCGGGTCAAAAACTATCACAGTGTATTTGGTATGAAAATAATTACTTAACTGCAAATGTTTCAGTTCTACTTTTCTAAGCAACATGTTGCTTGGAACCGATTGACTTCAAATTGTTTGATCTCAAAGTTTGATATATTATTCTACTTTTGAATATTTTGAGAAATATGTATATGAATTGTAAGTCCCGTACTCTGTTCGAAATTGTGAAAAATGTTTGAATTAGCATCATCAATTATTTCATTTGGAAAAATATGAAATTTAAAATGTAGTATATATCTAGCGATTTTTAGTAGTTGTTTTTAAGTATACTACGTTGTTGATCTGATATCAAAATTACATATAATAGAATTCCCATTTGGTTTCTTTCGCAGATTTTGTTATAATGTTGCTAGAAACATTTTTCATATATTTTTCATTAAGAAAACAGAACACAACTCTAGCAAAATTTTTTCACAAACTTGCCACGCAAATTATTTATACATACATTTTCACCAAATTGCTCCTGAAATACTGATCACAATTCCGGGTTTAAGTGTGGGGCTTTATTCGAATTAGTGAAAAATGTAAAGTAAAATTTGCAATTGAGAATAACTGCTTGTGTCATAATGTTAACAGAGTTCTTTCTTTCGCAAAATTACCTTAAAATACAAAAATAAATAAAGAAAGTCGTCGTCAAATAGGCAGTTACTTTATAGAGGCGTTAAATTTTTCGATTCTTTTTCAAATTGTTATGAGTTGTTTTCCAAATTTTGTTATCTTCTGTTTAAGGTTTGTGTGTATCTAACGAGAAATATTCTTTAGCTCTACCTTAAGACCTTTAAAGCGGCTTTTTGCTTCTTTAAAACAAGATCACGAAAACTCTCCTTTCAGGGCGATGTTGTACTCTAAAAGACTTAATGTTAAACAAGAAGTCCAAATTAACGAAATGAAATGTATCTTACAACATTCATGCAACATTTTATTTTAATTATTGATATAATTTTTAGTAGTTTCTTCCGAAACTTTGTCTTTATGGACTCTTTTCGAAATTTCGCACGAAAGAATATCTAATCATATTATTACACACTTGAAAGAATTGTTGCTTGAATATTGCCAGTTACGCTTCATATGTTTATAGAGTTTCATATCTTTTTGGATGAAATGTTAAATACACTTCCGTGCCTAAAATATCAATCGCCAGCTCTTGACCTTAAAAACAAGTGAAAATTTAAATTTAATATTAAATGGTTTTTTTTGGTAACTTACATTAGTACATGCTGCAAATTTTACACGAAAAATCTGTAAAACTTATTGATCAATTAATTTGAGGTCAATCGGTTAATGGAAACATGTTGATTATAAAAGTATAACTCAAGGATTTGTAGTTAAAATGAATTTTTCTTACTTAATATAAGACGTGTTTATTCCTTTCAAATATGCTTCATTGCATCACACACAAAAATTGCCGCTGACAACATTAAGGTGAACATAAAATGTTGCTGATACATTGAATTTTTCAGAATATGAATGGAGTATCACTTTACAACATTGATAATTTTTCGCATGAAATGGAAAATTATTTCGAATAAGAATCAGATTCCAAAACTTTTTATTTTTTTTTTTTTATTTTCGTAAACTTATAAAATTGTTGACTAAATTTTTTTTGTAAGAAAGTTTTTTTTTTGTAATATGTTGCGGGGATTACTTGCCGTGAGTATAAAGTCATCACTAAGAACGAGTGACAGTGTTTAAGAACTTTAGTATGCATTTCTAATGTTTTGTGGTTTTATTGCTTTTAAAAATATGGAAAAATAAAAATGTATTCAAATTAAAATTTATTCTAATACATACGTGTTTCTTTTTGACCGGCAACATGTTTCCAGAAGAAGGTATTATTTTAACTAACTATAACACAATTGAGGAACCTAGATATTTATATTAGTTTTAATAATGATAAAAAAATAATATATTTCATACAAAAAGTTTTTAAAATAATTTATTCTTAAAGTAGAGTTTTCTTCAGTGTTTCAGCAGCATGTTGCAAAGATTAGAAAATGCAACAATTAAACAATATTTCTAAGCAAAATAAAGTACAACAATGCATGTTAGGATCACGATATTTTAATATTAAAATAATCATATATGTAATTTTAAACTACATATCGTCACCTAAAATGTATAAGGCCATAACTGCACTCTTTTTTATATATACAAGTACGAGTAAAATTTTAGTGAATAATGTATTCTAGTTAATTAGATACATTATTGTAGATTTTTTGTCAGTTACGTTCTTTTGGAGTTTACTTTACAACGTACATATTAAAATGTATACGATTGAACATTGCGCAACATTAAACTTTTCAACAATTTTCGAATGAATATTTTTTTTTTCTTTCAGTTTCAATTTAAATATTGAATAGATTTTGTGTGTTGGAACCTCATTAATTTTTAAATTCATTATTGTGCTTTAAGGCGGAAGTTTAGCATTAAGAAAAAGGAAAGCACTTGAACAATTTGGAACGAAAAAAATGAGAGGGTGTAAAATCCATACAATAAAAAACTTTTCTAACTTGAACTATTATAAATATTTTTACTTTTTTTTTTTGTCACAAGTTACAGTGGTGTGGTGGGGGTAAAAAAAACAGAAAAAAATTGTAAAGATGAAATCGTTTCGTTAATGCTATAAAATAAACGAAATGGAAGAACGGTCAGACAAAAATGGTCAGACTTAAATGGATGGACACCACAGCTAGACATCATTAATAAAACAAGACAAAGCAAACACACACAGACGTTACAAATCCACATTAAAAAAACATTTGCATTTTGTTGCTTCTTTTTTTTAGACGTTTTCATTTGTTTTTTTTTTTTTTTTTAATTTTTTTTGTCGTAAACCTTTAAGACTAATGGACAAATTAACTAAACGATTAATCAAGTTGCAATGTTTTCATGTTGCTAATGTTGTTTATGTTGCTGCAGAAACGTGTTCGACTGAAATTGTTTAAAGGCGTTCAGAATGTTAAGACTTCTGTTTAGCTGGAAGGGGTTTAGAAAGAAAATACACTAATGAATTTTATCTACACCTAATTTTTTCCTTCATCACGATTCTTTCTTAGTTTTATTATACACGGTAGTGTTTCACAAGTTTGGTTTTATAGAGCAAACAACATTTCCGAATTTTAGATTTAGCCTATGAATTCTATTGATATGTTGATTTTATACTGAAGAAACAAAATAAATTGTATGAAAAGCATTTTTAAACTACCAAAAATTCACCCTATACAATTGATGGAACTAAGAAGACCTTAGACCGTTTGTACAACTGTTTAAGTCTTTGGTCAGTTATTAGACATGTAGTCGGGCTAAACAGACCAGACAATCTATGATGTTATTCATCATCATGATAATCGCTAAAAGCAAAGACAAAAAAAGGAAAGAAACAAAACGACGAAGAGAAAAATGCATTTTGCTGTTGCTGGCTTTTAATGATAAATTTCGCAAATTAAAACAGCTTAAATAATGTTTTAAACGAAACACCAAGAAGCATAAAAGTTGTTATAGTTTATGTCTACAGAACAGAAATGGGTACTTAGTATTATTAATGAGCATCAAATTACAAATCCTTAAATCGTATTAATTTAGTTTTGTAGTAGAATTTTTTTTTTTGTCTCTCTAATTTTTTCACTTGTCTCGCCATTTATTGGCAACACACTAAAATGCACAAAAGGCACACAATATGCAGTAACTAACAACAATTACAGAAGAAAAACCAAACAACAACAAAAAAGAAAACAAATTGAAATTTTGAAATTAAAAATAAGCACAACTTCATATAAATACTAAACTGCATGATGTTGGAAAATCGTTACAAATCCCTCATGTTAAGTATCAACTTTAACAAATGAAGCAAAAATAAAATTTTCACACTTTTTGTCAGCAACACCAACAAAAACGAAAATGATCCCTTACCATCATCGTTTACACACAAACACATACCATATTTTGAAACAAACCGGCATAAAGTTTTCATGCACACAATTTTCCCTCTGATGTATATAAACATGAGCTAGCAACATTATCATAATGTTGGTGGCGTCACTGTAATTGATGGCGTTGCTGATAAGACCAACAACCAGTCAAGTTAAACAAGTGTGCTTTCAAAAGAAAATTTAACTACAAAACTTTTTTAATTTTTAAACTGATTTGACAGGATGTGATGTAACGATGTAGCCAGATTGTTAGAATGACGATGACGGGCATCAAATTAAATTAAAAGGGACTATAAGACAATTAAACTTTTTATAAGCGATACTTTTCACATAAGACGATTTTTTTTTATGAATGGCATTTTTTTTTTACAATGGGACTTTTAATAATAGGTACATTTTATCAAAAAGATTCTCTATTTAAAGAATTACTTTTACAGCAATATGATTTTTTAAAACAAAGACATCATAAAATAAACTTTTTATAAAATAAACTTTTTATAAAATGTCTTTTAATATAAGAAAATGTTTAAGAAGATAATTTGAAATAAAATTTACCGTTTGTCATAAGAATATTTTTAAAAGCTAATTTTTATAACCAGGTAGTTTTTAAAACATTTGTTATATGATGTATTTGTTAGAAAAGGCACTTGTAAAATGGTACTTCTTAGAGAGAAATTTGCGTTCAAGGATATTTTAATTTTTGAAAAGGTATTTCTTATAATACGTTCTTTGTAAAAATATTCTTTTTATTAATGAAATTTTTATAAAAGGTACTTTTCATGTAAAATTTTCTATAAAAGGTACTTCTTTTTTAGGTTCATTTTATAACAGGTACTATTAATAGTAGGTACTTTCTATAAAAAGTAAATATTAATTTTTGAGAAGATACTTTTTGTCATAGGAATATTTGTATGGAAGGTACTTTAATAGAAGATAAATTTGATAGATATACATACATACATACATACTTTTTATATAAAATACTATTTATAACATTATCGGGTCTGTTCTAGAATCCGAATTACTTTCGAGTGAATTACTTTAGCATTTTTGGTGTTCTGCAATTCACATCCACATGTTTTTATTAATAAAAATATGTGGATCTGAATTGCAGAACACCAAAAATGCTAAAGTAATCCACTTTCGAGTGAATTCGGATTCTAGAACAGACCCGTATATTTAAAAAAAAGGTAATTTTGAAAGCGTGTAGTTTTTTAGAATATTTACTTTTTATAAGAAATAGTCATTATAAAATGTACATTTTATACAAGGTACTTTTTATAAAAGGTACTTTTTATAAAAGGTACTTTTTATAAAAGGTACTTTTTATAAAAGGTACTTTTTATAAAAGGTACTTTTTGTAAAAGATAAGTACCTAAATATTTTACTAAATGTACTTATCTTTTAGAGAAGGTGCTTTTTATAAAAGGAAAAATTTTTATTAAAAATTAACTTCTTACATTTATTATGAATCGTAGTTTTTAAAACAAATTATTTTTAACAACGATCTTTTAAATATGTACTCTTTGTTAACAATTTTCCAACAATCTTAGTTAGATTTTACAAATATTTCATAGCTACGAAAATATGTTGTCTTTTTACTTAAAATTTTCCGCTAGCATCATATAATTCCCTTGACCTGGCAACACTCAGTGTCAGCAATAAAACTCGTTCCAAGAAGATAAATGACATTTTCGTAATAGAATTTAAATTTTTTTTAATGTTTGCATGAGCATTACAGCTTTAAACAGAAATTTTTTTAGTGATGCCATTAAAACAAAAGGAAAACTTTTATGGGGAATATGCGTGTGTGTCTGTTTGTTTCAATGAGTTAAAGGAAGCTCTTCCATTTCCTTACGAGTTTAAAAAATAATGGCATTGATAGTTTAACGACAACAAGAAACTCGTAGAGTTTAGAGTGAAACTCACACACACAAAAACACGCACACGAAGACCATGATGCCATGTGTAAAAGAGTCCTTCTAAAATTTACATTCACTCACATAATAGTCCTTTTATACTTCTTCTAATACGCTGAAAGCAAAATAGAAAATTACCGAAATCAAAAGTTTAGAGCGGGGGAAGAAGAGTCAAATAAAGAAGAATAATAGAGAAATTAAAAAAAAAAACTATTTCCAGTAATTTATGCATTTGAAAAACGCTTTTAATAGCATGTTTCTGGTAACCAAATTACAACACAGATAGATTCATACAGATTCATAAAGAATACATGTAAAACTGGTAACACTACAATCGGTTTGTAGTTTGTTTTGTTTTGATATTAAAAACACATGTTTTTCCTTAAAACTAAATGATGTTGGTCTTTCATTTTGTTTTTTCTTGTTTTGAATACAGTGTGACAATATCGCAAAATGTGTACTACGTCAGAGGTCATTTTTAAAAACAGATTTTGTACAAAAAAAAAAAAATATGTGTTCTTCATTAAATTTTAGAAAAACTTTTGCTAGAATCAAACTAAATCAAAAAATTGTAAAATTTATATCCTCTTTTAGAAGTGGTTTTTTTTTACAAATTAAAAAGGAAATAAAATTTTTGTTTCAAAAGTACATGAAATATTTCAAACTTTTTTATAAAACAATTAATGCTGGATTATTAAATAAAAAATCATATATATTGAGTTATGACTCTATTGCAGCAAAGACTCGATTTTGGGCTAGATGATTAATGTTGAAATCGGTTTTTTTTATTATTATGGCAACTAAACGTGTTTTAAAATGCTTATCAATTGAAGAAAAATATAAACTTATAAAATACGTCGAAGATGGTTTAAGGAAAAAGGAAGCAGCTGATAAATATGGTATTCCGGCAAGCACGGCCTCAACAATTTTCAAAAATAAGGAATCAATTATCAACTTGTTTTAATCTGGATTTCTTTTATGTAGTAAAAGAGTAAGGACCCAGTAAATTATTTCAGACAATCACTTGTTTCAGAATATTTTACTTAAATGTAATTTCTTAATTACACATGCTTGTTCTTTTACATTCTTAAGTATGTAGTTTTCCATTAGAGGCTATTTTAAATAAAAATACATAGTACAACTTTTATTCTATTTTGACAAAAAATTCTGTAACTCGAAGTCTCCGTAAGTCGAAGTTTTTTTTTTGGGATAATGGTGATTCGAGTTATGGTAGTTCGACTGTACATATAATAAGTAATTTTTTATAAAGCCATACTTTTCGCATAAAATGCGTTTTTTACTTTGTACAGCAGTTTTTGCATTAAAATGTACTTTTAAATAAACACAAGAGTACTTTTTGCAAAAAAGTATACTTTTTTTATGAAAAGTGATATTAAAAAAGGGCATGTTAATAAAATACTATGTGTGAGAAGGTAATTTTTATTAAAATTTTACTTTTCGAAAAGTTTTCTGTTTCAAAAAGAACTTTTTGCAAATATGTAGGTACTTTTTATAATATTATACTTTTGTTAAAACGTACAACATATTAATTTCCTTATAAAAGTCAGTTTAATAAATTATCTTTTCAAAAAAAATCATCTTTTTGTTTAGGTACCTTTTTTTTGGAAAAGGTACTTTTTATGAAAACGTATTTTTTATACAATGTTTACATACATATGTATTTTATAAGAAGACACTTACTGTGAAACGATACTTTTTGTTAAGGAAGTACTTTAAATGACAAGGTACTTTTTATGAAAAGTTACTTTTTATAAAAAGCTATTTTTAATGATACCATACTTTTTATCAGAGAGTACTTTTTATGAAAAGATACTTTTTGTGATTAATTACTTTTTATGACTCTCTACTATGTATTTATAATGGGTACTTTTTATGAAAACGTACTCTTTGTAAGATGAAGTTTGATTATATGGTACTTTTTATTCATATAAAGTTAATTTTTGTGAAAAGGTACTTCTTATGAACAGGAACTTTGAAAATGTACATTTAATGAAAAGAAACTTTTTTCCTTTTGAAAAATAGGAACTTTTTATGGAGAAGTACTTTAAAAAGCTACTTTTTATGAAAATATACTTTAAAATGGTACTTTTCGCGAAGATATTTTTTAAGAAAAAGCATTTTTTTAAGTATTTTTATCACAAAATACTTAAATAAAAATTTCTTTTTTAAGGTCCTTTTCATAAATTTTTTTAGAAGTTACTTTTTATAAAACCTTAATTTTTATGAAAAGGTACTTTTTATGAAAAGTTATTTTTTATAAATATGTAGTTTTTACAAGAAAGTATTTTTTGTGAAAATTTAGTTTTTACGAAAAGGTAATTTTTTAAATGTACTTTTTGTAAGAAAGGACTTTTTAAGAAAACGTAAATTTTATGAAAAAGAACTTTTTATAAAAAGGTACTTTTTATGAAAATAAACTTTTTATAAAACGGTACATTTAATGAAAATGTACTTTTTGTGAAAAGATACTTTTTATAAAAAGGTAAATTTTTTGAAAATGTACTTTTTGTAAAAAGTTACGTTCTTAGGAATATGTACTTTTAATGAAAATTTACGTTTAATAAAAAGGTATATTTCATGTTGAGTAACGCCATCTCTGAACCCAGATTTGACAAAGATTTTATAATTTCCAATAAGTTAATAGACACCAACGAATGAAAGTAGGAAACCAGTATTATTTTTTTCATCTTTGCAATTTTAATTCACAATTTTTTTTTATCATATACCATCTATTAACAGTGAACATACTATATGACTATATTTTTCCATGCGGTATCGCAATAAATTATAATTTTCCATGTCCAAAGTAAAAAAAAAAATAAGAACAGATAATTCTTTGGTTTGCAAATAGTCTACGTATAAACGTAGGAAATAAAAAATAATTTATCTATAATGTTAAATTTCTATTGTATTATTAATTTTGTTAGCCACTATTCACTATTTTAAACATAGGCATTTAGTAAAGCAACTTTAGGTATTAAAACACAATAGAATAACCATCGAAAAGAGCCACTAACGTGTCAGGATTTGTTAATGCCATGCTCTATATCTTTTTCAATATGATTGTTAGTATATCCCTGCCCCCACCCCACCCCACTATCCTTCGACAGTTCTTTAAGCTGATAAGTATATTTGTGTATCTCCTTGCTGTTGACATGGCCATGAGACAGACAGACAGACAGACCAACATTGTCATCATACCGCTCTGCTGCAAAATTTTTGCACAAGAATTCTATTTTAGTTTCGTTAAGCTACGTTCACATTTATCAAATATTTGTCGAAAAAAACGTAACCAAGAAAAAAATTAATAATTTATTTCCTTTAATTACAATATTTTTTTAATTATGGGTTCGAATTTTTTAAAAACTGTATAAAAATACTCTTTTGGAGAAGAATTAATTTTATTTTGTAATATAAAAATCGGGTTAAAAGAAACTATCCCTAAGCAAAAATATTGGTTACGTTTTTTTTGGGCAAATATTTGATAAATGTGAACGTAGCTTTAGTCAGACGAAGGTATTTATTGGTGTTTTGTATCCGTATGAGCCTAAATTTTGTGTACCATGAAATCCTATTTGGTGTTAATCTTTTGGGCTAATGTTTGTATTTTGTTTTTGTTCTTGTTTTTGCCTTTCTGCAATTTTTATTTCCCTTTTTTGCTTTGTTTTTTTTTTTTTTTTTTGTTTGCTGTTCCAGCTACACATGCATATATTTTCATTTTGTACCATTAAATTGAAAGGCATTTAAGTAATTTTTATTGGGGTCTCTTTGACAGCATAAATACAAGACAATAAATACACCAAGAATAGAACAAATGGGGAAATGAACAAAAAAAAAAACAAGAAATAAATAGAAGACAATATTACCTGTCTGTAAACTATTTTTGTTTTTTTTTTCTTTGTAATTGGCATACGAATGTATAAATATGCATGTACGTACATACATACATACAGTACGCACGAACATACCTAAATACGTATGCGTGCGTATGTGTAAGGTGGTGTATGAATAAATTTAGTACGCGTCTCCTTGCAAGTGTATTTAAGAGCTTTTTAATGAATTATAGCAAATTAAAATTAATTACTAAGAAGATTTATGAAGCATAATATTAAAGTGTAACAAGAGAAATGCGGCGACAATAGTCTTTGCACCACCAAGTGTGGGGGGAAAGCAAAATTCTATACAAAAATTTCTAAAAATAAAAAGCGTGTGTGTACACAAAGGCTCAAAAAATTGCTAACTGTAAAAACTAGTACGATCTCTAATTAATTTTAAATTTACAAAATAAAATTTAAAAAATTTGTATAAGAAAAAAAATTTAGTTTTGTTTAATTCACAACCCTGTCTTCGCTACAGCAATGATTTAATTTCTCAACGCGCTTGCTGGGTTTGGACATGCAATGCCCAATTCATAACTTGCAGTAGAACATTGTTTATATGTACAATGGATTTTGTTATTGTATGTATATCATATTAACATTTGTTTAGAAACATGTTTATGCGAAACGATCGGTAATGTGTACAATATTTCAAGTGGACAAATTTGCGTGGAATAGTTGTGGATAAATGGTTACCTGTGAAATACTGCGTTTTCTCGTAATGAAACATAGGAAATGTTGCTGGCAACATTTTAACAAAGATTCGAAATAAAGCAAATGAGAATTATTTCATATGGAATTCATTTACAATGTTAAATTCTTTAAAACGTTAAAAACAAGTACAAATCGCCACATATTTAACGTGAAATTTTTCTCGTAAAAATGTTGCTTGTATGTTGCCAGTTTATATGTTTTTTTAGATATGAATAGAGAATAATTTTTTGCAACATTGTTTCATAAAAATTTTTTTCCTATTTTTTTTTTATTTGGAAAAAGAAATTATTAGTTTCAAATTTTCTTATCACAAAATGTTTACAGAAAAATGTTAAATAAACATTTTCATTCAATTCGATTTCCTTAAAATCTTACCATATTCTCCCGGCATCGCACACATGGGCTGATGATGATGTGGATGCTGAGGACATATACCCTCATGTGGATGTGGTGCAATATAATATTCAGCTGGATAAAATTCACCGTGATATTGTATGTAAACCGGACCGGGACCAGGTGGTGGCGGTGGTGCCGCTGCGGCAGCAACAACATTGCCCGAATTATTAACACCATTCCCCATAACTGACGTGGCACCTCCACTAGCAGTTCCATTATTAGAACTAGAACTGGTGGTAGAGCCACTAGGCGATAAGCCACCATGACCATTTTCCATGGTCGGAGTAGGTTGTGGTTGATGCTGTTGTGATGGCGCTGATGTTGGACCATGTGAGCCATGTTGTGTTTGCGGCGGACCATGATGGTGGTGATGCATGTGTGGTGGCAGTGGACCACCACCTGTAGCAGCCATGTGAGCCTGCATGGCTGCTACTAAGGCCATTTGTTGTTGATGTTGCTGAGGATGATGGACCGCACAGGGTACTAGTTGAGCACCCTGGGGTGGTGTAGCAGTTTGTTGCAGGAGAGGTGGTGAAGCTGGTAAGGGTGGATTGGAAACAGCTTCGGAGGGTGACAACTGCTGCTGTTGTTGATGATGCTGATGAACTACATGTTGTGATGGCTGGGCAACATGTTGCATATGTGTATATTGTGGTGGCTGTTGACTTTGTTGCTGCTGTTGCGACGATGATGATGATGTTGTCGGTGGTGATGGTGGCGGTTTTTCCTGGTTTTGTTGTTGCTGCTGCTGCTTTTTCTGCTGTGGCACCACCATTACTATACCACCCGAAGAGCTGGTCTGCTCTAACGTAGAGGACGATAAACTATTCAAAGACGATGTGGAGGAAGATGTTGAAGCCACATTGTTATTGTTGTTGAAATTATTTTGTTTATTTTGTGATTTTTGCAGCGAATTTTGTTTTTGATGTCGTTGTGACTGTGTCTGTTGTTGTTGTTGCTGCTGTGACGTTTGCTGTTGTTGGCCTTGGGCTTGTTTTTGTTCGTTTGCCGACGAATTATTCATACGCACCATGCTACTAAATTAGTTAAAACTTTAAGGTAAATATTTGAAATTGTATTTGATCGGCAAAATGAAGCGATTTTTGTTTTATTTAATTAATTATTTTATTATCGTATTTTATTTATTTTTATAGGTTTTATTTAGTAATTTGTGACTTGGTGTTGCTTAGCTTGTTTTTCGTTTTCTTTCTGCTTTTTCGGCAGTAATTTTAGACGCTTTTATTTTAGTTTTTCTTAAAACTATTTTTGTAAAAATTTAATGTTTGTAGGAAAACTTGTGTTTTAAGCTGGAAAAATGATAAAAAAAGTAATTTAATTAAAATTTTTTACAATTTAAATACTACTGGATTTCTTTTTTTTTTTTGGAAACTCAACTCACGTTTTTCTTTCTTAAGATTCTTTTGTAAATTGAATTGGCTTTTTTTTGTTGCTGATAATTATTCAAAGGTCAGGGTTATCTTTTGATGTTTCGTTTGGTTGTACGTACTTATCTTTGTTGTTTGATTTTCTTGTTTAATTATTTCTAGTTTTAGAATTTTGTGTAACAAACAACAATGTTGTAAATATAAAATTTAACCCTTTCTTAATATTTCAATTTTTTATATTTTTAGTTGAATCTGGGTCGTTCTATTTTTTTTTTTTTTTGATTATAAATATTTTTCTTATCGTTTGTTGCTTTTTGTTGTAGTAAATATAGAAAAACACACATAAAAATTAAAATAAGAACCCTCTCTGCTTATTTCCGTCTAAATTGAAAACAAACGATAATTGACGAAATTAATGAAAAAAAGACAAAATGTTTCCCTTGATGTGTCTTGGAAACAGGGAATTTATGTTGCAGAGATAGTTTTTCTGTGTGGACTAAACACTCTGATAATTCTCGTTTTCTTTGTATTTTTTTTCGCAAATCATTTTTTTATATAATTGATATTTCAAAGGAAATGGCGCCACTAAATATGTGCAGTGGTCTCACTAGAATTATCCACAGCATAATTATTCACATAAAATAATTTAATACACAAAATTGAACTCATGGCTAATTTAATTACAGTCATGATTACATGTTTTTTTCTTCAAAATTTACTTTAATTTTCCGCATTGTTTGAAAATCTTCCCTCTGACAAATTGATAGCGATACAAAAACATTAGCCCTAAACCAAACAGTTGAGTCTAGTGTACAAATAAATCAAAATTAAAAAGCATAAAATAAGATAAACATTTAAAAAATATTTAATTTTGCACGCGAATAACGTAAAATTTTACAAAACAAATACAACATGCGGCGGACATGATTTCTAATGGATTTTTTCTTTTTTTTTTTTTAATTTTCAAATATTTATTTAAACATGATGACAAAAAAAATAGACGCGATATCGTGTTGCTGCAATTAATCTGCTTCCGCAATAACAATAAATATAAAAAAAAAGGAATGGAAATATAAAAATGTTTCGAGCGCAAAAAAAAACTGTTTTAATAAAAAAATATTTATGTAAACAGAAATTATTAAACAACAACAAATATTGAACACATCATAAGGTTAATAAATTAACTAGAGTGTTTAACAAAACTCTTTTATACAGAAAAAAATAAACAAAATGTCTTAAAAAACAAACAAAGAGACATGAAAAGCAACTTTGATAGCAGTAAAAAATAAAAAGAAATTTTAATAAAACAGAACAGCGTGATCATGATCTATATTCTGATAGTCAGACAGACTAGTCCGGACTGCGAAAATGTCTCTGGGTTGGATCTTTAGAGATGCCTGGAGGCATACCACTGATCATCTGACAGAATAATAGTCCAGTCACAATTAAAACGTGGCAAAAGAATGGTGCATTTAAATTCAAATTTATCTGTTGGAATTTCTAGTATATCCGTAACATGTTTCTGTTAAAAAAACAATCAACTATAAGCTTTTGTATAGAAATGCCTCGGCCTCAAATCCCCTTAATTTTTTTAGTTAACTTGACTTCTTCATAATTTATAGCATCTTTAGTGCATTCATAATGTTTAAATATGTCAAAAGATCTATTAACAGAGCTCTGTTAAAATCTATGGTTTGTGTGTGTGATTTTATTTGTTAACATGGCGAGATAAAAATAAATAAGATTTTGTAAAGGACTACATCGCTCTCAAGTATCCTTGAATTTTTTACCTTTCATGATGTTTTAATATATTAACAGATCTTTTAACAGAACTCTGTTAAATTCTATGAATTGTGTATATGATTTTTTTATGTTAATAAGACGAGCTAAAATTTATAAGATTTTGTAAAGGACTACCTGGCTTTCAAGTCCCCTTAAGTTCTTTCGCTTTAGTAGAGGACTACCTCGCTCTGAAGTGCCCTTAAATTTGATGGCTTTCCCAATATTTTAATATGTTAACAGATCTTTTAACAGAATTCTGTTAAATTCTATGAATTGTGTACATATATGGTTTTGTTTGTTAACAAAATAAAAATTTGCGTAAACCGTAGTTTTAAAAGTTCACGTGTGGGACTTTACTTTAGACAAAACTTAAGTTTTTTATGAATCGCCGTAGAAAATTTTAAAAACTTTACATTTCACATATACGAGTATATAGTGTACAATACTTTCATATTAAGTACTACGATGAGCACTTTTTTGGATCATTTTATCCCCCTTAACCTTTAATTCATGGTTCTATTTGCCCAATTTTTTGGAAAAAGGGGCAAAACTCAAACGACGATAGAGCGGTTAATAATAATTGGGGTATTCACACTGTAGTCATAAAGTTATATGTCATAAAATCACAGCACACCAAAATATGACAAGTGTGAACACCCATAATTTAGTGTGCTATGACATAATTTTGCACGCTGATAAATATTTATCAACAGTCAATTTTTAATCGGATTAGATCGCATACGTTTGCATTTTTTTAATTCAGACCGACTTTTTAATAAAGAAAACAATAACTTTTCTGTAAATCTTCAAAAATGTCCATTATCAATTAAAATTTTCAAATTGTTTTTTTATTTATACGAACTTGCTAAAATAAATATAATTAAAAGCAGCTGTTGCAGGTTTTTTTTTTTAAACAAACACAACCCCGCAAAGCGATTAGCCTGTCTGCAGAAAACACCCAGGATCTCTGGCCGGAATCGAACCGACAACCTCCGGACTACTAGTGTAGCATTGCTACCTATCAGCCACGGCGGCACCCGTAACATGAGGTAACATGAGCTGAACTATTTTTTGGACGGCGGCAAGTGAAAAAACGTTCACAATCTGCCAAGTAGATCACTTATAGAAACACATATTTTTCAGGGTTTAAAATTATTTTTTAATTTTTCAGTTATTACCCTACCGACTGACTAGTCAGAAAATATGATCCGTTTCCATTTTGGATAGAAAAACTAAAAATATTTACCTGGTAACAAATACATTTACAGTTTTTTTAAAAAAAATTTATACTTGCAAACTAAATAAAATATTAAGTAGCTTACACGTCAGCAATATCTGCATAGTTAAATTTTTTACTAGCACACAAAATAAAAATAAAATCTCTCTAATATATTGTTCAGCAAACATTTATATGTCAATGAAAACTACCCTGCAGTCGGCGTAGCAAGCGAATGACTAGCGATTTCGCTAACTACCAGTCGTTATCACTAACTACCGGACTAACTACTAGAAATGCACTCGACTGACGATTTTAACATGGGGATGACATTGACTGACGGTAGTCAATTGAAACGACCATACCGGTGAAATCACTAGTCAGCAAGAACCAACTATTTCGCTGGTCATAATGTAGCAGTTAGATCGCTAATGATATTTCCTTAATGAAAATACTACAGAAAAATTATATAAAATTTTTTTTTTTTATCAAATTTCTTTTTTAAAAATTTATAAAAATGTCAATTAATTGTTCTTTTTATTTTTTTATGAAAAGTTTTAGTTGACTTCTGCTGCTCATTTTACATTTCTAAAAAAAAAAAAAACACTTTTTTTAATAAAAATTTAACATTCACTGACCACGAACTTCCATTTGTACGCTAACACAAAATCATAACAATTTCATAAAATCTTTTTTATTTTTTTGTTGATTTTCTTTGGAAGAAGGGCACAGTTTTTTTTTTCCTCGTAAAAACAAAAATTGTGGTTGAAGGCATTAACATTTCTGTATGTACTGAGTGCGTGTACATGTACATGAGTGAGAGAGTCAAAAGGCGAACTCTTGCATTACTTGTAGCTAGTGAAGTAGTTAGTCGATTTTTCGTTAGCGAAATACCTAACGATTTGGAGGAAATTTCTACTTTTAAAACAGGTCGGTTCAAAGAATGTACGTACATACTATATATGTAGATTTACAAACGTTGATACACTAACCTACATACATACATACATATATATATATACATACATGTATACATTCATACATAACTACATATATACAAAATATATATAAAATCTCGTACACGATTTTCATTTATCAAAATGACACACAGCTCCTTTTTGCTTTATGAATATGTAGTCGTTAAAATTTTTTTTTAAGCTGCAATAAATTAAATAAATATTTTAGTTTTTTAAACCCTGATATTTTTTTTGTGTTATTTATAAGTAGCGGCGGCTTGTAAATATCATCACCGGCTAGACTGAAGACTTTCAGCAGCTCGACTAAAGTTTCTACTGTTATTTTATGACAAACCATAAACATACAAACGTTAAAAAGTCTTATTATTATATGACTTTTTTGCCTGAAGCAGAACAAAAATTTTTTAAACTATTGTAAAACAATAAGATATTATGACAATATGACTGATATGAACACAGTCTGAAAACCCCAAATATACTAAAAAATATTTGCAGAGATACTCGTCTTTTGTTTTTACTGTCTTCCGACGGAATTCATCATCGGATAAAGCTCATTTTTTGATTTTTTTGTTACAGAGTGTAATTAATTAATCATGTCTTTTTTTTACTTTATTACAATTTTAATTAAAAAATTTTAATTAAAAAATAATATAGATACACGCAATAGATTTCCCATTGTGCAGTATAATGGAATTTTTTACACTCTAATAAATGTCTATTGTCATTGTTACGAGTGTAGATTGTATTGACAAAAATTTATTTCTTAGAAACTGATATGTCAAAGTTGTCAACTTACGAGTTTGGATTTTACGCATCCATACACACAGTCACGAACAAATGCTCATACATTTATATAAACATTATTTTATTAGAAATAAACTTTTTAAAATGTATGTATGTATGTACATACATATGTAAATTGATTTTTATAGATTTTTGTAATGCAATGTACAAAAGAGATGCCAGAGCAAGAGCAAGAGCAAATAAAAGTCAAATTATGACAAGTCTTTCTATTGAAAACAAAAACAAACAAAAAACCGGAAAAATGGAAAGACATTTGACAATTGTGACAAATTAGGAAAAAAAAACCAAAGTTCTAGTGCTTTCTAGTTTTATATTCTACATTTAGATTTTTTCGATTTTTCTTTACAATGTGGTTAAAAAAAAATTTTTTTGGATAAAATCCATAATTTAAGAGTTGAATTGAAAATAAAACAAATTTCTTAATTAGAAAGAATTTCGTGCGATCATTAGACGTATAACAAATTAAGAGTGAATAAATCATCTTGGAAAATAGAGCAGATAAAGAGCGGAAAATTTCATAATTATAGCAAACATGATAAATATCTTGAAAATTACAATAAATTTGATTTTTTTAATTTATTAAAAAAATTCTGAATGAATACGAATGAACTAAGTTGATTGATGTATGCTATTACACCACTTTTCCGAAAGGAAAGCTAGTAGGTCCCCCGTAGAGCGGCCCCTACGGAAACCATGCTGCCGGTCGCTAAGTAAACTGTTGAGCTCCAAATACCTCACAAGATTGAAATTCAACATACTTTCCATTACTTTGGAAAGCGCAGAACAAATTGCAATTGGGCGGTAATTTTAAGGGTTGTTGGGGAAGCCAACATTTTGAGGACCGGCGTTACATTGGCAACCTTCCAACGCTTTGGAAATTCACCAGCATGGTACAAAGTGCTGAACAGGCGTGCCAATGGATGTGCTAACGTCGAAAAGCGCTGTTACCAGACCAGTGCTGGAATACCATCCGGCCCCGGAGACTTGTTTACGTTATGCTTTGCTAAAACCTTTTTAACTGCACGCGCTCGAAAAAATATTTTTGGCATAGTTACAGATACTCCCTGGAGAACGGCAAGTGAGAATTTCTTGCGAAAATTTCAACCAGAAGGTTAGCTTTATCAACCGGGACAGTGAATACGTGGTCGTCCTTTAAAAGAGGTGGAATTGAGGAACTAGCATTATCCTTAACTCTTTTAACGAATGACCAAAAGGTCTTGCCTGTGGAGCATCAAGAACTTTAGTGCGAAGGCGCTGCTCGTACAAACCTTTTTCGCGCCTTAGTACTCTGGCACATGAAGATCTCATTGCGCAGCGAATTAGTATCGGCGGTTTTATTATTACGCCAGGTACTAAATGCTTGCTCTCTGGATCTGATTGCATTTCTGCACGTCTGATTGAACCAAGACTTAACTTTTGGTTTAATCAAAATTTGCTTAAATGGAATGAAAGTTTTCATTCCTTAGCAAAATGATATTTGTTTTATTATGATTTAAACTTGTGCCACTCTATAAAAAACACCCTTTATATGCACTTATTTCAAACATTCTAGTAAAGACATAAATTAGTAGTAATCACTGTAAACCAATAAAAAAACTCGCCAATATTTTGTAATGAGCACTTATCTTCTCTAGAATTTTTTTTTTTTAATTTAAAACCACATTTTTTTCAAAGATCCAAAATAACTTCAGATATCCCACCTTTTCTGTAAGCTAGAGGACCACCTAGACCACCATTTATATGCAGTAGGATATCGCTACAACTCTCCATTTTTCCATAATGATTAAAAATATTCATCCTTCATCAACTTTTACTACGACTGTTAAGTGTTTAACATTGCTCTGTTAAGTGCAAAATTGGCTCGACTAATATTTGTGGTTCATATCTGTGATAGTTGAATTTAAATTTAACACACAGTCAAGATCATACATTCATTTTGTAGTGTAAGTTTAGAAAAAACTAATATATAATTAGGCTGTAGTTTTATTGCGTCAGCTGCCTTCAACATTTTCAATATCTATTATCTCTGGCACAATGCTTGGCACATGTAGGAAACGTAAAGTTTCTTAGCGAAAATAAAAAGAGCAAGTGAGAAGAGAAGGTAACGTTCAATACGCAAACTTTTCACTTTTAGTTTCCCATTAAAAATAAGGAAAATTGAAAGTCTACATGACTCCAGTATTAGCAAAGCTATCGAAAATCTTTGTTCTAAAGAAATTTTAAAGAAAAACTTAAAGAACTCATCTTATATAACATGTCCTAACCGTCATATTTTTTTAAAAAATTTTAACTTTATATTCTATTTTATTTGACCTTTTCTTTATATTTATTACAATGTTTATTTAAGCAATAGGTCTTTTGATTTAATATATAAATATTGTTGTTTATATTTATATTTATTTTCGATATTTCGCTAACAATTTGTTAGCATCTTCAGGAAAATTTTATAAATAATTTTTTTTTTTTTTTTTTATTTATAAAATTTTCCTGAAGATGCTAACAAATTGTTAGCGAAATATCGAAAATATATATAAATATAAACAACAATATTTATATATTAAATCAAAAGACCTATTGCTTAAATAAACATTCTAATAAAAAAAAAAAAAAAAACAAAGAAATGTTAACAAAATTTTAAACTGTTTATAATTTAATTACTGCTACAATAAATACTTCTCGTACAGCCATCGCAATGTTTTAAAGAACCTTGCAAAAAACAAACATACAAAATATAACTCCTGGTTTGGGGTTGATTACTTTTAGTGAATCCCCTCAAATTAACACTTTAGACAAGGTGTTAATACCTCAACATATTTTTTTGTTTTTTCCTTTCCTTTTCTTTTTTTTTTTTTTTTGATAGCCTTTCATTATACCATTTATTTTCTATCTCTTTTGCGTCTCTTTACCGACCATAACAATTACTTTTGATTGCTACTTCCCAGCCCTGGGTATTATTTAACAGAAAATAAATAATAATAAAAAAATATATCTTAGGGACTAAAGCCCAACAACAAGAAGAAAAAACAATTGCGGAAATTTGATGCTTTTTAAGCAAAAGTGACAAGTTTTTTACGAAATTACTTTTTTATTCCTGTTCATTTTAGTATAATTGTCATCGTCTAGGTCTTTGTTGTTGTTATTGTTTTTTTTTTGTTCTTTCTATTTTGTGCATTCTTTTCATTCATTATCGTTTCGTTGTAATATCAATTTTTTTGTTTTTCGTTTTTCGTTTTGTGTTTTTGTAATTGTATTCGAAATCTAACAAGCGTAATAATCTCTGTAGTAGACGTGTCGTCCATTTACTAAATATCTCTGGATATAATTAAATGTCTCTGCATATGTATGTATTTATGTATGCATGCAATACAATAGTTGTATTCATTACGTAGCAAGTCATACGTTAAAGTATGTTGTAGTAACGTTATAATTATTTTCGATTTTATTTGCTATTTGTGTAATACAAGAGTTTTATTAAATGAAATACCTACAAATCGCCATAAGCTATTTATTTGTATTCTACTCTTTTTTTACTGCGAAATATCTAAATTACAGGGTATTTTATCAGTAAATGTAAATTGGCAAAATAGTTTCAACAATTATCTGTATTTTAAAGTCAAACTATTGCAATCTTCGCAGCCGTTTAAAGGCAATATTAGCGAATACGAAAACTTAAAACAAAAGAAACACAACATTAAAGAGTATTCCATCAGGTTATGTAATTGTCCATGAACTTTAAAAAAACGCAAAAATCTCGATATAAGTAGTATTGCCCTAAAAATCACTAAAATTAAATAAATATTAAAAAGTTGTGAGTAAAAATTCCCTTAATGCTGCAGTCTGAAATAGGCAAAAATTATGCTGTACAGAGAAAAATATGCAAAAATATGCACTTTAAAATACATCTCTTAAATTAATTTAAAATCTTTTAACTTCTGTAAACAAATTCCGAATAAATCTAAGGAATAGAGAAAAGCTTAAGAAAATTGGCGAAAATTTATGGGTCGATTATGGATAGCAACCGAACTACAGTTGCGTTGCCAGTTGCTGAGAATTGTATTACGGATGGCAACTGGCAACTGAGAGCTGCCAGTTTCAGTTGCTATTTAGTGTTTTTCTGGCAACCACAAATTTGCAGTTGCCAGCTGGCAACGCAACTAAGGTTCGGTTGCTATCCATAATCGAGCCATTAATTTTAACAGTAAATTTAAAACCGCTAAAAATAATGTTTTTAATAAAAATTTATCACAAAACATAATTTTTTTTTCTTTTTTATAAATAAAAATTTGAAAAAAAGTCTAAAAAACCAAGCAAATTAGCCACAATAAGTCAAAATATGCCATGAAAATGCGGTTCAATTGAAAATATTCAAAATTATGCTGTAATAAGTAAAATATGCAAATATATGCACTAACAAATTGATTTCAAAATTCTTAAAAAATTCTGAAACGTCTAAATATTTTATTTGGCTCCAATTTTAACGCATCTAAAAAAACATGCACTTGCATATTTGTCGTCTCCCTCAATTAGTGAGACAACAGAGTAACAGAAAATATGAAAAACTTCTAAAGGAAAACAGCACAAAAATAGAAAATTCTTAATTCAAAATATCAATAAAATTAAAAAAAAACAAACAAATACGAACAAAAATATCGCCAAAACAAAAAAAGGGACACCACAACGAAAAATCCTAGAACGAAAACAATGGCTCGATTATGGATTGCAACCGAACTTCAGTTGCGTTTCCAGCCGGCAACTGAAAATTGTGGTTGCACTAAATAGAAACTGAAAATGGCAGCTCTCAGTTGCCAGTTGCTATCCATAATACAATTTTCAGCAACTGGCAATTCAACTGGGGTTCAGTTGCCATCCATAATCGACCTACAAGACACAAATAAAATTAGAATTGTCACCTAAAAAACGAACGAACATTGACTATACCAACGAAAAAAAAACTTCAAAATGAATTAAATCATCCAGAACAAAACCAAAAACCTGTACAAATATTAATAATAAACAATTCGTAGTAATTTAAATAATTACAATTAATATACAAAAAAAAAACTTTAATGAAAAACGCCAAAATAAATGAAATCGTAAAAAAAAAACGTTAAATCCAAAATACGCCAAAATGAAATAAATCGTCCAAAACAAAAAAATAAAGTTAAAACGAAAAAACGCCAAAATGAATCAAACCTCCAAAACAACAAAAAAAGGTTAAAAAGAAAAAAACAGCAAAATGAATAAAATCGTGCAAAAAAAAAACGTTAAAACGAAAAAAGTTGAACAAAAACGGGCAAAAATTGACAAACATCGCCTAAACAAAAGAAATTATCCAAACAAAAAAAGACAAAAGGATTAAAATCGCTAGAACAAGCAAAAAACAAACAACAATATTGTTGTCAGACGTGAGTAAAAACGTAAATTCGAGCCCTGCCTAAGGAAAATAATCAATATTATTTAGTGATCATTAATTGCCTAAAATAAATTAGCATTGAAATGGATAAATCTAAAGCTAAGTCACACTTATCAAATATTTGCCGAAAAAAGCGGGGCCGGCAAACAAACTTAAATTTTGTTTATTCTAAATACAATGTTTTTTTTTTTTTTAAAGAGGGCCTTGGATTTATTAAAAAATGTATAAAAATAATTTTTTGTTATAGAAGTAATTATAGTCAGGAATATAAAAACCCTAAGCAATAGTAGTGGTTATGTTTTTTTGGACAAATATTTGACAAGTGTAAACGTAGCTTAAGTAAAAGAATTTTTACAGGGAGTTACGAGTACTATACCCACCCTTGCCAGATTGTTAGAGTTAATCAGCATAGGCTATCTTGTTAGGTGTCAGATAATTTTACATTATTTATTTTAAACACCACAAGGAACATTTTTGTAGAATAATTTAACCCTCTAGCTTTTCGCGGTGTGGATCTCTTGAACCATTTTATTAAAAAAGGGCATAAAACATTCCTTTCTTAAGATTTTTTTTACAATATTCTACTTAAGTTCGTAAAAACATCAAAGATCTCAAATCATCTTGAACACCTGCCAAAATAAGTTCAATCGAAAAATTAAAACAAAAAAAAAACGTTAAAACGAGAAATCGCCAAAATGAATAAAATTAATAAAATCGTCCAAAACAAAAAAAAAAAAAAAAAAATAAAACAATATATGATTGCAACATGCAATCATTCAAAACACGAAATGTATTCTAGGGTTAATTTCGTATTCATTTGGAATTGACACCAAAATATCTGATAAATCCGGTTTTAATGGAAAATATTTTTAGTAAAAATATATATGGTTTATAAAAAATAGTATTGAATTTTTACTTTTTGTTTTCTATAAATATGTTTTAAAAAATTTGTGACTTTTTAATTGCATGTGTAGTGTTTATGTTTATGGTAAACTTTTAATGAAAAATTTTCTTTAAAGTATTGGAATGGATTTTTTGTTTGAGGTCATTTAAAAAATGTTGGGAGAGAGAAAGTAAAAAGTTCTTAAGTGTCTCCCAAAAATGTCTCTCATTGTAAGTAAAAAAAAAAAAATTTAATGCATTTTCTATATAAAACATAAGGCCAATTCACTACAAAAATGCGTATTATAATAAAAAGTTAATAAGTAACTCAATTTCAAAAATTTTTATTTGCCGATTATCTCGATTACATCAAGTTTGCAAAATATAATATTTTGAAAAAATAAACTCATTTTGGTGTTTAATTTTTACATTATTAAAAAAACCTTTTAAAGCCTGTAACATTAAGCTTCAAGTTGTCTAATTAAATGTAAATGTAACATTATAGTAAAAATTTTCGTTAAACATCAAAACTTAGCATTTTTGCTACAGCTTTATTCGATTTAAATTCTGATATTTTTTGCCATCACTACTCATGTAACCGCCAGTCAACGTAATTTATTATCATCAAAAAAGTGAAAACAAAAAAAACAAAAAAAGAGAAAAAAAAAAATAATTTCTTTTCTTTATGCGCTTCTTAAATGCAAATTTTACTTGATTAAGTGTAACGTGGTAATGCCAGCTTTTTTTTATTAACACTTTTAGTAAAAACACCGTTGCCGTTCGTTCGCTCAGCACAACAACCTAAACCCACAGCCGCACCCACACCCACACCCACGTACCATCAACATCATTAAGAACATCATTCAGTTTTAATAATAGTATTAGGGTTTTTTTCATTAATAATTTTCAATCTTAATACATATTAAGTATAAAGTTACATAAATTATTTTGCACATTTTACAGCCGCCAACTTGTGGGTTTGAGCCTTTTTGGAATTCTTCAAAAATAATAAAGAAAAAATTCGACTGATATGTACTATAATGGCTTGTGATATACTAACTTATCTTTGCAGCATGCAGCATTATAGTCAAGCAGCATCAGCAGCAGCATCATTAAACACCTTCTGTTTGCAAATAAAATATGACAGAAGAAAATAATTTATAGAAAATTTTACTAAAGAACAATTTCATACTCATCATTAAGTTGCAAAAATTCGTGCAATAAGAATATATGATTATTTTTTTTGTTGCCTAAGTATCGACATGCCGCAGCAACTACTTGAGCGCAGCTGGTGTATTTTTCGTGAAATATAAAGATATGAAGAAGTTTCATATTTCCTTCGAATACGAATAAATTCGTTACGAAAATGTAAGTTTTCACACTTTTATATAAAAAAAAAAACAAGAACAAATAAATAGAAAAGTAAGAAAGGAAGTATTGGCAAGTATTTTGGCAATATGTATGTGTTGTAAGCAGTATCATGTCTAAGTCATTATTTTACATTTTGAAGGAAGAAAATAATTGTCTGCTGTTGCTTACGTGACTGTTAGGCAGTTTTTTTTTTTTTTTGCATTTCTTACTTACGCTGACTGTAAAATAATACGACAAGTTCTGTTTACGTGTGTTTATTATATTATATTTTTTCGAATCTTTATATCGATTTAAAATGTGCATTCTTACAAGTGTTACACAAGATATTCATCATTTTGGCTTAAATATTTTATATTTTTGTGAGTTGTTTAATACGTATACGTTATATTAGAATATTTTCCATAATTGAATATAACGTATACGCAAGGGGGTGATTAGAGCACAATGTGGAACATTTTACAAAAAATTTAAAAATATATACATAAATAGGCTATTTTAAAATCTAATAATCGATTTTAATAACCAGGCTGCACAGTGCTGCTGTATCCCATAGTCAAAAATACTTAATTTGCGTTTACTTCATTTATAATTTTTGCAATAACAACAAAAATAAGTAAATTGAAATAAAACTTATTTCTATGATAATAAATTTTATTTTCCAAATCCCGCAAATCCCAAAGGAATTTTCAAAAATCTCTAAAACGGATTTTTTTTAGTATTTTTGCTTTATATTGATTTATTTATTCGTTCTATTTTTAACATTTTGCAATAACAACAAAAATAAGTAAATTCAAATAAAACTTATTTTTATGATAATAAATTTTATTTGCAAAATTTCAAAAATGCCCAAAGAAATTTTCAAAAAACTCATAGACGTAATTTTTCTAATATTATTGCTTTATTTTTAAATTTTTATTGCAAAAATACTTAAATTTAAATAAAACTGATAGCTTCGATAAAAATCGAAGAAATAAGGTTTTTTTTTGTTTGAAAATCCCACAATTCCCAAAATTTTTTTAAAAATCCCATTAATGGAATTTTCTAGTATTTTTGCTGAATTGTTCTTTTTTTACTTATAAGATATTCTATATACATTTTTTACATTTTTTTTTTTTTATAATCCAGATCAATACTTTTGGAAAACAACTGAAAAGCATACGAGACATACGAGACCTCCAGCATGTTTAGTTCGCTTATAGAATTCAAAATACTGGATCCACTGTTTACTGTTTACTTCTGTTAGAAAATATTTTTAATTTGGTATAAGTTTTTTAAAAATCAATGGAATAATGATGCAATAAAGTCCATCACAAAAATGATGTAGCCAATTGATTATTAAAAAATTTCTATAATTTTTTAATTTTAAATTAAACAACACATAACTTTTGAATAGATAGGAGTTTTTTATACAATTTTTTTTAAATGTTATCCTTTTTTTCAAGTGGTGCAAGATTTTTCATTAGCGAAAAAGTGTATTAAGGTAGAAATTCCCTACGTTTTGTGTCGAATATCTTCTAAACTGTAAACGAAATTTCATAAACGTCACAAACCTTTTTTTAAGCTCTTGGGTAGATAAATCTACTTGCAAAACTTATCCTATTTTTAATCAGATCAATAAGATCAATTTTGACATATGCTTCAATTTATCACAAGCAAGAGGTGACCGTTTTTTGCAGTCTCATGCTTTTACTCTCACTAAAATACGTTAGACCCAAACTGTAAACTTAAAATCAATAGCATTGCTTAAATATATTATAAAGTTTTATTGGAAGTGGAGTGTTTTGTTTCTGTAACAAATGTGAGAGTTTCTCATATCGAAATGTTAATTCACATTGGGTGAAAAACAGGATGAGTGGGGAAAAACTTTAAATTTTCGTTCTTTTATTATAGAAGTGTGGCTCATATGAAAATCTTGTAAAAGATCGGGTGTTAAGTATGATTTCACTTTTCACGAAGTGAAAACTTCTCATCACTTACAGACACGAGGTATAGATCATCCGTTCAGAAACTGCAGAATTATTACCGTTTTTAAGCTATTGCATAGATTTTTTCGCGGACTTTGGCGACTTAATCAAGAAATTCCGTAACGAAAAAACCTAACACAAAAATTCTAACACTAAGTTTGCTACTTAAGTCTTTTGTTTTTTACGTATTTAAATCGCCCAATGTATGTTAACCCCTAAAGTATGCTATTGATTTTGATTTCATTATCATACAGTATTACCAGAATAACAACCGAGTTATTAAACAAAACGTAATAATATAATTGCATAAGTTTATTAAAAAAATGCTATGCTAGCTTTACCGCGGCAGTCCCCGAGTGCCACATGTCTTTTTTTTTATAAAATCCCCCACTGTGCAAAGTCGGTAATATAACCAAAAATCTTACCGAATTGAACAATTCAGAAATGACTCGCGCAAAACAGTTTCAGAAATTCTATATGTCTACTTAATACCGAAGGCGCTGATTGGGCTCAAACTACACCAGCGACAGTGGACGAAATTTCGTAACAAATTAAATGGAAATTTCGTGCAATACTGAATGCCTTAATTTGATTGAAGAGCAGAAATGCTACACCAAGGTTTTTCTTTCGCAAAAAGTTTTCTGTGTGCCCACTTTGCCCACTTTGCCCTATATTTCTCCCCCCGCCCCCCTCTGCCCATTCATCGTAATTTTTTTATTTCTTTTTAAAAGAAAAGTTAAAGCAATACTATTTAAACACTTTAGTACCTTAGATGCTTTTTTTTTGCTTTTCTATAAAAATGCTTAAAAAATATCTTTAGCATTTAACAATGTTTACGACGAATCCTTTACCAGGACATGAGAGCTAATAAATTAGCAAAATTTTAATAAGATTTTATCCTTAACGACAATTTTGTATTAAGTGACGTTCTTTTTTTTTTTTTTTTTTTTGTTGTATCCTGGCAAAAAAGAAAACATATTAAACATCAAACAAGGTTTTTGTTTTTTTGCTTTTCGTTTGCATTAAATTTTCTCGTGTATAAAACAACGTAACGATAATTACTAACCAAACATTTTATCATGGTCCGTATGCTATGTATAGTTTATAGTTTGCTTCAACAAAAACAATAAAGAAAAAATTTACTTGCACTGATGAATACGAGTACAAATTTATACTAAAAGTTTTATTTATAACACCAAAAAATATAATTTTCCATTTTATACCTCTGCCACATTGCAGTTCATCATCAACATCACCATTAAGAACGTATCAGTCTTCAACTGCAGAAGTTTTTTTAATATTTTTTTTTTTTTGGTGTTTCTCTTGTTCGTTGTTTTATTGCCATCTATAGCAAACGTTGAGGTTATTTTATGCATAGTTGCAATACATTTTATACTACTTGAGTTTTTAAAATAAAAAGTGATAGAAAAAAAATAATAATAAAAGAGATATTTTTGTTCTTATGTCACTTAGTTAAAGTAGTTTTTATAGTTTCATTACTTTGGGCTAAAAGATATCAGTATAAATTTCGGTTATTTAATAGGTTAGTAATGAAAAATTTGGAGCTTTTTTTCTCAGGAACAAACTAAGATTGTGTTGAGCATATTCCAGGAGCAATATGGTTAGATTGAAAGAAATGGTTTATTTCCAATATAATAGTTTTAAAATTGGCCCAGTTCTTTAAAGGTGCTATTGTTAACTTATACTCATAATTGAACAAAAAGAAAATAATTTGTAAACATAATATGGTTAAAAACTATCATAATATGTACAAGGTGGGCCAAAAGAAGTCATCCCAAGTTGTTTGGCTCTCATTTTTTGTCTAAATGAAAAACTTCGATTCCGTTTTTTGATTATGTTTATTTGAGCGTTTAGAATTTTACTAGTCAAGTCGAGAAGATAAGATGATATCTCGAGGACGAAGTGAAGGATTTTTCGACCAAAATCATAATAAGCGATGAGGCACATTTCTACCTCAGCGGGTACGTGATCAAGCAAAACTATTGCTTCTGGGGCACCGAAAATCCACAAGTGATGCACGAGGTGCCATTATACCCGCTCAAAGTGACTGCATGGTGCGCTGTTCACGCTGGAGGAGTCATCGGGCCATTTTTTTCGAGAACGACGCTGGTCAAACAACAACAGTGGACGGTGCGCGCTAGGGCAATGTTAACCGATTTTTTTCTGCCGTAATTGAACGAATTAGGACTGGAGGACATGTGGTTCCAACAGGACAGAGCAATGGCACACACTGCGCGAGCCACAACCCATATTCTGAGAGCCAAACAACATCGGATGTCTTTTTTGGCCCACCTTGTATAAAAATACAATGGGTTTATTTTCATGCTCGCATTTGTTTCCCCTGGTAATCACGGCACTATTATATATTTAAATTCTGTAATAAATTCTAGTTTCGCCGCAGTAGATTTTATATGAAAAACTTAACATCAACTAAATGAGAATTCTAGCACATATTACTAAAGACTTAAATCAGAAAATATTCATTACTGAGCCCTGTTTTTTTAATAATTCAATTTCTCCCTGCTATTGCTTGATGCCCACATTTCAATGCTTTAAACTTTAAGTCAATTTATTTCAACTGATTTTGAAAATCCTTTAGGCGTTCTTTTGAAGTACCCTCTCAAATTACCCCCGCAAAGCCATTTCTTAAAATTAAAACGAACTAGTATTTAAACTAACTTCATTTTAATCATCTCATTCTATGTCTTTAGCACTCTCAGCCAGGATGTGGAAGCATGTGTATGAATTGGAAAAAAAATATCATAAAAATTCCTTAAAAATAAAAAGAAATAACAAGGACTAGAGTGATGTACGAGTGTGAGTGAGTGAGAGGGGAGAGAGAGGAAGCAACTACAAACTAATATTCATTGTAACTCGTCTTATAATGAAAGTTTGTAAAATTTTTATGTCACGTTTAGTTATTTTATGTTTTAATTGTAGTGTCTTTCTGTCTGTCTGTCCGCCTGTTTCTCTCAGTATGTCTAACTGTCTTTCATCCTGTGTCTATCTCAGTAGTTGGCTTTTTATTTTCAACAATTTTTAAAACTCTATAGACATGAATACATACTCGTACATGCTTATGAGCAAAGCTAACTTTTTTTTTATGAATAAAGGATTTTTATTTGCTTTTCTTGTTAGAGAAGCAGCATTTTTAAATTTTATTGATAATTAAAAAAGTTTTTTTCTCTGTTTTTTCTCTTATTTTTATTATTTCGGTAAAAAGTCACTTTGTGAACAATTCATAAACAGAACAAATGTTTATTGTTGTAGTTTTCAGGATTTCTCTTTGGTAGATGTGCAACATAAAATTTTAAGCAATTAAAGTCATTATAAAAACATTAATTAAATTGCAAATAAGCTTAAGTGGAAAATGTTACTACGAGAAACTAATAATACGAATATGAGCATTAATGTTAAGTACTCGTAGTGGTGCTGTTCTTGTGCCTTTTAATAATTTAGTAAAATATTGTTAGGAAATGTGATTGTAAATGCAACAATACTAATTGATAACACCGGCCTGTGTTGCATATTTGTGTTTACAGACGAAACATATTGAAGGGGAGAAACTTGCCCCCCTACCTAAAAAATAAAATAAATAAGACAAAAGTGAAAAACAAACCTTATCAGATGAAAAGAAAATTTTTGAAAACCAGTGCACAAATGGGGGAGCGATAAGATTATATAGAGAGGGTAAGCAAAAGGTTGAAAATTGGCTCTCGGATTTCCCAAAAAAAAAAGAAAAAAAAATGTGGGCCAAATTTCCCAGCAAAAATTACTGCTTTGCCGTAAGCAGGTTTGTAAGGGAATATCAGGTGATATTAGCTTACAAACCTGCTTACGCATGACATGATATTTGTTCGCGATATCCCACTTTGCAGCATTCCGTTTTAAGTGCTTATTTCAAAGCAGTGAGTATGAAGTAAATTCATGGAACGAAAACAATATCAACTTAATTATTTATATTTTATTTTTTATTGCATCAGCCAAACATTCGTACTGTCGTCTTATTATGTTCGTTACACTTCGTAAAATTTACAATTTTAATCATTGCCTTACAATAGTGCTTTCTAGTATGCACTAGCGTAAGGGAGCATGTATAAGAGATTATTTGCTTTAGTGTTATTTGTTTTTGTTTATACATTGATTAAATAAAGTTATCAAAAAATTTTACATTTTCTGCCATACGTTTCTGCATTTGTTAAGATAATACATATGTGCTTAGTACGAAGCACGTTCTTAAGGCAGAAAAAGTATGTAATGCTTCCAAAAACTTGATATTTTTTTGCTGGGTTCGTGCAAACTATTTCAAACAAAAAAGCATGTATGAAAATGGGCCCATAAATACTGAAATTATGTGATATTCGACATTTGGGCAGACAAGTTGCCCCCATCGAATATCTGATGACGGCAATAAGAGGACAGCAAAAAAAATTTTAGGGGCTTCTATTTTTAAAGATCACATCGGAATTTAATTTTAAAAGTGGTTAAAGTTTCCTATCTCTGGCCTGTTCTTACACCATTATTTAGTAACGTTCAATACACATATACTATAACGGTTTCAATATATTTTTTCCAAGTAAAAACTACAAATTTTACCATTAGCAAGTTAAGAGAATATTCTACGATAAGTTTTAAGAAAAATTTCTTTCTCACAAAATTTTACATCTTCAGATTTAAAAGTAACATTCAATACATAAAAATTTGTACGAAGCTCATATATTTTTCCTAGTAAAAACTAGAACTACGATAATTTTTAACAAAATTTTCATACTTAATTAAATTTTCATATTTAAATTTATAAGTAACGTTCAATACATACATATATAGAAGTATGAATTTCTTATTTTGTCCAACTAAAAATTATAATTATATTAAGACTTTAAAGCTTAAAAAATCTAATATTATGTTTTCTTTAGATCTGAGATGTAGGGTATGTTCAGCAACTTTGTACATGATATAGCAAATATTTTTTTAGAACATTTTATCCACGGAGTTTTTTACGCGTTGTTAGAATAAAGCCATAAAATGCCATTATGCGGGGCAGTTAGAGGGTTAAAATGTTCTACAAAAATATTTCCCATAACATTCGCTACAAAAATGCTAAACATACCCTACACCTCAGATGTAAAGAAAACATAGCTTTATATACGGATATGCTGCAAGAACAGGCCAGAGCTGGGAAACTTTCATCGCTTCTAAAATGAAATTCCGATGTGATCTTTTTGGTTTCCTCTACCAAAATCAATTGTCGGAACCTTGTAACTTTGAAAAAATTTTGAAATTGTTACACAGTGTTATTTAGGTGTTATTTGAAGTTTATGAAAGTTTATATGTATGTATGTATTTTTTTTGTGTAAAACTGTTTGAAATGTCCAAAAAAAAAAAACAATTCAAATACTCCTCATATAGAATAATTTTTTCAATTTGCATTTTGTGTTCTTTATACAAAAAAGAAACTAAAAATTGTGCAAATAAACGAGAGTATATTTGTAACAAAAATTTGTAATCTTTATATTCTTTTATTACAATACACAATACACAATACACAATAAAAGTTAATAGTTAAATAAATTGCAAAATCATAGATTGTATAATACTGCCAATCATTTCCTGTTGTTCATATAGTTTTAAGTATTCACCAATAATTTTGCTTATTATGCACAGTGGGGGATTTTGAGTTTCCAATAGATTTTACTATCTTAGAAAAAAAAAATTCGGAAATCGGACAAGATTTAACTTCCCCATTAGCAAAACAGTGGAGCAAGTTGGTTAAAAGTATGTTGAAAATTTTTGGTCGAATAAACCCTAAAATGTAAGTGGAAACCCATAAAAGTTATGCTCTGTCTTTTAGCTCTTGGATAGAAAAATCTAAAATTTCCGTTTTATCAGAGCAAAACTATCAGCTTGGCGTAGGTTTGAATTTTTCATAATCATCCACTTTTGCAATAATGGGGCTCTGGACCTTTTTTTTTTTTAATATAACATCCAAACTTAAACTGAGAAACACCTACTTAAATGCCGAACAGATTTATTTCTATTTCCATTTTTCTTCAAAATCCCCCACTGTGTTATGTTACATTAATCATTTTGATTGCCGCTTCAAAAACTAATAAATAAATATAAGAAGGCTGTACATTTATGATTCGAAATATTTAATAGTTCAATGAACTTATTACACATTTCATTACATCAGATAAAATGTCGCCAATCCATCCATCATAGTTTTTAACATAAAAAAATCTATTGAATGTTACTTATAAATTTAATGGGAAAAGTTTTCATTCTAAATTGTTGATACATAATAAATTTTTTTAGATTTTTTTTAAGCAAAAAATTAAAAATTTTAATGTATGTACTCGTATGAATTGAACGTTACTGATCAATTTTAACAAGAAACCATTTAAGCGGAAGTTTGGAATGTTTTTTTAAAACTTGTCGAAGATTTATTTATTTATTATTAAGCTTATATGCATGAATTGAACGTTACTTGGAAATTTTAATATGAAATCAATTGTGCCTAAAATTATATTTTGTTTGAAATTTAAATTCTTAATCTTCTATTATATAAAAATCTTGTGACACGATGTTTGTTATCGAACTCCTCCGAAACGCCTCGACCGATTTTAATGAAATTTTTTATGCATATTTAGTAGGTATTAGATTAGTATAGGATAGTGGCACGAGGAGGGAACAATTCCTGTATTTACTAAACTCCCCCGGGGGTAAATTTCCATCTTGTTGACTTTTAACACCAAGATGATATGCCCTCCGGGGTATAGGGTAATTGACTTTTACAGACATAACTTTTTGTTAATTATTAATAAAACTTATATGCACTGCCCAATCTCTGAATTAACAGAGCAACGGATGTGTATATATTTATTACAAAGGAAGTGACATGCCACGTAAGTCTATTTAGAAGGTGAAAGGGCACCTAGAAAGCTAATCCTTCGGGGTTTACTTTCGAAGCTCCACCAGTAGTTAACTGGTGTCACGGGGACCGGCAAGCTATCATGGGAAATTGTCTACCGGAGGGTAGTAGTGATGACCTACGTTGGCCATGTCTGAGAATTTGCAACCTGATGTTAACCCCAAGGGGATGACTTCAGGTTGTCCCCGAGGGGGTAGCTTGGCAGCGATGGTGGACGCATATATGCACCCAGTGTTTAAGTACACCGTCAGATGAACCATATCGTTAGGAGGTGACGTAAACTTGATACACAATCTGTATTTACTAAACTATTAACCCAATTCATATTTCAAACACAACAAAATTATTTTTGTTGTTGAACGACAGATGGCGCTATGTCCGTCTCATTTTCGAGAAGCATCGCATCATATTGGCAGAAAGATGGCGCTACGTCCGCCTATCAAAATTGGGAAAATGGGTTGATGAGTGGGGAGAATGGTTCCCCCATATAAGAATATAGCTTCCGGGCGAAGCCGGTCCAATCAACTTGCATTTTTATAATTATGTAAAATTTTTATTTTGAGAAAATAAGAAATTCATACAAATATGTATGTATTGAACGTTACTCTTAAATTTAGGTGTGAAAATTTTGTATGAAAATTTTATTAAGTATGAACATGTTGTTAAAAATGATCGTAGTTCTGGTTTTTACTTGGAAAAATTTATTAGTTTCATATAAATATTTATGTATTGAATGTTACTTATATATCTCAAGATGAACAAATTTGTTAACAAGAATGGAATTTTTGTTAAAATTTAACGTAGAATATGCTTCCCAATTTGCTAATGATAAAATTTATAGTTTTATCTTGCATAATATAGAAACATAAAAATGTACTGAATGTTACTTGGAAACTTTAATATGAAACCAATTGTGCTAAAATTATTTTTTTTTTTTTTTGGAAATTTATGGTAGACCATCATTCTTAATTCTTAATATTTATAATTTTTATTTGGATAATATTTATGAAATTCATACATATGTATGTATATATATGTATGATTGTATTGAACGTTACTTATACATTTAAATTTGAAACCGCTTGTTTGTTAAGACTTATCGTAGAATATCCTCTCAATTTTCGGCAAATAAACACATATACAAAAACAATATGTATTGAACGTTACTTTGGTTCGAACTTTTAACTATAAAGTACAGAGGTATCCGAAAAAGCTTCAAAGTTTATCTGCAAAGAGAATTTTAAGCATGTGTCTATATGAATTTTGCACAACAAAAGAAAAACGTTTGAAAATATTAATATTAAAATCAACTGTAAGACTTGGAAGAGTTTCCTGGTAATTAAGTAGAGATCGTATTATCAGATTTTCACAAACAAGAACTGCAGTCACTTCTAATCGCGGAACTAGTAAAGCATTTTATCTAAAAGAACATTTTCTTTTCAATATTATTTACTTAAATTTACTGCCCGTTAAACTTATCTCTTTAATAATTATTTCATATCCAAACGTTCTCGAGGTAATTTCAACTTTTTTCTCTCTACATCCTTACGGGTATCATCAAAAAGTTTTATACGAGTTTTTTTCTTTCTCTCTTACAAACTGAAGTTAGTAGATATTTCTTTTACTTTTCTCATTATTAAATTATTTAACAGAAATCTAGCACCTTATTTAATTTAATATCTGTTCAAGTAGTTGGTTTCTTTTTCGTGTATTTCTATCGTAAAATAAACCAGAAGATCAAAAAAAAAAAATGAAAATAGCAAAAAAAAACTTTTGATAATATTTCATATACACTAAAATTGTTTAGTAGTATTATTTGTCTATAAATCCTTAAACAAACACACCAACCAATATATGTGTGCATGTGTGTGTGTTTTACTTTAACCCAAGGGAAGTAATGTTTTATATCTGTTTCTGTTTCTGTTTCTGTTTTTTTTTTTTTGCCTTTATTTATTTTCTCCCAATTGAAGCTAAAGAGTACAACAGGAATACAATTGAAAACAGTATGCGATTTATACTGCAATTCCGTTGCTGAAAATTACAGAAAAACAGAAAAAAAAAACAAAAGTACTAAAGGAGAATAAAATAAATTAATCCTTTCGCATAAAAGGTTGGAAAAGAACAAGTGAAATGTTTAACACCAAAAATAAAATTATATTTTTTCTATATTTCTTTTATACACTTTAAGGAAAAATTTTATTGCTTTAACGTAGTAAAAGTACTTTTTTGGCTTTTATTACACTGTACCACAAAAAAAAAATATATTCTTCTAATATATAAAATTCTCGTGTCACGATGTTTGTTATCGAACTCCTCCGAAACGGCTCAACCGATTTTAATGAAATTTTTATGCATATTTGGTAGCTATGAGAATAGGTCCTAAGGTATATTTTAAATCCCTAGGGGCACGAGGAGGGGAGGGAGGGGCAATTTCTGTATTTCCGAAACGGCTTAAACGATTCTTATGAAATTTTTTATGCATATTCAGTAAGTCTGAGAATCGGCTTCTGTCTATTTTTCAAACCGCTAGGGTCATGAGGAGGGGAGGGAGGGGGCAATTTCTGTATTTACTAAACTCTTAACCCAACGGTCAGCGTCACACACTTAACACATTCGCTATTTTTTATATAAAACCCAAAATATGCACTAGAAATATTTTGTATGGCAAAACAACGTTTGCCGGGTCATCTAGTATATATATATATATATAAATGTTATAGTTCTAGAAATTTGCTACTCGTATACGTATTAATCCTTTAGAAATATCACGTGTGACATTATTTTTAAGGAAAACCAAAGTTCCCACCTTTATCACATTTATCTATTAAGTCAAGAGGATTTTTTGTAACAGATTTTAAGACCACATTAATCAACCGATTTTGATAAAACTTTTACTAAATAAAAATCATTAATCACTGAATTTAACGAGGTATTGTAGGTCATTGTGCGTTCAGTATTTTGAAATCTATAAGCATTTAAAGTTACAGTACAATACGCATATAAAAAAGTCTGAAAATGTACAGATTTTGTTTCTTACACAGAGAAAACAGTGCCTAATAAATACCTAATAAAATAGAACAAAATTAATATGTATGGTTTTTTTTCAAGAAGGAAATCTTATTATTTTAATAAGGAAAACCTTATTGAAAAAATCAATAAGGAATCTTATGGTTTTTATTAGGTATTCTTATTGTTTTTTTCAATAAGGTTTTCTTCTTGATTTTATTAGGTATTCTTATTGTTTTTTTCAATAAGGTTTTCTTCTTGATTTTATTAGATATTCTTATTGATTTTTCATGTTGAAAAAATCAAGCTAAAATCGTTCGGCCAGATATGATACAAAATCGATTGAATGACTGGTTTCTTGTTTTTTCATATATAGAAAACTACACCATAGAAAGTTGTTGTACGGCCTCAAATAGGTTTCTTACATGCTGTTGCAACAAAAAGAACGAATGATTTGGGTGTAAAATTTATATTGATATCAAAAATTAAAGCATACATTCAAATTTTACTTGTCTTGTAGAAACACCAACTTAATTCGGTAAATTAAAATTTGTTTCTCCAAAAACTAAGTCTAAAAAATTTTTAAATGAAACGAATAAAGAATTTGAAAATTTTAACACACAATATAGAGTTTATTATTTAAGCAAATCCTTACTAACGTTTATTGCATATTTTATTTTTTATACGATAAAATCAAATCTAAAATTATTTTGGAAAAAACTTAGTAATTTGATATTGTCTAAAATTTAAAAAATAAGAAACAAAGAATTTTTTATTTGTGTCTTAGAAAAAGCACCTAAAAATAGGCTGTACAAAAAATGCTGTATTCATGAAAGAAAACTATCATTTCAAGAAGGTTCGAAGGACCATTCTTTTTGATAATAAATAGTTCAATGTCCCATCAAATCAATGTGTCATTGTCAAATACTGTTCGTTTGTAGATGAATACTCGTATAAATATTTAGCAGATTTTTTTTTTTTTTTTGTTATTCTTCTCTTTTTAATACAAGTTTTTATGTTTTTATAAAATTGTTTTTTGTTGTGTTTTATCTAGGGATCCATAATGGATTTTGCTATCTCTACTTTTTACTATCAAATATAGTAGATTCTAGTAGTAGTAAATATTATATACTGTATACGTTAAGCATCATACTCTTGTTTCTGCTCTTAAGCTTTGTACTCCTTGTAATAAGTGAGTGCAAAAATGTTTTCCAGCATTTCAATTGTTTTTATTTTCCCTTATTTTTTTTTTGTGAAAGTGTCAGGAGATGTTTTATTTTGTTTTTTTTTTTTTTTTTGTGTGTTTAACAAAACAAAATTTAAGTTTTTATTTCATATGTTGGCATTCAAATCTAAATTTGTATCATATATTTGCAACATGTATTCATGTTTTTTGCATCTTTTTTAACATTTTTTTTTGTCCTTGTTAACTATTTGTTTTTGCTGTTCCAAAAATAAAGACCGGTGCGACTAAGATTTGGTTACGTTGATTGAACTGGATGGAAATATTGAAATTTACGAAAATTTCGTTGAACCCATAGTATTTCATGTGAAAATTTAATTTTTACGAAAAGGTTCTTTTATGCTTTTTTTTAATTGGAACTAAGCTGGGGGTTGCGCTTAAGTTAAAATACTGAGGATGAATAGCTATAGGGATTCTGATGGCTTTTAAACCTATACAGAAATCGTACTTTCCGTTTGATGGTCCTTCGAACCTGACTGTGTTTAGACTTAAACGACATCCAGTAAGAAAATAGTCTTTAATTTTGCTAATTTAAAACCAATAGCAAATCACAGTAATGCCAAATTTTAAACGAACAACTTTTTCATGATAACAATAACAGTAACTGTAGCAACCTATTTTGTACTCTTATGTGTTTGCATTTATGCATAATATTATGCTAAGACTACTATATTTTATTTAAACAAAAAACATACAAACCAAAAAATGGAAAATCATATAAACTACATAAATACATACTTACATATGTATGTACATATATTGTGTACTTGTTTTAATGTAAATTGTCTGTTTATTCTCAAAAGTATTAATTTCATCTCTTAGTCTCATGGCAAAGAATTTGCAACATTTGTTTGCACAATTTGGGTAAATTGCAATAAAAAGTGCTTGTGTCTCTGTGTCTTCTTGATAAACTTAATAGTTTTTTAAGTGCTAAAACATAAACTGCTAAAACAAATGTTAATTTAGAGAAAAAAAAAATATTTGCAAATTTGTTTTCAGTAAGCAAATAAATATCTCGATGTACAGTTGTTGGTTTTATTTTTTATCAAAAAAAAAAAAAAAAAATATTATTTAAATATATTTCTTATTAAATTTTGACATTTATTCAAGCAAATAGCAAATCTATGTATATGCATTTTGTTTGAAAAGTTCCAAAACTCATTTACTCATACATAAACTCGCAAACGCAATTTGCGAATTACAAAGCACAAACAAAATAGCTTTTCAAAAATTTTACAAACATCACAACAAACAATTTTCTTCATTCATTATGAATGTGTTTACTTTTCTACAAATACATACACAATTAGACAACCGTTGGTTGCCAATAAAAGTATTTATAAGGAAAAATGAACAGCAAGCCTCCCTTTTACAAAATTTGACATTTATTGGAGCCAAAAAAAAAAAAATATATATATATATATATATATATGTATGTATATATATTTCTTATCTATGAAAAAATTAGTTTTTATTATGCAAAATGTCCCGTAAGAAGTCTTTGAAAGGATAAAGGCTTCAGGAAGAAAAAAAAAATAAAGCGGTAAAAGTGGTCCTGAGCAGGCATTCGCTTAGAAATTGTTACGTTTAATCAAAGACTATAAATATTTAACGACTATTTAGTATAACCAACGGCCGACTCTATCGACGGTATTCTAGATGTAAAAAAATATGTTTATCATAAAAGATCTCTTCAGAAACAGTCATACAACAACCACAGCTATTTATTTCATGCTACATTTTCTAAATGAGCTAAATTTATTCACTCACCTCTCTTCTCTTTTATTCCTTTAAAATTTCAACAATTCTTCCACATCCAAGCATACAAAAATATATCTTACTATTGTTACTTTCTTTGCTACAACATATTGGAGAAAAATACCGGCATGTTTAGTTTGTTTGTTTGTTTTTTATCTTCCATGCCTGAGTAATAAGTGTTCATACATTATTATTAACAATAAATAGCTTATATCTCCCTAAATACTGAACCGACAACAACCCCCAACATTACTGTTCACTTTTCTCGGTAAATATTTTTCAATTGGTAGAAGTTTTATCAAGATCGGTTGAATAATGTGGCCAGTAATTTCATCACAAAAAATTATGTTGCCTATTAATTACTTATATGTTGCACTCTCATTTCTCATAGACACAAACAGAACAATAATCTAAATCTATAGAATTTGTTTTTTTTTTTTAATTTGTTGCTGATTAGCAATAACTAAATGCATTTCGTTGGTTGCTATACAAACTCATCAGTAGATATTTACCGTTTATGTTTGAAAAATTCCAAAATTCTATAGAATTTAGTTTAAATTTTAGTTTTTTTTTCTATCATTGTGCATTTTTTCATTATCATATCACTTTTTAACAGTGACGCTCACTCGTCCTCTACAAAATAAATAAGGTTGTATAAACAAAAACGGAATTGAATTCTACTGCTAAGCTAAATCGAAGGTTGTAGAAAATACTAAAAAGGTTAAAAGCTCGGCTGTTGCTGATCATCACAAAAACGCTGCAATAGAAGAGATTTAATAGAATTAAGCCTTTTAAAATTTCAACATAAATTTCTTTTAAGCAATCGCTTTCCCTAAGTTCTGGCACAATGCACTGCATAAGTAGTGGGGTAATTTCCTGAGTGCTGGTACTTCAAAAAACTAAATAAAAAAAAATAACTTCTATTAATAAAGCGTGTTTTTTTAGTGTCATAACTTTAAGTTGGCATCACTGCTTTATTTGAGCACCCATTTAACAGCTGATAGTTGCTTTTTACTTAGGTTGCTTTGAAATTTCATAATGAATTGACTTACACCAGGGCAAATTATTGAAATTTTTAATCAAAATAATTGTTTTATTCGTCAAACTCATCGTGCAGCGGGCACTAAAATTGATTTACTCAAAGGAACTTTTGATGAAAAAATAATTACACGTAATGGCTCAATTAATTGGCCACCAAGATCGTGTGATTTGACCCCATTAGATTATTTTCTTTGGAGTTTCGTTAAGTCACTTGTCTACGTCGATAAACCACAAACAATTGAACACCTGGAAATCAACATTCGAAAAGCTATCGGCGAAATAGGGCCGCAAATGCTGAGATAAGTTGTTGAAAATTGGTATTCCAGATTGCGCCTTCTACGCGCCAGCCGTGGCGGCCACATGGCAAAAATCATATTTAAACATTAATTTCATAAAATTTTCTTTCCAATAAACCCCGTTTCATGTCATATTAAAAACATATTTTCTTGTTTTATTATGATATAAACTTGTGCCGCTCTATAAAAAACACCCTCTACTAATTTACAAATCTTTAGGAAATATTAAGGCAAATATTAATCAGAGTCGTTGTAACCGAGCTCCACTGTAAACTTTTGTGTGCATATAAAACCAAATTCCTTGAATTGTAAATACTTATCCTGATTTTTATGTTTGTGTTCTTATAACAATTCTTCTGAATATTTTTAAAAAAATTCTTAAGAAGAGGTTGGCAAAATACCCATCTGCAAAATGGCATTTCAACATCTTTATGCACACCTACACACTTGCATTATACATACGAGTACACAAAAATAATGCAAATTTGTGGTAAGCTTACTTACATACGTCTTACAAATGTACATGATTAACAACTAAACTTGCTGGAATTAAAGTGAAACCTAAGTGAGAGAGCGAGCAGATGTGTTTAGAATACGCTTCAAGTCTTAATGTGTTTAAAGTTTAAAGTTGTTTTTTAATAACATTCAAAGTACATAATCGGAAAATTATATTAAGGAAATAATTTAATAGTTTTTTTTAAACAAAAGTTTACTTCCTGAAAATATACCTTAAATGTTACAAAACATTTTCTCTAAATAAATTGTGTTTTTATGTAAATTAGTTTGAATTTATTCTATATCCTTTATATTTGCTCTTTTTTCTATTTCAGTTTTATAGAATTTTTGTATTTAACCATGTCTTGTTGCCATGTTAAAAAGTTTTTGCAAAAGTATAAAAAATTAATAGAGAGAAAATTTATAAACGATTGGGGGGGAGGGGGGAATGAGTGATAGACACACGAGTTACCAAAAAGCACATGTTTTTTTTTAATTTTGCATCAGATATTTATTATTTATTTCTATACAATTTTTTTTTATATTATTTTTTTTTCTGTCCCTACGCATCCTTAACTCAATACAATGTTTTTATTTCCTATATAATTTTTTCTTTTACTTAGATACATACATGCTTGAAATAGTTTTATCGAACCCTCTATGCCATATTATCGTAAGCGTCAAAGAACACAAATTTTTAAGCAGTCTATAGTTTTAATATTGTTTCATTAAAAATGTATTTTCAGTAAATAAATTTATTTTTAATAAATTTCACTTGCGATTATTTGGCACTAAGGGGTCAGTCATACGCCAAACACATACATATAACATGCAAACATATACGAGTATGTGTGTATATATATGAGATAATTTTTATCTTAAGAGAGATAAAATTTTTATAAACATATCATCATTTTTTGTCATAAACAAATTTTAAGTGTAGCAAATAACAATAAATTTAAAAAAAATATTAACTGTTGTATTTTGTTTTCAATGACGGCGACTTCATCCAAATGTACCACTAAATTATTGAAGTTATGGTTGTTTTATGACTGTTTCATAAGAGAGATTTTTTATTATAAAAATATGTTTTACATCTAGAATAGGGTCGTTTGAGTCGGCCGTTGCTTATACCCATTTATGAATTAATTTGCAATAAATTTTTGGGCGCGTTCAGCAGAAAACCCTGCTATTAAACATTTCAGATGTAGCAGCTTTTGATTTGATAAATTTTTTATGAACGGCCTGCTCACTTTTTTGTCAAAAATATCCACGTTTTTCAGTGCGCGCATACTTACAAGTAACATGTTCGCTAATCGCTCAGTAATCAAAGCGTACATCAGATTGTTGAGCTTACAGTTCTGCAGCAAACTGTGTCTGCTGAACGCACCCATTGTTCACTATTTAGTTGTGTCTTCGATAAGTTGTTACAACAAAAGTGGTTGTGAATCAATAAACAATAAATTATTTTGATGTTCAGTTGTTACATTGATATGCCAGAAATGAGATGAAATTATTTTTTTCTTCAAAATAAATTGAGAGATCTTTGCGCATTCTATTTCCGCATGAAATTTTTCTAAACGTTCTGGAAAACCAATACATTGTGCTGGTATTTTTCCGCGAATTGAACCATGAAAAGGGATTGTTATTTTTTTTTTTTTTTTTATTAGGACCAGCTCCCCTACGTATGCAGTGCATTGTGCCGGAACTCAGGGAGAGGAATAGGGTATAGAAGATAGATGTTGAAAATAGATGTTGACCTTACTCTTTTACAACTCTGCTTTGCGCGCTATGTTAATTTTTTTATAGCAGTGTTGAGGCGCCTCCGGTTTTAAGTAGACACATTAACACTGTTAAGCTGTACTAGCAGGCATTTTATCAATTGTTTTACTTCGCCGATGTTTCTGCTAACCGACGAAGGAGGAGCGGTGTTGCGTACATTCGCTGTCGGAATAGTTTTTTAGTGACCAGTGCTGTGCCTTCATCACTTAAATACTCCGACAACAATTAATACAATGTCTGACTAATGTACATTAGAGAAATTAATGATGTTGATTGACTTGATCTGGCCAGGGTGTGAACCCAGGCCCCAAGTCATTGTTTGCTTAGTAGTCAGCGCGCTAACCACTTCAGCCAACACCTCCACCAAGAATATTTGTTAACAATAGAATTTTTTGATTACGATTAGAGAAGTCGTTCCAGGAGAAGGGCCTTAAATTTGCCCTCAATAAGAAAACGAAAGGTGATCGCTGCTGTGACTGGTCATTGGGAATCATTGTGTAACTTGTCTAGTGACAGCTTCTCATTTCTTTAGTAGAGTTGCAACTTAAATCATAGTCAATTTTATGCCAAGTTTTTTTTTTTTTTGTCGAAGAGTCTTTGCTCTAAAAGTCCTTATATTTTTATTGATCTCTTGAAACCAGCAGAGCTTCAACTAATCTCTCTCTCTTCAAAAGCGTATAAATTTAAGATTGTACAGGTATATTTTTGAAGCTGATGTGGCGTCATTGTAGCTTTTAGCAACAAGTTTTAAAATTCTACACCATTTGCAAATTCATTATTATGTATTCCTTTAGAAATCGCTAAACTAAAGACATAAAAAAACAAAATTATTGTACAATTTTTGTTATTTGAAAATTCCTTGTTATAAACATTTTTACTACATTTTGTTGTGCCATTGACATACATTTTGGTTAAATTTTTAAATAGAAAAAAAAAAAGAAAAAAAAAACAAACCAACATAATCAAAAATTAATGTTCTATGCAGATTTTTTATTGTTGTTGTTAACCACGACTCCTTTTGTGACTTGAATATATAATTTTTGTATCGTAAAAATTCGCATAACTAAGAGTTGAGTTAAAATTTCTGTATTCTCTTTTGTGACAAAGTATAGACGACCTATGAGGAAAATGTTTAGATGTGAACAAGTTGTCTACAGTCATAAAGATATAATATGATTAGTGTGATCATACTATAATTTTTTTTTTAGAACATATATTTTCTTTTGTTTAATTTGTTAAAAAATGAAGAGAAAAGCGTAGTGATTAGCTTGTCTGCAAGCAAAAAACATCGAAGGGGGTTCGGGGCCGGAATCGAACCTACAGCCTCCGTATTATTAGGAATGCAATGCCGCCATCTTGAGATTTTGTATGTTATTCCCATTCCATAAAAATATTTTATTGTTTTGCTTGACAAACTATAACTGTTGTTTCGGTGGAGGATATTAATAATATTCGGTCACGATAAACATTTTATGATCAGATCTTGTCCAGAAATTAGCAAACCGTGACAAAAGTTATGTTATCAATATCTCAAAGAGGGATGCTAAAGAAAAACAGATTCTAAAATCGTCTTGAAGAGTCTCAAAATTATTTTTAAAAATTTAGAAATTTTCATTTTTAAGAATTATGGGTCGATTATGGATGGCAAACGAACCACAGTTGCGTTGCCAGTTGCTAAGAATTGTATTACGGATGGCAACTTGCAACTGAGAGCTGCCAGTTTTAGTTGCTATTTAGTGCTTTTCTGGCAACCACAAATTTTCAGTTGCCAGCTGGCAACGCAACTGAAGTTCGGTTGCTATCCATAATCGAACTATTAATTTCGTTATTTTCAGTTTTTTTTCCATCTGTCATATTCTTAACGATTTCCAACTGGGCATCTGTGTACAACAAATATTCAATTAAATTTATTTACAAAATTGTTGTTTTTCTTCAACAACAAAACTGCGCAATAATGTTGGCTTTTTTTTGTATTATTATTTTGAACAACCATTGTTTCGATAATTGTTTGACAATAGATATAAAATTATGAATAAAAAAAAAAAAACAGCACATTTTTCTTAGAAAAGAAATGCCAATCAAAATTACCCAGACTCAAAAGGCAGCCGGGTAGGCAGGCAAGGCACGATTCATTTGTTGAACTTGTAAATAAAACAACAATACAAAACAGAAAATGGTGTTGAATTAAAAAACAAACAAACAAAACAAAAAAAAAAAAAAAAATGGCGATAACAAGAGAACAACAGAAATTTTGTAACAAAATAAAACTATTAAAGAAATAGCAGAGATATGGAGTAGAGATGGGTGGAAAAGCAGTCACTTGCAGTCACAAGAGCCATCACGAACGTGCAATTTTCAGAGTTTTTTGTTAAAATCTTAATGATAATTTTTTGTTTTTGCCACTTTCGACCATTTCACGCCACTCTACCATCTCTAATACTGAAACATTTTATTTTTTTCTATAAAATTTTGAATTTCACTTAAATTAATAACATTATTTTCATAATAAATTTATTAAAACTTTATAAATTTTATACCGTTTGTTTTTATTTGCTCTTCTACACTTTAATCCTTTAGGTAGCCACAGGCCTCTACTGAATTTTGTTGAACAACATCCAGCAATTTATTAGAAAAATTTTGCTGGAATTTTTAATTCACTTTAATAAAATCCAGTTACAAAAGTGTTTTGTTGTTTTTTTCCCCGTTTTCAGAAACTTTTAATCTCGTTGTTGTGATTATAAATTTTTATTTGGCCAATTTTCTGCTTTAATTGTTGTCAACATTAAAAGTCGTGTTATGTTTTTTTTTTTGTAGAAATTATGAAATTTATTGAAATTCTCTTTGCATTTTTTATAATCATGCCCTACACCAATTAAGAACAACAGTTAAGTGGGAGGTTTAAGTAAACCTTTGTATGCGGATTATAATTTTGAATTCTCAAATCTTTCTTTTGTGCTGCCAAATAGAGACAGCGAGGAAAATTATCGACTGTTAGTATCTCCCAGCTAGAAGGATCACACATAAATTAAGATCGGCAGTTGCTACTGATATTTTTTGGCGAATAACTATGAAATTTGTGAAATAAAAAATGAAATTAATTTCACTCTTCACACTAATTTTTTTTTTTGACTCCTTTGTAGGCGATCATATGGTTGGATTTGTCCAGTGTGTTCTTGATGTATCATGTTTTATTTTTTTCTTTTCAACTATTTCTGTTATTTTTATTAAATAATAATCTGCCATGTTTTGATTTAAAAAAATTTTTGTTTTTTTATTATTCTAGCTTCTAGCCTCAGTTGTTTTGATGCATGCAATAACGTACGAGGGTTGTTTGGCAATTTGTGTGATATGATATGAAGTATTGAAATTAGATTTTGTTTTTTTTTTTTTTTTGACGTCAGTGTTCTTCTTAATTTCGATTCCTTTAGTTTCTTTAAATATATATGAATTTTTTTAACAGCAAGAGAAAATAAAGTTGTAACCTAACGGACATTTTGTTGTCATCTATAATCCATAATGTTTGTGCAACATTTTCTACACTATTTGCTAAAGATTATTTAGTTTTTACAATTAACTTTTATTATTATAAAAGTGTTCATCAGATTCAAAGAAGCAGTTTAAACTTATTATTAACTTGGTGTGGGACCCACCGCCCCCTTTTCTAATCATTACATTAAACATATGTATGTATGTAAACAATCCGTTTCAAAGGAATCTTGTAAGTAGATGAAAAAAAATCATTAAGAGATTTTGGGAATGGCACCGCCTACTTAAAAAGTTTTGCAAGAAGCTGGACCATCACAGCCCCTGAGTACAGTTTTTAAAAGGTGCTTTTTTTAAAAACCTTTTATTTTACAAGTACTTTTAGTTACAAATTTACTTTTATACAAAAAGGTTCTATTATTACAAAAATGTACTATTGTTAAGAGAAGTACTTTTATTTAAAAACGTACTGATCTTTGAAAATTTACTATTACTAAAGAAAAAGTACTTTTATTGTAAAAGGTACTGATCTTTGAAAAGGTACTATTGTAAAAGGTACTGATCTTTGAAAATGTACTATTGCTAAAGAAAAAGTACTTATATTGTAAAAGGTACTGATCTTTGAAAATGTACTATTGCTAAAGAAAAAGTACTTATATTGTAAAAGGTACTGATCTTTGAAAAGGTACTATTGAAAAAAGTACTTTTAGTTAAAAGGTACAAATCTTTGAAAATGTACTATTGCTAAAGAAAAAGAACTTTTATTGTAAAAGGTACTGATCTCTGAAAATGTACTATGGCTAAAGAAAAAGTACTTATATTGTAAAAGGTACTGATCTTTGAAAAGGTACTATTGAAAAAAGTACTATTATTGTAAAAGGTACTGATCTTTGAAAATGTACTATTGCTAAAGAAAAAGTACTTATATTGTAAAAGGTACTGATCTTTGAAAAGGTAGTATTGAAAAAAGTACTTCTATTTAAAAGGTACAAATCTTTGAAAAAGTACTACTGCTCAAGAAAAAGTATTTTTATTTTAAAATGTATCAATCTTTAGAAAGGTACTATTGCTGAAAAAAAGTACTTTTATTTTAAAAGGTGCTAATCTTTAAAAATGTGCTATTGCTACAAAAGTACTTTTATTTTAAAAGGTACTGATTTTGAAAAGGGATCTTTTATTTAAAAAGTTTTTTGTTTAGGATCAGCACTAAGGGGATGACCTCTACTTATGCATGACATTGTTCCTGAACCCAAGAGAAGGGGTTGACTAGAGAAGATAGATAGTGAAAATGTAGAAGAAGACTTTTAAGTCTGATACAACTCTGCTATTGCACGCTTTGTTCATTTTTAGAGCGGTGTAGCAGTTAAGTAGACGCATCATATTTCTTAAGCAGCATAAGCAGTCTTTTTCTCAATTGTTTAATATCGCCACCTTTGATTCTGCTAAATTGCGAAGAAGTCGCTGTGGTGTAAAATATCTGGGAACAATTTTTAATGACCAGTGAGTGCTATGCCTACATCGCTTAAATAGTTCAACAACCATTAATACAATGCTACACTAATATACATTAGAAAATTGCATTATTTTGACTGCTTTTGGCCTGACCAGGGATCGAACCTAGGTTCTAACTTCTTTAGCAATTACTTACAACTGAATACTATTAAAATTATATGAACGTGCCACAGAAGAAATTAAGGGTTGTGTTTAAAATATCGGTTTATGAAAAGTGCTTTAAACATAATAATTTATTTAAGTGGGCGTGACACTGATAGTTTTAATTACAATTATTTAAAACTCTGTAGCTGAAGTTGGGAGTAAACTGATAAAGTGAAATAGTTATGACAACTATCGTATGTATTATTGACCGACCTTAAGTACCGCTTTGGACACTTGTTCGCCCTCTACGACATACAACCCTCGTAGAGAACTTAAAAAAGAACCATAAACCCCCGCCCAAAAAAAAAAAAAAAAAACAAAACCAAAACAAAAACTCAATGAAATAATAACAAAAACCATTGAAATACTGTTACTGATAGAAAATCTGTTGTTATTGTGAATACATGTAACCAGACAACTCAATTGCTTGCAACCACTGCTACAGCTGCCGCCCCCTTTTTAGCGGTAAGTAACCACTCTCTTCGCTGTTATCGTGTTTTTTTATCTAAATTTTCTATACGTGCACACTAGCAGCACCAGCAGCAGCAGCAGCAGGACAGTGTAAATATTTATATCGTACATCTACATACTTTTATTTTCATTTTAATTTTTAATACTCGTACTACACACACTCACAAACACAAACACACCAATTTAGATGTTTTGCACGCGCAAATTGTCCATCTAATGAACAATTTCCGTACTAGTTTTTTATTTCTTTTGGTCTTTGATTTTTTATATTTCAACTATTATTTTTTTTTTCACCATATAAATGAAAATTTAGTTTTTACATTTATAAAAAAATATATATACATATATGTATAATATATATATACACACATATGGTGTGTGTGTGTGGGTACATGTTGTAATGGCTATTAATATCTTAATCACCAGATATGTGTGTTAAAATGTAATTTGAAATTATTCCATGACCGGACATGCTGCTGTTTTTAAAAAAAAGTGTTACATTATTCTAACAGGAAAAACAAAATATGATATATGTACCATAATAATAAAAACAACAACAAGAACACCAACAAAAAATACCACTTATTTATTCCAATTTGTATAAAATAACATTTTGTTATAATTACAACTACGTTATGGTTACGGTTGGATAAAAATGGTTGGCTAAAAATGGTTTGGAATAAAAATTAACTGAAACACTAACTTTGCATGTTTACATTTTTTTTTTGTCTGTTTTAAAAATAGCACCAACACCGTTATTTAAAATAAGTATTCATTGGTTTTATTGTTTTCGTGATGATTTGAATTAAAGAGAAAAAACAATTTAATAGCAAAAATATTTACTTATAAAATTTTTAGATAACACGCTGTTTTTAGCCCCATATTTATGTAAAAAAAATAGTTTTTTTTTTCTACAGAATATTATTGTGAGTGACAAAACTTCTATAAAAACTGTCAGGCTACAAATTTTCTATAGAAAAATTTAATTCGCGAGATTTTAAAGCGACAAATTTCCTAAACAATATTTCGTAGCGACAAATTTTTCTATAACAAAATTGTAAAGCGAAAAATATTTCCATAGAAAAGTTTAATTCGCGAGATTTTAAAGCGACAAATATCAAAGCGACAATTTTCTATAGAAACAATTAAAGCGATAAGTTTCCTAAAAAAACTTATAGCAACAAAATTTTTATAGAAAATTGTAAGGCGATAAATCTGTTTTCCTTTATAAAATTTTTAGCTTCTACAATTCTTTAGTTTTTTTTTTGTTCTATTTTTAAACTTTTTTTTTTTATAAAAAAAGAGTGATTTTAGTCTCAATTTTGTTTAATTTTTATGTGTAATTATTTTCTAAATTTAGTTTTTTTAGTTAAATAATCGTACAATCATTTAATTGCATTCCAAAAGCTCTAACCTTTTGCTTAATTTTAAAATCATTTGCAAGAGAAACACATGTATTACGGGAAATATTATTTAGTTGCTTTCTCTGGCAATTATGGACTATTTTTGGGTAAATCCATTTACTGTTTTTATGGTAATTTTAGATAAAAGTTTTGGAAAAACTACTCAGCTGCTTTAGAAAAGTTTTTTTTTTTTTTTTTTTTGTAAAACTCTCGACTAGAAAAATCTACTTCGGATAGAGCAATGAAAACAACAAATAATCTCTGTTGCTGTTTGTTTTATGGTTAATATTTCTGTCGTTGATTTTCTTTCGTTTATTTCGGAAAGGTTTGTTAACTAACAACAAACAGCATCTTGTCAGGAGGCTAAAGTTGCAACATGGCTAAAAATAAAAGGAACAAAAAAAAAAATTAAAGCCAACAAAAAGACAAATGATTTCGATTTAACTTTATAATCTGTGTGGTTTTAGTTGGTGAAAAAAAAACAAAACAAAATATGGTTGGAATGTAAGTTTTTGGTAAAAATGACAACGAGCACCAACAGACGACAACAGATACAAACTAACGAATTGTGGCAAATAAAACTTTTTTAATGTTGTTGTTTGGTCCTTTTGATATTAAGCAGATCAAGGGACGTACAAGTTTTTATGTTGTCAACAAAATTTTATTTATAATAACAAATTTAAACTAAGCACATATTTTTTTGTTTTTGTTTTTTTTTTAGAATACTTTTGCGATACAAGTCCGACAGATGCAACGATCTGGCATAATTAAAAGATTTGTCAACAATTGAATTTGCCTTCTTTAATAAGAAAATTATTGTTTCGACAAGTGTAAATTTATTTACACTCTCTTGTCTATTCTGAGTGCAAAATTTACTCGGGTTAAATCTCTAGATGAAATGGCATAAAAAAAAGTAATTGTGTACAAACAAAAGTTATTGCAACTAATAAATAAATAGTTTATGTACATCGCATCACTAGAACAGTGATGTTTGTCGTTTGTCTTTGCAGCCCTATAGTTCTGATGACTATGAACGTGATTGTTTGATCTCTGCACAATTTGATCGATTGATTGAATTTTGATAAAATCCAGATAATTAAACATGCAGTTTCGGTTATTAAATTTTATTTCTTCGGAGAGTATGGCATCGTAAATAAAAATTGTAATTTTATACGTTTCATTAAGAACTTTGTATGAAGCTTAAAAAAAATATGGAACATATTATTAAGGGGATGGATTCGCATATTGCGTAACGATATTTTTCGAGATTTTAAAAATCGTCTTTCAAACCACTACCCCCACCCACGTAACCTAAACAACAACCCACGCAACGATTCTTAAAAATATTGTCAGAACAAAACTTTTCCTCCATAAGAGATTTTAAATAACATAAATATGATGCCGAGTATTTATACACCAGCATGAAGATATTTTTCCTACCGCCATTTTCACAAGTCCCACTGGGTCACTGGGAATTATCGGCACGAAAACAAACCAGTTTCTTCACAAATTTTTTCAAAAAATATTTTATAAAAATACTTATAAAAATTAATTTTTCATTGAAAATTGGAACAAGTTTTTTACAAACAATCTAAATGTACACAGAAAAAAATTTTCATTCAAAATTTAAAAATTTTTTTAAACTATTTCCGTAATATAAATTACTTACTCATGTGATCAAAAACAAATTTTTAAAAAAATTTCTTACAAATTAATTATTTCGGTAGATAAATTTGTTTGATTGAAATGGTTTTTATTTTTTTTTTTCAGTGTAAGAAATCTACTGTGTATCCATAACGCCCCTTTTCTTTGATTATCCACATGCAAAATTGCACTGTTAGACATGACTGTTAGACAATACTCGCAGTAGGTTAGGGTAGGTTAGGAAGGGTACTGTGAAATACACATGCACTCGGAGACCCAATTAGATCCATTGTGATTCCCTTCAATTATAATTTAGTGACTAATTAGTCTCCTTACTGTCCAAGGAGAAACAAAGAGCCGTTAACATCCATCTTTCAGCCATTTAATTCTCATGATAAATCCCCTGATATCCTCAAGTTTGCACTTCGCGATATCACTAATACCCTCATGAAAACGTCTGCTCATCCATCTTTGCCTATGGCGTTGCAGCCTTGGGCAATGAAAGATGATATGCTCTATAGTTTCTGGCTCCTCTTCATCCCCACACATCCTACAGAAATCCGGAGTGTCATTTTCCCATATGCTGGTCCTCGCTATAACCGAGCAATGGCCAGTCAAGGCTCCTACTAAGACTCTCAAAACCTTTCTATTCATACCCAGCATTAGATCAGATTTACCTCAGTCTAGTTCCGTCCATATGGACCGCGAGACTCTACAATCTTCTCTATTCCTCCAGGAATGGTTAGTTCTGCTAATTACCCAATTACTGAGTTCCCTATAGTAGTGAACGATTGGAGGTTTAACCGACCTGTCACTAACTGCCACATCTAATGCTGACCCTATTCTTGCCAGCTCATCAGCAATTTCGTTTCCCTCAATATTGCAATGTCCTGGTACCCAACATAGCCTAACGCTAAATTTGTCTATAAGCAAGTTGAGAGATAGCCTACACTTGCTGACCTGCTTCGATTTGACACTATGCCCCTTCAAAGCTTTCAGCGCCGCCTGACTGTCAACGTAGAATGTTACCTCCACGCCTTCAGTTACGTGTTCTGTCACTAGTTCCGTGGCCCTGAGGATCGCTAGGATCTCAACCTGAAATCCACTACATTCGTTCGGTAGCCTAAAAGACTTACGAATGTCCGTTCCTAAAAAAATAGACGCCAGCACCCGTGCCTATTTCCATTTGCGATCCATCTGTAAAGACCGCGCAGCCCTCGTACAGTCTATCAGATTTGACCCAAAGATCCCTATCCGGAATGACTAGTGATGGCGTTCTAAATACACGCAGTAACTCTCTTTAATTGCTCTACTTTCTCAGGAATATCACAGTAGTGGTATTCAGTGAATGCAGAAAATGGTATTTAATAGGTAAAAGCAAAATATCGTCGTTTTTGTGTAAAATAAAGTAACAAATAATATAGAGTTGCCGTTAGATTTCATATTTCGCATTTGCATCACACATTGAATACCGCTACTGTAAAACAAAGTGGCTGTTACTGAGTGCATGCAAAACTCGAGGGCCTGCATTAAATAAACCTGCAAATTCTTGAAGAAAATAATTATCTTCTAAGCAAAAGCATGATATAGAAATTAACCCTTTAAGTCATTTAAGCTTTGGAGTGTTTTCTTATGTTAAAGTCGTGCTTAAAGCTTTAGTTTCTTTTTTTTGCAGATTTAGAGTAGAATTTGATAAAATTTATAGTGTGAAATGGCCTTCGGTGATACTTTGGAACAAGTGCAATTGCTGCTAACAACACAATGATTGCACAAAATGACATTAAAAAATTTTATACCAATTTGATTGCCTGCATGTTTAATAGTTTTTTGTTTAGAATTTTTTAGTTTTTATTTCATTTTTTAGTTATTTTTTTTTTTTTGTTTTGGGAAAATCCCCAAACTGGGTTTTTCCAAGTATTTTTATTGTAAAATTGCATTTGTTCTAAAAAGTAGTTGCACAGTACACAGAGTTTGCAAAACAACAGAATTTATGAAAAACTGCATACATACTCGTACATACGTAAAAAAATTCATAAAGATTTTTTTATTGAAATTTATTGGAAATAGTTTTGTTTTGTTGTTTATGAAAAGGAGTGGCATTATACTGGACATTATTACTATTCTCTTTTTACTTGAAATGAACTCTTGAAGCAGCATAATACAATATATTTCACAAACAATGGAAGTCTTTGATCAAAATAATATTCAATAGTATGGCAAATAAAGAAAACTTGTGCAAGACCACATCGGTCTGAAGCGGAGTATTGAAACGAGTTAGAAGTTAAGGCAACGTGTTTTGCTATAATTTGAATTGCAATTGACGTCGATATGCCTGGGGATAGCAAAGAACCTGTCACAAAACTGTTTAAGCACAGCTAGAATATTTAATTTGAAAGAGACTAGTTAGTGAGCATAACCACCAAGACTAGCCCCAGATCTAACCCTTAAGGCCTGGTTTAGTCTGTTTGGGAGTTTATTGTACCAAACTATGTTGCTCTCTTCATCTCTCCTGCTGTTTATGGCCAAACTAATTTAAAATGCAATAAAAATAGAAATACATAAAAATATAAACACTTTCAATTTAATTTAACAAAAATTTAATCATCAGCCTTAAAACGTATTTTAGTTTAAGCGGTTTTCAAATGCATAACGATTTTAATTAATTTTTTTTTATTTTAATTCTATTTCTTACCCAAAATTTCCAAAATGATTTTAATATTATTGTTGCTGTCAGAATGTGGTTTTTCTATTTTTCGTAACCATATTTTCCAATTAAAACCACACTTCATGCAGTAGAGAAAAAAAAAATAATAATAACTGGTAAATATTTAAGCACAAATAAACAAACCAACAGTAGAGTAGAAAAATGTTGAGCCTGAAGCATGAAGAGGCAGGCATTTAAAATTGCTAATAAAATTTAAATAATACTGAAAAACAAAATAATATTTTTACAAATGAATGATTGCAAGAGAAATGATTAGAACAAGTTTTTGTTTCATGTAGAAACGTATATAATTCTCATTTAGTTGAAGTAACTTTTGGTTGAAAAATTATGGCAAACTAATAAATATGCTGCCAGGACATTCTGGGAAACTTAATTAAGCAACTACTGAGAAATATAATCTCATAGGCATTTTTCCAAATTTTACTTTAGCAATTTTGACAGCGCAACATTTTTCTGTTGTTCCTTTATTGTACAAGAACTACTATCTGCACCATTTATGACCATAATTACTTTCAATACGCATTTTACTATGTATCAGACCGTGAAACAGTCATACAACCCATCGAGGCAGTCAACCAACCAACCAATAATAACCAGTGCCTGCGACACACTCAACACTTAAGCATATAAATATAGACATACACACACATGCACCTCTCATACACAATTGCTCATGAAAACAGTTTATTTAAATTAATATTGTTAACACGAGAAATATCTACAATAGAAAATTATACAATTTACCAAATATTTATCACATTTAGACTTCATTTACAATCCACAAAAATATGCAACGCAAGTTGTGCAAGCAAAACAACGTAACTATTGTAAAATGAGCTAAAAAAAAAATGCAAAATTACATGGTTTAGATTGGAATGGTCCCTAACATGATGGGTCCAGCAAACATTTTACATTGGTTTTCATATTTTAAATAGCGAATGATGTAAAATCACCCTTTAGTTTTTTTTTTTTTTTTTTAATTAGGACCAGCACTCAGGGGATGACCCCTACGTATACAGTACATTGTGCCGGAACTCAGAGAGGGGGATACAGTAGAGATGATAGCTGTTGAAAATGTAGACGGCTTAACTCTTTTACAACTCTGCTTTGCGCGTTATGTTAATTTTTATAGCAGTTTTGAGGCGCCTCCGGTGTTAAGTAGACGCATTAACTTTGTTAAGCTGTATTGGCAGGCATTTTATCAATTGTTTTACTTCGCCGATGTTTCTGCTAACCGACGAAGGTGGGCCATGTTGTGTACATTCGCTTGGAACAGCATCAATCGCTGTCGGAACAGTTTTTTAGTGACCAGTGCTATGCCTTCATCACTTAAATGGTACGACAACAATTAATACAATGTCTCACTAATGTTCATTAGAGATTTTAATGATGTTGATTGACTTGATCTGGCCAGGGTTTGAACCCAGGCCCCACGTCATTGTATGCTCAGTAATCAACGCCCTAACCACTTCATCCAACACCACCCTCAAAATTTTTACGGTAAGCAATACAGAATGTCACTTGAGATTCTTGGAAGACATATTTTGTTTCATCTCACCAAAATTTATCTGAAAAATTGTGTCTCACCAACAAACGAATTTCGGATTAATTAATTAAAAAAAAACAAAGTTTTGTAAAAGAAAAAATTCAAGGAAAACTGGAATTTAACAGAAAAAACAATTTTCAGATTAATTGATTAAAAAATTTTTGTAAAAGAAAAATTTCAAGGAAAACTGGAATTTAACAGAAATAATTCTGACAGAAAGAGCGGACTTCACTGGAAACAGACAATCGAATGAACAGATTATAAAATCAAGCCAACTATGCTAAACTTTAAGACCCGATATATTTTACTGCCAGGAAAGAAAATATATTAGTAAATCGATCCAACAAAAGCTGATTAAATTATTACTCAATATATATCAGGAGCCCACTTACTTTTCTACCAGCCCATTGATTAGGAAGGGGTGGGGGATTTCAGTTAGACCCACAGATTTATGAGAAAAAAGTATTAAAAATCTGGTCAACAAATTTATAATACAGTGGGAACGGCCTATAAGATAATCAAAATTTTTTTTGGAGACTGCACCGGGTGGAAGGCGGAGCACAACTTACACTGTTTTATAAAAAATAAACAATATAAAACCTCGGCCTATTTATGCGCTAATCCATATGTTTCGGGGGAACACTTTGTCCCTTCGATTTACCAAAAATTAATTGATGGCAAACTGCATTAAAATTCGACCAGACAAAAGAGAATTTCGAAAATCGGTCAGCATATGGCGGAGCTATCAGAAAATGATTTTTTTTTTTTTTGGGATAAACCTTTCCTTACCCCTCCTCAAATTTTTACAAAACCTCAAGTGACGGAGCAGCAAGCAACTGTTTTCAAACAAAAGAACTAGAATTTTTAAAATTGAACTATAAGTAGAGGAGTTCCGCGATAATAAATGTTTTTGGAAGGGAAGGTGGCAAACATGAACCCCAGATTTAAAAATAAAATTTAAATGGGATCAAACTTTAACCAAACGTGTGTGAAAAAAAAAGAATTTTGTAAAATCGGTTACTAAATGGATTATTTATTCGATAAACAATATTTGTGGAGGAGGGGACAACATGCCCCCGCCATCCCCCTGAATTAAAAAAACAAAGATAAATTAATTTCTTATTTTTTTCTAAACGGTTTTTGAATGTCTCGGGCATATCAAGATCAAAAAGCTTGAAAAATTTCCGTCGTCATGTATCAAAAGTAGGCACAAAAATGTAAAAATGATAATGAATAAGACCGCCAACCCATTTAAATGAAATGCAGAAGTAATTGTTTGCTGGGGTACTACTACCGGGCACATAAGCTTTTAAGGATATACACCAGAGAAGATTGTGTTAGACTAACTAAATACCAGTTAAATGCTTTGTTTTGACTAATGCAAATATAATTCATTGATAGCATTAGATGTGGCATGAGTGTTTTGACCACGTTTACATGATATTGCGACAACACAACATGGATAAATTATATAAATTATGGTAAAAAAAAAGCATTAACAGCAGCATGCATTCCCACAATATGTATTGATCAAGAATATGCAGAAAATGGGGGGAGGGAAATAGAGGCGTTAAGGAACTAACAAATTATGCAGTTACACTTTTTGTTGCCATTGTTGCTGTTGTTGTTTGCCTCTGTAATATAAAAAATCTTGGGCATTATCATGCTGGTGGTCTATGGTCCATTTAAGTTTTGGTCGCAACATGGTTATAATCTGTAGTATGATTTGAGTTTGATAAATGGCTTAAATTGATTTTGTAAAATCAAGAGCAGAGTGAGTGAAAGTGAACTGGCTGGATTGATTGGTCACTGGATTGATTTAGTTTGAGTGTGTGACGAAGGTACCTTGCAACTTTTCAAAATACACACAAATGTGCACCAATAGATTTTCTTTGTTTATTTTGCTGTTGAATTTCACACGATTGGATTTGTTTTTCCAACTTGTCCAATAAAAAAAAAATATTTATAAACATTAGCAAATATTTTTCTTTTTTAAAGGAGCAGAAAACCATGAAATTCATGGTGACCTAAATTCAAAGCTGTTAAAGGATTAAAAACAAATGGAAATCAAAATGGTCTATTTTAATTTTATTATGAAATAGAAGAGTTTTAAACTCAATTCCATAAAAACGATTTGAAAATGGATTTCCATTGTAATCTGCTGTCAAAATCATATGGAAAATTTAACGAAATATTCTTTAAAAATTTAAAACTACATTTAATTCGAATAAAATAGAGAAGCGATGACATTAAGGGAAAATTTACAAAAATTTTCTTTCAATTTCGATTAAATTTTCTATTGAGAATTATAAAATGATTGATAACATTGCAAAAGCTTTTAGGTTTTGATTTTGTAACATGCAACACTTAGTGCTGCCGAATTTCCTATAAATCAATTTTTTGTTATATGAATATTTTTTAATTACAAAACTTAACAATATTAATGGCTAATAATTTGTAAAATCATTGTCCCACAGTTTATGTGTAGTTTAGATAATAATAGTATGGCAGCACTACGATAGATAAGTAACAAACACCAGTTGCTTTATCGGTGTCATATCGATTAAAATCATATAATATTTATTACTAGATATACCCGGTGCGCTTCGCTACCCCCTCGTTTTAAATAAAATTCCTATTGTGAAAATTTAATGACGATCGGTCCAGTAGTTAAGACTATATTACGTTTTTTAATTTTTTTAAAAAGGGGCTTGGTCCCACCCACTTTTCTTCTGGTACGTATTCCAAATTATGCCAATACCATATGTACCAAATATCATCGACGTATGTAGGTCAAAATATGCCCAAAATATGGCGATTGAAATTTTTGGGTTATATGGGTGGTGCCACGCCTCTTTGTCCAATCGAAACTTCATATAGCCTATGTCACCCGCCTGAATATTCTGAAGATTCCCTGAAAAGTTCATCACAATCGGTTGAACGGGGCAGAAGTTGACACTCTGCAGCGCCACCTGGTGGCGAGTGGTATAAATGAGCATATTATACAAACCTTCTCCGTGGAAAAATTCATATATGTACCAATTTACATAATAATCGGTCCAGTAGTTTTTGAGTTCATCGATGACATACAGACAAACATTAATTTTTATATATATAGAAGAAGAAGATTACTTTGAAGGTTTATATGCTTTAAAGCCAGGCTACATGGCAACTCTTTTTCCAGTGTTTTCAGACTTCAGGTTTTTTCGAGTTTCCACAAAGCATGAAAACTCCAAAAAAAAACGTTTTAAACAGCTGCGACCTCTCGGTCGTGTACCCCAGACCCTGAACAACATCTAAGACCCGCATGAGACCAGTTGAGGTATGTTGCGGGAATGCCAGACTGCATGTCAACTGTTTTTACAGTGTTTCCAGATTTCTCCTCTTACCCGGAACTGCCAGAACGATGTGAAAACTCTAAAAACCTTATTGAAAGGCTAATAGACTGGAGTGGCATCATTACCGGCATTGGATCTACGTGGGAAATGTAAAATTATCACTAGACTACCTATCAACGAGTGTCTAGTATTTGCATACGTCTCCTCTTTTCCTCCTTTGAATTGCTGGGACCACTAGTGATACAATGAGATCCTTGTAAGATCACGAGCAGTATATTGTAGGATTGCAAGACTGCATTTCAACGATTTGATAGTACTGCCATACTTCTCATGTTTTTCGAAAGTGTCCAGAAAGACGCGAAACGCCAAGAACCCTCTTTTAAAAGCTACGGCTACTAGATACACGTTGGGACATGAATTAAATCATTTGGCGTATTTTAAAGTTATTACACTATAGTTTTACACCTTTTTTAGTGTTGCTAGACTTTTCAATTTTCTATAATTGCCAGAAAGGAGTGAAAACGCTAAAAAAACCCTTTCGGAAAGCTAGCAACGTGTTTGGACCTAACATTGGGCCACTTTACCAGTGATATAGGATTGTCTGACTACATGTCAATCCCTTTCTAGTGTTACCGGACTACATGTCAATCCCTTTCTAGTGTAGCCAGACTTCTAAATTTCTCCCCAAATTGCCAGAAAGGCGTAAAAACGCGAAAAAACCCTTTCGGAAAGCTAGGAACGTGTTTGGACCTAACATTGGGCCACTTTACCAGTGATATAGGATTGTCTGACTACATGTCAATCCCTTTGTAGTGTTACCGGACTACATGCCAATCCCTTTCTAGTGTAGCCAGACTTCTAAATTTCTCCCCAAATTGCCAGAAAGACGTAAAAACGCGAAAAAACCCTTTCGGAAAGCTAGGAACGTGTTTGGACCTAACATTGGGCCACTTTACCAATGATATAGGATTGTCTGACTACATGTCAATCCCTTTGTAGTGTTACCGGACTACATGTCAATCCCTTTCGAGTGTTGCCAGACTTTAATTTTTTTCTCCAAATTTTCAAAGAGGCGTAAAAACGCGAAAAATACGTCAATTTGAAAAACCGAAATACTAGAAATTTAATTCCCAATAAGCTGGAATAACAAAAGCCATAAAAATTTTGTGTGTACAAATTAAATATTTAATCAAGTGTTTATCACTCTAACTATTACGTTAAATTATTTAAATTTCTGTTGCTCCCTTATAGTGATCATTGCTGGGGCGAAAATTTGGCAGTCATTCTGAAGAACCTGTTTTTTACACAGCATAAAAATCGTCAATATGGATAATTATCTTTTCGACTTTTTAATAAGTTATTTTTAAAAAACCCGGTTTCCCCATACAAAATTTGAAGAATGATTAATGAGTACCGGTGTTAGTCTCTCTCTCTCTCTCTCTCTCTTTTATTGAAATTATTTGGAGTCTTCCTTTCTTTAGTATTTAAAATATAAAAACTTCCATTTCTATATTTATTTATTTTTCTTTTGACATTTTCTTATTTTATTTTTACATTTCAAAGCAATTTTCAGAGTAATTTTCTTTTTCTTTTTTTGCATGGAGCATTTGTTGTCTATGCACAGCTCATGAATTTAGAGGATGTTTGTAGAGAACAAAAAAAATCATTTCATAGCGATTAATCAAACTAGAAATCATATATCAGCTGTTCAATTTTTTAATTTTTCCTTTTTCAGTTCATTCGCCCTTAAGCTGAGGAGGAGACACTGAAAGAATCATAAGCATTTATCTTCATTTTTTTTTTTTCCTTTTTGGTTTTTTCTTGCAGTGTAGCGACAAGTTCGATTCGTTTTTATTTGTTGGATAACATGTGATGTGTGATACAATTTCCTGTAGATGTACAAAATAAATTGAGTTTTTATTTACAACAAAATGCTTTGAATAGTCGTCGTCGTAGTTTATTTCGTTGTTTGAAATTTTAATGAAATTTAGAGAAAAACAACAAAAGATATTTAAAATTGTTTTAAATTTTCCAATAGTTATTTGTTTAAAAATTTATTTTGATGTGGGAATGCAATTTTACTCTTCTTTTTTTGGCTAAAAGTTTTAAAACAAGCAGAGGAGTATCTCATTAATATAAATTAAATTTTTTTAAAATCAATTATTATTGTTGTGCAACTAAACATGAAAAAGCTGTGATGATTTTAAAAGTTCAGGTTTTTACCACAAAATTAACCGCAATTAACTTTTAAAAACATTTTGTAACTTGCCTGCAACTGTTGACATTTAAATTTATCTATTGGTGTTTTAATTGCTTTAATTGATTTGCATAGTTTTTCAATAAAGAATTGTGAAAATATTTACATAAATTAATTTCACATTTAATTGATGTGAAGCGTGCTTAAATGGTTTATTAACAAACATTTCGAGGATACTCAATTCTAATGGGTCGGTCTATTATTAAATATCAACATTAATTAATATACATGATTTAGCGCATTACCATAATGAATATACAAACTTTATAAATGAATATTAGGAAATTTATTAGCATGAATGGATGACAAAATATATTATTATACGGAAATAAATGCAGGAATGGAAATGAAAAAATTGATTTCCTAGTTAAAGCCTGTAAAAATAGTTACCAGGTACCATATTCTTGTCACAGTTTTTCCAAAGTTCCATTTAAAATTCTAAACACTGTGACTTTGAACAGAAAATGTTCCTACAAAAACCACTCATGCATTTAAATTGTCTGATTTCAAGTCGACTGACTGTCTAATGGGTGGTAAGAAAAATTGCGTTTAAATTCGTTTTTTTAAATTTGTGCTTCTTTTTCCCAGCATGGAAATCAAATTTGAAATCTCCAAGTATAAGCTTTGCTTAGAATTCTCTGTTGTTTGTTTTTCGTATTCCCTCGATATAAAAGCTTATTCAGTTTTTTATTAAAGGTTAATTTAACAAATGATTTTTATATGCTTGTTGGCAACAGGAGCAAAAAGCAATATATGCGATGAAAAAAACAAACAATAAAATGAAATCACTGCATCATTCAAATCCTCTCAACCACATAAAAATCAATCGTTTTATCTCCATTCAATATAAATGTATTTGTTGCAAAGAAGAAGTTCACAATCCACAATTGTTACCCTAATCCTTCGCACAAAATAAAAAACTAAAATCATAAATGTTAAAACTATGCCAGGAATTCGAAAAGAGTTTTAGAAAATTAAACAAAGAGCGTTTCGGAGCATAATTTGCATTGAGGTTTTTATAAAATAAAATTAACGGAAAATTTGTGTGATGAAACTAGAAGAATTTTTAGTACTAAAATTTATAAAAAAAAAATATTACATACTAAATACATAAGTAATACTAATATAGATAAATTAAATTTAGATTATCTTTATTTTTTTTGGAACATAATTTAAAATTTTAGTACCACAATTTTATCGCTCTTTGCCAAATCGATTTCAAATTAGCTTTAAATTAAAAAGGCAACAAAAAGGTTCGAATATTTAAAAATATATTTAAATATATATATATATATATATATATATATATATATATATATATATATATATATATATATATATATATATATATATGCTCCTAAATTTAGTACAAAAAATTTAGTACTAAAAATCGAAAAGTTTACTTACACTTAACGATAATAGAAAACAATTTTAACAAATCGATGAGAGATTTTATTTAGCAGCGTTTAATATGTATTTATTTGGCTCTATAGTTAAGTAATACATATGATTTTTAGTACAACAGATTATAGTGCTGTGATTTATTTTATGCAAAAGAACTGGTACAAAGAAGTCTGCTTATTCATATATATAAATACCATTTTTATAATTAATAATAATTTTTTTGCAAACTCCAATTTCTTTACACTACTTTTTAGTACAACGAATGCTACATATTACCTATACTAATCAATATTTCTTATTAAAGTACTAAATTTGTCTATATTTTGTTAATATATATTAAATAGGAAAAAATTATGGGCAAAAAAGTTTAAAATTTATGAGATGATGGGAAAAAATTAATTTCAAAATCAGTGAAAAAACTTTGATTTGGAAATTTTTACCTTAAGTACTAAAAATACATATTACATGATTAACTACGGAGTTTTTAGTACATATGTCTACATATTTTCATTATTTGATTTTTATCTAGGACTAAGTCACTTTTTAAATCAATCAGGTTTGTTAATAAAAATTTTATAAGTATTATATAAAAACAATATTTGGATACATAAAAAAGCTTTTTAGAACAGATTTAAGTATAAAGCTTGTATTCTACTAGCATTTAGAATTTTTATATATTACTAGAACCTTAGAACTCAACATTATAGCATGAAATTTTTAAGTAATAAAAATTATATTAATAAATCAATTTTTTTTATTATTACCTACAAGTCTAATTTTGTACTAAGACATTGTGAACTTAAATTTAGTTGGGGTTTTAATTGTGTGCAGCTATTTTCATCATTCTTCCCACATGGATTATACTATCTAAGTGTAAACTAGAGCTTATAGACTTTTTATTATGGCAACTTATAAAAATTTAGTACTAAAAAAATGTGTTCTAAATTTTAGTACTGAATTTTTTTTTATAACAAACATCGTTTTAGTACTCAATGCAATTTATTGATCTTTCTTCCAATTCAAGAAATATGTATGCATGGTTTATATTTGGCACTTTTGTATTTGTTTGCCCAAAAATATTTTACTGTCTGAATTTTTATCTCCATAAACAACTTGAAAAACATACAGCAACTGAAATAATATCATTTATATCAATTATATTCCATCCATAGTGTAACATTTTAAGATTTGTTTCGTAATTTTCTTCTATTTTTGCTTAGTTTTGCTTATCAACAAACAGTCACAATCCGAAGGATGGAACAAGAGAAAGAAAAACTAAAATCATATTTTCGTAGCAAATAATTGAAATAAAAATTTGGCTTCATATACGAGTACATATATGTTAAGTAAGAAAAAAGAATAAACATCTAAAAACGGAAGTTAAATTAATGTATAAACACACTTATTTATATCTATACATACATATGTACATAGTCGCACATATGTACATCAAAGAATAAATAAAGTACTTGTATGCGCATACAAATACAAAAATATTTGCAAATAAATTGTTTGACATTTTATTATTTAGCATTTTACAAGAAACCAAGCAGCTTTAAACAAACATGAAGAAATAAGAAGTTTTTTTTTTTGTGAAGCTTAAGTATCATGCAGTGTTGTTTTTAGGCTAAACTGCACAGTGGGATCGGATTTTTTATTCAAATACTTCTGCACTTGTTTTTCGATTTAAACAGGATCTCTTTTTAATTTTACATCTGCTTGGTTAGAGCAGAAGCTTTAAGAAGCTAGAAAATTGTGCAGTGGTACGATCATAAAAACTTAATACAGTGCGAGCTCGATTTGCGCAACCACTGATTATCGCAACACCCTGATTAGTGCAACAGGCATTTTTTTACATTACAAGGTTTATAAGTGCAACTTTTTCTGTTTTATTAAATTTTAAGCAATTTTTCTCTGAATTTATTTGTTCAGAAACGTAGTTTTAACAATTACTTAAGGTTTCAGCAAAGAACCCGTCTTAAAATTGTCTTCCACATGTCAGTAGTCGTACTTTTTTTTATTTCATGCTCTTTACATTTTTGTTCTCACGTGGGAGCGGTGCTTAAACAGTTTTCATAATCTCAATACTTTTTAAGGAAAAATACTTTAACGACAATCTAATAAAGAAAAGAGTTGTGTTTTAATCTATAGTTAGTTTTTTTTGTTTTGTTTTTGATTCCTTACAATGCGTTGCACGTTGTGTTGAAAGTTTTACTTGAGTTAAGTGAAGATCATTTTTATTTAAGTATGTACATATATATGTATGTATGTATGTATAAAACATTAATTTTATTTAATTTATGTTAAAAAAAAATATGAATTTAAGTTAAATAGTAGTGTGTTTTCATGTACATATATTAAATTTTTAGTGGTCGGTTATTGCAACTTTTCGGTAAAAGCAACAACTCCGATTTCCTTTCGGTTGCGCACATCGAGCTCGTACTGTATATCTATCTTCTAAGATTTTTTCAATAACAATTCCTGAAACATAGTCACACACTAAAGTCGGTTTTTATTTTAGAACATATTATTAAAACATATTTAAAATATTTTACTGAAACTCCTAAAAGTATGCACGTTTTTTATTGTTTAACAAAAGTGTATTTAATAGATTAATTTTAAAGACTCAGCTCGATCGGAATCAAATTCTGTGACATGCCTGTCTGATAACGTTGCCGTTAATATTTTTTTTTAAATTAATTTCATTTGAGATTTTCAAGAAGCTACAGAAACGAGAAGCACAACAATAAAATCAAAGTTATAGCTTATATGAATTTTAAAGTATACTTTAGAGCTCTTAAAGTATAATTTAGTTATGACTATGATTAAAGTTTATTATTCTTTTTTCAACTAATGCTTGTTTCTTAATGCTAAAATTATTCCAAATAAAATTGTAATTTATAAAATTCTTGTAATGCTGCATATGGATCCCTAATAAAAGTTAATGCTGTCCTTTATTTTATTTTTTAGCATTTATTCATTCTGGTTATTGATATCCAAGCAATTTAATCTTTATGCCAATATAATGCGAAAAATTCTCAAGACAATTTAACAATAACCGCATGTAAGTATATTAGACTGACTCACGAGTGTGTGTGGACTTGCAAATGTAGGTTTTTTGTCTTTCCTGTTCCATTAATCGAAAGAAGTGTGCACCAACAAAATTTTAACGATCGGAGTTCTGGGTTTCAATTTACGTATTAAGGGGTTGTGCACATATTACGTAACGCTCAAAGGGGGGTTAAAGATTTGTTACGGATTGGAAATTTTGCACTGAAAAATTATTAAAAAGCGGTGATGATGAGGGGGGGGGGGGGTATAAAATCTCTGAAAACAGCGTTACGTAATATGTGCACAGCCCCTAAGTCTAGTTTACCGTTACAACAAAACTACGTAGAGCGATAGGAAATTGCAATACGACGCGAAAATACTAGAGGAGAAAATTGGTGGCCAATCTTATTTTCCGAGTTATGGGGATTTGAAGTTGCCAGGAACCTTTTTGGGGGTACCCATAACTGGAAAACTATGCGTTTCCGAGACATTTACTATATACAATTTTCGTGTTATTTTTCAATTTTCGAATGACATATTTAAATTGTTTATATTTCGACTAGAGTCGGGGTGTTGGGCGGCAACAAGATTTGTTCAATAATTTTGACATTTGAACCAGTCTAATGTATATACATCCGTATGTTTTTGCAAAACTAGAATTAACTGTAAAATAATATAGTAAAACATTTGTAATAAATTTAAAAAATATAAAGGAAAAAAACGAATTTAAAATAACAAATAAATACTAGAAACAGAACTATAATTTACACCGCAAAACAAACAACAACAAACACCAACAGCAGTGATATCAGAAAAGACCACCCATTTAAGACAGAGCGAAAAAAAAATGGGAAACAAATATGGCTAAAATGTAACAAACAGTCAGTCTGAGCTTAAGATAAATGAAGCCAAATACTGAAATGGACAATAAGGCAGCAGCAGAAGAGGCGAAACAAAAATATGATAAAATAAAAAACAATGGGCAAACTAGAAACATTTATATTTAAACACATGCAAACAAACCTTCTGTTCTGTTCTGTTTTTTTGTCCTTTAACTGCAAAATTACCCAACAAAGAGGAGCAAAAAAAAAATAAAAATAGCAAATGGAAAAGTGCAAAACAACAAAAAAAAAAGGAATTTCAAGTTTGCGTATACATAAATTATTAGCTGAAATCCCAGTTAAAGCTGTAAGAAAAATGGCATAAAAATTATTTAACGCCTTTTTTTTCTTTTTGGCAGATTTTGACAAACCCTTGAAATATACCAGCAGTTCACAAACTACACAAGAGGAAAACTACATGACAGAAAAAAAAAGAAAAACACAGCCAGGCATAAGTTGGAAAAAATTTACAGTAAAAGCTAAAAGGAAAACAACACAAAATGTGTTAAAATTAAAATTAAAGCCGATACGAGGACATTCAAACTAAACATAAATTTGTCTTTAAAACTTCTCTATTTCGATTCTATTTTATTGGATTTAATCATCATTATAAAATACAGGCAATCGAAAATTTGTAGTTTGTATACTTTTATAACGAACTATACACAAAAAACTTTATATAGTATTACACCAAACCTTGTATGTATTACCTTCCATCCTTTACTATAAATCTCATAGAACTTTAGCAATAGAGAGACACAAAAAAATATACTAAAATAAAGTTTGCCCAGCTACCAAATTACTCTACAAGAGCGATATTCTCTATGGAGAATCCTTAAGGTATATAAAAGCAAAAAAAAAACTAAAACAAAAAAACAATTTGATAGATATACAACTCCAATTTAAACCTCCCTGGTAGTGCCATAATACTAATCTTGTTACCCAACAATAAAAACCAACAAACAAACAAACAAACAAACAAACAAACAAACAAAACATACTCGTAGATTAGATTATGACCAAAATGATTTCAGCAAAGAAATGGGATTTTCTTTTTTCATGTGTCTTTAGTTTAACATTATTGTTGTCCATCCACTAGCAACCACTTAAAGGCATATTAAAGACCTTGGCCAGAGAGAAAAATTCCTAAAACAAACAAACAAACAAACAGGACATTCGATTAACATAAAAAAAAAAATTATGCCTTTTGTTTCACTGGGACTATTAAATAAACAGATATCAAATTGTGTTTACTTCAAATCAAAAACGTTTATAGCCAAGAAGAAAATAACCAAAATGAGCTGACGCATTCATTATATTGGTTTTGGGGGCATATGCCAAAAAAAAAAAAAAAAAAATACTAAATAAGGTTTACATGAATACCTTATTTCTGACAATAATGAATAATTTCATTAATGCTTTCGGCATACATATTTAAAAAAAAAAATTAAAGTTCTGAGAACTCTAAATATTTAAAAGTTGTTTTGTGACGCATATCCATTCTTTGTTAAGCGTAGCTTCTTCTCATGCATAGAAAACAGATAAGACGATAAGACGTAATTGTATGGGGTGTCGTATCCTACCGTAGGACAACTGTACAATAGTGATCTCGTGAACTAAATAATCAGCCATGTCACAAAACTCAATTCCGACCGTAAGTGGTTTCAATTCTAAAAGTTATGTTTTAGAAAACGATAAATAAAAATTACTTTTAAAAATAATGAAATCACTTTTAAAATTCAAAATGGAATTAACAATGAATTGTTTTACTAAACAAAACATTTATATCAAAAAAACATGCATACTTTTAGGAACTTCAGTAAAATAAACTTTTCATGATTCCAAAATAAACGTTTACAGGTATAAAAAACGTTTTCATTTTAAATTCGAAATATAAAAGAAACGGCATATAAAGACTGTCATCAAAAACAGCTGAAGACTGTAAATTAGAAACGATCCGAAAAATGTGTCACTTGACCGAATGAAGAGCTTTCAAATTGGCCTGCATTGGTCATGTAGCTTTCTATGTATAATAGAAATGATGAAAGGCAGCTTATTACAAATGAATCTTTAAAGGAACCGATAATAAATATTTCTACAGCTTGAATATAGGCAAATTATATTATAAGATCGCTTTAACCCTCAAAGCACCAGAGAATTTTTTAATGGCTTCTTAATTAATTTTATATAATAACAAATTTAAGATCGGAAATTGAGTGGAATTTTCACTTTCATTTTATTTTACGAATGTCGAACCTGGGCAATAGTCTTTCGAAATTGCTACAAGTAAATTTCTCATTGAATTAATTTGCTATTTATCTTTAAATGTTTTTTTTTTCTAAATGTTGTGTATGGGGATTTTTGTTTAAATTTTTTACAATATGTTTTTTTTTACCGATTTTCTTCGTTTTGTGCAGTTTTTTCGTTTTGAGGCTTTTCCCATTTTACCGCTTTTTCCTAGTTTTGGCGTTTTTTTTTTTAAGAGATTTTGCCAGAGAGCCAGTTTTTGTCTTATGTCATTCGGTTTGGCGGTTTTACCGCTTTTTTCTAGTTTTGGCGTTTTTTTTTTTTTTTTTTTTTTTTGCTTTAAAGCGATTTTTCCAGAGAGCTAGTTTTTGTCTTATGTCATTCCTTTTGGCGGTTTTAATTTTGTGACGAGTGATTTTTGTTTAAATTTTAACGATTATTATTGTTTAACGATATTTTTTCCTTTACCGATTTGTCGTTTTGGTGGTTTTCCCATTTTACCGCTTTTTTTTTCTAGTTTTTGCGTTTTTTTTTTTCCTTAGCAATCTTTTTTTTCCCTTAAATTGTGATAAGATTCTCCAACCGGTTATTGATGAGGTTTACTTTGAGAGTGGAGGCTGTTTTGTAAAATTTCTTTGTATATTTTTTTTTGTTGATTTTTAAGTTTAAGCTCTTTTATAACTTTGACATTTTTTTTCATTAGGCATTTTTTTTTTTTTGCTTGATGCTTAGCATTATTTAAGGGATGCTGTTTCTGTTATGTCTTAGCAACATGTTGCTAGTCCTAATTCATTTAAGTTAATTATTCGTTTATTTTGGAAATGAAAAAAAAAAGTATTAAACCTTAATCCTTTTATATTTTTATTTTAATTCTGTATATTCCTTTTTGTTTCTGTTAAATAGTTCAGAAAATTGTTGTTGCTAAAATATGCATTCGTTTATTTCGTTTATTTAACATGTTTGTATTTAATTAGTTTTGCATTAAATTTTCTGGATTTTTTGGCAAAATGCACAAAAATTATAAGGAAAAGGCTTTTAAGAGAGAAAATCTTTTATTCTGTTTTTTTTTTTGGCATTTCCGTTCCTGTTTTGACTTCTTCTTTTTCGTCTTATTCTGACGTTGTTTTAAAGGCATTTAGTTTTGTAAAGAAAAAGAAAAACGAACTACACTGAAATATGAAATTTATGCTTACGATTTTTTTTCAACTCCCTTTGTAGAAAATGTCTTTTAGTATGTTGTCATTTTTTGTTAGTATTTGGCACACAAGTATTTCCGTTACGCTAAAGTCTACAAACTGTTGTCACTGTCGTCAGTAGGCTCCTTGCATATTTTTCTTTTATTTTGCTCTTCCTTTTTTTTAACGATTATGCAGTTTTTCTTTTTGATTTGCCATGAAAATAAATTTAAAATTACCAGAGACAAAATGGTAAGATTGCTCCTTTTTTTGCAGCTTTTAAGGGGAGGTGTGCAGAGGGGTATCTATGCAACTGCAACTGTAGTTGCATGTGTGTATGTGTGTGACGTTTTCAAATTTCTATGTTAATGTTTAAATATATTTTCATGCTTTAACATAAATTTATGATTTTCTTATTTAAATATTGTGTTCTGATTGCTGTAGCTGTTGTTTAATAAAGTAAAGAAAGAATGTAAAGATGTCCTGTTTGCTTTTAGTTTATTTCGTAACAATATTTCTTGTGCATGAATTTATGTTGGGCAAAGTAAAAAGCTTTTTATATGAAAATTTATTAATAGGATATTTAATGGAATAAATATTAAAGCTAATTTTATGTATAAGATAAGTAATATTTTCTGTTAAGATAAATGTAAAGTATTAAAAGTAAGTATATAAAAAACCGTGCAGCATGTTGCTACGAAATACAGAAGTTTCATTAGGAAAAAATTAAATAAAAAAATATAATTTTTAATTTTTTAAAAAGATTTGCACAAAAGAATATATTCTTGACAGCAACATGTTGCTAGGCTGAATAAAGTCATATAATTTATTTTCTTTCTAGTTTCAAAATTACAAAATTTAGATAAGAAAATTTTTTTCGTACATTTTTGCCCGATACATGTTGCTAGACTGACTACAGAGTCAAAGGTAAGTAGAGGAGTCAAAGAGTTAATTTTCTTGATAATTTAAAAGATGTATAGGAACAAGGAAAAAGAGAGCAATATGCTGGTGTTGCAATCAGGATTTTCGTTAGCAACAAAAGTATTATAAAATATAATTCTTAGTTTTTTTTTTTTGTAAATAATTAATTACAAAATCTTCAATAAATATTTTTTTTAAACATGGATTATTCATTTTCCCTGCAACATGCTGCTAAGCTGACTAACAAGTTAAGGAAAGCTTAAGTAAAAGTGGTAGTTTTCTGGCTAATTTTAAAAATGTATAAAAACAAAAAACAAAATTTTGCAAAAATGTTGATAACGAAAATTGAAAAACTTCAGCAGCAAAATTAATATAATATGTAATACGGGATTTACACGATGACTTTTTCCCTGCATTTTTCTTGAATTTTTTTATGTTGCTACAACTTTGATCGCTTTTGTGTTTTGATGAAGTAAGCCACATGCTGCTGGTGCTATCAACATGCTTAACCGCATGAGAGTTATAACAAAATTATGCGTACAAGAGCTTTTTAGTCGTAAAATCTTTACAAAAAAAAAAAAAAATATATCAACATATACCCATAAAGCTACCAATTCCCAATTATTGCATATATTTTATTTTTCGTATCATGTAAATAACCTTAAAATGTGTCAGACAGACAATCAAGAGAAATCGTAAAAAAAAAATTTTTTATTTAAAATGATTACATTTCAATATTATTTTTGGCAAATAAAATTATACGATGTAAAATGACACACAACAAAACAAAACATTATGGAAACTTTTGTAGTTGCTGTTGTTTTGCAAGGAGTGGTTGATTGTTACTTTTCCATGATGATGTCTGAAATATCAAACTTCAACATTTAAAAACGATCAAGTATTTAAAACGTTTATTGTGTGAACAAGTAAAAGCGAATATAATGAAAGTATTCATCTATTTACTTTGATGGATTAAACATTTAAAAATACATATGTACATACATGCATATAAACATTTCTATTTGAATAAAAAAAAAAAAAAAACAATAGACATACATATAAAAATAAAAGTAAATGACAGCACTTTGGATAAATACTTAAACTAACAGTTCATTGACTTGAAATGTTGACAAAACCAAATGCCGAACAGACAGCCAACAGTTTGGATAGATGGTTGTTGGGTTGGCACTAAGCGCGGATGGACGGATAAAATGTATATGTGCATACATATGTGTCTATGTATATTTCTTTAAATTTTTCTCCATGTTGCTGCTTAAATAAAGCGATATACGTAAACTTTGCCAACAGCGACAGCAATGTACAACAGAATATGTGCTAAAAATAAAGTTTATTTTAAAACATGCTTAAAGTACGAATCGAAAAAAAAAAATCAACTTTTATTAAAGAATTCAATTAAATGTTAGCACAAAAATGTTACACTACAACGGTTAACCATAGGTTAAGTAAGCTCGCAAAGGAACTACAATTGCTCACTGCCATGGTAAAATACAAAAAAGTACAAATATATACATATAACTGGTTTCAAGGATTACTAACATGTTGAAGCAACATTTAGATAATAGTATACACATATACGATTTCCTAACAGAAATTATAGAGGTTCGCACTCTGATTCTTGGTTCGCGGGCCAACCTTGATTGAACGTACATGTTTCGCCATACAAAATTTTGAGAGCAAACCTACATGTTTCATTTTGAACCTTGTTGCGAACCCGTATAATTTACTATTGATAAGTGCTAAATTTTAATAAAAACATTGAACATATAACAAGCATATATTTATATTTATTTAAATAATTAAATAAAAAGGAAAAACAATAAATAATATTAAATAACGAAGTACGAACCAATCTAGAATGTGTCGTGTGAACACATACATAGGTTCGCCATCGTGGTTCATGGAGCGAACCTACTGCCTAACCCACGATATCGAACGATGTCGATCGCTTGATTTTTAGACGTAAAAAATCTATCTTGCGTTCCACTAATAACTGATTTTATTTATTTGTTTAGCTTTTCTTCCAGTAAACAATTAATAAGTTAAATAAAATCGGTTATTAGTGCAACGCAAGATAGATTTTTTACGTCTAAAATTCAAGCGATCGACATCGTTCGATATCATGGGTTAGGCAGCTAGTATTTCAGTTTTTCGTGTGAACATATTATTATCATAGACACGTGCTAAAGTAGATTTGGTTTAGTTGAAAGTCTGCAAATTCTTAAAAATTTTCTTATTATAAGTTCAAAGTTAGGAAAATATGTAGTTCAACAATGTGGAGCAACTTTGTTGAGCAACATTGTTAAAACTAAAATTAAGGTAGGAACAAACACACGATTGCCGCAATGCATCAATTATTGGTCTATTTTATATGCCAATCGTGTGATTTCACAATTTATTGTCCCCTACGGCAATCGAGAACAATAGTGTGCTCATTTTCTCCAATTGTTATATAATTAATTATATAATAATTTAATAATGATAATTTATTTTCATTTTATCAATTGCACGCATAATAATTAAATCCTACGCAATTTTCTTTTTAACAAACAAATCATTTTGCTTTAAATATGTGTATACAAACAAAACAACATTTGCCATTTAGCCCCAGCTGTTCTCAGTTAACGTATAGAATAATAGTGTGAACGGAATGCGGCAATTATTGCCAATAATTCGTTGTGCGTCAATTTACGACACTCAAATTTATGTAAAATGTGGCAATCGTGTGACCGCGGAAATTTTGCTTAGGACAATTTCTTTATTGTGTCCACTTTCGGAGCAATAAAAATGGTGCTAAATTTGCATTGCGTCAACCGTATTATCCTACCTTTAGTTTAGAACAGGCAAACATTAATAGAAGACGCTCGTGCGGCTTGTAGTACCTTCCGCAGGAACTTTTAGACGGCTCTCCGTTACCAACAAATATCTTCCAAATGTCGCATTTAATAACATCCATCATCCATAAAAGATATTTCACAATTGAAACATTGTATGTTGCTTCAATGTTGCCACAAACATTTTGTTTTTTTTTCACACAATTAAAGCTATGTTCAGAAAAAAAAACGTAGCCAAGAGAGCAACTAAAATTTAATTTCCTCCAATTACAATATTTTTTTTAATATTGTTTCGCATTTATTAAAAAATATACAAAAATTACTTTTTGTAGCATTATTAAGCAAAAAAAGTTAAATGGCACTAATCTTAAGCAAAAATAGTGGTCACGTGTTTTTTTTTTTTTTTTTAATGCGTTTAAGCCTGGTACTCTGTTCATAATTTCGTGCGAAATGCTGTCAAACTGTATATAAAATATTTCGTATGAAACATTTGTGAAATTATGTTGTAAAGGTACGGTCACATCTGTCAACCATTTGCCCAAAAAAGCGTAACCACTAAATACGAATGAAAACACTTTTGATTTAGATACCTGCTTATTACGTTAAACAGTTTCCTACATAATTTATAGAAAATGTAATAGAATCTTATCTTATTAGATGCTGTCCAACTTAATAAATAAATGCATAAATCAAAAAGTTTTTCATTCGTATTTAGTGGTTACGCTTTTTTGGGCAAATGTTTGACAGATGTGACCGTACCTTAAAAGTAGTACTGTGTTCTTACATCGGAAAACACGCGAAATGTATATGTTAGAATTAAACATGTTTCTAGCAACATTTTTTTTTTTCAGCAACAAAACAACCAGTACTATGGCCAGTACTATTTTCGTACGAAATTTTAGTCAACAGCTGACAAATTTATAAATTGTAATCAAGGCACAACTAACAGGTATGCGCAGTTCGACAACAAGTACAACAATCCAAAAACAACATGTATTTTGTTGGTATAAAGTACTCAAAACACAAATAATTTACTACATTTTCCTACGACTGTTTTCAAAACTATAACAATTATTCATGTATGCTTTTAAACTGTATCAGTTAGTATAAATCTAAAGTTAGTATAATATAAAGCGAATTGAGTCAGCTATGCTAGAAAGCTCACCTTCATAATACATATGAGTTCTATGTGAAAATTTTCGTACGAAATAATCAATGTAGCTAAACATTTTTCACAAAGTCGAACAGTGTACCATGCTTAAGTCTGAACGTAGCTTAAGTCCTATATTAAGTCTATTACTCTGTTCGAATTAGTAGAAAATGTTAAGCAACATTGATTATATCATTATATCAAAATATGACATTTAAAATGTGGTGTAGAATGTTGTAAAGTTTTAATTATTATTGAGCAGCTGTCAAAATTAAATATTAAATAATGCCCATTTGCTTTATTCGCAACTTCGTTAAAATGTTGCCAGAAACATTTCATATAATTTTCGTCAAGAATGCTACGCAATGCTACTCTTGCAACATTTTTTCACAAACTTTTTATGCATAGTTTTTCTTATTATTATTTTTCTTATGGTATTTGTTAGAATTCAACAATAGAAACGTAAAATTTCCCAAAATCACGAGACAGGCAGTTACCAAATTTTTTAATTTGCAAGGGAAAGAATTCATGTTGCTCAACAATTTGCAACATTGATACATAAGTATTTCATATTATTTCACATGAAATTTAACATATTTGTTGATAAATTTTAAAAGTGGTTACTAATCCTTGAGAGTCTTATGTGACGTAATAATTCAATTTTAAAATTTTATTTTCGTACCCCCGATAGACAATTGACATTACCTGCACTTTGTATAGGGTATCAGGTAAATGTGTACATACAACATTATAAAATTCTTAACAGAAACTGTCAATAAGCTTTTAAGCTTTATATTGAAAAGACAAAGACAAAAAAAAACCACTACTCGTACAATAACTATAATTAAGACAAAGAAAAAAAACAAAAAATCAGTTAATTTGTGGGGGAATATAACAACTACAAGTTGTTGTATTCAAAATAAATACAAATGTTAATAAATTACAAGAACATGAGCGTACAACAAAAATAAGAAATAAAATAAACATGACAAAAATATGTATGAAGTAGATTTTTTAAGGTTCGGACACCGCAGCATTAAAGCCTTTTTGATGGTTGACTTAAATATTTTGCAAATGATATTATTTTATTTTTAGCAAATGAAAGTTGAGAGCGCAAATAAAAATTCTTTTTAGCACTGTGTATATATTTCTCGCTAGGCAACTTTTCGAGTTAAAAACAATAATGGCAATAAAATAGTTCCCCTACAACTGCAACTGTTTTTATATCTTTTAGTGCTAAAATATTCCATCATAAGCTTTAAAGTTTTCAGATAGATCTAATGTTGCCCTCAGGAGTTGTTGCTTTGCCGCTTTTTCAACAACTAATATTGAAGATGAGAGAAAAAGTATTGGAGCACAAAATGTAAAGTAGTATAAGTGTAGTAGTGGTAGCAGGAGAGATCTAAATAAAAAGTATTCGCATTTATACTTTAACATCAAAAACAAAGTTGATGAACTTTGTTTGCACGCACAACTAAACTTATCTACTGTGGAGTTTTTTTTTTTTTTTTTTTTTTTTTTTTGAAATTTCAACATGTTTATTTTTTTTTTAACAAAAAAATTATATACAATTTTTTGTTTTCTTTTATTTTTTTGCTTTAGCAAGCGAAAGTGTATCTTAAAGTTATTCGCGATATGTTTTTTTCCTCTTTTTTTTGCTAAAACTTGTATAGATGTTGTAATAAAGCAGTAAAATAAAAGTAGAAACAAAAGAAAAACAAACAACACGGTAAAAGTAAAACTTTTATCCTTAGGAACATCTTTATAGTTACTAAACTTCCACGCTACATTTATTTCTAGTACAAAAATTATGTTTTATTGTAGAGAGAGGAAAAGTACAGTAAAACTTTAAGTAGAAATCGACTTAAGTTACTTTAATTTTTTTTAAAAAAAACTTTTTTTCGTCTTTAACATTTCGAGGAAAAATAAAGTTTCATTTTTATTTAGCATGAAATTAGCGAAAACAGGACGAAAAATATTTGGTTAAATTAATAAAGTTTCTAGTAGAGAATAATATTTGATATAATTTGGAATATGGAAGGATAATAAAAAATTAAACAAACGGAGCTCAATACTAAAAAAAACTTAAATCGTTCCATAAGAAAGGGGTGGATTTATTAAAAAAATTTTTCAGGAAACCGCTTACATTTCTTTGGCACCAATATTTCGGCGAAAATAATTTATCTTTCCGCTCAAATATATACTATGGGAAGAAATTTCAATAAAAGCCCTCTAACAAAAAATTAAAAATTTGAAAGATCGGTCAATAAATTTCGGAGCTAAACAAAAATCAAACACTTTTTTTTCTGAGGACAGAGTGATCAACTTGGGCCGATTCAAACGTAAAAAGAATATTGAAAATCGGACAACAAATCCAAAGATTTTGCATAAAATCGACGGGACGAATTGCTTCCGATTTACAAAAAATTGTATGGAACCAAACTGTAAACAAAAAAATTTATTATGAAAATCGGTATGCAGGAAAAGAAATTTTTTTGGGGAAAAAATTTCCGCCCGATTTGAGAAAAAATTGGATCCAACTGCAACTAAAACCCTTTCAAACAAAAAAGGATTTTAGTTATGAATTTTTTAGTCGAACTAACTGATGTTCAATCAAATAAATTTTAATTTGTCGGGCTTCAGTTCGACTTCACTAAGTTAAATTGAGAAGGGTTGAACTGACATCATGACATAATTTGGCTGTTCAATTATTACAATCTTCTAGATTATCCATTCTAATAAAATAATATTTTAATTTATGAAAAATAATATTTGGAGAAAACGAACTTAAGCATAACTTATTAAAATTTATTGTACCAAAAAGAGTTTGAATTGATAACTTCCTTCTTTATTTTTTTAAATCGGTTAAAAAATTAAAAGAAACCTTTAAACGCTCTTTTTCAACTTGTTGCTAAATATTGTAAACTTTTCAAGACGCATGTTGTTAGCAAAATCAACATATCAAGAGTAAACAAAATTATTTATAAAATCTTAACTAGTTTGTTAAACAACAAATGTATGCAAAAAATTTATGGATCAAATATATGAAAATTTTTTTGTAATTCTCGTATTCTTCCTTCATTCGCCGTATTGTATTTAGCAAAGCTTTATAGTTGCACATAAAGAGATTCAACTAGAAAATGTTTAAATACACCTGGGGGCTTCCAGACCAAACTAAATTACGACACAAAACGCAACGTAATTTAGCGCTTAGCTTTTACGCTGAAATGTGTAACCTAAATTAGAGCGTTAACGTTGCGCCAGAAACCGTAATGCTTACTCACTTTAACTAATAAAAAACACTAAATAAAAATAAGAAATAGCGATGAGGACGCTAAATTGAGCTGAAAGTAGCTAAAGTTACATTACTTAACAAACAAAAACAGTACTCTTGCAGCCAACTTCACTTCTTGACGCGCTGTCAAAATTGGATTTTCCAATTGCAAAGCGCTGACGCCGCATTATTTCGGTTGGTTTCATACATTTTGTATGGGCATTAGAAATTTTGACAGCCAGACAACGTTTTGCGTCCTAATTTAGGTTGGTATGTTACTCTGTATTGTAATACGATTGCAAATGCGATGCGAAAACAATGTTTATAAGATTGCTTTGGCATTGCAATACAGAGGAACCCCCTGAACGCTTAATAAAGTATTGTTGCAGCTTCCCAAAAGAACATTTTTATGTTCTTAAGTTTAGGTTAGAATTACTAAATGTTACCTCTAATATTAAAATAGTTTGAAAAACAAAAATTTGTGCAAAATAATTACTTGTCATATGTATATGAGAAATTTTTGTAATTATCGTATTCTCTCTTCATTCGAGGTATTGTTATAAAAAAGGCCGGAACGTTGCACATAGAGAGATCCAACAAGAATTTGATGAACTACACCTGAACGGTACCTAAAGGAATGTTGCAGCTTCCCAAAACAATGTTATTTATTATGTTCTTAAGTGTAGGTTAGAATTAATTAATGATGCCTCTAATATTGTCTGGTAGCCGCCCGATTCTTTCTAAATAAAAAAAAAAAAAAATTTTAGCCCAAACAAATCTACTTAAGATTCTATAAAATTTGTTGGCACAATTATTCAAAACACTTTTAGTTATAAATAATTTTTTTAAGATAGTGCTGCTGCTGCTTTGTTGTTGGGTTTATACAAAACGGAAAAGAATTCAACATATCCTACACGCAATTATCCAATCGAAATTTACGCTATCAAGTCACTTGATCATATACTTGATTAAGTCAGCTTTAAGTTTATTGCTTTTAATATTCATTCTCGTTTAAAAAAAAAAAAACCAAATTCCTAAATGTAACTTATGAAACTCTTTGAACAAAGCAACATGTTGCTAGAAATATTATAGCCATAAATATATGTTGACAAGAAGATTGTTAATTATTCATTTTTATCTTTTAATTTATTCGGTCTTTTAATAATTTTTCAAACTAATGGACACTAAAAGACTACATTAAAATCATTTTTTATGTCGACAATATGTTACTCATCATAAATTACAAATACATACAGAAAAACCCTAATCGCTCTATGTTACCTACCACACAATTTAATTTATTTAACACAGATTTCTATAACAAAAAAAAAAAAAAATAAATAAATAAAAAAACACACACACACAAATAATAATGAATGGGGGACATAAATAATATTTTCCATTTTGAAATATTTAAATTTGTATACGAGTACAAATGTATCTTTTATGTATGGATGGACAAAAATAGAAATATTTATTAATCAATATGAATCTGTTAGAATGTGTATGTAAATTTGGTTAACCAAACATGCAGACAATGAATGACCTGTATTCAGTGTTTATTGCAAATGGTCTGTCTGTTGTTTAACAAAATCGTATAGAAATTTTATGTTGTTTTGATGCTGGATTTTATTAAAAAAAAAGCTATATTTTGGATTTGCACTTTTGCAAGGTCAGTTGCAGCAAACCCTGAATACCTCTAACGTTTTCATTTGGTGGTTTAATATTATTTCTGCTTTTATGGTCATTTTTGCGTTGGTTTTTTTCTGTGTGTGTATGTGTTTTTTTTTTAGTTTCAACTAAATATTTTTTCGAAATTTTTATTCAATAATGGTCAGTGAACTTTAATATATTGTTGCTGTTGTTGTTGCTTGTTTTTTTTATTATCTTATTAATTTAACCTGCCTTTTTTCTGTTATTTATTTTACACTGCGCGCCAAAATTTATGGGTTATTGAATGTGTAAAAATTACATATTTTTAAATTTTATTAAGTTGCTTTGTTATTATTACGGTTGTTCTTTCTTTAATTAAGATTTTTAAAAATATTATTATTTAGCCATTGATATTTTTTCCTGACAACATGTTGCTTGCTAAATAAAACTATATACTGGTATATTATAAATAATTTCCTTAAAAAATTAGTGAAAGCCATATTCTACCAGTAACAGTCTAACAAAAGCTTGTCCAATAAATAGAATTCATCAAAGGCCTGCCCAAAACATCTTGGATTCATTTTTGCAACATAACCTTTGTTGCAAAATCTTTATCAACATTTATGTTGCTAAGCCAGTATACTACAATGCAGTTGTGAAAACCTATTTATGGCATTAGATTGTGAACAAGTTACAAGCTCGAAAAATATTTTCCATATTCATGTTGCTCGCAATATTACTGTACCACAAATGTTTCATACAAAACATGTGTCTTAAACATGTCAGCTATTCGTGTTGAACATTCATCTAAATCGCAATACAATTTGCAATAGTTTTATTTCATATATTAAGTAGGGTCCTGTTTTTACACAAAAAATGGCGTTAAATGTTTATGAAAAAATGTGGCAGAAGTAGAACTACTCTTATGAAAAAATTTTTCAATGAAAAAGAAAATACAGCTGATTACTATACAATATACTTTCAAAGAAAAACCAAAAATAAGTGCATGTGATATTTTTCATATGACAAAAACAATGTTGGTATACATGTTTCACACACCTAGTCCCAATTCACACTATGCAAGACTTATTTTTAACCTTTTTAGCTTTTAGGAGAGAGAAACAGGGGGAAAAGAAACGAGTAAACCCTTTTATGTACTCATGAAATTCGTTTTGTTTTCATATTCGTAGTGTTAAGTAGGTATACATACATACATACATACATACATTCATACAAAATGAAGAACAGTTTAAGCAATAAGATGAGTGCTGTGTGAACGCCAATGAAAGTTCAAAGAAGAAATAGTGATAAGTTTTGCAATAAGACTTGAGTAGTGTGAATTGGGACCTAAGGTACAACAGAAAACGACATTATCACTTTGGAGCGCACAATTTATAAACACATATTTCTTCTTTTATTTCTGTTAATTTAAACAGTTTTTGTTTATTTGATTTGCTTACATTAAGACCGTTTTTTCGGTATTTGTTTATATTTTCATTAAGTGGATTTTTGTTGTGGGCATTTTTTAAAAATTCAGTTTTTTTTTATTAAATTTTTTATTTGTGTTTTGAAGTTTTTTTTTTTTTTTTGTTGTATTTGTTATTGTTCAATAAAACAGATAATGTCTTAGTTTTTTGGTGTAAATTTTATATGAAGAAATAAACAAAAATTTGCCATTTCTGCAAAAACATAATGAAAAACATTCGAATTTCTGTCGACGATTGATAACAAGAACACTAGATTTTTTCGCTAAAGACTGGTGTTGTGTTCAGTATTTTTTATGCGGAATTCTCTCCAAATGCATGCATAAATAAAAAATTTGCTTAGAAATTTTGCGAAAAAATGTTGCTAGCAACATTTTAACAAAGCGGGCGAAATAAAGCAAATTGGCTTTATTTCATACGAAATGTTGACAACTGATCAACATTAATTAAAACGTTACAACTTCTACAATTCTTATATACCACATTTTAAAATTCATATTTTCCAAGTTTAATAATCAATTTCGCCTCAACATTTTCTGCAAATTTCAACACAGTATGAGACTAAAAGCAAGATAAAGAAATATACATATGAAATGTTGCTTTTACTGAGAGAAATGTTGACGGAAAAAAATCGCCAGTTTGAACTTTTAGTATGTTTAGGTAGCATTCTCAAGCAACATTCCAAAATGTTTAGCAACTAGTTCCATTTAAATAAGAGATGAAACTTTCAGTTTACCAACGAATTTTTAATGTGTAATCAGTCTCGAAACATCATGATGTCAGTTCAATCCTCCGTGCAGTCTAATTTTTCTTCGTCTGTTCAATTATTACGAGCTTCTAGATTTTTCATTCTAATAATATAATAATTTAATTTATAAAAAATCTTAAACGATCCTAAGCCTGACAATTAAAACTTATCTTATTAAACATCACTCAGTTTGACTAAAAATTCATAACTTAATAGTTTACCAACAATTTTAGCTGGCTTTCTGATACGGTGTTTCTTTTATATCAAACACTTACGGAACAACAAAACTGCTTCAACATGTTGTCCTGTTGGGAAATTTTAAAATGCATTAAAACTATAGCTATGTACAGACGATTGGCAGATCTTACAATATTGTGAGATATGGCAATATGCTGACAACGTACTGACAATGAAAAATTGTTACCAAATGCTAAATTGTCAGTTCAGACGATTGTAAGAAAACCTTACAATTTCATTGTCAGACAATAAATTTATCTGCCAACAATAATTGTCAGTTTACACGGTTGTCAGATTGCTGTGTGGAAAAATTGCCAGATACGTTGTTAAACTTTGTCAGAACAGTCAAAGCTAATAGTATTTATGGACAGCGTTGCCAATAGAAAAACTATCTGACAAAAAAAAGAGCTTACAATTTCTGACAATTATCTGACAGTGTTCACACAATTGTCAGAAGTCTGACAATATTATTGTCTTACAATGAACTAACAATGCTCTTTCTGGCAACGTGGCAAGACACAAATTATAAGTTCAGACGGTTGTCTGACATTTTCTAAACATTTTTCTCACAATATTGTAAGATCTGCCAATCGTCTGTACATAGCTTATGTTTCAAAAGTAATTTTAAGGCATATCTTCATCTTGTATAGCAATATTTCTTGTATCATGTTGTTCTTCGTATTAGCATTCTTAGCAACATGTTGCTAAGATGTTACAAAAATTTTCCTTCACAATAAATTCGTTGTGAAAGTCTTTAATTATTTTAAATTTATATTTTTAATATGGAATAATGGAATAATGGAAATTTCGTTGAAAATAATCTAAAATAGTTAAAATATCGTGTTTAGAAGTGCAACAGTTATCTCAGCACGCAGGTTTTTACTAATTATTGAAAACATATGAATGATAGCGACCGTTATCATCTGCAAAAGAGTAGCTAGGATTACTAGTTTGCAACAAGAATGTCAGTAAGACCAATATGATATCGTTAAAAACATTTTTTTGATTGTACCGCAGTTTTTTTTTTTTTTTTTTTTTTTGCAATGTCAAGTATACTAAAAATTTCAATTTACCATCCCTGAAACATACGAAAGACTTTAAAGGTCACACCGGAAGTGTTGAATTCACTTCGTGATACACAGAGAAAATTCATTAGTCCTGCATAAATTCTAAGCAACGAACTAACGGCTAAGAAATCGCTAAACCTTTAAATGCTGGTTTAGCTAAACTAAACTAATATGCACAAGTGCAGTTTAAGCTCAATATTATTAAAAGAGTAAATTAAACGCCCAGTTTCGTGAGTTTAAATAAGGTGTATGTTTTTTCTTTTTTAACTTCTAGATTTCCTACTTTAAACTCAATTTAAAGCAAAAAAAAAAACAAATAAAATAGATAATCTTTTACTTATTTATTCACACTTCATTAAGGATTAAATGTTGTTTAATGAAACTAGACTTCAGATATTTTAAAATATACTTTAAATGTGACTACGAGTATAATATTCGTATTTTGAAATAAGAAAAACTTTAACTTTTTTTCTATTGTAAATTTTGTTATTTATAAAAGGTTTTTTATTTAAGCTACAAAAAAAGCTTTTAATTATCTGCTTCCTAAAATTTGGTTTTATAATTTTATTTGTTTTATAACCTAAACGTGAGTTGAGTTTTACACAAAAAAAAAAATAAAAAATATAAGTCTATTTTACAATAAATATAATCAAATTAATTAAATCTACTTACATTTTTTTTTATAGAAAAATTTGTTATTTATTTATATGGTTTTTTTTTTTTTTGTTGAAATTTTATTCTGGCGTTTTAATTATTATTTTATATTAATATTTAAAATGAAAAGTTTTTAGTTGTTGCTGTTGTTTTTTTTTTTTTTTAATTCCGTACAGTTTTTAGTTAAACGTTTATTTGTTTAGCGTTGATGTAGTTAATTTTATTCTTTGTATTTCAATAACAGTAGAAGACAAAACTATTCATATATAAAATATGGATGAAGTAGAGATATATGCTTTTTTGTTTGAAAAAGAAAACTAAGTCCTTTAAAAGGATGTTGTTGTTGTTTGATTTATTAATTGATTGTGGTGAAGAAAGAAGATTAACACTTTTTTAACTTTTTTTTTTAAATTGAGGGACTTTGTTGTATTAAGAAAATATATTTTTATATAAAGTTTAAAGAAATTTAGCAAATATTTTGTTAAAGTTGTTTTTTTTTATTATTTATTTCAGTTTAATATTTTTTTTTATAAATTTTAAATGGTCGTTAAATATTTTTATTTCTTTTTGTAGGAGTTTCAAAAATTTTTAGCTATTAAACTTTTAGGTATTTAAATTTTATTGCTTAAGCGTGGCTTAGAATTTATTAGCTAGACAATTTTTATAAAAATATTATTATTTATTTATGGATAAATTTTAATTTAAACTTTTAATTATAATTATATTTATTAGTTTTGCATTGAAGAATTTTAAATAACTACAGATAATTGGTCGCAATTTAAGTTGAATTACAGTCTGTAGACACAATAAAAACGGCAGGCGCAACAGCTATCAGATAACGTAGAAAATATTTTTTTATGTAAAAAATATTTGCCAGTAAATCGAAATTACTATTTTTGTTTTTCAGTTTGTTTATTGCACTTTTTTAAAAGCTTTTTTTTTATTTTTGTTAATTTATTTATTAGAAACTTATTCAGCTTAGTGGAATGTTAAGCTTATTACTCATATGTATATAGAAAACACAAATCAATTTAATTTATTGCACTAGAATTTTTCAAATTCTTTTTATTTATAAAATTTGTTTTTATTAAAAAACTGATTTTCTTATTAACGAGTTTTTAAAACCTTTAAATGAGCTCTGTAAGGAAAAAAAAATATATGAAAACAAATTAAATAAATATTTTAAACATCATTTAAGAATTGCTTCATTGTCATCATGCTCCCTATTAAGTGGTTTTCAACATTTTATTTCATTTTAAATAAGAAGAGTGTATGTGTGTGTGTGTTTGTATATTTAGGTTTAGTTTTAATCGAATTTGCTAAATCATTATTTGTGCTTAACGATTTCATATTCGATTTTGTTTATTTAAGCTTAGTACTCCGTGCTAATTTATGGAAAATGTTGAGCAACATTGATTATTTCACTTGGAAAATATGACATATAAAATGTGGTGTATAAATTTGTATTGTATGTTCTGCTATGAAAATTCCGTATGAAATAAAGGCACCCTGCTTTATTTCGCAGGTATTTTAAAATGTTGCCAACAACATTTCATATGTTTATCAACGAAAAAGTACTACTCATGCAACATTTTTTCACGAATTTTCGACGCAAATTTTTTATACATTCCTTATTCTTTTTGTACAAATTTCAGGCTTAAATTTACAGTGAGGAGTACAAAATCTACCACGGAAATGGTTAAAAATGAAAAACTTAGAAAGTCTTTCAACGAACAGTTTTCTAATCATAATAATCTATTGCCACAATGTTTCAAGACCGCGATCTTTTCAATACAATTCTGTTACACATAGACGTCATTTGGGGAATCACTGTGATTACAAAAATCTTTATGATCGTTAAAATCACTTTGATTAGTAGCAGCTTGTCGGCCGCGCTTAACCCGCAATAAAAATGCATTTCTTTTATTTAATTAAAATTGTATTTTCTTTTAATTTGTTAATGAAGATTATTTTCTTTTTTTTTTCTAAATTTCAAATAAATAATGCTGAATGCTACAAAACTTAATTTATTTCCTTTTTTTGTTTCTGATTAAAAATAAGTTTTGGTTTTTGCTCCAGAGCATTCATTCGTCGTTGTACAGGCGAAAAAAGAAAAACATATTTTTATAAAATTTCTCTGTTTCCTAGAAAAATTTCACAGTATATGGATTTTACACAAGAGTGCAGTGCAGTGTAATTTTTTTTTTTTGCAAAACAATTAAAACGAACAAACTAAAAATGTACTGCACAAAACAAACAATAAAAAACTTAAGTAATCAAATGTAATTAATCATTTTCAACGGCAACAGAAACAAAACAAAAAAAAGCAGAGCAACAAAAAATGTAAGATTAAATATTAAGTTGAAAGAGTTTTGTTTTTAAAATGAAATTTACTACCAAATAATGGAAGGGGTCAAATATATAAATTACAAACCAAAAAGAAATAACTAAAAAAATGTTTCTAATTAAAAAAAAAAAAAACAAGTGGGATTTAGTATTAATTAAGTAAAATTATATTGAAAAGAATATTCTGGTCTAATTTCAACCAACACGACCACTACAGCAATATTAAATTTTTAGTGTACCATAATAATTGTAACAAACTGTTTTTTTTTTTTTTTTTTGCTATTTTCACAGTTTCTTTTTGCAAGTTTTTGAAAGGTTTTCTAAGTTCATTTCGGTTTTGTTACACGACGACCGTTAAGTAAATGTTTTCATATTTCATTTTAATTATTTGCAATTAATTTTAATACTCGTACATGTGTATGAATAGAAAGAAAATAGTTTGTATTTTAAATTTTTTATTTTGGCCCATCATCATCATCACCCCACGCATGAGTATCTTAACATCCACAACCACCGCCGCCACCATCATCTTTAAAATCATTTAACATTGCCACCAACAATAATTTAATATATCAAACCCGTATTCACAAATGATTGTTTATGTTATTGTGAGTTCAATGTTTGCAATTATTTACGAGAAACACTGTTTAACTCTATTAATCGTTTATGAATGAGCCTGCAAGTGATGTTCATAAACGAGTCTAAAGTTTAGTTCAGCTGATAATTTTATATGGCCTAACAGAGATTTTAAAAGAGTCTTTGAAAAGGATGACTTTAAGGCTGAACGACAAAACAGTTTTTGTGACTAATACGACACCAAAACATTAGTACTTCTCAGACAACGCACATCGCATAAAACAAACGCAAAACTGTCCGTTGGACTTAATGCGCCTTAACATTGGTTACAGAAAATACATGTGTTTTGATACAACATACCCACATAAAGTGAAGCCTAGAAGTCTGTTTGTTCGAAGTTGTGGAAAATGTTGAACAACATGGACTATTTTCTTTGAAAAATATAATGCGATTTATAAAACTTGTAACGTTTTAATTAATTTTGATAAGCTGTCAAACTTCCGTATTAAATAATGCCTGCCCATTTGCTTTATTTAGGTGCTTTGGTAAAATGTTGCTAGAAATATTTTATATGTTTTTCCTCAAGAAAACAGAGTACAACATTTGCAACATTTTTTCATAAACTTTTTTCCTCGTGAAATACTGAACACAATACTGGTCTTACAACAAAACAGGCTGAAACGAACCTCGTTGTATAAAGTTGCATCCTTTCATATGATGCAACTAAAATTAAAACAAGATGAAAAATAAACTAAACAATACAAAAAACATTGACGCATTGCTGTATAACAAAGAAATTGTTTTTGGTGTATTTTAGCATCAAACAAGTGACTTAATAGGCAAAAAACGTTTTGTCGTTTGTTGATGTAGGTTCAGCCTAAGGAGTTTTTTAACGACCAGCACTCTAGGCATGACCCCTACTAATGCAATGCATTGTACCAGAACTACTACTAGGGAAAGGGAAGATAGTTGTCGAAAATGTAGAAGAAGGGTTAATTCTTTTAAAACTCTGCTATTGCGCGGTTAAATTTTTAAAACTGTTTGAGAAGTAATTATACCCTTCATTAAAAATGGTGGGGGTATTGTCACTACGTGTGTAATTTCCACAGTATTTATATGAGAGCCATAAAATAGGTATATAAACTCTGGATCCTTATAGATAGGGAAGTTAAATAAGCTATGTTCGTCAGTCTGTCTGACCATCTGTCCGTCTGTCTGTACGTGAAATCGGTTTTCCGAAGCAACCAAAAGATTTAGAGACTTGGGTCTTAGACAAAAGTGTAAATATATAATAAATATCGATTCTGATATTTTGATACAAAATTAAATGAAGATACTTTAGTCGTTTGCCATTTTCTCTCAGTGTATTTATTAAAGTTATTTTTATTGCTTTGTTTGTTTTTATGGTATTTTTTTTTTTATTGATAGTTTTATCTTCTAATTTATTTTAGTATTCAGGCTTTATGGGAGACATAGAAAAACATCTCTATTAAGATCTTCTAAGGCCTGGTCAGACGAATCAAATCAAAATCATAGGCTTGATAATATTTGTTACAGCATTTTTCGTCTTTTACTTCTTTTCCATCTTGGAATAGTTTTTTTTTTCCTTTTTGTAAAACAAATTTATTATAAATAAATAACAAATGAATTGTTGTTGTAAAAGGGAGAAATCTACTACATACATAATCGTGTACATACAAGCAAAGATGATTTACATGTTTTATAGAAAACAAACAAATTTAGATAAAATATGAAATCAGAAAAACATATAAATACACACCCATGTATACTACAATGTTACAAAGACGAATATATACATACATACGTACGTACGTACAGAGTCATATACATTAACAAATGTCCCAGAAAACATATTTCACATCAATATGCCAGCTGTTAAAAAAATTGATCAGACAATTATCTTTGGTGTTAGTTTGCATTCCCAGAAGGATGCTTAAATGGCTTCGAACATTGATCAGAAATTATTCCGTCTGCCGGCCGATTCCAAATCAGTACTATATTCATTAAAGAAAGCAAACAATATTTAAGTGCGATTAGCCTCGGATAGAATTTTGTCAAAAGTATTTTCGGTCAGCATTTTATAGGAATCAAAATATCCCACTATTATTTTAAATGTGAAAGTTTGTATATTTAGATGTTTGAATTTTTGTGCCATTTCACAACAGTGTAACTCGAAAGCCGCTTAATGAATTTGTATGAAATTTCATAAAACAGATATCATATTATCCATATTACTATACATAAATATAGGTCTAAAAAAGGTACAAATTAGAACTTTTGGTACTTTTTTGTCTTAGATTTTTTTTTTTACATTAACATACTTTAAACTTTCTAGGGGTTAAAATGAGGAAAATTTGGTGCTTTTGGTACTTTTTGTTTCTGGTACTTTTTTTTCTTTCGATAAATTTAGTATACAGACAGTTTATGCCTACATTAACATTAGGAGCGAGTATGAAATACATTACAAAAAAAAAATGTTAAACCATAAGTACGTCTTTATTAGTCTTTGTCGAGTATACTTCTGGCCTAACCGATTATCGCTTAAGCTGGTATGTGGGATAACACTTTACGACTATTAATTATTTGTAGGCCCAAAGTGTATCTTAAAAAACTTCTTTTACAAACTCAAAACAAATTCAATAAATGTTGTTTATTTTGGATGGGTACGGGGAGGATAGTATGCCTTCTTTTTTCCCTCTAGCAGTACTACTGATTTTATTTACCAGGTTACAATTGTATTTTAGCCGACAGGTCTAAACAATCCTATAAAAAGTACAACAGTTGGATAAATCTGAAAAAATCTTTCCTCTATTTGAGAATTTTTACACAGGATTAGCAACGCATATTTTGAGAAGATTCAGATATTTGTCAAATATTTCGACGTATAATATTCAATAATTCCCAGCAAAACTTGGTAACAACATACATATAAGGATGGTGCTGGCTGAAGTGTTCAGTGCTTTGAATTCAAAGCATACTAAGACTTATGACCTGAGTTCAATCCCAGGTTAGGGCAAGTCAATCTACATCATAAATTTCCCTAAATCATATTAGTGTGGCATTATATTAATTGTTGTTGGACTGTTTAAAGTGATGAAGGCACAGCACTGGTCACTAAAAACTGTTCCGAGCTAATTTACACCATAGAACCCTCCTTCGTCTATTAGCAGCAGCGACGGTGAAGTAAAACAAGTAATAAAATTACTGTTCCCAAAAGTTATTGAGTTTACTGAACCCCAGATACGCTGCAAAAATACGCTAATAAATTACCAAATGCGTATTAGCAGAGTGTTACAATATAATTAATCTTTTTTTCAAGATTTTCACCATCTGTCTTCTCTAATTTGTCCTTTTTTCCCTAAGTTCTGGCACACTTCAATGCATAATTAGGGGTCATTCCTAAAAAACTACATAAAATGCGAATTACTTTACAGTTGTTATTTTCAATTACTTTTCATTTAAGGCTCGATTATGAATTGCAGCCGAACTTCAGGTTCGTTTCCAGCAGGCAACGCTGGAAAATTTCAGATGGCAGTGGCCATCCGTAATACAATTCTCAGCAACTGGCAACGCAACTGAGGTCCGCTTGCCATCCATAATTGACCCATTTCCCTCTCATACTCACTCAAAAGCAGTTTCTGTGTCCAGTAGTTTAACTCCCGGTAAAGCAAACAAATTTTTAAGAGAGTAAAACAATAAATGTTGAGTAGAACAGTGAATAGGGGCTGTGGGCACATATTACGTAACGCTGTTTTTAGAGATTTTATACACCCCCCCCCCCCCCCCCCTTCCTCAACGCTTTTTACTAATTTTTCAGTACAAAATTTTCAATCCGTAACAAATCTTTAACCCCCCTGGAGCGTTACATAATATGTGCACAGCCCCATACACAACTTGGCGTAAAACACACTTGGCACGTGTTCAATGCTCAGAAGAGACGATTAGTTTTTACTCCGTTTTTTTTTTATTAAAAAAAACAAACATCTGCAAAGCGATTAGCTTGTTTCAAGAAAACATCCAGGGGTCTTTGACCGGAATCGAACCGATAAGCTCCGAAATACTACACACCCATTTTTTTTTTTTTTTTAATAACTTCTAAATGTTGAAATTTTAAAGATTTTATTTGTAAATCAATCATTCCTCAATTGCGAAGTGCCTTGGAAATTTTATCATTTGGCGTACTGAATTATCTCGAACATAATGTAAAGGACTGAAAAGGACTGTCCGCTTTTATATCAACTCTTTATACGGCTTTTGTTTAGTTTTAATTCTCAAATACTTTCGATAAGAATTGTGCGGAATTTCGCTGGGTAATTTCTATTTTTAATAAAAAAAATTTCATCTTGTCCGTGCCGTAGTTATTTTATATTTTAAAACTTAAATGCCTTTTTGTTAATAAAATTTTTCTTTCTCATTCTATTTCACTTGCAATGAATGAATAAATGAATGTATTGTTGTTTGGAACAAAAAAAAAACTAAATAAAAATATTTTAGATCACAGAGTCCACGGAAAGAGAAAGATTGAAAAAGACAGATGAGAAAGGAACCTCAATTGTAATTGTGGGTATTATTTTGATTTCGTTTTTTTCTTTTTCTTCTTCTTCTTGTTATTAATACACACATGCATACGAGAATTAAATCACATAAAAATAACAAAAATATGAAAGCAATTGAAGAGTATTGAAAGACAATGATGATGAAGCGGTGGCATCAGCAGGGTGAGCAGCAGCAGCAGCAGCTGTGAAATGCGAGGGAGTGGGAAACATGAAACACAACAAACATGTTGTTTTAAATAATGATGATAATGACGTTGTTGTTGTTATTCTTAATTATGATGCTGATGCTGATGATGGTGGTGGTGGTGGTGGTGGTGGTAATTTTTTTTTTTTTTTTGGTATCTCTGTTGTTGCTGTAATTGTACGAGTATATGTTAAATATATACAATTTCACATTTTTAATACAATTTCTTTATGTAACCTTATTTATCCAAAAATAACAACAACAAACAGCTACTTAATGCATGGGAGTGAGTGTAGCTACAGACAGTAGAATGGTCTTGTTGTAAATTGTTACTTTTTTTCAATCATATTCGTAAATACTTCATGTTAATTCAATCATATTATTATTATTATCTCACATTAATACAATAGCCCTGTTCGCATATCTAGTGGAATTTTTCTTGCATCATTGCAGTTTGTTAACTTAATATATGTAAAGGCCATATCTCGTTTCATTTTTCTGTAACCCTTCAAGTTATCGATTTAAGGAAAAAACGTGAATTAGGGCCTTTTTATATTAAGGTAACGATTTGTGTAACGTTATTGTACAGCATAGTTCAGTATTTAATGCAAACCGTCCTAAAAATGCAAAACTTTATTGCAAATTTAAATTAGAAAATAAGAGGAATTATTAAGTACCAAAATATTTGGTATAAAAACATGATAAAGCATGATAAAACATGATATTAAATTAAGTTTTAAACCGAAACTTTAGTTAGAAACAACTTTGTTGTTCACAGATAATTTAATAAATATGCAAGTGTTCATTGTTGTTCAACCAACGTAGTTGTTAAATTCCTGGTATAAAAAGTCTTTCATTAATTACATAAATTTTTGTAATTAAAATAAAACTTTTTCTTTCATAAAATGTATAAAATTTGCATGCTTTTTTTTTCTATTTTTAAATATATTTTGTATTTAAAAAATTGTTAAATGTTTGAACTCAAGCTTTTCGAATTCTTCGCAGTGAAATTTACTTCTACTGCTTTATTGTCTCCACGATATCAGTATTGAAAATAAACCTGATATGACTTTGTGAGTACCTTAGAAACTAGTCGAAGAGGTGACGATCTTTGGGCTTGAATTTCGAGACTTCAATGGCTTTTTTAAGTGTAATTTTAAGCACTACTTCTACTTCAAGTAAGACGAAATTTATTTGAATAGTAAATACCTATTAATGTTATTTCCCTCTTAGTTATTTTTAATTAAAAAAAAAGAGATAAAAAGTAGGTAAAATAAATAAAAAAAAAAATATTTCCAATGTCTGGATTTGAACCAGAGCCAGTTACTTATTCTTTACTCCTTAGTTATTCGAATACAAATTGTTTAATGTAAATAAACATTTACGGCAGTATGTATAATGAAAAGTTGACATGAAGTTATCATAAGTGATGAAATTGAACTGGATCTTATTGAGTTTTTCCACATGCTGTGCAATCACAAATCATCGTAGATTATAGTCATGACTCCCGACTACAATCTAAAGTGATATTCAATGTCAAATTGTAAAAGAAAACTCGCTAAGCTTCAGTTCAATTTCATCACTTATGCTAACTTCATGTCAACTTTTCATTATACATACTGCCGTTAAAAATTAAATGCTTATAATTTGGCTGCAATGCAATTTTTAGTGGGATTATTGAAATTTTTTTGTTTCATTTTCTGTTTTTAAGGAATTTGCTTTCAGTGTAAAATTTCTAAAGTTTCAATTAATTTGTTAAAGTTTTGAGTAGAGTTAATATATAAAACTATTTGATGAAAATATTGGTAATACACATATAGGGTGTTTTTTATAGAATGACACAACATTGAGTTGACATCACTGCTTTATTTGAGCACCCATTTAACAGCTGATGATGGTTGCTTTTTGTTTAGTTTGCTTTGAAATTTCATTGTGAATCGATTTACACCAGAGCAACGCGTGCAAATTGTTGAAATTTTTAATAAATGTTCTATTTGTCAAACTGATCGTGCAGCGGGGGCTATATATGATTCACTCAAAGAAACGTTTAATGAAAAAATAATTTCACGTAATGGCCCAATTAATTGGCCACCAAGATCGTTTGATTTAACCCCATTACATGATTTTCTTTGGGGGTTATGTTAAGTCACTTGTCTACGGCGATAATCAACATTAGAAGATTTATCGGCGAAATACGGCCGCAAATGCTGCGAAAAGTTGTTGAAAATTGGTGTTCCAGATTGCGTCTTCTACGCGCCAGCCGTGGCGGCCACATGGCGAAATCACATTTAAACATTAATTTCATAAAATTTTCTTTCCAATAAAGTCCGTTTCATTGATATTGAAAATATTTTTCTTTGTTTTATTATGATTTAAACTTGTGTCACTCTATAAAAAACACCCTTTAAAAATTTCTCAAAAAGTTTATACGATATGATTGATTGATCTTGCAGATCATTCCTGGAACTTCCCGATAAATAAATTGTTAAAGCGGAAAATATACAATAAATTCTGGAATTCTACAATCAAATTTTTTTTTTCAAGAATTTTTAACCTCAATAACTCACAAACTATTGAGATTTAATTGGCCGCTGTTTTTCACATACTTTTTTAGTTTTTATCTTTAAATTTTTATAATTCTCATTTGATGTTTCAAAGTTTTTAAGTATAAAACTTTTCAAACTCGTATGCTGATGACATACCATTGGCTTTATACAATTCTAGGTTTTTTAAAATTCATAATAAATAACAAGTTTTTTCATAAAATCAATATGACAACGAAAAAAAAAATTAAGAGAAAAAAGTCTCTTTTAACAATTTAATTATAATTTATTTGTTGAAATTATGTGCTACAAACAATTATTTCTTTGGTGTTGAATTTTAACATACATGTGTGTTTGTTAGGGTATTCAATACGACGCAAATACGGTTACTCGATTAAATAAAATTGAATTATATATTCTATAATTATAATAAGAGCCTAATACAAGTTTTCAATACATGGAATTAAAATTTTTTGTTTCCTTAACTTAAGAATATTTTCTTCAAATATGTAACAGTTTAAAAAAAAAACTGTTACTAAAAAAAAACTTAAACGCAAAATTATTCGTTTATTAAAAAATAGAAATCCAATTAATCGAATACCCTGCTGCTATTGATTCAAGATGTTTAGTATATAACGAGTATTTAATAAATCATCATCACAATAATTTAAAGTTGAGAATAAAGTTGTTTGTTCAGGGACCTAATGTTTTATATAAAAAGAAAAAAATTTGCAATATTTATGTTTTTGTTTTGTTTTTTTGCAATCTAATAAAAACGTTTCGCGTATAAAATTATTTGCAATTATAAAAAAAAAAATATTTTTTTTTCTTTTTTGAAAGAAGAATATTGATTGATGATGATAAAACTTTACTTGTTGCTGGTGGAAGAGCATAGCTTTGTTAAGTGTTGAGATAGCAGCCGAGGTTAGTTAGTCAGTGAATTTAATTAAAAAATTTTAAAAGTTATTTAAAAGGCTTTAGTCGTAAAGTGAAATGTAAGAAAATTGTTTTGCTTTTGTGCTTTATGTTTAAAATGATCCCAAAAATTTCCAAAAATATGTTCTTTTCCTTAAATATGCTAACAAATTATTTCATTTTTGAGTTTAGTAATATTATTTTTCTTTTCTCCAGCTACAAATTTTGGCTCTTTACGGCCATTCGACTAAACGAATTATTTCGAAAAACTGGTATTGCTCAAACAAATCACTTAAATACCAAAAAACAAAATGTTAAAGCTTCGTGTCAAATAAGCAAAAACTACAGGTTGCTGTACGAAATATGAAAAATTATGCTTTAAATAATAGATCTCGAATATAAGCAAAAAGTCAGTTTAAAAATTTAAATAAACTCAAAAGAAATGTAAAAAAAAAAATTAAAAAAATTTGGGCAGATTTTTAAAAAAAATTGATAAATTTGAAAATATGACAAAAAAAATGTAATATACTTTGGCCAAAAATACTAAACTTTTTGATCTCTGCTTGTAAAAGTAGATATTTTCAATTAAAAGTAGTCGAAAATTGCACCAAAAACAAGAAAATATACAATAAAAAAATTTAAAATTTCCTAAATATGCAAAAAATATGCTGTAAAGAGTTAAAGTTATGCAGTAAAAATTAGATCTCTAAAATTAATGAAAATTTATTAAAATTGTGAATAAATTAAAAAGAAATACAGAAAAAAAAATCAAAGAAATGTTTTATAAAATGTTTCATAGAAAACTTCGTTAATTTTAAAAAATAACTGAAACATTTTAAAATTTAAATAAACGAAAATGTGATTTGGGTGGTTCCTTTTTGTAAAATTTAATATAAAAATATGCAAAATATGCATATGTTACAAAAAATTAAAAATTCCCAAAACATTCGAATATATGCAGAAATTATGCTGTATAGAGAGTAAAATATGCAGTAACAATTAGGCCTCTAAATAAATTTTAAATTATTTAAATTTCTAGTAAAGTAAAACAAATCAAAGAAATGTTGGCTGCTTGTAGAAAAATTCCAAAGTTTAAAAAAAAAAATTATTGAAATATTTCAACTTTATTTTTACTGAAAATTTAAAATAAAAATATGAAAAAATAGTCAAATGCTCGAAAAATAAGTAAGTATGCAACAATAAATTAAAAATGCATTTTAGTAATAAATATACAAAATTATGCTGTAAAAAATAAAATATGCAATTATAGGCAAAAATTGGCACGAATAAATTGATGCCAAAACTCTTAAAAAGTTCTGAAACGTATGTATAAATATTTCATTTGTTTATACCTTGACCGCACAGGAAAATATATGCAATTGCATATTTGTGGTTTTGCTGCTAACAAACTTTAATTTGACCGAAAAAATTTATATATGTATATGTATGTATGTATTTGTTTGTGTAAAACACACTACACTCTGGTCTTACATTTCAAGTATGAACTGTAGAACTTTTACTGAAAACACTGTCAGCAACAATGTTGGGCAACATGTTAACTACATCCACACATCACTCTAGTAGGAGTCTGTTTTTGACATGCTCTCGAAACAAGAACAAAAATCTGCAGCAGTTGCTTTTAAGCAGCCTTATAGTAGGAAAAAAATTATCTATAAAAATATTTGCAATAAAAAATTTACTATAAATCTAGACAAAAAAAGGCAACAACATTTAAAGCTTAATTTGATGGCCAGGAAATAAGTTAAAACACTTAAGTCAAAACACTTTAAATGTCTTATTCACAATGAATACTAATATATTCCATAAAACCGGATTTGTTTTATAAAACAAGTTTGTATGCATTAAAAAAACAGTCTTATGAAAAAGTTTCACCACAAATTCATCATACAAAGTGGAAAGCTGCAAGCAGTAGATACAAATTCTACTAGAATGAGTCGTCGTTGGAATGCTGTTATTTTTTACTACAAAAATTTATTTTATTGTACGGTGTTATTTTCATACTTAATTGAATATGTATGTACATATGTATGTATGTAGGTATGAAATTTTATATTAATTGAATGCGTTCCAATTCAATTTAAGTTTGTTGGCCTTAGAAAAATTCAAAAGAGAAATTTCTAAGAAAGTGCATATAAAAGATTTTATTAAATATTTCAAAATTTTTTTTTTTAATTAATTTCTCGTATACATATTTTCAAACACTAACTAGTTTAAATAGAAGTGGAAAACTGATTTACGAGTATTTTGTAAAATTTTTTAAAAATTTTTTTTTTTATATTTACAAGATTTTTCAATTCTATTTTTTTAATATATTACATATTTTTAACATTTTCATTTTTACTTTTGTTAAATATGTGCTTTTTAAAATTCAGTTTTAATTGTTATTTAAAAAAAAAATTTTTTTCTCAATAAAGTTTTCGTTTTTAATTTTGATTTCTTTTTAACAATCAACAAATAATCTTGAAGAAAAATCTTTATATTGAAATTCTTTTACATTTTATCAGGCACTACTCACAAACACACACACATACAGTAGAAATACAGACGCACACATAAACGCTAAACATTTTTATCTGAAATTCCTTAGTTTTAAACTTTAAACTTTTGAAAGCAAACAGCAACTTAATCGAAATTTCTTGTGCGTAGCCATTTTTAAACCGGAAATAACTGACTTTATTGTTTTGTTCAGTCGTAGACATTTGAAATTCCACTTATTAGAGGCATGAACAGCAACTTGTTTTTGTTTTTTTTTTTTATATTCACCTTTTTTGAAAGACTCCATAAATTGGCAATTAGATTTCCATATATATTTATGCATTTATTTTCTTATTTGTTTTTATAAATTCAAAAAGCTTTGTGGTTTTTTTTTAACTTTTAGTTATTAAACTTTTAGTTTTACAGCATTTGCAACAAAATGAACAGCAACACTTTTTTACAGCATAAATTCTTTTTCTTTCTTCTCAAAATTTCTTTAATTTTGAAAAAGAAATTCAGCGGCTTAAAGTATGTTTAACACCAACACGCACACTCACACACGCACACGAACCGTTAATAATTTCATTCAAATTTTTTTAAAGAAAAAGTTGTAACTTTTTTTTTTTTTTTTGTTAAATTTATCATTAGTTTGTCTACTTTCCCCGTTAAAGTTAAAGTTAAATGTTAATTAAAGTGGACTTTATTGATGTTCTCCAGTTTTTTTTTTCTTACAAGCCAGGCACAAATTTAAGCATTTAAATGCTTTTTTCTTTCTTGTTGTGTTTTATTATTTATGATTTATTGTAAATTATTATTTAAACATACGAATGAATTTTTTAAAAAGTTAAGAAATATATGCACGATTTTCTTTTTTAGATCGCTAAACAATTAATATTTTCCCTGTAAACCGTTCGGTTTGAATGTTAGAATCGAACTATTCGTTTCTCTGCCAAGTTTACGTACACTTTGCCAGTTATCATTTTCCAATACAATTATCATCATCATGATGATGATGATGATGATTATGTTGTTGCTGTTGTTGTTAGTGTGCGTTTTATTTCCAATTTATTGTATTGTTTTTGCTTTATAAGTCTATTCTCATTTAGTTGTGTGTGTTGTTGGCGATGTTGGAAATGCCGCAGTCAACGACATCAAACATGTTTGAAGTGAATCAAACACAATAAACCATCCAACATTTTGGAAGGCTCCAAGCAACAGAGCTGCCATCATTACTTTTTACACATTTAAAGCACGTTGGAATGAATATTTCATGTTTATATTGTTACTATTTTACATAATTTAAAATTATTTTACTTGAACACAAGGCTGGGATCTCTAACAACTCTTACAAAATTGTTAAAAAAAACATTTTAATATTTCAAGGGAACCATCCGATAACGATAAATTGGTGATATATAAATCGGGTATATGTAAAATCCTCTTTTTCTGCTTAACAACAACTAAGTGGCCAAATGCTAGAATAACAACTTGCAGCCCACATCTCATATAAAATGTAAAGTACAAAAAAAAAGTAAAACTTACAACTGAAAAATGTTTAATTAATATTGGAAGGTGTGATTAAAATTGTAGGTCATTTCAAACTAGACAACTCGATCAGCAAGTGACAAACGTGATATTTATAACCTTTTCAAAAGTATTAGAATTATGGCACATCTATGAACAGGTATGGAAAATATATGAATCAGGGTCCGAAAATTTTGGGATTGACGAGTTTAAGAATAATAAAACAAGTTGTTTATGCTTAATGCAGTCGTCGAATTCTCTTTCGGAAAAATTACAAAAGTAGGTAATCGTACACCTCCTAAAAGATTCGATCAGAAGTGAAATTAAATAAGTGAAATTAAAGAGCAAAACCCTTTCAATTCTTCAACATACAATTATTCTAAAAAAGAAGTCGAGAGGAACAGAAGAACTCTTTATATCCACTTATTTTCTGGTGCAGTGATATCATGTACGTTCGAGCTCAATACCAACACCACCACTTATTGTATTTCTACTCAAGGTCTTGTGTAAACTAATTTCCACAAAATAGCCTTTTTCCTGCAAAATTCAAGAAGATTTTCTATTTTACACAAAAATCTTTCTAACATTGATTTGAACTACAAAAAAATCATTTGTGTAGTATTTGCGCTTTAAATAACAAAAAAACAGCACTTTAATTTAAATTCACTAAGAGGATGGGACAAAATATTTGAGACTATAAAAAACATAAATTGGAATCATCTTAACAAAACTTTGTTAAGTCTGTCTTAAGTGTGAATATATCTTTAATAATATATAACATACATACACATATAATTTTTCATACATACAAAATCCAAATGAATAATATAGAAAAAATGAGATCACGTACCTGAAAATAAAAGAGTAATAAGAAAAATATAATTAATAAAATATGCATAATAATAATTAATATATATTGAAAAAAAAATAAATTATTTTGTAAAGTAGTCTGAAAGTAAACGATTTCATATTAAATAAAAGTTCTTTAAATTCATCCCCATTAGTGACCAAGCTATGGGTAAATATAGAATAAAATAATGCAAACGAAGTTGTTGGTTGAAGGTTGTATGACTTCAGAAGGTTGCTTAAAAAATGAGGCAGCCTGATATATTTCTCCAACAACTTGAATATAAGCTGTGAATTTCACAGCTGTCAGGTAGTGTGCATACATTATTTTTTTCTAATAAGAATAAAATAATTAAAGAGAATATTTCGGAGAATTTTTTTACAGATCTTAACAAAATATGGAGTATATTCGCTTTAATAATTTTCTCGTATAATAACCAAAATAATTTTGTATATTTTTGGCGATTTTATTTACTAGGCATTATTGTATGTAATGGGCCACAAAATCATTCAAACAATCTTATTGTAATTCTCTTATAATTGCAACAGCATTTGTTTCATAGTAGCTCCAGTGCACAAAATGATGCAATTTAAAACTATGTACATTCTGCACAATCCACAAGTTAATATTTGTAATATGTACCTACAAACTGAGAAAAAGAAAATTTATTTCACATACTCTTCTGAACAAGTCATTACATGTTTTAAAAAACCGTCTGTCCGTTTGTCTGTACGTGAAATTGGTTTTCCGAAGACACAATAAGAGTTGCAAACTTGGATCTTGTACCCATGTGTCAGGATTTGTCTGAAGACAATTCCTAATGAAAATCAGCAAAATTTAAAAGAATTATATTTTATAAGTTTTTTTTAGGACCAGCACGCAGGGGATGGCCCTTACTTCTGTAAGGCATCATAAATAAAAAGTGTTTCTTATGGAGTGACACAAGTTTAAATCATAATATAACAAGGAAATATAGTTTTAATATCAATAAAACAGTCATAATTGGAAAGAAAATTTTATGAAATTAATGTTTAAATATGATTTCGCCATGTGGCCGCCAATGCTGGCGCGTAGAAGGTGCAACCTAGAACACAAATTTTTAACAACATTTCGCATCATTTGCGGCCGTATTTCGCCGTTTTTCTGTTTTCGCAATCATGAATATTCAAGCGTACAACAGTCCCGTTTTCTTAATAGTTCACCTTATCGAGAGTGCCCTGTATCTAAACAATATGTTAATAAAACACATCAACAATATTTCATTCCCATACACATCATACGGTTGATAACAAAGAGAATTATATATCAACAACAATCGAGCTGCTACATGTTAAACTACCAACGCGCCGGTTTAGAGTTTCTTCATTTTTATTTTCTTTTTTTTGCAACATCACACTTGAACATTAAGACCTCTACCACCCGCTTGAACTAAACAAGAGCCATATTTACATGTACACACACTAACCAGAAAAATCCCCCCTTTTGGAATAGTATAGACTCTTTCCAATAATTATTATGCTCTCTGGAAAAAGAGTTTCATCTCACTTGAAAGCACTCTCTATTAAATTAATTCCATTTGATTTTTTTTTGTCAATAATTCTCTCTGTTGTTTACAAGGCATATGTTTTTGTTGTTGGTGTTGATTTTTTTGTTTTTATAACCGGCTTTGTCGCCGCTCTAAAGCAACAACGACAACAATAAATTGTTGGATACTTTAGTGGGGGAAAAATAAAATAATGTGTATGTATGTTATTGCAACAAGAAAAAATCACACAATCATCATTATCATCATGTGTTTTCTTTTGTATTCCATTTTAATAGTATTTTATATCTCATCTACTACCAGTTCCAATAACGCCGCGTAGTAGTTGCAGTAGTAAAATTGTGTGTAAAATTGGGGATATCATGTTGGCTCATCGCATCGTGAGCATCAAACATGTTGTAAGCATACAAGTAGCAAAAATTTACGCACTTGTTTGAATGCGCCTTTTGAATTTATGTTGTCAGAATGTCCGGTTTTACGCTGGAGGTATAATTTTTTTTTGTATTTCTAATATTGTTGGATTTTTAAGCGAACTAAGTATCATGATTTCGAATACAACCCAACTTCAGTTTATAAAATTAGGGGTTGTGCACATATTACGTAACGCTCGAGGGGGGGTTAAAGATTTTTTACGGATTGGAAATTTTGCACTGAAAAATTAGTAAAAAGCATTACGAAGAAGGGGGGGGGGGGCGGGGGTATAAAATCTCTGAAAACAGTGTTACGTAACATGTGCACAGCCCCTTACCTAATTAGTCCCAAGCAGGAAATTCTCGCAGGGTTGCCAGTATAGGAAAATATTTGGTAACGATATATCTGTCATATCTTTGGCGTACTTGTTTATCGTCTAACCATACTTCTTTTAATATTTCGTAATGGTAACAAATACAGTAGTTTTCCGATTTAACGAACATTCGATTTAGTGAACATCACATTTAACGAACACTAAAATTTTTACTATTGAGTACCTTATATAACGAACAAAATTTTTTCTGTACTCGGTTTAACGAACAAAAGTATAAAAAAATATATAGACAGCACAAATCCACCATTAGCACAATCCTAAAATCAAAGGAAACTCTTTTGAGAGACCTTCAAGAAAATGCAATTAAGAAAAAGATTTCAATTTGTTAAATACATAAATTTTGAATTTATTTTTTTTAATTTTTCCGTTCCTCATATTATTAATAAAATCAGTATTTTTAATTATTATAATTTTAATAAATTATTAAAAAAATTTCTATTATTTTTTTTGAGTTTTGCATAAAATAGACGACGATTTTCTCTTTTAATTTAGTACTGGATATTAAGAACAATTCAGTTTAACGAACAAGCCTGACAACAATTAGGTTCGTTAAATCGGAAAAATGCTGTACATAAATTGATACCTTAAAACATGTACTAAATTTAGGAAACAAATTTCCAATACCAACCAACATGAGTTCTTAGAGCAGGCACGGCATTGCGAAAAACTCACCATCCACTGTTGTGCATTTTTGGCGGTGTTATTGGTCCATAATTCTTTGAGCACTATACGTCGATGATTAGCAACTTCTTTTGGGTTGAATTAAATGATCTGGACACCAACCAATTGTGGTTTTAACGGTACGACGCTATGTGCCACACAGGTCATACCATATTGAATATTCTTCACGAGCGTTTTGAAGGCATAATGATCTCACGTGATCTGGCCACCGAGATCGCGTGCGATTTGATTCTGTTAGACTTGTTCTTGTGGGGCTTTCTTTAGTCGCTGGTGTCTGCGAATTAGTCACACACCACAGCGGTCCTCAACACCAACAACACCCATGCCATCGGTCAAATTAAGCGTGATGTATGATCCCGAGAGTCATGGAAAATTGGAGATTTCGGATGTGCTCGATTAAGAGAAGTCGTAATGGACATTTGAACGATTCTATGCCACACACATAATGGCTGGCATCAATAGGACTTTCAATTGAATAAAATATGTCGATGATATCTGACACACATACTTTGTTTTATTTAAATTTAAAGATAGGAAGTGCTTAATGAAAGACCCTTTACTACCTTCGTACAAAGTTTTCATTATGCAGACTGAATTTAATTGTCATTGGGAACTATAAATGTGATAGATTATATTACAAAGTTAAACTGGTTTTCGGTGAAACTGGTGATTTTTTCCATTATAATGTTGAGCAAATGATTGATCGATTGATCTATGTATGTAACGGGTGTTTTTTATAGAATGTCACAACTTTCAGTTGGCATCACTGTTTTTTTTTTTTGAGCAGCCATTTAACAGCTAATAGTTGCTTTTGAATTTTTGATAGTTGAAATTTTTAATCGAAATAATTGTCATATTCGTCAAACTCATCGTGCAGCGGCCACTACAATTGATTTCCTCAAAGAAACTTTTGATGAAAAAGTAATTGCACGTTATGTCCCAATTATTTGGCCACGAAGATCGTGTGATTTAACCCCATTTGATTATTTTCTTTGGAGTTTCGTTAAGTCACTTGTCTACGTCGATGAACCACAAACAATTAAACAACCTCGAAATCAACATTCGAAGAGTTATCGGCGAAATACAGCCACAAATGCTGCGAAAAGTTTTTGAAAATTGGTGTTCTAGATTGCGCCCTCTACGTGCCAGCCGTGGCGGCCACATGGCAGAAATCACATTTAAACATTAATTTCATAAAATTTTCTTTCCTATGAAGCCCGTTTCATTGATATTTAATATATGCCTCTGACTTACCGTTAAGCAGTAATATTCATACATCAACATTTGCCGATGATACAGCTTTTCTAAGCGTTCACGAAAATCCTGTAGAAACTTCCCTCAATTTACAAGGGAATATATACAAATTGCAAAATTGGCTCAAACGTACTAAAGTTAACGAGCAGAAATGTAACGTAACTTTTACGTTGCGCAAGGAAACATGCCGCCTATAAAAATTAACACCGAGACCATACCGCAACACACTATCGTCAAATATCTAGGCGTTCATCTTGATCGTCGTTTAACATGGAAATCGCATATAGACGCAAAGTTAACCCAAATGAAATTAAAAGCAGCCCAAATGAATTGGCTTATTGGAAGAAATTCTATACTAAGCCTAGACTGTAAACTTTTATTATACAACGCGATCCTGAAACCAATATGGTCCTATGGAATCCAGTTATGGGGCACTGCCTCAGCATCGAATGTCGAAAAAATTTAAAGGCGACAGAATAAAATTCTACGTACAATTACAGCAGCCCCCTGGTATGTCAGAAATCGTCGAATTCATAAAGATCTAGATGTTACGTTGGTGAAGACCGTATTTTCAAAAAACGCTAAAAAATATATAAAAAAAACTTGAGGTATACCCAAATGTACTTGCACTCAATATTTTAAATTATAGAGGCCACACCCGGCTGAAAAGGAGGGATACTCTTTTTCTCAGCCGTACACGAGAGATGTAAAGCAACATAAATTAACCGTTGAAATTACAAATATTGTTTAGCATTGGCTTAACTTATATTTAATAGTTTTTAGATTTAATATTTGAAAAACTTATTGATAATTTAATCTATAATTGAAGATTCAATAAATAATAAAATTTATAAAAAAAAAAAAAAAAAAAAAAAAAAAAAAAATTATTGCGCCCTCTACGTGCCAGCCGTGGCGGCCACATGGCAGAAATCACAATTAAACATTAATTTCCTAAAATTTTCTTTTCAATGAAGCCTGTTTCATTGATATTAAAAATATATTTTCATGTTTTATTATGATTTAAACTTGTGTCACTCTATAATAAACACCCTATATGTATGCACAACAATGCAGTTAGGGTAAATGTGTAAATTTAGATAAACAATAGTGTAAGTGTGGCTGGGTGGGCTAAGAAAGTTTTGCTATCACAAAAGATCAAATTATTTAATAAAACAAATACAAAAAAAAATTCTTTTGAATTATTATCCGCATTTCAGTATTTTAGATAATTGATCTTTTTGTTTTTCTCCAAATGAAGAGAATTTTATATTAACCAAAACACACACTTTGTTAAAAAACAAAAAAAAAAAACAAAAAACGTGTGGCACTCGGGGACTGCCGCGGTAATGCTATTGCATAGCATTTTTTATCAACTTATGGAATTTCAATTTCAGTTTTTAAGCTATACTGGAAGTGCCCCAGACAAAGAAGGGGCACCCTAGTCCCCCCAGGTAAAAAATGGCCTTAACTTAGTATCCTGGTTCTAAGCTACCTGCCACCAATTTTCAGCCAAATCAGTTCAGCCGATCTTGAGTAATAAATAGTGTAATTAACACGACTTTTTTTATATACATTTATAAAAATCCCCTCAAAAACCCAGAAATCTCGGAAAAATTCCCGGGAAAAGGTGGCAACACTGGACGATAATTCCCAAAAACATGGACAAAAATCCTCTCAAAATCCCAGAAATCCCGGAAAATTTCCCGGGAAAAGTGGCAACACTGGAAATTTTAAAAAATTTCAAAACGGCAACACTGTATAATCATCATACATAGACTATACAAAAAAGATGTTTCCACTTCAAAAAACAAAAGACTTAAGAAACAAACTTTTCAAAATTTCTTGATTCGGTCGCCTCAAAGCCCGTGATAGAAGCTATAGCTTATATATATATATATGCAATAGCTTAAAACATATTTTAAAAGTCATTCATATAAAATTGTTGTTGCTGTATTGTCGTAACGTTATTTAACTAAAAATTTGACAGCTGAGTTGAATGATCGATCGGAAGTACTCAATTTATTATCAAACAAAAATCGAATATGTATCATTTCGGTTGTGATTTTTTTTTTTTTTTTTTGCTTTTAAGTCACGATATATTTTATACAAACATTCGGATTGGGTGTGATTGCTGAAATACAAATCCACTCTTATTTTTTTTATTTTTATTTAAGCAGTTTTATTTTTTTTTTTTTTGTGAGCATGTTGCTCAGAAAAATTCAATCCGAAAATAGAGCGTAAAACAAGTTGAAAAGAAATATATGTATGTATGTAAATAATAAAAATGTTGTCTGAGGTTCAATAAAACACAAGATACCAAAAAAATTTATATATATAACAAAAAATAAAAAACATGCATCAAAATTAAGAAATAAAAAATACAATCATGTTTTGTGTTGTTGAGTGAAGGCAAACACAAAAAACTACTTTAGTTGCAAACAACAAACATTATTACATACATACATGCAACAAGGATAAGCACTTGGCAGAGAGAACTTTGTAAAACAGCTGGGGGGGGCAATGTTGTATTGTAATCGCTACCATGTATGTCTTTATGTATGCAAGTGTGTTCGAAAAGACATATTTGTTTTTTTTTTTTTTTTTTTTTTTGAAGAACATAAAAAACTTTTTCGCAATATAATTTTGTATGAAATTAAATATGTAGTATATAAATTGATTGTTTGCCAAAATATGGAATTTATTAAATACGAAACTGACATGTGAAAATGATCAATATGTAACAATAATAATACTTTTCAAACATGTTTGTCCTTAGAAAAGTACAATGATTTTAACAAACCAAAATAAATAACCGTATGAGTTTGATTAGTTGTTAGTTGTGGCGAAAATGTGCAATGATTCGGTTTGATTCTAAAAGTTCGAGTTGTATGTTGAGTGTTGCGTTAAATTATAAGGTTCTTAATCAGCGTTGTCAACTTTGAAATTTCAAAAGGCACCAAAATGGAGAAAAAAACGCGCCATTTAACAAAAAACGCACCAAGTTCAGATTTTTTTTTTTTTTAATTTTTATTGAATTAATTTTGCGTCTTTACAACATTTAACTTAAGTCCAAAATTCTAATGTTGATATAATATTGTGGCAATGCATGAAGTGAATCATTCTCCACCCTTTTTCAATACTAGATAATATTTCGACATCGGATTCAAATTGTACTGCTAATGGCATGATATCATATTTGCAATGGAATAAATAATTTTGTACAATGCTGGTTGTTGATGTCGGTTGTAGCTAAATGGGCTTAAAGCTGCAAAGAGTTTCCGTGTTCCAGCATGCCGAACAAGGTTGGATATTTAAGCGTGATATCGCATTTGCAATAAAAACATCTTGCTTTTGTGTTATTTGGTCAAGGCCGAATCCATTGCTTAAACTCACATTGTGATTCCCAAATCCTTTTGTATTTCGCTTATGATCGCCTTTCTTAGACTCCATTATTGACACTAACTTTATATATTTCTTTTAGTAAATATAAATTTTATTAATTTTAGCGTTACAACCCTTTATATAAACTTTTACGCATTTTATAAAAAACGAATAATGATCGCAAGTCTCAAGAATACTTTGTTTTTGCTAAGCTCTTTAACAGACTTGACAACAACTTTTACGACAAAAAACAATTATGTACTCTGAAAATCTAAAAGGGACAACAAATTTCTTATAATGAAATGTTACAAATTATCTATAACAACAAGACGGTTTAACGGTTTTTGTGAATGTGTTTTGGTACCTCTTAAACATCATTGCTCTTTTTATGGTCTGTAAAATTGAATGTAAAAATTGTACACAAATTGAATGAAATGGTATTGAAACAGTTGTATTTTTTGTACAAAATTCTTTTTTCTCTCATACTGAAACTGAATACCCAAAATTAAAAAAACGCACCAAAATTAAAGAAAAAGCGCACCACGCACCAACTCAGATATTTTTCGCACAAAACATTTCGAAAAGCACCAAAAAAGGTGCGAAGCGCACCAAGTTGACAACGCTGTTCTTAATGCAATTTTTTTCTTTTGTCAAATTAATTTCTAAGATCTTGTTGGCTGCGAGCATTCATTATTTTTTATTTTGTGGCAATTGCAACTTATACAAATGACTTTATTTACTTTTGTTCTTTTGTTGCTTTAAATGTTGGTTTATATGTTTTATTCTTGATGAATTCATGTTTGTGTTTGAGAAATGTGAAGGGAATTCTTCGGCACATCCACTGGCACAAGTTTTATATCGTAAAAAAGTGCTAAAGTTGTTTTTTGGTTTCGATATTTAAGACTTAAACAGCTTAAAGTTTAAGCATTAAACAATCAACATTTAATTTGAAATAAAAGTGTGAAACTCAAAGCCAGAGAGATACCAAAGTCATGAGAGAGGGATACGGAGGAGAACTAAAACGCCCTTTGTTTTTCATCAGTGAGACTATTTATCTTATCTTAAAGATATGTACTTCTAACTATAATTATGGAAATGCGAGTATGTATGTGTATGTTTTTATAATAGTAATTTTTGAAGGTTTCATTTTGCAAACAAACCACAGTCTTTTTTGAATAGATGCACCTACACATACAATGAAATATGTATATTAAACAAGTCAAGTTAAATGTAGTGGTAAAGATTTTTGTATACCTATACAACTTTAAGTTGTTGTTGTATTGTTGCCTCTATATTTAAAAAAAAAAATTTTTGGACAAAAAACGAAATCAATGCAAAAACACAAAACACCAGATACGACATACTGACCATGGTGGAATAATAAGGTGCGCGTATCAACGCAACAACAAAAAACGACATGCATTTTGTTTGTGTAAAATTCATTCAAAATTGTCAATACAAAGCTGTATACAAAACAAAACAAAAGTTGTTTTGTATGTATTTATTGGTTATGCAAAAACAAAAAGCATAACGTAAACAAAAATATTCATGATGGCGGCCAAAAATATAAACAACTTTTGACAAGACCGAATTAACTTACCATATTTTTGCAGATTATTTAACGGTCAAAACACAACCCTACAAAAAACCATATTCCTTCTTGCGCAGACCTGATTATTAGACCATGATACTGACAAAAATAAAATGAAAAATTTGCTAAAGAAAAAAAGGCCAACGTCACCAACAACTTTTTCATACACACAAGCACAAACAAAAACACACAGAAGTTATAGCAGCAGCAGCATAAAGCATTATCAGCGACAGCAACTACAGCAGCAACAATCGGAATTGTAGTAAAAGTTGTCGAGTGGGTATTTTGAAATTGTATATTTTAAAATTTTTCGAAATGGGAAATATTTGGAATTTAATTGAAAATCATAATCGGTTTAAGTAAAAGCAAGTGATTCCAAGTTAACGGACCCAGTCAGCGGTGCTAGCGGATATGTTGCATAGAACATGTTTGAATAAAAATTTATGTTTTGGGAGTAGATGTTAACGGACTCTATGCCGAAAGTCTTTATAGCTGTGGCAATAAGTTTCATATGTAGAAAAGCAGTTCTAAATGTTTAAGTGGTTTGATAAAAATATAATTGAGTTGTACTAAAAGTTGATCATTCGTTTTTCGATTCTTTTGATTTTTTAAGACATGGTTCTGCCCACCATAAGAAAGTTATTCAATTTGAAATGCAATATTTTATAAGTCAAATTAAGCCGTTATTCCATATTAGAAAATTACTCGTAGTGAGAAAAAAAAAAGCAGCAAGTAATTGTGCCAGAACTTGGTTAAAAATCCTTCAATATGAATAAAAATTTGCCCAGATATACTTTACTTTGAATATGGAGAATACGATGGTGATATTAACTCAAAATGAGGTTATATCGACTTAAGTACTTTTTCCTTTTTGCCACAGATAGTTAGGAAAGGTGCGAACCTTAAGGACGGAAGTGATGGCTGGCTATCGGAAAAATTTCCATAATAATGTAAATTCTTTCTGGCTTTATTAGAGCCACTATTTCTGCTTAAAATATAGCTGCTTCATCAGCAAAACGATAGAAAGGCTTACGGTGGAACCCTTTTTATTTCAAACGGTCATCTACTACCGAATGCGCAGACGTAAGATCTTCGAGTTCCATTTGCGGTATGCACCATGTATGTAATTGGAAAGTTTTCTCTATTCTGGAGATATTTAGTATGTAATAGAACCGCGCACAATCATAGGTTATTGTTTACTTGAGGATATAATCCTGGATATTACATGCAGATCAAACGGAATTAAATTTAGACTCAGACAGGACAAGAAAATTTTTTAATTTTCTCGCCAGTCTCTACTTGCTTACTTTCATAGTTGCACCGATCTATAGTACCGATTCGTGTTCTTCGCAAACTTTGTTGTACATTTAATTCCACCGATAGTTTAAAGTTTAGCGTCTAGAGATAATTCATGATGCAGTAGCCGGTCCAGCCAGTTTGAATTTTCACTGTTAACCAGAGTTGTTGATGTGCTTCTCAACATATCAAATAGCATTTTTTTATTGCTAACTGAGAGTTTCTAAATATTTTTGGCGACTTGACTAAGAGATGAAAGGCAAATTGGATGACAGTATAAAAACTTGTATCTGTCCATGTCAGGAGATAATCTACACGACAACATATTGGCGTGCTATATTGCAACTGATTTCCCTTTCCATGTCCGCACATTAGTGAAACCGAGTGGGAAGTTTGCTCAGTAACTCTGCTTAGGATTCTAATTAGGGGTCATAAGTCGCTTTGTTAAATTTTGGGCATGGATAATTCGGAAGCAAAATCCTGCTGAGACTTGAAAAATGTTAAGATTCCAACAAATTTCTCAATTAGTTTTAATAGATTATTTTATAGCATTTTTCAAGTTTTAAGGTTGAAGCGGCAAAACAGCCACATTATAAAATGGTACTTTTGTATAAAACGTCCATTTTTATAAGAAGTACTTTTTAAAACAATTAATATTTTTACATTTTGGTCTTGTTCTTAACAGGTACTTTTATTAAAAAAAGGGACTTTTTTATAAAAGGTAAAGGACCTTTTGAAAAAAGGTACTTATTTTATGAATGGCATATTTGTATAAAAGGAACGTTTTTATAAAAAAACTTTTTTTATTGAAGCTAATTTTTTCTATAAAAATTGCTTTTTTATAAAAGGTACTTCATTATTAAAGGTACTTTTTTTAATAAAGATTACTTTTTATAAGAGGTACTTTCTAAACAAGGTAATTATTTATTAAAAGGACTTATTTATGAAATGTAGTTTTTCTTGAGAGATAGTTGTTTTATTAAAGGTACTTTTTTATAAAAAGTTTTTTTTATAAAAGATACTTTTTTATGAAAGATACTATTTTACAAGAAGTAATTTTTTATACAAGGGTTAGCGGCAAAAATGCCAGATTTTAAAATGGTAACTTTGTATAAAAGGTACTTTTTAATGAAAGGTGAAGGATCTTTTGAAAAAGGTAATTTTTACTAACAGGAACGTTTTTATAGACGCAACTTTTATATAAAAGGTACTTTTTTAATAAAGATTACTTTCTATAACAGGTACTTTCTAAACAAGGACTCTTTCTTTAAAAGGACTTATTTATGAAATGTTGTTTTTCTTGAGATATACTTTTTGTATAAAAGGTAATTTTTTAATAAAGAATGTTTTTTATAAAAGGTTTTTTCTGAACAAGGACTTATTTATGAAATGTTGTTTTTTTTGAGAGATATTTTTTTTATTAAAGGTACTCTCTTATAAGAAGTCCTTTTTTGTAAAAGATACGTTTTAGTAAACGTTCTTTTTTATGACGGGTACTTTTTATAAAAAGTACTTTTGCATTAAATATATTTTTTACAAGAAGTAATTTTTTTATAAAAGGATTAGCGGCAAAATTGACACATTTAAAAATGGTACTTTTGTATAAAATGTACTTTTTGCAAGAACTACTTTTTTAAATAAGTTATATGTATGTATATAATAGTTCAGTTAAAAAAAAACACTTTCTTCAAAAAAAGGTTGTTTTTGTATATGAAAGGTAAAGGTCCTTTAAAAAAGCCTTTTTTTACAAGAGGAAATTTTTAAAAAAAGGAAATTTTATAAGCGAAAAGTAGTTTTTTATAAAATTAACTATTTAACTGATGATTGATTTGTTTTTAAAATATTTTTTTATAAAAGGTAGTTTTTTAAAAATCCCTTTTTATTAAAAGTACTTATTTATCTATGTAGTTTTTCAGAAAAAATTATTTTTTTAAAGACAGACACTTTAATAGAAACAAATAGCGATTCTTTCACAAAGTTCTTCTTTATATTTTAATTGTTCGGTTCAAAAGAAAATTGTAAAAAAAAAACTGTAATAGAAGAGTTTATGGGACAGATGCTGTCATTTTGGTTACCATTTCTTTTTCTTTTATGTTCTTCAATCAGTCACTTCGTTAGTCATTCATTCATTAATTTATTTTAATTATTTTATGTGACAAATGACTTTTAGTTCGATACTTCTTGATGGCGGTCATGGAGCTGTTCATTAAATAACTAACATGAAGTGAAGTGACTGAAGTTATTTCATCGAGTAGTATGTGATTGAGTTGAGAAAAACAAACAAAAAAAGAGAGATATGTTACAACAAATATAAATACATAGTACATATGTATATTATATAATTGCTACATGAGAGATAATTTCAAAGTATGTAAAGTTTTATTTACAAATCACATTTTTTCCATAACATAACAAAAATTTTAATTGTGATTACAACATAGAAATATTTTTTAACGAACAACATAATTGTAATACATTAGTTTTCTTAATTAAAATTTTTTATAACACTGAGATTAAATTAAATTTTAAAACAGATGAGGGAGTGTCTTTTGTTTTGTAGTCAAATTTTGAATGAAGTATAAGTTTTTGGTTATACTTTTTAAATTTTAGATGTTTTTGTTGTGTCACATCTAAAGATTGATTGGCATTTGAATTTCACTTTTTAAAATTAAGTTTTTCTCTTCTTTATATCTAAAAGTTTCCCTTTAAAATTTTGAAAAGATTTCATTTCAAAAATGAAAACTCAATTATATACTTTTAGACATTAACCTTTGTGTGACGAACTGAATACGTACGTGTGCGTGTACATGTTTTGCAAACCCCAAATAAAATTGTGTATATCTTTGACCAATATTTCAGCTTATCTCTTTTCTGAATTTAATTTTGAGAGTCAGTGGCTTTTGTGCCAATTTGTTACCATTTCAAAAAAAAATTTATTTTTTTTTCTTTAGTTGCACATTCCAAAAATACTTGTTTGGAATGTGCTTTGCTGCAACTAAAAAACAAATACATACATACACATCAAACAAAATTACATTCTAACTGTTGTACAACAAATAATCAAGTAAGTAATCATAACAAAAACAAGTACAACAACAAGATGGAATGAATTGACAAGAGAAAAAATAAGAGTAAGAATTCAATGGAAAAAACTTGCTGCGTATCTGTGTCAATATGAACGTAAACTGCAGTTATCCATTGCAGTTTAGATGAAATTTCAAACACGATATTAGAAAGCAACAATTGCGCTAAGATTTGTGGTAATAATAACAAAAAAAAAAATAAACAAAAACCGATTGAAACAAGTCATTCATTACTTCAGCTAGATGTAGAGCACAGTGGGATTTAATAATTTCTTAAAAATTTTTTTAATTGTGTTTTTTAATTTACTGCCTGGCTCACGATGTCAAACGATGTCGATCGCTTGATTTTTAGACGTCAAAAATCTATCTTGCGTTTCACTAATGACCGATTTTATTTAACTTTTTAATTGTTTACGGGAAGAAAAGCTAAACAAATAAATGAAATAGATGGTTTGAGGGTCACAAATCATTTGTTTTTCGTTTACAATTTCAGCATTATCGATCGGTCGACATCGTGAGCTAGGCAGTTAATTTAAACAACACAAAGAAAACACACACACACACAACAACAAAGTTTTAACGACCGATAAACTGGGGACAAAAGAAAAAAAGACGTGAATCGGCCTGTATTTTATAAGGCGAAATGTCGCCCCTTTTATTTGGCACATAAAATTTTTAATCTTTTTATTTTTGTTATAAAATGTGTTCAGCACTTTTATGTAAAACATTAGGCGGAACATTTTTGTGGAACTCTTCACTGTCTTTTTAGTCTTTTTAGCGCCTTTCATGAAAATCATGAAAAACGAGCACAAAGTCGCTATAAACAGCTACATAATTTATTAAAATATCTTTTAAATTTACTACTTATAACATATTACTACAGATCTGCAAAAATACTAAAAGTTAAAATTTATCTTAAAGTCAAAAAAAAAAAAAAAAAAAAAAATTACCAAAAATTATTGTGTGTTTTAGGGTTAATTTTAACAATTTTCACAATTAAAGTTAAAATATTACACAAAACCCGATTATATAATGCAAGTTTTTATTAAAGATGTATTCTATATTTTTTATAACACTTTCCAGAAAAGGTACAAAAATGACCCCTATCATGATAAGTTACAGGGTTAAAGTAATTTCCGAAAATGTTTTGATATTACTTTACAAAAAATTGCTTATAAGCCGCAGTACCTACGTGTTAAATTGACAAGATTTATCATGATGTTTCATTATGACTATTTTGTAAAGGGGACAGTAGATCCCGCTAAGACAGAGAGCGGTCAAGCGAATGATTTAAAAAATTCGATATTATTAGTTTTTTTTTATAATAAAACAAGGAAATATCTTTTTAATATCAATGAAACGGGCTTTATCGGAAAGAAAATTTTATGAAATTAATATTTAAATATGATTTCTGCCATGTGGCCGCCACGGCTGGCGCGTAGAAGGCGCAATCTTGAACACCAATTTTCAACAACTTTTCGCCGATAACTCTTAGAATGTTGATTTGTAGCTGTTTAATTGTTTGTGGTTTATCGACGTAGACAAGAGACTTAACATAACCCCAAAGAAAATAATCTTAAGGGGTTAAATCACATAAAATTAGGAGAAATTATTTTTTCATCAAAAGTTCCTTTGAGTAAATCAATTGTGATGCCAAGTTTATAAAAAACTCCTTTTACAATCTTCTTAATACGCAATATTTTCTTATTAAGTAATAGGGGAAATCACTCTTAGTATTGTTATCATTGCAGATCTTGCAAGTCTAGCTTATTTTCATCAGTTTGCAGCAATGCAATAACAAAATATGTAAATAAGCTATACCTGCCAGATCTGCAACGGATGCAAAAGCCGTTTTCAACCAAGAGTGATTTCCCTAAATATAAAAAATTCCAGCCAGAGATTTGTAAGTGAAGTTGAATTTTAATATCCATAATAATACGAACCATAGAATTTAACAGTGCTCTGTTAACAGGTTAACATTGACATAAAAAACTATATAGAATGAGTGCAGTAAAAAGTAGTTTATTATAGGAAGGAGTCAGCGAGGGCGAAAAAAACATATTCGAATTGACGGGCTGTAATTTTTGACCAGACAAATTACAAAGACCTTGTATAACTGAGATTTTCAGTATCGTGCAATTGAACCAGAGGCTGTAAAGTTAAGAATACCAATTAATTTTGTTTGATCAGAGTTTATTTCGGTGTCGAGTTTTAACGACACATTGGAGTACTATTACGGTTTAATACATTACAATCCTTCAATGAAGAGTTTTTTTCCGTTTAAAAGCCTTTTTGTGTGTCTCTCTCTTTAACTTATTGCCGGTATTGGATTTTGCTTTTTTCGCAAGTTTTTTTTCAGTTTGTTCGTTGTTTGCGTTGTGATGATTGTTAGGCTCGATTTGTGCTTTTTTCCGATTTAGTAATTTATTTTGCGTTTTAGCGGTTGTTTTTCTGAATTTTACATACTCGTTTTATGTAAAATTTTTTAATTTGGGGAATATCGGTAGGAAATCCCTCGCTTCTATATCCGTTTCCATATAAACGAGAGAGGGAGGGGGAGAGATGATGTACTATTAATTTAAATGTCTGAACTTTCAAAAGACAATTACTTAAAATTTTTTTCCAAATTACTTAAATAGTTTTCTTTTTTCTGTTTCATTAAGGTTTGAAATTAGTTGACGGATTCGTTATTTTATTTATTTCTTTTTATTTTGGTATTTTAAATTTGTTTCGAATACTGCAAATTTAATCACAGCCGGTTAATTTTTTTTATCAAGGAATGTATGCCCGGCGATCCGTCTTTCTTTATAAGAGTATGTAAATCACAATTTTTATATTAAGAAATCCCTCAGCCAGTTGTTCTTATGTTCACTGTTTCGATGGGCATACAAAATAAAGTCCAAACGATTAAACCAATAAAACAAACAACAAAGTTTTCAAGCTCTCGTAAATTTTCATTTAGATTTACTTAAAAAAACTCTAACAAAGGTGGAATTTAAAGAATCAACAAACAAAAACAGTAAAAATAAATTAAGCTCAAGAACAACAGCAAAAATCGATATTTTTGCGTTTTATTTATTTATTGTTTGCCGAAAATTTCGCAACAGTAGCAGCAGCCTTCCTTCCCACAACTAAATCCATTTAATTTACGTAAAGAAAATTAAATACTGATTCGAACAAAAACAATGTTGTTGCATTTTATTTCGTTGCTTTAAATTCTGCATGCCCATGCAAACAATCGATGAACATTGTTTTTGTAGGAAAACAACTACAACTGGCAGACCATCTATTCACCTACAAAAATCGCTCATATTGTAATGCTCACATACATACATACATACACACCCGCCGTTTTAATATTTTTCCAAATAGTAGAACAGCAAAAAACACAAATTCAGACATAACAAATCATGTTTGTTTTTATTTTGGTTTTGCAAAATGGTGGAGCAAAACGGTGCTTGTTTTATTCAGCTCTCACTTTTTACCATTTAGTTGTTGTTGTTGTTGTTGTTGTTGTTGTTGTTGTTATTGTTGTTGCTCTTATTGGCTTTAAAAATTTGATGTTTCTTTTTTATTCACAATTAAAAGCGAGAAGGTATTGATGTGTTTAAAGCGGCAACAACAATAACAACTACAGCAAAAAAACAAAATTGTATTTAAATCAGCACCAAATAATAAATAAAAATGAAGGAAAAAACATCAATATTTCTGGCAAAAACACAAGAGACCGTCAGTTAGTAAACAATTTTAAGGTTTTATTAACATCCAACATAACTAACAAAAATGTAGGCTAGGTCAGGTAAAAGTTCACGTGTTTTACAGCGACAAGAACTATAACAATAAAAAAAAACATTAGAAGCAAAACAGCACATGGAAGAGCACCGACAGCAGTAAGCACAGGAGCCAGACATGGATATTTGCTATTTTATAATAACATATAATCTACTAGACGGACCGGCAAAATAATAATTTGTTTTGCTCATAAAGAAAAAAATTACTTAAAAACAGACTTACAACAACTACAAATATTTAATGATACCTTTGCACGAATTCGCAAACATAATATACCTTCCAATGCGATAAATCTAATTACTGAGCTCCCTTCTCTTTTGTTTTTTTTAATCTTCCTAAACTTTCCCCAACATACAAAAAATAATGTCTTATTAATGTAATTTTCTTTGCAAAACAATTTTAAGAAAAACAAATGCATGCTTTGTTATATTTTTTAATTTTAAATGCTGATAGATGCCAAAATACTAAACGCACAATTACCCACAAAACCTTCCTTCTTCACTTCTGTGAATAAATATTTTTAATTTAGTATAAGTTTTGTCAAGATCACTTGATTAATTTGGTCATAAAGTCCAACACAAAAAATGGTCTCGCCTATTTATCTTATAGATTAATGGGCACACAAATCGCAGTAGATAGATTATAAGCCAAATGTATACCACCGATTGCCAGAAATTTATTTCTCCAAAATTACTGAATTCTTTTGTCAGATTAATTTTTTTTATTGCATCCTTCATTTGAATAAAACAAGAAAAATTAAGAATTTCCCAACGAGTTTTAAATTAAAGCTGATAAGTTATCAAATGACTTGAAGTAAAGATATGTATTTAACGACTTGGCTATAGAGCTCACGTTTGGCAGTGTGGTCGTCGAAGCGGACAGGAAATCTAATGATCAGCTTGTCGCTGGTCTCGAAGCATTCTATTGTCAATTAAACCCTGCGTGATGGCAAAAAAATTTCTTTGTCAATTTGAACTTTGGTGCAATTTAAAATTTTCTTTTTCTATTTACTTATTATGGACTTTAGAAATGTCTTTCTATTAAAAGAATACCAACTAACCATTTAAATAATATAAGTTATTTATTGATTATAGAAATATTTAAAAGTTTTGAAACTTTGTCACAACTTTGAGTTGGCATCACTGCTTTATTTGAACATCCATTTAATACTCGATAGTTGCTTCTTGTTTAGTTCGATTTGAAATTTCATTATGAATCGACTTACACCAGAGCAACGTGTGCAAATTGTAAAAATTTTTAATCAAAATAATTGTTCTATTCGTCAAACTAATCGTGCAGCAGGCGATAAAATTGATTTACTCAAAGAAACTTTTGATGAAAAAATAATTTCACGTAATGGTCCAATTAATTGGCCACCAACATCGTGTGATTTAACCCCTTTAGATTGTTTTCTTTGGGGTTATGTTAAGTCACTTGTCTGCTTCGATAAAACACAAACAATTGAACACCTGGAAATCAACATTCGAAGAGTTATCAGCGAAATACGGCCGGAAATGCTGCGAAAAGTTTTTGAAAATTGGTGTTCCAGATTGCGCCTTGGCCGTGGTGGCCACATGGCAGAAATCATATTTAAACATTAATTTCATAAAATTTCTTTCCAATAAAGCCCGTTTCATTTTGATATTAAAAATATTTTTCCTTGTTTTATTATGATTTAAACTTGTGTCAGTCTATAAAAAACACCCTTTCTTACTTCAATTTAGAAGTAAATATTTACTGCCTGCTTTATAAAAAGTATTTATTGGTTTATTTAAGAATTACTTAACAGATGAAACATAAGCTCTTAATAAACTAAGAATATTTTTACAAATTGGCAACTTCTGGAAGAAGAGCAATACTATCGAATTTTCCAGCCATGGCGGGTACATGCTTTAAAAAAGGGAATAATAAAAATGGGCAACAACAAATTTTAAAACAAATTTTTACAGCATATATTTTTTATTTCTAACATTAACGAAGACGTCATAAAAGTTTATTCCATAAAAGAGGCTAAAAGTATTTATAAACGAAAGCATTCTGTTAAAGTGAATCTTACAAAATTTCAACATGAAAAAAACCAAGGTCTCATACTCATATTTTTAGTAAAAATAGAAAAATGCAAAATTATTTAGCAAAAAGTTTAAAATATTTCTAGCTTTTTTTTTAAATTTGTAACAAAAGATGATTTAATTCTTTTTAGTTCTGCTCAAGAAGTCTTCCTCTTACAGTAATCATGGAAAGCCATGATAAAAAAAAAACTTTTGCAACTTTGGCGGCGTGATTTATTTTCGTTGCTGTCATTTTATAGGTTTAGTTTTAGATTTACACATATACATACATACTTATATAGATTTCTATGTACATGTAAGTACATTTACAAATGCATAATCATATTCACAATATTTTGGTTTAGGGCCAACAACTGATGTGCTCGCTCGCACTGAAAACAAGCAGACCCAAAATGTTCTTATTTTTAAAATTTGAAAAGTAGGACACATTCTAACAATTTATAATTGACATTTAAAATTTTTAAGTGAAGAAGAAAAAAAAAATTGCATTTAAGCTTTTTAAATAAAATAAGGTTGGATGGATGAAGCATGCAATTTTGTTTTTTCCTTGACATGAAGAATAGTACACCTAGAAGAGAAAAGAAAAATATACACTGGTTTGCCAAATCAGGCCTTATCGATTTGTTTAGATTTAGTTGCAAAAACATTAAAATTTAAAATATTGTCTGTCTTTTTATCGTTTAATAAAAAGGAATACATTGTAAAAAAAAATCTGCTCCTTCAAAAAAGAAGCGGAAAATTTTATTTTCTTAAAATTTTTCAATTTCGTAACAAAACCGTCTGCTTCATAATTTCACTTTTCTAAAATCTTTTTTTTAATTTAACTATAAATACGCTACAATGGCGTGATCACAATCTGCATAAGATTTAAAGGTTTTTTTTTTTTGTTTGAAATCTGCTGTCAAAAACCAGCTGATCAGTTTCGTTGTTATTGATAATATTTCACCGAAATGTTACATCCGTCTTATTCATAAGCGTTTGTTAAAGATAAAGTAAACAATAAAACCGACTGTTCCACAAAAAATTCGTGGATATTCAAACTATTACGTGGTCTAAATCTAATGAAAATTTATACAACTTTCTAATAAATAATCCATAACTTTGCCTAAAAGCTCACCTCTTGTAAGTATCGATTTGTATTGAGTACTCGATTGGGGAAAGTATTGATTAATTAAAAGACACGTGGCACTCGGGGACTGCCGCGGTAAAGCTATTGCACAGCATTTTTTATCAACTTATGCAATTATATTATTACGTTTTGTTTGTCTAGGGTCACACATGACGATTTTAATTGCCCAACCTTTTCAGCATTCTCTTTGGAACTTGCTTTTATGTTCACACACGACGATTTTAGTTGGGCAATTCTTCTGTTTTGTTTAGCTTTTATTTTCTTACAATTTGACTTGTGTGCTTTCATAAAATAAATAATTTCAATCAAATAAACAAAATGTAGTAAGCTTTTAATAAAAAAGTTTACTCTATAATAATTTTTTTATTTTTATATATTTAAAACGTGTAATTTTTGCGTTTAATTGAAATTATAAATGATTTACACACCAAGAAGCGAAAAATCGAATGAAAAGCAAAGTCAAATATTCAAATAAAAAAAAAACGAATGAAAGAATTGCTTGAAATAGCCGGGTACCGGCGACTATTTTCCCTTTTTATTCCCCTCACCGCAAACTGAAAAAAAAAATCTATAAACTCAAGAATTGCCCAACTAAAATCGTCGTGTGTGAACATAGACTTTAATAACTCCGTTGTTATTCTGACAATACATACAGTAATGATACCAATATGATATCAAATGTTAATGTTAATCAATAGCATACTTTAGGGGTTAACATACATTGGGCGATTTAAATACTTAAAAAACAAAAGATTTAAGAAACAAACTTAGTTCCAGGTTTTTTCGTTTCAAAAACAAATGATAGATTTTTTCCAGGTTTTTCCGTTTCATAAACAAAAGACTTAAGAAACAAACTTATCAAAATTTCTTGATTCGGTCGCCTCAAAGTCCGCGATAGAAGCTATGCAATAGCTTAAAAAGTAGCAAAAATTTTCATCACTAAATTGTACATTAAGCCAACAACAAATTTAATATTAGTTTATGAATAAGCCAGTAACTCTAACCGTTATCATATGATTGGATTTAATTTGCAGTTTGATCCCATAAAATTTAGTTAAAAATGTCGAAGGGGAAAGTTGTCTCAACCAAAAATATATTGCTTATCGGATAACTTCTCTATTTATAAAACGATTGTAAAAAGTTTCTTTTTTTGGTTGAAAAGTTTTAATTGCATTGCTCTAGAATTTTGTTTAAAGTCGGCGGCAACATTACCAAACCCTTGCCACCATTATCGCGTAACTGCTCTTTATATGGACATATTTTGAAAGTGCACGCTTGCAGTTTCGGCTCATAAATATTTAAGTGACCGCTTGAAATATTAAAAGGTCAGATATTTCTGGGCCGATTTTCCATTTGGTTTTTATTTAAGAAAATACTTAAAACTTTCGTGAGAGTAACATATATATGCAAAAATGGAATGGTTTCACTTCTGTAAGTGTATTCCGAAACCTTTGGATTATTCCGTATATTTTTTATTTCAATTTCGCAATGATAAAGTTTGTGTATACCAATAGGCATTTCTTTAAATTATTTTTACCAGGAAAGTTCACAGTAAGCTTTTTTCGTTAACATACAAAGCTTATTTTATTTATGCTCCTTAAAGTATGCATGTTTTTTTACTGTTTTATACAAAAGCAATAGTTAAAAAAAAAAATTGTATATTCCATTAAGTATTTTAAAAATGAATTTAATTAGAAACATATTTTTTTTTTTTTTTAATTTTCCATAGACTTAACTTTTGGATTTAAAACCACTTTCGATCGAAATCTCGAGTTCTGTGATATGACTGAATAAATAGAAATACACGATCGAGCAACTAATCGATTAAAATAAAAAAAAGTCATTTAATCGTATAAAAAAAAATACTAATAAGTTCGGAGCAAGAGAATCCATATTGTCTTGTGATATTTCAAATAGGACTATCAACACTCTTGATGATTTAGCTTGAAGCAAATGTATTTAGAAACACTCTGCAAAAATTTGTTTGCCGTGTCGCCAAAATATATTAAATATGTACTAAAAATTTTAAATGTGTACCACAATATCCGGAACAAGACTTAAAATATTTGTTGTATTAAATATGACATCCGTTGATCAGTTTGATTTAGAAAATACATACAAATAAATTTTCTTCAAATTGAAATCGAACTTCTTGGGACTATAAAATTTTCAGAAAACTTTCACAAACGGATGTAGTAAAAATTTGTTCAACAAATTCCGTTGTTGCCAAATTATGGTTTTTTTTTTGTGCTCAACTTTTCTTCAATAAAAAAATAAAAAAAGTTGTTGTTGTTTCCTTGTTTGCAGCCAGGCACTGCCACCAACCACCCACCCACATGTTTGCTGCTTTTGAAAATTTTATATTTGTTAAGTTTTTTTTTTTTTTTTTTTTTGATAACTAACTGGCATTTTATGACCATAGAATACATTAATTATTACCACAATATGACCTCATTTATTATGCATTTTATTTTATATGTATATGAGTGTGTGTGTGTGTGAATGCATATATGTGTGTGTGTATATATATTTCATGCTCATGATGATAATATTTATTTCGCATTTTATTGTTGTTTTGCTGCAACTCGTTTCATTTTTTTATATCGAAATATTTTTTCGTATATTTTTCTTAGCTGCTTTTGTAGATTGTTAATAATATTTTAAGCCAACTGCTGCTGATGAAATGTGTATGTACATTAGGGTGGGTCAATTTTTTTGCCTACTAACCGTATAGCAAAATCGTAATCTACGGGAAATTCTAAGAACTTTTCCCAAAGAAACCATGGTTCTAAAATCAAAATCGAGCTTCCGGTTTTTAAGAGAAAATTTGGTGCTCAGGACTATTGTTATTTTAACATAAACCTCCAAAACCATTATTTGGGTAAATAATTTTCTATAAATGAGGACATATATAGAAAGCTGAGAAAATTTTCTTTTAAATAAGCCCTCTTCCAGCGTTACAGGTCAACTATTCACCAATTGTAATGAATTGCAATGAATATTTCCAAAAAAATCCGAAAATAATGATATTACTGTTGTTAACCAGTTGCGGAAAAACATCTGCATCTTCTGTTATTTTCTTTCACACCCATACATCTACAAGTAATACGCAGTGTAGGCAGGTATATATTATCTAATGTCCCAAAAGTGTTGTCCCCAAAAATCCCCATTTTAAAACTGGCAATCCCCAATTTTGTCCCCAATAAATATATATATATTAAGCATCATAAAAAACATATTTTTTATTAATTTTATTACATACATTTATTTAAGTTAATGCATTCCTGTGTGCTCAATGGAACTTTTGAATCCATAGAATATTTTAAAATTTCATACACGGAATCAAATTTATTTTTTTTTCTTTGCTTTTCAGTTGTAAATTTATAAATATGTAACTCAAAATTTTCCATACTCTCAGTGATAATTTTAAGCATTTATTTTGCTAGAACAGTTAAATAATCTAAAAAAATTTTTGTTTGAACTCCTTTTGCTTCTAATTTCTGTGAACATTCTATGCCAACATCAATTTCAGCAACAAGCAAATTATTTTCCTTATCGTCAATTAGTACATCCATTTTGGCAATATCGAATTCAATAAATTTTGGTTTTAAAAATTTTGAACAAATTGTTATAAAAACCAACATCCTCAATACCATCGCCGTGAAATAATCGAAATATGGAGAGGGAAAACGCCAACATAAACATATATGTATGAAAGATAATGGTAAAATAAAGCAAAATTGATAATAGGTATCCTGAAAATGGAAAATCCCTAAATCTCTCCCCAAAATAATCTGTCCCTAAAAAAATCCACAATTTGGGGAGAAATCCCCACACTTGGCTACACTGGTAATACGTGTGCATGTAGTAGTAGCACGTAAAGCTCCCTAAATGTTGAACCCCGTTCACTTCTGGTATTAAATACTATTAATTTGGCAAAAGTTTTGTCAACATTGGTTAAATAGTTTGGGCATAAAGTCTATCACAAACCACGACCTCTCCTATTTTGTATATAAAATCAACGCATTATACTCCAATAATACTGAGCCCATAGTATCTTGTTCACTTCTATCTATAATTATTTCTATTTCTGTATAAATTTTATCAAAATCGGTTTAATAATGTGCCCACGAGTTCTATCACAAAAAAATGGTCTTGACTATTAATTATATAGTTATGTTATATGAATAAGGTTACGACAATAAATTGTGTGACGTAGAAGTAAACGCATACATATGTATATCGATGCCCCAATTGAGAAAGTCTGCATTACGTATTTTTGTTAATTTACAGGAAAAGCAAGAGGAACAAAATATTTATAATGGTGTCTACTCCAGAAAACGCGTCGAAGAAGTGAAAATTTACATGGAAAACAAAAACAAAATCGAAAACATTTAAAAAATTTGTTTTTGTTTATCAAATAAATTTTACCACTTTTAATTATTCCATTTTTTTTTTATTAGGACCGGCACTCATGACCCCTACGCATGCAATGAATTATGCCGGAACTCAGAGAGAGGGATAGAGTAGAGAAGATAGATGTTGAATATTTAGAAGGCTTAAATCTTTTACAACTCTCCTTTGCGCGTTATGTTAAATTTTTGTAGCAGTGTTGAGGCGCCTCCGGTGTTAAGTAGACGCATTAATTTTGTTAAGCCGTATTAGCAGGGATTTTATTAATTGTTTTACTTCGCCGATGTTTCTGCTAACCGACGAAGGAAGGCGATGTTGTGTACATTAGCTTGGAACAGCATCAATCGCTGTCGGAACAGTTTTTTAGTGACCAGTGTTATGCTTGCATCACTTAAATAGTCCGACAACTATTAAAACAATGTCTCACTAGTGTACATTAGAGAAATTAATGATGTAGATTGAGTTGCTCTGGCTAGGGTTTGAACCCAAACCCCAACTAATTGTTTGCTGAGTTGTCAACGCGCTAACCACTTCAGCCAAAATTACCCTCAATTTGAATGGTCTCCGCGGAATCTTCGTTTATCGGAATTTTTTCCCGTTTTTTTACTTGTTTCTCTGTTCAATCACGAAAATTCAAATTTTTATTTTAAATTGTTTTTTTAAGCTATTGCATAGCTTCTTCGCAGTCTTTGAGGCGACCGGATCAAGAAATTTTGAAAAGTTTATTTGTTAAGTCTTTTGTTTATGAAACGAAAAAACCTGACACTAAGTTTGTTTCTTAAATCTTTTGTTTTTTGTATAGTCTATGTATGATGACTATACACTGTTGCCGCTTTGGAATTTTTTTAAATTTCCACTTCCGGGAAATTTTCCGGGATTTCTGGGATTTTGAGAGGATTTTTGTCCAAGTTTTTGGGAATTCCCGTCCAGTGTTGCCACATCTTCCCGGGAAATTTTCCGTGATTTCTGGGTTTTTGAGGGGATTTTTATATATGTATATAAAAGAAAGTCGTGTTAGTTATACTTTTTATAACTCAAGAACGGCTGAAATGATTTGGCAGAAAATTGGTGGGTAGGAAGCTTAGAATCAGGAGAAGGACATAGGATACTAAGGTAAGGCACTTTTTACCTGGGGGCACTTCCAGTATAGCTAGAAAGCTGAAATTAAAATTGAAATTGCATAAGTTGATAAAAAATGCTATGCAATAGCTTTACCGCAGCAGTTCCCGAGTGCCACACGTTTTTTTTTTATTCTTAGAAAATTTTCGTATTTGATCAAATCATTAATTGATTCAATATGGAAATCGATAAAAAACATTTTAAAATTTTTATTAAGTTTATTAATTGAACATGAACATTTACTGTTTTCTCTGACTACAAAAAATTGCCAAAAATGGAATTTACAAAAATTCGAAATGAGGGTTTTCTTTTTTTTTTCATATATCGTTACCTTAATATGTAAAGGACCTAACTAAGCATTTTCTCAAATCTCTTATTCGTAATATTTCGACAGCTCACTCATTAAGAAGCAAAAACACCTCGATTTGTTAAAAAATAACTTAGGACCTTTCTATATTAAGGTAACGACGATATATAGGTATGGATTTATGAATATATACATAAGCAAACATTTGCTTTAGGCGAAAATTAGTCAACCTTGTTGCTTATGCATAATATTGCATACATTTTTTTAAACTATTTTTATTTGCATATAAAACAAAAAAAAAAAAAAAAAAATATGAAAACTACTTTTTGACCAAAATTTGATTTTTGATTAAAATTTGCGAAGCGAACTTGTACAATGAAAGAAATTAATGATCAGCACATACGATAGACGAGTATATTGTGTTGTAGCAGTGCAGATCGAAAAATTTTGCACAGTGGTTCTTTAAGAAATTAATTTTCATGAGATTCTTATTGCTAGAAAATATATGGGTGCATCTTTTAAATATCCTGCCGTGTATGCTTTTCTATAGCAGCTGTCAGTAGAGAGGACTAGTATTTGTCCATTAATCTGTCTTCTTTACAAAAAATGCTTAAGATAATTCCACTTATTCTCGTTTATTTTTGCAAAATATTTATTCTTTCTTCTGAATGCACTGAAGAAGTTTTAAAGTGCTTTCCAGGATATGCAAAATAGAAAAGGGGAATATATTTTGGTGATCGAAATACAAATATATCATTTTATATATAAATACGACTTACAATTTGTTGTCGTAACCTTATTCATATTACATAACTATATAATTAAGAGGCTAGACCATTTTTTGTGATAGAATTCATGAGCACAACCGATTTTGATAAAAACTGAATCAAATACAAAATAAATATTCACAAAAGTGAACAAGAAATTGTGGGCTAAGTATTTTTGCAGCTAGCAACGTTAAATCTATGTTAATTAATAGGCTAGACCATTTTTTTGTGATAGAATTCATGGGCACATTATTAAACCGATTTTGACAAAATTTTTACCAAATTAAAAATAATTATACACAGAAGTGAACAAGATATTGTGGGCTCAGTTTTTTTTTTTTTTTTTTTTTTTTTTTTTTTTTTTGTTAAGCAAAACTGGCAAATTGCTAAATTTTTAAAATGTAGGCCACACTGGAATGATTCGATACTATAAGTAAATAACGTGCGTGCTGCCATTCTATTTATTGCTGTTGTTGTTGTTGTTGTTGCAGTTGTACAGTGATTGCTTAAATCAAGTTATAGTCTTGTCTCTACATTGATGTTGCAGCAAAGTAGATTTAAATTAAATGTTTTTGAATGCTAAAAAAAATGAATTGCATGTGTAGTTAAGTGTGTATCCCAGCAAACAGTTTCACATGAGACATATCGGCAAATAAGAAAAACATACTGCAAAGCAAAAATTTCGATTGAAAATAAAAATAAGAAGAAAAAAAAATGCTCAAAAAAACACTCTTCACTACTTCTAGTAAAAAAAATCAATATTAAGAAGTTAAATATTAAAAACATAAAAACAGTTAAAAGCCTCTGTTGAGCATTGAACACGAGGCAAGTGTGTTTAAGGTCAAGTGTTCTACTCGCTGGTCTAAGGGATACGGATTGGAAATTTTGCACTGAAAAATTATTAAAAAGCGTTCCGTTTGGGGGGGGGGGGGGGTATAAAATCTCTGAACACAGCGTTACGTAATATGTACACAGCCCCTAATCAGAAATAACTTTTGGAACACATTTAAAAAAAAAACATCAGTTTGCTTCGTCAGGAGAACACTGCTACAGCGGAATAAATAAATACTTTCCTTAAAAATAAGTAGTTGCTGTAACTACTGTAAGGTAATGCAGACAGTATGTTGTTGGGTAATTGCAACACATTATTAAGATTCTGTTGGTTACATATTTGCTGTATATACTCGTATGTATCATCTAATAGACATTTACAAACTTTTGTTCTTGTCTTGAATTGTTATTTTTGCTGCTATATTTGATATACAAGTATTCGTTACAAGAGATTTCGTTTAAGTATTTGTGTTTTTGTTGTATTGTTTCTACTATAATTTTATTTTATTTTTTTCTAAATCAAGTTGCAGCACAGTTGCTTGTTATGCTTGCTGTTGATTTTTGTGTGAATCTGTAGCAGTTGTCTTTGTATTTAAGTGCATAAATATTGCATTTTATATGCTACTGTAGTATTATTTCATATATTTTATATTTAGTTAAGTATATACTCGTAGATATGTGTATATGTAAGTATGTACATATGGACTTACATATTTCTTATTTTTAGAATGTCGTTTTATTATTTTATACATTTTGATTTTGGTAAAATTCATCTGTAAGAGTGAGTAAATAATAATAAAACAACTTTGTATGTGATGGTGGAGAGAGAGGGAGAGAGATTAAAGGAAATCATGCTATTTTTAAATCAGATGTTTAGAGCATTAAGTGGTAAAGTCATCATAAAAATCTATATTTAAGTTATACTAGAGTTGAAATAATATGGTTTCATGGTAAATCTTCAGATATTTTATTCGCATTAAGTTTTAAGCTTTAAAATTTTTTGCTGTTCCAGATTATTTGAAGGAGAGTTATGAAAGAACGACAAACAATATTTGTAGGAAAACTATTAAAGTTTTTTGCATCTATCATTAGCCGTTTTTAAAAGTATAATAAAAAAAATATTTGTCATAATCTTAGTCGATTAATAGTTAAAGGTGAGACCATGCTTAATTTTTATACAAACGTTCAGTGATAAAAAAAATCCAACTTGTTCTCCTATAAGTGGAAAGAAAAATTAATTACGGTTACTTTAACTCATGATCGTAGTATCTAAAGGGTGTTTTTTATAGAGTGACACAAGTTCAAATCATAACAAAACAAGGAATTATATTTTTATTATCAATAAAACGGGCTTTATTGGAAAGAAAATTTTATGACATTAATGTTTAAATATGATTTCTGCCATGTGGCCGCCACGGCTGGAGCGTAGAAGGCGCAATCTGGAACACCCATTTTCAATAACTTTTCGCAGCATTTGCGGCCGAATTTCGCCGATAAGTCTTCGAGCGTTGATTTCCAGGTGTTCAATAGTTTGTGGTTTATCGACGTAGACAAGTGACTTAACATAACCCCAAGGAAATTAACCTAATGGGGTTAAATCACACGATATTGGTGGCCAATTAATTGGGCCAGTGAAATTATTTTTTCATCAAAAGTTCCTTTGAGTCAATCAATAGAACAATTATTTTGATTAAAAATTTCAACAAGTAGCACGCGTTGCTCTTGTGTAAGTTGATTCATAATAAAATTTCAAAGCAAACTAAACAAAAATCAACTACCATCTGTTTAATGGGTAATCAAATAAAGCTAAAGTGATGCTAGAATGATGAATGATGACACTAGAATAAAGCTCAACTTGAACAAGATAGACTTTGACAAAAACTATAGTAAAGTTCCAACCCATTAAAAATGATAAAAAGCTGTAGTGTAAAAACTTACATGTAATTCAGCAGATTCAATTAATGATAGAGAATCTTTAACTAATGTGATTGCAGCTGCCGTGGTGGCAGTGAGGTCTAGGCGATAGACAACTCTGATGATGAGACTGTGGTTAGTCCCGAAACATCGATGTCAGTTCAACCCTCCGCGCAGTCAAAAAAAAACTTTCTCTTTGTCTGTTCAAGTATTAAGAGCCACTATATTTTTCTTTCTTTCTAATTTAAATAATAATTTAATTTATAACAAAATTAAATTTAGAGAAAACGCACTTAAGCCTGAAAAATTAAAAATTTCTTTGATTAAACATCACTCAGTTCGAATAAAATATTCACGATATGAATTGTAAGCCACAGAATTTTAGAATATTTCCCATAAAATTTTCAATTGAAAAAAAATCGTATTTTCAATTAAATAGTTTAACTGTCATAATTAAAATTTTTGTAATATTTACGAAGGGCGCATCATATTAGTGACCATTAAAGCAAAAGCAATTAATGTTTCCTCGAGAAAATATACACACCCACGCCACTTTTTAAGTGATTTCAACAAGAGAAGGAGGTTATTAATAGTGTATATTTTTTCAAACTTTTTTTATTGAAGTTTGTGCTCGTTTTTTAAATAGATTTGCAAAATTATTTTGTTGTTTGACAGAGCTTGCTAGGATTTTTTTTAAATCAGTGGGTGGGGGATGGAGGGAAGTTGCTCCCCCCAAAATATATTTATAATCGAATTACTGCTTCATTTCTAAACTAATTTTTAAACTTTTTTTTTTTTTTTTTGTAAAAGTTTGGTTGATGTTGTTTAAAAAAGGTGGTAGGGGGCAAGTTGTTTTCCAAAAACTTTGATTATTGATTTTGATGATATACTGATTCTGATTTGATTATTGGATAAATCGGGATCGCTTCACCACCGAAATTTTTATTTATCGCATAACTCCACTATTTATGGACCGATTTTGAAAACATTTTTTTGGCCGAAACTGGTTTGCTTACAGTTTTGTTTAAATCAAGGAGAAAGTTACCCTGCCCTGGTATATATGTATATGTGTGTAGTTGTTGTTTTAACAGATTTGGCTAAGTTGTTCATGTTAGGGGCTGTGCACATATTACGTAGCGCTCCAGGTGGAGGGGAGTTAAAGATTTGTTACGGATTGGGAATTTTGCACTGAAAAATTAGTAAAAAGCGTTACGATGGGGGGGTATAAAATCTCTGAAAACAGCGTTACGTAATATGTGCACACCCCTTACCAGTTTTTAATAAGCGGTACTCTCCCTCTTTCTCACTGTTCCACTCCCACAGATAAACACCTTCTCTTCAATCTTTCTTATTCTTCCGTAACTAAATCAGTAACTCATTTGATCAAAAAGTATATTTTCTAATTACTTTTTTCTAATTTTGTGTAATTGAAAATTTAAATTTTACCAAAAAAAATAAAAAAAAAATATTCATTAAGTGATTAAAAGAAACATTTTAGTTTTTGCATCAAATGCCAAAAGAGAAATTCATGAAATAAATCTTATTTAATATCTGAAACACTTGAATCCTTAAAAATAAAATAACTATAAACAAGTTGTAAGCTTTTCTATGAAAAGAAATTAATAACTATTAAGGAGAAATACATATATTAAAATGTGTATGTGCATAAAGGATTTGTAGAAACTAATATTCTTTATTGCCTCAGTTACATCATGCTGCTGTTGTTGTTGTTTTTCTTTTTTTTCTGCTGCACACCACTACTCAGCAGAATAAATTTTCATTTATTTAAATAGCAAATAACAAATCACATGTAACATTTGCCATGATTTTTCAAAATCAAAAATTTTTGCTATAATTTTTTTATTTTCTTGTATGGGGAAACTTGAACATAAATTAAATACATGTGTGTGTGTGTGTGACAAGTATTAGATGGGAAATACACATGTAAAGTGGTACTCATAAGTATTATTTTTGTTGTTGCTTTACTGCTGGAAAATGAAATTTAACAAAAATTCTGGGAAAATCAGCAACAAGAACAACAACATTGTTCATTACACCTATAAATTGTACTGTAATGATGTTGAAAATTTACATCCACACTAACTCCCATCCTTCCCTTCTCGCACCTTCGCCCCTATTCGATTTCTAACAGCCGTTGTATATAACCAAGAGCATATTATTGCCACAACACTTGAGATTTATACGAATAATTGTTGTAGGTATTCCGTATGTTCTTACATAGGAATGTACATCGCCTCAAATGTATTGGTTGTGGTACTGGTATTTAGCCGTTCTCCAATGGTAAAAATCATGAGCCATTTATTAAGAGGGCCTTCTACTCGAAAGGTACTCGATCATTTCTCTTCACATTTGTATTAAAAAAAAATAAAAAAAATATTTGAGCCAAAGAAGGAAAGGAATATTTCGATACAAATATTGTCAGTTTGATAAAAGTCTTTAGTACTAAAGTGATTATACATTTTAGTTTTAATAACATTTTATAACAACTATTTGTCTAAGACATCGTTGTAATATTAGCAAATATGCATTGAATCTATTTAAAATTGATATCCTTCAAAAATTTTGTCTATTTTAAAACCTTTCTGCTTCCTTCGATAACAAAAATTTTTATTTTTTTATTATTTTTGGCTTAAAATTCCCCTTTAGATTTAAAATGGTATACTTAATAAAAAAAATAAAAAAAAAAAAAATCCCAAAATTTTTTGTAAAAATCCCAATATTGGGAATTTTTACTATTTTCACCGTATTTTTCCCAAGGTTCAGATGTTGCTGAAAACATTTAAAAGCATGCTATGTATTACAATTTTTTTCATTGCAGAGTCAGAATTAAGATTTGGGTCGTTCCTTGAAACGATTTTTTTTTTGCAAATCAGTACAGATTTGACTTTTCCATCATCAAACCAGTGTGCTGAAGTGAGAAAGAAGATTGGATTGGTGTTAAAATAAGAAAATCAGCGAGATAACCTTCCGCTGTTGCTGATAAAGGAACTTAAGTTCTTTGGTTCCGTTGGTGATGGCTTTGAAGGGCTGCTGAATGATCCTCCGCCTAGAAAGTAAAGGCGGTGATCCCCTAGAGCGGTACAGAGTAATAAAAGATGCGCGGCATTTTTCTTTTCTTTCTCGTCATTACAGCTGAAGCAGTAGTCGTTCTAGGGGACTCTATGCTTCTGGCTTAAGCACTGAAGGTGCAGTGTCGCGTGACTGCTGCTATGAGGTTGCACAAGTGAATCTTAAGGAAATTCAGTAGTTGCTTAGTTCTAGTAGCATTTAGAAGAGGCCATGAAGTTCTCGCTGTAGAGCAGGTGGGCTCGTTGTACAATCTGGTTTCAGCCATGTGTATAAGAGAAACATCAATAAGTTTCCAGCAGAATGAGAGGGGAAGACCGCAGAAATTGTCAACCTCGGCATCCCCAAGCTAGGTATCACTCGACAGCGATGAGTCCTGAGTTCATGTTCACGTACCATATTGGGCTGGTACCTGTTTAATGTCATTCGGCATTCCAGAACCAAGATTGATGAGGTCTACACACACTTGTGGGCTTTAATTGCCAGTAGACTGTCGGTTATGATTTGGATATCTCTTTACGATATCCAATAAAACCGTGGGCAGTTCATTGCACTTTTAATAGGATGCTAAATATGTTCGGCAGTCTAATAAGTGGGAAAATGTTAAATTTCTTTAGTCAAACTTCTCCTAAGCTTTAAGCGGAAACCTCTATATGTTGCATACTCTATTTTTTGGAAATTTAATTGGAAAAATAAGGTTGAAAAATCTGTCTTTTATGGAATCAATTGTTTTCATTTCTTTTTACCAAATCGCCCACTGTGCGCTTGTAACAACTACCAATAATGCAGGATTTTCTGACATCTTTCGTTTCGTTTTTCGTTCCTTTTAAAAAATTTTCAAATTGTTTGAAAACTATAATAAAGTGTCCTAGACCTTCTGTGAGCTAACAATGGCCCCCTTGGAGGGGCTCGTCACTAATTCCTTGCAACTTCAAATAGAGAGTTACATGAGTGTGTACAACATGAATATATAAGTACATTCTTTAATACATAAGAGTAGAAACACACACATAGTCGTACAACACATGTAAAAATTTTAGTTAAACATTCGTTCGAATAGTTTAGAGAAAATCTAGTTAATTTTGTTTTTGTTGCTATTCTATTCTTCTTGTGGTATTGGTTGTTGCTCTACTGCTTTGCCACACAGTATAAAGTATTATGTATGTATCAGTTATGTTTGCTGGTGTAGAACAGTTGTTGTTATTATTGTTGTTGTTTATCTTGTTAAAGAGTGCTAAAAACAAGTTGTTTAATAATTGTTAAAAATGGTACTTACTACCATTTAAATACACATGCAGTCGCACAAAACTCGGTAAAGGGCATTGCAACAAAAACAAAAAATTGTTGGTCGGTTTTTGTTGTTGCTTTATCAAGAAATAATTTTTTTTTTCTTTTTATATGTAAAACAAGCAGACAAACAATTAGCTGAAGATACAAGAAAAATACAAAAAATATTTCACACAAATCAATGAGGCAAAAATATTTCAACTATTTGAGAAGTGGGAAAAACTTGTTAACCCACCGGAAAAACTTGTTAACCCACATAAAATCGTTGCATTATTTTTCTAGTGCACTGTAGATTTACAAAATAAGATTTGACATACACACAATACACAACGTTGTTATGTTCTGCAATGTTGGTGTGGTAGGAAGATTGATCGACAGAGAGAGAGAGAGAGAAACAGCAAAAGTATATTGCCTACTCTTTGCAATTCAGAAACATGTTCTGTTTTGACGTTAAATTAAAGAGACATAGATGAACCGTCATCCGGCTCATAAGTCTCGAGTGAACCAACACGAAAGTGTACCAAATCGGCAAGTATAATTCCTGAACTTTTGACCCGACATCATTCCGAAAGACCGAGATTTTTCAAACAAAGTCCAGTAATACGGTTGGATATAACAACTTCACCATTTGTAGACCGATTTTGGATAGTTGATATTTTGTATAAATATTTTCTCAAAAAGATTGAGACTATCGATTCCATTTTTGTGTTTTTAAATATGAACCTCCATAAGTCCAAAATTTGTGAACCCATTTTTAAATTCTCTTTTCATTAGAAAGTATTTGCATCCAGTTAGGTCCCGTAAATGGGAAAATCGGGGCAAGTTGTCCCCCTAAAATATTGTTAACTGTTTTATTTATGGGTCAATTTTCAATTGTATTTTATTTCGAGCAGGTTTGCTTGCTTTTAACTTCTAACGAAATTTTAAGAAAATTCAGGGCAAATTGACCTCCCCCCCCCCCCCCCCATAATGTTTGATGATCCCATAACGTGTCAATATATTAAACGATTTTCGAAATTATATTTTTGTATGATCGCGTTTGCTTGCAGTGTTATTCCGTAAAAGTAGTTTTTTCTTTAAATCTTGGGGCAAGTTTTTTCCCCCGTAGTACTTCTTTGTTTGAAGCTGTTTGTTGACAAATTTTTGCTACACTTATTTTTGGAAAATCGGTGGACAAGTTGCTCCTCATTCTCCTACCGCCTGTCTTTACGAAAATATAGACTATCGCACACTCTTAGGCTGAACCCACACCAACGAAAGACGTCTTAGGTCTTATCAGACATTAAGTTTTGTATTAAAAGACAACCAGCAATTAGACAGGAATTCAGCAATGTTTTTTGTATTTTTTCCCCCTTATTTTTACTTGTGTGTTACATCATAAGAAAGCACATAATAATGTGCTGTGCGGGTTTGGTTGTATCAAACCACATGTTGTATCAGCAACCTATGTTATGGAGCAGTAAGTCAGAAAAACTATTTTGTCTCACGTCAGTGTGTGGGTTCAGTCTTTCGTAATTTGAATTTAAATTAAGCCAAAATAATATTTACTTAAAATATACATTTTTTTGGGGGGTTTTTCCTTCTGTCCTTTAGAATGAATATTATTCAGCAACAACTATTTCCATTCTATTTTAATGTCCTCCTGGCCTTCTCTCAGGCTTTTAAAGACAAGATTCTTATATAAAAATTTGTTACTATTATTGAATGGAAAGTAATTTAATTTTTTTTTTATTTCTTTGAAAACGCTTTTACTCTTTGGCTGGCAAACGATATTCTATAATAAATATTATCTTGTGTATTATCTTGTAAAGCGGCCGCAGTCTTTAAGAAGAACATCCTACGAGTAAATGCTATAATTTGTTATAATTAAATATTTCAACAACACCGATTTCATGTGTATGTATTTCCATTGTTGTTATTGTAATTATTATTGTTAGCTGACTTGCTACTCGCTGTTGCACACGCTATCTAATTACTCTGGTAAAACGCCATGTTTTTTTACTATAAAATCTTCTCACACAAAAACCTACAATCTATAAGTACAGATTATATAACAACAGCAGCAACAAATCATAATAAAAAGAGTTTTTATTTTTTGCAAAACACTTCCTGGTATTTAATGAGAGCATGTGAACAAACAAGAGAAAAAAAAATAAAAACCAAAAGAAAATCCTCTTCTTCTTAAAGTCAGGCAACAAAAAACAAAACTTTCCCAAAAATTATAAAAATCTTTAAAAATAAGCGAAATGTTACGAGTAGTCGTACTGTTTAATAAGCTTCAATAAGAAAAAATCATAAAAAAAAAAAAAAAAAAATATAACGAACATACTTGACTCATAAGACCTTGAAAAACACGTAACTTTCACCAATTTAACAATTTTTTATATCTCATTTCTCTCCTTTTGTTTTGCTGCGTCTTTTTGCATTTCTTGGTGTATCTTTAAGGTGGCTGGCTGGCTTTCAGTTGAAATGAAAAATATGCAGCAACATGCAAAAAAAAAAAAAATAATTTTCTTGTAAATAACCAGCTTCAAACAGTGACTTGCAACGTTGTGCTGCCAGCAAGCAAACGTGGATATATAGCAACTTATGTATGCCTTTATGTTTAAATAAAAGGTTTAGCCAAGGCAAATGGGTTCGTCTGTGTGAGTGAGTTGTTCATATAAACACCAAGCCATGCTCAACCAGAAATCACAACAGTAAAACTTGTAATGAACTGAAACTTTGAAAATTTTCAACAACAAACAGAGTTCCATCCAACAAGACCACAAACAGCTAAAATATGTTTTCTTTCGACTTGCAAAAGTTAGTTTCAACAGCATAACAGCAACAACAACATCAGCAACTACCAGCCAAGCAGCAAATGCACAGTGTATCTTTTCTTTAAAGAATGTCAAGTAAAACTTATAAAATCCTCTCACATTCTCTCATAAATTTTCTTAAAGACTTTTTAAATCTGTTTGACAATTAAATTGCAACGTGCATACAGGTTGCCTATAAACCAACTTCATGTGCGTATGTGTATGAGTGTTCTTTATAAGTACTCATATAAGCGTACATACAAACAAACATGCATGAATTTTAGTGCAATTTCTTGTGCATATTTTGTTTGAATGACTTTTGGCCTGATTGCTGACAATTAATAATAGTCTTTGACCTCAAACATATAAAACAAAAACAAAAAACAGAAAACAGTATCTCGTATCAGTTAGCTAGTATGCATGCAACAGAGCAGCAACAACAAAATCAAAACAAACAAACAAACAAATTCCAGCAAATAGTCAAAACTAACAATTTTGAAAATCTCCAACAAAAATTGTTGATCATTGCCACAAACAGAAAATTTTATTAACAAGAAAACAAATGAAATAAAAAAGAAGAGAGAAATAAAGTGATTTGCTGTCAGCTAAAATTCCAATAAAATTAAACATTCAATATGACTATGCTGACATGTTTCTAGTCACAACATAGAGTCAAGGTATTTTTAAAACTTTTAAAAATGTATCGATATCATGACGCATATCTAACAACAAAAAACTAGAAAATATTTTTCATTTGAATGTGTATAAACACGTAGAAACTTTAAAAGAATAAACATCGCTTCGCTAACCGTGATATGGCAGGTAAATATGATGATGGACTTGTGAACATGATAGCCTTGAATCATATTATTATCAAACTTAGCATTAAATGTTTAATTCTACGCCCAGCAATAAAACACCTTTTGAAAAGAAAAACAGAAAAAAAAATCAAACTAAAAACAGATTTACAAATGATATATTTATAATACGTTCACATTTGGCAGACCGACATAAGTCAAATAATGTCAAATATTTGTTTGATATGGAGTGACTATGAAATATTTGTTTTTTCAGCCGCAAATAACAAAAGCGCTGATTTTGGAAAACAAAATTATTTGTTAGCAAATAAAAATGTTACCGATGTGAACAAAAGTGTAAAATTATTAAAACAAGATAAAATTTATTAAAACAAGATGTCATTTTCTTCGTTCTATAAACTCACTTACGATACTATTCTTTTTGCATTATTTTTATTTTTATTTATTGTTCTCTTTAGTTTTTAACCGTGATTGCGATCACGCACATGATCGTGGTAACACAAAAAGTACTAAATGCAAAAAGGACCAAAAGTTCCTCATATTATACCCAAGAAATTATACTGTATTTCGTTATAAAATAATTTTTTTTTTCTACTAATAATAAAAAAAAAGTACCAATAGTACCAAAAGTACCACATTTTCCTTATTTTACCCACCAGAAACTATGTACACTGTAAGTATGCGAACAAATGTGGGTATAAAAACAATAAGTACCAAAAGTACCAATATGTCCCCTTTTTACCCCTTAAAAAGTCCTCTACATTTTAATCTGGGTTACATGCTATTAGTCGGATAAGTACAAAATTAACCCTTAAACACTTATTAAGTTTTGTGTTTAAAAACTTTTAAGTATATTTCGTAGTAAAATTGAAGTTCACCGTTGCCGTGCAGCCAATTAGGGGCAGTTTTTTGACACTATTTTTAAGAAAGTTACACTAATAAAAGACAGCGTTAAAAGGTAAGGTTAAATGTAAGAATAACGAGATTTCCTAAGCCGACTCTCGTTAACAGTGTCAAAAGGGCTGGGGGCCGCTTAAACTCCTATAAGTCGATAGAGGTAAACTTTCACAACGTTTATTGGACCTATTGTTGTTTTAACTCTCTCTCTTCCAGAATCAGTCCTTAGAACCTTGTGCAGTATTATGAACAAGTTCAAAATTAATACTTAAATTACAATTTCTGTGCTCTTCTACGAAATCACACGGGTGGCTTTCAGATTCAAACAGGCTCGCTAGTAAACTCTTTGTTTTACTCAGTGTTCAGAGAACTATCAGAGAGAAAGTTGAAAGCCAGTTAGTAACTTTAAGATCTCTTTAAAACACTTTTCCTCACGTTAGTCCTATTATATGAATGCCGAAGCATGTGCACTCATGCAGCCAGATGAAGTTGGTCTATAAAACAAATATCGTTCTTCCGATAGTTCTGAAGGTAAAAACAAAAAGGAAAGATCATTAAAAATGGGCGCAAAACTGGAAAGATCACTTGTGTTGAATAAAAACTTCATTATGTGCCATGTGCTCTACCCTAACGGTGCTCCCAACATCGAGTAAGGTTGTGTATTCACCCGCAGCACCAACCGACACTCTTCCTACGAATTCAATCCCGTGTGATTCATATGTATGAACCACCCTCCTCCATATAGAAATACCTTGCTAAAGTGTTTGAACTATTTAGTATCACTAGAATCCCGCCCAATAGACGAAATTCGAAATTTTGATCCGTAACCGCTTTTGTAACCGGTTTTTTAACCGATTTTTTATCCGGTTTTGTATCCGGTTTTAAAACGGGTAAACGGTACATAAATTATGGTGGATTTCAAAGGGTCTATATGCTTCCGAAGAAGTTTTCGTTGTTTAGCAACAGCACCAAGTGATTTAAAATTTATTGTCTGAGGTTCCATCAGCATCGAGCATCAGTCATTTAACTAAATAACCTCTCCCTGCGATTGGGAAAGCAACTACAGAAGGAGATCTCTCCAGAATAACGCCATCATCATACAGTATATTCATACGCAAGTGAGCAGATTGTGCACCTCGCAGCCATCGTAGCGGGATTTAAATATATTAACAACACTTCTCTAACCCTCCAGTAGGCCTTCATCTGTAGGTCTCCCAGCTTCTCATGGTACCAATGTATGGACTGGTCGCACCTCGAAAGTGAATTCCTATAGATTAGCTTTTTATCGAAGTTTGGTCTTAGGCGAAGACCTTAGATTGCGAGATTAGCACAGGTTATCCAACTTCCTTTTATATCTTATAAGGACTCAGATTTACTCACAGATTAATTAGTGACACATTAGTTTTAAGGGTATTAATTTCTGGAAAATTTACTTTTTGGTTTAAACTACATCATCAAGCTGCTGATAATCACCAAAAACACGATGAAAGAAATCTTGCAAAAGTTTTTTGATAAAACCTTCGAACTAATAATCGTCTAAAGACCCAAAAGGATAATGACAATACTGCCATACTGAAGTAGAACTTAAATATTTATTAGAGTTTAAGAACTTTAAATACAATAAAACCTTTTCAAATGAGATTTGTGAAGAGAAAAAAATAAACAATTTAAATTTTTATGAAAACCAAATATTCACTGTAAGAAACTCTCTCTCTTTCTCTCGTAATCTGCTTACTTACTAAGATTTGCATAATTTGCTTCTTTTTCTACTCATAGAACTGTTTTCAAACCAACTACAATTTAGACTAAACTGGAGATTTTTTTGGATGCAAATAAATATAAAAAGAAAATTACATTTACAACTAAACATTGAAGTTTGTTTTTTTTTTCAGTTCAACTGAGAAAACTAAAGACGAAGACCATTTGCGAGAGAAGTCCAACTCCAAAAAAAAATATATAACCTGAAACAGTAGCAGAAAAAACAACAACTGGAATGTACTTCTCAACACTCAGTTGTATCTGTTTTTTTCTTTTTTTTATTTCATTCTTTATTTGCAGTTTTCCAGTTTAAATTGTTTTAAGTCATCTTAAGGATGCGAGTTGAATGACAAACGATTGAGTGCTTACAGGAGAAGTTGTTATATACAGAATATTTTCTTTGGTTTTGGGTTTAAAAAGATCTATGTAAGTCAAGTTAATTTAAGTAAAAACCAAAAAAAATAAAAAAAATAAAGAAATAAAGAGCGATACCAAATGAGAAGTATAAAAATAAATTTGCCAGTCTGCCGTGAGAGATAGATGGTCATGTTTCTTTAAATGGCAAAAAACTAACAAAGTTGGAAGATTAAACATTTTTTCTTTTTTTAATTTCTATACGAAAAATAAAAGGGTGTTCTGTTAGGTTTTGTAAATTTAATGACGTAGTTTTGGCAATGCGTTGTATTTTAGAAATAGAAAAATAGCAGATAAATTCATGAAACTATCACAGATGGTGGAGCTAGAGCAAGGATTGTTAAAAGAACAAATAAAATGAAAGGGTATTCTATTAAACAGTGTTAGGTTCAAATTAAGCTTTAACTAATGAAACGTAAATATTCAAATCTTGAAATCAGTTTATTACTATAGAATCAATTGGGGTGTTCACACTGTTGTCATATCAGTCATATTGTCATAATGTCTTATTATTTTACAATAGTTTAAAAATATTCTTGTTGTGCTTCAAACAAAAAAGTCATATAATAATAACCCTTTTTAAGGTTTGTATGTTTATGGTTTGTCATTATATAACAGTAGAAATCTTAGTCGAGCCGCTGCAACTCCTTATTCGAGCCGGCGATAATATTTACAAGCCGCCGCTACTTTTAAATAACACAAGAATGAAAACAAGGCAAATTCATTACCAGGTACATATATGGCGAATTCACGCGACTTTATACATTACCTACACAGTCAAATTTGTTACATATTTTCCCGTGCCTTAAAATTAATTCGCCTTGAATGAAAATAAATGTGTAACTGATCTGCCTGGCAGCTTGTAAACGTTTTTCCACTTATCGCCGTCCAAAAAAATAGTTCAGCTCATGTTACCGGCAACAGCTGCTTTTGATTATATTTATTTCAGCAAGTTCGTATAGATAAAAGAAAATTGCAAATTTTAATTGATTATGGAAATTTTAGAAAATTTACAGGAAATTTATTGTTTTCTTTATCAACAAGTCGGACTGAATTAAAAAACATTTACATTTAAGCCAAAATGCAAACGTATGCGCAATAATCCGACTAAAAAATGGAGTATTGTTAAATGTTTATCAGCTGGCACAATTATGACTTATTAGCACACTTATTTATGACGGGGTGTTCACACTTGTCATATTTTGGTGTGCTATTATTTTATGACATATGACTTATGACTACAGTGTGAATACCCCAAATATATATAATGAAGGAGGGTTCATTAAAGTAATTCAACCTATAAGATAAAACAAGAAAAAGAATCAGGGCACAAATCGTTACATCCGTGAAGGTAGGACTCGTCACGTAATAACTGTATAATTGGATGGGAAATTACGTGACGAGTTGTACGTTCACGGATGTAACGATTTGGGCCCAGCTTAAATATAAAAATCGCTAAATTAGTAAAAAATCAATAAAATTGCCAAAAAATAAAATAGGAAGCCAAATAATTACGCAGAACCTCTTCAATTAATGCAACGCACTAGATTAAAAAGATGTAAAAAATTAAATACAAAAAATCGCAATAAATTGAATAATCGTCAAAAAAAAAAATGCAATAAATCGGCAAAACTTATAAAATAAAAAATTAAATAATTTTTTAAATTATGGAAAAACTTAATTGATTTTTACAAGAGAAATATAAGAAACACTGTTATCCCAATTCAAATGATTCAATTGCTGCTTGTTGCATTGCATATGCAACACGGTAGGGAAGAAAATCCAGAACTTTTTTTCCCAAAGAAACTGCAATCAAATGATAGAAAGAGAAAAAAAAACAAACTTAAACAAAAGACGAAACAAGTTTGTTTTTGAATTTATTTAAGCGTGTCTAGTCTAAAAAAAAATACAAAAAAAAAAAAAAAATACATACCGACATATGTATGTGTGTGCCTAGTTGAAGATACTAAACTAGGAAAAGATGTTGTTTGTTGTGTTTACTTTTGTTTGTTTGTTTGTTTGTTTTTTTTTATTTGATTCAGGCTACAAGTAGTCAGCAGCAGCAGAAGCAGCAGTAGTTGTTGGTGGCTGCTGTTTACTGTTTTGGGTATTATTTTAACAAATATACAAAGTGTACGAGAAGTCTACAACTTGAATTATTTACTACACACGCACCCGAACAAACATACATACACAGACACGCTTACATAAAACTTACTGCTTCGTTGATGATGGCTGTTAAACAAAATTTCCATGATTACTGGAGAGACCACAAAAACTACACAGAAATTCGTTGTAATTTGTAAGAAAATTTAATTTAAAAAAAAAAATTGCAACTCTAGACGATGCATGGAATTCATTATGATACAACATGCTACCCATAATGTTAATTAGGTTTGGTGTGTGTAAAAAAAGATTGCCTACAAGTAGGCTATAAAAATAATTGGCTACTCGTAATAGTGTTCAAATATGTTAAATAAGTTGTAATTGATAATTGTTGCTTTCGTTAGTGGCGCTACTAAGGTAAAAATTAAGACTACTTTTTTGTTGTTGTTGTTTTCAAGATATACAAACATAATTCTCGCATGCAATTTTAGTTTGATTGAAGTGGAATTGAATTTTTTTTTAAACAATCACAACCCACGAAGCCATAAACTTATTTGCAGAAAACACCCAGGGTCTTTGGACGGAATCGAACCGAAAACCTTTGGACTAATAGGTTAGCACTGCTACCTATCAGCCACGATGGCATTCATAACATGTGTATATTCTCTGTGATGTTTAAACTTATGAGAGTTGTGAGTTCATATTATAATCGAAGCACGACAATTTAATGATGTAGAGAATCTCCTAGGGAAAGAAGATAGATAATATTCAAGAAGCTTGTAGCTCCCATAATTCCCAAATACACCAGCTGCATGCTCGTAAATCTTCCTACATGACTACATTCCCATATAAACTTTAGTTAAAACCGATGCTTACGATTTCTATCAATTAAATCTAAATCTGCAGGTCGTGAGCTTTCATTCCACAGTTCAACAGGCCAAAAAATATTACGACGTTCCGACAATTGAATCTGGTAGAGGAGACCACAAAAAAATTATATGTGTGTTGGCGTTTTGAAAGATCACACCGTTATTTTATTTCAGATGCGGTTAAAGTTTCCCAGCTCTGGCCTGTTCTTGCAGACATTTTTTTGGTGTCTGTAATAAGTTGTGGGTTTTGGTGTATTCTGTTACAAATATTAAAATTTTATGACCAACATTTTTGTAGAACATTTTATTCCCACCCTCTTTCCCGTTTTAGGGGTGTTTTTTACGATTTGTAAGAATAAAGCCTGAAAATGCCGTTATGCGGGGAGTTAGAGGGTTAATATGGTCTACAAAAATATTCGCCAAAACAAAGTTGCTAAACATAGCCTAGGGGCTGTGCACATATTACGTAACGCTGTTTTCAGACAATTTATACCCCCCCCCCCCACTCTTAACACTTTTTAATAATTTTTCAGTGCAAAATTTTTCCACTCTGTAACAAATCTTTAACCCCCCCTGGGAGCGTTACGTAATATGTGCACAGCCCCCTACACATCAGATGTAAAGAAACTATAGTTTTTATGTTGCAACAACAGGCCAGAGCTGGGAAACTTTAACCGCGTCTAAAATAAAATTCCAATGCGATCTTTTAAAACGCCGACACACATTATTTTTACGGAACGGCGTAATTTTGGAAAAAGTTTGAAATTGTTGTAGATACACTATAATCAGCTGACTGACGATAACACTGAGTAATACGAAAAAAAATATATAGAGAAGACCTACAAAAATAATTAAATGGCGATCATTTTAATGGGAGATTTAAGGTTGGGTTTCACAAAAAAGAATAATCGAATAAATCTCCGCTTACCATAAATATGACCTTGGATTTCAGCAAACAACAGGTCAAACAAATCAATTTAAAAAGCCTTAAAGATGGCATTAAATGAGAGAAAAGAAACAAATGACATTAACAGAGCAAACTTGCTTGCATTCGCTGTCGTAGTCACGGTGTAAAACACATTTTGAGCCGCAGAGTATTTGCAATTTGATAACCAACTTATCCACAAGCTAACAAGATCTCGGGTTGCCTTCCTTCTACTTTGGCAATATTTAACAGAACTGCTATTTATGATGAGGATGATGCCGCTTCTACTAATTACATTTAGCACAATCTTTTATTTTTTCTATATAAATCATGGTTTTTTCTTTTTTGTTTCTCTTGTTGTTGGTGGCTGTGCGGTTTTGCATTTAGTGCTTCTGTTTTTTTTTTGCTTCGTTTTCTTTACATTCATTTTCTTGCAGTTTGCACAAATGCAAATATGTAAAGTGGTTATGTAAATAGCAGCAACAACAACAACAACAACAAACTCATACCCGTTCATTAAATTTTGTTGTTGTCTTTGCACGACATCTTGTCGTTTATAGTTTCCCTTTCAAATTTTGCAAATACCTTTTTTTTCAGTTTGAAGGTTTTTTTTTTTTTTTGTTTTATAGACAAGTTTCTTAATAACGGTTGGTAGCTGCACGAGTGGTTGGTGGGAAGGGGGGCGGCTTATAGTAATAATGTTTAAGCCAGTTTCAAGAAGGTCTATAAATAAAACAAAAATGAAGCTGTATTGTCATAATGAGCTGGTGTATAAAGTTGTCAAAGCAGCCATGTCACAGAACTCAATTCCGATCGCAAAGGATTTCAATTCCGAAAGTTAAGTCTTTAGAAAACGAAAAAAGGAAATTTTATTTGTAATCAAATCAACTTTTAAAATTCAAAATAGATTTTACAATAATTTTTTTTTTTAAACTAACTTCATTTGTAGTAAATAATTAAAAAAAAGCATGCATATTTTTAAAACCATAAATAAAATAAGCTTTGTATGTTCACCAAAAAAAAAGGCTTATTCTGAGCTTTGCTATTAAAAGGAATTGTAGCAAATGGCTATTGGTAAAAAATTTATGATTTCAAAATTGAAATACAAAATAAACAGATTCTGAAGACTGTAAATGTCGAAAATGATCCGAACACAATTACGGAAATCATTTCGATTTAATGTGTGAGTTGGTCGTAGAATTAATTTTGCAGGCAGTTAAAGTGATCTCCTTTGCACTGGTATTCATATGAGATGTATTTCGTATTTGCCCAGTAGTAGCTGCTCTGCTTTGCACCTAAATTGGATCTATTGAGACCTTGAGAGACGATTAATGTAAAATGCGTTTAATGCTTAATTTTATACGAATTCAAAATTAGTTTTCTTTTATATGGAGTAAATTATTTATTAAAAATTTACCTACGACTTTTTCCTGGAATCAAATACAAAAAGATTAATTTAAGTAACGATTATTTAAACCCAAAATACTTAATTTAATCTAAAAAAAAAGATATACTACCATGCAGAGTCCGGCTTGATTTAAGACAAAAATTACAGGCTTTAAATTGGATGCATGAATTCACACCCAACGTCAACTTACATTCAATTAAAAGTCGTACACACTTCTTTTAACTAAACTCAATCCTGTTACATACTTTAATTAATTCCCAATCCGCATTACCTACGCTCCGTTTTTTATCCTGCAACACAATTGAATTATTTGGCCTTATTACGAGTGTCTTTGTCGTGACGAAATTTGTAAAATGTGGCAAAATTCGCTATATGTTTTGCATTGAAGTCGTTAAAGTTCGACTACGACAACGACACTCGTAATAAGGGCAAATATTTTTTAATATTTACTAGCTGCAGTAAATTTCACATGACGATGTAAAAAAGACTGAGTGCTTTTCATAAAAAATTTTACACTCAAACCACTTGTTCGTCATGTGAAAACAGCACATTAATCATTTCATTCAGTTATTTTTATTTATTGTTGGTATTGAACATAGAGTTGTCATGTTTGTAACACATCGCCACATTAGAATATTAAATTAGACAAATAAAGGCCCACAAAAAGAGAGTATTATTATGTTTCTTGTGTTTATTTCTGGTATTGAACAGAGGCAGCTTAAAAAGTGTTAAAAGGAACTGTTTCCGCACCACAGACAAATAACTTGTGTAGAAATTTTTTATGCGAATCACTCAATAAACTGAGTGGTTTTCATACAAATTTTGTACTCAAACCAATTAGTTTGTATTATAAAAACCGCGCACTAATCTCCTTTGGGATTGACTCAAGTACATGTTAGATTAAAAGTTTTAATCTCAATTTGTATTCAAATTAATCCTAAAATATTTAAAGTTAGTATGAGTACACTCATAAAATCCTGGTCATTTTAATTCGTATCATTTCGAAATTTTACGTTTAAGGCTGAACCCACACCAACGAAAGACAAAACGTTTTTGTCTTTTGAGTCAAAGACAAGAGTTTGATGCTAACCCACACCAAAAAAATTTTAACAGACATCACATTTTCGTTTTAACATACAACCAGAAATCAGTTGGCAATGCGACAATATTTTTTTTTTTTTTTTTTTTTTCTTACTAGTCTTAATTGGTGTGGGATAAACTATGTGCAACATGGTTCGTTTCAGTCAGTTTGTGGGTATGTGTGTATCAAACCACATGCATTTTCTGCAACCAGTGTTAAGGGTGATGGTTAAGTTGAGGGTGGTGTTGGCTGAAGTAGTTAGCGCATTGACTACTAAGCAAAACATCACTTGGGGCCTGGGTTCAAACCCTGGCCAGAGCAAGTCAATCAACATCATTAATTTCTGTAATGTACATTATTGTATTAATTGTTGTCGGACTATTTAAGTGATGAAGGCATAGCACTGGTCACTAAAACCTGTTCCGACAGCGATTGATGCTGTTCCAAGCGAAAGTAGAAACATCGCCCTTCTTCGTCGGTTAGTAGAAACTTCGGCGAAGTAAAACAATTAATAAAATACCTGCTAATACAGCTTATCAAAGTTAATGCGTCTACTTAACACCGGAGGCGCCTCAACACTGCCTTAAAAATTAACATAACGCGCAAAGCAGAGTTGTGAAAGAGTTAAGTCTTCTAAATTTTCAACATCTATCTTCTCTACCCTATCCCTCTCCCTGATTTCCGGCACAGTGCACTGCATACGTAGAGGTCATCCCCTGAGTTCTGGTCCTAATTAAAAAAAAAAAAAAAAAAAAATATTCTCCAACCAGTTTTAAGGGCACTATACATTCGTTAAAAACACATCAAGCATTTAAAGCATTGATCGTCAAACTAGCCCCTAGGGGCCGAGCACCAATCATCATTTTCACATACACAACACGAACCAAACAGAAGAGACAAACTAAAATACGAAACATACTCATTTGAATGATTGCAGTCAATGAATGAGTTTCTTTGTCGCTTTATTTTAGAATTTGCAACAACAAAACACAAGCAAAAAAGGGCAAGAAAATATTTATTTTTTTTTAGTCTCTTTATTTGTTATTCATAAGTACACTGTGAATATTTTAATTTCTCAGGATGTGGAATGTTGAGTGGGAAGAAGATTTTTTGTATACATATTTTTTAATGAAAAATTTTTTTAATTATGTCAATTCATTCATTCTTTCGTCCATAAACACGCTAAACCAATCCAGTGTGTATGCATACAAACTTTTAATATGATGTTAGGCTACAGTAAAAAAATAAATGTAACAATCAATTTGTACAAGTGTAAAAACACCAATACATTGATATTTCCTACATGTTCTCTTTATGACAAAGGCTGATTTAAAGTTGTATCAGGGAAAATTTGTTTGTATGTGTCACACCGAACACGCTTGATGAAAAATCAAAAAATTTAGATAATGGTTACGCTTGATGTCAAGCACACGTACACACGCCTGATGTCAAGCATTTTGACAGTGTATAGTGCCCTTTATGGCGCATTAAATCCAACAGACAGTTTTGCGTTAGTTTTGTTCGTTGTGATTTGTCTCATATGAACTAACGAACAGTTGTTGACAACTGTTTACGTCGGTGCGGGTTCAGCCTAACAAGCTCTGGTATAATTCAGGACCCATAGTAGAAACATTATAACTCTAACTTGGTATCTAGCTACATTGTCATTGAAAGGGAGAATACTAATAAACATTCACTTCTAAACATGGCCGCAAAAAGACCGATCCATCTGGAAACTTATTTTAAATTTAATTCCAAAGAAAAAGTAAGGCAATAAAATTAATTTTTATTTTCGTCATCTGGGTATGGTAACAATTTTTGATCCCTACAATTTCATATAAAATCAAAAATATATTACAACAGTGAAACTATTTAAGCTTTAGATTAACACTCACAATTAAGCTTTTAAAGTACGAATGTACAAATGAATTTCTTCATCCAGAAACTAAACCCGCATGCAGTTTCTAAAAATATCTTTGTATATACGAGTACTATAATTATTAAAGAAAAGCCGGTTTTAGCATGCAACCCACTAACATAAATTTTTATAAATTTTCATAGAAAAAATAAATCACATCTATTACAGATGTTGAAATGAAATTACTTTTATCTATCGTTAAAAACATTTACACACTTAAATGTGTTCTTAAATATTGAAATAATTTAAATTATATTATACATACATACATAAATATGTATGTATGCACGAGCATAAAAAATATAGAAACAAAATGCTCGTACGTGCCTCTTAATAGTTCCAACTCATTAACAGAGAAGAATACTCAACCACTATGAATGCAACCAAAATTACCACACAACCACACACACACACACAGTTAAACGTTAGAAGGGAATTTGATATATTTAAAAATATATGAAATGAAAGTATGTACTCGCATACATATGTATGTCTACATATGTATGCATATGCATACAGATAAATACATTTACATACTCGTATATGCAATCAAACTTATGCACATGTTTCGATCTCTATCATCTCCAGGGCAAATGAACAGCAATTTCATGTGTTTTGATTTATCACATAACAGCGTATGTGTGTTATTTTTTTCAATTTTTTAGTTTTCCATTTTTCAAATTCCAAAAAATTATAATTTTTTATTTTTTTTTTTGCTAATAAATAAACTAATCACACAACATGTTGAAAACAATTTCTTAAAAAGTGAAAAAAAATATTATGACATAGGCGGTTATTCCCGAAAACATCAGATTTTTTAAATGTGTATTATAGTACATGCGAGGGACCCCTTGACGGCTTAGTCGTATTATTAAATTTCCTATATTTGCTAATACAGACATTTTTTTAGTGACACGGGTAATTTAATAAATGCAGTAGGGTGCATCGCACACGATGGCTTTTATACAAATACCAAATATTTAAACTCTCTACTCGTAGGCATGCTGTATATTGTTTGCGGCGATGTTTAGTGTTCGTTTAAAAGTTTTTTCACTTTAGCGTTTTTTCATTCTTCTGTTTTTTTGCAATAGCGAAAGCTTTGAAGATTTTATTCGTTTTCAGGATTTTTTTTTTTAATTTAGGTTTCTTTTGTTTCTACAATATTTTTAATATAAACGATTTTTGATTTTGACGATTTTTTTATAGATTTTTTTGTTATTAAGGATTTTTTTTGTAGGTTACTCCTTAAGCGTTGCTGATTTTTTATCTTATGCCATTTTTTTTTGCTTTGGATACCTTTTTGTTTTCACGGTTTTTTTTTATCATTTCAATGATTTTTTTCATTTTGATAAGTTTTTCCCGGTATTTTTTTATTTCAATGAAACTTTTTTATTTGTCTTTCTTTAGTTTTCTTTTTAAAGTTTATTATTGTTATTGTTTTCAGAATTATTTCCGTTTTGACAATTTTTACGTTTGACGATTTTTGCGTTTAGACGATTTTTTCATACGAGTGATTTATTAATTTTTTTTTTGTTTCAAAGTTCATTCTTTATGTTTTGGCAATTATTTTTGCTTTGACGATTTTTTTGTTTTAACGATTTAATGCTTTGCCAATTTTTTTTTGCGTTTATTTTTATTATCGGCCATTTTTTAGTGTTTTATACTTTTATGGTTTTGACGGTTTGTTGATCGTTTTGATGATATTTGATCAATTTTATTTAGGTTGTTTTTGTTTTTACTTTTTAAATTTTTTGCCATTTTTCGCCAGTTTTGCGACATTTTTGGTGCATCGTTTTTTTTCGTGCAACTTATTATTCAGCTCTTTCGGTGCATTGTTTGAAAGATATTTCTCTCAAGTTTGAAATGTTAGTTGCTTTAACAGTTCAGTAATGGCAAAAAATTTACAGGTTGCTACATAAATTACATAACCTGATAGAATACCCTTTAGTTTTTATTTTATCAATTTTTTTAGGTATTCGTGACTATTACTTTTGCAATGCTGCACTAGATTTATACTCTACACATCTAGTGCACATGACTCAACATTGTCACGTCTGCATTGTCAGATAATATTTCCAGAGAAAATACCCTTTATTTTGTTTTTACAATTTAAACTCGTTATATTTGTGCATTAGCGCTAACAAATTTCTGTTTCTATATTTACATATTGCAACCCTCGCATCTTAAAATTAATTTCAAAGAACACTAGTTAATATAAAACTTACACACAAAACTAGAACGTAATGAAACCAAATCGAACTTGGCATAATTTGTAGCAGCAGCTGCAGCAGATGCAGCAGCGTAAGAACCCGCATACTTTCCTTCTAATATTATTGAAAGAATTTCAAATAAAAATTATTTAAACTAGACACACATCAATTTTGTTTCATTTCTATTTTATATTTAAGACTTTCTCTCGATAATTACAAAAAAAAAAAAAAAGATATTTAAGCAAAAAACTCAGTTTCTCATATATTCATTCATATGAAAAATTAATACATACTTTATTTTGAAAAAAAAGCATCATCATTTTTTCTATTGTTTCTTTAAGTCTTCCGAAATTTGAAATTTTTCATTAAAATAATATTCCATGAAAAGAACGATTGAACAAAAAGAAGTAACGTCTTCAAAGGAAAAATAATTTTTGTTGTGTCATTGAAACCAAAAAAGATTTAAATATAAAAACATTTAAGATCACACCATCCTACTTTGTCAGTGTTGGGTTAGTTGCTATACAAAATCCCTCGAACAAATCATAAATATATAAAATGGATATATACATTATATACACAGTTAAATAAAGTTTTCCAACTCTGCAGTACTAGAGATTTGCCTAGCAGGCGATACAGACTTCCGTCTTTTATAGAACTCCCTTTTCTACAGACTTTTTTCTCACACAAACTAAAGCCTTAATACAGACTATCGTCTTATACAGATTAACTTAAACGAACTAGACTAACATACCGTCTTCTTTACTATAAGGTGTTTTTAATAGAGCGTCACAACTTTGAGTTGGCATCATTGCACCCATTTAACACCTGATGCTTTTTGTTTAGTTTTTTTTTTTTTTTTTTTTTTTTTTGAAATTTTTATTGTTTATTGAATCTTCAATTTATTATTGAAACATCAATAAGTTTTTCAAATCTTAAAACTAAAAATGTAAAATATTTTTTTTTTTTTTTTAATTAGGACCAGCACTCAGTATGCAGTGCACTGTGCCGGAACTCAAGGAGAGGGTAGGGTAGAGAAGATAGATGTTGAAAATTTAGAAGACTTAACTCTTTCACAACTCTGCTTTGCGCGTTATGTTAATTTTTAAGGCAGTGTTGAGGCGCCTACGGTGTTAAGTAGACGCATTAACTTTCATAAGCTGTATTAGCAGGCATTTTATTAATTGTTTTACTTCGCCGAAGTTTCTACTAACCGACGAAGAAGGGCGATGTTGTGTACATTAGCTTGGAACAGCATCAATCGCTGTCGGAACAGGTTTTAGTGACCAGTGCTATGCCTTCATCACTTAAATAGTCCGACAACAATTAATAGAATGTCTCACTAATGTACATTAGAGAAATTAATGATGTTGATTGACTTGTTCTGGGCAGGGTTTGAACCCAGGCCCCAAGTCATTGTTTGCTTAGTAGTGAACGCGCTAACCACGTCAGCCAACACCACCCTCAAATATATGTTTAGCCAATGATAAACAAAAATTTTTAATTTCAACGGTTGATTTTTGTTGATTTACATCTCTCGTGTACGGCTCAGAGAAAGAGTATCCCTCCTCCTCAGCCAGGTGTGACCTCTTTGTTTAGTTTGCTTTGAAATTTCATTATGAATCGACGAGCAACGCATGCAAATTGTTGAAATGTGTAATAAAAATAATTGTTCTATTCGTCAACTCATCGTGCAGCGGGCGCTACAGTTGATTTACTCAAAGAAACTTTTGATGAAAAAATATTTTCACGTAATGTCCCAATTATTTGGCCTCCAAGAACGTGTGAATTAACTACATTAGATTATTTTCTTTGGGGTTACGTTAAGTCACTTGTCTACGTCGATAAACCACAAACAATTGAACCCCTGAAAATCAACATTCGAAGAGTTATCGGCGAAATACGGCCGCGAATGCTGCGAAAAGTTGTTGAAAATTGGTGATCCAGATTGCGCCTTTTACGCACCAGCTGGGGCGTCCACATGGCAGAAATCAAATTTAAACATTAATTTCATAAAATTTTCTTTCCAATAAAGCCCTTTTCAATGATATTAAAAATATATATCCTTGTTTTATTATGATTTCAACTTGTGTCACTCTATAAAAAACACCCTTTATTAAGATTTCATCTTATAAAGAATTTGCCTTATACAGAATTTTGGTTTTATGCAGACTTTTGTCTTACACATATTGCTTTCTTATACAGAATCTAGGCGCACGGTAGTGCGCCAGGCCAAGTTCGGCCACACAGTGTGTATATTTACACGAAACAGTTCGAGCTGTTTTTACCCCCCTCATAACTTTGCTCCTCTTGATCATAATATAATGAAACTTGAAAAATAAGTTCTCCCCACAGAGGCGACCTCACAGGTTAAATTTGAAAGTTCTACCGTAGAAGCTTCCCGAGATATTAAGGTGTGAAAAGTCCATATTTTAGTACATATTCACTCACTGACTCACTGACTGACTCACTGACTCATCAATATTATTGGGCACTTCCAGTATAGCTAGAAAGCTGAAATTTGGTACACAGGTAGGTCTTGGTGAGAAAATAACCAGAAAAATCTGAAAACGGGCACTTTCCTTCCAGGGGGGACCTGAGTGCCCCTTCTTTATATGGGGCACTTCTAGTAGAGATAGAAAGCTGAAATTTGGTACACAGGCAGGTAGTGATGAGAAATTACCGAAAATGAGGACCAAGTTCTTGATAGGTACAATTCCATCTCATTTCTAGGCAACCTGTAAGCTTGGCAAAAATTTTTTGCCTTTCTAATATGGAAAGAATTCTTTGAAAAATTTTGCCAAGCTTATGGTTGCCTAGAAATGAGATGGAATTGTACCTATCAAGAACTTGGTCCTTTTTTTGATCTCAGTACTTTTTACGGCCGAAACTTTTTGGATACGAACTTGTCCTTATTTTCACATTTATGTTTTTGTGTGGATACATTCTTACAAAGATTACCTTATACAGAGAGCCTTCTTATACATACTGCCATGTAATACATACTGCAGTCTTATACAAATTGTCGTATTATACATAGTACCGTATTATATAACTTTCCGCATTATGCAGATTACCGTCAAATACAGATAATTGTCTTAGCATGACTTTCGTCGTATACAGGCTACCGTCTTATACAGGCTGCCGTCTTATATACGGCTTATTTAGACTATCTTTTCATTCAGTTTTCCGTCTTATACAGTTTTTCGTCTTATCCAGATTATCGTCTTACACAGACTATCGTTTTATACAAACTATTGTATTATACAGAATACCATCTCATAAAAAGAGTTGTCTTATACGCACAACCGCCTTATACAGGTTACCATCTTATGTATACTATCGTTTTATACTGGCTACAGTTTCACACTGACAACTGTCATATACAGCCGAACGTTTTGTTTAGATTACCGCTTTATGCAGGGTTCCGTCATATACAGGCTGCCTTCTTAAACAGGCTACACCGTTTTATACGTCTTATGTCGTCTTATACATAGAATCGTCATCTTATACACCCTACCATCTTATATAGATTTTTTAAAAAAAAAAACACAACCTCGCAAAGCGATTAGCTTGTCCGCAGAAAACACCCAGGATCTATGGCCAGAATGGAACCGACAACCTCCGGACTGCTACCTATTAGACAAGCCGGCACCCTTACCTTCTTATGCGGACTACTGTCTTATACAGGCTAATATCTTACACTGACTACCGTATTATATAGTTTAATGTCTTATACAGACTACGGTCTTAAGCAGACTACTGTTTTAAAAACACTTCTTTTTTATAGATATTATCATCTTATACTGACTACCGTCTAATACTGATAACAGTCTTATGCAGCCAAATGTTTTGTGTAGATTAGAGCTTTGTACAGGGTTCTGTTACTTTCTTAGACAGGCTAATATCTTACACTGACTACCTACCGTTTTCTACAGTTTAATGTCTTACAAAGGCTATCTATCATCTTATACACGCCTCCGTCTTATACAGTCTACCATGTTTTATATACATTCGTTATACTCGAAATTAATAAGTATTTTACAGCTGATAATTTTATACGAAAAACCGAAACAGTTGATATTTGCAACAACACTAGTAAGCTGGAATAACAATCTGATTTCGTTGTTCACTAAACCTAATCTTAGTGTTTGATGTCTTAAAGGCAATTCCGCAATGCCGAAAAATTATTGCAATATTTTCTCCGATAACCTAAATTTTAAATGATTTCAATTTTATCGTCGATGATTATTCTCCACTTGAGAAACCCTGAAATTATATTTAATTTTTGATTTCCACTTCGTTAATCAGATGCCGCCGCCACGCATTCAATCAAACAAACAAACTTTATTCGTTCATATTCATATGTTGCGTTACTTTATCTTCATTTTGTTAATTTTATCCAATATTTTTTTTTTTTGTCTTCTCAACGTGGTGTTCTTCTCAATCGTTATCATTTTTAAACTGCATCATCATCGTCATATGTATGTATGTTTGAGTATGGAATTTTTATGTTTGTTCTTTGTTTTATGAAAGCTTTTTTTTTTAATTTTAATTTTTAACTTTGATTGTCATCAGTTGCCTTTTTTAAATTTGTGGGCGACTGCAGTTTTTTATTCCAGATTTGAATACATATTTCCTACAGACTTGGGTAGAAAAACATGATGAATAGATTTACAAACGTGTTGATTTTCGAATATTTAGCTTTTCGAGTCGATTTACAGATTTTGTAATCTGTTTCCTTGGCTTCTTGTATTGAAGCCGTTGAAGCCTTGGGCGTGCTTAGAGCACGCGAAAAGATTTTCAAATATTTAATTGATTTGTTTGGTAGAATTTTCAAATTAAAATTGTTTGGTATTTAAAAAAAAAGTATCTTCTCACAAGAGCCAGATTTATTTAATGAATTTTTAATTAAGATTTGGCTGCAGCCGAATCTGGCACAAGTCTGCCATTTTTTGGAAATTTTTAATATAAAAAAAAAAAGTTTTAATATCAACTAATGAAATCTTCATATTTCAAAAGAATATGGACGAACGGACTTCATAAATAACATGTTGGTGTCAGGAAAAATTAAGTATTCCCAGTTTTAAAAGTCTTTTGCATAAAATAAAGCAAGAAAATCTGTATTTCCCCTTTTTTTAAATTCATTTAACAGCACAGACGATCTTTATTCTTGATTTTTATTTATGTATTTTTTTTTCATTAACTTCTTGTTATTCTTGTTTCAGTTGAGTTGTGCGATTGTTTGGTTGGACTTCTTAGCTGCAATCGAGTGCAGTAGATACAAAAAAATGCAACTACTAGAACACACACATCCATATAAACATACATACACACACACACATGCATGTTGCATTTAGGCATACTATTTATCTTCATCTCTGTATCGTTTTTGTGCATCGTTGTGTATCTGCATTTTTTTCTTGATTTTTTTTATCTCTTTTTTTATTGTTGTTATTTAAATTACCGTTGTTGTTGTTGTTGGTGCTGCTGTTGTTTTGTGGATCATCAAGTGCTTCACAATATTCTTGCTGTGTGTGCCTGTGTGTGTTGCTTTTTTCTTTGCAGTCAGTCCTGTTTATTAGTATTTGTTGTTTTCATTATGATTTCAGTTTGTTTACTTGAGTCGTCTTTGTTTTTGTTGTTGTTACTGTTTTATGGTTCCATTGACCATTTGAAGATTTTATTTTTGATCAAATGTATAGTTTTTTTTTTTTTTTTTGTTTTATTTTCTCTGTTGATGTTGTAGTTGTACCCGCATACCAGAAATTCCAGTAAAACTATTGGATTAACAAATCTAAGCACACACAGATACTAGATCGACATACATGTGTATGTGTACATGAATGTGAGCAGAGGTGGAAAACGGCTATCATTAAATAGTACATAGTTTTGTTACACAATTGTCACATAATTTTCTGCTAAAATTTTTGAAATCTTTATGGTAATTTTAATTTATTATTAAAAAAAAGGATAAGAAAGGGAAACAAATTTCGAGGAGAAAATTATTCTCCACATGGTTGAATATATTTGACTAAAGCCAAGTATTCTGTTCAGTATTCCATGCGGAATGATGTCAAAATGCATGTATAAAAAATTTGCGTGGAAAATTCGTGAAAAAATGTTACAAGTGTAGTACTCTGTTTTTTCGTGCTATAAACATATGAAATGTTGCTTGTAACATTTTAAAATACCTGCGAAATAAAACACCATGCCTTTATATCATACGTAATTTTGACAGCTGAACATGCAATACAAATTTATACACAACATTTTAAATGCCATATTTTCCAAGTGAAATAATCAATGTTGCTCAACATTTTCCACAAATTCGAACAGAGTACTAGACTTAATTCAAAAGTTTTTGTAGTCATCGAAGATCACTGATATGTTCTATGCAATTTCCATATAAACATTTGCTTATTCCTCTTTACATGGTAATACATGTATATCGGTATGTCAAAAATTTAAAAAAGTCTTATCATGTAAACGCAAATTGTTATGAGTAAGAGAGAATACGGATAAAAAATCTGACAAGCGTTCGGTAAATGTTTATTTTCTAAACCATTTTAGAAACTTGCGTATACTCATTTTATCAGAGGTGTCTTTTTAAGTAATCATTGGCAGATTTAGGAGTATATATTGAAGGCGGCCTCATTTCTATACAATACTCGTAATTACAAAAACAACTAAAACAAATTCATGTTGGTTTTGTAAATATTGTAGAACTGTAACGACCAGCTATTTCGTAGCGCAGACTTTTGAATTTATTTATATTATCCGTGTAAACATAAAAAATACCTGAAATAGACTTTTGTTCTCTCATCTCATACAAAAAGAGAATTTCATAAAATTTTGATTCTACAAAATGTTATTACTTTGTATTACCATGTAAACTCACCTTTAGGAACACCTTTATGTGCAAACTATCAACAATATTTATGTAATTAACAACACTTACATCAACTTGTGTATTGGCGAATTGCAAATAAATTTTTATTTCATTATTAAAAAATACAAGAGTAATTATAATAGTGCAGAAACTTCCATCCCTGAAATACATGTGCATATTCATTTGTGTATTTGTTTAATTTCCAGTTGGAAATGTGTAAAATGTTTGTGAGAAAATTTTAAGAAGAGCTTAAATAATTTACTGGAAAATGTAAGTATGTTGTTTAAGAAGAAGGCGAGTATCAAGATCAAATCAGTGTCTTTAGAAGATGTTGTAGACACTGTTGCCAGATGTAAATTTTGACGGTTTTATTACACTAAAATCTTAATATGCAAATTTAATGATTTTTGACGAAAAATAGCAGATTTTTGGTAATTAAATACGTTGCAACTTATTTACTAGAAAAGATATTTTTTTGTACGATTTTTTGTACAAAAAATCACCAGTAAGAACAAAAAAATTTCTATCAGTCTTAAATGAAATCTCTTAATATTACGAATCTAAATTTGATAAGAAATAAACTAAATCATAAATATTGTGAAATAGATTCAAAATTTTTCTTAAGAAAGCGAATAATAAGAATTGAATTCTGAATTTTGAAAAATAAAACTGTTAAAAAAATATAAGAAATCAATCGTTCTGATTCCGATTACTCTTTTCCTACTTTAAGTTCATTTATGCATAGTGTTGTATTGATTTTGCCACATTCATTGGAAAGCGTCGTGAGAATATTTAGTCGTTTTAATCTAAATATGTATGCAAAAAATTATTTAAAAATTTTTTCGGTTGTCCGTCAGTATGTCTGTCCATCTATCTGCACGTGAAATCGTTTTTCCGACGCCACCAGATGAGGTGGAGACTTAAGTTTTATACTGATGAGTATGGATTTGCCTACGATTTGACGATTCGTATTGAAAATCAGCAAAAATAAAATCAGAAAAGTTATCGATTACGATATTTGATTATATATACACATACAATACATGCATGGACATATAAAACCATTCCGGAAAAATCTATAAAACTGTCTGTACAGTCCTTTTATTGATTATTTGACTTCGCCGACTACTCTGCTAACCGAAAAAAAGGGGGCAATGTAGTGTAAATTAGTTTGGAACATTAGCAATCGCTGTCGGAACAGTATTTTAGTACCGGTACCGTACCTGGATTATAGAAATTTATTATGTGGATGTCTTGGCCTGACCAGAGATTGAACCCAAGTCCTAAGTTTTAGTTTGCTGAGTAGTCAACGCGCTAACCACTTCAGCCAACACCACCACCAACAACTTTAAACAAAGTAAAGCTTAAGCCTAGCTATACAGTGGCTTAGTCATTCGGCAAAATCTCATTTTATTATCAGTCACAATGCATATTTTATGTGAAAAACTCAGATTTTCTTTATTTAAAATTTCTTTGGCTGATTTTACCTCCAAAAGTTCTGGCAACACTGGTTGTAGATTTTATTTTCAATATTTTTGGAGAGAAATTTTGTTACACATACATAGATATGCATGTATATGTATAAAAGTTGCATGTCATACATACATAGTTGCATTATGTTGCTGGTATAAATAATTTATTAGTTGCAACAGACTAAAAACTTAATTCACTTATTCATGTTTAATGTTCGATCAAACAAAAAATCAGAAAGTCAAAGTAGAGATTTATTCAAGTAATTTAGATTAATTAACCGAATAATACGATTAAGAACTTTTTCCAATTCAAATTCGAATATTAAATGATGTTCTGTTGGGGCGGTTACGGTAGCAGACAATTTGAATTTGTATGAGAGAAACAATAACACCGATGATGGATGAAGATTTTATATACAATATTTCATTATTTTAGTGTATGTCTGTTATTTACGTACATGCACAGGTATGTGCATTTTTGGGAAATAGTTATAAAAATGATCACTTTTTGCTCCATGCAACATGTAATGTTGGGCTCGAGTTCGTAGCCAGGCTGCTTTATCAAAAATTTAAATGTTTTTGGAGCATAGAAAAAATTAATATTGTTTAAATAAATTTTCTTAAAAACTTTAATAGCAACGAACGGAAGGCCACTACAAAATGCAATAGGGACTAATCAAGGCTAAGAAGACCGAAAGATATGACGGATTGAAAGAAATCTTGCACCACAACAATTGAAGTCATACATGCGTACGTATGTATTGATCTATTGATCATCATCGCCGAATAAATTTATACATTCATTGCAATACTTATTGCTGTCAGTAAAACTACATACAAACTTGTAAAAACATTTTGAAGCAAATTGGGTATGATGAATCCAAAGAAAAAACCATGACTTTATATATAAATTTCATGACAGAACCTTTAGATGTGTATTTGTTGTTATTATTTTTCCCCCCAAATTTATTATTTATGAATTTAATGTACGACAAACGTCAGTATGTAAATCAGTCAGAGTTGAAGACATCATACATAGAATGACTGAATAGTTGAATGTGGAGAAGCGAAAGAGCCCCATTATGAATCACTTTAAATCTACCGCGCTTGTTTGACATTTCTTTTTTTATTTTATTTTTTTATTTTATACATCAAAAATCACTATAAATTTTATGGAAATTTATTGTGTTTAACACGACAAAAATAAAAAAATATGTACATATACATATAAAAAAAGCCACCTGAAATAAAATCGCAAACGTGCTTTGAGTTTTGTGCCGACAACAATGTGCATGCGAACGGATCTGATAGCAGGCAACCAAGATACGGTTGGCTGTGCGTATGGTAGAGATTCAAAGAGGCAACACAAAAAAAATTAAGATTTTATAACAGGGTTGTCACTTTTTAACAACTTGTAATATTTTTTTTTCTTCATAACATTTATTAACAATTTTTATTCATGTCATCCAACAGCAGCGTATAAGAAAATGCAGCGGTTTCATGGAATGCATTAATTTTTTTATGGATTTTTCAAGTAGATTTAAAAAAGTGCTTAAATGCCAAACATATGATATACCGATTTTTTTTTTCTGCGTCTTACAAACATTTGAAGGTTTAAAATTTTTGGAGGATTTTAGATTTTAACTTTTATAGTGCATATTTTTGCTTTAATAGCATATTGTTGCATATATTAAAAACATTTTTTTCTACTCATTTAAAAAATACATACTCTTATAAATAATAATTAATTATCCGCTTCAAAACTTCTTAGGAATTAACTTCCAATTGTTGGTGCATATTTTTGCTTTAACGGCATATTTCTGCATATTTTAAATGAAAATTTTCCTTATGCATGTATAAAGCATGTTCAATGAATAAATGTATTTTAAATAATCTACCCCTTTATTTGTTGTTGCATACGATTATATTAACTTCAACAGCATATTTGTACATATATTAAAAGCATATTTTTTTCTATGCATTTAATAAGGATATTTAATTGTAAATTAATTTTAGAAAGCATATTTAATTATTAATTAACTGTTTCAAACCATTTTACGAATTTTAAATTCAGTCTGTTTTCGCCTATTTTGACTTTTACGGCATATGCCTGCATATGCCGGCATATTTTTGCATACACTAAAAGAATATTTTGCCTACACGTATAAAAAGCATATTAAATTATTAAATAACTGTTTCAAACCATTTTACGAATTTTGAGTTCAGTCTGTTTTCGCCTATTTTTACTTTTACGGCATATGCCTGCATTTGTTGTTGCATATTTTTTTTAACTACAAATCACACATAAATACCATTTTGTTCGTTTAAAAACTTAGCTTGCACGTTTGAGTTCATATTTTCGATTTAACAGCATATTTTTATGTATACGAGTATATTAAAACCATATTTTTATTCTACGTATACACAAAGCATTTCTAATTTTTAATTATCCACTTTTTTAAAATTTTACCTTCATTTTTGAGTGCATATTTTAGTATTAACAGAATATTTCTACATATATTACGACCATATTTTCCGTTTCATATAAAAAGCATATTTAGGTGTTAATTATCCGCTTCATAAATTTTTAAGAATTATTTTTTCATTTGCTTGTGCATATTTTGGCTTTAGCAGCATATTTCGCATATCTGGAAACCTTATTTTTTCCTACGCATACGCAAAGCATATTTGGATTTTAAGAATTTTGGCTATTATTATTTGACGACTATTTTTTCATATATGCATTCTTTAACAACATATTTCTTTATACTCGTATATTGAAATCATAGTTTATCTTAAGCTCCTAGAAAACATGTTGATAGGAATCCACATTTTTAAACCTCTTAATAATCTAAGCTTCTATTTGTTGGATAACATTTCAGCCTATTTTATCTTCAACACCATATATTTTTATCTTTAAGCTTATGGCAAATATTTTAAGTTTTTATTTATTTTTATTTAAATGACTCTCACTAGTTTCAGGCTTTATTTCTGAAATTTCGCATATTTAATATAATAGTTTTCCACATAATCAAAGCATATTTTACCTTCAGTTCATAATTTTAGCTTTCATTTTGTTATACAGATTTTTGCATATTTTAAGTTTCACTGAAAATTTTGGAGTAAATAAAACGCATATTATCTCTTAAATGCATTTTAAACATATTGCTTTGCTTATTGTATACTTTCGTAAACAGCGGCTTTTCATTTTTAATTTTTTTTTTTTTTGCATATTTTGCCTTTATTAGCATATTTTTGCAAATGTCACGAGCATACTTTTTCTTAAACATGTTCAGCTTTTACTCATACATTTTAAAACTTTACACTAGTTTAGATTTTCTTCTGCCTGAAAAGTTTTTTTTTTTGTATATTGCCTTTAATAGCATATTTTTTCATATATGTGTGTGCATGTATGCATATTTTTAAAAATCTTTTTATTTTTTTTAGTTAAATTTACAAGGTAAGTTTAAATAGCAATACAGAACTTATTACACTGTTGAAAAGTAACCTGAAGTTTTTAAATTGAGGCTACGTCTGTCATACCGAAAGTTAATATATTTGATTTAGGAATATTTAATATTTTAATTGTATGGGTATTTTAAAAGGAGGGAATTCGTCACTAAACATGAACGGTAACCAAGTAAAAATGGGTGGTTCAAGTCCATGAAATTCTCGTTTTGGAGGTTGTTAATTGACTCAGGTCATATGATATGTGACATATGACAGGACAAACTTAAATATGCTTGTGTACCACCAGTAGCTGTAACTTCCGAATATTGATATTGTTTCTTTAATTAACAAAAAAGAGAAAAATTAGAATCATACCCTTTGAACAACAAAATGAAAGTAAACAACAAAAATATGTGAACAACTTAAAAATAGTTTCACACAAATAAAAGAAAAACAAACTACTCATTCTTTTAAATATCAGCTTTACTATACGGAAAAGATTAACCTTTTTCTAGGTTGGGTTATCGTATAAAAAATCGTGCGTATTGTGTGTGTGCATTTGTGTGTGTGCATTTGTGTGTGTGTGCAAGTAGATTTTGCCACCTTTAGCGTAAAACGGATATAAAAAATGTTGCTCACTAGTATTTTGCAAAAAAAAAACAGAAGTGTCTGTAAGTCAGTCAGTCAGGCAGAGTAGGTGGATTATATTTAAATGCAAATAGAATGAGAATTTGAAAACAATAAAATCAAAAGACACTCATGGCCACAACATGTGATCATGCTGATAACGTCAATGACAATGCTGGCAATGATGACGAAGAGGTATTCAGCAGCAGCAGCAGCATATGCTTTTGATTTTAGTGACAAGTGGTGACAAAGATAATTGATTCTTTTTACGAATGTAAACTAGTCAGTGAAAGAAAAGGAAAAAAAATGCTTAAAACTTTATTTAATACTTTTGTTTGTATTTTAGTTTTAGTGGGGCGGGATGTCAGGAATGCTAATTTTGATTGACACTTTACGGATTAAGTTGACGATATTAGACAAAATAGTGACAAAGGATATGAAGAGAAAATTGGACAAAACAAAACGTGGTGGTAAATTTCCAAACATTAATTAAACTTCAAATAAAAAATATTGAGTTTTTTAAATTGCATTTTCATCGTATATATTGTGACACCTTCTTTTGATACACAAAAATAATTTAAACAGGATCAAGATTTATTTATTTTATATATTTTAGTTTGATTTTCTTTTCAATGTCTCAAATTGCAGTATGTATATGGAACATAGAACTTAGTATAACTGATTCAACAAATTCAACGGGAACAGTGAAACTAACTGTCGCCACACAAGTATTGGCAATATAATGAATATAAAAATATATTTTTTTATAGTCAAATACTTAGTTGTCATTATAAAAACTCAATAAAAACGAAAAACTGAATACTAAATTATATAAAAACTTTCATCATCAAAAGACGAAAATATGAAAGACTAAAATATTGGAAATCCTAAAAATATTATATGTGCGAAAGTTTCTTTGTTTGTTCCACTATAACGCAAAACAGCTCAATGAATTTCGACAAAATTTAATGGACGGGTAGCATTTGACCCAGATTAAAGCATAGGGTACTTTTTAAGGTGCAAAACTAGAAAAATTTGTACTTTTCGTACTTTTTATTTTTGTATTATTATTTAATAAACTTTTTATACGCTAAAATACATTTTAGGGTGCGAAATACATAAAAGTGGTAATTTTGGTACTTATTTATTTATGGTACTTTTTTACTTATGGTACTTTTTTTACTTTAGGCACTTTTTTCATGAGAATTCTCTTAATGAATTAGGATGGAATTTTGACAGACGGATAGCATGTGAACCAGTTTAAAACTTTTGGAACTCTTTAAAGGGGTAAAAGTATACAAATTTGTACCTTTGATACATTTTGCCTTTTGGTACCATTTACCTTTTAGTGCAATTTTACTTTTGGTACTTTTTCTTTTGAAAAAATTTCTTATAAACTACAATGAAATTTAGTAGATGATACCATGTAACCCATATTACCAGATATGGTACTTTGTAAGCGGTCAATAGGGACAAATTGGTACTTTTGGTAATTTTCATATGTACATTAAGATTTTATAAAATTTTTTTAAGTAAACATACTTGCTTGGTAGTGAAATGGAAAAAAACCGATCTTTTTGGTACTTTTTTTTATTAATGGTTCTTTTTACTTAATAAGCTTTTTTACTTTTGGTACTTTTGCTTGTTGAGAAATTATTTAAAATAATTTAGATGAAATTTTAATGGCATGTGACACAGATAAAAAAAAAAAATTAAAACTTTTTAAGCGGTGAAACGGATTTGTCCCGTTGTTGTTTTGGTAATTTTTATTTTAATATTAATATTTTATAAAATTTGTGTAAGTTAACATACTTGCTTCTGGGTCAAATGTGGAAAAAAGCTGGTGATTTTGGTATTTTTTTAGTTTAGGCGCTTTTTTTACTTTTGGTACTTTTCTTTTTGAGGAACTCTCTTAAAGGATTTTATTAAAATATAAAGTATTTCTAAAGGAGTAAAAACGGGACAAATTCGTAGCTTTGGTATTTTCTATTTTTGTATTTATATATCATAAAGTTTTAATAAGTAAACGATCTTTCTAGGGGATAAAGTGATAAAAGAAACAGGTAGTTTTGGTACTATGTATTTGAATTATGGCTATTTTTTTTTAGTTAGGTGCATTTTTATTTTTGGTACTTTTTCTCTAGTAAAATTCTCTTAATTTATTCGGCTGAAATTTGGCAGACGGATAGCATGTGACCCGGATAAAAAAAAGTAATCATTTTGGAACTTTTTTACTTTTGTTACTTATTGCCTTTTTGGTGCCTTTTTACTATTGGTACTTTTTTTTTTGCGAAAATCTTTTGCTGAATTTTAAAAAAATTTGATAGACGAAAAACATGTAACAGATTTATATATAGAGTATTTTTTAAGGAGACAAATTGGTAGATTTGGTACTTTTACTTTTGTATTAATATATTACAAATTTCTTATAAGTTAACATACTTTTATATGAAAATTATAAGAAAACATGAGATAGGAAAAAGAAACTGGTATTTTTGTACTGTTTTATTTATGCTACCTTTATAATTTTGGTGCTTTTATTTTTGGTACTTTTACTCTTGAATAAGTCTCATAAAAGATTTGGATGAAGTTTGGTAAATATACGGATGGCATATGAGCCAGATTAAATTAAAAGGCACTATTTAAGGAATAAAAACGGGAAATTTGGTACTTTTAATACATTTTTTTTTTTGGTACTATGAGACATTCACTTTTTTCTAAATTTTTTCTTTATAACAATATAAATTATACATTCTTGGGGATAGTACGAGGAAAATCTGGTACTCTTGGTACTTTTTTGTTTTTTCATTAACATGCAGAGTGAACAAAGCCACGGACGGGTACATGCTACTAAATTAAAAAGAACATATATTTAATTTGATTTTTATATTTATTAAAAGGAAACCAGCAAAAGAAAAGTGCATCATAAAATATTAAGAATCGTTGGCTTTTATAGGACACTCATCATATAAAGTTTTATTTAATGATTAATAAGTATTGATGTATTCATAGTTTATGATATCACGAAATTTTAGTACATAAACTTTTGCAATATTTGTCAGAATACACCATACAGATGATGCGATGCAACGATGGCGAAAAAAAAAAATTCTTTTCAATTTAAAAGAATAAAAAACAGTTTGTTTTGTCTTTATCGTTGCAAAAGCAAAATAAAAAATAAACGATATCGGAATACAAATACGGAATTGAAATCATATCGATCAAAATGTTTAACTCACTACTCTTTTTGAATTTTTTTTTTTTTGTGTGGAACGTAAATAATGGCGCAGATTAAGCGCTCTGCTCTTTGTGTATTGTGAAAAAAAGAACAAATAGTGAAGTGCTACGCCACGTTATTTTGTAGGCCTAATTTATATGTTTAGTGTCCTTGAAGCCTTACAGTAGAATTTTTTGGTAAATATTTTCATGGTATATTTAAAGGTGTTATAGCTTGACTAGCTAAAGGACCTGGATTTAGCAAATGATATAAGTTTAGGAAATCGTTCATTACTTCCTGCGGCATAAATCCCACATCTAAGCTATAAAAAAATTCAAACAAATAGATTTATATGTTGGTGTTCACTGCAAGACTCCTACACACCTTGTCACCGAATCCCTCCGGATTAATTTCGAAAAAAAAAACAATTATTTTATATAAGAAATCTGTAATAAAACATTAAATAAGGAAAGTATTTTTTAATTAAAATCAACTTCAATCACTGTTTGTCCTTTTCAAATGCTTCTCAGAAACAACATTTCATTGCATTAATCAAGGCATACTTCATAAAGCACTTGAAAAATTGTCTCTATTAAAAAAAACTCATTAAAAAAGATTTTTGTAAATAATCTTTCATTATTTCATTTTTATGGAAAACAATTGAAACACTGACAAGTAATGATTATTTTCAAGTCTTTTAGCGATAAATATTGATTGACTACTTGAAAGACAGTTACAAATCTCCACATTGAAATGTCAAAAATGTCAAAAACTTTTACAGTTAATTACAGTATTTTTTTAATGTTAAGTTATGGCGTCTACCTGTGTGTGTTTTTTTTTTTTTTTTATGAAAAGGTCACATTAAACATTTTGATTTTAAGTCGCAAATATGTATAATTAAAAAAAAATTAATTGCTTTAATTTGCATTTTTAAACAAGCGAGAATAAGATTTCGTATTATTAAACTTTTTAGCCTTAAGATATGCTAAAACTTATATGAGAACACAACGAGCAGCTATTTTGTCGAGCACATTAACCTTTTAATTATTCTATCCATACACAGAGAAAACAGATTAGTTGTGGCAACTGAATTTGTTGCCAACCGAATTGTGGCGGTTGCTACAACTACAATTTTCATGGAGTACCACTGAATTTTCGGTTGCGACAACCGATAAAATTGATTAATACCATGGAATCTTAAATGGAGGCTAATCGGGATTATTTACGCTGATTTTATCATGGAACACAGTTGAACTGATGTTTTTAATATTTTATTAATACAAAATTTTTTACTTACTCATTTCAATTTAAAATTTATTTCTGTCCATTATGGGTATTGAACACAGAATTTACATGTTTGAAACATGTTTCGCCTTAGACAGCTCAGTCACATCAGTATTTTAAAATCGACAAATATTGAGTAGATATTTTTTTTTTATTGGTTCTGCCAACCGAATAATCGGTTAGGAGTATCAACTAAACCCTACTCATTACCAATTATTCACGCCTTTTTGGCATTTATTTGCAGCAAAATAATGCATTCGTTTGACCCAAAGAATTTAAGAATTTTCACAATCGTATGTTGGTTTCAATTGTGGTATTATGGTTAATGATCATATAATGTTGGTTGGAATCATAGAATATTGGTAGCGGTAACCGATAAATAGTCTATGCAACTGATATTCTATTGACACAACCGATTTCCTTCCAATCTTTTTTCTGGGTGTGGTTCTTTTTATAATTTTTTTTTCATGAAAGTGAAGTGAAGTTTTAAGTGAAAAATACTTTTAACCTAAGGTAGCCTCTTAAAAAACATATTTATGGAAATAATAGTACGAACTGTGATTAACTACGAAATTAACCCATAAATGAATATTAAATTTTATGGGATTTCTTTCGTTAAAGTTGATCTTGGATCTTGGTGTGTGAAAAGATTTATATTAAAATTTTGTAATAAATATTTTGATACAACACATCAAGAGAGTAGGTTTGTCTTCTTTAAGAAGGGGAGAAAAAGACCCACAGAGCAAACAATTAAAGGGTTAAAGTGGTTCACAAAAATCTTCTCTGCGGAGTTTCACATGAAATTGCTGAAACGCCAATAATACAATATTTTCTATTACAGCTTTTTATAAAAATTTTACAAAATAAACGATTGGGTGGACGGGAGAGGTGTAAACCCCCTCTCTAAAATGAGTTCCAGAATATAAACGTATATTTTTAATTCATTATAAAATCTTGCCAAGTTAGCAGGTTTTCTAGAAATTGTCCACTAGAAATTTCCTGCACATTTTGACTCTCTTTCTCCCACCCATTCACCAACTTGCCCTCACTCTGTTACTTTAAACCAGATGTGCTTAAATCAGACTGATATGACAAATTCTGGTAGAGGGCACCAAAAACATAAAGCGGCGTTTTAAATTTTTATTATAAAGGGATAAAAAAAGTTCAAAGTTTATTATGTCGAACTCTTTAACCCTCGCACTCTTCCCTTTATGGATCTCTTTGCACCCTTTATCTTTAATCGACTTGGGAAAAAAGGAGGATGATCTTATTTCTTGTAAAATTATTTATATTATTTGCGAACCGATTACCAAGTTTCTTGTTTGTTCAAATGGTTACTTGTAGTTTGGTCTCATGATTGCATTTAGTTGGGGGCAAGATATTCCCCCGAAATATTTATTATAGCATAGCTCCTACATTTATAAAACGATTAAAGTCAGTGGAGAAGTCGTCCCCTTCTCCTTTTTAGTTTCTTCTCATTATTAATTTCAATCGCGCGCGGGTTGGGAAATTGATCACCCACGAAATATTGTCGGATAACCGCTTCATTTATAAAGTGATTTTCTTTTGTTTAAAAGGGTTTGCTAATAATTTGGCCCTATAAATTATTTTTTTCTTAATTGTGCGGTACGTTTTTCCCCCGAAATATTGATGACCGCATTATTCCGCCATTTATCCACTGATTTTTCAAAATAATTTTTTGTTTGAACGGGGTTTTTTTTTTTTGAAAATCGGGAAAAGCAGATGCCTTTTCCTTAGAAATGTTAGTGGATTTATTGATTTATTTGCAGGTTAAAACATTAGTTCGATTATATTGTCTGGATCTAGGAAATGACATTTTTATTTGACCAGTTTCATCAAATATATGTTTGTGAAATAGTTTGCGACTACTCCCTGTTCACTTCAGCCGTGTATAAATAAATTCATAATACCCACCAACATTTGCAATGGTTTAAAAAGAAAAACAAATATGTATAAAAATTAAAAATATTTTTGGCATAATGAATGTTGTATTCTATTGTGTGGCAGAAGAGAACTGCTTGCAAGAATGCCAAGGTAAAGCAACTGACATTTCCTTAAAACATTCTGGTGTTTTTATATTATTATTATTACGAATAAACGTAATTATTATTTGAACTTATATTGATTTACATATGAAAAGTAATATTATCAGGCTCAAGTTCAGTTTTATTGAATTAATGAAAATTCAAAATTACTAAGAGTTTTTTTTGTGTTGGAAAATATTATTATTTATATCCAATCAGTTTTTAGCAGAACGTATCAGTACTGATTTCAAGGCCGCTACACCTCTCATCAGCGTTCAATTGTCCATCTTTACAAATTTCGTAAAGTGGATACTAATTGAGAAGAATTTCAACTATTTAACCAGTTTTCAACAGAAATAGAATATGAGAATTAATTTTTAATTAAATTTTTATTCTACAATAAAACAGTGCTGGTTAAAAACTCTTAGTAATTTTGAATTTTCATTAATTCAATAAAACTGAACTTGAGCCTGATAATATTCTGTTGTTTGTTTGCGTTTGTGTGGCTGTGTGAATTAATTTAAATGGCTGTAAAAATGAGCCTGTTGAATTACGATAAAAAGATGAAAGCAAGAAATGAAGAAAAATTTTAATGGATAAGGTGACAATAATAATACAACAGTAACGACAGAAGCAATTTCTTTCTTTACAAAAAAGTTAAGTGAGTCTTAAGAGTTTATATTAGGGTAGCGCTAACTATCTATAGCTTCTATTTATTATACAATTTCTAATAATATTTTCTTAAATGTGTTACACTGATACTGTTTTGTAAAGCAAATGCATTGAAAGGTCAACTTATGTGTATGTTCATATGGGAGAATATCATTGAGAAATAAGTTGCACATTTAGAAGTTCCGAAATAGTATCAATTAGCCAACGGCCAACACAATCGATCGTATTCTAGATAATATTTCTTTAATGTTCATAGAAAATTATCATAAAAAAGCTATTAAGAAATAGTCATGCAACATGTACACATACAACATGGTACATTTGCATTTGATTCGCATACATTAAAAATAAATTACAACAGTTAAATGCAAAAGCGAAATACCTTCCAATGAGCTAAATCTATTTACTGAGCTCTCTTCTCTTTTGTATCTTTTGTTTCATTCATTTCTCCCACATTCAAACAGATAAAAATATGTCTTATTGTTGGTACTTTCATTTCACAACCAGTTGAAGAAAAACACATACGAGTAAATGTTTAGTTTTTTTTTTTATATGCAAGTATGAGTAAAATGTGTGCTCCAAAAATACAGAGTCGACAATTTCCCACAGTATCTCCTTCATTTTTGTGAATATTTTTAATTTGGTTCAAATTTTGTCAAATTCAGTTAAATAATTTGGTATTGCCTCTTTATTCCGGCAATATAATGGTTAACGCGCTTATAATACAGATGGTCACTAGTTCAACCCCTGACAAAGCACAATTAAGTTTTTTTTTTGCATGTCCGTAAATTCATATTTTTAATCCTGTAAACAAAAATTTTTTGTTCACTAGACCAGTGGGTAAATCAAAATGCTTGAGATAAAATGCAACAATAGATTAATAAGGCACGAGTTCAATGCTCAATATTAACTTTCAATTTATAATATTTTATGTGTATTCTATCACTTCAAAAATAAGTTTAAAATTATATTGGCAGAGTAAGAGCAACTATTGCTGCTATTTTGGAAATATAGGGTGTTTTTTATTGAGTGGCACAAGTTTAAATCATAATAAAACAAGGAAATATATTTTCAATATCAATAAAACTGGCTTTATTGGAAATACAATTTTATGAAAATAATGTTTAAATTTGCTCTGGTTTAAGTCGATTCATAATGAAATTTCAAAGCAAACTAAACAAAATGCATCTATCAGCTGTTAAATGGGAGCTCAAATAAAGCAGTGATGCCAACTCAAAGTTGAGGCACTCTAGAAAAAACACCCTATATTAAGATTTCCTTAAAGTTCATAGCCAAATGTTTGCTGGGATATTGATATATTGTAATACATTAGCATATAAACATATTTTGTAGTACAAACAGAAAAAATTAAGTTAAAGTAGTTCTTTAAAAATGCTACTGCATTAACAACACACTCAGTCACTCACATCTCCTCCTCCATCACTTATCTCCAATCCTTCTGCCAACCAGCATTCAAGCACTTCGAATTTCACTTTATTTTAAAAATAACTACAAATTTCCAATCTTTTAATTTGAGTCTTTTTTTTCATATTCTATATATATTTTTTGCACAAAAATTCAAGTACTTTCATGTACGTGTTTTGGAAGTGTATATTGAAAAATACGTAAGTATGTAAATGCATGCAACAAAATGTTTCCATAAACTTGACACCCTTTTCTTTATTATGTGCTTGTTGTTTTTTTTTCTGTTCATTCTCTTTTTCATTCTTATATGGAATATTTTACAAAGACTTGTTTCCACATTTACGTTGTTAGGCAGGAGATAAAAAAAATTTTAGTTGTGTTTTTAAATAAATTTAAGAATTGTATTGCACACAAACACACACAAACATACATACATTCATACATACATACATATCTATGCACTTGCAGTCATTGACAATTGAAGAGCATACATACCTACACATATACTTTTTTGTTGATTAACTTAATGAACAATTTCTGCACTTACCTGAAAAGATATGTAAATTAAAAGAAGAAAAATTAGTTTACAAAATAAATTTGATTATAAAAAAAATCTATTGAATTATTTATTTGAGGGTGGTATTGGCTGAAGTGGTTAGCGCGTTGACTACTAAGCAAACAATGACGTGGGGCCTGGGTTCAAACCGTGGCCAGAGCAAGTCAATCAACATCATTAATTTATCTAATGTACATTAGTCAGACATTGTATTAATTGTTGTCGGAGTATTTAAGTGATGAAGGCATAGCACTGGTCACTAAAAACTGTTCCAACAGCGATTGATGTAGTTCGAAGCTAATGTACACAACATCGCCCTCCTTCGTCGGTTAGCAGAAACATCGACGAAGTAAAACAATTAATAAAATGCCTGCCAATACAGCTTAACAAAGGTAATGCGTCTACCTAACACCGGAGGCGCCTCAACCCTTGTGATGCCAAAAGTCAACAGCTCTCGTTTTTGGCTCACATAACGCAAATTACTAAAATACATTTATTTTTATCCATTTATACTTGTATATGAACTACTATTTTCTATATGAATTGCTATGTCATATATTTTATTTTGATATATATACCTATATTTATATACAATGAATTACATGTATTAATCCATTTTCTTGTATATGAACTACTATTTTATATATGTACATATATTCTATTTGGATACATACATATATATATTTCTATATATACATATATATATATATATACATTAAAGGTGTTCTTATTAGTATGGTGAAATTTCAAAATGTTTTGATTCCAGTTCGCCGGCCTGATTTTGCTTCCTTTATGTTTAAAAATTAATTAGGTAAAATTTGGAGCGAATCCGATAACTCTTAATGGACCCGGAAACGACTTCAATATACCTCTATAGAAAATTTTTTTAAAAATTTTCGACACAAAATCAAGAGTATATATTTTTACCATCTCCGATTTTAATGAAATTTGACGTATGTACTCTACTCTTACGCGCGTATCGCATGGCGAAGGAATTAGTTCGATACCTCTTATGGTTCCTATTGTATATTCGTCTAAACTTGGGCATCTCGGCCATTTTTGCGAAAATTCGTCATAATCAAGATTGAATAATTTTAGAGTTCATCATCAGATATTAATAATATTGGTGTCATTTGAATTCTTTCAGTCTACATTTAACAAATATTGCTTAAAATGACATAGCTTCTATTTTTCATTTGCGATGTCGTTGTTATGTATTTGCAAAAAGTAAAAAGAACAAAATGACAGTTTTAAATAATTTTTTCGAACAAATTTTAATTGATTTGAATAAAATTAGTTTCTGTATCTGCACTCGAAAGAAATTTACTCAGTTACAAAAATTTACTATTTTTTACAGGATTTAAATTTAACGTTTTACTTGAGCCGAGGGATATATTTACCATATTTTTTTTAATGAATTTTAGTATAAGGGTTTTTTTTAATGTATATTTCTTAAAATTATGGATTTAATATTAGATCAGATTTTTTATAGGATGGATATTTCTGTCGGTAAGTCTCAAAAACCTGAAGCAAAAATTGTTTTTCCTCTTCATCATTGGTTAATATTCTGTTAGTCATGTATGAATTTAATGCCTCTTTCAGCAGTGTCAATTACAACAAATAAGTCCTTTCAGAATGTCCAACCTTCCTGAAATTCAAATGATGTTTCCCAAGTTGAGGGATCAAAGTCTAGAAATTTCAGGGATAAACTAAACCGACTGAAGAAATACATTGTTTTCTCTGATACAAAATCACATAAGGAGTATTTTTTAAAGTCTATTAAATTCGAATAGTATCGACCGCTTTTTTGGGCATTTGATCTTTTCTCTGGGAGTGTTTTTTGAATATTTTTCCACTTTTCATATAATTTTAATAATTTGACAACACACTTATGACCTTCTCAAATCGGTATACGTGCTTAATGCCAAAAAATTTGAACTGCTTCGATTTCCAATTTTGACTTTGCTTTGCTAAAAGAAGAACAAAGCGCATATTGTAAAATAGGACTTAATAGGACTGGTGAGAAACATTTACACCCAAATCAATTTATTTTAAATTTTCAATGGCCTTACGTGTTGTAACGATTGAAGTGCTTGGTGAATTTCCCGCAGTCGATTTCGACATCTTAATTCTTATATGTATCAGGCATGTTCCAGAAAAGTAAAAGTAAATGAAGTTTACTTTTCAAACTTCTTATTTTCAATTTTACATAAAAATGACAGATCACAATCACTATTTATGTTTTCGTATGGAATTTATAATACGTATATTCATTACGAACAGCAAACTTTTGGTTTTGCAAAAAATCAAAAAATAGAAAGTTTGAAAACTAAACTTCATTTACTTTTCTGGAAGATGCCTGTATATGATTTTATAACTTAACACCACTTGAATTGCAAATTAATTAATTTTACTCTTAAGAACTCTCTTTACTCCGATCAACACTTACATTACAAATGAAAAAAATAAACTAAATCACGGTTTTTCCAACAATGTCATTTGTCGGTTTAATCACAATGTTTGCAAATATGTTCCGTTATCAGCAGCGACTGTAGCGGAGGAATACACAATTTCTAGGAATAGCTTACACAAACAGTAAAGAGTTTTAAAGTAATAAATTTTAAAGTTTTTAACTTTTGAAATTTTAACGTTAATTCAACTACTAAAATATCCACAGGGGGGTGGCACAAAAAATACGAACTTTTCGCAAAAATGGCCCAGATGCCCAGAAGTTTAGACGGAAATAAAATCGGAACCATAAGAGGTATCGAACTAATTCCTTCGTCATGCGTTACGCACGTAAGAGTAGCGTATATACGTCAAATTTCATTAAAATCGGAGATGGTAAAAATATAAACTCTTGATTTTGTGTCGAAAATTTTTAAAAAATTTCTCTGTAGAGGTATATTGAAGTCGTTTCCGGGTCCATTAAGAGTTATCGGATTTACTCCAAATTGGATTTACATACTTTTGTAGCACAAAGGAACAATAATCTGCCCGGCGGATTATAAAAATCCGACATTTAAAAATAAGAACACCCTTAATATACATATTTATATATTCCCTATGCTTATTAACATGAATCATTCGAATATTGTTTATAGCTAGTTGTACTAATGTATTAATAATAATACTTCAGCAGGAAGTAATAGTGTGTAAGTTTTTATAGAAATTTAAGGGGTGGATGGTTTCGGAGTGCCGCCGTCTATGTGTCAAAGAATTATGCCATTAATGTTCGCAACGTTGCCCAACACTGCCAACTGTACACAGACAGCTGTTGCTTAATACACAAAGCTAACAGCTGCTGAAGTGTACGGCCACATGAGTGTGCGTGTGTTTGTGCATCGATAAGCATGTTGTCTAAAAGTATAAAAGGCAACACATTAGCAACAAACAGGCAGTTGCTGTATAGCCGAGCTACGGGTAAGATCATAATTTGAAGTTCGTTTCGCTTTTCAAATTACCCTTATTTGTGGTTAAATAGCAATTGGAAGGTACTACAATACACCAGGCTGCTTCAGTCTACCGTATTGACCTAGTGAAGGAGAAACATCTGATGACCCGGGCATTACTCGATCGGACGATCTTTTCTTTTACTGGGTAGCCTACCAATTGCTACATCGGCTCTTTTGGGACATATTCCAGCTGTGGGCCTCAAGTACTGTCCTCTACAGTCGAGCTGAAGTTGCGAGTGTTGTCGGAAGATCGTTTCGCTTTTTCGACCGCTCGTGCCGACAGTACAGTAGTGAGAGGTGGGAGTTCCAATACACAGGCTGTTTCAGTCTACCGTGTTGGGAATCCTCCCTGTTGCTATTCGGCGTAGAGCCAGTGACCAGACTCGCCTCCAGTTGGGGAACTCCTCAGCCAACCACCACCACGGACGCTGTCCACTAGCAGTAAGGGTTTATATAGGAATTTATACCTGAAATTTGACAACAATAAAAATCAAATAAATTTCTATTACCATACAAACGTATATTTGATTTATGGAACGACGAATCCCTAACTTCCACTGAACTACCCCAGCAACCAGCGGATACGTGTCGTTACACCCTGCTATAAAAATTAACATAACGCGCAAAGCAGAATTGTAAAAGAGTTAAGCCTTCTACATTTTCAACATCTATCTTCTCTACTCTATCCCTCTCTCTGAGTTCCGGCACAATGCACTGCATACGTAGGGGTCATCTCCTGAGTGCTGGTCCCAATTAACAAAAAAAAAAAAAAAAAATATTTAACATTTTTAGTTTTAAGATTTGAAAAACTAATTGATTTTTCAATAATAAATTGAAGATTCAATAAATAATAAAAATTATCAAAAAAAAAAAAAAAAAAACTAAACACACACCTACATACTTACATTGATAATTTAGTAATTCACAAACTGTTGTAAATATTGTAGATTGTATTAATGTTGTTTGCAATTTCCATTTTAAACATGTTGCTAAGCAAATGCTGATATGATTATTTCAAATATCAGGTATATGAATTCTAAAGCCTAGTACTCTGTTCGAATTTGTGGAAAAAGTTGAGCAACATTGATTATTTCACTTGGAAAATATGACATTTAAAATGTGGTGTATTGTATGTTCAGCTGTCAAAATTCCGTATGAAATAAAGCCATCGTGCTTTATTTCGCAGGTATTTTAAAATGTTGCCAGCAACATTTCATATGTTTATCCACGAAAACACAGAGTACTACTCTTGCAACATTTTTTCACGAACTTTCCACGCAAATTTGTTATATGTACATGCATTTTGACAGCATTCCGCGTGGAATACTGAACACAATACTGGGCTTAACACATACACCAGTTTGTGCATTGTCTTAGCATACAAAATTTAATTAAATTCATACATACATGCCTTCATATGAATATAAATATTTCCTAAAAGAAAATAAATTCCAAAAAGAAATATTTAAATGTTTCGATCAAATATTTAACGGATTTCTCTTTCGCTCATTAAATATTTCGCAATATTTAATTAAAAATTGTTCGAAAATATTTCATTTAGTGATGTTACGAGTATCAATTTTTAGTATTCGCGAATACGAATACGAATATTTGAAACACTATTCTCCGAATACAAATACGAATATTATTTTTAAGGTTTAGGGCCACATAATATCAATAAATTAACAAAAAAAAAAAAAACTTTCACACTACTTTAGGTATTTAACATTATTAACTATGATATTGAGATGCCGAATTTGCAGACCACTACTGAACAATTTAAAATTATTTTACTTACACGCATACTTTGAGATTTCGTTTTACTTACTCTGGTTGCGCTTTTAATTAGTAATTCAGTGTTGTTTGGGACAACATATTTTCGCAGATTGCGTGGCCACATATCTCGGTGGACTTTCACGTTTTAAATTTTAGTTCTTCCATTTTTTAAGTGCAACATTCCTCTACTGACGATTGATTACTAACTTAAAATGATATGAATTAACATATCAGACTTCAACTTTTAAATGACAGTTACGATATATCAATCATATCGTTTGTTTTTTAAGAAGATTATTATCCTACGTCACAGATAAAGGACTTTCTTTCTTTAAATAAAAATTATTATAAATAAATACATTTTGGTACATTTTATGTACTTTTTTTTAAATTTTTATATGATTTTTTTTTTTTTTTTTTTGGGAAAATGTATGTGCAACTTATTCGAGAAATATTCGTTAGAATTTGGCGAATACGAATACGAATATGTTAAAATAGGCGAATAGTCGAATAATCGAATATGATTACGAGTACTAGTAACATCACTAATTTCATTGGAATGTCTTTATTAGCTTTCATAGTTCTCTTAACAATCATGACATTGAATTTATGACAACAATATATTGTAATTTTTTGGCAACAAAGTTTTGCAAAGTGATAATTCGAAAGCTTGATAAATGGCGACACGCTATAAGGCGACCTAGAGAGCTCAAGAATCCGCCACAATCTTTGAAATGTCAACTGTGTTCTCCATATTAATCTAGCAGCTTTTTTCACGGAGAATTTTTCGCTTCCAAGAATATCTGGATCAAATCTTACATTTCAATAGCCCGCATAACTTTGTGTTGTTTACTTTTAAGGGCACTATACATTCGTCAAAATCACATCAAGCATTATGGTGGTATAAGTGAAAATTTGTTTGTATGAGTGACACCGACGATGCTGGATGAAAAATCAAAAAAAATTTAGATTTTTGGCATGCTTGACGAGTGATTTGGATGAATATATTGGATTTACTCTTCAAGCACGTACACATTTTTAAATTAAAACGAAACTTCATAGAGAACAAAATACAAAAATAATACATTTTATACCAGTTGTATCATTGCATTGCATTTAAGGAAATGAAAATATAAATCAAAAAAGTAGATTATTAAATATTCAATAATAAAATACAATTAAATAAAAAACTAAAAAATAGTTAATTATTATTGTTGTTGTAACATACAATACATGTTTTTTTTCTATTTTGTTCATAAACATGTTATTTTTTTTTGTTAGTTCATATTCAAAGTTCCGTCGGCAACAGACATATTCAACACTTTTTCTCTATACTGTCTCGTTGTTAAGACTTCAAATTAAAATGCAAAATGAATGCTGGACAGGTCTTAAAGCAACTGAATGGGTTAACGTCAAGCACACGTACACGAGCTTGATGTCAAGCATTTTGACGAATGTATAGTGCCCTTTAAGTATGTTGATGGTTACATATATTTAAAAAATATATATGCTTTAAAGGGTATTTTTCTCTAGATATGGACAACATACTTTTTTCCTAAAAAATTAAAAATGAATAAAATAAACTTGTTTGTAAAACCGGTTACGAATAAAATAAACCCGGTTGTAAAACCGGTTACAAATAAAATAAACCCGGTTGTAATACCGGTTAAAAATACAATAATCCCGGTTTCAAAACCGGTTACAAATAAAATAAACCCGGTTATGAATAAAGTGGTCGAATTATGGCCACTGGTCGGAATAGTTACTTTAAAGTCCCCAAATTGAAAAAAAAATCAGGACATCTAGTTAAACTGGTGCTGCTGGACTATAAATGATTTTTTTTTTTATTTAGCTCCTAATGGTATGACATGTTATTTGGAGACATTATACTTTAGTAACTGTTTTTATGTGGCCTTTAAACTTTATAGAGTGACCATTAAGAACTGATGGAATTTTTTTTCCTTCTCTAAGTCGGTTACAATAAATGCGAAATTGTATTTTTGCACTCACACTACACATCGACAGACACAAAAATAATAAAATTGTGGTGGTAAGTATATGTTAAGCTTCTAACTGAAATAGTTGAGAGTGTTTAACTGACAAATAGTTAATAAAAGTGAAATAGGTTTGGCTATAGCCAGCATATAACTAACAGTTAAGAATAATATAGAAGGAGGGGGTGGGGTGGGGGTTCGAGAGAAATGGATGTATATACGAGTAATATTGAAAATTTTACAATGTTTATTCTCGAAACGGATGCATACTTTAAGGGGACAATCTTGAAAACATGTAAATACAAATAAATATTTTATTTTTACAGCCACGACGAGCCCGTTTCTAAGCGAAATGAAGTAAAACGATAAAATAAACAATTTAGTGGAAACGCTTTTAGTTTTACGAGTGTTTTTTTTTTTTATTATATTTTAAATGTCTAGTCATGCTCTCTATCACTGACCTGTTTTTTTATTTTTTTTTTGTTGCTATCATTGTTGTCGTCCTATTTGTCCTGTCAATCTTAATTTTCAAATGTTTTAAATAAAATGTTTATTGTATGTGTGCAAGTTTGTGTTTTTGTAACAATGTATGGCGATGGCTTGGCTTGTGTAATGATCGCCTTGGCCTTGATGTGTCATAAAATATTAACTAAAACCTTTTAAGGCAACAGAAAATTGTACGAGACACAAAGAGGCTAAATGTATCATGCGTCATGTTGTGTGTTTATATTTTTTATTTGCTAAATGGGACACAAGTCCCAGGGGTTTTGTAAATTGACTAATTAACCTTTTTTGAAAGAAACTAACTAAAAGCAGATCATTGTACGGAAAAGTTCCGAACAAAGTGTGGAGAAACACATTTATTTTAGATTTAAAAAAAATTCCTTCGTTTTTGTCTGTAATTTAAATTAGTTGTTTTTTTCGTTATTATTTCGGGTTAATTGCGTAAAGAAATCACGTTCACAACAAACAGCAACTACATAATTGTTACACTTCCTCACTGATACTGCGAATATTTTTCAATACTTTCAAGAAAATAATTGAAGAACAAAAGTTGGATAGAAAGATGGGGACTAAATCAGAGGCAACATTAGAATTTGTTGTGATCGATAGCAATTTATTAGAGCAGGAATTCTCGTATTAGAATTTCGAAAAAAAGTACAGTTTTTTTTCATATAAAATTTATGTCGTGAAAAAATTTGGATTTAATATTTATTTTTGTCAAGTTAAAACCAGTGGAAAATCTCATGCGATATTAGTAAAAAATTCATAAATCGGTTGTGGCTAATATCCCAATATTCATATGTATATCTTGAACGTTACCATTTATTTTCACATTATTTAAAACATGTCTGTGCACATTTAGAGAGTTTTCAATAAAATATATTCAAGATTATCTAACTGAGTTTAAATTGAAAAAAACCTCTCTTAAACTCTAGCGGAAAATTACAACAGATTTGCTTAAATTCCAAACAAAAAAAGTATTGAACGTTACCCCTTGTTTATAAAATTAAATAAAAATTGGTGTAGAACTATAAAGTTTTTAACAAATCTCATCTTATACGTCCAAATTATTCTATATAAAGCTAATATGAAAATATGTATTGAACGTTACCTCTAGTTTATAAAATTATATTCAACTTTGTGTGAAAATTTATAAAATCTTTATTTAATCTCATCCAAAATAATACATCTAAACTATATTTTACTCCATATAAAGCCCATATAAAAACAAGTATTGAACGTTACTCTTAGCTTTAAAAAATTAAATAAAGATTTGCGTGAATAACTTTAAAGTTTTTTATTTAATCTCATCCAAATTAATGTTAATTCTGTCTGTATATAAATATGTATTGAACGTTACCCGTAGTTTTTAAAATTAAATAAAAATTTATGTGCATACGTTTACATTTTTATTTATTTCATCTAAAATAATACATTCAAACCATTGTTAATTCTATACGAAGCTCATATATAATATATGTATTGAACGTTACCCCTGAATTATCAATAAAAATCTGTGCGTATAACTAAAAAAAATTTTATTTAATCCCAATCAAAATAATACATCTAAATAATTGTTAGTTCTATCCGAAACTAATACAAAATAGGTGTATTGAACGTTACCCCTAATTTATAAAATTAATTAAAAACTTGTTACAAACAATTAATTAAGTTTCCATTTAATCTGCTTCATAAAATGTATCAAAGTTATAGTTAATTCTATATATATATATAGATCATATAAAACAATTGTATTGATTGTTACCTCAAGTTTATTAAATAAAATAAAAATTTTTGTAAAATTTTAAAGTTTTGTATTTAATCTCGTGCAAAATAATACATCTAAATAATTGTTAATTTTATATAAAAATTAATGTATTGAACGTTACCCATTGCTTATAAAACTTAATGACATTTTTATTTAACCACATCTTCTGTAATAAATGATAATTATTGTTAATTGTGTATAAAACTCATATAAAACATGTGTATTGGACGTTACTACAATAAATTTTGCAAATAAGATTTTTCTTTGAGTTTTTGCATGGTAAGAAGTTTATACCAGCATTGTACAGAAGTCACACAGGCTTGAAGTTTAGTTAATCGCGTGTGTTTGGATGAAAGATTTATATTCCAAAAATTGCCATGAATTGAACGGTACTTTGTAAGATTTCGTAAAAACAATTTCGCTTTACGTTTGAGTATGGTGGATGGCAATAAAAAGGTCGATATTGCGAAAAGACTTTAGACTTTAAACGATGCAGTGGCCCTAAAATGAATTCTCGATATAAACTTCCAGGACCATGATGCCTCAAATCTGCCATTACGAGCCTTGAAAATTATTTTCGGTGTACAGTGTAATTTAAACAAACGAAAGTTGATAGTTTTGGTTTTATAGTCTGACAAAGCTACGGCTCAGTACAATATATTCTATTTAATATATTTTTATTTTAAAAATAGACAATACATTATCCTTGTTAACTATTGTATTGTGTCTTTACTTCTACAATAGATATAAATAACTAAATATTATTTCTATTACAAATAAATATTTAATTAAAACTAATAATCTCACAAAGGACACAATACAAATTGAATTTTATAGATGAAACTAAAACAATGAACTGAAACAAAACACACACACCCACACACACACACACACACACAATAGATGGAAAATTAAATTTTAGACAAATTTAACACTCGTAATTATTTGTGCAAACTTTCTTCTAATGCCAAATTCTACCACACAAAAGGCGTTTAAATTTCATTTTAGAAATCAACAAAAGTACATGTGTGTGTTTGTTTTTGGGTACATACGTTTGTTTGTTTGTATGTATTCATTTAAGGATAATATCATTATTTAGCAATTTGTGTTATTTTGGTCTTTGGGAAAGTTTTTGTTTTCTCAAGTTGTACACAAAACCAAAAGTGATTAAGAACAAGACAATAAGCACCTTAAGTAGTTAGTGAGTGAGCCAACTCCTTGTAAATCAATTCACCGAAATGTAGGACAATTAGTCTGATTGACTACATAACTGTTTGTGTTTCTGTGTACTATTTCTTTTGTGTTCATCATTCGTATAATTTATAGATGTTGAAAATTTAGATGAATATGTGAACAAGGTTTTTGTTTAGTTTGTAATCAAATTTCAGTTTTGAATTAGTTTTTGCAAATACGAAAGCACAACTGAAAACTCACAAATGAAAATTAATCTGGGGGAATAAATATAAAAAACAGCAGTTTTGCTTAACAGTTCACCAAAGACTGTTACTAAGTATTTAGGTTTTTTTTTTCTATATATCCTAGAAAGGATAAAGAATTTTTTGCAATCCGTTCTGGGGATTTTTTAAAGTTAGCCTTTTTCTTTATTATAGTGACTTTTTTCTATTGTGAAAATTTTTTCCGGTTCTATTCCATATTCAGGTCTGCGTAGCAATTTACATCATTTTATTTTTCCTGATATAATTTTTCGTTTTAGCGATTTTTTTCTGTTATCAAATTTTTTCCACTTTCGCGATTTTTTTCGGTTTAGCGCGTTTTTAGTTTTGCCGTTTTTTTTTTTTTAGTTTTTAAAATAATTTCTTTTCTATCTTTTCAAGTTAGACGATTTTTTTCTATTTGCGTGATTCCTCTCCTCTTGTACGTTGCAGTACTTGTAGGGATACCCTTTAATTTAAAATATTTATTAATTTCGCAGTTTTCCGAATAATACAGTAATTGCGAAACTTTCAATTATACAGGATGTTCTCAACATAAGACAAACAAGCTTAATTTAAAAATTACAGTACCTGATAGAAAATTCTTTAATTTTTATTGTGTTGAATTTCAAGTATTCGAAGTCTTCAAAATGTTGTACTCCCTGTGGGAGTGTCAACAGTTTCCCTCTGAATGTTTTCAGAATACAGTTCACTGTGCAGATTACATTGCAAACTAGATACTGATAGAATACTCTTTAGGTTTTAATTGCTTCATTCTTAGCAAATATTAAGAATATGCAATGTGGCTCGTTAAATATACAACCATTACGATTTAAACAATTTACTTTGTTTGCCTTAGCACACCCTTAAGGTTTTAGCTTGAGAAAATTTTTAGTATTGGTTTTTGTAGCGGTCAAAGTTACCTACCCATTCTATATGTCTTGAAGTTCTCGAGATACGAGACTATTACCGTCGTAAAGAAGGAGGCAGACGGAAACACAGACGGACGAACGAACCCAATACGTTTCTTTTCAATTTTTTAGTGTACAAATCACTTAATTATTTCTCTGTGTGTATTTTCCCTTCAGTCAACCATTTATTTTAACAAAAAGAAACTATACAAATTGTTGTTTGTGCAGGACATGAACAAATATTAACTTAATAATTTTACATGTATAAGTGTAAGTAAACAATATGTCTATGGGAGTGTGTGGCTGTGTGTGCGCTTGTGTGTGTATTTAATAGGGAATAGTGTAAATATTTATATGGCAGCGTATGTAAGTGAAAATCAATGAACCAAAATTATTCGTATTCTACTTGAATGAGAGACTTTTACGTTTTCTTTATTTTGTTGTATACCCTTCATCAAAAAAAAAAAAATGTTAAGGATTTTCATTGGTTTGTCATTTCGTAGTTATAAAAATTTTCACAACAATCATATGGGACCCATATGATATACATATTTCGGTCCGTCTGTCCTAATATTATACTGTCCGTTGGTTGTAAATATCTGTCTGGCCTTTGGCTCAGCGTGAAATTGGTTTTCCGAAGCCCATAATAGAGTTGGAGACTTGGATCTTAGACTGATGAGTCAAGATTTGTCTGAAGACGATTCGTATTGAAAATCAGCTAAATTAAAATATCGGTTCTTATACAATAATATAATATTCTTTTTTTTTTTTTTTTAATTAGGACCAGCACTCAGGGAATGACCCCTACGTATGCAAAGCATTGAGCCGGAACTAGGAAAATATGTTTTGGGAAGGAGGATAAAGGGAGTAGTGTTTGTGGACATTCGATTTGAACCTTGACACACTGAAAGTGGCAGGAAAGACCTCTGCGGTGAGTTTATTCCACATACGGCCAAAGTAAGAATTCTCTCTGTAATGCGTAGTGCGGTTCACTGACATATCGACCACAAAGGAGATCAGATGGAGTGAAGTATGTCCTACACTGTCTTAAAAAGCCGAGGCACTTGAATGCTTCTTTTGAGACATGAAAAATGTGATCATTCCATCGAACATCACAATGTATTTTCATGCCAAGAACATCAAGAGCTTTTGATTCCTCAATATCTATACCATCCATGTTTACAGATGGAGCAGCATGTCCGGTCATACGTCTGTGTGTGAGCATACACAGAAAAAAATAAAAATTGATTTCAGTTAAAAAATTTGTGATATCAATTAAAAATTTAATTAAATTTGCACCAGTAAACAAATTAATAGTATCAATTAAATTTTTTTTACATTTTTTAACTAAAATTATTTACTACAATTAAAAATTTAATTAAATAAATTAAATATTTAATCAAACTTTTTTATATTTTTAATTAAAGGGTTAATTGAAAAAAAAAAAATTAATATTTTTTTTCTGTGTACCACATTGGGTCTTTCGTGCGTTAAAATTGACCCTATTAGCATGATCCCAATTTGAAATTGAGATCACGATTTTGCCGCATTGCCCGGATCTCCGACGGGTTTGGCCTGTTGCTGAATGAATACGAATGAACTAAGCTCCTGTCATCTGTAAAAGAGTAGATAGGAGAAAGGACGGACCCTTGCGGTACCCCTGAATTTATCTTGAACTCGTTTGATGAGACCCCATCTACAACAACTCGTATAGTGCGATCTCTTTTATCGTTTAAACCTCATTTTTCTTCAGTGGTTGGATGTAGGCAGAAATGGAAAATATTTAATGGAATATAAAATCCAAAATGGGCGAAATTATCAAATGGTACAATTATATTATAGTATTACGAGTAGAGCTAATTTTTTGCGACCATCCCAAACACTGGATTCATTTTAATTTAATTTTCATGCATCCCCATGATATGGGTATCAAACGAAAGCGTTGTCTAGCTTGATAAAGGGTATATAAGAATTCTTCACTGCCGAATATATCACTTTAACTTGTTTATTATTTTTAAGAGATTAAGGGAGTGGTAACACAACGATTAACATCTATAGGAGTGTAAACTTTCTCAAGTTATACAGCTGTGTATATTTTCATATACGAGTATGTATTTTATATTGTATGATTACTATATTTATTCTTCCATTAAGTACAATTTACTTTTGACAAGCTCTCCTGAATGTTTTAAATGTTTACATTTGTGTGTGTGTGTGTTTTAAGCAAATACACGCACAAATTTTTACATCCTACAAATTCTGTGGAAATCTTTATATTGCAAAAAAATATATGTATAAATTATAATTATAATTATATTCAGAAGCAATAAGACATGCTGAATATTCCCAGGAGCAACGAAAGATCAGAACTGCATTTTCAGAATTCGTCACACTTTTCACTGTCATATACATATGTAGCATAGATTGTAAAGAAATAAAAAGGGGGTAGAAATGGGTAAAATCGATAACCTTGTTTAAATCTCTAGATCGACTTAACGCACAGATGTTTGGTACTTTTTTAAAATTTTAAGTTTGGTGGGCGAAAATGGCCAAAATTCTGATTTTGCTTCTTTTTTGGTAACCCACTTATCTTCTAAAATAATAAAATGCCAAATATAATTTTAATTGTATTCTAATCTGCTTTAAAAGTCCTCCTACATGTGTTGGTACTTTTTGGAAATTCAAGAATATTATTAGTGAATTCGGTACTTCTTTTTTATTCTGTGGTAATGTGAAAACCGGTAAACTGAAACTTTTTACTATGTTGTTTAGAGTTTATTTAATATTTATAAAAAATAGCGTTTATTAGAAAAAAGAAATAGCGTTTATATTTTAATGAAATGGTACTTTTAAAAAAAAGTAACTTACCGAAAAATTTCATTATGGAATATTTTACTTATACAAAAATGTAAAATTTTTCTATGGAATGTACTTTTTGGTGGAAAGTTACTTTTTCGAAAAAGGTACTTTTTGCGAAATAACTTTTTGAAAATGTCATATTTTTGAAAAAATGTAATCTTTTGAAAAAGTACACAACGAAAAATGTACCTTTTTTCTATGGTACTTTTTTGGAACATTACTTTCTCGTAAAAAAGTACTTTGCGAAAAAAGTACTTTTTGCGAAATAACTTTTTGAAAATGTTACATTTGTGTAAAAATGTAATGTTTTGAAAAAGTACTTTTTTGAAGAGGTAGAGTTTTGGTAGACTTTTTTAATTAATTTTTTTTTTTTAATTTTGAAAAATTTAATTTTATGCAAAACTTTAATTTTCGACAAGCGTAAAAGTTACATTTTAGAAATCAGAAAAGACACTTTTTAGAAAAAGTTTTTCGCTAAAAAGGAACATTTTGCACTTTTTTGCAACGTAATATTTTGGAAAAAGTTGTTTTTGGAATAAGTACTTTTTCAACAGGTTGAGTTTCAGAAAATAGATTTTTATGCAAAATGTAATTTTTAGAAAGCGTAAAAGTTCAACTTAAAAGGAACATTTTGCACTTTTTTGCAACGTAATATTTTGGAAAAAAATGCTTTTTGGAAGCCCACGGTAACTTTTTTTTATCTTTTTCAAGTTGAAAAGTTTTTTAAAAAATATTATCTTTTTTGGAAAAAAACACATGCTGCTTCCAAAATACAGAACGGACTTTAACCCACAATATCTCGCTTCACTTCTTTAAATAAATATTTTTTATTTGTTACAACTTTTGTGAAAATCTAATGAATACTGTGGCCATAAAGTCTCTCACAAAAACTCATCTGGCCTATTAATTATATAAATCTTAATTTTTAATAGTATTTAACTTATCGCTGTTGGTTTCCACAATAATGAACATATTCCGTTTAATGATTTCATATCGTAGAATTGATTGCAAAACAATGTCACTCTCTGTTGATGTAGGAAATCTACATAATAATACTTATAAAGGTAAAATCGCATAAACACACTCACTTACACACACACACACATTCTTAAAATCAGTTTAACAAAGACAGAACATATGTATGAGTCTAATAATCAAATCAATAATGGAAATTCATCAACTATAATTAGTAAAGAGCATAATCTGCTGGCTTTTCTTAGAATTGGAGTTTATGAATAAAACGTTGGCTTCTTAATTAATTACCAGCAAGTAGGCAAAATAAACAATAGATAGTTGAGGGAGAGATGTAGAGACAAACATACAAAAAATAAAATAAAAAGGTCTATTGTATTGGCAGGAAGTAAGTCAAAGGATTTTGGAAGAATTGTATAGATTCAGTGCTACATGGAAGGAATGCATTGTCATTTATTTTTTTTTTTTGTATTTTTGCCAATAAAATTAAAATTTTAATAAAAGACTAAAATTGTATGAAGAATTTATTATTGAAAATATTACCATCAATCACTTTTATTCACATGTAAAACACATTTAAAGAATTCATTAAGGTATGCAGTTTTCATGTATTGAACGTTACCCGTCCTTTACCTGAAAAATTCCATTATAATCTTCAAGTCTAAGAAAAGTGAATATTTGTAATAATAAATATTAAAAAATTTCATGACTTTATCAAAATTCTATGATGGAGGATAATTGTTTTATCAATATCTCATAAAAGTGGGGAAATTTCAGAATAGCCAAAAAAAATTTTTTCAACATGTAAAAATTTAAACTACTAAATTAAAATCATCGAATTATGTTTCAGTTGAAACATTTCTTAAATAATTGATATTCTTTCATAATTAATATCTACTTTTAGAAATCTTAAAAACGAACCATCGAATGGTGATGAAAGTACCAATTTGTCACACTTTTACTCCCTAAAAAGTACTCTATATTTTAATGTGGATTACATGCGATCCATCTGAAAAATTTCATTCAAATCCATTAAGAAAATTTCTTAAGAAAAAAAGGTACGAAAAGTAAAAAAGCGCTAAAAGTAAAAAAAAGTACCATAAGTACATGTCTATTATCATTTCATCCTTCAGAAAGTATATGAACTTTTAAAAAATTTTAAAATATAAGTACATAAATAAAAAGTACTAAAACTACAAAATTTGTCCCGTTTAACTCCTTAAAAAGTAGGCCATATTTTAACTACTCCACATGCTATCCGTCTACCAAATTCAGTAAAATCCATTAAAAGAATTTTTCAAGAAAAAAAAGTACTTAAGCAACTAGGCGCCTCCATTAGCTATGAACTTGGTAAGAGACATCGCATATGACTAATGTAGACCGGTCATGTCCATGTTTCGTCCATGCTCAGACATCAATGCCCGAAGGTAGGCCATTCAATGTCATTTTCTGTTTGACAGTTTCCTTTTTTAGGTTATCGCACCTTTTTTTTTCAAAAAAATATTGTTTTGCAACAAATACTGCACAGAAACAGCGAAAACCAAACTAAAAATTATGGTTAGTCAGCACATGAACATGTGCAAGTATTCGCCACATTCTAGAAGATGGACATATTATTACCGTTACTCTGCCGACGTTATGTTCATGTCATGATCAAGTTGATGGCTCGTCAAGTCGTAGGGTAAGAAAACATCAGAAGTATAAAAGAACCATAAGTTGAAAAGTACCAAAGTTATCAGTTCATTTTCATTGCAGTGCGTAGAAAATATTTTAACTTTTAAAACATTTATAAAATATGAGTATAAAAAGAAAAAAGTATAAAATTTACCAATTTGTTCCGTTTTTTACCCCCTTAAAATTATTCTTTATTTTAATCTGGATCTGCTTTCCATCTACCAAATTTCATCCGAGATCATTTAATTAAGAGATTTTCTCAACAGAAAATATACCAAAAGTAAAAAAGTGCCAAAAGTAAAAAAGTGCCAAAAGTAAAAAAAGTACCATAAGTAAAAATAGTACCCAAAGCACTAGTATATTCTAATTTTAGACCTAAGAGGGTATGTTAACTTCTAAAAAAAATTCTAAATTATTAGCGCAAAAAATTAATAGTACCAAAACTGTCTTTGTCCTTTTTTTACCGTTTAAAAAGTACCCTATATATTAATCTGGGTCACATGCTATTCGTTTACCAAATTTCATTCAAATTCATTTAATTAAATGCTTTTCTCAAAAGAATATGTACCAAAAGTAAAATAGCACGAAGAGTAAAACAAGTACCATAAGTAAAAAAAGTACCAAAAATATAAGCTTTTCCTTATTTTACTTCCCAGAAATTACATTATATGTTTATTTGAAAGAAAAAAAATTATTAGTAAATATAACGAAAAGTACCAATTTGTCCCTTTTGCAGCCTTTAAAAAATACCGTAAATTTTAATTTGTGTCACATCCTATTATTCACTGTGGCGTGCAGCCAGAGGACTAAAAAGGCCGGTGATATGCAAACCCCCATTACGAGCCCCAAATGGTGACTGGGCAAAAACTGATGCTGAAAAAGGTGCACTTTTTGTTAAACACTTAGAAAAAGTTTTCACTCCGAGTATTTCTGCTGATATTGTTGAACTGCCACCAGTCGTCTCTTTACCAGAAATACCGATGAGATTTAACATGACGGAGATTGAAAATACTATTACTAGTCTTAACACCAGAAAAGCCCCATGTGTCTACAAAATAAGCAACAAAATGCTTCAAGAATTGCCTTACACTGCAAAAAGAATAATACTATTCATTTTTAACAGTATTCTACGCCTAGAACACTATCCTAAAGAATGGAAGGTTTCGCTAATTACTATGATACCAAAGCCCGGCAAGGATCATACAAAGGTTGAATCCTATCGGCCTATTAGTTTACTGTCTAACATTTCAAAACTATTTGAAAAGCTGTATATGAGCAAGCTGTTGCCTATAGTGACTAGTAATGGATGTATTCCAGATCATCAATTCGGTTTTCGCAGACAACATAACACAATAGAACAAACTCACAGACTTGTGAATGTCGTTAGAGACACTTTTGAAAAAAAAATACTGCTCTGCGCTCTTTATTAATGTCTCACAAGCTTTCGATAAAGTATGGCACGAAGGTCTTTTCAATAAATTAACACAAAATCTACTAGCAAACATCGTAAAGCTTTTAAAAAGCTATTTGATGGAACGTAAATTTGTAGTTAGGGAAGGCAATTTTTTAAGCCCTCCGCAGTCGATTGAAGCCGGAGTCCCTCAAGGCAGTATCTTCGGACCCTTACTTTATTTAATATATGCCTCTGACTTACCGTTAAACAGTAACATTCATACATCAACATTTGCGGATGATACAGCCTTTCTAAGCGTTCACGAAAATCCTGTAGAAGCTTCCCGCAACTTACAAGAATATATATCCAAACTGGAAAAATGGCTCAAACAATGGCGTATAAAAGTTAACGAGCAGAAATGTGTACACGTCACTTTTACATTGCGCAGGGAAACATGCCCGCCTATAAAAATTAACACCGAGACTATACCACAACACACTGTAGTCAAATATCTAGGCGTTCATCTTGATCGTCGTTTAACATGGAAATCGCATATAGACGCAAAGTTGACTCAAATGAAATTAAAAGCAGCTCAAATGAATTGGCTTATTGGAAGAAATTCTATATTAAATCTTGACTGTAAACTTTTGTTATACAACGCGATCCTGAAACCAATATGGTCCTATGGAATCCAGTTATGGGGCACTGCCTCAGCATCGAATGTCGAAAGAATTCAAAGGCGACAGAATAAAATCCTACGTACAATAACAGCAGCCCCCTGGTATGTCAGAAACCATCGAATTCATAAAGACCTAGACGTGCCGTTGGTGAAGACAGTATTTTCAAAACACGCGAAAAAATATATAAAAAACTTGAGTTGCACCCAAATCCACTTGCGCGCAATATTCTTCATTATAGAGGCCACACCCGGCTGAAAAGAAGGGATACTCTTTTTCTCAGCCGTTCACGAAAAATGTAAAACAACAAAAATTAACCGTTGAAATTAAAAATTTTGTTTAGTATTGGCTAAACTTATATTTAATATTTTTTTAGATTTATATTTGAAAAACTTATTGATAATTCAATTTTAATAATTAAAGATTCAATAAATAATAAAATTATCACAAAAAAAAAAAAAAAAAAAAAAACATCCTATCCTATAATCAAACGTACAAAATTTACAAAATTTAGTAGGCTTTAGAACTATAATATTTTTATTTATACAAATCATAATATGATTAATTTCAATCATATTTTATTTACATTGAACTAAGATATCATATTATTGTTGCATAAAAGTACAATTCTATTTTATTTAAAACAGGCACTATTTAATAACATTATGCTTTAATTAGAACCACATAAAAAAAAACTACAGTATTCTGATCATAGATTATGTTTGAATCAATCATAATTTTTCCCATCAAAAATCAATTTCATATGAAAAGAGAACTTGCTTTTAGTGCTGGTATTGTTATTGTTGATGTAAACCAAGACATTCTTTTTATAGTTAAAAAAATAAAAAAAAATTCGTCAATAAAATCATAACCATAATTTTGTATCTCTGTCTGTTTGGCAAGCCCCTTTTAACCAACCACTTAACATGAGATAAAGATTTAATTGCAATTTATTTATTTGTGCATTAAACTGAAAAGGTTAACATTACGAGACATTCAATTAATACCGATAATTTGTGAACATTAAATTAAAATGACTTAAAATTATTTTAACTCACGAATATCTGGTAAATTGAATGCCCGCCTTTGAACTTTTCAATATTATTAAAGTTTCAAGTTGTATTTGTGTATAATTATCATGTTTTTCTATGTGATTGATATGAAAATCAAAATGGCAACAAATACCATGACAAAAAAAAAAAAACAACTTATATTTTGGTGTCAGAAATAAACCTGAAAATCAAGCAAATTTTAGCTAAATTTTGCGATTTAAAAATATATGAAGAAAAAATCTATGAAAAATTAATAAAAAATGTAAATGTTGCCATCCCAACAGGCCACATTAAACAGAATTTTTAAGAAAAACTGGTTTTTTTCTATGTAAAGTTCAGATATCAAACTAATAGTAAAAAAAACACAATCGATAAAAATTGAAAAATGTTGTATGGTTGGTGGTTGAATGTTCAAAGTCACGAGTATGTTAAATCATACATTTTTTCAACGGTTTTATAAAAACTTTATGGTTTGCAAAACTTCTGTAACTTAAGGCTAAGAAAATGTGTTTAAAAAAGAACTATAATAAACACACAAAGAAAAAATATGGTTGAGGTAAACATATTATAAGAACAAAGTGTGCACTATAATTGGTTATATGGTTGAAGTTCAATCATATTACCGTGAAAATTACTGCAATCTGTTTAATATAATATTGTAAAGTTTTGCAACAATAATATGGTGTATGACCCAACATAATTAATTGAATGCAAAATATTATATGATTTAATCTAATCATATTTTTATCACACAATTTTCCGTCATTCTACATCAAAACTCCCGATAATCAGTATCGTTTTCGGCTATGTGTGTGATGAAGAAAAATAGTTTCAAGTTCATACAAATATATGTAGTTGGAAGAAAAATATAGTAATCATAATATAGTTATTTGAATAAAAGTGAATGTTTGAAAGAAGTTGGTTTCTAAGCCAGTAAAACAAATCTTCCTGAAATTTTCACAATATATTTGCGAGGGTTAGGAAGGAATAATAGGAAAGGACGAGCAATAAGGAGATGAACCCTTTGTGCCAGTACTTAACGAAAGTAATAGGATAGAGAAGATACAGGTTGAAAATTTAAAAGATTTAATTCTATTACATCTCTGCTATTCGCGTTTTGTTGATTCTTGGAGCTGTGTTGCAGCGCCTTTGGTGTAAAATAGACGCATTTTCTTTCTTAAGCGGAGTGAGCAGTGATTTTATTAATAATTTTATTTCGTCGACAGTTCTGTTAACAGACGTAGAAGGAGGGCGCTGTTGTGTACTCGTACATTACCTTGGAAAAGTATTAATTGCTGTCCGAACCGTTTGTAGTGACCAGTCCTATGGCTTCATCACTAAGTGGGCGTTCCCATACAGAGGAACTTTTTATATGATGATATTTATGGTACTAATGCAGCTATAAAACTTTAAATTGTGTGCTCGTTCCCCATTGTATATTGCTTTTAAAAAAAACTGTATTAAAAATTAAGCAAGTGGGTGTGGCACTTCCCACATAATAATAATATCATATCTGGGTAAGAAATGAATTTATAGGAGTTACTTCATGGATTTAATGTATTATTGGAAAAAAAGAATAATAAAAAAATAGTGGGCGTGGCACATCCTATATAGGGTGTTTTTATAGAGTGGCACAACTCTGAGTTGGTATCACTGCACTTGAGCACCCATTTAACAGCTGAAAGTTGCTTTTTCTTTAGTTTGCTTTAAAATTTCATTATGAATCGACTTACACCAGAGCAACGCGTGTAAATTGTTGAAATTTTTAATCAAAAGAAATTGTTCTATTCGTCAAACTCATCGTGCAGTGGGCGCAACAATTGATTTACTCAAAGAAACTTTTGATGAAAAAATAATTACACGTAATGGTCCAATTAAGTGGCCACCAAGATCATGTGATTTAACCCCATTTGATTACTTTCTTTGGGGTTATGTTAAGTCACTTGTCTACGTCGATAAACCACAAACAATTGAACACCTGGAAATCAACATTCAAAGAGTTATCGGCGAAATACGCCCGCAAGTGCTGCGAAAGGTTGTTGAAAATTTACGATCCAGCTTGAGCTTTCTACGGCCACATGGCAGAAATCATATTTAAACATTAATTTCATTAAAATTTCTTTCCAATAAAGCCCGTTTCATTGATATTAAAAATATATTTCCTTGTTTTATTATGATTTTAACTTGTGTCACTCTATAAAAAAGACTCTTTATAAAAAAACAATTAATTTTAAGATAAATAGAAAACTAATGCAGCATAAAATTTTAAATTTCGTGCATATTTTTTCCGTATTTCTTTAAAGAATATTTTTAAAAGACTGCACAAGTGGGCGTGGCACCTCCTCATAATATTTTTTTACATTTCTTGAGAGCTAGTATAGTAAACAAATTATCTGAAATTTTTTTAGGAATTAATCTGTTAATTTAGTGAATTATTCTAAAAAAAAAGAGATCAAAATAATATGAGTGGGCGTGGCAAATGCCGCATATAAATAAAAATATTATTGGGACAAATATTTGGGACTAATTAAATAAAAAACTTTAAATTTAGTTTAAAGCCTTCCAGAAGAAGAGCATACGGTTTGTACACATGGGTGTGGCACCTCCCATTTTTGTTGATATTTGCTGTTGAAAAAAAAGCAGTAATTTATTATATGTAAAGTATTTCCGTATGCCAACTTATCAGTTGATTTTAAACACATAAATTCACTAAATTTTATTTCTTTTTAGGAGGAGGGTGGTTGCGGGTAGGAAACTTATGGCGGTTTTAGAACAAAATAGTTCTCAGCAAGAGCCCCATAACTGGATTTTCCAACAGTTTGTGTTGGAAAAACATATAAGAAAATTTTTGATAGAATTTCAGTTACACAGTAGTTAACTTCATTCATATGTTGTATTGCAATTAATCACTTATGCAAAAATGTTTAATCATAATATGGTCATTTAAAAGCAAAGTATACTGAAAGTCAATCATATTAAATATGTTTTATATAAAATTTTATTGTTATTCGATGATATTATTTAATATTTTATATGCAATATAAGTATACATGAATAGAAAAATGTAAATCAATAATAATAATATGTTTTCTGTAAGAATTAAATGACTGAATACGAAAAATTTGCTATCTGATATTTCCAGAATGTGTTCTGAATTTTTCTTTTCGTACCTTAACAAAATCAAAGTGTACAGAAAATATTTATTATTCTTTAAAGTCAAAAGACGGAAAAGTCTGCTGACGCCAAGACACATTCATGATTTCCATTTAAAGTATACCAATCAAAATTTAATTAAATTTATTAACAAGATTCACTAAATATTTGCTAATTATGTTCATAAACAGCATCGCATTTAAAATACAAATAAATTTTCTTTCACTTCATTCTCTTAATATCTCAACTTCTCAACTTTAAAACTCTATAAAAATCTTTTCAAGTCAAAATTAATAAAAAAAACAAACTAAAGTTTTCAAACTAATAAATAAATCAAACTTCATTAGGACTTTTTTTATTACTAAAAGTTTTTTTCTTTTTTTTTTCCTTACGACTTTATATTTTGTTGAAAATTTATAAACTTACAAAGAAGGTAAAAGAAGCAGATGTTGGTTGCTTAATTAAGTATTAAGTTGCATAGAAAATATTGCAGAATAATGAAGCTTTTTTTGCTTATGAACACCTTTTACGTGTTTTGTGTACGAAAAGCAGGATCTTTGTTGGAAAGTCGTTGATAAATGTTCCACCACATGGAAACAAAAGCCGCGCAAAGCTTTCGAAAACTACTGCAGAATGGCTAAAATATTTTAAATAGCGAACGATAATATGAACTTTTTAGTTTAAATTTTAAATAAAATATTTAAAGTGCAGTTTTCTGTTAATGTTAATGTTAATGTTTGCTACACAACTGTTGCTCAACAATCTGCTGAACATGTTGAGTGAGCGCTCACTGTTTTAGGTAGCAAAGAAAAAGAACGATACATTTCATCAAATTTCGATATTTCAGTTCACTTTGAATTTTGATCCAAATTTCATAATATATTTTTAAAATTTAATTCATTTAAATTCACAAACAAATATTATAAAATTTTTTACAAAATAAAATTCAATAATTTTAATTGAAAAGTCAAATTTTTTGATATTTTTGACAAAAAAGTGAGCAGATCGGTCAGAAAAATTAATCAAATCAAAAGCTGCTACATCTAAACTGTTTAGTAGCAGGTTTTTCTGCTGAACGCGCCCAATGTTAATGTTAATGTTAATGTTAATGTTAATGTTAATGTTAATGTAACATATACGCTAACATATTTATGTCAATGACTATGTCAGGATGTCGATGGTGTGTTCTTTTAGACTTTAATTTAAAAAAATAAACAAAAATAAAAGCCTTTTAGATATTTCAAACATTTAAAATTAATGTTCTTATCAGTCAGTGTCTCTGGTCGTATCTAAGCTTATGACAATGTCAATGAATATGTCAAACTGAAGAATAGCAGAAATATATTAAATAGTGAACACAAATACGAAAAACTTTTTAGTTTAAATTTTAAATAATTTTAATAAATAAGTGCAGTTTTATGTTAATGTTAATGTTAAAGTTAATTTTTATGTTACATTACCTACGCTAACATAATTATGTTAATAACAATGACCGGATATCTATAAGACTATAAATTAATTTAAAAAAGTAAAATAATGAAAAAAAAATATTAATCAATTAAAATTTTATTTATTTGTTGCGGGTTAGCAATATCTAGATATATATTTCGTTGGTAGCTATACCAATTCATCAGTAGATGTTTTACCCTTTATGTTTAAAAAAATTCCAAAGCTCATCTATTTATACAAAAACTCACAAGCATATTTTTGTGAATTACAAAGCATAAAAATAGCCTTTAAAAAATTTTTTCAAACACACACAACAATAATTTTCCATTATGAATGTGTCTACTTTTCTACATCATCTACTGATGAATTGGTATAGCTACCAACGAAATATATATCTAGATATTGCTAACCCGCAACAAATAAATAAAATTTTAAACATAAATACTTGAGTACATGCTCAAATAAATGTAAAATTAATCAATTAATTAAAATCAATTAATGATAGAGGATCTTTAACTAGTGTGATTGCAGCTGCCGTGGTAGCAGTGAGATTGAATTGTCTACCGCTAACTCTGATGATGAGACTGTGGTTAGTCTCGAAACGTCGATGTCTGTTCAATCCTCCGCGCAGTCTAATTTTTCTTTGTCTGTTCAAGTATTAAGAGCCACTAGATTTTTCTTTCTAATTTAAATAATAATTTAATTTATAACAAAATTAAATTTAGAGAAAACGAAATTAGGCCTGAAAAATTAAAATTTCTTTGATTAATAAAAAATATTTTATATACATATTTTATTGACTCGAAGAATTTATGTCAAACATTTAATGTTTATGTTCTTATCAGCTTATGACAATATCAATAAATATGTCAAGCTCAATTCCTTTTCAAACAATTTTTTACGGTATTTTACCACACTCAAGTTTTATTTTTTATAATTATTTTTTGCTAACACGAATAACGTATATTCCATCAAATATTTGTCTAATCTGAATTAAACATCATCATGTATAAGTGCACAAATATTTATTCAGCAATTAAGAGTTTAACAAACATGACAAAATATCAGCTCTTGGTTGGCTGGCTGCAAGGCAATGATAAAAATTGATAATATTCGTTTACACTAAAAATGAAATATGAACAATTATTGCAAATAAAGTTCAAATAAAGAACTGCAAATAAAATCGTTGTTGATAAACTTCAAAACATAATGATTAATTGGAAAAAAAATATATAAAGAATAATTGAGGAGCCGCAGAACAAAACGTACTTTTTTGGCATTTTTTGAAAATTTGGTTTTTTGGTATTTTTAGATTATTTGGATTGAAATCTTCTAGAAAATATATAGTTAGCATGTTGATAATAAATAATATTTTTGTTCTTTAAGCTAATAAGGCCTAACGTAGTTAATGTTAATAAAACGGTTTTTTTTACATTTTTTACCCAAAGTTTCGTCAATTGTTTGTTGACGTCTTCAGGGGTTTCGTCTATTTAAAAAAAAAACATTGTCAAATTGATGTCTGATAAAAACATTGTTGCATTACTGTTTGATTACCGCTTGTCTTTTAAGACAAAAACTTGATTTTAATAATTTTTTGGTATGGGTTAGCATCAAACAAATGTCTTTGATTTAAAATACAAAAACGGTTTGTCTTTCATTGGTTTGGCATCAGCATTAATCAGCTGTGAGGGATATGGGATCAGCTGAGTGTTGGCTTCTGTCTTGCCAAGGTCTTGTCTATGTCTTACATATGTCTTGTCTCTGTCCTGTCTGTGTATTGTCTTTTGCCTGTGTCTTGTCCATGTCTTGTCTGTGTCTTTTGTATTTCTTTTATACATCTTGCCTGTGTCTTGTCTATGTCTTTTGTATTTCTTTTCTCTGTCTTGTTTGTGTATTGTATTTGCATTGCCTGTGTCTTGTCTATGTCTTGTCTGTGTCTTGTCTATGTCTTGTCTGTGTCTTTTCTATATCTTTTATACATCTTGCTTGTATAATGTCTATCTTTTGTTTGTCTGGTATTTGTCTTGTCTGTGTCTTTTCTATTAATTTTATACATCTTGCCTGTGTCTTGTCTATGTCTTTGACATGTCTGGTCTTTGTCTTGTCTGTGTCTTGTCTATGTCTTGCCTGTGTCTTATCTATGCCTTGTCTAATCTTGCCTGTATCTTATCTATCTTTTGTATGTCGGTCTTTGTCTTGTCTATTTCTTTTATAAATCTTGCCTGTGTCTTGTCTATGTCTGGCCTGTGTCTTATCTATGCCTTGTATATATCTTGCCTGTATCTTATCTATCTTTTGTACGTCTGGTATTTGTCTTGTCTGTGTCTTTTCTATTTCTTTTATACATCTTGCCTGTGTCTTGTCTATGTCTTTGACATGTCTGGTCTTTGTCTTGTCTGTGTCTTGTCTATGTCTTGCCTGTGTCTTATCTATGCCTTGTCTAATCTTGCCTGTATCTTATCTATCTTTTGTATGTCGGTCTTTGTCTTGTCTATTTCTTTTATAAATCTTGCCTGTGTCTTGTCTATGTCTGGCCTGTGTCTTATCTATGCCTTGTATATATCTTGCCTGTATCTTATCTATCTTTTGTACGTCTGGTATTTGTCTTGTCTGTGTCTTTTCTATTTCTTTTATACATCTTGCCTGTGTCTTGTCTATGTCTTTGACATGTCTGGTCTTTGTCTTGTCTGTGTCTTGTCTATGTCTTGCCTGTGTCTTATCTATGCCTTGTCTAATCTTGCCTGTATCTTATCTATCTTTTGTATGTCGGTCTTTGTCTTGTCTATTTCTTTTATAAATCTTGCCTGTGTCTTGTCTATGTCTGGCCTGTGTCTTATCTATGCCTTGTATATATCTTGCCTGTATCTTATCTATCTTTTGTACGTCTGGTATTTGTCTTGTCTGTGTCTTTTCTATTTCTTTTATACATCTCGCCTGTTTCTTGTTTATGTCTTTTGTATCTCTGATCTTTGTCTTGTCTATGTCTTGTCTATATCTTGCGTGTGTCTGCTGTTTAATACTTAAAATAAATACAACTGCGGTATTCAGTGTTTGGTATAAATGGCCTTACGAAAGAAGAAATACAAAAAATTTTAGCTCTTCTATGAAATCTAACAACGGCATATCTGTGAATTTAGTTGCTGTATTTTACAAAACAATTGTAATATTTTGTATTTGCACTTTTGCAAGGGCATTTTTTACCAAACACTGAATAAAACAATTACAAATTAAATCATTTTGAGCTTTTGACATCGACAATGGAATAAAAAAGTGTTAACTTTCGAATATATTGTATCCAGCCCTGTTTGTTGTATGATATTCAATTATATTTTGCTAAAAGATATATATTTTGTTATTTACTGGCTTAGTCGCACATCGTTGCTCATTTATGTTTTTTTTAAGCTTTAGTGTACATTTGTAACATGTCTATTCTACAAATGAGAAACGCTGAACGAAATTAGCAGCAACAAAAGAAATGTAAAATGTATTCCCTTGATTTATAGTTGTCTCTGTGTGGGTGGATTATAGTCTTAAATTTTTACAAATTTTTTTCCATTTAAAATATAAAAGAAAATTCAATTGAAAGTTTATTTTATTTAGATAAAAACGAAAATATATGTCCGTATGTATGTATTGTGCCATTTCCTTTATAGGTCCTTTTTTCAAATAAACCATTTGTGTTATCCTGCCTTTAAGGCAGGTTATACAGTTGATATCCTAAATTCGTTGTGCCATACACCAGGCTGAAACAAGAGAAATAAAATTTTCCTACAATTTATCTTTTCTGGCTGTCGTTTATTGTACGTGAATTTAGTACAAGTTGTTTCTGAAGTATTTTTTTTGCACAATTTCTTTTTTATTTATTAGTTTTTTTTTTTCGTTTTTTCGTTTAGAAAAACTATTGTGTTGCATTTTTATTTTTAGAAGCCAGAGATTCTCTGTGGCAGGATTTAAAGCCTTTTTCACTTTAATACACCGAAAGAACACAAAAAGTTTTTGGGGAAAATAAATTCGTGTTTTAAATTTCGTAAGTTAGTATTTTCGTTTTCCTCCTTTTGTTTGTACTGTTCCTTCTGTTTTCTTGTTTTCATGTTGTTCTAAAACATCTACATATACTTTTTCCCTGTTTCTTCCTTCCTCCGTTTGTATTTTCTTCTTTGTATTCGTGATTGGGTTGGTTATTAAGGGTTCTGTTTTGTTCTTGTGCATAGAAAAATGGATCTGTTTCAAATTTGTGCGGTCATATCGACAACATATGAAGTTTATTGTTGATTTGATTTGTTTTTCTTTCAACTTAAAGAGGGTAAAGTTTATTTTAGAAATCAATACCTACTCAGGGGGAAACAACTCACATACATATACACAAATGTGTTTATGTTTGTAGTGTGTATCGATGTACAAGTAAAAATTAAACCAAAACAACATGAAAAGGGTCTTAAATTATGATATGGGACAGAAAAAATATTCAATGGGAGCTCGTTAGTAGCTTTAAATTTTCTAATGAAAATCATTTGGGACAAAAACAAATTTTGTTGGCAAAAAAAATTTTCTAATTAAGATTCTGCAGAAATAATTCAGGGCACAGGATATTCAAGTACTTGATTGCATTTGTAGTGGAAAACAACTCTGATGCTAAGACCGTGTTTGATTTACACTGATCAGGAAATAAAGTTGTGCTTTAAGTTACTCTCATGTTTCATCCTGTTTTAAGAAACTGAGACAAGAAACGTTGATCATATTTTAACCCCTGTAGAAAATAAAACATACTTTTCTAATGGCAAAATTTAAAATGTACACCATAATTTTAAATTTCTATTTATTTGCAGCTGAGGAACAAAAGCTCTTGAATTCAATCATTTACATATTTTTAAATTTTGCTTTTTAAACAAAAGCGAGTTTGTGCGTGTGTGTGTGTGTAAACTTTGTTAATAATACATTTACTGTCATATTTGACAAATCTGATTTATTGTAAATTTATCAAAACTGTATTTATGGCACGTTTTTCATGTGCCAAAAACTGTTTGAAATATTGAAAATCAGGTCAGGTTTTCTTTTGGTGCAAAAACCAAAAAAAAAAAAAACCATCAAACAAATAAACAAAAATGAAAAAGAATCACACCCACCCATCCATAAACATGAACATCTATCCAGACAAAACAAATTTATAATATACAAAAGCACGCAGCAGCATGCAGGACGACACCATCTCTTAACCATAATGTGATTTCTTTTTTTGTTTGTGATAAAAATATTTGTCATTATAATGTGTCATTATTGGAATAGAAAGTAATTTGTTAACAAAATACACAAATATAAATCAAGCTGTAGTCGAACAATAAATGAATGAATAAATGAATGAATGAATGGCTCAAAGCAAAAGACTGTGGATGGCAAAATGTATGAACAAAAAAATCGAGAAATTCTAAAAGAAATTTCTTTTATTAAAAAAGAATTTCAAATTTGTTGAACTAAATTTAAACATTTCAATCAGTTTGAAAATTATTTTTTTTTCTTTCAATTAATTAAATTTGTTTTCAAAATAACCAAGAATATCTAAATGTTTTATTTATTTAATTTTGTTTTTTGTTTTCTTGTGGCAGAAGATGTTAAAGAACTATTTTCGTTGTGTTAAACGTTTGGTAATTAATTTACGAGAAGAAAATGTGGCACTACAAATGTTCTGTTGTGAAACTAAAACAGATAATAATTGCCATATAAAAGAAAGAAAAGTAACAAAAGATTTAATTAAAATAATACAAATCGATTTTGTTCTTAGCCACAATCTAGTTTGAATACAAATTAGAACTGAAGTAAAAAAAAAAATAAAAATAAATAAAAAAAACAAGTGGTCTACTGTACACATCAACACAAACACACTTTTTTCCAAATTCTTCAAACTTTGCCCAATCCTTGTCTTTTTTTTTTGTGTGACTGATAGTTAAACAAATACTTCCGAGTTTGTAGTGTTTCTCGCGTTTCATCGTAGTTAAAGTTTAACTTATTGCATAATTTGCCACTTCCATGCAGGCAGCAGGAATTTTTAACAAGTTCAATACCTGCAACATTCATTTAAATTCAGAACTATGCAAAAACTTTAAGGAAGAGATAAGAATAATGAAACTTTTTAGTTACCGCTTGCGTTTTTGTCCTGTTTTCGTTTTACATAAAAGCTAATATCATACTGTTACAAACACATATACATACATGCAACACAAAACTAAAAGAAGAAGGTGTGAAACTATTGAATTTAAATTCCCAAGAAGTGCTAATAAAGTATACAAAGTTTTAAGGGGTAGCAAATTTTAAATGTAAAAGAAAACTTAGAGGCAAATAAAGTGGAAATATTAAAAAAAAAATAATTTTTATTCATTTAAATTTTTTGCTTTGCAAAAGGAATGAAAGAAAAAATTTTGTCCCAAATTATATTTGTGCCAAAATATTTTTGTCCCAAACTATAATAATATATATTTATTCAAATATTTTCTTGGTCTTACAAATTTTAGTGCAGAAAATCTTTTGGTCCCAAAATATATATGTGTATTGGAAAACTTTAAATTTTTTCTGACTTCTGAAAGGTTATTTTCTCTCAGTAAGAATTTTTTTTCCCAAAGAAAATCTTCTGTCCCAAAAAGTTATGTTTTGGGTGCCTACCATAAATTTTGTTTAACATAAATTTTTAACAGAGGGCGGCTGTTCACACATTACGTAACACTTATGGAGAGAATGGAGAATTTATAAAATAAATTGGCTATAAAAAATGGAGGAAATGAGCCCCCGAGAAGTTATGCGTCAAAATATTTTTTTAAAGAATTTGTATAATTATAATAAATTATTTTACAATAGAAAAAAGAAACAAAATATTTTCTAAAGAATTTTTGTCCAAAATTTTTTTGTGACCAAAATATATCTTATAGAAAACTATTTTAGATGTAAACATTTTCATAAGAAAGTTTTGTTTTGGATCCAAGAGATTTCCAATAGAAATATTTCTGGAACCAAAAACTCTCCTATAAAAATTATTCTGGTATAAAAAAATTTGGTATATTAATTTTCCAACAGGTTTTATCCACAAAAAATATGTGCCGCAAAAAATCTACAGATAAAAGTTTTCTATAGAAAATATTGTGATACCAAGCAAAGAAACCTTTTGGATGCGGAAATATTTGCTTTTAATGGCATCAAAGCTTTTTATTGGTCCAAAAGTTGTTTTTAAAGAAATTTTTATAAGCAATTGCTTTCTATACATAAAATATATATTTGGATCTCTTATTTTTTACTCCTAGTAAACTTTTTTGTTAGTTTTGATAGAAAACGTTTTGGTACCAAGAGATTTTCCGGGGAAAATTTCTTTGAACCAAATAATTTTTTATACAAATTGCATAAAAATATATGAAAAGTTTAAAATAAAATATGGCAAAATTTAAGAAAAAAAACTAAATAATTTTGAAAATAACTTTAAAAATTTTCGAAAAAAATTTTTGGAAAATTTTTGGAACCAAAATTTTTTTCATGAAATAAATAAGGGTTGTAATACATATTCTAAAGAAAACACTATAAACAAAAATATTTTCCTCAAATTTTGACAAATATAAATTAGTTTTTGTCCCAAAATATTTTTTAAAAAAATTTTAATATAAAATTTCCTGACAATTTTTGGGACCAAAATTTTTTCTATAAAATAAATGTACATAGATATGTAAAATATTGTCTATAGAAAATCATCTTCCATAGAAAATATTTCCCTCAAACTTTGATGTACAATAACTTTTTTTTGTCCCAAAATATTTTTATAGAAAATTTTTATTTAAAAAAAGTTACAGAAAAGTTTCCAAAAATATTTCTTTATTCCAATCTAAATTTTTTGGTAATTTTTATAGAAAGCTGGGACTAATAATATATTCAGTCCCAACATATATTCAATAGTTTATAATATTTTCTCTCTGGATATAATTTTATATGAGAATTATATTTCCTTCAAAAATTTGTTGTTCTATAGAAAATTACCAAAATTGTTATATTTTCCGCATCATCGTTTCTATTCCTTTGCCATCACATTTTTACTTTTATCTTGACCAACCTTGACCGTAACTTAAAATTTATTGCCTTGTTTGTTTACTTCAAGTGTAATTTACTTTGTTAGCAATTTCGTATTCCCCAGAATTTAGTGTTGGTTGGACAGAACTAGAATAAATCTGCTTGTACAAGTATTCGTGTAAATATTTACTTAACAACTATTGTGTGCGTGTTTAAATCATTAACAATTTACTCAGCTGGTAGTTAGTTGTGTATCCTGACAATTTGTAAATTTATTTATTGAAATTATCAGGTGTAAGTTGTTGAAATGAAAACCATAAGAACGTGAATGAAAACTATTAAATCAACAGGTCCGAATTGTTGTTGCTGTTAAACATCAAATAAAACTTGATGCAGCAACTAACATTACATTACAACTGTAATATAATTTTTAATTATTTGTTGGATTTTTTTTGTTGTTTTTGCCTGTTAGTATGTGCTGTAAAGTGATTTTCACCCTTTATATTATTAATGTGTTTGGTAAGAAAACGCCGTTAACACAACAAGTGCGTGTTATGTTGATTTTGTAAATTTTCTTTGATTTAACACGACATAATTAATTGAGCGTAAAACATGATTAATGAATACCAAATAAGGAGCGAAAATTAAATTATATTTAGAAAAGTCTTAGACATTGGCTTCAGATATTTAGCACCGTATTCAAAAACGTTAAAGTAAAATGTCCCAAATTTTACTTAATATTGTTTTTTTGAGAGTAATCGTAACACGACAATAATTTTTTTAGAATATGCAGGTACGTGACATCTTTCAGGGTTTCGAAAATTAAAGTTAGAAAGGATCCTACTGTTTTTCCTAAACATACAAAACTAAAAATTACTCACAAGAGAAAAAATCCCCAAAGGCACAAAATAGTAAAAACGCAAAAAAAACAATAGATCGAAAAAATAAATCAAGCGAAAACAGATAAGTATAGAAAAAAAATAAAAAATGTCCATAAGGAAAAACACGCTTACAGAAATTAAACGCTAAAACAAAAAACAGCAGCCAAACCGTGAAAAATTCGCCAGGAGAAAAATAAAAACAGCCATAATAAAATAATAACTTGCTAAAGAACAAAATCGCTAAAATAGTAAAATCGTAAAAAAATAACTAATAAACGCTAACATGAAAAAAAAAGAAAAATCGAAAAACACGACAAGAGAAAAAAACAGAACAACCGAGACAGTCGCCAAAAGCAAAGAAAACAGCCAAATTGAGAAAAAATCGCCAAGAGGAAAAAACGCTAAAACTAAAAAAATAGCCATAAAACAATAAAATTTTCAGTGGAAAAGGAAAGCTAAAGCGGAAAAACACAGCCAAACCGAGAGAGAGTAGCCAAGAGGAAAGACATCGCCAAAACAAAAAATTGCTAAAGGAAAAAATCGCTATAACGCTAAAATCGTCAAAGAAAAAAAATTAAGCACTAAAACGAAAAAAAACAGCCAAACAAAAAAAGTTGACAAGAGAAAAAATACAGAGCAACAGAGCAAGTCGCCAAAAGAAACAAAACAGCCAAATCAAGAAAAAGTCGTCGAAGGAAAAAAACGCTAAAACTAAAAAAATCGACAAAGACGAAAGAAAACGCCAAAACAAAAAATTGCAAAAGGAAAAATCGCTAAAACGATAAAATCGTCAAAGAAAAAAAAAAATAAAAACTAAAACAATAAAAAACAGCCAAATAAAAAAAGTCGGCAAAAGAGAAAAAATCAGAGCAACCGAGCAAGTCTCCAAAAGAAAAAAAACAGCCAAATCAAGAAAAAGTCGCCAATGGGGAAAAACGCTAAAACTATAAAAATCATTAAACAATAAAATTTTCAATGAAAAAAAAAACGCCAAAGCGAAAAAAATACGAAAATGGTAAAAGTCTCTAGAAAGAAAACGAGAATAAAATATTTAGTATTCTCTTCGAAAACCTCCCTGTACGACTCATCTCTTTTTTTGCGTTGCGCCCATTCTGGGTCCTAAAATTGCTGGTTATATTAAAGATGTAAAAAATAAAATCAGTATAAAATAAACATTGTTTAACATTCATCAAACACGTGATGTCTCTTCCTTCTTAAAAATTCGAACAAAGAACGCACAAATAAATTTTTAATTGCTGACTCAAAGAAAACTTTAAAAATTTTATATTGAAACTCATTTAACCATAAATGTAAATTTTATCCTTATAAAAACCATGCATTCAAACCAACAAACAAACAATCTATTAAAAATAATAATAATACTGTTATTTGCTTTGAAGACAAATAAAAGGACACCACTCAACAACAAAGTATGTAATTGTGTACTTAAACAAGTACAAAATATCTATAAAATTTAAAAGGGAAAAAATGCTGAAAAGTAATGAAAAAAAAATGGAATAAAAACGATTCGTATATAAATCATTTACAATTTTATTGAGTTTTCTCGGCACCACAAAGTCAATTTGGAATGAGTTTTTTTTTTATACAACAAATTTCTTTTTGCAACCATTTCATATGCACTACACGAGTGCATACATACGTACACACGAACATATTGGCAAGCAGCATCCTTGGAGGTGTGACGCTTAAGAATGCTGTTGCATGTTGGTGTTAATGTGTTACAAAGTGTGCATGTATGAATGTATGCCGCTGTGTATGTACGAGTATATTGAATAATTTTTATTTTCATTTCTTTTTACATTTTATACTTTACGCGTGTTGCACATTTGCATACAATTCTATAGAAGTGATTTTTTTTTATTTATTTTGTTGTTATGTTTCTTCTTTTATTTGCCAACTGTATGCCATTTTTACTACGACCATTTCCATGTTAATCTTCTTTCATGTAGGATAGGAACAACGGAATTAAAGCCACAATAAATGAATGGTGGAAATGTGGTGTTGTAACCACAAGTAGTAGGAATCGTTAATGCTAAAAAGGTTTTGGTAACAAAGTGACACGTGGGGGCTGTAAGGGCAAGTGAAATCTTATTAGCGAGACATAAATAGGCGACAAAAAGAATATCGACAAATTTTTTTACTAGTTCATGGTCCTTCGAACCGCATTAAGGTCGAGCGAACTTCATTAAGAAGACACTAATATCACATCTCCCTCTATGATGTCAACTTCATTTCTCTTTGGGGCACTATATAACACGCTTAACTGGCATTTTTCCCCCAACACAATATATTTAAAAATCGCCTCATCTTTTTTTTCCAACAAATACTTTCAATAACTAATTGCCTGCAATTCAATTAGGTAGAGTGAATTTTTTAAACGAACAACATATTAGATGAATAACGAAAAAATTTTCAATCCTCAACATAAAAGAGAAGTATGACATAAAAAAAAAACCTATAAAATCTCAGATGAAAACTTGGCCAACAGTATTTGTGGCTTAAGCTGCTTGTGTCACAAGTGCAAGTTTTTTGCCTTGAAGAGCACACAAACACATGAACAACAACGACAACGACAAGGATCTGAATAACAACATTTACTCTTGTATTTTTGAAAACAGCAGCAACAGCAAAAACAACAACAACTGCAGCAGTATTTAATTTCGCACTCCTGCATACACAACGTTAGTAGACGTTAATATTGTATGTTGAGTTATTTTTCCAATATCCTTCGTGCATTAGTGTGTGAGTGTGCATACAAATCATAGTATCAGTTCCTGCTTATAACAAAAATCCATAACAGTTTTGAAAGTTTGTGTATTCGTACATGTTTCGTAGGAGATTCTTCTGGACGATGAAAGGCAATTAAATTATTTTGTTGGATTAATGGGCAAAAAATATTGAAAAAAAATTTATTTATTTGTTGGCCTTTTAGCAAATCATCAGGAGACCTCTACAGTAGTTTTGAAAAATTTTAAACCTCTATTTAAATTATTAAGTTTAAATTATTGTGATATTAATAAAAAAAACATACTAATGCCTTGACTTTCCACCAGTTTTTTTAACCCTGGTCTGCATGAAATATATCATCGTACTAATTTGAAGTCTACACGTGAGAAATCTATCTCTGCGATTGAAATTGACAATTACTGAGAGAAATATCTCACAGATTATCCCAGTTATAGACCCCATGTTACTGAATACAAATGCCAACACAGTTTGACATTGAAAAAATATGGGAGGTGCCACACCCATAAAACTATTACACAAAATTCTTTCTTACTTAAATAGCTCCAAAAATATTAGTCCCAATAGTATTTTTCTATGTCTTTGGAAGGTGCCACGCCCACTCATAGTGATCTTATTTATTTTTTGAAATAATTCACAAAATCAACAATTTAATTTCTAAAAAATCAAAGCCATTTACTTCATTAGTTCCCAAGATATTTAAAAATTATTATGTGGCAGGTGCCCCGCCCACTTGCTAACTCTTTACACATTATTCGTTAAGACTAATATTAAAAGTGATAGGCGCACAAAATACCATAATATATCAAGTTCCTTTATATGAGTAGTGCCACGCCCACTAAGGTTTTTGAAATTATTTTTCTCTAGAATAATGCACTAAATCAATAAACTAACTCCTACAAAATCCCAGGTTAGTTACTTCATTTCTTGTCAAGATATTTAAAAATTATTATGTGCCACGCCCACTTGTCAAATTTTTAATACTTTTTCCAGTTTGCAACTGCATTAGTTCCATAAATATCATAAAATAAAAAGTTCCTCCATATGGGAAGCGACAAGCTCACTTTTTGAATACGAGTAAAAACACTCTACCCTTTTCCTCTAGACTGAAAAATTCTCAAATACAATTGAGAAATCGGACTTACGTAGTCTATAAGTATGGATTGTAGGCTTTAATTTCCCATTGGTCTAAATTAGTGACAAATAAAAATGGCGAAATATATTGTGGAAAAAAATAGTTGCGTTGAAGCATTAAAAACTCAATTTAAGTTTTGTTGTGAATCGTAATAAAGGGAAGGAAGTATTTGTAATCACAATCGATTAAGTTGATGACATTTCCTAAAAGTTTTTACAAAAAAAATATATGTTTGCTGGGACTAATCTCACTGCAATTTAAATGTTCTTACTTTGAACATTCAAAAAAGAAACAGGTATGTCTGTAACACGTGCGTGTAAATACTAAAGTGTGCGTGTGCTAGTTCATATATGAATTACAATTGAGGTTGTGTTAAAGTTATAAATGCAACAATATATGTACAGCGTCATGATAATAGTGAACAGTGGCGAAAAAAGGAGCAAAAATCCAAATGACTTTAAAATAGAAAAATATTGAAAAGTTTCAAAAATAATTATTAAATTTCAACTTAAGCTATTAAGGTTATAAAAAAAGCACCGCAGTAAAAATGTCCCAAAAGTACTGCATTTTTTTTATTTCAGCCCCCAAAAAGTATAACTAATTTGTAAAAAACTTACAAAATATTACTATCAAAATTACCATATTTTCCTCATTTTACCCTCCACAAAGTTAACTGTATGCTAATGTAACGCAAACTAGTACAAAAAACTAAAAGTACCAAAAGTATACATTTTTCCCGGTTTAAGCTCCTAAAAATAACCATTTATATATTTCTTCTAATTTCTTCGATCTTTTATTAAATTTATTTTCAGTCTGATTTTCCCGAGTTAAAGATCCACTTTTTTGTTTTTTTATAAAAAATAACAATAACAATCTTTATTTTTAAAAACCAATATTTCGCTACCAAACAATGGGTAGCTTCTTCAGGGTTATATTACGTTAATATTTATATGAAAAAAAATTTTGTAAAATATGTTGTTTTGTTTTTATATATTAATGTTGTCTATAATCCTTAAGATATGCTTTAAAATAATTTTGTTAATTCGTTCATACAAAAATTAATTTTTTGATTTGGCGCCAGAAAATGTGTTTTGAAATAATTTTTTCAATTTCCTATCAAAAATTTGTAAACAAACAAAACATTTTTTCATATAAATATTAACGTAATATAACCCTGGAGAAGCTACCCATTGTTTGGTAGCGAAATATTGGTTTTTAAAAATAAAGATTGTTATTGTTATTTTTTATAAAAAAACAAAAAAGTGGATCTTTAACTCGGGAAAATCAGACTGAAAATAAATAACCATTTATTTTCAGCTGAGTGATACGCTATCCATCTTACCAATTTCATCGTAATCAATTTAGGGAATTTGTTAAGAAAAAAAAGTACCAAAAGTAAAAAGGACCAAACGTAAACAAAGTACCAGATGTAAAAAAGTTCCAACAATACCTGTTTTTTTCTTATTTCAGCCCCTAGAAAGTATAAAAAATATTTTTAAAATATTAGTACAACAATAACAAGTACCAAAAGTACCTAGCTTTTCTCGTTTTTGGGCCTTAAAAAGTACCCTATATATTTTAATCTGGGTCAAATGCTCTCTGTCTACCAAATTTCATCCAAATAAATTGACCTGTTTTTGCGTTAAAGTGGAAAAAACACACAAGTTTTGTCATATAAAATTATAGTAGAACATTTCAAAGGTGACACTTACATTTCTGTAGGACCAACATTTCGGGGGACAACTTGATTTTCCATTAAAAAGATCTTCAATCAAACAAAAAAAAAAGAATTTTTAAAAACGATAAATTAATTGAGGAGTTATACGATAATCAGATTTTTTTGGAGGAAAGGAGGCAATAAATCCTTGCCCCGATATTTATTTATGGGACCAAGCTGCAAGCTTAATGTGTTTGCAAAAATATATATGTATAATAAAAAGGAGTAAAAAAAAATTAACCGGCCACACTCTCAGCCAGTGCCATAAAATTTAACCCACGAGGCAGCCGTAGGCGGGGTCCCCCAGCTCAAATATGATGTCGAAATAAGCGATATTGAAAAAAGTTTGGGCAAAGTGAAGACAGGAGCATCTTCAATTCCTAATGTACCGACGGGAGCATATATTGTTACCTGTTTTTTTAAAAAGTACATTTTTTAATAAAAACAATTTAAGTTTTTAAATTTTATTTATTTGTTGCGGGTTAGCAATATCTAAATATATATTTCGTTGGTTGCCATACCAACTCATGAGTAGATGTTTATCGTTTATGCTTAAAAAGTTCCAAAGCTCATCTATTTATACATAAACTCACAATCAGATTTGTGTATTACAGCCTTTTTACTACTTTTTTAAAGAACAGCACGCATTCCAGTACATTTCCTAGCAAAATAGAACTTTTTTAAATATAAGTAAATATTTATAAAGAACTAACTTTTGAGCTCAAACTACCTTTAAAATAAAATATTTCTTACAAAGAGTACCTTTCACAAAAAAGTACCTTTTGCAAAAAAGTACCTTTTGCAAAAAAGTACCTTTTACAAAAGTTAGTTTTAAATATAAGTAGGTTTTATTAAAAAAATTTATATTAATTTTTTTTAAGATACTTTTCTATAGATCTTCTGTTAAGATTTACTGTTTTCACTTTCAGATTTTGTTGAACTTAACCACTTCAATCAGTTTGTTGGTGACAAAAGCCCATGATGGCAATAATGTTTGTGTTGCTACACCTTCTGCCAAAGTTGCAAATGCTTAAATGAGTGTTGGTTGGTGATGGTGACGTTGATGCCAACGTAAAAAAGTTTAATCATGTGTAAAAATCGTAACATTTTTACATTATTTTAACACTTCATTAACTACACAGATCAATTTTATAAACGACTAAATATTAACATACTATTCTTGAAACATTAAAAATCAATCGAAGACTGAACAATCTCACGAGTAGACAATCTAGATGCTATTAAACAATTCCATTAATTTTATATTAAAATAAAAGGCCTAGTTCTAGATTAATATACAAAAAGAAAGAGGCCAAATAAAATTTAATAGATGATTAGTTTGATTTAACTTTTGAAAAAAAAAACTAATAGTTTGAAAAAAAGAATTACTATATTTAGTTTTTATAAATAATTAACTTTTTGTTTATTTTTCTTAACAGCCATAACTTTTCCAAAAACATTTAACATGTAATAAAATTTAACTAAAATTTCATGGCATTAATTGACACGGAAGCTTAAGGTTTTTTTTTTTGCATTGAAAAATGTAATTAAAAACCATAGAGATAAAATTTATGTACGAAGGTGATCTGAGAAATTTATTTAAATATTAGCTTACATGCATGAATAAATAATATGTATGCATGTATTAGTAGCAACTTTAAGCGCTTATAGCTCCTAAAATACTGAACCTGCAATAACCCACAATATTTTATTCACTTCTCTGAACAAATATTTTTAATTTAAAATAAGTTTCGTCGAAATCGGTTAAATAATATGGCCATGAATTTCATCACAAAAACTCGCTTTGTTGATTTGATGTATGAATTTTGTAAGGGAAAGCCGGTTTTATTGTGTGTTTTAACTTAGTCAAATGTGAATAGTGTTTTAATCCTTATTCAGCTCGCATATAGATGGCACTAATCAGTAATAACATGATTATTTTTAACCGACTTCAAAAATGGAGGAGTTCATCAGTTACTGGGCATGTTTTTTGTGCCCGCTTAACGAGATCACTTCTCTTCCGATTTTCACAACTATATTTTGAAAATTCTACTAATATTAAAATTTTATGAAAGTTTCTATGTTTGGATGTAGGTTAGGTTAGGTTAGGAAGGGTAGTGTGAAATACACATCCACTCGGAGACCCAATTGGATCAATTGTGATTCCCTTTAATTATAATTTATTGACTAATTAGTATCCTTACTGTCCAAAGAAAAACAAAGAGCCGTTAACATCCATCATTCAGCCATTTAATTCCCATTATAAATCCCCGGATATCCTCAAGTTTGCACTTCACGATATCACTAATGCCCTCATGGAAACGTCTGCTCAGCCATCTTTGCCTATGGCGTTGCAGCCTTGGGCAATGACAGATGATATGTTTTGGCTCCTCATCATCCCCACACATCCTACAGAAATCCGGAAAGCCATTTTCCCATATGCTGGTCCTCGCTCTAACCGAGCAATGGCCAGTCAAGGCGCCTACTAACACTCTCAAAACCTTTCTATTCATACGCAGCAGTAAATCTGATTTACCTGAGTCTAGTTCTGTCCATATAGACGTCGAGACTCTACAATCTTCACTATTCCTCCAGGAATGGTTAGTTCTGCTAATTACCCAATTACTGAGTTCCCTGTAGCAGTAACCAATTGGAGGTTTAACCGACCTGTCACTAACTAACTGCCTCATCTAGTGCAGACACTATTCTTGCCAGCTCATCAGCGATGTTTGGATGTAAAAAGATACAATTTAGTGGTTTTAGTACTTTTTATTTTACTACTAATATTTATTAGAATGTTTATTTAAGCAATAGGTCTTTTGATTTAATCCAGTATTCAACAACAAATTTCAAAATACATTCTAATAAATATAAAGAAAAGGTCAAATAAAATAGAATATAAATTACTACTAATATTTTATAATTTTTTAAAATATTAAAATATTTTCTTAGTGCAGAAACGAGAAAAATCTGTTGCTTTTGGTCCTATTTTTTTGTTATGGTGCCTTTTAATTTTTAGCCCTTTATTACATTTGGTATTTTTTTTTTCTTTTGAGAAAGCCCCTTAATGGTTTTGAATGATATTTGGTAGATATTTATCATGTGACCCGGATTTAAATTACCGTACTTTTTAAGGGCTAAAATCGGGACGAATTGGTAATTTTGGTACTTGCTATTTTTGTACTAATATTTAATAAATTATTTTAAAAAATTAAATACTTTCTGAAGGCTGAAATGAGAAAAAAATAGTACTGATTTGGTACTTTTTTACTTTTAGTACTTATTTTTTTTTTCGTACTACATACATATATATTTTACTTTTGGTACTTTTTCTCTAAAGGATTTGGATGAAATTTGTTATATGGATAGCATGTGACCCAGATTAAAATATATCGTACTAAAAGGGTTGAAAACGGAACAAATTGGTACTTTTGGTACTTGCTAGTATTTTGCTAATATTTTATAACATTTTTAGTTATTATAGATTCTAGGGGCTGAGATGGGATAAAACTGGTACTTTTTTATTTATGGTACTTTTGTACTTTTGCTGCTTTAACACATTTGGTACTTTTTCTCTTCGAATATTCTATTAATGGATTTCAATGAAATTTAGTACATGTATAGCATGTGAACCAAATTATTGCTTTTAGTACTTGCTATTTTTGTCTTAATTTATTATAATGTTTTTTTTTTTCATTATTTAAGTTTGTGGCAGCTGATATGAAAAAAATGTGGTACGTTTTTTCTTTTGGTACTTTTTTTTACTTTTGTTACTTTTTCACTATTGGTATTTCTTCTCTTGAGCAATTCTCTAAATGATATTGGTAGAAATTTAGTACTTTTAGGGAATATAATAGGTACAAATTGGTACTTTTGGTACTGTTTATTTATGTACTAATATTTTATAATTTATTTTATATATTTAAATACTTTCTGGAGGCTGAAATGAGAAAAATCTGTTACTGGTTTGGTAAATTTTTTACTTTTGGTACTTTTTTACTTTTTAATCTTTTTCACTTTTGGTACTTTTTCTCTTGAGTCATTATCTTGATGGATTTGAATGAAATCTGCTACGAAATGGTAATTTTTGTTTTTTTCACTATTTTTTTTACATTAATTACGTATTTTACATTTTACCTGCAGTGCAATTTCTAGGGGGTAAAATAAGGAAAAGCTGGTAGTTCTCTTTTTTACAATCTTGAATAATTAAGATTTCTTTCTTGATGGGGGGAATGTTGTTTCCCCGAATTATGGATAATCGCAAAACTCTACTATATATTGCTTCAGCGGGTTCGCTTATAGCTTTTTATTAATCGCAGGCGCACATCGGTTAAAGGCAAGAGACTCGTTTCCAAAAATATTTTTTTTTTAACAAATTCAACCTGAGAAAGGATTAGCTTGTCTGCAGCATAGATCCAAGGTCTGTGTCTGAAATTATTAGCCACGTTGACAGCCGCCAAAGGCCATTACTGATTGGTTGTTTCATTAAACAACCACCCTCGTACTAGCTTCTATTTAGCTTTCGTTTTTAATATTTCGTGCTTTTACTAAGCATTTAATTTTATTATAAAAATCACTTGTTTTAAGGCATGTTTTTAATAATAAAAAAAAAGAGAAAAAACTTTTTATTACCTTTTACCAGGTAGTTATAAATTATTTATTGTAAATGATAATGTTTTCTTTGTTTTGTATATATTTGTGGCAAATTGTGTGTTGCATTTAATAAACCAATTTACAATTACAAATGTTCGTGACTCTAACGGCACGTTATCAATGAATGAATTAAGGAAGGTGTATTTCTGTGTATTTGTGTGTACAAGTTTTTTTTTTTTCTTTTGTTTCGTTTTATAGCAAATATTTCTCTATGAATGAAAGTTTTCCCTTTTTCCTGTGCTCTTGCAATAAAATTAACAAAAACTATGAAATACCCGAAACTTTACTTAACAAAATTAACAAGAAAAATATAAATTTATCTGATTACGGAAATTATAAATTTTGATGTCGAACTAAAATTTATTGGAGTATTAAAATCTGTCTGTGGTCTCTTTTTATAGTAAATTAAATATTGCAGGCTGGTTAAAAGAAACAACTGTTCTCTATGTATCAAAAGCTATATTGTGCTAGTTGCCATACGCATTTTTAAAGCAGTCTTATAATCATACTCTGGCTAAAGTCTGTTAAATTAAATTAATTTATGATAATGAGGAGCAAAGTGCACCTTCCAAGGGTATAAAGAAATCTAAAATTTGTCTATATCTGCTCCACAGCAGTGAGTCTCCTTAAATTTGTTGCCGACTATTATAATGACAACGTGTATTGGTATAGGAGAAGGATGACTTATCGATGGACGTGACTGCAAACGTACATATCATATCTTCAAAGGTCCGGTCCCGTGAGTGTAATTGTACACACTTTACCGCATGCTTTTAGAATTTGTTTAACCTTATGGCACTTGTCATCATTGCGATGTCAACGTAGATGAAACACTCTGTCATCAATTAATATATGACATATAAAATTTTAAATATTAATTAGATTTATTTGACATTTACTATCTTATTATTAAATTTTTCAACGCTAGTCTCGATTTAGGGATCTTTATTTTGTCTCATGTTTATAAACCAACAGCTTTGACATTTAACACATAATTGGCATTATTTCTAAAGCCACTGTAACATATGCATTCAGTATAATGACAGCATGTCATCAATCTTTAGACCAAGTGTCTTATACTCGTCCACTTATAAATTTTATCGCTAAAGATGATCTATTTTGTAACTTTATAACAAAATTTATAAATAATTCAGTCAAATTAGCAGTTAAGTTTGAAAAAAAAAGCCTTAAAACAATAATTTTATTGATGACATTTGTCATAAAATAAAATTAATTTTTCTCTTATTAAGAAACTTTTAAAGAACTTTTCGCTTTTGAAAGATGTATTTAATAAAATTGATGTGACATACAAGTCGTCATCTTCAGTTTAATTTGAAAATTTCATAACTTTTGCTTTTAGTGAAATAATTTCGTCTGTATTTGATGATCATGGCAGCAAATTTAAAATATTTTCTTTTACTGTCTCAATCATATTCCACCTTGTGCTGTAATTTTAGGACTATCTCTGTCATATTATAAAAAATATAGTTTTTATATAAAAAAAACTTTTCAAATGCTTAAAAAGAAATTGTTTTTTAAAAGAAGCAAACATTTGGGCAATAGTTCTTATAACTCAACTACTAATACTGACTTCCTTGGAAAAGAGATATGAAAATTTAAAGAAGACAGATGGTAAAGTGTACAAGTCATTGCTTTTTAACATTTTCGCTACACGATGTCCTTATAATTATTATCAAAAGTGTTTTTAATATATTTATTAAATGAAAAATGTCCACTAACATCTTTTGCAACATATTTTTCATATTATTTTCAAAGAAGAGTTGACGGTGTTGACGATGACACCATCATAATGATTATAATTATGAAGGATTTCATTTAACAACAAAAAAAGAAAACACAGAATTAAATGGGTCGTCAAAATATATTGCTTGCAAAAAAAAATTAAATATTTTCATCTTGTGGTCATAAAAACAATGTAGGGCAGGTAAATAAGTTCAACAAATGTTAGTGTCAGAGGTGTAATGATTCTATTAATTTAATTGATGAAAGGTTTTTATAGCCACCATTTAAGTAAAAGGAATTGTAGATGATTTAGATGATTAGTTAATTAGAAATACACAAAGTACAGGTGGCTGAGAATTCATTGTAAGAAAATGTTACGTTTTAGAAATAGACTAAACCCGGAAGCTAATTTTCGTTTGGCTTCACTTTCGGAAACAATTAATGACATTTATCGGAATATATATTATCCATATTAAACATGTTAAAATATTTTTGAATACATTTTTTTAAAATATATATTTATGTATATAAAGACTAATTTCATTAAATTTTTCGAAAAATATTTGGTCAAAAAAATTTTATTCGAATATAATTATTCGAATAAAATTAGTCGAAAAAAATAAGTCGAATAAAATTTTTCAAATAAAAGTGCTTTACGAAATTTATGAATAACATAAGTCAAATATTTTAGATATATTATTCGAATAAAATTATTCATATGTGTAATTAAATTAATTTATAAATTTTTTCTATGTACAAATTATTACAGTCGAATATACAAAATACACATCGACATACAAAATCTGAGCAAATATGTTTCATATGACAATGGCACCATTGTCAGATAATTTTTCTATTGGCAACGCTGTCCATAAATAATATAAGGTTTGACAGTTCTGACAAAGTTTAACAACGCATCTGGAAATTTTTGCCACACAACAATCTGACAACCGTGTGAACTGACAATTTTTGTTGGAAGATAAATTTATTCTCTGACAATTGTCTGACAATGAAATTGTAAGCTTATCTTATAATCGTCTGAACTGACAATTAACCATTTGGTAATAATTTTTCATTGTCAGTACGTTGTCAGCATATTGCAAAATCTTACAATATTATAAGATCTGCCAATTGTCTGTACATAGCTTAAATTGTATAGAGAAATGAGTCACATGTGACTCATGAACTTATTCCAATACGCTCTCGTGAGTCATATATGACTCATTGGACAGGGATGTTGATATTATTCGAATAAATAATTATATTATGTATTCCACTTGACTTATTTGCATAAATATATTCCGATGAATTTATTGGAATAAATTTGTATTAAACACGATCTTTGAAACCTTCTGATGAATGCTTAAAAAAAAAAACAGGCAGAATATAAGGGCTGAGTGGCACAGCAAATAATTACTTACCAGAGACTTCTAAGATAATTTTCCGACTTATCAAATATTTGTAATAAATTTCATACCAACATTAACTTAACTAAGATTAGACAAACTTTTTAATATTTCATCTAATAAGAATCCTTATAAATATTAAAAATTCTTACTTTCAGTAAAAGTAAAATAAAAATTTCATTTATTTAATTAAAAAAATTGCACAAAAATTAATGCCAGATAATAGTAGGAAGGAACGTGTGTTATTATAGTCATGTTGTACCATTATGTTTTAAGTTAAAAACTGATATAATGACATAATGAGAGATATGCTTCTCTTAACATTTTATCTGTACCCAGCAGTATCTGAAGTAATTGTTAGAATATTAAAAATTTGTTATTACCTGAGTGCTGGTCGAACAAAAGAAAAATCGTCACCGAAAAACAATATCGTCAAAAATAAAAAACCGCCAAATACATATGAAATTGTCAATGTATAAAAAGAATCGTCTAAAAGAACAGAAACTTCAAAATAACCTTAAATATCATAACAATAAGAGCTTTAAAAACAAAACAAAAAACATCGCCAAACATTCATATCTCGTATCATCATCAAAAGCTAAAATTAATCGCTGCAACAAACAAGTCTCAAAAAAACATTATAAAATCGTTAAAAAAAATATAATTAACCAAATATTCAATAAAACGAAAAACAAAATAAAACATCTTTAAAATAATACAAATCGCCTATATTAAAAAAATCGTTAAAAACAGAAAAACTCGCCAAGGCACAAAAAAGCAAAACCAACAAGAAAGTCTTTAAAATCAAAAAAAGGCTAAATGATACAAAATTGTCCAAATTAAAAACATAGAAGGCCAAAACCGAAAAATAAATTAACAAAACTAAAAGTCATCTTCAAAAAAAAAAAAAAAAAAAAAAAAAAAAAAACAAACATACAAAATGTCCCTAAAAATTAAAAAAATACCCAAGCCGAAAACAAAACTGCAAATACAACAACAAAATCATCAAAAACTATAAAGCGGTAAAATAATAATATCAAGTAGTCAAAAATTGAAAGCCAAAACCGAAAAATAAATTGTAAAAATTAAAAGCCATCTTCAAAAAAAAACGCCAGAAATAAAATGTCAGTAAAACCTAAAAAAAAAACCATCAGCACTAAACAAAACAAAAAATCTCCAAAACAAAAAAAAACTTAGAACTTAAACAATATCAACAAAGCCTAAAAGAATTTGTACATTCATCGTCAAAACTAAAACAATTAGCATAACCCAAAAAAATATCGTACAAAAAAAAGAAAAAATCGTCTAGACAAAAAAACTCACCAAAACGAAAAAAAGTTGAAAAAACGGGAGAAATCAGCAATATGTAAAAAAACTTTAGAAAATATAAAAATCGCCTAAACCAAAAAAAGGAGTCAAAATCGCCACATACGCTAAAAAATAGACAAAATTGTAAAAAAAAACTTCAAAACGGGAAAAATCAGCATACCAAAACTAAACTTTAGAAAATAAAAAAATCTCCAGAAAGGAAAACTCGTTTAAATCAAAAAATTATGTACAAAAAAGTCAAAATAGACAAAAAATACTGCTAAAATGTGAAAAAATCTGATATATTTAATATCAAATATGTACTTGCTGTGCGCTTGAAGCTATTTAAGTGCGATTTAAAGTTGAAATTTAATAAATTCGTTATATATGTACATACACACATACATTTGTATTAAGACAAGCGCTGTCTAATGTACCAACAAATTAACATGCGACTGCTGGTATGCACCAGCTCTGTGATTTTAGTCACAAACGAATGGGTGTGTATTAAAAATGAAAAAAGAACCGTCTACTCCTGCATAATTAAGTCATTGTTAAAACTAGAAGCATCGTTAAAATCCTATTCGCCAGATTATTATAACTTTATTTTTAGTCACAGCTTCTGGTTACCCTTCTTCCGTTTAATGTCTTTTTGTGGCGCAAAATTTTTTTTTTTTATATATTATATTTTCTAATTATGACTGGCACAGATAATGTTTTTTTAATCATCAGTTTAGAAATGAAAATTAAAAAAATATATATAAAAAAAAGTTATTGTAGAGAATTATAAGTAATGATTAAACCGAAAAAGGATAATCAGTATCATGGAGTACACAAATGAATGGAAAACTTAAAACAAATCAAATGCTAAATAGTTGAAAAAAAAAGAAAAATCTGAATGTAATTAACGACTCTACCCAAAAAAGTTTTTTTTAGTGGCATTTAAAGAAAGAGTTGTTTTTTACAGGGTTTCCGAAGGGCAGTATTTCGATTTTTTTTTTTTTTTGGTTTTATTTTGTGATTGCCAAAAACCTTCTAGTTATTTCATTCCGGTGCTTAAAATTGCCAGCAACGGGTACTAATATGTCACCTATCTGATGGCAAGGGAACCACCAGCAGTCTGCCAGCCAGAACTTAGTCCTCAACTGATTGATGTTACTGCAGCTTTTTAGGCCAAATGGTGGCTGTGGCTTAAACTCAACTAGAAGAATAATTGTAAGCATTCAGCTTAAAAATGCTGACCATATTTATGAAGTTCATTGGCCATCGTTTAATATTAAGCTGCTGTTAATGTTTGTAATTCTGCTATAAAGAGACAGCATACTTTAACATCATCAGTCAACTAGTGGCGCCACATTTGTGAATCCACATGTTTAGATACACTTTTGAAAGACACACACACACACACACACGCACACACAAGGACATACCAACAAATCAAGTGAATGTAACAACAACTAGTTTTTAAATGTTTGTTTATGTACTTGTGTCAAAGTCCACTTGTATATGTTTTTTTTTTTTTAATATGAGTCCTACATTAGTATCATTATTTTGTTCCTTACATTTCCTTCGCTGTTGTAACAATTGTAATTGTATTTGTAACAAGAAAATAAAGGACGAAACCATACATAGATAGATAGACATACTTAAAGTATATAAACCAGAAAAAAAATGGAATTGTTACATAAAATTATATGAGAATTATTTGTGTAAAAACAAACAGCAGGACAGAAAAAATATATTTGTCCCAAAAAAAAAAGTTTTGCATACAAAATACACAATGGATAAATGAATTCACACACACATAGTTACATATGTATGTACATACAAACATGTAATTTTTTCTAATCTGTTAGAAATTTTAAACATCAGCGGATATCACACAGTGTACCAAAGGGTGCTCTAATTAAAAGGATATTCACACGAATAATATGCGCTTGACTACTGGAAAAAAATCGAGAAAAATAATTTTCCAATTTTATTGTTCAAATGTAATCGAATAATTTAGAACGATTAATTAAAATACTTAAGTTAGTTTGTGACAGAATGCGCAAAAATATAATTCCAAGGTCCTTCGAGACTACTCCAGAGCCCACACCGCTGATCATTCTTGATCCATCAATATACATCCTGAAACTGAAGTCTTTTTCTACGTTTCCCCCCTTCCACTCCCGTCTGGATGGAATAAGGACTTTGAACGTACTGTCAAAGTCCAGATTAGGTACCATGTAATCGGTGGGTTTCCTCAGTGTCGGTGGTAACTGATCTAGGATTCTGGCATGGCCATAAGTGCTTGATCTCCACCCCCCAGATGTCGCTAGTCTTGCCGCACTGCTAGAGGATGCAGCCAATACATGAAGGTCGCTCGGAATCAGTCCCGATGCAAGCAGATCTCTGTATCCTGTATAGTTGGTCTACCACATATTTCTTACTTGTGGCGGGCCTCCACACTACCGATCCGTAAGTTAATATGGGACGTACAATTGCTGTGTACATCCATTTAATCATGTTAGGGGTTAGGCCCAATTTGAAACCAATTATCCTCCGACAGGGGTAATATGCAACTGTGGCCTTTTTGACCCTGTTTTGTACATTTGGTTTCCACGATAGTTTAGTGTCCAGGATGACTCCTAGATATTTTGCATTGGCCGATAGAGACAGTTCCAGATCATGCAGCCGAGGGACTTTGGTCTTTGTAGTAAATAGTACCACTTCCGTTTTTCTAGGGTTCACTCCTAGACCACAACCTGTAGCCCATTTGCTGAGTGTACCCAAGGCACTGGACATGATATCGCTTATCACGTCCGTGAACATCCCTGATACCATTATTTCTACATCGTCCGCATAAGACACAACTTTTGCTTTCGCAGCGTCCAGTCTGAGAAGAATGGTGTTAACAACGAGAAGACAAAGCAGGGGAGAGATCACCCCACCCTGTGGTGTTCCTCTGCATGCCCATTTTGACTTTTCGCTATTGCCCAATTTTGCGGTGACGTTTCTTGCCTTCAACATGGTGATAATCCAGTTGCTGATGTATTCCTCTACATCTACATCCTGAAGAGGCTGGTGGATGGCTGCCACTGATACATTGTTAAAGGCGCCTTCTATGTCTAGGAAGGCAGCCAAAGTATATTGTTTATTTTCAAGGGATCTCTCTATGAACCTTACCACCTCATGTAGTGCTGTTTCAGTAGAGCGTCCCTTAAGGTAGGTATGCTTACTATCTGAGAGTATTGACGACCCAACAAGTCGATGTCTTATAAGAGAGTCTATTAATCTTTCCAGCGTCTTGACCAAGAAAGATGAAAGGCTGATTGATCTAAAGTCTTTTGCATTCTCGTGACCTCTCTTGCCAATCTTGGGCATGAAAACTACTCTGACCTTCCTCCAGCTGTTTGGAACGTAGTTTAGAGAGAGACAAAGTTTATAGAAGCTAAAAAGCCAGGGTATGATAATTCACATACTAAAAATATGAAAACTTAAATATTTGAGAAAAATATGTAAAAATATACGCACAAAGTATTCGCATATGAGAAATATTTGCAAGAAAAACATGCAAAGAGGTATTTATTTTTATTTGTAAATAGAAATTTATTATAGCCATGGAGATATTAGAAGAAATTTGCAAATATTTCACTATACTCGTTTTTCACGTTTCACGTTCTTAGCACATGACCAATGAATGCACTCTTATAATAATATTTAATTCAAAATACCAATAGAGAAACTTAAACTGAAAGCAATATTATTTATTGATACCACTTGCTATGAAGTCCAGCACACCAATACTACTTTACTAATTCTCCACACAAACATGCGAGTAAACGAACACGTGCTTAAATGCGATAGATTGTATTTTCTTCCGTTTTAATTTATACCGACCGGATCAAATGCTTATTGTGCTGCATACCTTGTGGCGTTTAAAAGTGCATATAATCTGTCAATATTCATTATTGATTGTGGCATTTAAATGACATTTATGACATTTTTGTGAATCTTATTTTTTTTTTATTTGAATTTTATTTAAGTTAGTGTTTACAATAAAAGTAGTAAAATTCCCGTGTACGTTTAAATTTTAATTCTTCGTTCTCAATACTTATGCTGATTGACCAATAAACAGTCAACTTTACAGGATAATTGTATAACATCAAATAAAAAAGTTAATAAAGACTCTTCTTTCGAGTACAGCTGGAAAATGTATTTCTATCTTGTTTTGCTGTATTTTTGTTTTTGGCAATGCACAGTGTGCTGAATCGGTAAAAAAATATTAATTTCAATTAATTAATTATCATCCTATAATTCTAATTCTCTTATTTATCCGATTAAATGAATAATTATTTTTTTAAATTGAAAATATCTGATCACAAAAATTACAGGAATACTTTTTAATGTATTTTCGTCTGAGGTGCAAATTAATAAACCTTTTAGAGTTTATTTAAAAAAAATATTTATTTTTGTCAACCGCTTTGGTCAAACTCTCAAATAAAACTTAAACTAATTTACAAAATGTATTTCTTATATCTAATTCGTTCTTTCCAGCAAAAAGAATAATATTATTTTATTTTATTTTATTTTATTTTATTTTATTTTATTTTATTTTATTTAAATTTGCTTGTTTGGCGAATCTTTGCAACAGCTGCAAACATTCATTGAAGACATTCATTCCAAAGGTAGAAAGAAACATTACACCGTTCATATTTTAGCAGACATATCGTCAGCATAATTTTTGTGTGGGTGCCCCATTCATTTTGGTTTTGTCATTAAGTTCCTTTTATGAATGGCCACCATTGAAGTGGATGTTAATGTCATCATCATTAAATTTGGTATGCTGATGTTGTCATTTTACTCACTGATATTTCAAGTGTCATTATGTCAAATTGTTCGATTAGTTATTGTTTTTGTAATTGTAATTGTTCAATATTATTGTGGCCTTTGTGTGGTGTATCATGGACTTTTGATTTCATTATGTTTTTGTTTGATTTTATGATTATTGAGATTTTATATTTGATTTTGTTTTTTTTTTTGTCGCTATTATTGTTGTTCTTGTATTGCCAAACAGAGCCATAATTGTTTTGGTCTGTCTACCAAGTGATTATGTGGTGACTGTGACTTAATATTGAAAGTTTAAAGAAAGTTTTTTTGAAACGAAACATTTCTACAACGTTAGTTATAGACAAGAAAGTTAGGAAGTTTCAAAAAAAAAAACGGAGTAAAACAAATTTTTAGGAAAAATAAAACGTACAAAAAGTAACAATTTTTTCCCCGTTTATCGCAATTAAAATATAAACTTTATAGTTTAGAGAATTTCTGAAGAGAAAAAGTGCTAAAAGTAAAAAAGAACTAAAAGGACCATAAGTAAAAAAGTACCACTTTTTTCTCATTTCAACCCTCCGAAAGTATGTTAAATAATAACAAAAATTTATAAAATATTAGTACAGAAATAAAAAGTACCAAGATTACAAATCTATCCTTTTTTTTGCCCCTTAAAATGTATTTAATTTTTTAATATGCGTTTACCAAATTTCATTTAAATCTATTGAGCGGAATACTTTCTGAATGCTAATGTGAAAAAATGGTACTTTGGTACGTTTGCTTTTCTCGATAAAGATGGTATGGACTGACAAACTTGGTACTTTTGATATTTACTAATATGTGTGTAAAAAATTTTAGCCGAGCCAATTTTGCATTTAACAGAACCATGTTAAACATTTAAAAGTCGTTGTAAAAATTGGTGAATCTTATTTAGGATGTATATTTTTATTCATTATGGAAAAATGGGGAGTTGTAGTGATATCCCACTATATACAAATGATGGTTCATACAATAATTGAGCCGGCTTATTAAAATAAATTAAAATGATGTGGTTCATAAAATGAATTAGTTGATAAAGAAACTGGCTCATAAAAAGAACCTGTTCATAGAATGAGCTGGTTCATAAAATGAACTGGTTGATAAAATATACTGGGTGATAAAGAAACTGGCTCATAAAAAGAACCGGTTCACAGAGTGAACTGGGTTATAAAATGGACTAGTTTATCAAATGAAAGGGTGCGTAGAATGAACTGGTTCATAAAATTAACTGGTTAATAAAATGTACTGGTTCATAATATTAACTAGTTAATAAAATGAACTGGTTCATAATATTAACTGGTTAATAAAATGAACTGGTTCATAATATAACTGGTTGATAAAATGAACTGGTTCATAAAATACATAAGGTAATTAAATTTATTTATTGTTTATATTTTCTGGCAAAAAAAACTGATTCTTGGACGTGCGTTTTTTTTTTTTATTTTTTTCAAAAAATTCACACTCATATCGTGTGCTTCAACGAATACATATATTTATTTACTTAGAAAATCAACCATAAATTCTCTTTAATTTCGTTTATTACGATTTATTTGAAAACAACATCTTACCCTGTCCCTTAAGCCAATAATACCACACCAAATGAAACTACCACACCCCACCTCTCTCCCTATAGATAGGCATCATCCTCACAAATTCCTCTTAAAAATGCTGTCTATTATTAAGTTGTTGGTATTTGTGCAGAAACCTCAAACACATACGAGTACTTGTTTGTACCTAAAAACTTACAAAACTTCTTTCAAACACTTAACACAATAATTTTATTGCATAAATGGTTTTTGCAGAGGAGAAAAGAAACCAAAAAAAATCTATTTCACATGTTAGAATCATTTGACACTTTAAATTGACCAATTTTGTGCAAATTACAAAAGAAAATCTATCCCCTAACAGTCTTTTACTTTCAACGGACGTGTGCGTGTGTGTGTGCTGTGTTGCTGCTACTGATTGGGAATGTTTTCAACTTTCTTTTTTCTTAATTTTTTATTTTTTGTTAAAAAATACAATAAAGAAGATGAACTATAAATTGGTAATAATAAATTTTTTAAGGATGACAAGGATTAACAAGAGAAATGTTACAATAAGATTTACACTTCAGGAGAGAGAGAGAGAGAAAATTAAATTTACAAAAGAAAAGGATTCGTTTTCATAATCATTTTCTCTTTTCAGCTGATACAATTTTCTTCTCAAGAAGATAAAAGTGTGAGTATTCCACTTTGCAAATACAAGGATCTAAAAATATTTAATTTGATATAAATATTGAAAATTTTTCATATAGAAAATGATAATTAAAAACTAATCGCCTTATTCATAAACGATTATTAAAGTTAATGCTGATGTAACGATTTTGTTTTACTTTAACTTTAAAAAATATTTATGAATAAGGCTTCAATGTTGCACTGAAATAAAGCCTTAGATGCTCACTTTTGTCAATACAAGCACGAGTGTACCGCTACGTATACGCAACACATCATTTGAGTATTAAACAAACATGTCTTATTCTCTTGGCCGTTATTCCCATGATACGATTAAATACTGTACGTGACTTTCACAACGATTACGTCTTTTTATCAGTCTGTCATACGACGACTATCAACCATGAAAGAATATTCTTTTCTTAAATACTCTTTTATTGCTAATCATTTTGCTGTTCCGGTTGTAAAATTTTTGGTTTAATTTTTACTTGCTAAGACTCGGCGTGCTTCGCTCTATTTTTTTTTTCTCATCACAAAAAAAAAATTTTGAAATTTAACTAAATTTTAACATTTTTGTTATTGTTTCCTTGTGGGAGGTGCCACACCCATATGACCAATCCATGCGCTCTTTTCTGGCAGGCTTTACACAAAATATCAAGTTTCTTATATAATGTGCTTCAAAAATATTCCAATAACTTTTTTGTTATTATGTGAATTTTGCCACGCCCACTTATATATTATTTGGACAAGTTGTGTCAAAAATTGCACTAAATCAACAGATTAAATCCAAGAAAAACCTAAGGTAGTTTACTTTATTAAATCCCCAGATATATGATAATTATTATGTGGGAGGTGCCACACCCATTTATCCACTCCTTTATAATTTTTCATTTAATCCAATATAAAACGACCAAAACTCACAAACTTTTAAATGTTTTGCTGCATTAATTTTATTTATATCATCAAATAAAAGATGAAAAGTGCCACGCCCACTCATAGCTTTTTCTTTTACCTTTTTCTAGAATAGTGCACTAAAAAATCTCAGGTTTCTTACTATATTAGCTGCCAATATATATCAAAATTATTATGTTTAAGGTGCCACGCCCACTTGTCCAGTCCTTCATGATTTGGCTGTAAAGCCAATATAAAATCACTGTAAAGCCAATTAGATCTCACGAAATGTAAAGTTTTTTGCTGCTTTAATGTCATATATATATTTAAATAAAGATTTTCTTTATATGGGAAGTGCCACGCCTACTAATTTGTTTCCTATCTATATATATATACCTAAATCAACAGGGTAGCTGCTATAAAATCTATAGTCATTTACTTCATTTTATCCCAAGATAATTAAAAATTACTATGTTAAAGGTACCACGCCACGCCCACTGGTTCACTCCTTCACAATTTTTCTTTAAAACCAATATAAACAAGGCAAAGTGCAATAAATTTTAAGTTCTCTTGCGGCATCAATTTTTGTTATATCCTCCAATAAAAATTCCCTCAGATGAAAAGTGCCACGCCCACTCATAGTTTTTCCTATTTTTTTCTAGAATAGAGCACTAAATCAACGGATTAGCTGCTAAAAAACCTTTGGTTATTTACTTCATAAAATCTGAAGTTATAACAAAATTATTATGTGAGATGTGCCACGCCCACTTGTTCACTCTTTTATAATTTGTGTTCAAACCCAATATAAACATGGCAAAGTTCAAAATATTTTCACTTCTCTTCCATTTATATCATCAAATAAAAATTTCTTTTAGATGAAAAGTGTCACGCCCACTAATCGTTTTTCTTATTAATTTTTTCTAGAATATTACACTAAATTAATGGAGAATCTGCTATAAAATCTAAGGTCATTTACTTCAATAAATCCCAAGATATATGGAAGTTATTATGTAGGATGTGCCACACCCACTTGCTCAATTTTACTACGTTTTCTTTAAGCTCAATACATACTATAGGCATAAAAATTCAAGTTGTTGCCTGCATTAGTTCCATTAATATCATCATTGAATATATTGCTGTGTATGGGAAGTGCCACGCCTACTTAATATAATAAAAACTAACTAAATTAGTTTTCTTTCCTGATCATCGAAAAATTAGTTCACTGCTTTAGCAGTTCATAGCTATCAAACATACAAACATTAAATATTATTTATCGAGCCTTTGCTCCACTAAAGTCATAACTCAGAAATTGTAATTTTTAAGTTAATCGTTTTTCATAGCTAAACTTTTGAGAAAAAATCACATTTTCTTTTGCCATTAAGTTGTTATCGAATTCAGAACTTTAAAACCTTTTTCTCCACAAGTACTTTTTCGGAGTTATGACCGTGTTGCAGCAAAGGCTCGTTATAAATGTTTTTGTTATTTAAAACACAAGCTGTTTGCAGATCTCTCCATATTCTTTTATTTTCGTTTTAAATTGATTTCTAATGTTGAATTGTGCTTTGAATTACAAATGAAACTGAAAACTAAAATAAACTACAACGTCAGCTGTTGGATGTTGCTTTTGTTTTGTTCCACAGGTACAGCATCAAGCCAGCAGTTGGCATTTATTTGTGAAAGAGAAAACCGAAACAAGAAAATTGAAAATCATTAAAATCCTAAACAGATTCGTATTGAATTTTTTTTAGGACTTAATTTAAAGCCTTGAAACAAAAATGCATACAAAAAACAAGATACATTTATTCTCATCATCATGCAGATGTGGTTGGTTACTTGTACACATTTAAAATGTAAAGAATTTTTGATTTGAAATCATTAAAAGTTGCTGTTGTTATTTTTCTATTGTTGTTTAATTCTTGAGTTTTGCACACGTACACACACCACAATGTTTGATTTGTTTGTGTTTGGTTTGGGCTGTTACAAATTGCTGTTAATTATTATAATTGAGTTGACATTGCAAATGGGTTGGATGTATTTGGAATTTTAAAGTACGATTGATAATGGAAAATGTTTGAAATTGTAACAAAAGAATTTGTGTTACACAAACCACCCCTTGTCATCCTATCCCCACTGCATACCACGTTTTATAGGATCGCCTGCAAGGTTACTAATTAAGAGAATTTTAATTTTTCCCTTTCAATATTTGAATTATGTTAAGGAAAATTTCTTAATTGTAATGATATATCTTTTATCCTTTTTTCTAAAAAAGTTTACGATTTCATTTTTTTTAAGAAATGTGTAAAAGGTTTGCAGTGGTATGTATTTTCATTAATTTTTGTTAAAAGAATATTCTTAAAATTAACCGAATGTATAAATAGTTCATATAATAGTTTATTCTAGCGCCTAGTTTTATGTATTGAACGTTACTTGATCTAAGTATGCTTCTGCTTTATCTGCACATATGGTTCGTAAAGGTATTAGTGACTCAGAATCTCTTGATGTTCTTGACATGAAAGTCCAGTGTAATATTCGATAAAATTGTCACATTTTTACTGTCACAAAAGAAAGCCTCGAGTGCCTCGGTTTCTTCAAAGGGTGTTATACATGTGGTCTCCTTATTTTAAAGATACTCTTCCGCGTACAGTAGGGTTACTAACTCTATTGACTCGCTGCAGAATCGACGCAATATAGCATGAAACTCGCACTTCATTAATATCACATCACCAGTGAACCGCACTACCCCCATTACGCAGAAAATTCGTATTTTAACCGAACTGCTCGCATGTGGAAGGTCTTTTCCGTCGATTTCAATGTGGCAAAATTCAAATCGAATGTCTCCAAACACTACGCCCTCTATCCTAATTCCCATAACCAATTTTCCGAGTTCACGGCAACGGCCTGAATGCTGGTCCCATTCAAAAAACAAAAAAAAAACACCCCACCGATTTTAATAATTTATTGATTGTGTAGATCTACATAAAAATACCTTTAAAAGTTAAAATTTTTATAGAGATCGGCTGTGTAATTTAAACGTAATAGAGATCACAAAAAATCTTCATTGCCTATTAATTATATAAATTTGGGAAGTTTTTTTTTTACAGTACATTCAAAAAATTCAAAATAAACGGCATCGGACTTTCAAATAAATTATGTGAAGCGTTTATATGACTCGAAAAGTTTAAGCGAACTCAATTAGGATGAAAATTCAGAATATTATTCATAAAAATTATTGCAATGCAAATTTGATTAAAAAAAGTGCAACTGTTCTGCACGTACATGAGCTAAAAACGGTTTATATTATTTTATCAATAAATCAGCGATTAATTATATTGTAATTTATTTGCGAAAAGAATGGAGCTGGAAAATCATTTCATAAGAAAACAAAACAGAAACTAAGATCTAAAAGTTTGTTTACTAAAACACTTAAAAAAGGAGGTAACGGTCAATACTTAATAGTGATATTCTTTTAAAGAAAATGCGAGTAATATTCAATACATGACATGGATATTCCTTTATCGAAACTAATTTATGTAATTTCTCCCAAAAACCTATTGTAAACGAGGGTAACGTTCAATACATAAAGAGACAATTTTTTAATAAATTCTTCAAATATTATAAATGTGACAGTTTAAAGCAAAAACTTGTCTTTCACATGGTATAAAATATGGTAGACGGATAGCACTTGAATAGTTTAAAGAAAATGGTACGTTTTAAGGGATAATTGGTAGTTTTCATTTTTCAACTAATATTTTATAAATTTCTGTTTTAGGTTAAAATATTTTCTGGTACTTTTTCTATTGAGAAACTCTCCCAATGGATTTGGATGAAATTTTGTAGACGGTTAGCTTGAGAACCAGATTATATTAAAGGGTACTTTTTAAGGAATAGAAATAATAAGTAATTTTGGTACTTTTTATTTTTGTACTAATATTTTATAAATTTTTTTTACAAGCTAGTATTTTTCTCGGGGTTGAAATTTGTACTTTTAGTACTTTCTTAGTTAAAGTATTTGTTTTACTTTTGGTGCTATTTTTGTTTTTGGTACTTTTGAAATTGAGAAAGTCTCTTAATGTATTTGGATGAAATTTGGTACGCGGTACAATGAGAACCAAATTATATTAAAGGGTACTTTTTAATGAATAGAAATAATAAGTAGTTTTGGTACTTTTTATTTTTGTACTAATATTTTATAAATTTTGTTTCAATGTTAGTATTTTTTCTCGGGGTTAAAATTGTTACTTTTGGTACTTTCTTACTAAAAGTATTTGTTTTACTTTTGGTGCTATTTTTATATTTGGTACTTTTGAAATTGAGAAAGTCTCTTAATGGGTTTGGATGAAATTTGGTACGCGGTACAATGATAACCAAATTATATTAAAGGGTACTTTTTAATGAATAGAAATAATAAGTAGTTTTGGTACTTTTTATTTTTGTACTAATATTTTATAAATTTTGTTTCAATGTTAGTATTTTTTCTCGGGGTTAAAATTGTTACTTTTGGTACTTTCTTACTAAAAGTATTTGTTTTACTTTTGGTGCTATTTTTATATTTGGTACTTTTGAAATTGAGAAAGTCTCTTAATGTATTTGGATGAAATTTGGTACGCGGTACAATGAGAACCAAATTATATTAAAGGGTACTTTTTAATGAATAGAAATAATAAGTAGTTTTGGTACTTTTTATTTTTGTACTAATATTTTATAAATTTTTTTTAATGTTAGTATATTTTCTCGGGGTTAAAATTGGTACTTTTGGTGCTTACTTACTTAAAGTATTTGTTTTACTTTTTGTGCTATTATTATTTTTGCTACTTTTTCTGTTGAGAAATAATGGCTTTCTATCAAATTTGGTAGACGGATAGCATGTGACCTACATTAAAATATAGGGTACTTTTTAAGGACCAAAAAGGGATCATATTGGTACTTTTTATTATTCTTAAAAATTTTCTTCTTTTACAGTAACATAAAGTGTAGTTTTTGAGAGGTTAAATTTTGGTACTTTTGACTCCCTTACACGCCATTATTTTCTACTAAAAATCACACTTGTGATTTAGAAACTGCACAACTCATTTTCACTTTCTACTTGCCATTCTTTACCCACTGTGCAGATTTCTTCTTGTATACTTTAGAGAGATGTCTTCTTTATTTTTATATTAACCACATGAGTGTAATAAATCCATATGTAACCATTTAGATTTTATATCTTGGAATCACTTCTGACATGAGGAAGATAACTTTTTGTAGCCTTAATATGAAGGGGTTATTGAACTGCTTAAGATACTTTCGATAGAATATTTTTCTCATTTGCTACCATAAGAATTTTAAATGTTGCCACTAAAATTATTTTTACTTCTACTTGTTTCTTTTTTGTTCTTACATATTAAATCTCTCTTAATAATAATTAACTAATCAAACAAATTTAGATTTATCATATCTACGATTTAGTTGCCAGAGAAATACCGCATATCAATCATCTTTGTGCACCACAAAGAAAAGAAGATACACAATCTACAGTCCTGATTTATTAACCAACATTTCTTTTGACCGCTTAAGAGGTCAGATTTTTTGCACAACGAATTAAAAAGTAAAACAACATTTTTGTTATTAAATAATAAAATTCTTCTTTGGGAAAATTATACCAAAAGCATCAATCATTGTCATGATTAGTTGGGTGGGTGTGTTTGGGCGGGTGAGCGGGGAAAGAAACAAAACAAACAGACAATAATTAAAAACCAACTTGTCGATGGCAAAAGTGATTAACGTGGGAAAATCCAAATGTCGAAATGATAAAACTTCTTTTTAATAAAATATATTGAGATTATTGTTAAAATTCCTTATTTGTTGTTAAAGAAAAAATCTTTTATTTTGTGACAGAATCGAAAAAAATTAAATCTTTTAAGATTTCGTTGGTTTTTGTCACGCAATAAAAACAAATCAATATTTTGGAACTTTTTCTCTATTCAAAAACTTTATACATTTGTATATTTTTTCTATTCATAAAGTTTTGTGTTCGATTCAAATGTAAGCTAACATAGATTTCAACTTTCTGCCACATCTGTGGTAAAAAGACGTTTCTAAATATGTTTGTCAATAGAAGGGAAAAAAAATTTCACAATAAACTTTTGCAACCACCAGATAGAATCAGTGGCTGGTTCCGATTAAGTATCTTACTTTTTATTGTCTCACAAATCCCAAATCAAAACAAAGTGGGTAGAATGTGTATTCTAACAGTTATCTACAGTTTATGTAGTTGTTTAACTACCTTGCAGGTATCGGCAGGAATAGTTTTTTTCAAAAGGATTTTCATATTTGATTCACAAAAAAAAAATTATGAAATTCTTTCACGAGCAGATTTTAGAAAAATTAAACTCAAAGTAAAACATGAGTTTTTTTTCAATTTCTTTAAGATCGAAACTTTATTCTAATTATTTACTTTGTATGGGCATGACACTGCCCACTTTCCTAGTAACTAATTGTTTTGTCAGAACAACACAAAGATTGAAATATTTCCAGAAACTCAAAAAAAAAAACTATACGAATGAAAAGTTTCCAAGCAATCGATTTGCTCATTTAAGGCCCGAAGACAAATAAAAGTAGAAATAAATGAAAACTTTAAAGCATCCAGAGTTTTCAACAAATACACTAACGGGTCGCATTGTTACGTTATTGTGTTTGTAAAAGTAGAAAAAAAAAACCAAAATGTCGTAGAACAAAAACTTGCATGAATTGAAACAAAGAAAATGCATATATTCAAATTGCCCGTCCGTATTCTGTGGCATATTATTTTCCAATCATTTTTACAGCCACATTAAAATAAAAGTGGCAAAATTTTTCAATATTTTTTTAAGTTGTTTTTAAATAAATATAACGAAATAAATGTATTCGATATTTATAACTGCATTTACACAGATTAATTTACGGAACTTCAGAGTTTTATGTTCATTTTGCACTTTCTTTAAATTAATAACACCAAAATCACAATCATAAAGAAAGTATATTCTAGGCATTCTAAAGTACACTTTTAAAGACAGTTTATAATAAATTTTAAATAATAAAATTTGTTTTTAAAAGCTTTTGAAAATTTTCTGATTTTGAAAAGCCACAACGAAAACTAGTTCAATGTATTGAACGTTACCGTGCCTTTTCTAGTGTCCATGATAAAATCTATATTTTTTAAATAAAAGCATATTTTTACTAATCAAATGTCACATAAAATACCATTCTATGCCATTCGAAAATTTTCCGCTATTGAAACTCGAAACCAAAACGTTTAAGAATTTCGCCAAAGTAACGCTCAATACAATTTTATTCTAAACAGTAGATAATTGTTTTTCCCAAAACTTCTTTATTATACAAAACAAAATTTTTATTAAAACAAAATATATATGGGTAACGTTCAATACAATTTTTTTTTCATTTGTAATCAAGAAGATACTGTTTTCACATATGATATTTTTCCAACAGTTTTAATTAACAAAAATTATTATTCACATTAAGCTAGAGTAACGTTCAATACAGAAAACTAAACGGAAGACATAATTATTAAGCCCCTAATTGTGTAAATCCCATCACTTTTTAAAACTTTGTTTTCGACTTCGTTTTTAATATAATTTTCTCACCGAACAAACGTATAGAAATGGAGGCGCTGTTTTGCCATCAAAAATTGTGAAAATTTTTTAGGAAAAACGAAAAACGAAAATTTTAACATATTTGAATTTTAGCTTTTGCTTTCCATACCAAAGTCATTTAGGTTATGTGATTTACACAATTAGAGCCAAAAACAGCAATTTTAAACGATTTTACAAATGAAAACTTTCCATTAATTTAAAAGACAACGTGTAACGTTCAATACATTTTTTATTTTTAATCAAATACATGTTCTTTTATATATTTGATTATTTTAATACAATTTTTATTATAAAAGAATTATTATTGAAGCATTTTAACCTAGAGTAACGTTCAGTACAAAAAACTATGACTAGAATAAAATTTGTATTTAATTAAAACTTCAATCTTGTCCGTTGCAGAATTTTGTAATTCTTCCATGCCATTTGAATTGAATTTTTCCAAAGTAACGCTCTATACATTTTTTATGTCTAAAAAATCGTAATTTTACCAAAAACTTCTTAGTTTAATAAACCAAAAAAAATTAATTTAAAGAAGTCTGGGTAACGTTCAATACATTTTCTAAATATCTAATAAACTATTTATAATCCTCTTATATTTGACATATTTAAAGAGATTTTAATAATAAAGATGATTATTGAAGCATACTAAATTGTAGTAACGTTCAATACACTAAAGTAAAACTAACATAAAATGATTAAAAATTTTATTTCTATTAATTTTCTAAATTTTCGGTATGTGTTTGTATGTATTTATATAGATTTTCCTTTTCTCTTCTTTCAACGATCCTCAAAGCAAAAGCAAAGTCATAATCTCGCATTTGGTTAAAGTAACGTTCTATACAGTTTTGTATGAATATTGATTCTTCCAAACAAACACTAAAAATTAAGTTTACATCATTTGAAATGGATTATATTGGATAAATGATGCAATTAAAAATTTTTATCAATAGAATTTAAAACAGAAAAAGTCAGGTAACGTTCAACACATGTTATAGAATACAAACCATGTTTCATAAAAACTTTACTAATTTAATAATATATGAAAATTAAGCTATTAAAATATTCAATTAAGTATATTTAGAAATGGTAACGTTCATGACACAAGGCTGCGCACAACTATTATTTATAAATTCTAGCTTAAGCTACGCTTAAACATTTGCACTTTACTCCTAGAGAGAATCGAACTAAATTTAAAAAGTTTTATGAAATGCTCTGTGTGTGGTACCACAGAGGTAATTTAACCCTAAGCAGTCGCGGATACAGGAGGGGGGAGGAAATGCGATATTTGCCCCCAACTCTTTTTAATTATTGGCATTTAAAAAATAATAATATTTAAAAAAATACAATATTAGGTTTATTTTATATAAAATTCTAAAAAGTTCCCCCCTTAAACGATATCGCCGGATCCGCCCCTGCCACTAAAAAAAGTCAATATGCAGCAAAACACTGTCCGGCATATAAAAAACATTAATCTAATTTATGAAATACAAGCATGTCATCTTCCACGTTGTTATGTTTGTAAGCTCTAAAATTTGCTCAACATTTTGACAACTTTTAAGAATTTAAATTTACCTGAAATATGTTGAAAACTTTTTGGTTTGACATTTTGCGGCTTCCACAAGAGATAAAAAATAGTTAAGCTGTGTTTTGTTTTGACAACTTCTTCTTTTCCTCACTTTTAGAACTTTCGTTGTTGTTGTTTTCTTTTTAGGAAACTTTTTTTTTAATTTTCATGTTTTAAATTCTCTAGTCATTTGTCTTTTCATTCATTTAACAAAATCTCTTCACCTTTTTAAGAAAAAAAAAATACAAATAAATGTGACCCAATTGAAACATCTTCTGTTTGTCATCAGTTGTTGCTGTTCTTTTATTCAAAAAAAAAAAAAAAAAAGGAAAAGAGCATAGCCGACGTATCTTGACAGTCCATCAAACAAAAGTTGTTCAATTTCATTTTGCATATTGTTGAAATTAAAATTTTTGCAAATTTCTAGTTTTGTTCCCACAAAAAAAAAATAAACAACTATCAAGACAAATAAAGTTTCCTCAGCTTTTCTTTAGTAACTTTCCTTCCGTGTATATTTAAAAGAATTTCCATTTGCCTAAGAATTATCTTGTCGTAGTTGTCAGTGTGCTCGCAGTTAACTTTTTAAGCTTTATTGCCACTGGTTATAGACATAGCTGCCAGATTTTTTTTGGTAATATCGTCATATTTTTAGGCAAAAATCGTCATTATCGTCAATATAGCTTATTGAAATCGTCATTAAAACGTCAAATGAAAAAATCGCTTTTTTTACCAACAAAACATATTTTTATTAGAGGCAAAACATAACAAAACTCTTAATTCAGCGCATCTTATTAAAAAACAGCATTATTTAAAATACAGAGATCAAATACTTCACTTAGAATTCACAATAAAATCACATGTAAATAGATTGCATATTTTTCAATACCTTGAAATATATTTATACATTGTATGAAAAAAAAAAAAAAAAAAAAATCAAATCCTTTAGTTATTTTTTTATAATTTAGTATAATATGCATTTTCAATTTCATTTTTGGAAACACTTTTTCTAAAAATTCATCAAAACTACAATAAAATTTATACAATAAAAATATAATTTTTTAAGAAAATAGACATATACATATGTATATATATTTTACAAATATATATTGCAATTAAACATATCGATTAATTCAGATCATAGCAGGTACATTTGTTTAGCTTTAAATAATCTTTTGAATATAATATTGCCTCCAAAGACGACTTTTTCAATTTCTTATTTTAGTCTTATTTACGTTTAGCTGACTAAATATTCTTTCCATATTTGCTTAATAATGTGGTAAAACTAGAATTTTTGTAATAAATTTAGTCAAAATCGGAAACAAAAGACTAGAATCCCTCGTTTGCATCTGTGATAGTTTTTTCGAAAAATCCAATAGTTATGTTTTTATCAGGACAATAATTTCAATTGTCTGAACTCTGTTTCTAGCTCTTGGTTTTCAGTTTCTTCAACAAAATAAGACAATTATTTTATAATTTCAGAGAACCAACTTTTTTTTCTTCATTAATAATATTAAATGGATTAATATGGCCAAGAGCTTTATATTTATTTTCAAAATCAAATCATGATAATATCTGATCACAAAGCTCTATATAAAAATTAACACAATTATTACTGATATCATATTTTTCTTTTGCATTTATTTGTGATTCTTCCAATACGTCTCTGGCAAATATTCCTAAAAAAATGTCTTCAAAATTTTAAAAATTGTTTTTCTTTTTATAATCAGTTAAATAAAAGTTTTCAGTTTTACGCAAACTAGTTTTTAAAAAGTTTCTAATTACAATTTTCAGCAGTTCAAGGTTGCTCTAATAGTACAAATACATATACATATGTTGCAAACTTGAATTATTTAAAATCGTCAAAATTAGGGCATAAATCGTCCCTTCGTCACTATGTCATTTTTAGGACCCAAAATCGTCAATATGACGATAAATCGTCAAATCTGGCAGCTATGGTTATAGATAGTGCAGGGAGAGAGAGAAAGAGAGAGAGTTTAAGAATTTTACAGTGACATTTGACTTGGATTTTCTAAGTGGTCGACATTCGTTCACTTATATAATTGTATAAATTTTAAAGACTTTAAGGGAGGTGGTAGTTTATTAAAGTTAAAAAAAAAATACACACACACACAAACAAATCCTAAACAAGAAATATGGAAATGATGTTCAGAAACATCATCAAAATATCAAAAACAACAAACTAGTTTAAGAGAAAAAAGAAAATTTCGAGTATAATATTTTTAAAGAATTTTTATTTGTCAGGCTTTTTATATCCGTAATCGAATTTTCCATTGAATTAATTGATTTTAAAATGAAAATATTCTTAAAATTCATTAAAGCCTGAGAAGTTCATTAAAAACAATTTGACAATTTTCCAAAATGTGCCAAAAAAAAATACTTAAACAAAAAACTACAATTGTTACAAGATTAAGAAAATAAATGTTTTGTTTTTATTTAATCTCTGTTTTCAAAAATTCTATTAAACTTAATTAATCCGTTAAGAACACAATAAGGACAAATTAAAAACACTGTTATTTTATACAATTTGACTTTAATTGGACATGAGAACATGAAACTATTATAAAAGTTTGCTTAAAAAGTTATTGTTTATTGCGGTACGCTCGGGAGTTTTAAAAGATGAAAACAATTAATAATGCTCATACGTACAGTGGAACTTTAAGAGAGAAAATTAATATTAATCATACGCATACGTTGAAAAGACTCATATTCTGCTGCTATGATCAAATAAATAAAATAAATTGGAAAGTATAGAACTTTTACTTATTTCCCCAGATGAATTCATGACAGGTGCCCCAAGAGCACAGGTAATTATATTCGCACACTTCTTCCTTTCTCCGATATTAAAATACATTCTGCAGTAAATTTTTTTAAATATCTCAGGGAGGCATTTTTAAGGTAAATCGAGGCGATAAATCTGTGTTTTATATTTGTTTGTTTTTTGTAAATTCCTTATAAGAAGCCAAACTGTAAGACTGATCGTCTTGAAATTTTACAACCGTATTACTGATAGCCGGAAAATTCAAATAGCCAATTTTTTTTGTATTGGCGGGCAGAAGGGTACCCCTCAAACAAAGATATTCACATATCTGCATGTCTTGGAATAAGAAAGATGTTGTAAAATGCAACTTACGGAAAAACCTTGCGACGGTAGGTCTTGGGAAAAGGGTCCTTCCCTTATTAATATTCACATATCTGCGCAACTAAAGCAAGGAATGTTTTATAATTTGCTGCAGGATATTAAGAAAACAAAATAGAATATACGGAATAATCTTTGGGGCAAAGGGGGGACCAGTTAACCTCTTAGCATTACAAATTAATTATAAATATTTACATATCTGAAAAACTTCGTAAGTAGTGAATATTTTCAAACTCGATATATGTTATTTCTATAAAATAATATTAAAACTTAAGCGATTGGACGTAGGAAAGGTGTACCCCCCATACAAAGTAAAAATTAATATTCACAAATCTGCAAGAGTCCAGCAATGAAGATCATGAAATTCGCTGTGGTTTACTTTAAACCAAAAAATACAACTTACACCACAAATTGTTGATGCAATAGGACTGGGTAGAGGCTTCCTCCCATACAAATAAGTTAATCTTGAGCAGATAAGAGAGGGGAAAGGGGTACCCCTATATAAAGCAATATATATCTTCACATAACTCTCTTATAACTACACCGATACTCAAAATTATTTTCTTTTTGTTTAAAAGGTTCTGTTAGCTGTGTATTCTGCTTCCTTCGTCATTAAAATCAATTAAATATTTATTTTTGTTTTGCCAAAATTATGAATTTTTTTTTTTTGTTTTTACACAGGAACAGCACGCAGGGGCGGGGGTCTACTAATGTAATGCATATGAGAGGAAAGGGATAGAGTAGTGAAGATAAATGTTTAAAATGTATTAAAAGACTTAATTCATTTACAACTCTAATTTGCGCGTTTTTTTATTGTGTGGTTTTTTTTCGTTATTTTTGTGGCCGTGGTGTTAATTAGTCGCATCAACTTTTTTAAGCAGTATGAGCAGGCATTTTATTCTCTTCGGTAATTGCAGTTGAAATCTTAAAAAAGGGATGTTTAGATATTAAATTTTTCCTTTGTTGCTCAAAATATTTTTTTTTTTTTTGATAAATTTTATTATTTATTGAATCTTCAATTATATATTGAAACATCAATAAGTTTTTCAAATCTTAAATCTAAAAATATTCAATATAAGTTTAGCCAGTGCTAAACAAAATTTTTAATTCCAACTGTTGATTTTTGATGTTTTACATCTCTCGTGTACGGCTGAGAGAAAGAGTATCCCTCCTTCTCAACCGGGAGTGGCCTCTATAATTTAGAATGTTGCGCGCAAGTGGATTTGGGTGCAATACTAGTTTTTCAATATATTTTTTAGCGTGTTTTGAAAATACTGTCTTCACCAACGGAACATCAAGATCTTTGTGAATTCGCTGATTTCGGATATACCAGGGGGCTGCTGTTATTGTACGTAGAATTTTATTTTGTCGCCTTTGAATTTTTTCTACATTCGGTGCTGAGGCAGTGCCCCATAGCTGGATTCCATAGGACCATATTGGTTTCAGGATCGCGTTGTATAACAAAAGTTTGCAGAGTAGGCTTAGTATAGAATGTCTTCCCATAAGCCAATTCATTTGGGCTGCTTTTAATTTCATTTGCATCAACTTTGCGTCTATATGCGATATCCATGTTAAACGGCGGTCAAGGTGAACGCCTAGATATTTTACTGCAGTGTGTTGCGGTATAGTCTCGGTGTTAATTTTTATAGGCGGGCATATTTCCCTGCGCAACGTAAAAGTGACGTGTACACATTTCTGCTCGTTAACTTTTATACGCCATTGTTTGAGCCATTTTTCCAATTTGGATATATACCCTTGTAAGTTGATGGAAGCTTCTACTGGGTTTTCATGGACGCTTAAAAAGCTGTATCATCAGCAAATGTTGATGTATGAATGTTATTGCTTAACGGTAAGTCAGAGGCATATAATAAATAAAGTAATAGACCGAAGATACTGCCTTGAGGGACTCCGGCTTCAATCGACTGCGGTGGGCTTAAAAATTTGCCTGCCCTAACAACAAATTTTCGTTCATTTAAAAAGCTTAAAATATACTATTTAATATTTCTCTGATTATTAACCTGTACGAACTTTAGCTTATATATGTAAACTAGCATACCCCGGTGTGCTTCGCTACCAACCCTCGTTATAAAATAAAATTAAAAGTATTTATATATCCTATTATGAAAATTTAATGACGATCGGTTTAGTAGTTAAGACTATATTACGATTTTTAATTTGCCTAAAAAGGGGCGTGGTCCCACCCACTTTTCTCCTGGTACGTATTCCAAATTATGACAATACCATATGTACCAAATATCATCGACGTATGTCAAAAAGTGCCCAAAATATGGCGAAGTTATTTGATAATCAATTATTGTGGCGGACCATTTGCGACAACCTACCGTCACAAATGGCGAAGTTATGCTCAATTTACATTATAAAATCTGTTAAAAACTACGTGGTAGGAGTAACATAATTTAAAAAGTGGGCGTAAAAGTGGGTGTGGTTGAAAAAAAGTAGCCTATAATTCATCCGAGAGTTTCAGTTAAATACTGTGAAAATTTCAAGAAGATCGGTCCAAGGATTTGGCCTCCTATAAGGAACAAACAAACAAATAAACAGACACACAGTCGGTTTTATATATATAGATATTAGCAAACATTTTATTTATTGTTTTACTTCGCTGAGCCGACGTTTCTGCTAGCCGACGAAGGAGCTCATTAGCTGGAAACTGTATCAATCGCTGTCGGAACAGTTTTTAGTGACCAGTGCAATAGCTTCATCTCTTCAATAGTCCGACAAACAATTAATAGAATGCAACATTAATGTACATTAGAGAAATTAATGATGTTGATTGACTTGCTCTGGTCAGATTTTGAACCCAGGCCCCAAGCCATTGTTTGCTTAGTAGTCAACGCGCTAATCACTTCAGCCAAAACCAGCCCCAGATTAGAAAATTTTAGTTGTTGGAAATAATGAAGTAATAAAAGCATTATATAAAAATAAAAATTTATACTTACAAATCATTGTTTTACGAGTACTGTATGAGAAAGAGGAAAGCGAAGCGAACCGGATATAATTAGTTGTGCCTTAACTAAAATCATATTGAAAAAAGCTCTGATGATTAAGTGACAGCCATATCTCTCGCATATGCCAAAGGACACATGAACATATTTTCATTGTCAAAATAATTAAATATCATTGGATTATTTCATAATATATTTCTTGACATTAATTGCCAACAAGTAAGAAATGTTCAAATTTTTGGTTTTTTTTCTTCTTTTGAAAGAAGGCAACATATATTTTCTGTGGCGTTTCGATACATCAATTCATTTCTATCAACAACAGGCTTTAATAGACCCGAATATATCATAAATTATTGGAGTTATAGCAATAAATACCAGAAGCACATAAAATCTAAAAATTTAAGGCTGTGCCAAAGCGAACAACGAACGAAATATGTGGAAATAATATATAAACATTTCAACATTTTCTTAAGCAAAACAAACCTTAGTGATCTAGTGATTCGTGAACATAAAAGTAAAGTAAGAAAAACTTTTACTATCACCTTTTCACTTGTCATAGGACGGAGTATTACATTGTAATGTTTGTTATGATTTTTTTTTGTATGGAATAACTAAGTGATTGCGCCAATCATAACATGATTACGCTAAACATATTATGGTTATTAATTTTTTTTGCTGTACATTACATGTTATTAAGTGTAATTGGTCCCTTTCAGAGAGCTGAAATATTGCAAAATAAAAATTATATTTCAATCTATTATTGTCTGTCTCTACTAACAATTTTGAGTGAAAATTTTAAAAAGTGCTATTAAAATGTCACCTACGTTCGCTCACCTATTGTACAACATGAATTTTTGACTGCTCGAAATTCAGAAAAATGTTAAACCATCATATTTTCATAAAATTATTAACTTATCATATTTAATGTGAGTTTTTTGTATGCAATAATTAAATGATTGCAACAATCATAACATGCTAAACATATTAGGGTTACTATTTTTTGCTGTACATAATTTATTAAAAAATACACTTTTTCTCTTTCTAAAAGCTGAAAAATTTTGAAAAAATTTATATTATTATATCAGATTATTATGTAACATTTTTTTAAACAAAATTTTAAAAAGTTATTTTATTTTATATATTTTTCAAAAATATATTTTGGCAGCTCGAAATTAAGAAAAATGTTGAATATACTATTTATAGAACTCATGAGAATAATATGTTCTTTTCATGAAACAATTATATAATTGCTGCAATCATTGTATGATTGTGTGAGGCATATTATAGTAAGAAATGTTTACTGGACATAACTTACTATAACGAGAGCTAGAAAATTGTGCTCTTTATCACATTAAACTTTTATAACAAAATATTGTATGCACCAACAATTTTCAAATTGAAACTTTAAAAAAAGTCTTCACATACTCATATACTCGTACAGTCTGTTTTATGGCAGCTCATATGCCTACATTTTCTTTGTCTACCATTTAACATCTCATAAGTGTTTTTCTTTTTTAATTTTTTTTTTCTTACAAATGTTTCTATTCTACATATGTATGTGTTTGTTTAAAATTGCTTTGTAGCAAAAATAAACGAAAAAAATAAAAGGCTAAAAACTATTAAGATTAAAAAAAATAAAAACAAAAAAACAGGATTGCTGTCATTGAAGGCTTAACAAAGTATTTTTTTATTTTTTTTTTTATTTTGTTGGATATTTTGCCAATCGGCAATATTTCTGCTAAATTTAATCTGCCATCGTTTTGGAGTTTTTTTTTCTGATATTTTCTAATTTAAATTTCTTATCTTCTCAGACCCATTTAAAATGATTTTTTGTTGTTTGTGGTTGATAGTTGTTAATGTGGTTTCAATATGACAATAAAAATCGTTTTATGGTTAAATTGAAACTTTATTTTATTTTAGTTCTTTCGTTTATTTCTTTTCTTTTTTTAGTTTTCTCAGTCTCTAACTAAAATGGTTTTTTTCCATATTTTTAGCTAAACAAGATGTTGCCAAAAATTTGTAGGATTTAAAAAGAAAAGAAATACATACCAAGAAGACACAGGCACACTGAAACTGAAACTCCGTGTTAGAAAGTATGTACGAAGTTGTAGTTTGAAAAAACATATATTTTTTTATTTTAATGTTGTTGCTGCAACATCGTGCTGTTAAAATTTTTTCCATTTTCCTATTATTCTTATCTTGTTCACATCTACTCTATTGAATGAATCATATTAAATCAATTGTTTTGTGTCTGTGGATGTGTGTGTGTGTGTGTGTGTGTGTGTGTGTATGTGTGTGTGTGTGTGTGTGTGTGGGCCTGTGTATATATTATCCGAAATTTTTTGTGTTTTGCTAGCATTCCAACACATGTTTTCTTGTATGAGTATATCAGCTTTATGTAGCCGTTGTGTTATTTGTTAAAGTTGTTAAAGTTGTTCTCTGATTGTGACATCTATGATAATGTTACGGCTACTCTGCTAACGACCAGTAACAAGAAATGACCCATGTATACAGTCACTTGGAAACATTCATACCATCACATGTTAGTTGTTGTTTGTACAAAAACATTAGAACAATTTACAGTAGAAGACAATAGCTTAAAGTAACAAGGAAAACGATATTTCATATATTTGAATATTTTATTTGTTTAAAGTTTCTGTTTTTCAATTTTGTTACTTACTGTAAATTTATGAACATTATCACTCCAGATCCCTATTGAAATGTACATATATTTAGTGTATGTATGGAAGTATGTATGTGTGTGTATGTATGTGACAATGTTAATATTGAATGTGTTCATGTCGGCATATTTGTCCGAGTAGCTGTAACATTTATTTGTTTGCTTGTGCGTTCAATAGTATGGCATCAACAATTATCAACATTTATTTATAGATGGTTTCCTTTTGGGGAATAAAAATGTGAATGCCCCTTATTTTCTAAAGTTGGGACACATATTGCAAACTTCACATGCTCATACTTACACAAACTTGCACTCAAGAGTAAATGCTTGCATAAATGTTTATGTACAAATAATTGTTGGATTGTATTCATATGTGTGCGTGCGAATGTGTATATATGTGTTTCGAACATGGTGTTACTGGATTGTTGGACATACATAGTTTAAGAAAATTTTTTTTTTTAACCCCCAGAAGAATATGCCAGACAATGCATGCAGTTATCAATTGTCTGCATCACTGGCGTATGAGTAATATTTCAGTTCATTTGCTAAAATATTAATTATACGTATCGTTGTACGATTTGAAACATATTTTAGCAAATGTTTTACATCCGCCGGCAGACTTTCGAGAATCGTGAAATGAACATAACTCGACTTTTCATAGCAAATATGTGTAGCTTGAACAATAAATACATAAAAACTTATGAAAGCTTTTCCAGTTAGGTTATTGTCATACAGACTGGAAGCAAAAGAAGTTAAATAATAACAAATTCATAATTAAAGGGTATTCCATTAGTTAAATTAATTTTGCTTATGAAATTTTTACAATGATCATCATCGTTTAGTAGTTTATTTCAAAAGAAACTCTAAAGAATGCTGAATATCGGACAATTAAAGGGTATTTTAAAAGTTAATATATTTTTTAAAAATTTTCCAATTAGTATATTAATTAGTATAGAAACTACAACATCATACAAAATGATCGAGTTTGTTCTTTCGAGTAAAGCAAAGTACAAAACGATATGAAAATCGCTAAAACGAAAATAAAATCGTCGAAATTTAAATATAAAAAAAGTTCAAAAAGGCAAACAATTGCAAGAAACATCAAATTGGAAAAGAAAATCATCAACACCAAGACAGCTGTTAAAACGAAAAAATCGCCACAAAACCACTATAACCAAAAAGTCGTATGAATCGTTACAATTTCACACATATCGTCGACAGAAATTGAAAAGGGCAAATCAACATTTCTTATTACTTTACAATAGAGACAAAAAAACTTAATAAACTGAAAAACATTGTGATTAGAAACTTCACAATATTTCTTAACAATAATTCCAGCAAGATATAACAAAAACTTTACAAAAGTAAATATTCTTATTCCTTTTTGCAAATTGTGAGGGATATGAAACCTTCGAATTCTCATTTTTTTTATAACATAAAAAGACTTGACAACAGGTAAAAATTTAAGAATATTACTGCAACCTAAAAGTTTTGTAATATTTTTGTCAAATTATGTTCAATCCAAAAACATTACATTTCATTACATTGATGCTAAAAACCAAATAGCAGAGGCAAATTCATTGTAAATTTATATGTGTATTTAGTTTTCAAAAAGAATATTATCATAAAACTAATTTGTTCGATAGTAAAAAAATTCTTTTATTGGTATGGCTTTTTGAATTGCCTTTATGACCTTTAGTAAGACGTTATTTTTCAAAATAGAATGCTAAAAATTTGTAAGGACGTATTTCTTGAGGTAATATAGCATTATCAATAAAAAAAACTTTACATTAATATGTTTGGCCCTTTTTCCTTTCAGGCGACTATATAATGTGCATAACAAATTTAAAGTATCAAATTTAAGATAAAAGGGAAATTCTTTTGTTTTGCGTAATCCAACCAACGGCACAAAAGAAAAAAATCGCTAAAAGAGAAAAAAAAAGCACCAAAACGATTAAAAAAACATCTTTAAAAGGAAAACAACGCAAAACGCTAAAAACTCGCCAAAAAGGTAAAAAGTCGCAAGGAAGAAAAAAGTAATCAACACAAAAAAAATCTAACTGGAAAATGAATTTCAAAATATAAAATAGCTATAAAATAAATCGTTATAAAAAACGTCAAGAATAAAAAAAAAGTCCGCAATACAAAAATAAATTGACGTACAGCCAAAAAAGCTGGAAACTAAAACTCGCATCGAAAAAAATTCGAAAAGAAAAATATCAACATAAAGAAGCAAAAACAAAAAAAAAACGCTACAACAAAAAGGCACAACAAATAAAAACAACAAAACAAAAAAATTGCGACAATCAAGAAATCCCCAAAAAATGTCAAAACGTATGAGGTCGTATATAAAGGTCACAAAATATGCTAACTGGAAATAAATTGCAAAGCTCATAATCGTCCAAGTAAAAGAATCGACCAAAAGATATTTAATCGCATAAATACAAAAAATCGTCAGATAGGAAGAAAAATCGCCAAAACTTAAGCAACACACATAATCGGAAAGAAGTATTTAATATCAAATACATAATATCTGTATACTGCATTAAATGGTTAAATCATGCTGTATTTTATTTAAAAGCTCTAAGCTTGTAAAAGCTACTTTGACAATATTTAAACCACTTCATTCCTATTTTTACTACCCTGTAATTTAAGTTCTAATTTTCAAGTTTATTTTGCAGCCTTTAGAGTATGAGATGATGGTCTTTAACATTTTTATAATTTTTTGTCCTTCGCATTGCTGCGTACGTTCTTTTTCTTTATGTTGACGTCTGATGAGACTCTTGTTGTCCTTAGTTTTTTTTTCTTTGAATGTGTGGTTTGGGTGTATTTTTGTCGCAAGTTAAAAGTAGTTTTGGACATTTTTCAGCTAAAAAATGTACAGAATAAAAGAAATTTTATTTACCAAATTTACTTATTATTTTAAAAATTATTTTACTAAAAATTTTAAAGTAATTTTTTACTGTAAAACTATTTATTTATTGTGAAATTTAAGAAAAATTTAAAATAACTATACGACAGTTTAACATCTTTGTAGAGAAGAAGAAAGAGATGAATACAAATGAACATTTGCATCAAGCCCTGAATATCACTAATCTATTGTCATTCGTCCTTGACAAGTGTGCAAAATTTTTTATTAATCTGACCCTTTAAAGTGGGTAAAAATCGTGTTGAAATATTCCAGCTGTCGTTTTAGAAAAAAGAAAAACTATACCAAATTTTATTCTATATTTTGGCAAAGACACTGCGATTTTGCATGTGCAAAATTTAAGGATTTATTCATATTTTCAACAGAATAAAATAAAATAGAAGCATTATTTTTTTACTTCATCTTCAGCAATACAATTTTCCCTCAAAAAAAAAAAAAAAAAAACACCTTCACTAAAGAACTCTTATGAAAAGCTTAAACTGTCTTAAAGGGGGGATAAAGAAAATTAATGTGGAAATTTGTGTGTGCGTGTGTGGTAATCAAAAAAGGATATTATTTAAATTAAATAATTCAATTATATTCATTCATTCCTCAACTAAATTTTGAATACAAATAAAACATTCACATTCACATGTTTAAATTCTACACATTTGATAAATTTTGTTTCTTCAAACTGCATAACAGAATTCGTTACAGCCGCAAGATTTTAACCCTAATCCAGAACAGATACGATGACGACGCTGATGACGACGATGACGACGATGACGACGACGACAAATTTTAATTCAATTTTTCTAAATAATTTTAAACTTTTTGATTCAATTCCAACTTAAGTTTGAGTGAAATATAAATTTCACTTAATAGATATGTAGCAACAACACAAACAACAACAAAAAGTAGCGTACAAATATAAATAAATTTAAGTAAAGTTACATGGAAATGTTTTGCAGCAAAGGAAGGATTTTTATGGCAGTAACAAGTTTTGTAAAACATAAATTTCATGCAATAATAGTTGAAAATATACGAGCGAGTATCACTGTGAGCTAAAACGAAATATAAATTATTATTACTGCGTAAAATAAAGAATAATTACGAGCAGTATTTTCTGTTTACAAAGAAGTAAAATAAATAGTGGCTTGAAGTAATAAATAAAAAGGATGTGTAAATTATTATTATTTCATGGTTACAACAGAGCCAACTGTTGGCCAAAAAGTATTTGCCAGACTTTTTATTGCCAAGTATATTTAATTTTTTTTTTTTTTTTTTTTTTCATTTCTTATTATTCGATTTAATTTTATGAGTGTGATAATTTTGTACTTTTTAATAATTAAATTATTTGGTTTCTTACTAATTTAATTGATTTGAAAAAATTCATGAGGGATAGGCTGGACATAGAGAATTGTTAAGTTAAAAGGTTTGCTATTTAATACCACATGCGAGCCTTTTTTATATTTGTAGTGTACGCAAATCAAATAGGATTTTAAAAATATCGCATGCGAGATTTTTTTCCATGCGAATTGCAGGCCAATCGTATCATATTTTATTTGTTTAGAGATAAAAGAGCTAATTTAAGTAGATTTATTTAAAATATCGTATGCGAGATTTTTTTTTCCATATGAATTTTAGGCCAATCGTATCAAATTTTATTTTTTTAGACATAAAAGAGCTAATTTAAGTAAATTTATTTAAAATATCGCATGCGACAGTTTTTTTTTCTATGTCTATAGTAAATCATGATAATTGATAATAATTGTTTGGTAATAACTAAGTCGAGTTAAATACATTTTTATATATCTTATTCCAGATTATTTTCTATGTTTATTGTTAGCAAAGTTGTACGTGCGTCAATATAAACACGTCGTGTTAAATACTTTTTTTATATCGCATGTGAAATTTTTTCACAATTCTAAGCAAATCATAGCCATCGAGTTTAATAAATTTATTTTTAAAATTGCAAGCGTCATTTGTGTCTATGTATTGTGCACGATAAACGTATCGAGTTAAATATATTTTAATTTAAATATTGTATGCGATATTTTTATCTATGTGTATTGTAATGAATGTGTACAGAATTTTATTTCTGAAAAGACATAAACATATATGGAGTCAAATATGATTTTTAAATATATCGCATACGACACTTTATTTCTGCACGTATTACAAGGAAATCATACCAAATTGAACGTGGTTGAAAACAAATACGTCGTGTTAGATTCATTTTTTTATATTGCATGTCAAATTTTTTTTGTATTGTAAGCAAATCATATTTAAATTTAGATGTGATAAGATAAATCAATCGAGTTTAATAGAATTATTTTTACAAATCGCAAGCAAGATTTTTCTCTTTGTGTTGTGCACGATAACGGCATCGATTTAAATAAATTTTTGAAAATAATGCATGCGTCATTATTGCCCATGCTGAATTTGAAATCTGTGAAGTTAAAAACGATTTTTTTTTTTAAATGACGCATGCCAGATTTTTTTCTATGCGTGTTGTAAGCACATCGTACTTTATTTTATATCTGAAAAGATATATAGTTTAATAGATTTATATTTAAATATCGCAAGCAAGATTTTGTTCTCTGTATTGTGCACGAGAAAATCATGAAATTATATGTATTTCTTAAAAATATTGCATGACACATTTTTTTCTATAAATATTTTAAGCGACTCATACTAAATTGGTAATCTGTGAAGATAAATACGTCGTGATAAAAATGATTTTGAAAAATATCGCATGCGAGATTTTCTTTCGCTGGGTATTGCGAGGAAATCACACTGCATGTTATCTGTATAATTATTAATGCGTCGGGTAAAATATTTTTTTTTTAATATCGCATGCGAGATTTTTAGCGTATGATTTTTATAAATACTGCATGTGCAATTTTTTTCTAGTTATATGTATACGTTTTTTTAAAATATCGCATGCAGGATTTTTCTATTTTTATTCGACGCAAACCATATAGAATTTTTTTATCTGTACAGATAAATGCTTCGGTTTAAATAAATATAGCGTGCTATAATTTTTTTTGGTTTTTTGAACGCAAATATTACAAATTATTAAAAAAATTTTATCTATAGAGATAAATAGAGTTGGATCATGCTTCTTGCAATGTACACGAATGGTTTGACGTCAGGTAATCAAATCGTTTGATTAATGAAGAAAAAAAAAATGTTGTTGTAAAACAGCGTTTACAGTTTTTGTAAATTGTGTTTTAAAATAAATAAACTTTTGAAAATATATGATATCCAGAAAGATTATCCACTGTGTTCAAACAATTCGACAACAGCGAATCAAAACAGGCGGGAAAACAGTTTTTTTTAATTGTTTTTGTGAATTTATTTCATAAAGTTTTGAAAATCTGCTAGAGTGAGCTTAAAGCTTTGTACATCCCACGTAGCTATTCAAATCTTTCTTGCACACTTATTTATCTGTCAAGACAACTATCGTGTTTGGCATCTCCTAAAACTCATCTAACAAATAAAGTTCACACTAAACATATTCAAAATTTAATTAAAAAAAAAAAATCAGAAAAAACACTATCTTGTCTCATATGAAAGTTTAGCGAAATGCAGAGCCAATTTGATAAATCTTATCTAACTAAATATTAACTCATAATACGTTCTCTCTTCTGGTTAAAAACACTTTATGGCATCCGCAATAGCAGCAGCGTGAAAACAATGAAATGAAAAAATGAAAGAAATCGAAAATCTACAAAAAAAAAAAAAAAAAAAAAACTTATATAATGGACTTGAAGGCACCAAATACTTAAATTGGAAAAATACAGATATAAGGAGGCACACACATTCCCTTTTACATTTCAGCGGTGAAAATAAGAAATAAAGTGGCCCTCTAGGTGAGCCTTATGGGCAAGTGAAAGGACTTGCAAAAAAAAAAAGAAGGAAGTATTTAAGAGAGCTTCGGCTAAAAGCTAAGCTGCAAGCAGTATCCAATATTTCTGGAGGCAGAAGTTAAAGGCCTTCTTGGTAGGCAATTAAAAATGGAAATTGCAAAACAAATATGCAAAGATTTTAGTGAAGACCCAAAAATGTGAAGGCCTCTTCATGTTTTTACCCGTGTCATATTCTATATTAACGCATACACAACATATCAGTGACGTTGTGTAAAAGTTTATGAATGCATATGTATGAGAATACACTTATACATACTTAAATAAATATATGAATTTTTGTATGAAGGATATGATGCTGTTGTAATTTTATACTTACAACTAACTGCCATGAAATTTAACTAAAAATCAAACATACAAAATAATAAAAGAGCAAAATTAAATACGCACAACCAGCCACTCATACACACATGCCCACATAGAAAATGTTACTAAAAGGAAAAAGGAAAAACGGAAAAAATGACGATATCTGCATACACAGCAGGATATGGTCAAGATGGCGGCATATGCATGGACGCCGGAATTCGCAAACACTCACATTTATAAATACTCACACACATTTCATATAGACTCATTCGAATGTGAGGATCTTTGTTTGTGTATGTGTCTCTCTCTCTGTCTGCGTCTGTGTAATATAAGATGTAACTTATCAGTACGTTTATATAAATAAAAAATGAAAAGTCCTACATGGGAAACGGAGAAAAAAAAACAAAGATTAGGATTGCAATGGGAATTGCGTACGAGAATTGAATAGAGAAATATAACTATTTGATAGTTTATTTTATATTTTCTTTTGCCGATTTTTTGGAACAAAGCTGCAACAACAATAAAGCCAATAGAAATAATATTTTCTCTGTTTGTAAAATGATGGGGGACAACGACTTGATGGTGCTGCTACGTTGGTGTAAATTATAGTTTGGTGTGAAAAACCATCTTAAGATACGTTAGGTTACGAGGGCCGCCACATCTGAGGCGTGACGCACTTGGGTTCGTTGATTCGGTCTCTTTGTGATACCCTACAGCAGACAGGGCACAGTCAATTGGTTATTCAATTTCCTGCAATTAAACCATTAAGATTGTTGCAAGAGGAGGATAGGTTGATATTCGCCAGACTGTCAAGGGCTGGCAGAGTGTTGAAGCCCTTATGCTATTAAGTGCGGGACATTGACATAGAAGATGAAGAACTGTTTCCTCTTCCTCCTCATCGTTACAACTTCTACAGTAGTCATTGTAACTTAGACCCATCTTTCTGGCATGAGTCGCGAAGCACCAGTGCCCTGTTAGCACTGTTACCAATTGTCTTATACGATATTTACCAAGCCTAAGCAGATCGCGAGTTCTGTGCAGGCTGTAGCGGGCCCAAGTGGACCTGGCGACTTGACAGGTATGCTCCTGTTCGCACCTTTTTTGATCAAGGTTATATGATTCCTGCTGGATCAATCGCTTGCTGTAAAATAGGGGAATGCCAACGAAGTGACATATCATCGAGTTGCTCAATGATGCGCCCATTTTGGCAGTTTTATCCGCAATATCGTTACCAGTGCACTCCGACTGCCCTGGAATCCAGACTAGTCTTGCTATCTCGCTTAAAAAAAAACAAACATCTTTCTCCAGAGAGAAGATAGCCGCCGCTTGTCATAAAATTAGTCACTCACTCGCGTGACTGGTTCACAAGTGATTGATTATGGTGCTAATTGGTTATTTAAATGTCTTTACAATTGCAGGAGTTTCAGGAACGCTGTGACACATTTCAATCTTACAAAAAGTTAACAGATGCTATAAAAACATTAAAATTATATGTGATATCGATACCAGAGATGGGAAAAGAAATTTTTAAATTATACTTTATCCTTCCTAGAAGTGTGCACTTTATTGGAATTTAATGGTACCAAGTTCAGTTTTATTGAATTAATGAAAATTCAAATTACTAAGATTTTTTTTATGTTGAAAAATATTAGCATGTTCAATCAGTTTAGCAGAACGTATCAGTATACAGATTTAAGGCTGCTTATTTCTATCTTGATGATTAAGTCTCTCTTTTAAATGACGTTTCCATTTTAGTAAGCTTTTTTTTATATTAAAGCTTTTTGCTTTTAAATTTTTTAAATTGATATTTTTTAGCCTTTTTTTTGGTTTCTAATTCTTGTTTGTAAATTTTCTTCTCTTTTAGATGACTTGTCTATTTTTGTCACTTTTTCATATTAAATCTTTTCAAGTTTTCCTGTTTTTTATGCGATTTTCTTTTATTAAACGGATTTTTTTCGTTTATGCGATTTTTTTCCTTCATCATTTCAATTTGGATGGTATTTTTATTTTTATCCACTTTTTCCGTTTTTGTCACTTTTTCCAAATAAAAGCTTTTCAACTTTTACTTTTTCTGATCTTCTGTCTATTTTGTGGACTTTCGTTTCTTTTTCCTTTGTTATTTTAAAGTTTGCAAACTTTGCGATTTTTTTCCTTCATCATTTCAATTTGGATGGTATTTTTATTTTTATCCACTTTTTCCGTTTTTGTCACTTTTTCCAAATAAAAGCTTTTCAACTTTTACTTTTTCTGATCTTCTGTCTATTTTGTGGACTTTCGTTTCTTTTTCCTTTGTTATTTTAAAGTTTGCAAACTTTGCGATTTTTTTCTTTTAAAATGATATTTTCTTTTTACGTTCATTCTATTTTGTGGATTTTCTTCTATTTTTTATGAGTTTTCCATTTTTGGTACTTTTTAGTCTAGGTTATGCGATTTTTTTCATTTGAGCGATAAATTTTTTTGTGTGTAATTTTCTTTACTGCGTACGTTTAATCGAATTTCCAATATTTTGGCATTTTTGTCATTTTTGTCATTTTAGCAGCTTTTTGGGTTTTTTTATGATTTAAAGCCATTTTTTGTTTTAGCATTATTTTACTTTGTGGACTTTCTTTTAAATTTTGTCGCATATTTTCCGTTTATCGATGTTTAAAAATAAACATCTTTCTCTAGAGAAAAGATGGCTATCTTATGGCTGTCATAAAACTAGTCACTCAATCGCGTGACTGGTTCACAAGTGATCAATTATGGTGCTTATTGGTTTTCTACATGTCTTTATAATTGCAGGAGTTTCAGGAACGCTGTGACACATTTCAGTCTTACAAAAAATTACTGATGCCGGCATCAGTACACAACAGCTCCGTTAATGTCTGAAATGAAACATAAATTCTAGAATAAACGATTACATAAATAAATAATTGAAAACTCACCTTATCAAAAGGCTTTGGGTTAATGTCTACCTCCTTTTTGGCGCTATATTAAAAGATAAATTTAGACTACTGATCAACTACTACTGATTTTTAAAGTACTTATTACTGTGTTGTTCCTCCATTTAAATGGCTTCTCGCGAAATTCGGCTCGGAGACCAATTTTTTTATTGCATCAGCTATGCCCCTTTCATTTATATACTCGAGATGAATATACTCGATTCCTGCTTCTATAATAAACAGTTATTTAAATAATACATAAATATATGTAGTTATAAATATTAATGTCACACTTACCTTCTAGCTGCGGCAACAGAAATTGTAGACTAAATTGTTCTAGCAAAGCTTCCGTCATCCAACTTCTTTCTTCAATGATCAACACACTATTGAGTTAAAGTTAACACTTGATGGTTTTTTTTGTACGCACCGAGAATTACCTAATAAACACTTTTTTACAAACAACGACAACTTCATTGTTCAACAATGTTGACCAAGTGCATTAATTCTCCGTTTTTCATATTTTAGTAGAAATGTGCATATGTCGTGATTTTTTCGTGTCACGCGTGAATCACTCGCGATCGTTATTACATTTATAAATAAACACGCGTGATTGCATGAGCGTGATTTTAAAATAAAATGGTGTGCGTGATCGTAACTAAAAATCACTCACGTACCTAAATATCACTCACTCACGCGCACATCTAAATATTTTGATAAAATAAGGCAGATATTTTAAAAGGTATGTATGAACCTATATTGAAAATTTGTTATGCGTGATAAAAAATTCTCTTTTCGTCACCTTACGTGATTGTGAGCTAAATACGATTCACGAGCACATCTTTATATTTTAGTTAAATTAGGCAGAAGTGTTTGGAGATACATATGTACATATGTATGAACATACATATATTGATTTTTTTGAATTACACAAATTTTATTTTAAAGCATGACTTCCGTAAATGTTTGTTGGGTTATTATTAGAATCCCGTTACTTATGAACCTACAAGTCAAATAATTATAAAGTTTTAAGAAATTTGTAAAAAAATATTTTTACCACGTCTTGTTCAGATTTTCTAAACGATGCGTTTAGTTCTACAATATTTTTTGTTTTACTAATCCACTATGCTGAACGTCACGTTTTATGGTATGTATGAAGAACTTTACTGAATTTTGCATTCAGTTATTCTAAATGAGTGTTCAGAAAAGAATTAAATAATTGATTCTAAAAATCTGAACAAAACGTTCAGCGCACTAGTGCATAATATTGTTTTTTTAATACGTTTCGTTTAGAAACCCACTTAAGTGGTCTATTACGAGCTGAACGTCGGGTAGTAAATAACAAAATACGCATTCAGATCTTGGAGTTTTGAATGCAACTTTAAAGGGACGTAGTAAATGTGCTAGTAGCAATTAATTTGACTATTTCTGAACATTGCGTTCAGCTTATTTAGTTTTTTCTGTGTACAGGAAACCCTTCAAAAAACTTAATATGACGACGTATTTTTCGAAATGCTCCCTCGTTAGTTAACAGGATATTAAAAAAAGGACTACCAACCATTGAATGGCAGAAGAAAGAAAAAATAATAAAACCGAATTGTAGTAAAAAGTACACTCACCTCGAAATATTTTGCGTTTGCCAGCAATTTGTAGAGGCAATGAAATGCCAGCATCCAATTGTAAAACAACACGGGGAGAAGCAGAAGTAGCTCCTGCTGCTGCTGCTGCTGTTAGAGAAGAACATGGTGTGGTCGAAGAAGATGATGGTGAATTAGAGACGGCAACATTTGTTGACGCACAACCAGTGGTATGGGTGCTTGCATTTGATTTTAAATGTAACAGAGAATTTTGAGAAATTGCCAAAGTGGACTGATGAGGCAGTTGGTGTATATGATGCTGATGAAATTGCTGCTGCATATGATGTGCAGAGGCTTGTTGCTGCTGCTGCTGCTGTTGTTGTTGCTGTGAGGCAGCATGATATTGTGCTGTTACAGTTAGCACAGGATATTGTACAGGATTTAAACAGAGAGCATTCTGTTGCTGCATTATAGCTAGATTTGTAGAAGCTGATGCTTGATTTGCTATTGGCGCCAGGGGTGTTGTTATACTAACAGCTGTTGGTGATGGCCCATGTGTGGGGCACATAGAATGCAATTCACCATTTATATCCATATAAAGGGGTGCTGTTGTTGTTGTTGGTGTTGCATTATTTTGGTTTGGATTAGTAGCGTCTATTAGAGGCCACGCTGCAGCTCCTGCACCACCAACCGCAGGTATTATATGTATTGGAAATAGATGATGGTGTTGCTGAGAGACCGGATTTGTAGTGGCCACATTTATAAGAGTTGCACCAGCTGTTGCTGTAGTTGATAAATTGCCGTTATTAGTTGTGGCCGTGAGAGGAGCAGGAGCACCAGTTGGCAGGTGGATGTGAGGCTGTCCTGTTAGTGAGGTTGTTGACATTGCCAAAATATTTTGTGCACAGTGGTGTTGGTGTTGGTGTTGATGATGCTGAGATGGTGTTTGCAAAATATTCTGATGTTGGAGTGGAGTCAACTGAAGTTGATGATGATGATGCTGATGCTGCTGAGCTAAATATAATTGTTGCTGCTGTTGCTGTTGTTGCTGTTGTTGTTGTTGTTGATGTTGTGAGGGCGTTACCTGTTGCTGTTGTAGCTGCTGCAGGAGCTGCTGATTCATCAACAGTTGTTGTGTTTGTTGCTGCTGCTGCTGTTGTTGTTGCTGATACAATATAGTGGTTTGTTCGTAATTTACCAAAGAAGGCGCATTTAAATTACTCGTGGAGTTCAAAGAAACCTTGACCTCGTTACTGGCTGTTTTATTTTTTATGGCTGCTGGTTGAAATGGTGGTGCCAAGGGCGTTAATTTCGATTTCAGAGCCTTTAAAAGTGTCTTTGTAGGGGTGTTGGTTGTTTTATTTGTAATTACCACCGGTTTCGATTTCATTTTCACTTCACGTTTTTCCGCCCGTTTCACTTGTGTCAATTCCTTGGCCACGTCACAGTTCAAACTTTGCATTAAACGTTCCGCTGCCGTTATACCGGTATAACGTCGCATATTATTATTGTCGTCAACACAGCGATTTAAAGTCACGTTACTTGCCGAATAACCCGTTCGCTTGCCGCGCTTAAATGGTGAATTATCGACCGAACACGATTTTTTTGTATTATTTTGTGTGGATTTTTTTAAGTTTTTCGTAGCTTCATCGTTGTTGTACAACACCCGGGCGTTATCGATAACTTGATAACTCTCACCTATGAAGGCGACCAACTCTGAGCAGGAGAAATTCAAAGACGGATTGATATAAATCGGTGTAGTTTCTTTGATATTCTTAGAGCTGCAGGGCATTTCAATTCGTGAATTTTTTAATAAAAGAATTTTGTTTTCCTGTACAAGTTCTTCTGGTTTGTCTATGTTTTCAAGCTGCTTTAGCTTATTTGCTTTACACTCTCTCAAATTACTACAATTGCCTTTGTTGTCAGCCGTATGTTTTCCCTCACAATTGTTATCGATAACTTGTTCGATTATTCGAAAATTTTCAAAATCTATTATACGCTCTTCATAGACACAGCTACGAGAATAATTTGGTAAATCACTATCAACTGCATCATCCTGCTGCAGCAATTCGTGTTCGTCCACCTGTGCCTCATCATCGTCCTCTTCTTCTGGATTACCTTTGTCCAGCTCTGGCAAGCTGTGGCTGTCATTGGGATTGATAAGGAAACCGTTTTCTACAGTCGACAGCACTTGATGACCACCAACAGAAGCGGCAGCTGCAGCTTCATTGCAAAAACATACACATTTACTTGTTTGTGGTAAGTCTTCAGACACTATATGGGGAGTACCCCGCTCCTCATCACTGCAGAGAGGTAAATCACATAAATTTTCTTCATACTTTGCTACACCTAAAGCTTTAATATTTTTTATCGTTTGCAATTCTCTAATTATTTCACTAGTTTCCGAAGATGGTCGCATATTTTCCTCAGAACTTTCGGTTTCAGAAAGCAAAATGCTATTTTGTTGGTGATTATCGGATGAATCCAATTTACTTGAATCACCTTTGTGATCTTGACAATATATTTGCAATGCTATCGATAAATTATCGTTCTGTTTTGAACAAAACTTGCAACATTTTGTGCTAACATTATGGCCATTAGTGAGAATATCAGCTGCGCGATTTTCTACATCGTCTGCTGGACAATCGCCATTCAGAAGTTTTGTCACTTTGGCACTATTGAATATTTTATTATCATGTCTACGGTTCTGTTTTTGGCATTTATTTTTTACAATATTATCACTTTTCGTTTGGGTTTTTTCACTTTTAATATTTACACTTTTTACAGTCTCCTCATTCACACTTTTGCCATTTGCACTTTTTACTCTTTCCTGGCTTTCTATTTGATCGTTTTCTTTTGTACCACATGACCAGAATTGGTCATCAAAATCAATGGTCGATTGTAGAGTACGTTTATCCTCATCTTCGACATCATTTGTGTCTGTTATATCAGCCACTAATTCGTACTCTTGGTCTTGTTTCTTTCTAACCTCACTTTTGTTTCGATTACTATCATCGGACACTTCTGGAACTTTCACAAGTTCTTTTGCATTCTTGCGAAGAGTTTCTTCTTTCGCCTCCAGAGATTTCAAAAAGTTTTTACGCTTTTTCTTTTTATTATCCATCGTAGAATTGAGATTTTTTGTATCTATCGATAAGTTATCGGTCTTCTTGGGAATGTGCACTGTGGTCTTGTACTGACTTACTACCATAGTAAATAGTTATCGTTGTCGAACGCAACATCCAGCACCGGTTTTTTTTTCTCGTTTGTACTCGTTCGTTTGTTAATTTATCGTAAATTCACGTATTTTTTTTTTCTTAAGCATTTTTATCTTTAATATCAATTTTAAGAAAATATAAAATTTACATGGGTTCGTTTCATGGTTTTTCGTTATATTATCGTAAGTTATCGTTTAAAGTTATTTTGTATTTCGTATTTCGTATTTTTTTTTTTTTAACAATTTTTGTATGTTTTTTAAAAATTTTATTAGTTTTGATGTTTTTATTATCAAGTGTTATTGAACTTTTGAATTACAGTCATCGTACAGCTTCCAGTGTCTCAGAAGTGTATGTATTTGGCTGAAAAGATTTCATTTTTGAAAATTTCTTAAATATATTATAGCTGGATTAATTGTTATCTAAAAAGAAAAGAGAAGAGAGAAAAATTAATTTGTCTTCAGACTTAAGAGTATAATAGTTTTAGAGAATATGAAAAGAAATGTAATAAAAGTGTTACACTGTGCAGTGTCAAGTTTTTTTTATGTTTATAAGAAATGGGCCGAGTTGTAAAAAAGTAAGTTGTCAGTTAAGTGACTTCTAGTTCTCAATTTTTTTTTGAGAGAGTACTGTCACTTTTGAATGTCGTATTCTTGTTGTCGCTTGCTTCACGACATACATACATCGGAGAAAGCCAATACAAAAATAATGTTAGTACTTCAGCACATATCGAACTACATATTGTTTATATGTAGTGGTACATACAGCTACGCATTCATTCTCATACTTGTGTATACCACTTCAGTACTCATTCATGGTGGAATAATAAGGTGCGCGTATCAACGCAACAACAAAATCGACATGCATTTTGTTTGTGTAAAATTAATTCAACATTGTCAAAACAAAGCTGTATACAAAACAAAACAAAAGTTGTTTTGTATGTATTTATTGGTTATGCAAAAACAAAAAGCATAACGTAAACAATAATATTCATGATGGCGGCCAAAAATGTAAACAACTTTTGACAAGACCGAATTAACTTACCATATTTTTGCAGATTATTTAACGGTCAAAACACAACCCTACAAAAAACCATATTCCTTCTTGCGCAGACCTGATTATTAGACCATGTACTCATTGTTGTTCACACCTATCATACCTATCATTATAGGAAGGACTTGCAACACGTTCTACTTTTCAACTTATTTTTATCAGTGTTGCCAGAAAAATGTGTTCGAAATATGAAAATATTTTCTAAAATATTTCTTTGCAAAATTTTGCAACAAATTGATGTTTCAAAAGTTAGCCTATTTTTAATAAAGATAAGTTCTAATTCACCTATTATGAGGGCAAATAATTTTGTACAATTTCTAAATAGTATTAGAAAATCTTAAACAAACTATAAGTTTTAATATAACATCATTAAAACTTAAAGGAAAGCAATTAACATATACAGTTAAAATAGCGGCAATTCGTAAAAACTTGCTAACATACATATTTCGGAAATATCGGTAAATCAAACTTTAGCACTGAAATTTATTAAAAGTTGCAGCAAAAAAAAAAAAAGAAACATTGGAAAAACTGCTAAACCTATATGAAGCAATTTTACTTAAAAAACAAAATTTTAAAAATTAGGGATTCTCCGGGACGTTTTTTGCGAAAGCCGGCACTCAGGATTAATCAATCCCGAAAATTCCGGGAATTTTCGATATCAGTGCCTCGTTTCTGTAACGAATGTAAGAGTTTCACGCATCGAAAAGTTTATTATCGCTCTGTAAAAAACAGTATGAGTGAGAAAAACAATATAAATTTTCATATTTTTATAAGTTTTGCATGGTGCCTCATATAAAAATCCTACTAATATTACATGATTGGGTGACAATTATATTTTCAAATATATTTTCGATGTGAGAACTTTTCACAAGTTACAGAAACGAGATACAGAATTTCGAGATTAATATTCCTGTTATTAAGAAGAAAAAAATACCTTTTAAACCACACTAACAATATTATTATTCCGTGCTAATATTGCAACTCTTACTTACTGTTGAATAAGAATTTCACTTAATAAACACAATTTAAAATTTTCGATATTTCCAAGGATTTTTTCGCAAATAAATTTTATCAATCTCAAGAAATAACCGGGATTTTCGAGATCTGGATTTTGAGGTTGGTATGCTTAAGAAAAATACCTGCTAATGCATATATGTATGTTTCATCAAGAAATATATACAGTACAACTTCGACAGTCCGGACACATATAGTTTTAGGCACGTTCGGATTATCGAGTTGTCCGGACTATAGTAGTGAAAATTATTAAAATAATCTAAGTGAATTGAAAAAAAAATTATATTATGAAAATGGTTTATTACATTATTTTCTTTCAAATGTTACCGGGTCCATTATAGGTGTTCGAAATAAATTGTTTTATCTTCTCCTTATTTTTTTTTAATGCCCCAAATCGTTGATTTAGGAACATGTAATTTTTCGGCAACCTGCCTAATAGTTTTTCCCTCATCAAGACTTTGTAAAATATCACACTTTTCCTTTAAAGTTAGTGTTTTATGTTTGCGTTTATTATTTAAAGACATGGCACTTGGTATGAAATTAGACAACACGCTTGCGAAAGAATGAACCGAAACTGAAGTAATGATAGTGCAAAATGTAAATAAAAGTATTAATAACAAATGATGCGAGCTAAAAACGGGAAACCACTGGAAGTTAAATTTTTTCTGGCATAAAAAAATTTTTTCCGGATTGTAGAGGTAAAAATTTTAAGTTGTCCGAAATGTAGAAGCGTCCGAATTATTGGAGTGACCGGACTGGCGCATGTCCGGACTGTCGAAGTTGTACTGTATATATAAATATATATGTGACCTGCTCCAGGAAAAGGGACCTCTGCGCCGAAAAATTTTTTTTTTACTTTTTAAATGATTCTTATAGGAAAAAAACGCTCTTCTAAATGCCGCAAACCGCAAGTTTCTATGTCTTTTAGTTTTTTTACAAATCACCTGTAAAGATGAACATAATAATTGAAAATCATCGGTGCAGATACGTAGCTCAAAACGCAGCGCTTTTTTCTAACGCGTTTTTCTCAATAATTTCTTTTCGGCGCAGAGGTCCCTTTTCGTGGAGCAGGTCACATATACTAAAAATCTACAATATGAGTTTCCATGATATGGATTTTGTTAATTAATACACAAAAAAAATTCTACATATTTGGCAACATTGTTTCGATACTTAAACTTGCCAATACATGCTTAAGTACATACTAGTGATGTTACGAATATCAATTTTTAGTATTCGCGAATACGAATACGAATACGAATACGAATATTTAAAACAGTATTCGCCGAATACGAATACGAATACGAATATTTCTTTTAAGGTTTATATTTCAAATTTAATTGGAAAAAATCCCTGCCTATGCGTTAGTAACTATAAATGAAAAAAAAAAATTAGTGATTTAACATTATTATTGCATTAAGATGCCGAATTTGAAAACCTCTACAGAATATTTTTTAATTATTTTACTTACATACTTTTAGATTTCGTTTTTCTTACTCTGTTTGGGTTTTTAATTAATAATTCAGTGCTGTTTAGCGAACATATTTTTGCAGAAGGCACATCCACCTGTGTCAGTGGAATTTCATATATAAAAAGTTTTAGTTTGATTCCTGTAGCTTCCCACCCTTATACATTTACATATAAACAGAATCAAAACATCTCACCAAGTTTCTTTAAATATCATGCATTTAAGTAATACGAGTATATTCCAATTTATTGCCGATAGATGATGTACTTTGTTCAATACACTGCTGCGAAAGCATTTTTAATTTTATTAATACATTTGAGACAACTTAAATTATAATTATTTAAAACCTTCTTTAATATGTAATCAAAACAAATAAAAGCAACTGCGCTGTCATCAGTAATTCCATTAATCGCCACTTTGGAAAAAATACTTACGGATTTTGATTCATCCGATGATTTGATTGCTGAAACGGCAATCGTTTTAAAACAACAGCTCATTAGCAAACTTTCAGCCATAGAAAATGAACTATTGTTTATCACGGCAACCTTCATTGATCCAAGATACAAATTAAAATTTTTTAAAAATACTTTAACTAAGGAGCATATCATACAGCATATTTTGGGTTTGCTTGAATGAAATCATACAAGCGCAACTTTAAGCTCTCGTTATCAAAATCCGAAACGTACCGAAGATTCCGTAAATAATAGACGTGCATCTTTGAGAGACATGATGACTTTACTCATGGATACAAGTGACAGTGACTGTGAAAATGGAGATGAAATTTCTCAACTTAGTTTCCCAGATTCCATTCATCATTTACTTAGAAAAACTATCGCGGAATATATATCGGACAAACGGGCGGCAAATGACGTTAACCCTATGATATGGTGGAAAGTAAATAAGGAAAAATACGAGCTTCTTTTATCTTTAGTCAGGCAATATTTAGTGACACCACCAACGAGTGTTCCAAGCGAGCGAATGTTTAGTGGTGCGGGGCTTATTTATACACCGCATCGTAATAGGCTTGATGGAGCAAAGGCTTCAAAACTTCTATTTTTGAAATTCAGCATTCCTCTACTGAGGTTTGATTACTAATTTAACATGATATAAAACTTTAATTTTTGAATACTAGTTGCAAAATACATATATATTTTTGTTTGTTTTTTAAGAAGGTTATTACTTTGCGTGACATACAATGGGTTTTTTAATAAAAATTAATATATTTTTTTACATTTTATGTACTTTTTTTAAACTTTTGTATGATTTTTTTTTTTGGAAAATGTATGGGAAAATTATTCGAAAAATATTCGCTAGAATTTGGCGAATACGAATACGAATACGAATATCTTAAAACAGGCGAATAGTCGAAGAGTCGAATACGAATACGAGTATTCGTAACATCACTAGTACATACATTCATATCACACCAATACCCATAGAATATTTGTTTGATCGAACCAACACTGTATGTAAATACTTGTATGGCCGTATGACATCACTCTTGTTAGTGCATACATATTTCAGTACTTATACTCATACTTATCCGTTGTGAGTATTAAAAATTTATCTTTTTATCCTTCTCACTACACAAAATGTTAAATGAAATGAAATTTTATTTGCAGAAAACTAAATTTTGTAAAATTCCCCAACAAAAAAAGGAAAGAGGAATATTACAAAATTTTGTGTCAATTGGGGTATTCACACTGTAGTCATAAAGTCATATGTCATAAAATAATAGTACTCCAAAATATGACAAGTGTGAACACCCTGTCATAAATAAGTGTGATTAATAAGTCATAATTGCGCCAGCTGATAACCATTTAACAATACGCCATTTTTTAGTCGGATTATTGCGCATACGTTTGCATTTGGTCTTAAATGTAAATGGTTTTTAAGTGTTAATAAAGAAAACAATAAATTTCCTGTAAATTTTCGAAAATGTCCATTATCAATTAAAATTTTCATTTTTTTTTTATCTATACGAACTTGCTGAAATAAATATAATCAAAAGCAGCTGTTGCCGGCAACATGAACTATTTTTTTGGACGGCGGCAAGTGGAAAAACATTTACAAGCTGCCAGGCAGATCACTTACACAAACACATATTTTCATTCAAGGTGAATTTATTATGAGGATGCAGTGGCGAATTCACGCGAATTTATACATTACCTACACCCAATTCACACGGTGAATTTTAGTCATGACTAAATTACATGGCAATTTTTGTGGTTGTCGAGCGGGGTAGAGAAGAAAGAGGTGCAGAAAAATAATCACATTTTCTGTTTTCCAGGCATATTTTTGTATTTCCTTTTACTTTTGTTTCGGCTTTTTTTTTATTATGTAATAAAGTTTTTCTACTTTCAAAAAAGATTGAGCGATTATACGCTAAAAACTCAACACTTCAAGAGAAATAAACCATGCTTAAAAATCATAGTATAAATACAAGAGGATTTACGAAGATACTTTTAAAGATAAGATGAAAAAAATTCATGAATTTTTAATCACCGTGTAAATTGGGTGTTACACTGTCAAATTTGTTACATATTTTCCTACGCCATTTTAATGTAATTTTCGTGCAAAAGGCAAATTCATTATCTACGCTGTCAAAATTCTCCATGCATAAAAAATTACATTAAAATGGCACCGGAAATATGTAACAAATTTGACAGAGTAGGTAATGTATAAATTCGCGTGAATTCGCCACTGCATCCACCTTATAGTTAATTCGCCTTGCTCGTGCATATACCTGGTAATGAATTTGCCTTGTTTTCATTCTTGTGTTATTTAAAAGTAGCGCCGGCTTGTAAATATTATCGCCTGCTCGAATAATGAGTTGCAGCTGCTCGACTAAGATTTCTACTGTTATTTTATGACAAACCATAAACACACCTCAAAATGTCTTATTATTATATGACTTATTGGCTTGAAGCACAACAACAATTTTTTCAAACTATTGTAAAATAATAAGACATTATGACAATATGACTGATATGACAACAGTGTGAACATCCCAAATATATTTTCGTGGGTATGAAATATTTCTGTCTAACCCAAGTTAAGGGTCTTCGGAAATAAACTTGCATTTTTTTCACTAAAAGGTCTTAGTTTTATAAAAAAAAAAAAAAAATGTATTAAAGTTTCTTTTAAATACCAACTGAAATAAAATAAAGCAAAAAATAATCACATAAATAATTTATCGAATCACAAAACTTTTAAAAATATTTCTTCTTATAATTTCATATCACATTTTGTTATTTTTTTTTTCCAATTCAATTTTGTTTGATTTTCACATTTAAGAAGGAGGAACCTCTAAATTAGTTTTAAATTTTCAATTAAATTAAATTTCAACCAAAAAATGTCTAGCACTACCGTGTCTATTGTTATCGATAACAATTTCGCTTTTATATAAACTGGCACGACTTGTCTGCCTTGACAGCTCTTTTAGTAATGCGTCAAGTTTTTTTTTTGTATTATTCACAATAATTTCTATTTCTGTTATTTTATTAAAACTTTTCTTTATAGTCTGTATGTACAAACATACAAATGTGAACAAAAGTTATAATGATGACGCCTTTAGTTATCGAAATGACGTCTCAGCACTTGAAGCACCACTGTCGCCTTTTTGATGTTAAACACTGAACTCCTGCCGATCACTTGCTGTATTTGTAGTAAACTGTTTTGCTTTTGTTGTTGTTTCTGGTTTTTTTATTTATAACAGTATGATAACAACAAAAAAAAACAACAAAAAGTTTTTGCAAATTTGCTGCTTTTTGTATGCTACAAACTTTAATTTCAATTTTCTATAGTGTTGTAAACAGGGAGGGACTGGTGTTAGTGATGACACTAAGTGGGTGGTCGGTATCAGACACCAGTCGTTATCGTTGCCGCCAGCTCCGTTGACGCCATTATCTTTATTTAACCATTAGAAGCAATATGCACTGTACGTTACATATTTATTTAATAATCTCATTGTAATTAACAATGCTTTTCTTCTTTTACTCACTGTCTGGTTTATATTTTGTAAGTATGTATATCGTATTAGTCAGGGATGGAAAAATGAAATATTTTTGAATGCTGGATAATAATCAAGTAAATTTAAAATATATGCAGTAGCATGTTTCTTTGCCTAAATCATTTATAAGTTTCGGAAAATTTTAAGATTTTTGTCATATATATTTTAGTGCATATTTTTTGAATATATTTTACATATTTTAATATTTAAAGCATAACTTTGTATATTTGGCTATTCTTTTACTTTTTCCTGCATATTTTGACAGTTTTACGTGAATATTCCTTTACAAAAATAAACAAAACAAGCAAAAAATCATTTTTTTCTAAAACAATATTGAAATTTTTAGTATCTTTTAATACATTTTAAATTTTTTTCTTAAAACTTTCTACAATTCCTTGATTTATCACAAAAATTTATTTACAGCTTTGATAACTTGTCATAAATTTTTGGTAAATTTTTTTTGCCTATTTCCAGCATATTTTTAATAAATTAATAATAATTTTTATTTAATTTTAATATTTTCTTTCACAAAAAAGAAGCAAATAGTTTTGTATTCAAAATATTAAAAATTTTTTTAATTCATTTTAAATTATTCAAAAATTTTTTAAGCTATTGCATAGCTTCTATCGCGGGCTTTGAGGCGACCGAATCAAGAAATTTTGAAACGTTTGTTTCTTAAGTCTTTTGTTTTTGAAACGAAAAAACCTGACGACGAAAAAACCTGACACTAAGATTGTTTCTTATCTCTTTTGTTTTTTTAAGTATTTAAATCGCCCAATGTATGTTAACCCCTAAAGTATGCTATTGATTTTTATTTCATTAACATACAGTATTGCCAGAATAACAACGGAGTTATTAAACAAAACGTAATAATATAATTGCATAAGTTGATTAAAAAAATGCTATGCAATAGCTTCACCGCGGCAATCCCTGAGTGTCACATGTCTTTTTTATTTTTTTTCAGATTCTTTACAAATTTAAAACTTTTTCATTGCTCTTTGGTATTTTACGAATCGAGAAGTTAGTGCGTATTTATGATGACTATATTTTCGTGTAATATCGACTTTTACCAAAAAAGCGGTTAATATCTAAGCCATATTAAAATTTTTGGATATATTTTCCATATATGGAAATTTTTTTTAACGATTTTAAACATGCAATAGAGAATTGTTCCGGCTATCTTGAATTTATTTTAAGGATTTCCTGATGCATATTTTTGCATAATTTTACTTTATTTGCATATTTTGCATATTTCAGTGCTATATTTGGGTATTTTTCTGCATATTTCGCAATATTTTTAAATTTTTTTATGTATTTTTGCCAAAAGCAAAAAAAAAAAGCTATAATCGGCCAGTTTTCAAAAATTAAAAAAAATTGTTTTTTTTAATATAAAAATTTATGTAATTACTATATTTTCCTTCAATTTTCTGAAAACTTTCCAGTTTAATTATATATATTCGTAATTTATTTAGAGATTTAAATATTTTTGCTTTATTTTAGATATCAATTTAAAGTGCATATTTTTGCATATTTTGCATATTTTACTTTTTCTAGCATAATTTACCTTATTTCGGATTGCAACCCAAATTCTACTATTTTAGCAATTTGTAATTCGCTTTAGTGATTTTTTGGCATGTGATTTTTTCCCCGATTTTTCGCAGTTTATGGAATTATGCAAGAAGAAGCTAATCGAGTTTTGCGAAAATTTTTAAAATATTTCTTAACTTTTGTTTTTTTATGGGGAAAAACTATTAAAAATATGTGCGATGTATTAGTAAAATTTTAACTATTTCATTACATGATATGATTATTTTATAGTTGAACTGATGAAAGACAGGCTGGCGTTATTTAATCGAATCCTTTGTCCATTAGCAGCCATGACATTTTATACTTCTTTGTTGTTAGAAATGAATTATTATTATTTGTATGCCCTTTTAAGAGCATATTTTTTATGTAATTTTGAGATCATATTTTTATATTTCTGCTGCATATTAAGTCAGCTTACAACACAGTTTTTAAGACCTCTTTTCGGTTTCCCTGATATCAATACATAAAAAAGTTAAGAGAGTTCATTCACATTTTGTAAAATCTTGAAAAAAAAATCATAATCATAAATATTTTGCTAAGAACCGTAAACAATAGAACTGGATATATGTATTTAAAAATTCTGAAGAAATATATGTCCTTAAGAGTCACATATATAATATTTTTCAATCAGCATATATTTGATTTTCATTGGCAACGAGAATTTATATTTTTAGTTTAAATGTTGGATGATAACTAGCCATGTCTGGCATATGATAATATTGGTAGTATTTTAAATGAATTAAACTCAATGGCTGTAATCATTTTATGTATACGTTAGTGACAAACTTAAAAGTGACACGTTTTGAGTTCTTTCTTTTTTTTCACAAAAGACTATGGAACAATTTGTAGATATAATAGAAAAATTCTAATTTATAATCATTTCTTCATGTCTGTTACAGGTATAGTTGCAGAAAAAACAAGCTGAAGTAATATTGCTTTGGACAGGCCAAGCTGTTTCAATGTATTCGATTATTAGACAATGTGACAATATGGCAGCTATGTCACGTTTTGCTGTGACATAAAGTCTCTGGGTATTTTGTCACTATACATTGTGGCAAGCCAACCAAAGCTTTTAATAAAGAGAGCTCTCAACTTTTTTTCTAAATAATATTTCCAAGTCACAGAATTACGAAAAAAAGGACTTGCTGCTTTGAAGCTTGACTTTTAAAAATATGTTTTATTTTTTTACTCGATGACAAAAATATGTCCACCACCTTTTCTTTAAATATCATTTTAAGAAAAATCCACAACTACAATTCTGATTCATTGTAAAAACCTTCCTTACATCTGTTGTTGCTCTGTGTTAACCATTTATTATTATTGCTTTGCTACAATAGCATTTGTCTACATGCAACAAGTTCTTATCGGCGTCATTGCCATCAACATTGAGTTTATTAAACTTAATATAGTCATTGTGACTGTGGAAATATTAAGGATAGTGATTTTCCTCTATTAATGCTGTTGTTGCTGGTATTGTTGTTGTGGTTGTTGTTGTTGTTGTATTATCGCTGCTTGACATAAAGTGATAAAACGTTAAAATAAAAACAAAAGAATGGTTTGTAACCAGGGTTAAAAGTGTCGGTGACACCATAGTTTTTCTTATTTTATTATAAAAATTAACGAACTAAACAGCAGCATTGACTGGCTTTTGCTCTGCTCAACGGGTCATTTAAACTAAATTTCTTTTTTATCTTTTATTTTATTTTGTTAAGGTTTTTCTTCGAAACCAATATTGTAATTTTTTTCAATATTTTGCGGGACATAGATAATATTTTCGTAGTACATTATTTATATATCTCTATGGGCTGTTGTAAAATTATCGTTTATTGCTTCCGCTTAGATCTCGCTGTCAATCATGAAAATCATTAATATTAAAAATTAAATTCTAAATGATTTGATCGAAATGATAATGTAAAATGTGATATACTGTTATAAAGGCTACAGAAATAAATGTTAAAATTTAAACAAAATAAAAATTAAAGGCTATTCCATCAGTTAATGTAGTTTTGACGACTAAAATCTACTAAAATCCAACAAAATACAAATTAAATGATAATAGTATAACCAACGACCGACACAATCGACCATACTCCAGATGTAAAGAGTTTCTTTTTAATATTCATAAAAAATTATCATAAAAAAATCTCTTAAAAAACAGACAACATGCAGCAACTACAACTACAAATATTTTAAAGGTAAATTTGTGGGAATTCTCATTACATGAGAAAACAAAACCGACGCCCTATTCACAATCTTGTGCAAATAGTGTTGCATTATAGCATTTGTAAAATATAATGTAGTAAAATTGTTTCTCTACATCAAGCAAATATTCCGTAATGTAGTTGCTACTCTTTTCTTAATATGCGACATATACATTCTAGTGAACCAGAAAAATACACATTTTTGGATTTTTTTTTTTTTGATAAATTGCTCAAAAAAAGTTCTTTAGTTAAGAAATCACTATTTTCATGATTTTTTTATATTTCAAGATGTCTAGCTTCCATTTCCATATTAAAATTCTGCAATCGGTTAAAAATTGGAAGGCTGCTGAAAATGGAATTTTTAGTGCCTTTACATAAGTGAACCGGAGTGTAAAAGCAGTAATTTATATTTCCTCTTTCATTCTACATTTCGTCGCATCCGTCACAAAGCGATTAATGCATTTTTCCTAAACTTTTGGGTATTTTAGAGTCATGCTGTTCGATTTTTTTTTCACACTTTTTTACAAAAAAAAGAAAATAATACATAAATTCTTTTTTGGAGAAACAAGCTTTAATTCAAGAATTTTCTATGGAAATGCCCATATGCAACACCTAATTGCAAGCCGACAGTTTACACATTCTGAACAAAGATCATCGGCTTGTTATCGGCAGTTAGACACTCACTAATATTTACAACCACTGACGTTATTTGGATAATTTTAATTAATGTCTGTATGCCAAAAGTACAATTTTTTCCATTTTTATATTGAAAAAAGTACCCTATATATTAATCTGAGTCACCTGCTATCTTTCTACCCAATTTAATCCATTTAAGCCATTAAGAGAATTCCTCAAGATAAAAAGTACCAAAAGTAATAAAGTACCAAAACTATCAATTTTTGGTTATTTAAGAAAGAATTCCTCAAGATAAAAAGTACCAAAAATGAAAAAGTACTACAAGTAAAAAAGTACCAAAAGAAATATATAACTATAAGTAAAAAAAGTACCAAAACCAAAATTTTTTTATGCATTTCAGCGCCCACAAAATATGTAAGTTTAAAAAATAATTTTAAGATAGTTCAAAAATATAAAGCACCAAAAGTACCAAAACTACCAATTTGTGCCTTTTTTATACCTAAAATAGTTTCTATATTTTAATATGAGTCACATGAAATCCGTCTATCAAACTCAATCAAAATAAATTACGATAATTCCTCAAGAGGCAAAGCACCAAAAATAAAAAAGTACCATAAGTAAAAAAGTACCATAAGTCTTTTTTTTTTGTCATTTCAGCGCTCAGAAAGTAAGTTCGTATAAAAAAATGTTAAAATAGCCTAAAAACAATAAGTACAAAAACTACCAATTTGTCCCTTTTTTACTCCCTAAAAAAAAATCTGGGTGATATGACGGATACTAAATTTCATCCAAATCTATTTTCGCGCTATTTTAGGACAGAAATATTTTCTCAATGCAAATTTTATTGAAAAATGTCCATTTGCAGTGAATTTTTCGCCGCTGGTGCAGTTGTTAGAGTTGTTCAAATCTTGATTTAAAATTTCAGTTGTTATGAATTTTTTTGTAAGATGACTATTTGTCATCAACATAAGGCTGAGATGATATATTTTCGATCTCTAACGTTATTTTTTCTGTGCAAGTACATACATATATTCGATATGTATATTAAACACGTATAACGTATAACAGAAACTTGACATTAAACTGAATTCATTGCTGTCAGGTCGAAGATGACACTTGAAGTGTGACAAAACTCTTGTACTACAAACTGATGCGACTGCGTAGCTGATGAAAGTTCATAATCATAATTTCTATTTTCAGTTCACAAGCAAAAGGTTAATAAAGAAAACATATGTTGCCCAAAGGCAAAAGTAGAAAAAGAGAAGAGGAGATTAAGTTCAGACATCAACCAGATCACTCCATTGGCTATTTACCGTATAGACCGCTTCTCGAAAATTAAGAAAATTTATAATTAATAAAAGCAACAAATTGTTAAGTGTTTTAAAGTAAAATCTTGAAAATAAAATCTGCAGTACTGCCTTAAAGGAAGAACACATACACATTTGGAGGATTTTTTTTAACTGCCACACACACAAACACACATATGTGCAGAAATTTATTTATTCTGCATATTTAAATTGTCTTTAACTTGCCTGCGTCTAAATTTGCTTTTAACCGCAAATTTTGTATTTGTATTAATGTAATTACTGTGGCACGAGATGTTGTTTGCTATTTCTATACTGTTTTGTCAATGTCATGAATAATTTCTATTTGTAGGAATAATATTTTCATATACATACATCGAATGTGTGGGAGTTATATTTGCGTAACCAAGCTGCAAATGTACAATATACTCTTGGCAGTTGCTCTCTCTGTGTGTGTGTGTGTGTGTGTGTGTGTGTATGAGTGTATCTTTGTTTGTGTTTTGGTTTGTAAATAAATATTTCTTTATTTAGCATATCTTTCGATAGTTTCCGCCTCAAATGTTCCTGCTATTTTTAACATTTGCTTATTTTTTCATAATAATGCGTTGAACTTTTATATTATTGTTTGCTTTCATTTTATGGTCATGAAAAAATTCATTAGTTTTCGTTTCGTTTATTTATTTTAAGATTTTTTTTTTTTTTTGTATTTTTAGCTTTACTGCCTTATGTTTTCTTTAATCTAGAAAAATAAATGCCGATATAATTATTTTGCCTGAAGTTCAAGTTCAATTTAACTAATTTTTATTAGACAAAAATTTGTAAGACCCAAAATACTTAAAAGACAAGGAAAATTTTAACTCTTCTTTAGCCATATTTGGACAATTACGCATCACTGTCTATCACTGCGGCCACAATTAGCGGCAAAATTTAATGACTACATTTTTTTATTTAATAAAAATCTTTCAAAACGCCGATACAACAATATTTTATTGGTTCAATATGCCCGAATCAACTTTGTTATATTTTATTTGTGTTATAAAATGTTATCAGTTTAAACGAAAATATTCAAACATCTTGGCTACGTATGATTAATATGTAATTACTTTTCACAATAGATATTACGTATACGCATAGCACGACTTATTCAAATGATTAATATTCTATACAAAGATTCTATACAAAATGGCAAACGTGTGGAACAAAACCCTTAAAAACCTTGCAAAAATTTATTCACAGTTAAACAATAAAATACTAATCATCAGTATCAGTGCCACCAACAAAAAAAAAAAAACAAAAAAAAAATTCCAATTAAAATTACAAATAACACAAAACATGTTGAAAGTGAGGCAAAAGCTAAAAATTAACACCCTCAACAATAAAAAAATAAAGAAAGAAAAATAGATAACAAAAGGGTTAAATAGCCGCAAAACGAAATCGAGGGCAAATAGTAAAAAGCGAAAATGCCAAAATAAAGCGAAAGGCTAAATGTTAAAAAAATATCAGACACAAGAAGAACATTTAATTAAACCGCGAATAAAGTGCACAAAAAGCCGCAGAAAAAAAACGCTTTACTGGCAAATATCCGCAAAACAAATACAACAGAAAGAGGACACACATCTACACATACATAAATACATCCATACATAGACATGCATGTACATGCATGAACAGAAATACATTTGTATGGATGTCACATTTTAAAATAGCGATATAAAATTATTATCAAAATATTTACGAAAAACGGCAACAAAAAGACTTCAGGAAATATAAAAACACGAACGGTGATTAAAAGAAAAAATAGACAAAAACTATGAAAGCTCGATAAGAGAAAAAATTGTCAAACGAACTAATATGGCAGCACTTGGATCCGGACACGTGGCAGTGGTGAATATAAGAATTACAAAATGTACTCAATTTAAGAGAACAATTGCAATAATTGCGTTTTACATAAAAGTGGTGTAAACGCAAGTTTTTAATATTTTAATTCATCATTTGAAAAGTTTTTACAAAAAAACACAGTTTTCTTTTAAGCAAAACTTTCAAGAGAGTTAATGGAGAATTGTTATTACACATACACACATAAGTATGTGCATATTGCTCCTTTATTGTAAAAAAGTTCTATCTCAAATAATTTTAAAACTTGGAGCAAAGTCCATTTTATGTTTGGGATATGACTACGTTGCAATATACATAGGAGCAATACTGTATGTATTTACATGCAAACGGCTGCATGAAAAATGGTCCAATGAATGAAAAATTGCCCCAAACCAATAATGAAAAGTAGCCCAAAATTTTTTTATTGAAAACAACAACACGCACTCAGGGGCAATTTGAAACAAATTTTGGGTGCCATTTTTTATTTTTAAATTTGGGACCATTTTTCCTAAACTTTGTGGGCAATTTTTAATTTTTCAGTTTGGGGCCATTTTTCATTTTTTTAAATAATTGTTTTTACTTGACGAAAAATGGCCCTAATAAAACTGGCCCCAAACTGAAAAATACAAAAATAGCCCCAAAAGTTTTACACTAAAATTAACAAAAAATATATTTCGGGCAATTTTTCATTTTTAAAATTGGGACACTTTTTCCTAAACTTTTGGGGCAATTTAAAATATTTCAGTGTTTTTTTATTTTGAAAAAAATTGTGTCTACTTGACAAAACATTGCCCCAAACTGATAAATTAAAAATGCCCCCAAAAGTTTTACACTTAAATCAACAAAAAAAAATAAATTTCGGGCAATTTTATATCTTTGGTTTGGGTCTAATTTCAATTTTTAAATAAAAATAATTTTGGGGGCCATTTTTAATTTTTTTTTAGTAGTGGCCATTTTTCATGCCAAAATGTGCGCTCAACAAATATTTGTTTTTTTTAATTATTGGTGAAATTCTTGAAAAACGTTGAATTTACTATTTAAACAAATAATTAATTGAGTTTTATAGATAATTTACATTGATTCTTGCCAATTTTCTCACTCTATTTATTGGTACAATGGCATACATATCGATGGCTTAATATATAAAGGTCGTATCTCAACTTTTAGCTTCTTTACAGGAGAAGAAAAAAACTCAATAAAATCTGAAAAAATAATGATTTTTTTCTAAAGCATGTTTTGGTTGAAACAGCAAACAAATTCAATTCTGTTTTATTTTTTATTATTTTTTTTTTAAATCAGTTAAGGCTTTTTTAAATTATTGTAAATCTGTTATTCGTCAACATAGGAAACTGAATTTTGTAAGGGAGGTGTATTTGAGTATTAACTACCAGAAAATGTAAAAATCGATTTTGAAAATAAACGAAATACGACATTTCTTTTTTAAGCCATCGATATGTTTTCTTATTTACAAAACATTCAGCCAAATGCGATTTTAATTTGCACGCAAAAGTTTGCTATCATGTTTAATGCCAAATACTTATTTCATAGATATCTTTTAGGGGTGTTTTGTGTTTTTAAATTGCTTTTAGCGATTTTTTTTTCATTTTAGTGCTTTTTATTCTTTTAAGGGAGTTTGTTGCTTTAAAAATATTTTCCGCTTGTTTTTGGTGTTTTCCTAAAATTAGTTTTCTTGCATTTTCGCATAAGCGTTATTATTAATTTTGGTGATTTTTTTATTATTTAGCGGTTTTTTCATTTTGACGTTTTTGTTATTTATTTATTTATTTATTTATTTATTTTAATAGAATTCTATACACAAGACTAAGAGTCTCTTGTTGCAGTATAGAATGCTTAGTTACAAATAAAATTTATTTAATTTTTTTTTTTATGTGTAATTTTTTGGTTATGGAGCATTTGGCGATTTAGATTTAGATAATATTTTTTTAGAATAGGAAGGTGGAAACGTGTAGCCCCCATCCCTTACCGACAAAGTACTTATTAATTTCCTCACACCGGCACATTTAAAAGGTTTTCCAATAAGACTGATATAATTTCTTTAAAAAAAAACACACGCTTATTGTTAAGGAAATTCAAAAGTTTTTTATTTAATGTGAAGTACAATCGATACAATTAAGTTCTAAATAAAACGTCATTCAAATGGCCTCCACGACTTCTTATGTAGGAACGAATTCGATGAACCCAATTCACGAGCAATTATCCACTACATCAAGTCGTATGTCATGACTGGCACGTTCAATATTGACTTGTAAAGCTTGAAGAGAGTCTGGTTTATTTCGGAAGACCAATGACTTCAAATAACCCCACAAGAAATAGTCTAATGGTGTTAAATCACGACTTATTGAAGGAAATTAAATATCACAATGTCTTGAAATAATCGAATCTCCAAACTTTTCTCGCAATAATTCAATTGTTTATTTGCTGTGTGGCTACGTGCCCCGTCTTGTTGGATCCAAATGTTCTCAAGATAAACTTCTTCCAATTTCGGCCATAAAAGGTGGGTTATCATCGATCTATACCGCTCTGCATTTACAGCAACGGTGTTACCAGCTTTATATCGAAAGAAGTACGGACCGATGATTCCACCAGATCAAAAACCACACCAAACTGTCAATTTAGGTAAATGTGATGGTTTTTAATGAATAATTTGTGGAATTTCTTCGGTTTTTTTACTCAGATGAAAGTGAGCTTTATTGGAGGAGATGATTTTCTTAAAAAAATCGTTATCGTTTTCAAGTTGTTCCAAGACCAAATCAGCAACGTTGTTCTTGCGTATATCTCTCCATGATGAAATTGTAAACCCTGAATACAATACAATGAAAAATAAAAGACATATTACAAATGGCCGAAATGTCACTTCAAAATCATATCATCCCTATTGGAAAACCTTATACAATACAGTTACAAATAAATATTATAAGCGATTTTTTCTTACGATTCTTTCTTTGTTTGAAAGTTTTGCTTGTTGAGACCAAACTAATATTTTTTGCAAAATCGGGAAAAAGATTTGTACGCCTGCAATATTGATTTTCGCATAACTAGTCCGTGAACTGATTCTCGAAGTATTCTTTTTCTTGGAAAATATATTTTCGGTCTTTGATTGAAATCGTTTTTGTTTTTTAAAATTGTGAATTTTTTTAAATAAAAGAACAAAGTTAAATGAGCAAAGCACACCCGCCGTTGCAGCCACTTTTCTATGTACATTTTTTTTATTGTTAAAAGCAAATTTTATTCATTAATTTGATTATTACAAACTCACGTTAAGGTTTTAAAAAAAGATTTTCCTTTTTAAGTCAGATATTTTTCTATTTTCATTGTGCGTTACCATTTATGAAAAAAAGGAGAGAAGAAAAAAAAACAAGAGCTTTTTTAATAAAAAGAAAAAAAAGCATAACAAAACGTTTCAAAAGCAACAAGTTGCTGGCTGTGCTTCGCTAAAGAAAAGTCCAAAACAACTTTATTATGTTCATCCTTTTTGTGTTGAATGTGTGTGTGTCTGATGATGGTTTATATTTTTACTACACTCTTCCGTTGTTATACACAACGGATTTCCGGTCTGCATAAGAAAATGAATAAATTAAATGAGAGGAAAAGCATTAATATTAATAAATTGAATAAAAGTGAATAAATAAATATATGTATGTGTGTGTGTGTGTAAATAAAAGGCATTGAAATTTTTCCTATATATTTTTCTAACATTTTTTTTATTTTTAAAATTTATTTGTTTTATGCAATTTTAAGTGGGATCCCATAAAACACGCACAAATATAATTATTGAATTAATTTAAAGATAATAATATTTAAATTGTTTATTATTTTAGCTGTAAAAACGGATGTCGCTTTTTTCTGTCATATATTTTTTTTTTTTTTTGTTTTGTTTTTAGATAATTTTATTGTAATAATCAACAATTTGCAAGTTTATTATTGTTCATGTAAATTATTTAGAATGCTAAAACAATTGAATTTTTGAATGTTTAATGTAAATCGTGAATAAAATTTTCATGTGCAATAGAGCATGAAAATTTGTGTTTAGCATATCCATGACTTAACGCCAATATAATGAATATGAAAGCGAAATGATTTGCGATATTGATTTATTGTCAATATAAGATAAACTAGTTAGTACAATCAATGGCCAACACAAGCGACTGTATTCTAGATGTAAATAATTTCTTTCCCATGGGCTAAACTTATTTATTGAGCTCTTTTCCGTTTTGTTTCTTTAACATTCCTACAATTCTCTCATATCCAAAAATATAAATGCAAAACTTATGCATGTTCTAATGTTTTGTGTGCTTATCGTACATGCGGGAGCAATACGTGTGCATGGATTAGTAGCAACTTTAAACGTTTATAGCTCCCAAAATGCTGAATCCACAACAATGAAAAATATATCGTTCACTTCTGTGAATAAATATTTTTAATTTAGTACAAGTTTTATCTAAATCGAAAGAATACTGTAGCCACAAAATCTATCACAAAAATAGTCTTATCTATTAATTATAAAAATATTATAATTTTTTTTCGAATATTTTGAAAGGGGACATTTTGTTGATGCCAAATCATCAGTAGAACTGCAATTTCATTACAAGTTGATTTGGATTAGTAGCACAGGAGTGTCCCTTCCCCGTATAAAATTGGTAAACGTACAATAAAATTAAAATTGTACATAAAACTAATTTGTTTAGCGAATTTTGCAAAAAAAAAAAATTCACCAACAAATTTCCGAAATTTTATGAGTTTTGTGAAATATTTTTGAAAAAATTTTACATAATTTAAGAGCAAGCCAAAGTTGGTTTAAAATTTTCTTTTTTTATCACTTATGTCTATTTTGCAGTTAAGGTTTGCTGTGAGTCATCAGCATATTAAGATTGTAAAATAACAATTTGATATGTGAAGTTCAAATTTTGGGATTATTTTAATGAATATTGATTTTTTCGACTTGTGTTTAAACGTAGTTCAGGTTCCTCCTCTCCCCCTTTTTCACATTATTTTAGTGAACCGTCATAGGAAGTTCAGTATTTCTTAGAATTAAGTTAAAAAATGGTTTAAATTTTTAAAGTTTTGACTGATTTTTAGCGATTAAAAGCCTTTTGCCACTGACATGGTGTTGGTTGTCGGCAAAAAAGTTAATTTTAAAAGCACTTATGTATCTTTTTTACAAGTTTTTTTTTGGTCGAATGCTCTTTTCTTTTATTTAATTAATTCATTTGGTTTACAAAATGTTCATTGTATGTATATTCAAATATAAAAAGGCAATTAACTACAAAAGTCAAGCTTTAAAATTTTTTTATTATTTTTGCCGTGGTTGATGTTAACAGTTTCATCTAAAAAGAACTTCTTGTCTGTGCATTTGCTTACTTGAAGAAAAAAAGCTAGATGACCGTTAGCCAAAATATATACGATCGTACCGTACATCTGCATATGTGTTAGTACATATGTATTCCAGTACATAAGGCAAAAACAATATAAAAAAATTATTTACAAAAAAAAAGAAAATAAGAGAAAAAAAATATATGTATGTATATGATTGTATGTATATGTGAAGAATTTATGATTTACATGAAATGAGAATAAAAAGAAGAGATACATTGTGTACATATTTGTTATGAACGGCGGCAACATTCCCCCACCCGTAAGCGAGTCAAGGGTCACGAGCTTGCTCACGATCATTGCCAACGTTCAAAACAGCCACTTTAGTTGCTGGTCTCTGCATCACTCCGAATTGTGTCTTTACAGTTACCCTTCGCACCTGGCCATCTCCTGCGATCACCGTGTTGACAACTATGCCTTTAGGCCAGCATCTTCGCGGAAGGTTTTCATCTACAATGACTACAATGGCGCCAATCGATATTGGTGGTACTTTAGTAAACCATTTGTTTCTGCGACATATAATTGGAATGTATTCCTTTAGCCAGCGTTTCCAGAAGTGGTTGGCAAACGACTGCGTTTGATGCCAACGTTGGCGTAAGCTTTCGTTGGTGTCGAAAAACGGTTTGTAACCATCACAAGATCCAAGCAATAGGTGATTTGGAGTTATAGCGTCATCATCTTCGTGTTCAACGGAAACGAACGTCAAGGGTCGAGAGTTGATTATCGACTCTATCTCACACATTGCACTTTTCAGCGTTTCGTCGTTGAAATTAGCGGTAGGGTATAAGATGTATAGAACATTTTTGATAGACCTAATTAGTCTCTCCCATGCCCCGCCCATGTGGGGCGCAGATGGTGGGTTAAATATCCATTTGGTTTTATCAAAAGTTGACGAGAAGTTTGAAAGGTCTAATTTGTTTACTTTTTCGGAAAGAATTTTCTCTGCCCCTTTGAAGTTCGTGCCATTATCTGTATAAATTTCGCGGGGTATACCACGCCTGGCAACAAAATTCCGTATGCGAGATTTCGATGTGGACAGCACGAATCGTCAAGCAGGTAAAGATCACTCCCCACCTTTTTTCACGCCTTCGTCCGATCGAAACTATAAAAGGCCCGAAGTAGTCGATCCCGACATATGTGAAAGGGCGTTGGAACGCACCCAAGCGAGCGGCTGGCAGACGTGCCATTTGGGGTGGCTTTGGTACACATGCTTTATTTTTTTTAAGTTTTTTAAATATGGGAACTTCTTGGAAATTTCAGAAAAGTCAATAGACTGAGATGGCAACTCTAGCTGTTGGACCGTGTGAACATTTGAAAGCGTAAACCTTTTGTTGGTGCATATGTTGGATACTTCTAATGAAGTTCTTATGGAATTATTTTCCGTACGAGTTGTTCCGCCTGTCCACTGTAAACATAAAGGGTCGGGTGTGCCATCAAGTGGATGACTACGGAAAACGCTTTCATCAACTAAGGTGACGGAGGACCCTTCGTCTAGAAAAGCAAAGGTGTTAATAATGTCATTTTTCAAATGGATGCGGATTGGCAATATTCGAAAGAATGGGTTATCATCACCATTAATATGGTGTGCATTAATTTGTGCGTTCCGCTGTGTGTTAAATGGTTCATTTCTACTTACAGTCTGTGACGCCACCTGATCTCTCAACTCGTTATGTAGAAGTGGATGATGATTGTATGTGCAACCTGAAACACCACATACCTGACTTTTGTGACATTTGCCTTTGTGTTGGTTTAGACACTGACGGCATAAATTATTTGCTTTCACGACGTCCCATTTTTGATTCAGTTGTAAACTCCGAAACTTATCGCACTGATGTATTTTGTGAGTGTTAATTTTACAAACAGTGCATGTGCTGTTGTCATTGGATTTTACCTGTATGTGTGTGTTTATAGAGGCATTGCCTTTGCTAAAATTTGGTGTTACTACTGTGCTGGCTGCTTCAGCAATTTGATAGAGCCAGGTACTAAATAATTTTATAATGGGAATTCGTTCATCCTTCTGACACATCGCCCAGCTAAGTTTATACTGATTTGGGAGCTTTTCAACCAGTTCCTTCACTAGCATCGGGTTATTTAGGTGTGACTGTAGCCCACATGACTCAATGGTTGCGCATATGTTCTGCACGCTTAAGGCGAATTCAATAACTGACTCGAGCTTGTCTCGGTGACATGACATTCCCCTTGCTTTATTTATTACGCGTTCTAAAATATGTTCTGGTCGACCGAAACAGAGGCGGAGCGTTTGAATAATGTCTGGTACAAGTGCGGGTAAAAGCAGTTTACTCTTAACTACTTCTCTAGCTTTGCCTTTTAAGCAGTTTTGTAGCCGAATTAAATTTTCTGCATTAGAAAATCCGGCAATTGCTGTAGTACTCTCGAAACTGTTGATAAAGATTGGCCAGTCCTCTGGGTCGCCATTGAACAGCGGAAGTTCACGCGGTATTAAGCGTCTGGCGGCCATTTGTGATGATGTAGGGCAACACTCTTATGTAGTAAATGCATGCTGATTGTTGGAGATATTGAATCCCGATGTTGTAGTTTGCTGATTCGAATTAGTTTCGTATGGATTAATTTCATCAATAAATTGGTGGTCGCTTTGGGATAATATTTTATATTTGCGCTCTAAAAATTCTTCATTCATTTTCCTTTCTTCTTCTAAACGTTGCAGCTGTAACATTTTTTGCTTTTGAATTATTTGCGGGCTAGGATTTATTTGCAATACTTGCTGCTTCAAATTACCAGCTGTTGTTTGTTGTGTTGTGAAAGGGTACATCGGTGTGGATGTGTTAAAAATTGTTGTTGTTGATGACGGAAAACTTTTAGGTGCAGTTACAGATGTCGTCATTATATTTGGTCCACTACTGCTATAAATTTGCGAACTTATTGTAGTTGCTGTTGAGAGTGGCCCAACTGTTGCAGGAACCGCCCTCATTGGGAATGATACCCCAGGAATATTATTATCTATGGAAGTTACTGCAAGCGTTTTAGTTGCTGTCTGTGGTGTAACAATGGGTGATGACGATGAGTTTGCAGGAGCCATAAGTCCAGGCTTATGAATTGTGGCAGTAGCGGCAGGTGCTGTGTGTTCGCATAAATCGCAGTTCCAGCTATAATCCGCCACTCCACTGTCAACTCCAACACAAGTGTAATGGTACCACTTGTCACATTTATCGCACATTACCATTTCATTGTTATCAACTTGGTCACATTTTCCGCAATTGTAGCCAGTACCAGTAGTTTCGTCTTCCATGTTTTGAAAATTTCCAGTTCTTTTTCAAGTTTAGGACAATTCAATTTTCAAAGACGAATAATAAAAAATTTTAAAGAATTGTTGGTTGTCGGCAAAAAAGTTAATTTTAAAAGCACCTATGTATCTTTTTTACAAGTTTTTTTTGGTCGAATGCTCTTTTCTTTTATTTAATTAATTCATTTGGTTTACAAAATGTTCATTGCATGTATATTCAAATATAAAAAGGCAATTAACTACAAAAGTCAAGCTTTAAAATTTTTTTATTATTTTTGCCGTGGTTGATGTTAACAGTTTCATCTAAAAAGAACTTCTTGTCTGTGCATTTGCTTACTTGAAGAAAAAAAGCTAGATGACCGTTAGCCAAAATATATACGATCGTACCGTACATCTGCATATGTGTTAGTACATATGTATTCCAGTACATAAGGCAAAAACAATATAAAAAAATTATTTACAAAAAAAAAGAAAATAAGAGAAAAAAAATATCTGTATGTATATGATTGTATGTATATGTGAAGAATTTATGATTTACATGAAATGAGAATAAAAAGAAGAGATACATATGTGTACATATTTGTTATGAACGGCGGCAACACATGGTTTTAACGTTAAATCCAACTGATAAATTCTGGTTTGTTTTATAAAATGCAACCTTGTATTCACTGTGATACATTCAGTGCGGCCAAGTTAAAACGGACTGGGAAACAGCTGATAACCTTTATGTCAGCTAATAAGAATATATTCCCAGTGGCGCAATTTTTGAGGCCTTCATTTATAAGACCTCCGTAAGGCCTTCCTAGAGCTTCTTTTAGATTTTTGTACTCATGCTCGCTTGCCTTCTCACGAAGGCATTATGGAAGGCCTACCAACTCCCTTCTAAAAATGTAGTGTTTAATATAGGTATGTATACATCACTGATCGTCAAACTAGCCCCTAGGGGCCGAGCACCAATCTTCACATACACAACACGAACCAAACAGAAAAGACAAACTAAAATACGAAGAATACTCATTTGTATGATAGCAGTCATTGAATGAGTTTCTTTGTCGCTTTATTTTAGAATTTGCAACAACAAAACACAAGCAAAAAAGGGCAAGAAAATATTTAATTTTTTTTTTAGTCTCTTTATTTGTTATTCATACTACACTGTGAATATTTTAATTTCTCAGGATGTGGAATGTTGAGTGGGAAGAAGATTTTTTGTATATATATTTTTTAATGGAAAATTTTTTTAATTATGTCAATTCATTCATTCGTTCATTCTTTCGTCCATAAACACGCTAAGCCAATCCAGTGTGTATGCATACAAACTTTTAATATGATGTTTGGCTACAGTAAAAAATAAATGTAACAATCAATTTCTACAAGTGTAAAATCACCAATACATTGATATTTCCTACATGTTCTCTTTGTGACAAAGGCTGGTATATGTACATCAATAAATAAATAAATAGTTAACCCTGAAATTCAATAATACAATAATCACTATTTTGTAGAGTTTATATTTTGGCACTTTCATGGGTTTTCTAAAGGTAATTTAAAAAGAAATTTGTGACTGAATAAGGCCTTCTATCAGGCCTGTGTATGAAGGGAAATTAGAACGTCTTGGCTGGCTAGGACATCGTGTGTAAAAAATCTACGAGTATGGAATGGGGCAAGAGGCCACTTAAGGCCTTCCAGAAGTCCTTATTTAGTGCTTAGTGCTTCTTTCCGCCGCTGGGTTAAAACGTGCATATACACAAGCATACAAACAAAAACATCTATTGTACAGTTTGTCAAATAAGTGTTATGAAAGGTCGAACAAATATAATCACTTCAACGCCATATTTATTTTATTTTGCATAAATTTATTAAACAGCCTGAATGTTAATACCTGATTTTAATAATTTTGTAGTGTGAACGCAAAATCACATGTTTATGGTTTTAATTTTAACTCCTGTACTTCGTTTCTGTAACTTGTGAAAGATTCTCACATCAAAAAAAAAAAAAAATACATGAATTTGGCACCCAATCTGTTGTAGGATGACTCATATAATATTAGTGGGATTTTTAAAATATGAAAATTTAAATTTTTTTCTACTCATCCTGTTTTTCACAAAATGTAAATAAACTTTTCGATGCGAGAAACTCTCACATTCATTACAGAAACGAGGTACTGGTTTTAAAATTCAGTGTGAAGATACTATAAGTAGAGTTTGAAGCTTTAGTATTTATGTGTGTTGGAATATGAAATAATTAGATGCAGAAAATTTGAACACGAACATTGCTGGTAAAAATAAGTTCTTGAATTCTTTTCTAAAAAATTGGCTTAAAAGTCCCATAATTGTGTGCTAAAGACGTAGAACTTTTACTCCCCCCCAAAAAGAATGATAATGTTGATACAAGTTTTTTATCGGAGGTCGCACGGTATCAGTTACTAAAAACTAGTTGTTTTTTCTATGTTACGCAGTATTAAAAATAATAACAAAATTAACCCTAAAACACATTTCGAGTTTTCAGAAATCATTGTTCGTGTTGAGTTTGAAGCTTGGGTGTATTTAAGAATTTTTAATAGAATTTTTCAACGACATTTTAGCGCGTTATTTTGCCATTGAAGGCAAGTTTTTTTTGCTTCTCTTATAAGAAGGGGACTAAAAGACCCATACAGCGAAAAGGTAGTGGCTTACAATGTTTCACGGATTTGTTCATCATGGTGCTCTACAGCAAAATGGCAAAGATTTCTTTATACTTTTTTTATATATTATTTTATAGCGCAAGGATAACCATAATTACAAAATTTCTTTATCAGATCAATTTTGAGAAATTTTTAAATAATTTAAATTTACTGCAAGATGTAAACATTCTATTATATTATTGTTGCCTTTTACTCGAATTAGTAAACTTTGTAAACTTTTTTCTCGAATTTAAACATAAAAACCGTATACGAATTAATGAGCATGAAGATAAATTATAAAGCCTAGACAAGAACCATGAGTTTTACATGACTCTGTTAGACATTCCCCTTATCTATTTTTTATTTTTTCTTTTTAATTTAAAAATATAATAAATATTAAATTTTCAATAAAAGAAACTTATATTTTATACATCTAAGACAGTCATGTAAAACTGTCAACAGATCTCTGTTAAATCCTCTGATGGCTCGTGTCCAGGGATTAAAATTATAAAATTCAATTTGATGCACATTAAGATTTCAATCATAAGCTTTTTCAAGCAAATGTCTACTTGGCCTAGAGAATAAAAATATTCCATAAAAACTATCGCTGTAGTGCAAAGTATTTTCGAGAAGTTGTATATCAAAGATTTTTTCCAAAACTTTTGATGATTAACAAAAACCCGCAAAGTTTTTTAATTCAAGAAATAGATCCTTGAATTATTGTTGGTTTTGATTTTTTCGTATACATTTTTGTTTTTTTCTTAATTTATTACCAAAGAAAAACGTTCCTCATAATTGAAAACGGATTTCAAGCAAATTCATTTATAATAAAACTTTATTTATTTTGTTGTTTCCTGCTTTCTCGCTCGCTCTCTCTCTCTCTCTCTCTCTTTCTTACACCACAAACAAATTGTGCTTTTTTTTATTCCGCAAAACCACAAAATAATCGCTTAAAAGAAAATATGTTCTCCTTTTTCCAGTTGTTTGAACAGCATTTAACGCATAATACAATTTTAGTTAAGCATGAGCAGAAAAAAACTTTAATACTTAAAGCACATAAGCAAACTTACACAATAAATTTATAACACTGTGCAACAAAATTCGGTGGGTGGATGGGTCCTTTTAATGACACATGATTATCATTAAATGTTTGTAGGAAATATGTTTCACTATTTGCAACAGAAAAAAAAACTGAAATTTAAAATTCTGTGAAAATAAATTCAAACTGCTGAAGAAGCTATTTTAGCGGTTTATATATTTTATTGACTTTCAAACTGACATGTTTTATTTATTTATTTTTTTTTTTCTTGGAATAACTATTCCATCTCTGCTAAACTCAATTGAGTTATTTTTCAGGAAAATAGTTTGTTAAACAGAAAGAAGCAATAAAATTTGTATTTATCAGGGTGTTAACATACATATGTAGAAATAGGTGTGAGTGTATGTGTTAGTGTATGTTGAAACTATTTACTTATGTATGTATGTTAGTATGAATAGTATAAATTTATATGTATACCTTTTTGTATGATTCCAAACAATGAATACGAAAAATTCATTTATATTCAAAACATGACTTTCTTGCTTAAAGGATGTGAAATTTATCACAATTTTATACGAACACAACAACCCATGCACACATACATACATATAAATGTACAAATATTTGTGGTTTTCATTAAGCAAAACTTGTGTATTAAAACAACTTTTTCTAGAAGACTTAAAATATTTTATTATTGTCACTGTGGTTTGGATGTAAGAAACAGTGCTCATAAAACTTTTTCATAAACACAAGATTCAAACAAAAATAAATTTGAAAAACCGGTCTTATAACGCGAAATAAAGTGTTAAAAACAAATCACATGAGAGGGTCGATGAATCTTAAACTGTGACAATGACATTCTATTTTTTTCACTACGCTGTTGGTGTATGCGTCCGTCTGTCTGTTGCAGACTTTTATCTTAAGAACCATAAGAAATATAGCACCAAATGGCTGACAGATAGTAGTAACTACGAGTATACGAGTAAAAGGTGTGCCAAAACGAGCAATAACATTCTCATATTGTATTGTTTATTATAAGTCAGATAATAGGAAACATACTGTAATTGATATACATTTGTATATGGTTATAGTCATAACATACCATCATAAACAGATATATAGGGTATTTTTTATAGAGTGTCACAACTTTGAGTTGGCATCACTGCTTTATTTGAGCACCGATTGATTTGAGCACAGCTGATGGTTGCTTTTTGTTTAGTTTGCTTTGAAATTTCATTGTGAATTGATTCACACCATAGCAACGGGTGCAAATTGTTGAAATTTTTAATCAAAATAATTGTTCTATTCGTCCAACTCACGTACAGCGGGCGCTACAATTGATTTACTCAAAGAAACTTTTGATGAAAAAATAATTTCACGTAATGGCCCAATTAATTAGCCACCAAGATCGTGTGATTTAAACCCTTAAATTAGATAATTTTCTTTGGGGTTACGTTAAGTCACTTATCTACGTCGATAAACCACAAATAATTGAATACCTGGAAATCAAAATTCGAAGAGTTATTGGCTAAATACGTCATTAAACATTAATTTCATAAAATTTTCTTTCCAATAAAGCCTGTTTCATTGATATTAAAAATATATTTCCTTGTCTTATTATGATTTAAACTTGTGTCACTCTATAAAAAAACACCCTTTACATATTTTATAAATATAATACTGCATAATATGATCCAACTTTATGCATAATTAATCCGCACACAAATACAAATTTGAAAATAAGGCTAAGTTCCTATCCAAAATATTTCTTCCGTAAAAAGTGCTGAGATCAAAATAAGGACCAAGTGCTTGATAGGTACAATTCCATCTCATTTCTACGCAACCTATAACCTTGGCAGTATATTTCCAAGAATTCTTTCCAATATTAGAAAGACAAAAAAATTTTGCCAACCTTACAGGTTGCCTAGAAATGAGATGGAATTGTACATATCAAGAACTTGGTCCTTCTTTTGATCTCAGTAGTTTTTACGGCCGAAATAATTTGGATTGCAACTTGGCCTTATTTTCACATTTGTGGTTTTGTGCGGGTCTCACTTCTTTTTTCTAAGTTGTTTTTGTATAAATATTTATGTGTATTGCTTATCTGAGCCTACCTGTGTACGAAATTTCAGCTTTCTAGCTATACTGGAAGTGCCCTATACAAAGAAGGGGCACCATAGTCGCCCCAGATAGAAAGTGCCCGTTTAAAAATAATTTTCGTTAATTTGTTATCAAGACCTTCTGTGTACCAAATTTAAGCTTTGTAGCTACACTGGAAGAGTCCCTTACAAAGGATGGGCATGATTGTCCCCCAGATGAAAAGTGCCCGTTAAAAAATCATTTTCGTTAATTTCTTATCAGGACCTACCTGTGTACCAAATTCAAGCTTTCTAGCTATACTGTAAGTGCCCCTTACTAAGAAGGGGCACCCAGGTCCCCCTGGGAGGAAAGTGCCCGTTTTCATTTTTCTGGTTAATTTCTCACCAAGACCTATCTGTGTACCGAGTTTCAGATTACTAGCTATACTGGAAGTGCCCAATAATATTGATGAGTGAGTCAGTGAGTGAATATGTACTAAAATATGGACTTTTCACACCTTAATATCTCGGGAAGCCTTTATGGTAGAACTTTCAAATTTAACCTGTGAGGTCACATCTGTGGGGAGACCTTATGTTTCAAGTTTGATTATATTATGATCAGGGGGAGCAAAGTTATGACGGGGGTAAAAACAGGTCGAATAGTTTGTATTTGTATTTTTATTAAATATATGCTTCTCCAATACAACAAGACATAATATCTTATAAATTATAGTATTAGAGTCAGACAAGTTACATTAGGCGTGTGACAAAAGGTGAACATTAAATTAAAAATAACTAAAAAATAAATATATAACATCAACAAGTTAAATGTATGTTAAGATATTAAAAAATTTAGTTTAACGAAACGATTGACACAGTAAATTTTTAAATTTAATTCCGTTGCTAGTATTTTGCAAATTGGGAGAAAGTTGGTTCCAGAGACGAATTGTTAATATATAAAACTGTCTCTCAGATGCCGTGTCATTATGCCGAAATTGGATAATGCCATTTCCTCTCGATGATCTTGTAAACTGTAAGCGGTCATAAAGGTATTTTGGTTTTTTCGTCATGATAATTTTATGTATCAGGACAAGGTTTTTAAGTATTAGATAATAATTAAGTGAAATATTAAAAATACGGCTGGAGTATTGCGATATGTGATCAAACCTTTTTTGACCATAAATGTAGCGTATAACGTTATTAAAAGTTGTTTTAAGTTTCAAAGTGTCCTTCGAATTACAACCATAAAAAACCTCAGACGCATATAGTAAAGTTGGCAGTATATAAGTTTTAGCAAGTAATAGCCTTATTTTCAAAGGTCTGAAATACTGCGTAGCCCATAAACTCCTTAGCATGCTATATATCCTACCACAGGACTGATTAACATGATCAGACCAGGTTAAAGTACTGTTGAAAATTACACCAAGGTTTCTGGCAGAGTTAACTATATCAATTTTAGTACCTCCAAGGAAAATGACAATGTCATACTCAATTTTGACTGATTTTTTACATATTATTAAACATTTGGACTTTTTAGGGTTAAGACGAAGGCCATTTGCTGATGCCCAAAGAAAAATGCTATTTAAATCAATATTAAGATTACTAACATTAGAGCTAATGGAAGTCATAAGACTACTAAGGTAAATTTGAATATCATCAGCATACATTTGTATACTGGAATATCTAAGTTGTTGTGGTATATCATTTGCGTACAGTGAGAACAAGAATGGTCCAAGAACAGAGCCCTGCGGAACACCTCTTACCACCCGTAAAGGATATGAAACAAGACCATCACATGATACACTTTGTACTCTATCTGTTAAATAAGATGATATTAATTTAACAGCAGTTGTAGAAAAATTGAAAATTTTTGTTAGCTTCAAGCACAGTATTGAGTGGTGAACCGTATCAAAAGTTTTTGAGTGGTCAAGTAATACCAAAAATGATATTTTCCCAGTATCTAGGTTATCCCTAATCTCTTCAACAACATCAGTTAGGACAGTTACACAGCTATGATGAGGTCTGAAGCCTGATTGACGATCAGTTAATAACTTTTTGGTATTTACATATTCATAGATTTGTTTCTGCAAAATATGCTCAAGAACTTTGGAGAGGTAAGGTAGAATTGAAATAGGGCGATATTCGCTGTCTGTCTTTGGGACGGGGATTACTTTGGCATATTTTCATTCTATCGGGAATGTACTTGTGGTAATAGCAGTATTATATAAATGTACAATAGAACGTACTATCCAGGGTAAAATTAATTTTATGAATCTAGGATTGATATCATCCAAGCCAATAGCATTAGATTTAACTTTACTAAATCCTTCTGCAACATCAGCTACTGTTATACATTTAAAATTGAATTTTTCACTCGAGGCATCATATGATGGGACTCGATCATAAAAACTAGGGTCCGCTGAGGGCATGGGAATATTGACAAAAGTTTCATTTAGCCTATTGACATCAACATCAATACGACAATTCTTTGTCTTACCAATACCAATGTCCCGTATTTGCTTCCACGTCTTATTGGTCTCAACTGCATTATTAAATTTATTTGAATAGTAGGCACATTTTTCGCATTTAATTTTTGAAACTACAGCTTTCCTAGCCAAGCGATACTGCTCGTGATACTCAGGTATTTCGGTATCTCTTCCATAATTGGTAAATACTATCACGACGTTGTATTAGTAGCTTAATATCATCAGTGAAACATGGTCGGGCTCTGGCTCTTATAGTTTTGTTTCTGATCGGAATATGCTTGTTATATAACTCTAAAATAAGAGTGTTTAGCAAATGAACAAGTGTTCATTAACCGAAGGCAAGAAACAGTGATTTTTTCGTGATGCATTGAACGCTCTTGGATCTCATGTCGTTTGGTATCATCCCCAATATCGTTTGTTCACGTACCTACTCATCCAAAAATGGGCCTCATCGCTGGAGAGTATTTTTCGATTAATTTTATTGTCAGTTGCCAATAACCATTTTGATAAAATAATTTTATTAGTTGTACGTGTTGTTGAGTGCTATTTCCGTCCATGGTGATTTCGCAAAACATATTGAATAATTGACAACTAATTTGTCATATGTAGCTTCAAGTCAAACTGCGATAGTCGTCCCTATTGGAAGATCCTTTAATTGTATGCTTCAGACGATAAGAAAATTGAGATACTAAGGTAATAATTACGGGCTATTTTATACCCCCACCAGCCAACATTCTCGTAACGCTTTTTACAAAAATTCCACGACGTAACAAGTCTTTAACTAACGCCCTTTTATCTTAACCACGGAGCTCATGTATTCTTGCTAATAATTTGCGGTCACTTTCATCTAGTACAGCCACAAGGGGCTTAGCCAGGTCGTAAACCTGAACCCAAAAACAAAACCAAATTGCCAAGGAGTCTATACCAACAGTGAAAACCCCGAAATAACAAGAAACTATTAAAACTAATGGCTCGATTATGGACGGCAACTGAAGCTCTGTTGCTTTGCCAATTGCTGAAAATTATAATACGGATGGCAACAATTAATTTTCAGAACACAACTGAAGATCGGTTGCCATCCATAATCGAGTTATAAATAAAAAAAAATACACAATATAATGTTTATATACCGCCTTTACGTCTAGTACGTAGTCGAAATACGTCACCCGTAAAGGCCGTGCTTCACTATCCTACACAATCGTACGATTCATTCACAGGAAAATCTTGCAAAAATCTGACCGACTTTAAAAAATCGTTTCAAAATGGTGTTGTAGGTGCCACACTATCATACAAATCCAATGCCAAAACATCTGGTTGACAATAAATACTCCTCTGATCGCATGAAAACTATCATTTTATGAAAATTTTCATAAAATTTTACAAATCGCACGACTTTCCAAAAAATCTGTCACACAGTTGCATTTTTAGTCCACATGTCATATTTTGCAAATCGCGCGACTGTGTAGGATAGTGCGGCACGGCCTTAATAAGTACCTCGTTTCTGTAACTTGTGAAAAGTTCTCACATCGAAAAAAATGTGAGTTTATACTTGTCGCCCAATCTTTTGTAGGCTGACTCACATAAAATTAGTAGGATTTTTATATGAGGCATCCTGCAAACCTAATAAATTTATGAAAATTTATATTTTTCTTCTCACTCATCCTATTTTTCACAGAATGATAATAAACTTTTCGAAGCGAGAAACTCTCACATTCGTTACAAAAACGAGGCACAGGCTGACGAAATACATGTTACGTTTAATAGAGGGTTTCGTTAAGCGAGGCTATACTGTATATGATATATTTTTTATTTTGATGATTTTCAATACCAGTTTAAGAGGACAAGTCCTTCTTGGACATCAGTCAAAAACCCAAGTCTCCAACTCTTCCTGGTGGCTTCGCAGAACCGATTTCACTAGCAGCCAGACGGACATGATTCAGTCACCTTCAAATCATACATATAACATTTGTATGTACTCGTAATCCATTTCTTTAAATAAACAGCTGATGTCTAAAGGATGCAGATGTATGTGTATACATACACGCCCCAGACAATTAAAAATTTCATATTTAATTAAACGAGTTGTTAACGAGTTGTTAAATTACACTGTCAACTGAATAGCAGCAAATAAATATTAATCATTTTACATGTCAGCTGAAAGTGCCAACAGTTTAAAGAGTTTTTAAAACAACAACAACAACAACAACAACAACAACAAACAGATAATTCATATATGCAGGAGTAAATAACACGCAGCACATTAATTTGAAAAGTTATTAAGAATAAATGTTTAAGTGTTGTTGTTAGAACAATAAAAGAAACAACAACGAAAAAACAAACAAAAATAAAAAGTTTTGTGTAAAAATAAGAGGCAATAAAGATTAAAGGATTTACATTTTTATGAACAAGAATTGTATATTTCTGAGAAAGTTTTGTAAATCTCAGGATGTGGTAGTGACATTTTCGTGCTATTCATGTTTTGTATTATTTTTAGAGCTGTGAAGTATAGAATGGCTGAGCCATTCAATATTACGATGGCAGGGCTCAAGGTCAAACAGGCAAATAGGATGACACATGAGCTTAACGGAAGTGGCCAAATCCCTATACGGAAGAATTTTTAACTAAATCTCATATTTTGAAAAGTTTATAACAAATTTCAAAAATACTTATTATGCAGTCAAAAGGTATATGCAGCTTGGTGGTCCTATTCAATGTCTTTATTTTTCGTGAAAGTCCTTTCGTTGACGAAAAAGAATTTGGTTTTTCAAAATCTCTTTTTAAATAAATGTAGTAGATACTGGAAAATTACACTTCTTTTGTAAATTATTTTTAAAAACGAAACAGGCATATTTTTGCGAATTTTCTGAAAATTCAATTTTGTGAAAATGTTACTCTTTCTGAGAAGTACTTTTTAAAAAGCACTTTTTTATATACTTTTTTAAGAAAGCGAGTCCTTAAAAGTCATTTTTTTAAATGGTACTTTTTTAAAAAAGCATATTTTTTAATGGTATTTTCTTTTAAAAGGTACTTTTTTTAAAAGATACTTTTTTAAAAAAGGTACTTTGTTTTAGAAGTTATTTATTTAAAGGTATTTTGTTTAAAAAGAGGTACTTTTTTTAAGCAAGTTACTTTTTTTAAAAGTTACTTTTTTTGAAGGTACCTTTTTTAAAAAGGCAATTTTTTTACCGGAGATAAAAGTTATTTTTTTAAAAGGTAATTTGTTTAAAATGGTACCTTTTTTTAAAAGATGTTTTTTAAAAACGGTAATTTTTTTAAAAGTTTTTTTTAAGGTATTTTGTTTAAAAAGGTAGTTTTTTAAGAGGTAATTTTTTTAAAAGGTAGTTTTTAAACAAGTTACTTTTTTTATAAGGTACTTTTTTTTAAAGGGACTTTTTTTAAAAAGTTAATTATCTATTTTAAAAAGGTACTTTTTTAAATAGGGAACTTTTTAACAGAGATATTTTTTTTATATATGATTTATTTAAAAGGTCCTTTTTTTAAAAAAATTACTTTTTAAAACATTAATTTAAAAAAAGTGCCATATGACAAGGGACTTTTTTATAAGATTTTCAAAGTATTAAAGTACTTTTTTTAAAAATTTTTTTGTTTTTAATTTTAATGTTTCTTAAAACGCATTTTAAAAAGATATGCACTTCTTTTACAAAGAAATTTTTTTTTATAAGAAGCTGATTTTCTTAAAAAATTCACTGTATTAAAAAGGTACATAATTTTTTTTAAAATGTACGATTTTTAAATACCTACTCTTTTAAAAAGAGCTACTATTTTCAATAAGTCAGCTTTTTTAGCAAATTTATTTTCTGAAAAAGTTATCATATTTTTTTAAACTAGGGTGGTGTTGGCTGAAGTGGTTAGCGCGTTGACTACTAAGCAAACAACTTGGGGCCTGGGTTCAAACCCTGGCCAGAGCAAGTCAACCAACATCATTAATTTCTCTAATGTACATTAGTGAGACATTGTTTTATTTGTTGTCGGACTATTTAAGTGATGAAGGCATAACACTGGTCACTAAAAAACAGTTCCGACAGCGATTGATGCTGTTCCAAGCTAATGTACACATCATCGTGCTCCTTCGTCGGTTAGCAGAAACATCGGCGAAGTAAAACAATTGATAAAATGCCTGCTAATATAGCTTAACATAGTTAATGCGTCCACTTAACACCGGAGGCGCCTCAACACTGCCTTAAAAATTAACATATCGCGGAAAGCAGAGTTGTGAAAGAATTAAGTCTTCTAAATTTTCAACATCTATCTTCTCTACTCTATCCCTCTCCCTAAGTTCCGGCACAGTGCACTGCATATGTAGGGGTCATCCCCTGAGTGCAGCTCCTAATTAAAAAAAAAAATATATCTATATAATTCCACTGGTACGACTGGTAATATCCTTAATATCCTTAAATTTAAATGAGACATGCAAAGACACGAATATGAATATATATCTCTTATATATTTCTTACAATTTTATTTGATCAACTGCCTATTTCTTTCGACATCGAGAAAACGGCAGTACTCGTAAATATAAATTTTCTAAAATTTCAAAAAATTATAATTAATGTTTGATATTTTTCTTTAAGGAAGTATTTTACAAAATTTAGTACATGTCTTTTTTTTTTTTTTTTTGAAGAATAGAAATTTTAAATAATTTGAAAAGATCATAAGAAATTTGCCATTTTTTCTTAATCAGTTAACAATACAAAAAAATAGCATGTTTTTTTTTAAATTTAAAATTCAGAAATTATGTTTTCTTAACACTCAAATGCTGACAAAAAGAATAATTTGAAAGAAAATAATCTTCATAACTTAAAGGTGAAAGCAAGCTAGAAATTTTGCTAAAACAGCTGGGGCAAAAAATTGCAGAATACAAATTTTAAATAAAACAATTTGAGACGAATTTTAAGTTGACGAACATTTAGCAAAATTCAAAAGTAAAAAAACCCAACTCCACAAGAGCTTATTTCGTTATTGTTTGTTTTTTTTTTTAATATTTTACAACCATTTTGTATTCCTTCTCTAACAACAGTATTATTCTTAAACGACCTTTTAAGAGTACAAGAAAATAAAAAAACATAAACAGAAACTGAAATTAAATTGTATAAATATAATAAATGATGTTTTATTATTTCCCTATTATACAGCAGCAACAACTGTGTTGTATTATCCCCTTCTGCTGCTGTTACTTTTAAGTTTATTTTTAATATTTTTATTATTTTTATTATTATGATTATTTTCCTTTGTGAAATAAATACTAAAAAGTATGTTGCGAAAAAACCCCGTCTGTTAACATGTAGTTTTAAAGATAGAGCCATTTTTTGTGCACTTTAACCATTTTTTTTTCTCTCGTTTTTTTAAATATTTTTTTTTCTTTGTAGAAAAACATCAGCAAAACCTTTCTGAAATAACAAGCAGCTTCTTTTCATCATCAACGTTCAGTGTTTCTTTTCTTTTTTTTTTTTTGTCTGTTTTTTATATTTCCACATAAAGTAGATGGAAAAAGGACATGCAACATACTTTTGACAAATTACACAAGTGTTAGTAGTATCCTTGTTAACAATATGTTAGAAGTGAAGGTGCTGCTTTGCTGTCCATATCCGTATACACACTTATGTATGTATGGATGTGCAGTGCAAGATAGAAGAAAAAAAAATTTAAGTAAATGAAAATATTACTTTAAAAATTATAAACGCAATTTACACAGCAAAGACAAACGCACAGGGATTTCACTTTTGTGTTTCCTTGTAGAAAAGTAGAGCAAGATGAGCAGTGAATAAAAGGACAAATAAAAAAAAAAGGAAAAGAATAGAAAACACTACAACATGTAACCTAGTTTCCGACCGAGAACGTTTTCATCTTAAAATGTCGCTTTAAAATTAATTAAGTGAAAGTTAAGTTAAGCGACAAAATTTGCTGTGAAAATTATTTAACATCTAAAAATTATTACTATTTATTGCAAATTAGATAATAAACGAACTAATTCTATCTATCACCTAGAGTATTACACTACAGTGAAAGCAACATAATGTTTCGTAATGCTGATGAAACAATTACATTAAAATAACGAAAAATGGTTGAGACATTTCATTACAGTGATGAAACTCTTACAGAAATGAATGAGATGGAACTTTTCTCCTTTAACATTTATGCTGTCACAAAACTGTACCAATTTTTACATCTGCGGCAGAATTTTAAAAGCTCCAGCAACGGAAAAAACAAATATCAATTATAAAAACGAAGACAGATCACCAAATAGAAATAAAAAATGTAAATTTAATTTAACGAACTTGTTAAACGAAATTATTGAAAGTTCTTCTAACTACTCGATTTTATATAACATTAAGATGCGGTTTATACAAGCCGAACGAGTGATTTGAGTGTAAATTTTGTATGGAAACCTTTAAAAAAAACTGAGTGCTTTTCATACAAAATTTACACTCAAATCACTCGTTCGGGTTGTATAAACCTCACCTTAAGCGCTATTTCCACATAACGGACGAAAGATTTGAGCAGAAAATTTATATGAAAAGCACTCAGTTTTTTGAGTGACTCCCATACATACATTTTTGTACTCAAACCATTCGTCCATTATGTGAAAATCGCACTTTAATGTAAAAGAAAGTAAATCTAAAAATAAAATGTACAAGAATTGATTCCGTAAGAAAGTCTTTCATCAATAACCATGTCATGTGTCATATACAGTTTGTCAAGTAAGTTGTTATAGAACAAAAACCGACGAACAAAAATACTAAAAAAAAGCAACTCAATGCAAGGAACTTGAAAACGGGATAATTTAAAATAAAACAATTGTGGCAAAAAGTAAACAAACTTCTATAAAACATTCAAAAAATGCAATGATTGCATTTATAAAGGGTGTTTTTTATAGAGCTATAGAACTTTTAGTTGACATGGGCTTTTTTAACTGGTGGTCAGCTGGCCAAGTGATTTATGTTTAGTTTGGTTTGGTTGTATGAACTGGCAGAATCATTGGTTCGTACTTTTTTAAAAACGATGCTGGTCAGAACGTTACAGCCAATGGTGACCACTATAAAGCCATGATTAATGATTTTTTCCTTCATTTCATTGAACAAACATGATGTGCAGGTGCTGCGGTTTCAACAAAACGGCGCTACATGTCATACAACTCGTGCCACAATTGATTTATTGAAACATTTAGTAACCGCATAGTTTCACGTTTCGGATCCGTGAATTGGCCTTTGGATGTTGGGATGTGGGGATATGTGAAGCCGGCTAGTCTAGGCGGATAAGACCGAAACGATTGTCCTCTTGGGGACAACATTCGCAGCGTTATTGCCGATATTTGGCCATAAATGTTGGAAAAAGTCATCGAAAATTGAACCTCCAGATTAGACTACAACCAACTCAGCCGTAATGGTCATATGCCAGTAGTCATATTTAAATTATAATGCCAGAGTACTATCTTTTGAATAAAGTAAAATTCATGTCAATTTAAAAAAAATCATCTTCGTTTTAATCCATTTCAAAGTTGTATACCTCTATAAGAAAACACTCTATATTATGGAAGCATGCAAACCTGATCGAACCCAAAAAATATTAATATCGTTCTATATATGAAACAGTTCTGGTATGATAATAACATGTTTTTTATTTTTGTGGCACTTTTAGTTTTGACAATTTGCAACCGATTTTCTAAAAATTTTTAGGGGACTAAATTCCAAGCAAAGGTTTTTTTTTTAGAAGAATAATTAAAATCGATCTTAGAATGGAGAACTTGTGTGATAATCAACACTTCAGGGCAATGATTTTAACAGAAAAAAATTGTATGGAATTAAACTGCAAGCAAACTGTGTGATCGATCGTGTTTTCAGGCGATCAGTCAATGCTTCCAGATTTTCACAAAATCATTATGGAAAGTATACACGGAATGACAAATCCAAAAATAACCTCCTCGATTTAAGAGAACAACGTAAGAAGAGCAAGCACATTTTTGCAAGCACTTACTTAACAAACTGTACATGTATATAAATTGAATTTTGCGAGAAAAGTTTGGAGATTCGATTATTTCAAGAAATTGTGATATTGAATGGCCTCCAAGAAGTCGTGATTTAACACCATTAGACTATTTCTTGTGGGGTTATTTGAAGTCATTGATCTTTCGAAATAAACCAGTCTCTCTTAAAGCTTTACAAGTCAATATTAAACGTGCCATTCATGACATACGACTTGATTTTTTTTTTTTTTTATTATTTATTGAATCTTTAATTATAGATTAAATTATCAATAAGTTTTTCAAATCTTAAATATAAAAAATATTAAATGTAAGTTTAGCCAATGCTAAACAAAATTTTTAATTTCAACGGTTGACTTGATTTAGTGGATAAATTGCTCGTGAATTGGGTTCATCGAATTCGTTCCTACATAAGAAGCCGCCGTGGAGGCAATTTGAATGACGTTTTATTTAGAACTTAATTGTATCGATTGTACTTCACATTAAATAAAAATCTTCCGAATTTCCTTAACAATAAGTGTCTGTTTTTTTTAAAGAAATCACATCAGTCTTATTGGAAAACCTTTTAGAAATCATTATAACCTCAAAAAAAAGAAAAATCACCAGCATGTGTTTATAACAAACCCAAAAACATGAAATATCATTAGTTTTTTTTCTTATGCAAAACTCTCTTGATAATAAAGCCGTCAAAGTATCACAACAGCTGGCACAACAGCAGACCATTCATTCATCATTGGTGTCATCATCATAATCGTCAGGACAGCAAACACCACAAGGAACTTTAATTATTTCGCAAGAGAAATGCTAAAAATTAATTCTAGCAAAATTATACAAATCTGCCGTAAAGTTTCACTTGTAACATTTTCGGTACATTTTTTTTTTTCGTTTTGTTTTCTTTTGGAAAACCAGCTCTCAATTCTCGTTACAGAACTCTCTATTTGTGATATAAATAAATCGATTGGAATAGTTAGAAAACCACACTTTTCACCTAAATCCATTGCCATTTATATACAAAGCCACGCACTTAAATTCACACACGCACAAACACACACATACATGCATTAACACATCCAACGTTACTTTAACACACTCCTCCAGACAGGAAATAAAACACTTGCGTATAGCAGAACATGAATGGACATGCAACAATTTAGCAGACTCACAGCAGGAAATATAAAAAAGTAACAACATACATACACACGCATTTTAGCATTATGTGGCCATAAAGACGGGAAAATAAAAATTGCAAAAAAAGGCTTTAAGCCAAGAAATATTAAAAGAAAAAAGAAATTTTTCCACGAATAGGTACACCCCCACACACACACTCACACACACAAAATACCACAATTCTTTATTTAAACAAGAAAAAAGGCAATGACGGAAACAACAACACCGGCAGGCAGGCAGTAAGGCAGGCTGTTAAAATAAAAAGCCAGTTAATGTCAATTGCCCAGAGAATTCTGGTTTTCCGTTCATTGGAAAATGCATATAGAATGAGGTCCGTCCGTGCGTCCGTCTATCTGTCTGTCTGTCTGTCTGTCTTGATCGCTTTATCTTTTAAACTGTTTTTCGTTTTTCTGGGACTATCTGGTACGCCTATTTGGTCGTTGGGCATCATGTAATAAATATATTTCTGTTTGCATTCAAATATGAATAGAATGTACGAATTGAATGGACACGCATTTTCTATGGTGTCTTTTGCCCGTGGGAGCTTTACTTGATGTGGGTGTTGCTAAAGATGAAATTGTAGCTGCTATAAAACCATAAATGATGCTTCTATTCTACAGCAATATTGCAAAGTTATTTGCTGTCAATAGTGAAAAATGTGGAGAGCAAAAAGGAAAACGAAAAAGAAATTACGAAGTAATAAAACAATGCAGAGGAAATTTCATACTTGAAAGTGGTGAACAACCTACACAAGACTGTGAGAGGTATTTTTTTTTTTTTTTTTGTTGTGTGAATACAGCAAATTTTTTTAATTTTCCTTCATATTTAACGAACGCACCGCACTGTGTTAGCATATTGTATGTATTTATGTATGTAAATATGAATAAACCTTAATCTCAAAATATGTTTTTGTTATTTTAGGTGTAAAATTTCCAAAGATTCCGTAGGTTTTTTTTTTGTTATTCCTTAAAATAGTAACCAAAGAAAAATTTCACCTTCTTACCGAATACAAAGAAACTTCAAAGAAGTCAATTAAAATACTCGACAAAAGCTGGTTCTGTATTTTATGACTGAAAAATATCTAAAAAAAAGTTTCAATGTCAACGAAAATTACTAATTTTACAAGGTATCGATAACAAAGAGAATGCTTTGAATTACACTAAGCAACAAATATATGTAATATGATCTATAATAATTATTTTAAAATTAAAGAAATACGTGTAATGAATAGTGGCAGCAAATACTGGTGCCGAAATTGAGACTCCACTGACAAGATGTCTAAAAATTAAAGAGAAGCTATTTCACGTTCATCATATTGCGCTGCCGCTGTTGATTTTTGTCTTTAGCTTTCAGTGTTTCGAAAGATTTTTGGCAACTTGTGGCTTTGTTATTAGGGTATGGATAGAAAGGCTTTGAGAGTCTTAGCAGGCGCCTGAAATTGGCCATTGCTCGGTTAGAGCGAGGACCAGCATATGGGAAAATGGCACTCCGTAGGATGTGTGAGGATGAAGAGGAGCCAGAAACTATAGAGCATATCATCTGTCATTGCCCAAGGCTGCAACGCCATAGGCAAAGATGGATGAGCAGACGTTTTCATGAGGGCATTAGTGGTATCGCGAAGTGCAAACTTGAGGATATCCGGTGATTTATCGTGGGAATTAAATGGCTGAATGATGGAGGTTAACGGGTCTTTGTTTCTCCTTGGACAGTAAGGAGACTAATTAGTCAATAAATTAAAAATGAAGGGAATCACAATGGATCTAATTGGGTCTCGGAGTGGATGTGTATTTCACACAACCCTTCCTAACCTAAACTAACCTATTAGTTATCGCCAATCTGGCTTGTGTCTGTGCTAAGCTTTTCGTTACTTTGCTAACTGTTTTGTGGCACTGCTAGCTGCGAGTTTCTTTACTTAGTCTACGTTTAGACGATGAAAGTCTCAATACTACGATAATTAATTTTCATTCGAGAGAAAGGGTAAGGGAAAAGCAAGGAATAATTAACGTCAAGTACACGTGAAATTCGATTAACTTTCTTATACGTTGTGTCACAAACACGCACATTAATTGACATCATTATATTTTTTTTTTTTAATTAGGAAGAGAACTCAAAGGACGACCCCTACTCATGCAATGAATTGTACCAGAATTACGAGGAAAAAGATTATGGTAGAGAAAATCGATGATGAAAATGTACAAGACTTAAATTTTATGTATGCATTCAGGTAAAAAAAAAAAACATTTCAGCAAATAAAACGTGGAAGAATGCCAATGAAAGTTCAGAGAAGAAAAAGTGATAAGTATTCAACAAGACTTGTGTAGTGTGAATTAAGTGAGACTTACTAGTGGTCATAAGTATCGTCCAATGAACACACGATCCCTTGAATTTTTTTTTTTGGGTTCAATTAGGACCAGCACCCAGGGGATGACCCCTACGTATGCAGTGCATTGTGCCGGAACTATGGGAGAGGGATAGGGTAGAGAAAATAGGTGTTAAAATTTAGAAAGTTTAACTCTTTTACAACTCTGCTTTGCGCGTTATGTTAATTTTTATAGCAGTATTGAGGCGCCTCCGGTGTTAAGTAGACGCACTAACTTTGTTAAGCTAAACTAGCAGGCATTTTTATTAATTGTTTTACTTCGCCGATGTTTCTGCTAACCGACAAAGGAGGGGCGATGTTGCGTACATTCGCTGGGAACAGCTTCAATAGCTGTCGGAACAATTTTTATTGACCAATGCTGTGCCTTCATCAATTTAATAGACCGACAACAATTAAAACAATGTCTCACTAGTGTACATTAGAGAAACTAATGATGTTGATTGGCTTGCTCTGGCCGGGGTTTGAACCCAGGCCCCAAGTCATTGTTTGCTTACTAGTCAACGCGCTAGCCACTTTAGCGAACACCACCCCCATATTTTGTTATATAGTCGTATTATAATTTTGCAACTTATAAGTTGTTAGTATGCGATATTTCGCATTTTGCACATCTTTGTTACACGTAATTAAACGAACAGTGTGGTCTATACGCTGAATTTTACGTGTGTACGTATAGCCAATTCATCACTTCAGGTATGTTCCAAGATAAAACTTAGTACCTGCGGTCTACCCTGACGGTGCTCTTAACATGGAGTGATCTTGTGTGTTCACTACCACCCCCGAGTGTTCTTGAATGCAGACAAATGCGACCTCCAAGGAACACAGGAGGTGGCAACTGTTTCTCCACGGAACACCCACAATGCAGAAATTTCTTGCTTAGTCTTGTGAGTTATTTAATCGCATACTGACGTCATGATAATCCTTCTATTGTTTAGCAACTACATAAAGTACAGCCAACCAACAGCACTCGTCGTGCATCAGCCATATAAGCAAAAGCTCATCCAGCGAGTTGGATGGCAGCCAAAGCCACCACTAGTACTCCCCAAGAACACTTGACTAATAACCGCTCATGGAATCCTGTCACTATCGAGGGTAGCATTTCCATGTATCTAAGGAAATAGATAGAGTATTCCAAAAAGGATATCCATCTCCAAGGCGCATCTCGCAGCACATTTTAATATGTGTCCGATATGGAAACATTACTTCTCTAACACTTCAGTATTCATTCACCTGTACTGGCTTACCGGCTCCGTCATACCATGTATGATTACTGGTCGAGCCTCGCTAGAGAACCCCTAGAGATTAACTTTCTATCGACTACGGTTTGAGGCGGCGACCTTAGCTTACCGTACTTTCTTTCATCAAACATATCACAGAACTCAATACCGATCGCAAGAGATTTTAATTCCAAAACTAGAGCCTTTAGAAAACAAAAGGCGAAAATTTTGTTTGTAATCAAACCACTTTTAAAATTCCAAAAGGAATTAACAATGAATTTTTCTACTAACTTTATTTATAGTAAACAATAAAAGAAAACATGCATACTTTTAGCAGCATCAGTATTATAAGATTTAATTGTTAATAAGGAAAAAAGCTTAATGTGAGCTTTTCTCGTAAAAACAATTTAAACAAGCGCCTAAGGGTATAAAAAGTTTTATTATTGTAAAATCGAAATATTTTTCCAAGAATTCTTTCCCATATTATAAAGGCAAACAAATTTTGCCAAGATTACAGGTTGCCTAAAAATGAGATGGAATTGCACCAATCAAGAATTTAGTCTTTGTTTTGATCTCAGTACTTTTTACGGCCGAAAAATTTTGGATAGGAACTTGTGCTTTTGTGCGGATCTCATTTCTTTTTTCTAAGTTGTTTTTGTATAAATATTGTAACGTGCCGTTACAAATAACTACAACCTACCATGTAAGTACCCTACAACTACAAACAGAATAACAAAGGGGTATATAGCAGTCTACATAGTCTAGCGACCAACAAATTATTAACATAAACAAAACACAAAAATATGCACGCTGATACAACTCTCATATAGTTGAGATTTCAATATTGATATAACGTGCAGGTTTTTTGCACAACAAGGGGAGCAGTCGCCGATGGCGATTCGTGTTCCGATACTAATATAACCGTAGCTTTGTCGTATTTTGCCGACTGTAAGGGCTCCCGAATACTCCTTGCAGTCGTACTAACCGTAATTTGAAGTAGCCGATCTTAAGGGCCCCCGAATACTCCTTAATTTCGTAGTTTGAAATTTGCCGATTGTAAGGGCTCCCGAATACTCCTTGCAGTCGTACTAATCGTAATTTGAAGTAGCCGATCTTAAGGGCCCCCGAATACTCCTTAAGTTCGTAGTTTGTAATTTGCCGATTGTAAGGGCTCCCGAATACTCCTTGCAGTCGTACTAATCGTAATTTGAAGTAGCCGAGCTTAAGGGCCTCCGAATACTCCTTAAGTTCGTAGTTTGCCGATTGTAAGGGCTCCCGAATACTCCTTGCAGTCGTACTCATCGTAGTATCCCGTAAATACCACCGAATATTAGTGATATTTTACCTGAATCATATATTATATTTTTGCCAGATATCCAGACAAAAGCGACTAGAAGTCACACCAGCGCACTGATCGCCGCCACCCGCCGTCATCCTGTTTCACCGGATCACCAGCAAACGTACGAGTAATCTTCGTAATAATAAGCTAGTCTTAAGTAGTATAAGTTTTGTTAAAATAAAGCTTTGTTCCATACATCTTTAACATCTAAAAGACACGAGTATTTTATTTCAAAGGAAGTAGACCTTTGATACTCGTAAGAATCTGGACAGACTGAGTAATACCCCAGCTGGAAAATTAAACTACGTTACAATATTTATATGTATTGCTTATCTGGGCCTACCTGTGTACGATATTTCAGCTTTCTAGCTATACTGGAAGTGCCGCATACAAAGAACGGGTAGCCAGGTCCCCCGGGTGGAAAATGGCCATTTTCCGATTTTTCTGGTTAATTTCTCACCAAGACCTACCTGTGTACTAAGTTTCAGCTCTCTAGCTAAAAACTGTTTTTTTCAGTGTAGAGAATCAAATGTGAAATTTCTTCTAACTTACTTTTTTCCATTATCAGTAAAATCTCTACGAGTCCGTTTGCGATATCATAAAGTGGCCAACCAGCCTGCTCAATCTAACTTACAATAAAACCAAACTTCGCTAACTGCTATTTGTAAATTACTGACAAGAAATAACTTTAGTTATCAATAGTCGACCATTTCTTTTAGAATTAAATTAAATTTATAACTAAGTAGTAAATAAATAGCCTTTTCAAAATAATATTTTACAAGCAATTGTTCTACTAAAAAGAAAAACGAAATAAAGTAAAAAAGAAAAATATGAAAATATATTTTTAAAAATTATCAAAAAGCTATTTAACGTTGCTTGGAAATTCCGATATAAATATTTGAGCTCATTGAACTGAACACAAATGACTTGTTTTTTTTTTCAAAGACCCTGGCGTGCTTTAGATCTGCTTCTGATGTCCTACATTTCAAGAAAATGGTTAGACATCAGCACCAATAACAACAGCAACCATAACGAAAACGACGATTAAAGATTGAAGTTTATAGATTTCAGAAGAAAACCAAAACGAAGACTCAACTATAATTTATTTGTTATTGTTGTTTTTCTTAGATATGAAGGCGTAAAAAGGATTCAAAGCATTAGAATGTCACAAAAGTATTGGTGAGTGGGTGTTTGTGTATGTGAGAAGCGGATTTTTGCTGGGTTGGTATCACAGCGACCATGAATGGTATGTAACAAGACGAAAAAAACAAATATAGAGAATAGAAAATATTGTAGATAGAAATGTGTGTATCAGTGTATGTGTATGTGTAAGTGTGTAATCATTTGTAAAAATAATGAATGGTTTTGCAAACATTGACGTTTTAACTTCAATGTACGTGTATGTGTGGACGTGTGTAAGTATGTGTTCCATGACTATAAAAAGTAAACGCATTCAGGAAAAGGAAATAACTAGTCGAAGTAGTTGAGGTGCTCATGGTTTTTATTTAGCTGTGTATGTGACTGTAGTAAATGCATGTGTATGTGTATGTGTTTGTGTTTTTGTCTGTACATATAAATACGTTAATAAAAGGATGTAGATAATAACCAGTTCATAAGACGTGCCATAGATTATAGAGCTCCAAGGATAATGACATGTCTCATGCTGATGCTGATGCCGCTGTTGCTGTTGCTGTTCTCTCACTCCAAGGAATGTGAAGCAACACAAAATAAGGATAACGGCTTAAACACGTGCACGTACATACGTATAGTATGAAAGTATGTGTGTATGCAAGACTTAAGCAACGATATAATTTAATAAAATATTTAATTACAACATCAGTACAGGCAAATGAGTAAATGGCTTATGGGTTTTGTTTTTTTCCATTTCTACTTCAGCTAAACGGCTGAATAGATTCCATGACTTGAGCTGCAAAAAAATATGAAGGTTTGTATATTTTTTTTTAATAAACGTTTGCAGGCATTTCTGTTACACGACATTTAAAAGATTTATTAAAACATAAAAGAGATTTATTAAACAATTTTAATTCTTCTCGAATGTAACTGCTTTAATTTGTTGTTTCTTTTTTTTTTTTGCACATCGGAATCCTTGTTACTGCCTCGCACATTTTCAACTAAGCTTTAAATGTGCGTTTTGCTATCTATTTTTTTTTTTAATCTTAATTTGCTAAAAGTTATGCTGAAATATTCTTTTGAGGTTTGTTTCATTTTCTTTCTTATGTAAACTGTATGGCTGGTAGTCTGCCACTGTGTGAGTGCATGTATTTAGTTACATAATGTATGGCATATCAAGTATGTTTGTCTATATTTGTTTGCTGCTGCTTAGATCCCTTTTTCTTTTTCTGCTTTGTTTTCTTTTATTTGCGCTGTGTCTAAACACAGCTGCCTTAAAACTTAAAACCGCAAAAGTATTTAACTTAAAGTTTTCAACTCATGGATTTACAAAAATATATAAAAGTTGTGATTTTTGTTAGCAGGGCTTTCCAACTGTGTTAAATAATTTGATGGAGTCAGATGTTATCATGGTGGTATCCCACAGCATCACAATGCGCAAAAGTTACACATGGAATAAAGGAAGTCAATTTTAACAAACAAATTTTTAACAAATTAGAATGATTTTTACAAAGATATAGATTTGTAAGTGTTTTAGAAAACGAAAATTTTGATATCGATAATTTTCGATAATTTTTATATTCAAACTTCTTAATATTTCAGGAAAAAAACATTTTATAATCGATAAATGCCTATCGATAACTTTTGTAGACACATTTCTGCTATCGAAAATTTTGATAATTGTCAATTCTTATTGCCTTGGTACTTTTTTGCAGTAAAATTTTGTTTAAATTTTTAAATAGTGATAATTTCAGTTATTAAATCTATCGCTATGTTCGTTTTAGCTATCGATAACTTTGAAATATCTTTTAAGTTTTAAAAAAAAATTTTAAGAATCATCCTCTAAGAAATAAATTTAGTCAATATTTATGTGAAATACATATTTTTAATAAATTTAAGCTTGTCTATTAAATCGATAACTTATGTAAATATAATTGTTATCGGAAATATGAAACTTATTTTTTGTTTTGTTATTATATACATATGTACCATAAAATAACCTTTTTATTAACTTTTAAAACTTTAACTTTAGTTAAACTTAGTTATCGATAACTTTACGCATTTACTTAGAAAAATAAATTTTCAACTGCGAGTAAAGTTTTAATAAAATAAAGTCGTATGTTTCTTAGAAAGAAAATTTTGAAAAGAAACATTAAAAAGCTCTATTGAATAATAAGATAAGAAAATAGTGAATTTCCAAACTCTGATGATGAGACAGTGTTGGGTCTCGAAACATCATGATGTCAGTCAGCCTACATTTTCTTTGTTTGTTAATTTGTTACGACCTTCTAAAGTTTTCCGCTCTAACAAAAAAATTATTTAATTAAAAATTAAATTACACCAACTGAAGCTTGAATAATTAAAATTTCCTTGGATTTGCTTTGCTATTTATTTTTATCAATATATTTCTTTTTGAAAATAACATGAAAATAAAATTGTTTAGAAACTACAGAATTATTTATTTGTTTAAAAAATTTATTACTTTAAAAACTTTAGTTATCGATAACATTGAATCGATAACCAATAGTTATCGAAATTTTGAAATTTTTAGTAGGATTAGTAAAAAATAGCACAAATTGCCAGCACTAGTGTTTATTTCTACGGTCGACGATATGATTATCAGTATCATGAGCTAAATATTTTTGCCAGTGCATAAAATTTAACACGCACACACATACAAAATTTATCGTTAGTAAATAAATGGGTGCTTTGCTTAAGCAGCAGTGCAAAAATGAACAAACAAGTTAAAGTTTTATGCAAAATACTTTTGTATTTGTCTTTGCAACGCCTTCAAGAACTTATTATTAAACGAGGTTTCGTGTTCAAATGTCTTGAAATATATACATACGTACGACAAATGTCAGAAAGATGTGTTAAGCAGTGACATGAAATAGTTTCTGATTCACAGCCGGTAAAAGTCGTAAATTTAAATTCGCTGAAAATTAAGTTTAAATTAATTTAAAGTTCGACGTTAACTTTCTGCAAGAAAAATTTATATGCATTTTTTTTCAATTTTTTATTTGCTACATTATTTTAACAACTCATGAACGAATTTATTGCAAAAAAAACCTACTGAGTTTTTAGTGCTGTTACTTCTCATACATACAAGTAGCTGCTTTCTTTGGTCTCTATTCATTTAACTGTGTGTTGCACTTTGAAATTTCAAAGCTAACAAATTTTGCATTCATCGAAAGTGTTGTATACAAACTTTCAACCAATATTCGTTTTTATTATTTACCCGGTGTGTTTCGGAACCCCCATTCATATAATACTTTTGAGACTTCATAATTTTAGACAACTACAGTATTTAAGTTTAGAATTAACTAAAACAAAAGGGTAGATGCCATCAAATTCTTTCAAATAAAAAATTATTTTTAAAGCCGGTCCTGTTATATTCGATAAAAAATATTTCTTTGGTCAGGGTTACACTTTGTAACCCTCTTCCCCACCCACTTTCCCTTTTTTTTAATAGAAAAAAGGCTATTTGAATTTCCCGGTCATCACTAATACGATCGGTCTTTCCATTTGGCTTCCTATAAGGAACATACAAACATAGATTAATTTTTTATATGTACTCGTATGTAAATCGATTATTTTTTTTTTGTTTCAAAGAAAATACATACATGCATAAATTTAAAAAACACGTACATCGAAATATCAGTCAGTGTCTTTAATGAAAAGAACAAAATAGTTGTGCACACAAAAGTTCTTTTAGAAGCGTCGAGCTTAATAAAAAGTTGTTCCATGGAAAATATACCCAAAGAAACGATATGGTTGTAGTATGGTTGCATGTTTATGAATACATTTGTAGGTAAAACAAATAAAAGTGATATATTAGGCTCCACCGAATATTCTACACCCTTCTTTACAGCCTTATAATATGACGACGCCTAAAAATAAGAGCTGCAAAGTTTGATATTTTTTCCATTCTTCATTTCCCAATAAATATTGCATTTTCCATTCCTGGCCACTTCCAATCCTGAACGAAAAGAAAAGATGCTGTTAGTAAGTAGATATTACCAGTAGTACTGCTGCAGTGTGTTAAATTCTAATTCCGATCGTTCAGACTCAATACTGGGTCACCGGCACAAATTATTAAATTTATTTCCGGAATGGTTTTATACGTTCAAATACATTCAAATAGCGGGACTGATCAATTATTTTTGCTGATTGTCAATACGAATCGTCTTAAGACAAATACCTACACTTTAAATTAAGTACCAAGTCTCTAACTCTTCTAGTGGCTTCGGAAAACGGATTTCATGTTTTCACGAACAGACAGACAGACGGACAGACATGGCTCATTCAACTTCCCTGGATCCAAAATATGTATATGTACTTTATGGATCTCATATGTATTTTGTGGAAAGTACACGCGGAATGACGAACCTATAAATACTCTTACCACTTAATAATTTTAAGACGCAAAATCTTTTTGCATAAAAAAATTATTTGACTTGTTTGATAAGAATTACATTTTTTTTTTTTTTTTTGTACAAAAAAAAAAACCTTAATCGAAAAGTCAATTTAAATATTAAATAAATTCTTTGACTTTAGCGCTGTGAATCAATGAACTTTTACACAAGTATTTTAAAGTTTATACCTAAATCGGCCAAACAACAACCCACATACGAAGAAGAAAAAAGCAAAATTAAAAACATGAAAAATATTTCAGATTCTTTTGCAAAGTGGAAATACCGTAGAACGAAAGTACAAAAAAAAAAGTGTGAAGTATCTAGTAGTCAAAAATTTTATTGAAATTCCACAAAAAGGAGAGATAAGGGTTATAAGATATAAAAGATATAATAAGCAGGCCGCTATTTCCCATGTGGGTTTTTTTTGCATTCTTCATAGCTGGACATGGACAAAGGAGGTATTTTACAATTTCTTCCTAGTCTTCATTTTTACAACTTGTTCAAAAGTCGTTTCAAGAACGACCACCGTTTAACCCCTACGCAGCTATTAACTAGAAAAGAGCAGTATGATTCGCGATCTGACGAAGCTAAAGTGGGACCCGGTGGATCTGAAAACCTCATATGTGACAATTTTTGTTTAACATGTGTATGATCTGAAAAAAAATAAAACAATTGGCTGCCTTTTTCAGAATTAGACTCACAATAGTGTAATTTTTTTGTTAAGATCCAAAAAGTTAAAAAAAAATTACAAGAGAACATAATTGTCCATTTTCTTCCACTGTGGCACCACTCAGTTCGCCATACAGTTCCACACATTCCTGTCTTCTATTCATTTTCTAAACAACACACAAATCATTTAAGTACACGGACACTCTTCGTATGCCCTCCCCCATCATTCAGAGAAGAACAACTAACCGATACACAACCGTTTGACATTAACAAATTCCTACACACGCGAAAAAAAAGCAAAATATTTAAAAAACAAAGACAACAACACAAAATTTTTTTATAGAAGAATGGGAAAACAAGATTAACAAAGAGAGAATAAAATATAATCGAACGAATTTCACCACAATAACCCATCGTTGTCACTTGATTCTGTAGATTCTTTTGCAACTTAATCATCTTAATATTCCTATTGTTGCAAGAGAGAAGATGATGGTTGAGAAAAGAAAAACATGAAAGCTTTTGACTGGCATTTAAAGCGCCAAAAATGCAGTGAACATTTTTTAGCAAACACAGCAACAACACAATCCAAAGCTGCTGATAGGCACTATAAAAAAGAGTGATGTCAATTGTACAGAAAAAAAACACTTTGGAATTGTATCAAGAGGAACACATTACGATAATTATTCATTATTAAGACTTCCTTAAAATAATTTATTGTTCAAAATATACTCAGTTGAATACCGATAAACAAATTGTACAAACTGACATATAAGCTTGCGACTATAATCTAAAATAGCAAATAATGCCCCCTAAAAATCATGAGGGCGAAAAAGTATTTCCTCGTCAGAGTTTGTTTTATATTTAATGGTGGGTATTTTTAAGTAAAACAATTTTCAATTAAAAAGAAATATTTAAAAGGTTTTCCTATAAGAGTGATATGATTTCTTAAAAAAAACATTTATTGTTAAGGAAATTCTGAAGATTTTTATTTAATGTGAAGTACAATCGATACAATTAAGTTCTAAATAAAACGTCATTCAAATGGCCTCCACGACTTCTTATGTAGGAACGAATTCGATGAACCCAATTCACGAGCAATTATCCACTTAATCAAGTCGTATGTCATGAATGGCATGTTCAATGTTGACTTGTAAAGCTTTAAGAGAGTCTGGTTTATTTCGAAAGACCAATGACTTCAAATAACCCCACAAGAAATCGTCTAATGGTGTTAAATCACAACTTCTTGGAGGCCATTCAATAGCACAATTTCTTGAAATAATCGAATCTCGCAATAATTCAATTGTTGCATTTTCTGTCTGGCAAAATCAGAAAATTCACTACGTTTACGGTGGTCCAATGGCTTCAGTTCTTGTGTGGGAACAATTTTATAAGGATGCAAACCCAAATCCTTTCTCAAAATCCGCCAGACAGTCCCAATTGTTGAGAACGTCTTGGAATCGACAAATTACGGTCTTCAGCAACACTTGCCTGAACGGCAGAAATATTTCCATTACTTCGAGCACTTCTTTGTCTTATTAGCACTCGAACATTATGTAAAGAAAATGTAAGCTCAAAATTTTCAAAAATTCGACGAATATCATGCACACTTGGACAATTATTACGACCATAAAATGGCAAAAGCGACCGAAAAGTTGCAATTGGAGAACGATTATTTTGATAATAAAACTGAAAAATTTCTAAACGTTGTTCTTGCGTACATATATGTATGTATCTCTCCATGATGAAATTATAAACACTACTGAATACAATGAAAAAGAAATGACAGTGCAAAACGTCACTTCAAAATCATATCATTCCTATTGGAAAACCTTATATTTTCAATTAAGCGATTTTTTCCATTGGACAGCGTACTCATGTCCAAATTCGACTGTATATTATAGTTGCGGTAGAATCGCTAATATAAAATTAAAATCATCAACAGAAGCAACACTTTACGTAAGAAGCAGACACAACAAAATAAAAGTTTAATTAAAGGAAAAGCTCATTGTAAAACAAAAGCTACAATAACAGTTAATAAACATGCATATTTACCTAAAGCTCTTCCATTCTCTTTATTTTTCTTATATGAATTTTGTTCTCTTTGAAATAAAATAAAAACAAATTGCATTGAATTATGTTTACTTATACTAGCGCACATGCATATGCATGTATGAAAGTATGTTCTGTTTGTATGTATGAATGTTTTTTGCGGAATAATGTAGGTGGCTGTAAAAGAATTTGTGTTGAGGGTGGTTATTTTGTCGTCATATTATTTGTATTTTTTTTTTTTTGTGGACACAAATGAACAGAAGCAATTCCAAAAAGAGAATTGAGAATTGGAGAGTAGGTATTACATACTTACATACATATATTAAAAGGGAATGTTTTTTTTTTTTCTTCTTTCTAATACATAGGTATTTAATAATGAAAACATATGTTTGCGGAAACTTAACAAAGAAATTGAAAAGTGGTTTTTAACCATATAAAATTTAATTTAAAATACCGATTTCTATATTAAATTGTTAAAAAGTTGAAATTATGTATGCAAATTCGTGCATGATAAAATTAAAGAAGAAACAGTTATAGTAGTACATACATATGTACATTGTACATAGTATGTGTGTGCATACAAATGTGTGGAAATATCATTAGGAAACATTACTCGTACATATGTATGTACATTAGGGGCATCATATATTTTGCAATATGTGAAACTATGTAAATGACAACCCACCAAGTTCATAAAAATTTTAATAGGTACTTAAAAACGGAAAACGGCTGTTCTCAATTTAAGTTTTTTTTCTAATTGGAAATTTTTTCAAATTTTTCAGAAAAAATTTTAATTTTAAAAAATTTTTATTGTTAATGTAAGAAATTACAGATTTAGTACTTATGTGTACTGGCTGTTGAGAGGTAGCATGGTGTAGTAGTAGAGTGCCGAATACCGAAGTTTCTTGGTTCGAGTCTCAAAAGACGTAAGTTTTATAAAATGATTTTATCACCCCTCATTCCAGATAATACATCTTCATGTTGTAAATAAGCATTCCGGACATTCCAGCGTTTAGAGGACTTCAAAAGCTTCGTTGTAGCATATGGGCGGTTCAGAAGAAGGTAAAACAACGAAAAAAAAATGCGCAAAAAGATGACAGGTGGCGCACATGACGAAAGTTTTTTTCTAATTCATGAACACTGAAGCAGTTTTTAGTAAAACTTTCCTGTTAAAAACGAAATTTGTTTTTCCGAAGATCAAGGAAAATTTTACTTAGTTTCTGTAAAAAGCGGCATTGCGCCATACGACAACCAATTTAAAACTGAAATTAAGTAAAATTTCCAAAATTTTAGTTAGTTTTTGTTAGTGTACTAATAATACTTTTGCAGTTTTTCTGCTAACAACTGGATTTTTTTGTAGTTTCTCCTAAGTTCTCTTAACTAAATTGTTAATTTACACCAGTACTGTTTCACTGAGAGATTTTGTAAATTAGAATGACCATACCGAAGGTAGCGCCTAATAGAAAAAACATTAGTTATTAGTAATATTTTATCGAATTACAAGCATATGAACTATAAAATTCAGCTTAAGTCGATATAATCAACTAGATTTGAAAATTTTGACCCCACTAAACGTTGTAAGGGTTAATTGAAAAAATCAACAATATATCGTTATAAAGCTGGAGTTACATACCACGCGTTATACGCGTCGACGCGTTTCATGCGTCTGTCAGAAAAGTAGAATCAGTGCATTTGCATGTGATAAGTTACACAGCACGACGCGTAGAACGCACGCGACGCATGCGACGCGAAAAGTAGATCTACTTTCTACTTTTGTACGCATCAGACGCGTCATATAAATAAACACAGCTGTATTTGTTAGTCATGGATGATAAATAATATTCAATTTTCAATGTTATCGATAAATATTTTTGTGTCGTGGATAAATTGTTTAATTTTTTTTTTCATAAAAAGTGCTGAATATACAAAAATCTTTTGTAATTAAGCTTGTAAATATTGAACACAATAATAAAATGCATTTTAATGCACATTTTACTACAATTATGTAATCAACAAAATTTGCATTTAATTATCGATAACTTTTAAGTTCTTTGTATCATCTCCATTGCATGTTTATTAAAAACAAGTGTAAAATATTGTGTGCGAAATGGAAGAGCAATTAATAAATTCTATTAATTCTTTTAAAACATCGATTTCACTGTCCATTTTTGCCAAAACAATTTACTTTATTTAACTGGTATGTATGTATAAGTAAACAAGTTCACTTTACTTGAACAACAGCTGATCAATACGAACAGTTTGGCGCATAGAACGCGTTGCATGTAACTTGAATTTCAAAAAAGTGTACAACGCGTACAACGCGTAAAAAGCGTAGAACGCGTGACGCGTAGGACGCGTGGTATGTAACTCCAGCTTAAGTAAGTTTTTTATGTCAAAAAGAATAAGCATAGTAAATTTAAAAAAAATAGTTATTAATGCCTACATATTATTACAGAAAATTTTATATACAAATGACCTTTGACCTGCGCAAAATTCAACACTTTACAGAAATATATTTTGGACCCACTTTAAAAATTTTGGTGCGTCGTCAATGGTATACAGAATCCCACATTTTGTGAAATAGGCGCCACCCTAATGTACATACATACATCCAAACATACATATTTACATACATATCTGTATAACAACGCTTGTAGTTATTTTATGTTGATTGACTAGTAGAACAGCAATGGTGAGTTTTTTGCATTGTTTTTGTTGTTGTTTTATATTGTTGTGGTATTTGCGTGATTTTTCTTGTTTTCTTGCTATTTTTTTCTCTGCTATTTCTTTTCTATTTGTACATTTTCTCGTTATTGACCAAAAAGACAAGCTAACAAGTACATACATAAGTACTTATACGATTTGAAACATATTGTAGGAAAATTTTTCATAATTTTGTTAGAAAACATATTGAATTAAGTTTTAGAAAACCGCACTAAACTTCTTACAAATTTTTGGGGAAAAACTTGAAAATAAACTTACAAATTTGCTACATACATATGTAATTATATGAGCATATGCTAACTCGACTGCCATTGTTGCAAAGGTAAGTATGTAAGTATATGCACATACGTACTTATGTATGTTTGTGTTTATATATGTAAGTATATGTACATACTATGTATGGACTATATCTATTTTAATCTCTACTTACCTTGATAAAAACAATTAAACTCCTGTTTTTCAAATAGAAATTATTGAATTTTTAACAAAAAAAAAACCTGTAAATTTTTCTTTCAAAATCATGCCGTTTTCAACACACACTGTGTTGGTAGTAGAAACGTAATGGACAAACAGCCAGTCGTTTTTGTATGAAAACACATTTTTGTTGTAATTGCCATTTTTTTTTTTCTAATTAAGAAACTTGCACTTCTTTAGCCACTACTTTAATTAAAATTTCCTTAAACAGATTTAATTAAAATTATTTCCACAACAAAATCACATTATTTTCACACACACATCCACTTATTGTTTTTCCACATTTTACATCAATTTTTATTATATATTTTTTCTTCTCTTTGTCGTTTGTGTTTCAGCTTTGTAGGAAGCGTGTTTTAATTTCTAATACCGTTTGGTTGGAAATGACAGCGGTAACTAAAAATCCAAACATCGGTGCAAAAATAATCAAATACACATCAAAAAGAAGGGACGACAAAAATAAAACAGCAGCAAAATCAAATGCACATACAACTTACATACACAAATACACTTACAAAGAGGCGAAAAAGCTTTTTGCTATTTTCTCTATGTTGTTGTTATTATTATTGCTTCTATGTGTAGTGTATTTATTTTATTTTTTTTGCATTTTATTTTGTTTTTGTTTTTCTCTAGTAACACACTTTGTTCTCCATACAACTAACGACATTGTTGTTGCTGCTGTTGTTGTTTGCATTAATGTTAATCTAATCGTATGTTAAATACAATTGAAATGAATATGAGTGAATGCACCGCACGAAATGTTTATTAAGGCAACACAAACTCTTCCTAAATAACGTAACATTACACACATGCATGCACAATCGCGCACACACACATGCAAATGTATCCGGCACATTAGCCCAGTATCAACAAAATAACAGTAAGTTAAAAATACAAAAAAAAACATAAACAGACCAAAACTTTTAGCACAGTGGCTTGCATGGTAGAAAATACTATTAAATTGTAATTCCTATGTACATATCGCTCATTTACTCAAACAACGTCATAACTCAAAAAATGAAATTTTGCAGTTAATGATTTTTTTTTTTTTTTTTTAATTAGGACCAGCACTCAGGGGATGACCCCTACGTCTGCAGTGCACTGTGCCGGAACTCAGGAGGAGGGATAGGGTAGAGAAGATAGATGTTGAAAATTCAGAAGACTTAACTCTTTCACAACTCTGCTTTGCGCGTTATGTTAATTTTTAAGGCAGTGTTGAGGCGCCTCCGGTATTAAGTAGACGCATTAACTTTGTTAAGCTGTATTAGCAGGCATTTTATTAATTGTTTTACTTCGCCGATGTGTCTGCTAACCGACGAAGGAGGGCGATGGTTGTATACATTAGCTTGGATAGCATCAATCGCTGTCGGGACAGTTTTTTAGTGACCAGTGCTATGCCTTCATCACTTAAATTGTCCGACAACAATTAATACAATGTCTCACTAATGTACATTAAAGAAATTAATGATGTTGATTGACTTGCTCTGGCCAGGGTTTGAACCCAGGCCCCATGTCATTGTTTGCTTAGAAGTCAACGCGCTAACCAGTTCAGCCAACACCACCCGATGCAGAATTGTTCGCTGGGCTATGCTTTATATTGTATATAAATTTCATATTTATATCTTCTATACTTTCCACGTTTTTACAGAATAAGTCAGACACTTTACAAGGTAGTAAGAACGAATAAAAAACTTCAACTGCGATTTTCTCGAAATGGATTTTTTTGAGTTATGACGTTCTATTAGTAAATGAGCGATATGTAGATATATCTGTGGTTTTCATGAATAACAGCGCATGTCTTAAAATCAAATTTTTCAGGAGAGCCAAAATAAGTTATTTTTGAAGCTACGATCTTAGTATCCAAAATTTTCAAATTTTTTTTTATACAATAATTTAGATTTAGGCTATGACAATATTCTAATTAGTTTTTAGAACATATTTACTTATGGATCAGATCCCAGAGCAATTTGAAAAAAAAAAAACCATTTTAGACATCGAAATTGTGTTCTGACAAAACAAATTATGTACATACATACTTATGTAGATATAAATGATTCTCGCTGAACGCAAATAATGCCAGATATCACCAGACAAAACAAAAAACAAACACACAAGTGATTGTGATTTATTATTAACTAAACAAATATCAAAATATAATTTTCAAATGTGTTCAGCCAAAGCGGCGTATGTGGCGCTGTGTTTTTAATAAGAAAGAAATGCTTGTCAACATACTTCGTTAGTGTTGAAATTTATTTGAAAAAATGTAGAAGTTGTGTTGTTGTGTTAGAAAAAAAAGTGATATAGGTTCATATTTTTCAAACATTTATTTTACCTTTTAAAAAAGCATTCAAACTCGAAAGCATTAACTCGAAATGAGAAAAATTGAACATATGCTGTTATTCATGAAAACCACAGATATTAAGGAAATTACCAAATTTCGGCTAGCACCACGTGATGGAGAATGTTTTGTTTTTTTTTTTTTTTGTAGGACCAGCACTCAGGGTATGATCCCTACTTATGCAATGCATTGTGCCAGAACTTAGGTCTGCTATTGCACGTTTTGCAATTTTTTAAAGCAGTGTTGAAGCGCCTCTGATGTTAATTATACGCAATAACTTCCTTAAACTGTGTGAGCAGGCATTTTATTACTTGTTTAACTTCACCGACGATCAGACTAACACTTTCCTCAATTTATTATGATGGTATCTGAAGTTTTTCTCCCCATTATTGGCCTAACCTTAAATTTTACTTATTTTAAAACTCACTGTTTTTATGTAACGTTTAAGCAACGTAATCATATCAATAAAAACTTACATCCTGCCAATAATATAACGCAAAAATCGCTTAATGGATTTGAATGAAAATTTGTCAGACGATTAGCATGTGATCCAGATGAAAATTTAGGGTACTTTTAATGGGCAAAAAACGGAACGAATTAGTACTTTTTGTTTGTTTTTTTCTTAGGAGTAAAATAAGGAAAAGCTGGTTAGTTTTGTAACTTTTTATTTTTCCATCCATAATTTATAAATTTTTTCTAACTTAACATACTTTCGGTGCCTGAAATGTGAAAAGGCTAGTACTTTTGGTACTTTTTTACTTCATCTCTTGAGAAATTTTCTTTATGGATTTGAATGAAATTTGTCAGACGAATAGGTACATTTTATGGGCAAAAAAGGGACAAATTATTACTTTTTGGTTTTTATTTTTATTTGTTACATTGTTAATGCAGAGTACTTGCATGCGGATTACATAAGGAAAAGCTGGTACTTTTGGTACTTTCCACATATTTAAAAATTTATATTCAACATTAACAGACGTACACTTTGGTACTTGTGGCACCTTCTTGTTTTTGCGATAAATTTGGTATACGAAGTCTTTGAATTTTAAAAACAATAAAAATATGTACATAACTTTTATTTTAAATGTCGTACATTCATATATTTTTTATAGTAGTAAGATAGCGGATTTATTATGTTTAGAGCATATTTTAAAAACAAATTCGATCCCGATTGATATACATAAATACATATTTTTTTTTTTTTTTAATAAAACCTTTGAATTTGATTTCCAAAACTTACACAACTTTTTGTGGCTGAACTTTTTTGACAATCGCCCAAAAGTAATAAAATTTTTTTAAATAATTTTCAATGGATTATTTGAAATTTGCAAAAAGTTTAAAAGAGATTTAGCCCTATAAGTATAAAAATTAATTGCTGTTCGTTAGTCTCGCTAAGATTTGAAAACGTCTGGACCGATTTGGCTAATTTTGGTCTTGAATTATTTGTGTATGTCTAGAGAAGGTATAAAAGGTGAATAAATATCAAAGTTGTTAACTATCTGTCAGATTATTTTCATGTTGATCTTTTGTGATATTGACACTTTACTGCTAGGTGCACGAGAACTTTTCTCACTTTGATTAATTACAATTTAGGATGCCGTTCTCGAGTCTTAGCAAGACTAATGAACAGCAATTAATTTATATATATATATGTGATTTGCTCCACGAAAAGGGACCTCTGCGCCGAAAAGAAGTTATTGAGAAAAACGCGTTTAAAAAAAGCGCTTCGTTTTTCCGTGTTTTGCGCATGATTATGCAACTCTTCCTTCAACCTGATCATCTGGCGATGTATTTCGACAAATCAGACAAAGGTGAAAAGCAGCAAAATACAGAAGAACCACCAAAAAAGCGTGTTAGGAGTAAAAAAAAGAGTAAAATTTTGATATTTTTGTAATTTTGTACCTTTGATATTGAACTTTTTTTAAATTTCAAATATTATATATATTATCTGTTTATATCACATTTTTCAATTTTTTCAATTATTATGTTCATCTTTACAGGTGAGTTGTAAAAAAACTAGAAGACATAGAAACTTGCGGTTTGCAGCATTTCCTATAAGAATCACTCAAAAAGTAAAAAAAAACTTTTTCAGCGCAGAGGTCCCTTTTCGTGGAAATAAATTTTCTTGGGTGTAATATAATTAAAAGCAGGTACTTTTGGTGTGTTTTGCTTTTAGTACCTTTTTTCATTAATGCCTAGCGTGAACGAAGTCACGGGTATATTCTGGTACAGACATGCATACATACATATGTATACTCTTCCATCTATATATTTTTTAATTTAGGTACAGAGAACATTAAATAATTAAAATTAAACATATCACACTAGACCAACAAAATTCGAAATTCCAAAAGATTCAGTAAAAACTATCAATATCTTTGATATATTAAATTATTTACCAGATTATAATAAAAAAAATTTCTTTCCAGCAATACATATTTCTGTCTTGTAGTATCAATTTAACTTCTAAAACAGCTAATAAAACAGTCGATACCTACATAGGTATATGTATTTCATAAATTAGGAACTTAGGAACAGCGATAATATCATTAAGTTAAGTAAAATTTGTGTAATGACGAAATATAAATTAAAAAAAAATATTTTCACTTTCTGTCACTATAAGTCCACTGTGCTATTAAGTTTCAATATTACTGAATATATGTACATTCATACATACATACACATTTACATAGTACATTTTCACACTTTTTATTTCATCTTCGCGTTAACATTAACATTTCACCACTTGTAGCTTTTCATGAAAAATATTGAAAGAAAAAATACCTACACATTGCGCGCCATTATGCAAAAATCTATGAATCTATCACGCAAACAGTCAAAAGAGAACAAGAATTCCTTTACATTCATATACGAGCACAAGTACGGATGTATGTTTCACATTTGGTTTTCTAATCCATAAACTGAACTAAAAAGTAGCAAAAATAAATAAGAAGCAGAAAGACAAGAAACATGCAAACAAAGTAAAAGCAACAATTTGTTGACGTAAACAATTCAACGCCGCAACAGTTTTTTTCTTGTTGTTATTTTTCAATAATTTTCTTTATAGTGGTGGGTGTTCTCTACTAAATTGGCATACATTTTCGCCATGCAAAATGGAAATAACAAAACTTAAACTCTTTTGGAGAGCTAATAACTAGTAAGCAGAGTTGCCATTTTGGTGCTTTTCGGGTATTTTTTTTTGGTGCTTTTTTACTTAAGCAATACCCGAAATTTTAGGTATTTATAGTGCTTTTAACAATTTCACACAATGCTTTTAAGTGCGTTTTAAATAATCAACATTTTTGGTACTAAAACATTTTCATACTATTCTTTAAGCACACCTAATACTTTTTTAGCCAACTGCGTTTTATTTGCATTTATATTTTGAGTAGTACTTGCCCACAGTTAAGAGTTTGAATTCTAGAATTTCTCAAGCATCTTTTTTTTTTAAATTCGTGCAGAAATTTTTATAATTGAGGAGAAGGATCCAGCTTTTAAAAGGCGGCTTCGACCAGCAAAACATGATCTAAAAGCGTATTGTATTTGTTGTAATTGTGAAATAAATGCACGATAAAAGCGATTTACTCCGACAAAGTCGCACATGAAAAAGCAATAGATCCAAATGCAAGTTTTTCAGTATAGCCAAGGCTGTCTTTGGATCCACCAAACCCAAAACAAGATTAGGCTAGTGCTTTTGTAACCGAAAGTTTTTAATTTTTACCCTTTTTATCCTATTTCCATGGGCTCACAGTGCTTTTGATGTTGCAAGTGTTGGCATCACTGCTAGTAAGAGAAGTTTAGAGAGAGTCAGAGAGAGAGCGTATGCTTGCAAGCTCATAGAAAATCAAAACAAGTTTTCTTTTTTAATTGCACAACAATCGATGCATGGAAAAACAAGTGCATGATAAAGCTACAAGTGGTCTGTTGTTAAAAATAGAAGCTTTTGCATTAGTAAAGCTTTTTATGTAGTGGTGAGTTATTACTAACGCACACAACAGGGTATTTAATAAATACATATACGATAGGGCACAGCCAGCGTTGCCAGAGGCTTTGAGAAGAAAATCATCATATGCAGAAAATAAAATCATACTTTATGGAAAAAAATCATAATTTTTTTTTTTATACAAAATTTTATTTAAAAATTATAATTAAAATATATTAACATATAAATTTAAATTATTGTTGTTTAAAGCATTTATAGCGAAACGTGTACTTATGTACATACATATGTATGTTTATATGGTGACAAACCATATTTTCGCTGGCTTTGTCGTCATTGCTCCGACAAAATCAGTGAAAATAAGCAAGATTAAATATTTAATCAAACATGCACCAACCAACCAACAAACAGAAAACTTAGAAAAACACACAACTGATTTCATTAGAACAATAACAGTATGTAATTAGATAAATATATATATATATACTTATTTAAGAAAGCTTTACAAAAAATAAATTCAGATTAAAAAGTACATGTACTTTATTTGAGTAAAAATGTTTTAATTAATTCGGCTGAAAGGTCTCATTATGAAGACATGTACATGTACTATGAAAAAGTTTTATGAAGAACTATTACTATAATATATACAAGGTTTCATATTTTTAATAATATCTTGGTCTATTTTTAAATTATAGCAGGAACAGTTTCTTATTCCTAAGTAATATTTTGCATATAAGATACCTTCGAGAGTGCTGTTGTCTAATTGATTTCTATAGGTATTTAGTTTTGTTTAAATTGACTGCTAAGAATATTCGTTCGACATTTGCTGAAGAAATGGGAAGACATATTAAGTTTTGAACAATCTTTGAGAGCACCGGAAAAGCTGGAATGTAGGTAGAATTTGCCTTGGTCTTTATTTTCAAAACAATGTTGCATTTTTATGCACGTACATACATACATGTCTTTTTTACATGGTAACAAGTGTAAAGTAAATAAAAGCAACAAACAAAAAGCTGATACAAAACTTAACTTCACTATGTAGTACAATTACAGTGAATGTAGTTCACAGTTGAAATAAAAAAAATCCTATTTTTTATAAATTAGAAATCATAATTTAAAAAAAAAAATCATCAAATTATATTTTGGTTCAAAAATCATCAAAAATATGATAAAATCATCTTTTTGGCAACGCTGGGCACAGCCAAAGTTGCGAGATTTAACAATTTTGAGTGTCGAAAAAGATATTTTGACAACTGGACGAATTTTCACTGGAATGAAAAAAATTTTAAAAACTACATATTTGTTTTTATCAATATTTGTAATTATTGAATGAATTAGTGAATTTATTTGTTATCTTATATTTTCGTTCAGTAAAGTAATTACATATTTAATTTTTTAATCTAGCCGATAGTGCGCACGATAGTGCGCCAGGCCAAGTTCGGCCACACAGTGTGTAAATTTACACGAAACCATTCGAGCAGTTTTTACGCCCTCATAACTTTGCTCCTCTTGATCATAATATAATGTTCAATTCTCAGCAGGGTCTTTTAACTTTTAATATTTTTTATGTATTCAATGACTTTTAAATATGGAAATATTGGATTTTGTTGGAAATAGTGAAAAATATTTTCATTAGCATCTTATTTCTTTACATTTTTGCTGGTTAGAAATAACTTAGCAACCCTTTTTCGTTTTAACTTCTTGCTGCACTTATAAGACATTATCAATTTTTATTCTTTCTGTTTAACTTCCCAATATGAAGCAAATACATGGCATGACATAAGAACTTCGTATTGAAATAAAATTTATTTCGTTATACTTATAGTGACTCCATACTACATATTTTTCCTTCTATGATTTTTATTCTTACTCATATTTTCAACATAAAAGCCTCTACAAAATCATGCATACATACGGTGACCATATTTTTCGACAAAAAAAAGGACACTCAAAATTAAATAAAAATTATTGGTATTAACTTAACTAAATAGATATATTTTATATCAATAAAATATAATTCAAACAATGTAATACTAGTGACTAGTACAAGTAGTTATATACGGATGTAATTATTTTAATGTTTAAAACAGAAATTAAATATGGCTAGAAGTTCACACGTCGTTAAAACAAAAAATTAAATAATTAATCAAAATTAACAAAGAATGTAAATTTAGCCAATAATACAAAAATAACAAAATTCATTAAATAAAAATAACTAAAAACAATAGTTTTAGGATTATATATTATTGATATTTTTCTGAAGAATGTATTTTTTTATTATTATATTAATGTTATTTGATAAAAACAATTTAAATTCTGCACAGTCCATTTGAAAGCCGAGAGAAAATTTGACACATTGAACATGTGTGTTGCCAGGCAATTCCTGGTTATAAATTTATATTGTATTGAGTTTAAAATTTCGGTAAATAAAACTTTTAATTTTGGAAAATAAATAAGAACATTAGCCATCATCAAAAAGAAAGGACAATTCAATTAAAAAAAGGACAATTTATTTTGTTTAAATTTTAAAGGACGTTGTGTAAAAAAAAAGGACGGATGGTCACCGTATGCATGCATGTGCTAGATTTGCTGGTATATCAGTTATAGCAACAAAGTGTCTTGTAACATTTACTTATCTATATAAGTATTTGCAGACATTGTAATGCAACTTAACCTATTTTGTTGTTCGATCTATTTAAATATATTTATGTGCTCGTATGTGTGTATGAATAACAACAATTCATATAATCAGGGAAACCAGCAAGTTTCTTCAATATGCGAAGAATGAAGACACAAATAAAATCTATGCGCACGGTAGTGCGCCAGGCCAAGGTCGGCCACACAGTGTGTATATTTACACGAAACCATTCGAGCTGTGTTTACCCCCCCTCATAACTTTGCTCCCCCTGATCATAATATAATGAAACTTGAAACATAAGGTCTCCCCACAAAGGTGACCACAAAGGTTAAATTTAAAAATTTCTACCATAAAAGCTTCCCGAAATATTAAGGTGTGAAAAGTCCATATTTTAGTACATGTTCACTCACTGACTCACTCATATTATTATGCACTTCCAGTATAGCTAGAGAGCTAAAACTCGGTACACAGGTAGGTCTTGGTGAGAAATTAACCAGAAAAATCTGAAAACGGGCACTTTCCACCCGGGGGGACTAGGGTGCCCCTTTTTTGTATGGAGCACTTCTAGTAGAGCTAGAAAGCTTAAATCTCGTACACAGGTAGGTCCTGATGAGAAATTAACAAATATAATTTGTAAACTATTTTTAATAAATTAATATGTAATTAGTAAAATAAAAGGTCTACAAAATACAATATCATAAAAATGTAACTTTTTGCAAGAAATCCATTAACAATATCAGTACATATTTATCTACTATAAAAATTTCAACGCATTCCGACTACTCTTTCATCTCTAAAACAACATTTGAGAACATTTTCGTGATTGTGTAGTAACTACCTTTATATCAACAAAAAGCCATTATTTTGAGTTAATACCAAAGGTAAAATAGAAATGCATTGTATATTTTCATAAAAAAGGTATTATTTTGATTTGAGCCTTTATCAAATTGTTTAACTTAAATTTGTTTTAATTTTGAGGTGATATTGTTGAAAAAAGATTTGGAAACTTTATTAAAATTTCAACTAAAGCGTCACAACTCAAAATAATACAAAAAAAAAACATCGAGAAATTTCAGAAAAATGATATTAACTCCAAAAGTAGATATTTTTTTTTGCAATAATTGAACAAATTTAATGAAAAAACATGGTAAATATGCATATTTTCTAATGGAATTTACTTACTAATGATGTATTCGGATTTTCAAATTCTCTTAAAATGTAATCACAAACAGTTTTTCATCTCTACTGAAAATTTTATAATTTTGAGTTAATACCCTCTTGTTGATAACGAGCGATATATAAAAAATATCAGTCGAGGCGGCAACTTTGTTTTCTATGATAAACATGAAATAAAACATGTTTCCAGAAAGCGGATATGGAAGTTGTACATTCCGAAGGAAATTTCGAAGCCAAAGAACAAAAACGAGATTTTGTATGCTTTTAAGTGTGCCAATGTTATTAGCGGCAAATTTGTTTAATTAATATTTTGCAATCGAATGGTTTTAGTCTTAACTACATTCACCGTTCCAGAATAAAAGCTTTCAGTTGTCAAGGGTAGACCGATTTTGGTTTAGGTCTTAGATAAAACTGCTAAACGATAAACTTACAATAACATAAACCTATCAAAACATGCGTATGGATGTGTGGATTATAAATCCATATAAAAGAAAGAACAAAAACAACAATTTTGGTATACATACTGAATTTTCACACAATGACTTCTTGCAATTTAATATCGGAATAATAAAACACTTATAACATTTTGTTAACACAATTAATTAGTTTACTTTTTGCACACATAAATTATGCACTATTTTTTCTTTAATTTAATACAAATTTTTTTTTATTTTTTACACTTTAACTTAAAAAAATTTAACCAACTCCCGCATTCACTACCGTACACTTTTAACGTTGACACTAAACTAAAATGAAATTCTTTAATTCGATGGGAACGAAACATGCATAAGTCTAACTTGTGTTCCACATACACATGCATGCATATCTGCATGTGTGAATTTGAGCATGCATTTGGTAGGGCGAATTATTTACTCAGTCTAATTTATATTCTTTTGCCTTTTTTGTGTGTTTGTATGAATTAATTGCAATGCTGTGTAGTGGTTTGTTGAACTCAAGACAGAACATTGGTATTTTTTTGGAATAAAGTATGACATTTTTACTAAAAAATTTTGCCAGATATTATTTTATAATAAAATGCGTGTTATTTTTAACGCACTAAAACGTAAAAATATCTCAGGTATACTCGTATACATTTTTGTCTTCATAAAATGACTCATTTGTTGCCATCAGCAAATGCTCATTAAGCGGGAGCTACTGTATTCTGAAATTAGTTTTTAATTTACTTATAAAAAATGGTTGAATGCCGTCAGTCTTTAGTGCAATAGAGTTATAGCTAACAAAAATAGTTTTGCAGAAAACGGGTTTGAGATTTCGAATTCGCTAAAAAATTAATGCGAAACGAAAATTTTATTTTTCTCTCAAATGTTTAGTATGTTTGTATATAAAATATTTGGATGAAAGTTTTACGTTTGATTTTATTAAAAAAAGGTTTAGTTGGAATCTTTGGTTTTTAATCCAAATAAATTCGAATTACATGTTCGTGTAATTGTAATTAACAAAAATTTTAAATTTTAATTACTTTAGAATTTCTTTTAAACAATTTTAAAGGAAATCTATATAAAATTTTTACATTTATTTGAGCATGTACTCAAGTATTTATGTTTTATATTTTATTTATTTGTTGCGAGTTAGCAATATCTAGATATATATTTCGTTGGTAGCTATACCAATTCATCAGTAGATGTTTTACCCTTTATGTTTAAAAAAAATTGTAAAGGGGAGATTTGCTTTTCATTTTTGCCTTATAAAATACATTTAATGGCAACCAGCGTTTGTCTAGTTGTAAAGGTGTAGAAAAGTAAACACATTCATAATGGAAAATTATTGTTGTGTGTGTTTGAGAAATTTTTTAAAGGCTATTTTTATGCTTCCCAAATACAATTGAGAAATCGGACTTACATAATCTATAAGTATGGATCCTTGGCTTTAATTTCCCATTGGTCCAAATGAGTGACAAACAAGTGTTATAGAAAAATTCTCAAATACAATTGAGAAATCGGACTTACATAGCCTATAAGTATGGATCCTTGGCTTTAATTTCTCATTGGTCCAAATGAGTGACAAACAAATTTTATAGAAAAATTCTCAAATACAATTGAGAAATCAGACTTACATAATCTATAAGTATGGATCCTTGGCTTTAATTTCCCATTGGTCCAAATGAGTGACAAACAAGTGTTATAGAAAAATTCTCAAATACAATTGAGAAATTTGACTTACATAGCCTATAAGTATGGATCCTTGGCTTTAATTTCTCATTGGTCCAAATGAGTGACAAACAAGTGTTATAGAAAAATTCTGAAATACAATTGAGAAATCGGACTTACATAGCCTATAAGTATGGATCCTTGGCTTTAATTTCCAATTGGTCCAAATGCGTGACAAAGAAGTGTTATAGAAAAATTTTCAAATACAATTGAGAAATTTGACTTACATAGCCTATAAGTATGGATCCTTGGCTTTAATTTCTCATTGGTCCAAATGAGTGACAAACAAGTGTTATAGAAAAATTCTGAAATACAATTGAGAAATCGGACTTACATAGCCTATAAGTATGGATCCTTGGCTTTAATTTCCAATTGGTCCAAATGCGTGACAAAGAAGTGTTATAGAAAAATTCTCAAATACAATTGAGAAATCGGACTTACATAGCCTATAAGTATGGATCCTTCGCTTTAATTTCTCATTGGTCCAAATGAGTGACAAACAAGTGTTATAGAAAAATTCTCAAATACAATTGAGAAATTTGACTTACATAGTCTATAAGTATGGATCCTTGGCTTTGATTTCCCATTGGTCCAAATAAGTGACAAACAAATGTTATAGAAAAATTCTCAAATACAATTGAGAAATCGGACTTACATAATCTATAAGTATGGATCCTTGGCTTTAATTTTTCATTGGTCCAAATGAGTGACAAACAAGTGTTATAGAAAAATTCTCAAATACAATTGAGAAATCGGACTTACATAGCCTATAAGTATGGATCCTTGGCTTTAATTTCCCATTGGTCCAAATGAGTGACAAACAAGTGTTATAGAAAAATTCTCAAATACAATTGAGAAATCGGACTTACATAGTCTATAGGTATGGATCCTTGGCTTTAATTTCCAATTGGTCCAAATGAGTGACAAACAAGTGTTATAGAAAAATTCTCAAATACAATTGAGAAATCGGACTTACATAATCTATAAGTATGGATCCTTGGCTTTAATTTCCCATTGGTCCAAATGCGTGACAAAGAAGTGTTATAGAAAAATTCTGAAATACAATTGAGAAATCGGACTTACATAGCCTATAAGTATGGATCCTTGGCTTTAATTTCTCATTGGTCCAAATGAGTGACAAACAAGTGTTATAGAAAAATTCTCAAATACAATTGAGAAATCGGACTTACATAGCCTATAAGTATGGATCCTTGGCTTTAATTTCTCATTGGTCCAAATGAGTGAGAAACAAGTGTTATAGAAAAATTCTGAAATACAATTGAGAAATCGGACTTACATAGCCTATAAGTATGGATCCTTCGCTTTAATTTCTCATTGGTCCAAATGAGTGACAAACAAGTGTTATAGAAAAATTCTCAAATACAATTGAGAAATTTGACTTACATAGTCTATAAGTATGGATCCTTGGCTTTGATTTCCCATTGGTCCAAATAAGTGACAAACAAATGTTATAGAAAAATTCTCAAATACAATTGAGAAATCGGACTTACATAATCTATAAGTATGGATCCTTGGCTTTAATTTTTCATTGGTCCAAATGAGTGACAAACAAGTGTTATAGAAAAATTCTCAAATACAATTGAGAAATCGGACTTACATAGCCTATAAGTATGGATCCTTGGCTTTAATTTCCCATTGGTCCAAATGCGTGACAAAGAAGTGTTATAGAAAAATTCTCAAATACAATTGAGAAATCGGACTTACATAATCTATAAGTATGGATCCTTGGCTTTAATTTCCCATTGGTCCAAATGCGTGACAAAGAAGTGTTATAGAAAAATTCTGAAATACAATTGAGAAATCGGACTTACATAGCCTATAAGTATGGATCCTTGGCTTTAATTTCTCATTGGTCCAAATGAGTGACAAACAAGTGTTATAGAAAAATTCTCAAATACAATTGAGAAATCGGACTTACATAGCCTATAAGTATGGATCCTTGGCTTTAATTTCCCATTGGTCCAAATGAGTGACAAACAAGTGTTATAGAAAAATTCTCAAATACAATTGAGAAATCGGACTTACATAGTCTATAGGTATGGATCCTTGGCTTTAATTTCCAATTGGTCCAAATGAGTGACAAACAAGTGTTATAGAAAAATTCTCAAATACAATTGAGAAATCGGACTTACATAATCTATAAGTATGGATCCTTGGCTTTAATTTCCCATTGGTCCAAATGCGTGACAAAGAAGTGTTATAGAAAAATTCTGAAATACAATTGAGAAATCGGACTTACATAGCCTATAAGTATGGATCCTTGGCTTTAATTTCTCATTGGTCCAAATGAGTGACAAACAAGTGTTATAGAAAAATTCTCAAATACAATTGAGAAATCGGACTTACATAGCCTATAAGTATGGATCCTTGGCTTTAATTTCTCATTGGTCCAAATGAGTGAGAAACAAGTGTTATAGAAAAATTCTGAAATACAATTGAGAAATCGGACTTACATAGCCTATAAGTATGGATCCTTGGCTTTAATTTTTCATTGGTCCAAATGAGTGACAAACAAGTGTTATAGAAAAATTCTCAAATACAATTGAGAAATCGGACTTACATAGCCTATAAGTATGGATCCTTGGCTTTAATTTCTCATTGGTCCAAATGAGTGAGAAACAAGTGTTATAGAAAAATTCTCAAATACAATTGAGAAATCGGACTTACATAATCTATAAGTATGGATCCTTGGCTTTAATTTTTCATTGGTCCAAATGAGTGACAAACAAGTGTTATAGAAAAATTCTCAAATACAATTGAGAAATCGGACTTACATAGCCTATAAGTATGGATCCTTGGCTTTAATTTCCCATTGGTCCAAATGAGTGACAAACAAGTGTTATAGAAAAATTCTCAAATACAATTGAGAAATCGGACTTACATAGTCTATAGGTATGGATCCTTGGCTTTAATTTCCAATTGGTCCAAATGAGTGACAAACAAGTGTTATAGAAAAATTCTCAAATACAATTGAGAAATCGGACTTACATAATCTATAAGTATGGATCCTTGGCTTTAATTTCCCATTGGTCCAAATGCGTGACAAAGAAGTGTTATAGAAAAATTCTGAAATACAATTGAGAAATCGGACTTACATAGCCTATAAGTATGGATCCTTGGCTTTAATTTCTCATTGGTCCAAATGAGTGACAAACAAGTGTTATAGAAAAATTCTCAAATACAATTGAGAAATCGGACTTACATAGCCTATAAGTATGGATCCTTGGCTTTAATTTCTCATTGGTCCAAATGAGTGAGAAACAAGTGTTATAGAAAAATTCTGAAATACAATTGAGAAATCGGACTTACATAGCCTATAAGTATGGATCCTTCGCTTTAATTTCTCATTGGTCCAAATGAGTGACAAACAAGTGTTATAGAAAAATTCTCAAATACAATTGAGAAATTTGACTTACATAGTCTATAAGTATGGATCCTTGGCTTTGATTTCCCATTGGTCCAAATAAGTGACAAACAAATGTTATAGAAAAATTCTCAAATACAATTGAGAAATCGGACTTACATAATCTATAAGTATGGATCCTTGGCTTTAATTTTTCATTGGTCCAAATGAGTGACAAACAAGTGTTATAGAAAAATTCTCAAATACAATTGAGAAATCGGACTTACATAGCCTATAAGTATGGATCCTTGGCTTTAATTTCCCATTGGTCCAAATGCGTGAGAAAGAAGTGTTATAGAAAAATTCTGAAATACAATTGAGAAATCGGACTTACATAGCCTATAAGTATGGATCCTTGGCTTTAATTTCTCATTGGTCCAAATGAGTGACAAACAAGTGTTATAGAAAAATTCTCAAATACAATTGAGAAATCGGACTTACATAATCTATAAGTATGGATCCTTGGCTTTAATTTCCCATTGGTCCAAATGAGTGACAAACAAGTGTTATAGAAAAATTCTCAAATACAATTGAGAAATCGGACTTACATAGCCTATAAGTATGGATCCTTGGCTTTAATTTCCCATTGGTCCAAATGAGTGACAAACATAAATGTGCCCACAAATAGCCAAATTCCCGTAGAGCTCAACAAAATTTACACAATTTTAATCTTTAAAATTTTATAGAAAAATTCTCAAATACAATTGAGAAATCGGACTTACATAGCCTATAAGTATGGATCCTTGGCTTTAATTTCCCATTGGTCCAAATGAGTGACAAACAAGTGTTATAGAAAAATTCTCAAATACAATTGAGAAATCGGACTTACATAGCCTATAAGTATGGATCCTTGGCTTTAATTTCTCATTGGTCCAAATGAGTGACAAACAAATTTTATAGAAAAATTCTCAAATACAATTGAGAAATCAGACTTACATAATCTATAAGTATGGATCCTTGGCTTTAATTTCCCATTGGTCCAAATGAGTGACAAACAAGTGTTATAGAAAAATTCTCAAATACAATTGAGAAATTTGACTTACATAGCCTATAAGTATGGATCCTTGGCTTTAATTTCTCATTGGTCCAAATGAGTGACAAACAAGTGTTATAGAAAAATTCTGAAATACAATTGAGAAATCGGACTTACATAGCCTATAAGTATGGATCCTTGGCTTTAATTTCCAATTGGTCCAAATGCGTGACAAAGAAGTGTTATAGAAAAATTTTCAAATACAATTGAGAAATTTGACTTACATAGCCTATAAGTATGGATCCTTGGCTTTAATTTCTCATTGGTCCAAATGAGTGACAAACAAGTGTTATAGAAAAATTCTGAAATACAATTGAGAAATCGGACTTACATAGCCTATAAGTATGGATCCTTGGCTTTAATTTCCAATTGGTCCAAATGCGTGACAAAGAAGTGTTATAGAAAAATTCTCAAATACAATTGAGAAATCGGACTTACATAGCCTATAAGTATGGATCCTTCGCTTTAATTTCTCATTGGTCCAAATGAGTGACAAACAAGTGTTATAGAAAAATTCTCAAATACAATTGAGAAATTTGACTTACATAGTCTATAAGTATGGATCCTTGGCTTTGATTTCCCATTGGTCCAAATAAGTGACAAACAAATGTTATAGAAAAATTCTCAAATACAATTGAGAAATCGGACTTACATAATCTATAAGTATGGATCCTTGGCTTTAATTTTTCATTGGTCCAAATGAGTGACAAACAAGTGTTATAGAAAAATTCTCAAATACAATTGAGAAATCGGACTTACATAGCCTATAAGTATGGATCCTTGGCTTTAATTTCCCATTGGTCCAAATGAGTGACAAACAAGTGTTATAGAAAAATTCTCAAATACAATTGAGAAATCGGACTTACATAGTCTATAGGTATGGATCCTTGGCTTTAATTTCCAATTGGTCCAAATGAGTGACAAACAAGTGTTATAGAAAAATTCTCAAATACAATTGAGAAATCGGACTTACATAATCTATAAGTATGGATCCTTGGCTTTAATTTCCCATTGGTCCAAATGCGTGACAAAGAAGTGTTATAGAAAAATTCTGAAATACAATTGAGAAATCGGACTTACATAGCCTATAAGTATGGATCCTTGGCTTTAATTTCTCATTGGTCCAAATGAGTGACAAACAAGTGTTATAGAAAAATTCTCAAATACAATTGAGAAATCGGACTTACATAGCCTATAAGTATGGATCCTTGGCTTTAATTTCTCATTGGTCCAAATGAGTGAGAAACAAGTGTTATAGAAAAATTCTGAAATACAATTGAGAAATCGGACTTACATAGCCTATAAGTATGGATCCTTGGCTTTAATTTTTCATTGGTCCAAATGAGTGACAAACAAGTGTTATAGAAAAATTCTCAAATACAATTGAGAAATCGGACTTACATAGCCTATAAGTATGGATCCTTGGCTTTAATTTCTCATTGGTCCAAATGAGTGAGAAACAAGTGTTATAGAAAAATTCTCAAATACAATTGAGAAATCGGACTTACATAATCTATAAGTATGGATCCTTGGCTTTAATTTTTCATTGGTCCAAATGAGTGACAAACAAGTGTTATAGAAAAATTCTCAAATACAATTGAGAAATCGGACTTACATAGCCTATAAGTATGGATCCTTGGCTTTAATTTCCCATTGGTCCAAATGAGTGACAAACAAGTGTTATAGAAAAATTCTCAAATACAATTGAGAAATCGGACTTACATAGTCTATAGGTATGGATCCTTGGCTTTAATTTCCAATTGGTCCAAATGAGTGACAAACAAGTGTTATAGAAAAATTCTCAAATACAATTGAGAAATCGGACTTACATAATCTATAAGTATGGATCCTTGGCTTTAATTTCCCATTGGTCCAAATGCGTGACAAAGAAGTGTTATAGAAAAATTCTGAAATACAATTGAGAAATCGGACTTACATAGCCTATAAGTATGGATCCTTGGCTTTAATTTCTCATTGGTCCAAATGAGTGACAAACAAGTGTTATAGAAAAATTCTCAAATACAATTGAGAAATCGGACTTACATAGCCTATAAGTATGGATCCTTGGCTTTAATTTCTCATTGGTCCAAATGAGTGAGAAACAAGTGTTATAGAAAAATTCTGAAATACAATTGAGAAATCGGACTTACATAGCCTATAAGTATGGATCCTTCGCTTTAATTTCTCATTGGTCCAAATGAGTGACAAACAAGTGTTATAGAAAAATTCTCAAATACAATTGAGAAATTTGACTTACATAGTCTATAAGTATGGATCCTTGGCTTTGATTTCCCATTGGTCCAAATAAGTGACAAACAAATGTTATAGAAAAATTCTCAAATACAATTGAGAAATCGGACTTACATAATCTATAAGTATGGATCCTTGGCTTTAATTTTTCATTGGTCCAAATGAGTGACAAACAAGTGTTATAGAAAAATTCTCAAATACAATTGAGAAATCGGACTTACATAGCCTATAAGTATGGATCCTTGGCTTTAATTTCCCATTGGTCCAAATGCGTGAGAAAGAAGTGTTATAGAAAAATTCTGAAATACAATTGAGAAATCGGACTTACATAGCCTATAAGTATGGATCCTTGGCTTTAATTTCTCATTGGTCCAAATGAGTGACAAACAAGTGTTATAGAAAAATTCTCAAATACAATTGAGAAATCGGACTTACATAATCTATAAGTATGGATCCTTGGCTTTAATTTCCCATTGGTCCAAATGAGTGACAAACAAGTGTTATAGAAAAATTCTCAAATACAATTGAGAAATCGGACTTACATAGCCTATAAGTATGGATCCTTGGCTTTAATTTCCCATTGGTCCAAATGAGTGACAAACATAAATGTGCCCACAAATAGCCAAATTCCCGTAGAGCTCAACAAAATTTACACAATTTTAATCTTTAAAATTTTATAGAAAAATTCTCAAATACAATTGAGAAATCGGACTTACATAGCCTATAAGTATGGATCCTTGGCTTTAATTTCCCATTGGTCCAAATGAGTGACAAACATAAATGTGCCCACAAATAGCCAAATTCCCGTAGAGCTCAACAAAATTTACACAATTTTAATCTTTAAAATTTTATAGAAAAATTCTCAAATACAATTGAGAAATCGGACTTACATAGTCTATAAGTATGGATCCTTGGCTTTAATTTCCCATTGGGCCAAATGAGTGACAAACATAAATGTGCCCACAAATAGCCAAATTCCCGTAGAGCTCAACAAAATTTACACAATTTTAATCTTTAAAATTTTATAGAAAAATTCTCAAATACAATTGAGAAATCGGACTTACATAGCCTATAAGTATGGATCCTTGGCTTTAATTTCCCATTGGGCCAAATGAGTGACAAACATAAATGTGCCCACAAATAGCCAAATTCCCGTAGAGCTCAACAAAATTTACACAATTTTAATCTTTAAAATTTTATAGAAAAATTCTCAAATACAATTGAGAAATCGGACTTACATAGCCTATAAGTATGGATCCTTGGCTTTAATTTCCCATTGGTCCAAATGCGTGACAAAGAAGTGTTATAGAAAAATTCTGAAATACAATTGAGAAATCGGACTTACATAGCCTATAAGTATGGATCCTTGGCTTTAATTTCTCATTGGTCCAAATGAGTGACAAACAAGTGTTATAGAAAAATTCTCAAATACAATTGAGAAATCGGACTTACATAGCCTATAAGTATGGATCCTTGGCTTTAATTTCTCATTGGTCCAAATGAGTGAGAAACAAGTGTTATAGAAAAATTCTGAAATACAATTGAGAAATCGGACTTACATAGCCTATAAGTATGGATCCTTCGCTTTAATTTCTCATTGGTCCAAATGAGTGACAAACAAGTGTTATAGAAAAATTCTCAAATACAATTGAGAAATTTGACTTACATAGTCTATAAGTATGGATCCTTGGCTTTGATTTCCCATTGGTCCAAATAAGTGACAAACAAATGTTATAGAAAAATTCTCAAATACAATTGAGAAATCGGACTTACATAATCTATAAGTATGGATCCTTGGCTTTAATTTTTCATTGGTCCAAATGCGTGACAAAGAAGTGTTATAGAAAAATTCTGAAATACAATTGAGAAATCGGACTTACATAGCCTATAAGTATGGATCCTTGGCTTTAATTTCTCATTGGTCCAAATGAGTGACAAACAAGTGTTATAGAAAAATTCTCAAATACAATTGAGAAATCGGACTTACATAGCCTATAAGTATGGATCCTTGGCTTTAATTTCTCATTGGTCCAAATGAGTGACAAACAAGTGTTATAGAAAAATTCTGAAATACAATTGAGAAATCGGACTTACATAGTCTATAAGTATGGATCCTTGGCTTTGATTTTCCATTGGTCCAAATAAGTGACAAATAAATGTTATAGAAAAATTCTCAAATACAATTGAGAAATCGGACTTACATAATCTATAAGTATGGATCCTTGGCTTTAATTTCCCATTGGTCCAAATGAGTGACAAACAAGTGTTATAGAAAAATTCTCAAATACAATTGAGAAATTTGACTTACATAGTCTATAAGTATGGATCCTTGGCTTTGATTTCCCATTGGTCCAAATAAGTGACAAATAAATGTTATAGAAAAATTCTCAAATACAATTGAGAAATCGGACTTACATAATCTATAAGTATGGATCCTTGGCTTTAATTTCCCATTGGTCCAAATGAGTGACAAACAAGTGTTATAGAAAAATTCTCAAATACAATTGAGAAATTTGACTTACATAGTCTATAAGTATGGATCCTTGGCTTTGATTTCCCATTGGTCCAAATAAGTGACAAATAAATGTTATAGAAAAATTCTCAAATACAATTGAGAAATCGGACTTACATAATCTATAAGTATGGATCCTTGGCTTTAATTTCCCATTGGTCCAAATGAGTGACAAACAAGTGTTATAGAAAAATTCTCAAATACAATTGAGAAATCGGACTTACATAGTCTATAAGTATGGATCCTTGGCTTTAATTTCTCATTGGTCCAAATGAGTGACAAACAAGTGTTATAGAAAAATTCTCAAATACAATTGAGAAATTTGACTTACATAGTCTATAAGTATGGATCCTTGGCTTTGATTTCCCATTGGTCCAAATAAGTGACAAATAAATGTTATAGAAAAATTCTCAAATACAATTGAGAAATCGGACTTACATAATCTATAAGTATGGATCCTTGGCTTTAATTTCCCATTGGTCCAAATGAGTGACAAACAAGTGTTATAGAAAAATTCTCAAATACAATTGAGAAATCGGACTTACATAGTCTATAAGTATGAATCCTTGGCTTTAATTTCCCATTGGTCCAAATGCGTGACAAAGAAGTGTTATAGAAAAATTCTGAAATACAATTGAGAAATCGGACTTACATAGCCTATAAGTATGGATCCTTGGCTTTAATTTCCCATTGGTCCAAATGAGTGACAAACAAGTGTTATAGAAAAATACTGAAGTACAATTGAGAAATCGGACTTACATAATCTATAAGTATGGATCCTTGGCTTTAATTTCCCATTGGTCCAAATGAGTGACAAACAAGTGTTATAGAAAAATTCTGAAATACAATTGAGAAATCGGACTTACATAATCTATAAGTATGGATCCTTGGCTTTAATTTCCCATTGGTCCAAATGCGTGACAAAGAAGTGTTATAGAAAAATTCTGAAATACAATTGAGAAATCGGACTTACATAGCCTATAAGTTTGGATCCTTGGCTTTAATTTCTCATTGGTCCAAATGAGTGACAAACAAGTGTTATAGAAAAATTCTCAAATACAATTGAGAAATCGGACTTACATAGCCTATAAGTATGGATCCTTGGCTTTAATTTCTCATTGGTCCAAATGCGTGACAAAGAAGTGTTATAGAAAAATTCTGAAATACAATTGAGAAATCGGACTTACATAGCCTATAAGTATGGATCCTTGGCTTTAATTTCTCATTGGTCCAAATGCGTGACAAAGAAGTGTTATAGAAAAATTCTCAAATACAATTGAGAAATCGGACTTACATAGTCTATAAGTATGGATCCTTGGCTTTAATTTCCCATTGGTCCAAATGAGTGACAAACAAGTGTTATAGAAAAATTCTCAAATACAATTGAGAAATCGGACTTACATAGTCTATAAGTATGGATCCTTGGCTTTAATTTCCAATTGGTCCAAATGAGTGACAAACATAAATGTGCCCACAAATAGCCAAATTCCCGTAGAGCTCAACAAAATTTACACAATTTTAATCTTTAAAATTTTATAGAAAAATTCTCAAATACAATTGAGAAATCGGACTTACATAGCCTATAAGTATGGATCCTTGGCTTTAATTTCCCATTGGTCCAAATGAGTGACAAACAAGTGTTATAGAAAAATTCTCAAATACAATTGAGAAATCGGACTTACATAATCTATAAGTATGGATCCTTGGCTTTAATTTCCCATTGGTCCAAATGAGTGACAAACAAGTGTTATAGAAAAATTCTCAAATACAATTGAGAAATCGGACTTACATAGTCTATAAGTATGGATCCTTGGCTTTAATTTCCAATTGGTCCAAATGAGTGACAAACAAGTGTTATAGAAAAATTCTCAAATACAATTGAGAAATCGGACTTACATAATCTATAAGTATGGATCCTTGGCTTTAATTTCCCATTGGTCCAAATGAGTGACAAACAAGTGTTATAGAAAAATTCTCAAATACAATTGAGAAATCGGACTTACATAGTCTATAAGTATGGATCCTTGGCTTTAATTTCCAATTGGTCCAAATGAGTGACAAACAAGTGTTATAGAAAAATTCTCAAATACAATTGAGAAATCGGACTTACATAGCCTATAAGTATGGATCCTTGGCTTTAATTTCTCATTGGTCCAAATGAGTGACAAACAAGTGTTATAGAAAAATTCTCAAATACAATTGAGAAATCGGACTTACATAGCCTATAAGTATGGATCCTTGGCTTTAATTTCTCATTGGTCCAAATGCGTGACAAAGAAGTGTTATAGAAAAATTCTGAAATACAATTGAGAAATCGGACTTACATAGCCTATAAGTATGGATCCTTGGCTTTAATTTCTCATTGGTCCAAATGCGTGACAAAGAAGTGTTATAGAAAAATTCTGAAATACAATTGAGAAATCGGACTTACATAGTCTATAAGTATGGATCCTTGGCTTTAATTTCTCATTGGTCCAAATGCGTGACAAAGAAGTGTTATAGAAAAATTCTGAAATACAATTGAGAAATCGGACTTACATAGCCTATAAGTATGGATCCTTGGCTTTAATTTCTCATTGGTCCAAATGCGTGACAAAGAAGTGTTATAGAAAAATTCTCAAATACAATTGAGAAATCGGACTACCATAGTCTATAAGTATGGATCCTTGGCTTTAATTTCCCATTGGTCCAAATGAGTGACAAACAAGTGTTATAGAAAAATTCTCAAATACAATTGAGAGATCGGACTTACATAGTCTATAAGTATGGATCCTTGGCTTTAATTTCCCAATGGTCCAAATGAGTGACAAACATAAATGTGCCCACAAATAGCCAAATTCCCGTAGAGCTCAACAAAATTTACACAATTTTAATCTTTAAAATTTTATAGAAAAATTCTCAAATACAATTGAGAAATCGGACTTACATAGCCTATAAGTATGGATCCTTGGCTTTAATTTCCCATTGGTCCAAATGAGTGACAAACAAGTGTTATAGAAAAATTCTCAAATACAATTGAGAAATCGGACTTACATAATCTATAAGTATGGATCCTTGGCTTTAATTTCCCATTGGTCCAAATGAGTGACAAACAAGTGTTATAGAAAAATTCTCAAATACAATTGAGAAATCGGACTTACATAGCCTATAAGTATGGATCCTTGGCTTTAATTTCCCATTGGTCCAAATGAGTGACAAACAAGTGTTATAGAAAAATTCTCAAATACAATTGAGAAATCGGACTTACATAGCCTATAAGTATGGATCCTTGGCTTTAATTTCTCATTGGTCCAAATGAGTGACAAACAAGTGTTATAGAAAAATTCTCAAATACAATTGAGAAATCGGACTTACATAATCTATAAGTATGGATCCTTGGCTTTAATTTCCCATTGGTCCAAATGAGTGACAAACAAGTGTTATAGAAAAATTCTGAAATACAATTGAGAAATCGGACTTACATAGCCTATAAGTATGGATCCTTGGCTTTAATTTCTCATTGGTCCAAATGAGTGACAAACAAGTGTTATAGAAAAATTCTCAAATACAATTGAGAAATCGGACTTACATAATCTATAAGTATGGATCCTTGGCTTTAATTTCCCATTGGTCCAAATGAGTGACAAACAAGTGTTATAGAAAAATTCTGAAATACAATTGAGAAATCGGACTTACATAGTCTATAAGTATGGATCCTTGGCTTTAATTTCCCATTGGGCCAAATGAGTGACAAACATAAATGTGCCCACAAATAGCCAAATTCCCGTAGAGCTCAACAAAATTTACACAATTTTAATCTTTAAAATTTTATAGAAAAATTCTCAAATACAATTGAGAAATCCGACTTACATAGTCTATAAGTATGGATCCTTGGCTTTAATTTCCCATTGGGCCAAATGAGTGACAAACATAAATGTGCCCACAAATAGCCAAATTCCCGTAGAGCTCAACAAAATTTACACAATTTTAATCTTTAAAATTTTATAGAAAAATTCTCAAATACAATTGAGAAATCGGACTTACATAGCCTATAAGTATGGATCCTTGGCTTTAATTTCCCATTGGGCCAAATGAGTGACAAACATAAATGTGCCCACAAATAGCCAAATTCCCGTAGAGCTCAACAAAATTTACACAATTTTAATCTTTAAAATTTTATAGAAAAATTCTCAAATACAATTGAGAAATCGGACTTACATAGCCTATAAGTATGGATCCTTGGCTTTAATTTCCCATTGGGCCAAATGAGTGACAAACATAAATGTGCCCACAAATAGCCAAATTCCCGTAGAGCTCAACAAAATTTACACAATTTTAATCTTTAAAATTTTATAGAAAAATTCTCAAATACAATTGAGAAATCGGACTTACATAGTCTATAAGTATGGATCCTTGGCTTTAATTTCCAATTGGTCGAAATGAGTGACAAACAAGTGTTATAGAAAAATTCTCAAATACAATTGAGAAATCGGACTTACATAGCCTATAAGTATGGATCCTTGGCTTTAATTTCCCATTGGTCCAAATGAGTGACAAACAAGTGTTATAGAAAAATTCTCAAATACAATTGAGAACTTACATAGTCTATAAGTATGGATCCTTGGCTTTAATTTCCAATTGGTCCAAATGAGTGACAAACAAGTGTTATAGAAAAATTCTCAAATACAATTGAGAAATCGGACTTACATAGCCTATAAGTATGGATCCTTGGCTTTAATTTCCCATTGGTCCAAATGAGTGACAAACAAGTGTTATAGAAAAATTCTCAAATACAATTGAGAAATCGGACTTACATAATCTATAAGTATGGATCCTTGGCTTTTATTTCCCATTGGTCCAAATGAGTGACAAACAAGTGTTATAGAAAAATTCTCAAATACAATTGAGAAATCGGACTTACATAGTCTATAAGTATGGATCCTTGGCTTTAATTTCCAATTGGTCCAAATGAGTGACAAACAAGTGTTATAGAAAAATTCTCAAATACAATTGAGAAATCGGACTTACATAGTCTATAAGTATGGATCCTTGGCTTTAATTTCCCATTCGTCCAATAAGTGACAAACATATGTTATAGAAAAATTCTCAAATACAATTGAGAAATCGGACTTACATAGCCTATAAGTATGGATCCTTGGCTTTAATTTCCCATTGGTCCAAATGAGTGACAAACAAATGTTATAGAAAAATTCTCAAATACAATTGAGAAATCGGACTTACATAGCCTATAAGTATGGATCCTTGGCTTTAATTTCCCATTGGTCAAAATGAGTGACAAACAAATGTTATAGAAAAATTCTCAAATACAATTGAGAAATCGGACTTACATAGTCTATAAGTATGGATGCTTGGCTTTAATTTCCCATTGGTCCAAATGAGTGACAAACAAATGTTATAGAAAAATTCTCAAATACAATTGAGAAATCGGACTTACATAGCCTATAAGTATGGATCCTTGGCTTTAATTTCCCATTGGGCCAAATGAGTGACAAACAAATGTTATAGAAAAATTCTCAAATACAATTGAGAAATCGGACTTACATAGCCTATAAGTATGGATCCTTGGCTTTAATTTCCCATTGGTCCAAATGAGTGACAAACAAATGTTATAGAAAAATTCTCAAATACAATTGAGAAATCGGACTTACATAGTCTATAAGTATGGATGCTTGGCTTTAATTTCCCATTGGTCCAAATGAGTGACAAACAAATGTTATAGAAAAATTCTCAAATACAATTGAGAAATCGGACTTACATAGCCTATAAGTATGGATCCTTGGCTTTAATTTCCCATTGGTCCAAATGAGTGACAAACAAATGTTATAGAAAAATTCTCAAATACAATTGAGAAATCGGACTTACATAGCCTATAAGTATGGATCCTTGGCTTTAATTTCCCATTGGTCCAAATGAGTGACAAACAAATGTTATAGAAAAATTCTCAAATACAATTGAGAAATCGGACTTACATAGTCTATAAGTATGGATCCTTGGCTTTAATTTCCAATTGGTCCAAATGAGTGACAAACAAGTGTTATAGAAAAATTCTCAAATACAATTGAGAAATCGGACTTACATAGCCTATAAGTATGGATCCTTGGCTTTAATTTCCCATTGGGCCAAATGAGTGACAAACATAAATGTGCCCACAAATAGCCAAATTCCCGTAGAGCTCAACAAAATTTACACAATTTTAATCTTTAAAATTTTATAGAAAAATTCTCAAATACAATTGAGAAATCGGACTTACATAGCCTATAAGTATGGATCCTTGGCTTTAATTTCCCATTGGGCCAAATGAGTGACAAACATAAATGTGCCCACAAATAGCCAAATTCCCGTAGAGCTCAACAAAATTTACACAATTTTAATCTTTAAAATTTTATAGAAAAATTCTCAAATACAATTGAGAAATCGGACTTACATAGTCTATAAGTATGGATCCTTGGCTTTAATTTCCCATTGGTCCAAATGAGTGACAAACAAGTGTTATAGAAAAATTCTCAAATACAATTGAGAAATCGGACTTACATAGCCTATAAGTATGGATCCTTGGCTTTAATTTCCCATTGGTCCAAATGAGTGACAAACAAGTGTTATAGAAAAATTCTCAAATACAATTGAGAGATCGGACTTACATAGTCTATAAGTATGGATCCTTGGCTTTAATTTCCCAATGGTCCAAATGAGTGACAAACATAAATGTGCCCACAAATAGCCAAATACCCGTAGAGCTCAACAAAATTTACACAATTTTAATCTTTAAAATTTTATAGAAAAATTCTCAAATACAATTGAGAAATCGGACTTACATAGCCTATAAGTATGGATCCTTGGCTTTAATTTCCCATTGGTCCAAATGAGTGACAAACAAGTGTTATAGAAAAATTCTCAAATACAATTGAGAAATCGGACTTACATAGTCTATAAGTATGGATCCTTGGCTTTAATTTCCCATTGGTCCAAATGAGTGACAAACATAAATGTGCCCACAAATAGCCAAATTCCCGTAGAGCTCAACAAAATTTACACAATTTTAATCTTTAAAATTTTATAGAAAAATTCTCAAATACAATTGAGAAATCGGACTTACATAGCCTATAAGTATGGATCCTTGGCTTTAATTTCCCATTGGTCCAAATGAGTGACAAACAAGTGTTATAGAAAAATTCTCAAATACAATTGAGAAATCGGACTTACATAGCCTATAAGTATGGATCCTTGGCTTTAATTTCCAATTGGTCCAAATGAGTGACAAACAAGTGTTATAGAAAAATTCTCAAATACAATTGAGAAATCGGACTTACATAGTCTATAAGTATGGATCCTTGGCTTTAATTTCCCATTGGTCCAAATGAGTGACAAACATAAATGTGCCCACAAATAGCCAAATTCCCGTAGAGCTCAACAAAATTTACACAATTTTAATCTTTAAAATTTTATAGAAAAATTCTCAAATACAATTGAGAAATCGGACTTACATAGCCTATAAGTATGGATCCTTGGCTTTAATTTCCCATTGGTCCAAATGAGTGACAAACATAAATGTGCCCACAAATAGCCAAATTCCCGTAGAGCTCAACAAAATTTACACAATTTTAATCTTTAAAATTTTATAGAAAAATTCTCAAATACAATTGAGAAATCGGACTTACATATTCTATAAGTATGGATCCTTGGCTTTAATTTCCCATTGGTCCAAATGAGTGACAAACAAATGTTATAGAAAAATTCTCAAATACAATTGAGAAATCGGACTTACATATTCTATAAGTATGGATCCTTGGCTTTAATTTCCCATTGGTCCAAATGAGTGACAAACAAATGTTATAGAAAAATTCTCAAATACAATTGAGAAATCGGACTTACATAGTCTATAAGTATGGATCCTTGGCTTTAATTTCCCATTGGTCCAAATGAGTGACAAACAAATGTTATAGAAAAATTCTCAAATACAATTGAGAAATCGGACTTACATATTCTATAAGTATGGATCCTTGGCTTTAATTTCCCATTGGTCCAAATGAGTGACAAACAAATGTTATAGAAAAATTCTCAAATACAATTGAGAAATCGGACTTACATAGTCTATAAGTATGGATCCTTGGCTTTAATTTCCCATTGGTCCAAATGAGTGACAAACAAATGTTATAGAAAAATTCTCAAATACAATTGAGAAATCGGACTTACATATTCTATAAGTATGGATCCTTGGCTTTAATTTCCCATTGGTCCAAATGAGTGACAAACAAATGTTATAGAAAAATTCTCAAATACAATTGAGAAATCGGACTTACATAGTCTATAAGTATGGATCCTTGGCTTTAATTTCCCATTGGTCCAAATGAGTGACAAACAAATGTTATAGAAAAATTCTCAAATACAATTGAGAAATCGGACTTACATAGTCTATAAGTATGGATCCTTGGCTTTAATTTCCCATTCGTCCAATAAGTGACAAACAAATGTTATAGAAAAATTCTCAAATACAATTGAGAAATCGGACTTACATAGTCTATAAGTATGGATCCTTGGCTTTAATTTCCCATTGGTCCAAATGAGTGACAAACAAATGTTATAGAAAAATTCTCAAATACAATTGAGAAATCGGACTTACATATTCTATAAGTATGGATCCTTGGCTTTAATTTCCCATTGGTCCAAATGAGTGACAAACAAATGTTATAGAAAAATTCTCAAATACAATTGAGAAATCGGACTTACATATTCTATAAGTATGGATCCTTGGCTTTAATTTCCCATTGGTCCAATAAGTGACATACAAATGTTATAGAAAAATTCTCAAATACAATTGAGAAAGCGGACTTACATAGTCTATAAGTATGGATCCTTGGCTTTAATTTCCCATTCGTCCAATAAGTGACAAACAAATGTTATAGAAAAATTCTCAAATACAATTGAGAAATCGGACTTACATAGCCTATAAGTATGGATCCTTGGCTTTAATTTCCCATTGGTCTAAATGAGTGACAAACAAATGTTATAGAAAAATTCTCAAATACAATTGAGAAATCGGACTTACATAGTCTATAAGTATGGATCCTTGGCTTTAATTTCCCATTCGTCCAATAAGTGACAAACATATGTTATAGAAAAATTCTCAAATACAATTGAGAAATCGGACTTACATAGTCTATAAGTATGGATCCTTGGCTTTAATTTCCCATTCGTCCAATAAGTGACAAACATATGTTATAGAAAAATTCTCAAATACAATTGAGAGATCGGACTTACATAGTCTATAAGTATGGATCCTTGGCTTTAATTTCCCATTGGTCCAAATTAGTGACAAAAATAAATGTGCCCACAAATTGCCAAATTCCGGTAGAGCTGAACAAAATTTACACAATTTTAATATAAATACTTTTAATTTTATTTTATAACGAGGGTAACGAGTAGCGAAGCACACCGGGATAAGCTAGTTCTATATAATTACGTAGTGTGAGCTCTTTTTAAATCCTTCATCCACTTTGTGATATCTCGAAAATACTAAGAGATATCTATCCGTAACATTATGCAATTATATTCTGAAATCTAATATTAGATTAGAATTAAGATTTGAACAACTTATTGATGTTTCAATTTATAATTGAAGATTCATCTATAAAAGAGTTGCGTGAGTGACTGAGTGACTCATTCATCATCGCCCAGCCCAAACCGCTGAACCTAGAAACTTGAAATTTGGCATGTAAGTTTCTTTTGCAGAGTGTAGATCCACTAAGACGGGATTTTCGGAAATTTGAATTTTTAGGGGGTAAAAAAGGGTAAAAGCGGCCGAAAAATGACAAATGACTCGAATCAAAATATGTATTTTTGGAAATTCGCATTTTAAGGGGGTACAAAGGGATAAATATGTACAGCCAAAAAAAGGACATTTTTAAACATGGTCCCAGGAATATGAAATTTGGAATGTAGCTTCCTTTCAGGACGTAGGCTCGAACCAACGTATAAATTTTTGAAAATTCGCATTTTAAGGCGGTAAAAAGGGATAAATACGGCCCAAAAAGGGACATTTTTAAAAATGGTCCCAGCAATATGAAATTCGGAATGTGGGGTCCTTTTGGGAGGCAGATTCGAACCGAAATAGGGATTCTTAGAACTTCGCACTTTGAGGAGCTAAAAAGGGATAAATACGGCCCAAAAAGGGACATTTTTAAAAATACTCCCAGCATTATGAAATTTGGAATGTGGGGTCCTTTTGGGAGGCAGACTCGAACCGAAATAGGGATTCTTAGAACTTCGCGCTTTGAGGAGCTAAAAAGGGATAAATACGGCCCAAATAGGGACATTTTTAAAAATAGTCCCAGCAATATGAAATTTGGAATGTGGGGTCCTTTTGGGAGGCAGATTCGAACCGAAATAGGGATTCTTAGAACTTCGCGCTTTGAGGAGCTAAAAAGGGGAAAATACGGCCAAAAAAGGGACATTTTTAAAAATGGTCCCAGCAAAATGAAATTTGGAATGTGGGGTCCTTTTGGGAGGCAGATTCGAACCGAAATAGGGATTGTTAGAACTTCGCGCTTTGAGGAGCTAAAAAGGGGAAAATATGGCCCAAAAAGGGACATTTTTAAAAATGGTTCCAGCAATATGAAATTTGGAATGTGTGGTCCTTTTGGGAGGCAGATTCGAACCGAAATAGGGATTCTTAGAACTTCGCGCTTTGAGGAGCTAAAAAGGGATAAATACGGCCCAAAAAGGGCCATTTTTAAAAATAGTCCCAGCAATATGAAATTTGGAATGTGGGGTCCTTTTGGGAGGCAGATTCGAACCGAAATAGGGATTCTTAGAACTTCGCGCTTTGAGGAGCTAAAAAGGGGAAAATACGGCCAAAAAAGGGACATTTTTAAAAATAGTCCCAGCAATATGAAATTTGGAATGTGGGGTCCTTTTGGGAGGCAGATTCGAACCGAAATAGGGATTCTTAGAACTTCGCGCTTTGAGGAGCTAAAAAGGGGAAAATACGGCCCAACAAGGGACATTTTTAAGCATGGCCCAAGAAATACTCGATCTAAATACATGAAAAATATGTTATTTATTTTTTACTTTAAAAATTTCAGGTAACGAAGTACCGGGCGGGTATGCTAGTATATAATAAAATTATCAAAAAAAAAATATTCTGAAATATTTTTTTTTTAATTTCTTTCATTGAATAACTGTTGCCCAGTCCATATGAATGACTTCTTTCATTGATTACATTATGTGGTTTTTGACCCACTTGAAAGACATTTAAATATATTGGTGAAAAGGCGATAAATAGGGAAACTTGGTTGCAACTTGGGTTTATCTTTTTGAAAAATTTTTTACAAAAAATCTATCGTACATTTTATTTTTAAAATGAATCCAGACATTCTTTATAATTTTTCTCCAAAAAAAAAAAAAAAACATTTTTGTTCCATGCAAAAAAACCAGTACCCGACGACTTTTTATTTTCTTATTTTTTTTTTTTTTAGTGAAGTATGTATCTAGAATAAATAGGTAATTGCCAGCAACTTTTTCAATCAAAATATTATTTCCAAAGTCGGTCTATTTATGGGAGAATTATGCGATGATTAATATGTCCTTGCACGGAGGTACGTACCATTTTCACAGTCCTATCAAGATTTTTTTTTTTGTTCTAGCAGTAACCCAAAGACAATTTGAAGACATTCACTGTTTTACTTGGGGATATTATTCGTTATTTTAAATTTATCGGTCATGAGTAGGACGGTTCCAAAATTTTAATATAATTGGTTTTACCGTTTGGATTACTATAACGAATATACAAGGAAATAAACTAACAAATAAACCGATTGATACTGTTCCCAGATAAAATACACTACCAAAGCCCACTCCAAAAACATTGGCTCTAAAAGAGACCCACTCAAATTTTAAGACATGCATTGTTTGTGTGAGGGGTTTTCGTTCCCCGTCGTATCCGCTCAAGGTGTGTCTGGAGATTTTATTTAGGGGCTGTGCACATATTACGTAACGCTCCAGGGGGAAGGGGGGGGGTTAAAGATATTTTACGGATTGGGAATTTTGCACTGAAAAATTAGTAAAAAGCGTTACGAAGTGGGGGGGGGGATATAAAATCTCTGAAAACAGCGTTACGTAATATGTGCACAGCCCCTTAGCTTTAAAAGTTATCTGCACCGATTTTCAAAATATTTATTAGTTTATTTGCGGAGATATGTAAACATTAATATATTCTTTGTATGGGGTGGTTATACACCCAATTAAAAAAAATCTTCTATTTGAAATTTCGGGTCATACGTAATGCGGTTCTTACCGTTTGTCTTCTTATAAGGAACATACAAACAAGAAAACAGACAAACAACAAGAAGGCAGACAGATAGATTATAAACTAAAACTGTAGGTACTGATATTAGAAAATTTCAGATACAAATGCTCTCGCATTTGATGATGGCAACAAAGATTCGATATAAAAACATTTCATTACAACATTTTTACTTAAATGATTCATTTTATAGAGACAAAATTAAAATCGAGTATAGCAAAACATAATTTTTCATTTTAGTGCGTTAAAAATAACAGGCATTTTTTTTATAAAATATTATGTGGCAAGATTTAAACATAAACGGTAAAGGTCTACTGATGACTTGGTATTTAGCTCCCAACGAAATGCATATACATAGATTAGCTAACCCATAATAAATAATAATTTTTAAAAACATAAATTCTTGAGCATTTGTTCGAATAATTGTTAAAATAAAATTTTCGTTTCCCATTAACTTGTTAGCGAGTTCGAAACGTCAAACCCGTTTTCTGCAAAACTATTTTTGATAGCTATGACCAGATTGCACTTAAATCTGAAGGCGTTCAACCATTTTTTATAAGTATGTACATTAAAAACTAATTTCAGAATACAGTAGCTCCCGCTTAATGAGCATTTGCTGATGGCAACAAATGAGTCATTTTATGAAGACAAAAATGTATACGAGTATACCTGAGATATTTTTACGTTTTAGTGCGTTAAAAATAACACGCATTTTATTATAAAATATTATCTGGAAAAAATTTTTAATAAAAATGTCATACTTTATTCCAAAAAAAAAATACCAATGTTCTGTCTTGAGTTCAACAAACCACTACACAGCATTGCAATTAATTCATACAAACACACAAAAAATACAAAAGAATATAAATTAGACTCAGAAAATAATTCGCCCTACCAAATGCATACTCAAATTCACACATGCAGATATGCATGCATCATGGTCTAATAATCAGGTCTGCGCAAGAAGGAATATGGTTTTTTGTAGGGTTGTGTTTTGACCGTTAAATAATCTGCAAAAATATGGTAAGTTAATTCGGTCTTGTCAAAAGTTGTTTATATTTTTGGCCGCCATCATGAATATTTTTGTTTACGTTATGCTTTTTGTTTTTGCATAACCAATAAATACATACAAAACAACTTTTGTTTTGTTTTGTATACAGCTTTGTTTTGACAATTTTGAATGAATTTTACACAAACAAAATGCATGTCGTTTTTTGTTGTTGCGTTGATACGCGCACCTTATTATTCCACCATGGCATGCATGTGTATGTGGAACACAAGTTAGACGGATGCATGTTTCGTTCCCATCGAATTAAAGAATTTCATTTTAGTTTAGTGTCAACGTTAAAAGTGTACGGTAGTGAATGCGGGAGCTAGTCGTTTCAGTTAAATTTTTTTAAGTTAAAGTGTAAAAAATTAAATAAAATTTGTATTAAATTCAAGAAAAAATAGTGCATAATTTATGTGTGCAAAAAGTAAAGTAATTAATTATGTTAACAAAAAGTTATAAGTGTTTTATTATTCCGATATTAAATTGCAAGAAGTCATTGTGTGAAAATTCAGTATGTATACCAAAATTTTTGTTTTTGTTCTTTCTTTTATATGGATTTATAATCCACACATACATACGCATGTTTTGATAGCTTTATATTATTGTAATTTTATCGTTTAGCAGTTTTATCTAAGACCTAAACTAAAAGCTGTCCACCCTTGACAACTAAAAGCTTTTATTGTGGAAAGTGTAATTTAGTTAAGACTAAAACCATTCGATTGCAAAATATTAATTAAACAAATTTGCCGCAAATAACATTGGCACTCTTAAAATCTTGTTTTTGTTTTTTTGTATCGAAATTTCCTTCGGAATCTACAACTTCCATATCCGCTTTCTGGAAACATGTTTAATTTCATGTTTATCATAGAAAACAAAGTTGCCGCCTCGACTGATTTTTTTTTTAATTTTTTATCAGTTTTGAATTAAATCCGTTTCTTGTTATGAGATCGTAACTGATTAAAAAAAAAATACTGAATTAAGAAGTGTGTACGATTTTGTGCGGTTTAAGAGACACATAGAATCCGTCATACGTTATACGTCGCCTTTTTCACCTGACAGCTAAGTTAAAATAGATGTTTTCTTATGAACTTGATGTTGTGTGTTTGACTAACCACTACTGCATGCCGTCTGCATGCAGCAAGTGAAACATAACACTCTTGTTATTGTTTAAATAATTGTCCATGCTATAACCGCATGATCAGAATATACAGAATGTATTATGCTGATCATGCACATTCCCACACATACTTTGTGTATGTGTTAGTTTAAGAAGTAGAATGTTTAAGTTAGATTTAAGATGTAGAATAAAAATATGTACAGTTTAAGAATAATCATAAAAGCGAACAGTCGCACAAGCGGCTGTTTGCCAACATCCATATAATAATAAAAATGAACAACACATTATAAAATAAATAATTAAAAAGAGTTTCTTTTTATATAACATTGATCACATACAGTACTTCTCTGTCAACGTAAAGTACAAAGTTGGGCAACTTTTAACGTACGTTGAGTACTTTGACAACTATTAGTTGATTTATTCTTTGTCTTGGTTTTGTTGTTCGCTCAAAAATAAAATAATTTAAATACAAATTAATTCGATTTGACAAAATTTTTGGTGGTGTTATAAAAAAATAAAGAAAAAGTTTATAATTAAATCAATTTTCAATGATTTTCTCTCTGTTAACAAAGTACTCATTGTGACAGCCTTCTCCGTCAATACGTTTACGTCAGTTGAAAAAGGCGAAGGATAACGTATGACGCATTCTATGTGTCTCGGCCTTTAGTGTTTTGGGAGCGGGAATAAACGTTTAAAGTTGCTTTTAATACATGCACACATATCACTCATGTACATACACACAAAAGATGTGTATGGCTGACTTCCAAAACGTCAATTGCTTTGTATTTGAACAAAGCATCACATTTCATAACGCCGCAGTACAATAATTATGCAATGTATACCATTTCAAAACGCTGTCGCCAAGTATTTTTAACGCAGTAAGAAATCAATCAAGGCATCGGTTTTATAGTTGTTTCATTGTTTCGGAACTTTGCATATGTATGTGATTTAAATACAGTAGCAATACTGTATATAAACTTTGTATACGAACGTTTTGGAAGTCAGCCTATATTTTTTGTTTGTCGAATTGGTTTAGACAAAAAATAACAGCAAGAAATGTCTTTTTCTGCGAACATTTTGGAAATGTTATGGAAACAAACGGAAACAGAGTTCAATAAATTGGAAGCTGATTTGATCTTGTATTTAACTACTCTTTTTTTTATTCTACTAATTATAAATGTCAAAGTTTGTATGTGTGTACCACTATAACGCGAAAACCGCTGAATAGATTTGAACAAAATTTAGTAAAAGAGTAGCATGTGACCCAGATTAAAATATAGGGTAATTTTTAAGAGGTAAAAAAGGTTTTTTTTTAAAAAGTTAGTTAAATTGGTAGTTTGGCACTTTTTATTTTTGTACGGAAATGTATAAACTATATTATAATTGTGACAATCATATTATGGTTGTGACAACCACATTATGATTGAATTGAAGAATATTTTAATTACCGGTTATTACATACAATATATGATTTGGTGGAAAATCCACTACAGATTTTAAAATTTATACCAAATATTCTTTTTTAAATACACTACGAGGCAATGAATGTCTAAAATGACATAAAATATGAAGAGTGATTTTAGTAGGAAAACTGAAGGAGTAACAGGATATGAGGGACTATCGTTATAGCCAAGATCTCCAGCTCTATCACATGGCTGAAATATTTATTTAAATTTATTCAAAGGTTATAGTTTTACAAGAAATCCATCTTCTGCAAAATTCTGATACAAAAATAAAATAGACTTTTGTTCCTACAAAAAGTTGTGTTCTGTTTACGTCTCTCTTCATATGTATGGGACATATTATTCAAGAGAATTAGTCGAAATTGAAATAATGTGATACAAAATATAAAGTGAGGGAGTTCTTAGCTTAAAAAAACGTTTGCCACGCCTATTTTCTAACCATTCAAAGTGGACGTAGATTGCAATTCACTCTATACTCACATTTAATTTCTAATTTTACTACTTAATAAGAGAAACGTAATTTTGATAAGGATTTTAAACAAATATACTAAAACAATAAGAAGAGGATTAATGCGACGGCATGATTCTGGTACCAAATGCCGTACACGGGAACTCAAATTCGAACTTGCATTAAATGTACAGTGTTGACAGCAGTGCTCTTTCCAAAAGGAATTCATTTTTATTTTACGCACGCAGACTCGTAAATTAACGATCCATGACAAAAGGATCACTGCTTCGTAAATTGCCAGAGGATAAACTATGTCTCACTTTCTTGTTTTTTTTTTAACTGATTTCATTTGTAACGGCCAAAAGCACCGTGACCCAAACGATACTTTTTGCAGCAATAAAATAAAATACATAGAATTTTAGCAACTTTTTACACACCCAAGAAAGAACCCCTTTTGAGATTTGAGTCAAGCAATCGAACTCCAACGAGACAACACAATTTAATTTTTCAACAGAATTTTTTATTCATTTTCATCGTGAAATTCCTTCAAAAGTTTCATGAAAGTAAACATCTTTGAATGCAGAAACTTATTTGCTCTCATTGGCACGAGGTTTACGTTTCTCCAGCCAACTTTGATAATCATTTTTAATACGTTTTGGCAGAGTTTGTCGTTTTCTCACAAACTCATCTCTTTCCTTGAGCCATTTGCGTGAATACTCCCATTGAATGAGCGAATTAATGGTTGCTGGACATTTCTTGTGAATCGAAAAATTCCATTGAATGTCAAGGTCGTTTGTTTATTAAATTATGCAGAAACTTACCTCGTAATCCAACGATGGCTTAAATTGGTTCTTCTCATTAATAAAAATATGCGACTTTAAATGATTACGTGGTCGCACAGGATAGGTTTTAGACCATTCCGGTGTAAGTTTAAGCATTTTTGTTTTGAAATATTTTCGATTTAGAAAATTGTGGGGAAAAATTTAAATTTTAAATGAAAATTTTATTGAATGAAAATTTTTTACATAATTAATTTGAAAGATGGCACATGTGAAATAGAATTTGTTGATTGAGAAAACACATTTGAGGCGGCTCGACTTTGGGCGGCTCCAAGCTCTATTCCAAGCCAAGATTTCGCCCTATTCCTGAGCTGTCAAATATTATTAATGAGAACCAAATTCTTTTTTTTTTTAAAAAACTTCTTAAAAATTTTGCAACTTAAGAATAGATTTTTCATAAAAACATTTGTAAGAAAACAAACCTAAAAATAAAATCCCTAATCGTTAAACACTATTTTTAGCTTTTAGCATTGCAACGATCAAGTTTCTTACTTTCATGTCTTGCTCTCTTACAACATTTTTTACACAATTTATTTCAGATAAAAATCTACTCATTCATTCTTAATTGCAACTTTTGCCCATTTTGGGTTTTTTTCTTTTTTCCAACCATTTTTCATAATTATTTTTGATAAATTTCGGTTTTGTCTTTTCGACCAGTTGATGAACGAAACCATCACGTTCCTTTTTCCAGATGCGAGCATACTCCCAACCCAACAATAAACTCATCGAAACTGGACAATTCTTGAAAGAAAAAAAAAATTTTGTTAATTTTTGTGAAAAAAAAAACCAAACACGTAAATTTTATAGAAATTTTACATTTAATTCATAAGATGGTTGAAAGATGCGCGGCTGACGCAAATGAATATGCGATATTATATTATCACGAGGAACTTTTGGCCACGCCTTAGACCACTCGTATTTGAGGGCAAACATAATATTCAAAGTGTCTTTTAATACGCAAAATTTTGGAAGTAAAAAATTTATCTTTTCAATCGGTCTTGTTCTTTAAAAAAGACAATCAAAAAAGACAAACAAATAAATTAAAAATGCATAATAAAAGCAAACACAGAGTGACTCTCATATTTTTCAAAGACCAACTACACTAGGCAACATCAAAATATTTAATAGAATATTTTTTATTGGAAGTGTGGTCACATTAAATGAGTTTAATTTAATTTTCTTGGTTTTTTATTGAAATTATTTTTGGAAAATGAAATTTAATTTTATTTAAAAAGGGTTTTTAATCTTCTGTGAGAATAAAAAATTAAAAAAAAAAATATATTTTGACATCTGAGGGAGATAAAAAATGCAACAAGCGGCGAAAGTGGACGAATATGACCACTTGTCCTCTTGAGACCTTCTGCATGGTGGTGATTATATTCAGATGCCGAAATATATTTTTCAGTAAATTTTTTTTACATCCCAAAGAGGAATTTTAAGGTAAATTGGGGCGAGAACACCTTGCATGAATTCGTCTTAGTCTCGAGAGCTCAGGAGATTATATTCGATCACGATTGCCGTTCATATATTTAATCTCCCTCAGATGTCAAAGTGAATTTTACAACCATCCCAGGAAAGCATTTTTTAAGGCAAATTGGGATCAGAACACCTTGTATGAATGAATTCGCCTTGGCTTATATTTGTTGTAAAGATTTTTATTTTGTTAGTTTTTGTTTTGGCAACTTTGATGATTTCAGCATTTGGTCCACTTTGCGGAATTTTTCGTTTTAACGTTTTTTGTATGTCTTATTGATTTAGTGAGTCGTTCTATCAATTCTGTGCTTTTTTTTGGGACTTGTACCCGTTTTGGCAATTTTTTTTTGTTCTTTTTAAACATTTTCTTCTCTGTTAGTTTTTTACGCTTCCGTTGTCGCATTTTTTTGCAGTTTTCCAAATATGTTTATTTTTCATGTAGGCGTTTTTTTTTTCTTTTTGGCGATTTTATTTGCTCTTTTAATTTGTGTGTTTGTTTCAGAGGAAGGGCCCAGTACCCAGTTTTTAATTGACTTTGAAAAAATTAAAAGAAATTCAATTCTTTTCCTGTTTTTGCTAATTTTTCATCTCTTAGAAGAACTCCGCTATTTATGAGTTTATTTCCGATTTTATTTCGTTTATTTGAAAGGCTGGGCCCAAATCGTTACATCCGTGAACCCACAACTCGTCACGTAATTTCCCATCCAATTCTACAGTTATTACGTGACGATTCCTACTTTCACAGATGTAGCGATTTGGGCCCTGAATTTCTAAATTCACCCCGTTGAAAATGGGGCAGCTCACACCCACTGAAATAACATTGAACTATCTTAACTTGACTGATTCTTATGGCTGATTTTTGAATTTAAATTAATTAAAATTTAAAAATATTTTATGAAATTTTATTCAAAAGTCAAACTGGGCTGAAATTTCGTAGTTTGATGAAATGTATCCTACTTTTTCTTTGCTACCAAAACCAGTGAGCGCTCAATCAACATGTTCGCTCATCGCTTAGTAAACAAAGCGTTCAGCAGATTGTTGAGCAACAGTTGTGTATCAAACTGTGTCTGCTGAACGCACCCAATGATTTAACCTGATCAAAAACTAGGCAGTATTTTCTTTTACAACAACATTGATTCTTATAGTACAACTTTACAATAAAACTTTATAGGTAGAAAATTGGTCGGTGTCAAGTTCAAAAGTTGTACATATTCTTTTTCTTTTTGTTCACTTAATAAATTCCCAAGAAATATAAGACAATGATTCGAAAAGTGTTTTTTCCCCTATTGTGCGGCATTTTTGTTGGCAAAAATTCGTTACCAATAAACGTAGGCTCCTGTCAAAACGGAATCTTATGATTCTACTTGAATGCTTGTGCGTAACAGGCAACCACGTAAACCAACGGAGGCTCTGCACTGTATTCTGCAATCTATTGCCATCACAATGAAAAATTACCAAAGTTGTTGCTGAGATTATTCCTCTTGGCATTTCGGCTTTAAGGATCGTTCAATTAAACTGAGTTGTTTTTGTTTTTTCTTTTAATTTTTTTATTAAATAAGAAAAACTAATTTCGAAAATCTTTTGTTTAAATAATACCATTGTAAATTTTATAATACATTCGTTTTTTTTTTACAATAATAAATTTACAAAACTAGTTTTTTGAAAACAAGAAGCAAACAAATGAAAAAAATATATAGTAAAATAATACTTGCAACACAATGACAGCATTTGTTGTACAACAAGAAATATTCGAATGATAGTAAATACATTTCGAAGAAGACTCATCAACAACCATCCATCGTATCATCTAACTTGAAATATTCTCTTGTTTAGAACTATTTTATATTTTCACATTTATTTATTTTTTTTTTTTTTGGGTTTCTCGATTTTATTTCAGTTGTTTTATTATTATTTTACTGTTGTTTTTTTTAGTTTATTTTCACAAAGAAACAAAACAAATATAAACCAAACAAACAAAAACAAACGAAGCTAAACAAACATTTGCCTTCATTCACAGAGTTCTTACAACTAAACATAAGCACGCACACACACACACACACACATCTTCTCACATTTTAAATATATGTGCAAATCACAAATGCCTCCACTTTATACAATCACACATTCACACATACAAATAGAACGAAGCTCCAGCTCAATTCAACTTACAGTTTGTTTATTTGTTAGAGTATGTGTAAATGCATGCATGTTTGTCTGTATGTGTGACGTGTATAAACTACCAAATAACAACAATAACAACCGGCCAACAACAGCAACAAAATTAAACAACAATAATAAAATAGAAATAAAATTTTTTAAAATAAAAAAAAAATTAAAGAAAAATAACAGAAATGAAAATAAAACTTGAAATGTTTAAACAACAAAATAACTACAACTGCAGAAGGATATTCATGCAAACGCTTACTTACACACTTCCGTACTCCTAAATGTATGCAATGTGTCCGTGTTTAGTATTTGTGTGTGTGTGTGTGTGCTTTAATATTTTATATTCTGTGAAGCGTACAAACGCAAACACAAACTCTTGTATTCTCTACTCAAACTGCATAAATTCGACAATACACCACTTTTCTCTTGTTGTTGCTGTAGTTGTTGTTGTTGCTGTTATTATTATTTAGCTAGCGCTGCTGTTGTTATTTTTGTTGGAACTATATGTATAGTATTTATTTGTTATTATTCTTGTTGTTCTGTTTTGTTTGCATTATTACTGGGAATTTTTAGGAGTTTGTATGTGTGTGTGTGTGTGTATTGTGTTTGTTTGCTAGCTCGCTGCTTGTTTGTGTTAGAGTGTATAATTGTGAATGATTAAACCCGCTTGGAATTTAGTACGTTTCCTATTTAGTATCACACAAGAAATAGTGCATACTTTCAGGCTTAAATTTTAATTTGAGAAGAACTTTACAAATACGAAATAGACTTTCAATTTTTGAATTTTTTTTTTTTGTTTTTTAATTTTTTTGTGTAGGACCAGCAATCAGGGGATGATGACCTCTACTTATGGTGTGCTGCATTGTGATTTGGGGAAAGGGATAAACCCATAATTTTACTGCGTTCTCTTCACAATGTATAACAATGGCAAAATTTTCTCGTACTTCTTAGCAATTGTTCGGATTGTGAAGAATAGCAACAAAATTATTCTTAAATTATGTATGTGATTTAATGCCAAACGTAGTAGAAAAGAATTACCACACATTAGTCTTGAAGAATTGCAATTTTGAAGTTACCTGCGTCACCTGCTAATGACGAAAGTATTTAATTAAAAATAGTTTTTTTTAAACTGACAGAAAATATTTATTTGATTTAAAAATTTTATTTATTTGTTGCGGGTTAGCTATTGCTAAATGAATTTCGTTGGTTGCTATACCAACTCATCAGTAGATGTATATCATTTATATTTGAAAACTTTTAAAACTCATCTAGTCATACATAAACTCCCAAATACAATTTGCGAATTACGAAGCACAAGCAAAAAAGCATCTAATTTTCTTCATTCATTATGAATGTGTTTACTTTTGTACAAACTTATTATATGCATATTAATCAAAATATACTTAAACATAGAAATTTTTTAACTAGATATTTTCAAGAAAATTTTTTTACTAAAATTTAGTATGTACACATTTTTTTTCTGTTGAGTGTAAGCGCTGTCATCAAAGAAAAAAATCACGTATCAACTTTTATAAAAAATATATCAATATTTTATCTTTTTATTGTCAAATAATAAGACACTTAATAAAAAATTTTTGCCAAAAAAAGGTTTGTTTGAAAATGGCAAAAAATTGTATTTGTGCTGTTTTTTCACTTGAAAAACAGTTTTATTTTTCTAAATTTGCAGTTTTTTTTTTCAATCAGATGATGGAACTAAATTTTTCGGGTGGGCACATACGCATGTATGAGTGACGCGAAATTGTCAATAATTTAAAATGGCTAAAAAAATATGTAGTTTAATTTATTAAGCCCACAGTAAAAAAAATTTTACTAAAATTTTGCAAAAATTTTTCTTAGGTAAAGCTCAAAATGGTTGTCGTATAGGGGCAGTGCCGTTTTTGAAGTGAAAACTTCTATTGGCGCGGTACGAAGGTTTTGGATGAGACAAAAACTCAGAACTCGCGACACCGTCACGCTTGTAGCATCTCTGTTTGTGCGAATGCCTAGTCGGAGTGAAGTTAACAACCTACAGATATTGGAGTTTATTACGGTTCTCGATTCGACTTCGACTGCTGTAATAGATTAAAGAAAAATGTTGTGTGTTTCTTTAGTCTAGTACAACAGTCGAAGTCGATTCGAGAACCGTAGTAAGGCCCAACACCTAAATTTTTTGCTCAAAATGAAGAGAGCTCCCTCTCTTGTGGGTGATGTTGCCATATATGAGAAAAACACTAATTTTTTGGTGCACCAAAGAGGGCGAACTCTGCAATTTGAGCGAAACTGATTAAGAAGAGTACACGCTCTTCATTTTGACCGAAAAAAATTAAGGTTGTTAACTTCTCGGCCGCAGTTGCATTTGCGTTTACAATAAGTGGCATGGCAAAACTAAAAGGTATGCGCAGTTCGACAATAAGTACAACAATCCAAAAACAACATGTATTTTGTTGGTATAAAGCAGTCGCTTCATATCAAAACACATAAACAAATTAAAAGCATTTTAATACGTATGAGTATCAAACTGTAACCATTTTTTATGTACTTTCTTAAACATTTTTAAAATAATTTCATTAGAATAACGAGATTTATTATAATGCATTAATGAAATTATTTCGTATGTTTGTTGAATTTATCATTAAAATAATTTCAATAAAATTTGTTTCATTAATCCAATGAATCGTAACGTTTGCATGGTTTTAATAAAGATTTTCATTGGATCAATGCCGGAATTTCCAGGAATTTATTTTAAATGAGTTTTTACACTTTTGATGTTTCACAGAGATACTCAAAACTTTAAACAAATTTAGTTTCGAAGTAACTGGATCACAAGAAAGCTGAAAACTATATTTTCTAAAATCATCTGAAAATTTCCTATTGACTTTCATTTTAATACATTTATGTGTACGTACTCGTATTTATTTGTAGAAAGAACAGCAAAAAAAAAATAATAAATAAATAACGTACTTTTGCATTTATTTATTTATTTGTTATTTCTAAAAATTCATTGTTCTTGTTACTGTTTTGTTTCAACAATTTTTGCTTGTTTGTTTTTGTTTGCCTTCATCATCAACAACATCCATCCATTCACTTGTTCATTCATTCATTTATTCAGTCGTTCATTCATCCAAACAAACAAACAAACAACAATCCATCCAGCCATCCAGCCATCCATCCATCTAACCAACGAACCAACCAACTATGCATTCAGTCAGTCAACCAGCCAACCAAACCAACTAACCTTCATACCACCCACCCAACATTATTAGAATATAAAACGTTGTGTTTTAGTCTATGTACGAATAGAGAGAAGGATACGTACGTAAGGATTTTATTTGTAAAATTTCATATTGTTTTCTATGATGTTTCATGGCAACAACAAATTTGTCGAAATTTTTTAAATAAAAACGAAAAAATTACAAATAAACAAAATAATGCATACAAATATAAAAACATTAGAGAAAACATACCAAAACTAAGTAAATAACCCGAGCAAGTGGGTGAAATTTTAAATGAATGATTGAAATATAGCAAACACAAACGTAAAATAAATTTAGAGAAAATTATATAAAATACAACAAAATATTTTTATATAAAACAAAAAATTTGTAACATTAAATAAATAGGATTAAATAAATATTTATGTGAATTTGTATAGAACAAAACCAGTACCAAACAAGAATTTTTCTAATTTTTAATATCCCGTAAAGAAACACAAATACTTCATTATTGAAATAGAAATAGAAGAGACAAATGAAAAAAATATAAAGCAATTCTTTTGGGATGACCAATAGGCAAAGGATAAATCTTAGTATAGAATTAATTAATCCCAGCAAACATATTTATTTTTAAATTTTGGATGACTTGCGAACCTTGTCAGAATATTTGCACAATATGACGAGTTTGTAGACGGAAACTTACTGAAAATCACAAGAATACTGGACAACAAAGCAGATCTCTCTGTTAGAATTTGGGAATTTGGACAAATGTTCGCAAACTATTTGACATTAGATTTTTCTAATACTTTCTACGTCTTAACGTATCAATGCCGAAATAAAGTGGTTGCTAAAACTAGACATTTATTAAAAATATCATATAGAAGTTGCACAATGATTCAAAAATTTTACTGTTGGGCGAATTATTTTTCCTTTTATTTTATAACATCAAAAACTTGCATAAGAGACTAAGGTGCTGTTTCCACATCATGAACGAATGACTTGAGTGTAAGATTTGAATGAAATGCACTCACCTTTTTGTGTTTTTTTTTTTCATAGAAATTTTACATTTTATTCGTCCATTCGTCCATCCGGCATACTTTATACCTCGACTTCTTCAACAGACATCTAAGTTGAAGTACGAGCTTTTTTATGAGCGTAGTCACATTCGGAACGTGTCCATTACGCAAAGTACGAAAGTTTCCCAGCTTTTAACGTACGTTGTGGTTTGTTTTGTTATGTGTGCCAGTAAATGCCAAATAAAATAAATTTCTTAAAATAAAATTTAGAATGTTGAATGAAATTTTAAACAAAAACATATGTTTGAATAACCTTCAATAAAGTAATTGTTGCGCCAATCTCCTACGTCTTTTACGTCGAGGCAAATTCATAGCACGGGATCTCGCGTCAATTTGCCTTAAAAACTGGTTCTCTGGAATGTCAAAAGTATGTACTAAAAAATGTATTTTGACATCTGAGGGAGATAAAAATTAAAAGCAACGAAAAGGGTGAATATAATCAATCTCATGTGCTCTCGAGACCACTTTTTATGAATTCGCCTTTATTTACTTTGATGTCAGCTGAAAAAGGCGACGTATAACATATGACGGATTCGAAATGCCTTGGCCTTAATGCAAGCACCAATAAAATGATTTACAAATTTGTTTTTTTTTTTTTTTTAAATTGTATTGGAAGAATATCGGAAATAATAAAATTAGTATATCCGTGGCAAAAAGAAAAAAGTGCTTAAGTCGAGATAAGCTGATTTTGAGTTAGTATCACCATCGTGTTCTCCATATTTAAAGGTTTCTGTGGGCAAAAGGTTATTTATATTGAACGATTTTTAACGAAGTTCTGGCACAATTACTTGCTGCTATTCTTTTTCTAAATAACTATCCCATATGGAATAACATCTTATTTTATCTTATAACATATTAAATTTCATTATATAATAGTGGACAGAACCATGTGTTAAAAAATTCAAAAACGAATGATCAACTTTTAGTACAACGCGATTACATTTTTATAAAACCACTTAAACATTTAAAATTGCTTTTCTAGGTAACTATAAAATAGGACTAAAGCACTTTTTCCTTATTTCCACGTTATACATATGAACAACAAATGTTCACTGGGTTGTTAATAAGGTTGCACTTGTTTTAATACGTTATCCGTAAGGTATGCAACAAATAGAAATTAAAATATTTCTGCTTCTGCATTTAAACATGAGATTATTGAATTCGTCAGATCACTATAATACCGCCAATCTAGGAGCAGTGTCAGTTATATTTTGCATTAAGTGCACTTAACACAATGGGGCAGTGCAAAATAAAATTGTATAGATTATTTTTAATGGGTTAGCTAATTTATATGAATTTAATTAATAGTTAAATACCAACTCATCAGTAGATCTTTACCACCACGCTTGAAAAGTGTCCAAAGTCATCTCATCACACATAAAGTCCCATGGAAGAAATGAGAATTACCAAGCACAAGAAATAAGTTTAAAAAACATATAAAAACTATAAAACAAATAATTTTTATTCGACATGAAATTGAATTGATATTGAAATTTTATGTATAAAATTAAATAATGCTGGGAACACAATTGGGACGAACGACGAATTTTTCGTTGCGAACATTCGACCTCAAAAATAGAACACATGCATGCCTATGAAAGTGAACACAACATCGACGTCGACGAAATTCGTCGTGCATGACGAAACCTCTGATAGATTTATTTTGTTACAGCCCAAATTCATAGCAGATAAAACTGTAATCTTAACTTTATCTCAAAAATATATGCAATAATTTCTTTTTAATTTAATGTTCTTTGTAGTATTTTCAGAATGCTAAAGATAATTCAACAACATCGTGCAAACAAAGAGTCATGCGTCAAACAAATATTCAGTGGCGTAAAAAGACTCTTTTTAGGCGGTCAAGGCACCGCCAGGAAAATTTTAGCCCACAGGGAAATGACGCAGCTACGTCGGGCCAAATACTCATTCATAGATTCCCACAGTTCTAATGATGAGAACATGACATTCATATGGCTGATCAGGCATGGAAAACAACGATTTTGAAATGGTAAGTTATTTTTAATTGTTCCAAATTTCAATCACCTGTTGGTTCACACATAAATTCACATAAATTATCCTCAAACTTTAATTAATTTATTCCCATTTTCTACAAAATTAATTGAAAGGTTTTCATCATATTAATTTTCTTATGGGAACTATTGCATCATTTAATTAGATCCCCTAAAATATTAATTAACTGCTCTATTTAAAAAGCGATTTAAAAAAAAAAATTTTTTTGTTTGTTCGGGTCACAATTTTGTTATTGTTTGTTATAGAACTGTGCTTTTTAAGGACTGATTTTTCAGAACATTTGTTTGATCAGGTTAGCCTGCAGTTTGGTACCAAACTAGAAAATCGGAGGGAAAGTTGCTTCTCTTTAATATTATGTATCAAATAATACCTTCATTTATGGACCGATATCTTTTCTGTTTGATCGTGTTTTCTTGCAGTTTGGTCATGTATTTTTTTTTTATCTGGCAAGCATATTGTCAGCCGCGTAATATTTGTCTTACAGAAATTTTAGTGACCCCCGGAAATATTGATTAATAAATAACTCCCTTAACAGAAAATACTTTATTATATTGTGGACTACAAATGGGTTATATCAGATTTTTAATCTTTTGCATCGATTGCGTCGATTTCGTAATTCCAAAAGGATTTAATTTAATAAAGGGAATGTTGTATCGGCATTTTAAAATTTACAAAAAAGTACCTAAATCCTTTTAAAATCCTATTGACTTTCCTTCTGTATAAATTGTCAGCTTTGTTACAAATTTGCAACACTATCCCTCCCTAAGTGCGTTACTTAATTAGTGAATAGCCTCCATTTGTACATCTAAAGATTTGTACACAAAAATGTTTGTATGATTGTGTATACCAATTTCATTAAAAAAAAAAACGTTAGTGTTGTATTTTTTTACGTCTCTTCTAGGAGACAAAAATCTCCAATTCTTTATTTCCTTATTTAAGCTTCTTTACTTTGTTGCACACACACACTCCTACACTGACACAACATATTTCTAAAGTCGGTTTCCTATTTAGTTTTGCGAAAGTATGGCAGTATTGTTGTTTTCTTATTGTATTTTATTACGAGTTTTTATTTAAACAACTCTTCACCAACAACATCAACTGTGTTTGTAAGTCCTCCAGCATAATCAGGCAATTGAAAGAATGAAATTGTTAATTTTGAAAACTTTGTAATTTTAAATTAACGTTCTTAGAAAGATTAATTTGGTTTGCTTTAACTTGTGGAGAAGTATTGTTTGGTTTCTTAATTTAATGGAAGGGGGGTTTTTTCGAACGACATACATACTCGTACATATAAGGTTATGCCTAGGTTCACATCCGGGAAATGTTCATATTTTCGTTGATTTTTTATTTTGTAAAAAAAGAATTTAGCTAAATTTTGGTTTGTACAACAACTTTTTAAGGCTCCATGAAAAATTGAGCCTAAATAGGAAAAATGGCCCCGAAATTATTTTCTGTAGTTTTCAATGTAAAAATTTTGGGTAAATATTCATTTTTTAGTTTTCTACTTTAGGAATAATGGCTCCAAAATGAAAAAAAATTTACAATTTTATTAAATTTTATTATGTCCGTGTGTGTTTTGTGTTGAATATGGTTTTTAAATCCGTAGTTTGGCAACATGGTTTTTGATAAATAAATCGAACAGGTGTTCTTGGTATATCAAAGAGGAGTCTTTGTTATTTGATAACCTGGCCTGATAACACGATCAGCTAGCTAAAATCTGATCCTAGATTACTAGCAACGCCTGTTTGATTTACTACGATGTGCTCGATTTCTATACAAACCATGATGAAAAACCACGATTGGAAAGTTATACTCAACGAAAGGTGGTGTTAGCTAAAGTGCTTAGCGCATAGAACGCGTTGAAGTCCATCTACTTTCTACTTTTCTAAACATCATACGCGTCACTCAAGGCGATCAGCTGTTTTTGATAGCCGTTTTTGATGGTTATTTTGCTGCACAAAACGCTTCCTATGTAACTTGAAATTAAGAAAAGTGTAGAATGCTTAGAATGTTTCAAATGCGTAGAATTCGTTGACGCTAAAACGCGTTTTAAGTACCTCCACCTTTAGGACCTGGGTTCGATCTCTGGACAGGGAAAATCATCAACATCACAAATTAATTAATTGTTGCTTGACTGTTTCAACCTACTGTGCGCTACAGCGCACTCCTTTGTCAGTTGGCAGAACAGCCGGGGAAATAAAACAATCAATAAAATGCCTGCTCATTCAGCTTAAGAAAGTTAATGAGTCTACTTAACACCAGAAGGGCTGCAACACTGAAGTATGACTGAACGTGCATGATCAAGATTAAATTTGTATTCCATTTTCCCTTGCATACTTTTAATTAACAAACAACAATAACGATTACATTCTTTAGCATCTCAATATTGATGGTTACATTTTTATGGACAAACAAACTAAACTAAAAAACAAGCAACAACAAACAGCCAGCAACAACTGCAGCAACAGCAGCAGCAGCAGCAATAAAAATCATTAGTTTTCGCCGTTGTCGTCATCTTTTTGTGTTGTTGTTGATTATTTTTTCTCTGTTTCTGTTTCTGTTGATGTTTTGTTTTGTTGCTTTTTCGGTTTCGTTTGGTTTGATTCGGTTTGGTTGGTTTTGCAAATGAATGTTTTGTGTATTTTGGTGTGTCATCAAACACAACAACAACAGAGAGAAGAAACTTTTGTTTCTTGCATTTCATTTCATTCATCTATTTATTTTTGCCTTGCCGATGTTTTGTGTAATTTCAATTGAAAAGGTTTGTTTCATTTTTAATGTTTTTTTGTATGTATATACATATATGTGTGTGTGTATGCATTCCTGTTGCTGTTGTTTTTGTTGTCACAGTAAATATGAATTGTAGTGTATTGCCGTTGTTGCTGTTGTTGCTGCATATGTATTGTTGTTTATTTTGGAGGATTTTCTGATAATGATGGTGATGATGATGTTGCTTGCTGCTGCTGCTGTCGTTGTTGCTGTTGTTGATAAAGATGAAGAAGAAGGAGGTGTATGAAAGCTTAAGATACTGTGCGAATGAGATTGGATGTGTATGTGTGTGTTTGTTAAAATGAATTGTAAATAAAAGATTGAGTTGTTGTTCAAATAACTTTTGTTTAAATTGGTATTTGTAGATATTTATAAGGGTTAACAAACTGTATTCGAACTTTTTGTTTTTGCTTATATTTTTGCTTTTGTTGTTGCGTTTGTTGTTGTTGTTGTTGTTGACATTTTTAGTTTTATATTCGTAGTAAATATTGTTTTAAATAACAATTTCAAGATAAGATGTTAAGTAGTGTTTGTATGTTTCTATGCACATAAAACCACCACATCTTGGTTATAAATTCTGTATTTTAATCATGATGTTTTGCAATCAATAATTCACTGCTTAAAATGATGCTGTCTGGCTATTAAAAGTAGGTACATACATATGTATGTATGTATGTATGTATTTAGGTATTTGCTAAAATTATTGTAAATGTAACAAAAAATACACTTTACACAGTATTTTCAAATTTAAAAAGTTAAATAATTAAATTATAAATTTCTAAAACACTAATTTCAACACGGCTGGATATCTGTCATACGCCACGTATTACTTGCGATTATTCTACGATAAAGTTAAAGCTCAACATAAATTTAATATGATAATTGTTTACGCACTTGTCCCATGACCAGTGATAGCAGGTTGCTGTAAAATCTTGCAAAAATCTGACCGACTTTAAAAAATCGTTTCAAAATGATGTTAAAGGTGCCACACTATCATACAAATCTGATGCCAAAACATATGGTTGACAATAAATACTCCTCTGATCGCATGAAAACTATCATTTTATGAAAATTTTCATAAAATTTTACAAATCGCACGACTTGCCAAAAAATCTGTCACACAGTTGCATTTTTAGTTCACACTACCATTCATTTTTAGCACACATGTCATATTTTGCAAATCGCGAGACTGTGTAGGATAGTGCGGCACGGCCTTTAGCAATTGTCAAATCAAAATGCTTCCGCTTCTGCTGTTGCTGCTGCCGAAAATCAAATATATTTTCCTATTAAACCAGAAATATAAAGATAAGGGAGAGTTTAAAAACAAATCGAGAGAACCGGATAAAATAGAAGAGAGCTATAATTTTAAAGTCTCATATAAAATTCTTTTTATTATGGAATTCCCGTTTGATAAAAAATTATGATGATGATGATGTTTTTTTTTTTTTGTTATTTTTATTGGCTTGTTTGTGTTTATTTTAATCAGAAGAATTCGTACGATAACAAATGACGTTTAATAAACAAAACTGATGATGGTTGCGCTAAAATTTATAAATAAGTCATGCGATCAAAAAAAAAAGTTAAAAGCGCAAAACTGAAGACCTTCTGAGAAGCGAAGACAATATTAAACAAGTTTAATTAATTTCTTTTCAATTAATTAAACAAAAGATCATCAGCATTGTTTGCGTTGTCTTTTGTTAGTAAGTTTTTATGACAAATTTGTTTGCGTTTTAATATATTTAGCATGACATCAAAAATGTGTGTGTGTGTGTGTGTGTGTGTGTGTGTGTGTGTGTGTGTGTGTGTGTGTGTGCGTGTGTGTACATTTTAATGAAATTATCAACGTTAATTAATAAATCATTTTATAAAGGCAACAATGAACAAAATTATAATTAATCCTTAATAGGTATGTTTGAAATTGTGAAATCATTCACATTAAATCAGTTGGCGATTAAATTTTAATATAGGTATAATATTTATTAAAAAATTATGTTCCAAACTCACGGCGCTCAGTGGCTCAGATTCCGTTTTTTCTAACTTTTGAAGTATGTAATAAATATTTTAAAGAAAAAAAATTTTTTTTGACAGATAATATCTTAAGCTGTTATCCAGTTTTGGTTCTATTTAATATCAATGTTGTAGTTGTTAAAAAATTAAGGGTGAAAGTAGAACTTTAGATACCTACCTATTAGTTTTTTAAAATTTTGTATAGAAATTTAAGATTTTTATAGGTACGTGTCCTCCAGCACAGTATACGGGGTATGGAATGTTCGAAGTCATAAATTTAACGCTAAAAATAGAAATGTGCCACACCCCCATTGTTGTGGGCGTTGACATAAAACAAAAATTATTACTTGCACAAAAGTACTTTAATGATTGTTTTAAATCTTGATATAAGATTTATGTCAACAACTTTTGTATTAGATGCAGTTACAGGATCTGAAAAAAGTCCTTTAGCATGTATATATGAATGTATGTACCTACTTGTCGCAAATAGCAGCTAAAATCCCCAATTTGGGAACAAATATGAGGACATATTTCCACACCTGGCTACAGTGTGCACAAATAGTTAACATAAAAATTATTGAGACAAATAAAATTACTAATTAGACAGCATACCCACCTGTTCCTCAATAAACTTGCTACTTCTTCAATATCCAACGTCCCATTTAGATTCCTTTTACAAAATAAAACAAAGTTTCTTCAAACAAATTTAATTAAAACTTCCATTATGTACCTACATAAATCTAGTCTCAATTTAGGTTTAAATTTATCTGTTGCTTCTAATTAACAAATTATTTTTGTACGTAATTATTAGCCAAACAATCTTATTTTAATTATCCAAAAATATACTTACATAAGTATGTACATATAATAATTCTTATTAATTTACAGTTAAAAAGAAGTATACAAAAGTAAAAACAAGGACTGGACTCCTTTTCAAAAACACACAAAAATAATAAACATCAAAAACAAAATATTTCAAACGAAACGAAACAAATAATAAAGAATATACATATTTATAATATGTACATATGTATGTATGCATCGGATGTATACACTCACACACATCCAAAGATTTCCTTATAATTTTGTTTTTTTATCTTGCGGACTAAAAACAAAAGCAACACCAGCAATTGCAGTTGCAGTAGCAGTGGTAGCTACATTAAAAGCAAAACAAATTCAACATCAAGAAGTAGCTAACGGTTGAAACAGGAGGCCTCTTGCTAGGACCTCTTAGATCTTCTCTAATATTAAATAGTAATTCACTGCACCATTTTTAAGAAAAAATCGGCTCTCTTTTCTAAAAAATTCAGTACAAGAAACAGAAACCCTAATTGTAGTCTTAATAGTCTGGCAATAGTTTAAAAGAGTCAAAACCAAAAAAAAAAAAAAAAACCCATCAAACATTTCCCAGAAAACCATTTCGTTTGATATCTATATTCTGGAGACGCATAAAATATTATGGGATGTATAAGTTGGGCTGCCAGTGTTTGGTGTGACCGAAAAATAATGCTCTGAAATGTACTCTAACACATTTAAAGTATTTGATATAATTTCTATATTTTTTCACTTCATATTCCAAAACAAAATTTTGCATTCCTAGCGACTTCCGTCCGTGAAAAAAAAAAAAGAAAATGATATAAGATAAGATAAGATAAGATTATTTAATTTTCGCGATCCATTCTAAAAAATATGTAACATATTTAAAAGCGATTTCGTTCTTTTCTAAATATCGTGCACCAATAAATGGCAAAATATGCAACATATTTGATCATAGTAGAGGGTAGTGGGCAAGTCGGGGTGAGATACTGCCCTTTTTTACATCTTTGTAAGTACCTTTTTATACAAATAAGAACTTTTATTCTTGTCATTCTATTTGCTTAAGCAAAAAATCTTATTATTAAAAAGTTAAAAAGTGAAGAAGATTTGAACAAAAAACAACATTTTTGTTCAGAAAAGAAACCGCCATTAGTGGATTGTAGATAGTTCTAAGCCTTGTTTTAAGTTGTTTATGCTTGAAATTTACATGTCACACAGAGAAAACAGTTTATGCTTGAAACTTACATGTTACACAGAGAAAACAGTGCCTAATAAATACCTAATAAAATAGAACAAAATTAATAAGATATCTATATGGTTTTTTTTCAAGAAGGAAGTCTTATTATTTTAATAAGGAAAACCTTATTGAAAAAATCAAGAAGGAAAATTATGGTTTTTATTAGGTATTCTTATTGTTTTTTTTCAATAAGGTTTTCTTCTTGATTTTATTAGGTATTCTTATTGATTTTTTCAAAAAGGTTTTCCTTATTAAATTTGATGTCATCAGAACGTCAGGGTACGTCCCGAATGCTTATTTACAACATGTATTTGTATTATCTGGATGGAGGGGTGATGAAAAGATTTTTATAAAACTCACGTATTCAGGGAGTTGAACCAAGGAACTTTGGTTTAGTAGATTGGCACTCTAACCACCTCACTACTACACCTTACTATAGTATACATGTTAGCATGTTCGCTTCTTTCTGCTGGGATACCCCTTAGCCTAAAAGCGTTTCATAGAGAAAATCTTATTGATTCTATTAGGCAGTTTTAGCTCTGTGTATGTTTTTAAAGTAAAAAGTATTTTCTTCCAATCATTTCCTAAGAAAAGTGTATTAAGGATTACACTCTTGGGATATTTTTGGCAGTACTCTTTGATAAAACAAAGTAGTGTTTTGAAATTTTTACTACGCTTCAAACCATTTTGCATAGACATTTTAGTTGCTTTTTACATCATGATTTTACATTAGAAATACTTTCAACAGAAACCATTTCTTTTCTATACAAATACTTAAAATTTATGTACTTATTTGTTTTTGTGTGTACAAAAGTAAACTGGGGGTAAATTACGGCATTTGATATCGATCGAAATTTACATTTAAATTGTATTGAAATTTAAAAACATAATCTAAATTTAAAAACATAATCTGTCAGCAATTTTCTGTATTTCTTTTATTTGTTATTTGCTCCTTTTTATGTAGCGTGTGTCATTACAAAGTTCAAAAGTATTTTTTGCAAAACAAAAACTTTGCAAAATTTACAGGTGTATTCTAATGTCGGGGTCTCTTTGTTTGTATTATTTTTTTGTCAAAATAAACATTTCTTTAGAATAACAGAAAGTTTGTACCTTGAATAGGCCTAATATAAGGCTCCTACGATTTATTCTTTTCACCGCCTGGTAGTTACATATACATACCTACGTCAACAACATCAACAGCATCATTATTATGATTAACAGTTAGTAATGGCAAGCAACCTTTAACTGTAAATAATAACAAACACCCATCAGCTACTCGCATAATAAAATACAACAACTGAGTACATACAAACATATAAAAAAAGGGAAGAAACGCCATGTTCGTACGTCAATTGCACAAGAAAAACAAAACAAACAAAAAACAACTACATAAAAGAACTGAGATGCGAACCCATCAAACCAGAGGCACACACCGTCTAAAAAACCAACAGCCTTCATTAACATACAATACATACATACATATGTATGTATATATTTTGTTGTTGTTACTTTTTGTTGCTGTTGTTATTTTATTTCATTCTATTTTGCTCTTAAGAAAAGTTGTTTTTGTTCGTTTGGTTATCCAACTCCATGTCCACAACATTTGTATGCCGAACCCCTCCCTGCCACCACCTTATGCGTCCTCATCATCTCTTATGTTTTGGAAAAATGTTGACAAATAAAGCAACAAATTCCCTATAGTGCTCCAAAAAGAAAATACCCCCGCCGAAAATAAAAACAAAAGTTGTTTTGTTATTTCGCAAATTTGAACGCAATTGTCAACGGTATTTTTTCATGTCTTCTATTTAGTAGGTTTTCTTAAGTAACAGTGGGAGGAAAACGTATTGAGCGACAGTAAAAAAATTACATAAATAAATACATACTACATACATACATATATATGTACATATATGTAGAAAGGACCTAGGTTAGGTTAGGGAGGGTAGTGTGAAAAACATATCCACTCGGATACCCAATTGGATTCATTGTGATTCCCTTCATTTATAATTTATTGACTAATTAGTCTCCTTACTGCCCGAGGAGAAACAAAGAGCCGTTAACCTCCATCATTCAGCCACTTAATTCCCATGCTAAAGCCCCTGATATCCTCAAGTTTGCACTTCGCGATATCATGGCCTCATGGAAACGTCTGCTCAGCCATCTTTGCCTATGGCTTTGCAGCCTTGGGCAATGACAGATGACATGCTCTATAGTTTCTGGCTCCTCTTCATCCCCACACTTCCTACAGAAATCCGGAGTTCCATTTTCCCATGTGCTGGTCCTCGCTCTAACCGAGCGTCAAGGCGCTTACTAAGACTCTCAAAACCTTTCTATTCATACCCAGCAGTAGATCAGATTTACCTGAGTCTAGTTCTGTCCATATGGACCTCGAGACTCTACAATCTTCTCTATTCCTCCAGGAATGGTTAGTTCTGCTAATTGATCAATTACTGAGTTCAACATTTGGGGGAACAACTTGAGCCTAATTTTTCCAAAATATTATCATACACAACTGCTAGCAATCCCTTCTAATAAAAAACGAATTGGCTCTATAGTTTCTGGGTCCTCTTCATCCCCACACTTCCTACAGAAATCCGGAGTTCCATTTTCCCATGTGCTGGTCCTCGCTCTAGCCGAGCGTCAAGGCGCTTACTAAGACTCTCAAAACCTTTCTATTCATACCCAGCAGTAGATCAGATTTATCTGAGTCTAGTTCTGTCCATATGGACCTCGAGACTCTACAATCTTCTCTATTCCTCCAGGAATGTTTAGTTCTGCTAATTGCTCAATTACTGAGTTTAACTGAGTTTATATTCAAAGTAATATTATCAGGCTCAAGTTCAGTTTTATTGAATTAATGAAAATTCAAAATTACTAAGAGTTTTTTTGTGTTGGAAAATATTATTATTTATATCCAATCAGTTTTTAGCAGAACGTATCAGTACTGATTTCAAGGCCGCTACACCTCTCATCAGCGTTCAATTGTCCATCTTTACAATTTTTGTAAAAAGGATACTAATTGAGAAGAATATCAACTATTTAACCAGTTTTCAACAGAAATAGAATATGAGAATTAATTTTTAATTCAATTTTTATTCTACAATGAAACAGTGCTGGTTAGTACGAAATTCCCTCATTACTGTTTGGAACTAATAATCAACACAAACTCATAGTCCGTTATCATCAAAGTATTTTACTTTGTATTTTAACGTTTTTGTTGTTTTTACTCTATATTAGGGAAATTCACATATTACTGTGACCCCTGTTATTAGGGTATGTATAGCTCGTGCCCAAGCGGAATTAATATTTTTATATTATTATTATTACGAATAAACGTAATTATTATTTGAACTTATATTGATTTACATATGAAAAGTAATATTATCAGGCTCAAGTTCAGTTTTATTGAATTAATGAAAATTCAAAATTACTAAGAGTTTTTTTGTGTTGGAAAATATTATTATTTATATCCAATCAGTTTTTAGCAGAACGTATCAGTACTGATTTCAAAGCCGCTACACCTCTCATCAGCGTTCAATTGTCCATCTTTACAATTTTCGTAAAGTGGATACTAATTGAGAAGAATATCAACTATTTAACCAGTTTTCAACAGAAATAGAATATGAGAATTAATTTTTAATTTAATTTTTATTCTACAATGAAACAGTGCTGGTTAGTACGAAATTCCCTCATTACTGTTTGGAAAGTGGTATTCATAAAAAATACAAAAAAAAAATTAGCAACATACCTATAATACAGATAAGATTTATTTAGGGCTGCAATGTACGCCTCCCAGCCCACTGTTCGCTTAAGAATCATCAAGTGTGGACAATAAGCTTTTATGCAAGTGAGTCTTTGTGTGGCAATGCGGTTGTGCATGCATACATACATACATATGTATGATATGTATGTATGTATGTGTGTGTGCCTTATTGTATGTGTGGAATTGTTTTGTTTGATTTGCATCGCATTGCGTTGGCGACGTAGTATTTTTGTAATTTCGTGCATTTCTTTTGTTGTTTACGTTTTATCACTCGCATTGTATTGAAATTCTTTGCAGTTCTAACGTACATACTTACATACATACATACCATGCACATACATATCGGCGAAAAATAAATGGTGGCCTGTTGTTGGGTCGGGTGTGGAATTGTACTTTTTCTATCTTCCAGATACTGCTGTTTGATTTTGAACCATCAAAAAAACGTCAACAACAAAATAAGAGCTACATACAGACATACTTATGTACATTATACATACATTCATATGTAGGCACTTACATATGTACATATGTATGTATGTATGTATATATTTGTTAGTACATTTACTTTTACATATCTGTTATGTATATATGTAAGTATGTATGTAAATATATTGTATGTTTATAGTACTTTGTGTGTAAGAATAGTGCATGCAACAACAGCAGCAAGTCATATACACAATTGTTGTTGTTTTTCTATTGTTCGCGTGCTTTCTTAACTTGACGTAAACAAAAATACCAACGAGTGTTTGTTGACTGATAGTACCGATGAATAACTAGAATTGTGGGGTCTATTAAAAACTGGTGAGTTTTAAATTGTAATGAGTCAGTTTACATATACTACATATGTATGTTTGTACATTTTTACAAATAAAAACCGCGTTAACAACAAAAAGAAAAGTGTACCTATTGTGATTAATAATAAGTATGCATGTAAGTATGTACATATGTATGTATGTGTGTTTGTAGTTGGTATGAAACATAAGCAAAATACCAAACTCATTAGCACTACGTGTTCTATGGAGACGTGTTAAGCTTGGCAAAACAACATCAGAATATTATGTACGTACGACTTGTTTACTTTTGTTTACTCGGCAACAGGGTTACCGTTAGGAATTTTTGAAAAGTCGCACAAAAGGTCGTTTTATAAAAATAAAGTCGCACAAAAAAGTCGTTTGAGAAAATAAAAGTTGCACATCTTTTTTTAACGTTTTTTTTTTATTAATAAAAAGCATAACAAAAATAAAACAATTGAAACAAAATAAAAAGCTTATTACAGAATACACTTTTATCTTATTTTATAACATATACAGTTGCATTATATATGCTTCTATACATATTTTCACGTATACTGAACAAATTTATTAAGTTTAATAAATTTGGCTGTCGTATGCTGCCAAAGTCAAAGGAATGGGATTTCTGCTAAAAAAAATCAAGTTAGGATAAGATATTTTTTACAAAATGTAAAAATCTCCAAGTAAAGTGCAGTGAGATTTTTACTTTAATTGCATTCATTTGATCTTGGCGCATTATTTCATATTTTTTTGGTGAATGTATTTGTACTTCAACAATTTTTTGTTCTATAATATAACTAAGGAATACATAAATACTATATTTTAAATTTCATTGCTATATTTAAAAATAAGTTCATCACAGGGAATCCAGTCTTCTATATCTGTATTTATTAAATCTAAAGCTGACAGCATAGAGTTGCATGTTCTTACTTTTAACTTATTAGTTAATTTATTTTTAAGTAAAGCTAATTTCGAAAAAAATCTTTCTGCACAAGCACTGCTGTGAGGTAGAGTTAATACATATACGGCCAGTCTGTACAAATTTGGAAACATTGGTTCGTCTAACGAATTCTTTAAATTACCATTTTTATGCCAAAATTGTTCTACATTTTTAATTTAAAAAAAGTGTTCATACTGTTTATTATTTGCTTTACTTTCTAATAATTTGTATTCACTTATGAAATCTTCAGGCTTACTTATAACAAAACTAAATTATAAAACGAGATCATTATACTATGTAGTTAACGTCTTCATAAGAGGTAAAAGAATCAGGTTGCAAATATCTTAAAATATTTACTTTTTTATCATCAAAAGGTTGCAAAAAAGTAATAAAAGTGTTGCCAAATGAACAATAATCTGCGAATTGCTTTTAAATTTTCACGATTTTATTTTTTTGTAAAACTAATAAGAACATTTTTTAATCTACTGCAAAGTAAATGCTTTTTGTGAGAAACTACAAAAAAGGGTAAAAAGTTGCAACAAAATTAAAAAAGTCGCAAAAGTCGGTGATAAAAAAAAGTCTCACAAAAAGTCGCAGACCGCCGAAAAAGGGTCAAATTGCGACTTTAGTCGGGTCAACGGTAACGCTGCTCGGCAAACCAAGAAAAGCGAATAATGCAACAACAATAGCACCTTACCGAACCAGTAAAGAGAAGAATACGAATCGAAACGAAATGAAACGAATAAGCAAACGAACGTGAGAGAAATATTACGACTTGAAAAAAGGGAAAATTAGTGCTGCCACTTCGATTTAATTTTAATTTCCGTCTCTAAGCTTTAAAATATTCCCGTTTTTTTTTTTAATGGAAGCTTCCATACATTCTGTTAATTTGTTTTGCTCACGATAGCAAACATACAAATATATATATTTTTTGCTAGGAGCACCAATCAGGGAGATAAACCCAACTTATGCTGTGCATTGTATCGGATAGGAGTATAGAGGGAGCAGTGTTTGTGGGCATTCAATTTAAACTTTACTAATCTGAAGGTGACTGGATTCACCTCTGCGGTAATTTTATTACACATACGAACAGTCTGGCTATAGTATAAATTTTCTCTGTAATGCTTCATTTGCTTTTAAAAAGTAGCGTATTGTAGATGAACAAGTAAGAGTGCTGTATTCGGCTGTGCCGAATCTTATATAACCTTCACCAATGCATAAGTATGTGATTCACTGAATATAATAGAGGCTTTCCTTTCTCTTATAAATACATATAACATTTCAAACAATATAACAAGTAAGTTTAAACTTCATACTTGAACACACTTTCATATTTTCTTCAGTGCTATATACATACATATGCACAAAAAATACAGACTGTTTAAAATATTTTACAATTTTCCATCCATCAGTTGACAAAAAGTGGGTTTGAACAAAAAAATACATAAAGTTATTATTAATTTATTAACACTAACAAGCCTCAGTAGCACGATGGTTTCGTGCGTTGAATTATAATCGAAAGATTCCATATTCAACACTGGGTCACCTCATGTATTTATAAATTTATTTCTAATATATATATATATATATATATATATATATATATATATATATATATATCTTCATTAATTTGTATATATAATCCAATATCAGAACCCATATTTTATTTTGCTAATTTTCAATACGAAGCATCTTAAGAAAAATCCTTACATTTCAATCCAAGACACAAGTCTTCTAGTGTCTTCGTACAGACAGACGGATAGACGGACATGGCTCATTCAACTTCCCTATCTATAGATATAGGATTCAGAATATACATACTATATGGTCCTCATATAAATATTGTGGAAATTACACACGTAATGACAAACCTATACCCTTACCATTTTTGGTGAAGGGTATAAAAATTACGGGTTTCAGGAACAAGTTCTTTGATCTGATTACAAGACATCCCGTTTTAATAACGATAGAACGGTGAAATACACCCTACATTGCGTCGATGCTCCAGTGAATCTGGGATGAGCTCTTAGGAGTTGTTGTAAATGAACGTCTGGTCATATCGGAATACATGTATTCATATAATACCGAAAGGCTTTAATTCAACTTTTTTTATAAATAGCGTTTCTTATTTATAGATAATTTAGTGGGATACATATATAAATATGATATATGTATGTATATTCGATTTGATATATGTATCAAGGCAACGTATGTAAGTACCCAGCAAAAAATTATTTGGGGTGTTCACACTGTTGTCATATCAGTCATATTGTCATAATGTCTTATTATTTTACAATAGTTTAAAAAAATTATTGTTGTGCTTCAAACAAAAAAGTCATATAGTAATAAGACATTTTGAGGTATGTTTATGGTTTGTCATAAAATAAGAGTAGAAATCTTAGTCGAGCAGCTGCAACTCCTTACTCGAGCCGGCGATAATAATTATAAGCCGCCGCTACTTTTAAATAACACAAGAATGAAAACAAGGCAAATTCATTACCAGGTATATGCACGACCAAGGCGAATTAAGTATAAGGCAGTGGCAAATTCACGCGAATTTATACATTAAGCACCCCATACACGTTTCAATTCAATTGTCAACTGGAGTCGGTTGTTGTTCAAATCAAAGCGTGTATGGCTATGTCAGTTTGGCAGTTGTCGAGTTGGTTGAAGAAAAATCAAAAGATTTTGATTTTTCAAGTTGGCTAGCAAGTCTTTCAATTCGATTGTGCTGTGTGTGCTCGAGTCTCTTGATAAGCTGTCAAAATTTATGATTATAGCATGCTGAAATAATACAGGTGGTGTTATTAGGACAACAAATACATACAAATCGAGAAATTTTTGACATAAGGCTGGATAAAAATGCTAGAGAAAATTGACAGTTGAATGAAAATCTTTCAATTCAGTTTATGAAGTTTGTGGCCAAGAATCAATTCTATTGAAAGACTCAATTGACAATTTAATTGAAACGTGTATGGGACGCATTACCTACACAGTCATATTTGTAACATATTCCCACGCGCACCATTTTAATGTAATTTTCGTGCAAAAGGCAAATTCATTACGACTACAATAATTCAACAACAAAGCAAACAACAGGTATTCTGTTTATGTAAACTGCGAATTCATTACCTACTCTGTCAAAATCTCCATGCATAAAAATTACATTAAAATGGCGCGCGCGGGAATATGTAACAAATTTGACTGTGTAGGTAAAGTATAAATTTACGTGAATTCGCCACTGCATCCACCTTATAATTAATTCGCCTTGAATGAAAATATGTGTTTGTGTAACTGATCTGCCTGGCAGCTTGTTAACGTTTTTCAACTTGCCGCCGTCCAAAAAATAGTTCAGCTCATGTTACCGGCAACAGCTGCTTTTGATTATATTTATTTCAGCAAGTTCGTATAGATAAAAAACAATTTGAAAATTTTAATTGATAGTGGACATTTTAGAAAATTTACAGGAAATTTATTGTTTTCTATATTAACAATTAAAAGACATTTACATTTAAGCCAAAATGCAAACGTATGCGCAATAATCCGACTAAAAATGGAGTATTGTTAAATGTTTATCAGTTGGCACAATTATGACATACTTGATACACTTATTTATGACAGGGTGTTCACACTTGTCATATTTTGGTGTGCTTTTTTTTAGGACATATGACTTATGACTACAGTGTGAATACCCCAATTATGTTTCTGGAAGCAGTAACAAAATTTCATGCTTTCGAGATGCGCAGCTTTGAAGCGCTTCCGAGGCTGCACAAAAAGAAGGCAGAGAGATCGCTGAACTTATTTTTAAGCACGTTGAAGTTGGTCGGCTATTTACATTTAATTGATACGAATAATAGAGTAAACAGCGAATGGAAGATAAAATTTTATTTATATGCTCTCTGCCTCTCTCTCCCTCACTTATTTATAAATAATTGTGTATTTACCTACGGATGAATTATGTATGTTAGCAGATGACGCAGTAAAACCAAGGCATAATTCAGATAATTCAAACATGATTTTAGCGCATTTTGGATGTTTAGAAAAAAGTGCTCTTTTATGTAAAAACAAGAGCTCCAAAGTGGGACATCGCGAAAAAAATCATGCATGTTCGAAGCGCTTTTCGCAGAAGGAGGCACAACAACAACAAGCATCTCTCCCTTACAAACCTGCTTCGGCCGAAGCAGTAGTTCTTGCTGGGTATATAAGATCTGCTTAGCCAAAATAGATAAAAAAAATTATTACATGCATGCTTCAATAAAGTACGCGGACTAGGTTTTTTTCAGCACGGGAAATAGTAAATGTATCATCAAGTATACATAAAAATTATCTGGCAACGCTGACAACTTCATAGAACTACTACAAAAGCTTCTACACCACTACCGGGTGTAGAATTATCGGTGCGTATGTATGTTTGGGTATAAGTCTGATTGTTTGTGAATTGAGTTGTTTTTATAATTTCATTCTTTCTTCATTTCAATTCAATAACAAAACAATGCGCAAAAACTTGAAACAAACAAACATAAAAAAAACCTGCTGTATAATGACCTTCAGTCAGCGACGCGTACGCGACGTTGGCAGTGCTGTTAAAGTAGCGAGGCCGAGACAGCAGTGTCGGCAGCACGTTATTTGTCTCCGATTCGATTATTTTGCTTTGTAGTTCAGTGTATTATGAAAACGAAAATAACAAAAAGCATGTCGCAACCATAACGGTAATTTACATTTATTGTTGTTGTTGTTGCTATTTTCGATCAAAATAAGAGAAATTAATAATAAAAAAAAAATAAATAAATAAATATGTAAATAATTAACAAAACAGAATCGAACAGATTTCTATGCAAATTAAAACAATTTTCTATATTCGCACAATAACAAACTTATAACGACTTTTTAAGATAAGAAATCAACGGTTTGACGTAAACAGTTTAAAAATAGAAGAATTGTTTTGCATTTAAAAAAGACAATAAAACCAAGGCCTATAACCCGTTCTGTTTGTTTGGAATTTTTTTTTTTTGTGGAATTTCGGCAAATAAGCAACAGTTGGATTTTTTTTAGATTGCGAGAAAAATTTAGGAAATTTTACTTAATTTCAGTTCAAAATGGCGCCAATGCCGCTTTTTGCAGAAACTCTGTAAAGGAAATACTGTTAGGAAATTTTTACTAAAAACTAGTTCGTGTTTATTCAAAAAAAGTAAAAATTTCATCAATGTCAAGTGGTTCATTTTCTTGCTACATCTGCTACGTCGAAGCTTTTGATTGCATTAGAAAGCGCAGGTACGTCCCGGAACGCTTAGTCTGCGTTCACAAGTGAAAGTTTTTTTTCATGAAAGTGGTAGTTTATTGGTGTCGGGTACCATTCTTCTCTCCCCTCTCACAAACAAACTAACCACTTTCATGAAAGAAAACTTTCACATGTGAATCCAGACTTATATACCAACAGGAAGATGTAATGTCTAGCATGAGAGGTGTTGAAAACCTTTTAATAAAATAAAGTCTTATGAGACTCGAACCTAGATAGTTCGGTTTAGTAGATACGCAGTCTAAACACCTCACTACTACACCTGGCAACACCGATTACCAGCCAGTACACAAACATACAATCATATGTAAGTACTAAATTCTTAATTTCCCACGTTCTTTTTTTTTGGCCAGAATTATTTGGTATACCTTGGTATACTTTGTATAGCACAGTTAAAAGAAAAACCATATATTTAATGTTCCTATTTGTGACAGGATACTCGTTCATCTGACACAACTGAAAATAGATTTTATTTGTAGGCTACGTCTAAGGAAAGCTGAGGAGAGGATGTGCAACCACTTATGTTTAAACATCGAGAGCTGATTGCATAGGCATATACTAGGAATATACCAACACATTTTAAGTGTATGGCCCTCGGTTTAAAATATTACTGGGAACTCCGTGATGAGAGTGACAGATGTGTTACAGAGCCTCAAGGATCACAATAAGTGGCAATCACGCGTAAACGGCGTGCTTAAGTGTAAGAGCTACCTAATCTCATGCTTCCGAAGAAGCTTCTGGTATAACAACACATACAGGCTTGACATTTAATGTCCTAAGTCCAATCAGCCATTTAACTAATACCTCTCCCAGTGATTTCGATTGCAACCACAGCCACCTTGTGTACTCCCGAAAGAGATTTTACCAATAACTAGTCTCGGAATCATGCCACCATCGAAGGTAGCTCGATGTCCGCCAGTAAATCCCTCTCCTAGAAGTTCGAGTGTGCCCAAAAGCATACCTATCCCCAAAGCAATGAATCCTATATAGGCGGAGGACTTCTCCAGCCTTCGAAACACATTAATAAGTGGCGCTAACTAGCTTCCGTTTTACCAGTGTATGATTAGTGATCGATTCCCAAAGGAGAACACCTAGATATTAACTTTCTATCGAATTTGGTCTACGGCGGAGACCTTAGGTGACTTTTTACCTTCTACCAGACTAACTTCCTCTCATATCTGATATGTATGTGCGTTTGCCTGATGTTTTAGAGACTTAGTAGTAACATATACTTACATACATATGTACATACATATATACTCGTAAATTGTATGGGAAATTGATCAAAAGTAAAGGAAACGCCAATTATACTTTTCCCCAGAAAGCACCACAGAAGGTCGAAAATGGACTCGCGAGGAGATGGTCAAACGATCTATCCAGTTATTGAGCACTGGAGAGTGATGTAAGAAACCCAGGAAGTTGTGATGTGCTTTGGCATCCTTGACTTAGAAGCACTATTAACAGTTAGACGGCAAAAATCGTACTCAGCCGCATCATCTCACATGAATCGAAAACAGAGTTTTGAAAGGACAAAAAATTTAATTGAATAAAATGGCCTTTGCAACAGTATAGCAAATTCTTTTCCAATTTTAAATTTTTCATTGCACTGTAACGCAGGCGGAAAAATATGAAAAAAGTATTTAAGCAAAACAAACAAAACAAAACAAAACAAACTTATTTTGCAACTTTGTTTCGTCAGTCAACAAACACGGGAGGGAACTTTTCGTTGTTTTTATATAAATGAATGTACATACATACATACGTACATACATATTTATGTTTGTATTTGTGGTGTTTTTGTAAAACTTTGTTCGTTGTGTTTGTGTTGCTATTTTCTGTTTAATTTTTATGCTTGTATTTGTCAAGCGCGCGCATTTTGTTTGCTTAGCCATTACAATCATTTTGATGTTGTTTCATTTTGTAGTTGTTCGTATTTATTTATTTTGTTGTTGTTTTGTTTATTTTACTTTTTGTTTTGTTTATTTGCCCTCAAACATTTTCAATTTTAACGTTGTCTACCCCGTTTTTCTTTCTTCTGTTTAATCAACATTGAAGACTACGAAAAACTAATGCTAGTTTTACTCCACTCTCTCCCTCCCACTCTCGTTCAGTAAAACACCAAACACCGTTTACTAATTCACCTGTGTTACAGAGGTTTTGCTATTCTTGCGAATATGTCCTTTGTTGTTGTAGTTTTGTGTTTTATAATTTCATATTTCTTTTCTTTTTCTTGTGTTGCTATATTGTTGATTGTGTGGCAAACAAACATAAATACATCTACATAATATTTTTCATTTCCGCTTTTATTCTTGTCTGATGTGAACGTGGTGGTATGTATGTATGTGTGTGTTTTTAGTGAGTTAACCAAAACAAGAATTAAGAACGAAAATTTATTTCCTTATCTAGTGCTGAAGTGAAATCTTAATCGTTATTCACTTGTTCAATCGCAGAAATTGTAAAATAATTCTTTTTCGAATAAAATCAAGTCACTCACTCGTTTCCACAATTTGTATACCCTTCACCAAAAATGGTAAGACTATTTATATGTAGGTTCTTCATTCCGCGTGTAATGGAAGGATTTTTCTTCAGATGATTCGTATTAAAAATCAGCAAATATAAAATATCGGTTCTGATATCCCAGCAAAAAATTATTATGTTTCTGGTAGCAGTAACAAAATTTCATGCTTTCGAAATGCGCAGTTTTGAAGCGCTTCCGAGGCTGCACAAAAAGAAGGCAGAGAGATCGCTCAACTTATTTTTAAGCACGTTGAAGTTGGTCGGCTGTTTACATTTAGTTGACACGAACAATAAAGTAAACACCGAATGGTAGAAAAAATTTCATTTAGATGCTCTCCGCCTCTCTCTCTCTCTCTCTGACTCTCTTATTTATTTATTTAAACTTGTGTATTTGCCTACAGAACAAAAATCATGCATGTTCGAAGCGCTTTTCGCAGCAGTAAGCACAACAACAACAAGCATCTCTCCCTTACAAACCTGCTTCGGCCGAAGCAGTAGTTTTTGCTGGGATTTGATTATATGTATATACAAATAAATGAAGATATATAACACTTTCAGAAGTAAATTTATAAAGACATGAGTTGTCCCAGTGTTAAATATCGATTATAATTCAACGGAAGATCGAACCACCGTGCTACTGAGGCTTGTTAAGCGCCATGGCCACGTATCAAATTGGCTTGACAAACCAAGGGTTTTTTGATTGTGTTAAGCTGCCCACACACGATTGATTTGTGCATGTGATTTGTTCGTACTCGACGTCTTGTTACAAGTTAATGGGGCTGTGCGCGCACAAATCATAAGTAATTGAAAATTTTCAATTTCTTGTGATTTGTTGGATTGTTAGTGGACTTGTGCGCGAACATTTTAAAATTTTTCATTTTAGTGCACAACGAAACGTAAAAGAGACAACATGTATGCATGTATGTACATACATATGTACATATGTACTGCGGAGATGAGTAGCAAGCAAAAAAATTTTTTGTTTCTTCTGCATTTTTTATTAACTATGAAATATTCAAATATTGTTTGTGGTCGAGTTGAATATATTTAAAGATGGTTATTAAGGAATTTTTAATTTAATATATACATACATACTTATATGTATGTATTAAGATTTCAAAAGAAGGAAATGTCATTCGGCAAAACAAAATTTAAAAATACCTATAAAGGGAGAAATGAAGAACAAAATAATTCCATCAAATGTTTTCTTCTTATACCTATTACATATTTATGCACTCGTTTGTATGTATGTACATATGTACATACATGTTTTTTAATAACATTAGTTTGCTTGTTTTTTATTTTTTTATTATTTTTATTTATTATTCTTTAAGGATTTTTTATTATCAGTTTTACCCTGGGCTTTTCTCAGGCATTATAAATTATATTACTGTGTAATACGTATTTTTGGCCTTGATGGCTTTTGTATTGCAATATGGATTAATAAATAAATAAATAAATTCATGTTTTCTTCTTCACCTATAAGGTTATTGTGATTTGTTCGTCGTTTGTGGAGAAATGGTACGCGAAAAAATCACACGCACAAATCACTCGTGTGTGGGCAGCTTTAGTGAAAAAAAACTCTCACGTATATGTGAGTTTGACGAAAATCAAAACAAGTTAGATATTCACTGCCGTCGATACTGTAATTTGAAGCAAATTTGATGTGTTGCTGCGTAATTACATCAAATCTCATTTTTATTTAGTTTGCGCAGCGACAATATCGTACGCGGAAAATTTGATAGCGCAATAAATAAGAAATGGATGAAAAAAATGTAATACTAGAATTAATTAAATTTAACGCTGTTTGCTTGCTTTATGGAGAGCAATTAAAAATAAACCAAATGTTGAAAAAAATGTAAATGCTATGAAAATTTTTATATTTGTTGAATTAAAATTAACAAAATATATTTAATTATTTTCATAATAATTTAATATAAAGGCTCTGTAAGTCAATCGCATATAAAAATATAAGGTAATTGATATTATAAATATTAATAACTAAAATTAAGAAAATTTTGTTAGCAAAAAATATTTTGCGACCAAAAACATCACACGTTCTTATCATTCAAAAATAACTTCCAAATGAAATTTGACGGCATGAATTTGACACGTTGCTGTGTTAAGCAAAATAATATTTACCAACACATACTTACATGTTATTTGTCAAGCCAATTTGATACGTGGCCATGGCGCTTTAGTGTTATGTGTATACAGTGATGTTGTACACTTTTTTGAAAACTCTTTACGCAGCACTTAAAAAATCCCTATTTTTCCCTACTACGCTCAAAAAATTATCTTTGGGGCTGTGCACATATTACGTAACGCTCCAGGGGGGAGGGGGGTTCAAGATTTGTTAGGGATTAGAAATTTTGCACTGAAAAATTAGTAAAAAGCGTTTCGAAGGGGGAAGAGGGGGGGGGGGTATAAAATCTCTGAAAACAGCGTTACGTAATATGTGCACAGCCCCTTTACAAAAATCCCTACAACTTTTAAATTATAATATACCTATCAAACAATGCAAATAAAATCTTTGTGTTTAATATATGTATAAACATATTATTGAAACTTGTTATACATAATGAATTATTCTATCAGTCTTTTTTTATAAATTAAAAACTAAATAATCAAAAATTTAAAACCATAAAAACAATTCATATACATAAATTCATTTAAAATCACAATTAGTTCATTGGTAAAAAAAGCGAAATATAAAAAATATGTATTCTGAACTTTTGAAATTTGCTAAAAAAAATTTGTTTGCCCGTGTTATTTTTGACTGGTGATTTCCTGACATGTAGTAAGGATACCAGTTTTTTTTAAATGAGTTTCGGTACATTGGAAGGTATAACAATTTTTACATTCGCCTTGTTAAAATGAGCGGACAATGCAAATTGAAGTTAAAATTTTATGACTTAGCTTATTTCTTTTCTTAGTGCTTAGTGATGATGGGAAAAATTCTCTCCCTGTCTGTATTGGCATGTGGCAGTGATAAAGCAAACGTAGTTAATTTCGACAAAAGGGGGAAAATGAAATTCTCATTAAAATTGTTCATTTTGGTAACTGTACTCCAAAATTTTTCGATATTCCATATTTAAAAAATCACCTTTTTTTTGCTCTGCAAAAATAAATTTAAGAAGGATCTCCACTCTTGTAGAAGAGAATTAGCGTCCACTTTTATAATTTTCGAAATATTTTTAAATGAAAATTCATTTTTATTTCCTTTTTTTTAATGTAATTTCAAGGTTTAAGAACCCCATTTCTCTGAATATTTCTGTTTTGAGGGGTAATATTTGATGTATTTCTTCCAAGACCAAATTGAAAAAGGTTGCCAAATTAATATATTTTTGCCATTTTATTGAAAAGTCCCTATATTTTAATTATTTCAACATATCTGTCATTTTTTCCCTACGGTCCCTTTTTTGGACGAAAATCGCTACGAGTAGGGATTTTTCCCTACATATAACATCACTGTGTGTATATTACCTTAATAATAACTTTATTTATTTATTTATTTATTTATTTCATTTCGATACATAGAAAGCCTATAAGGCCAATTATACATGCATCTTTAGAATGTTACAGCAGTCACTTAAGCTAAAAGTATTTACATATATGTACATAATGCTGTTTAAAAAATTAGTAATGTTTACCACATGTATACTAAGTGTTTAAATTAACTTAATAATTAACTTAATATTTGGCTTAATAATCGGCTCCCCAGCCACATAATAAATTATAGTAAAAATAAAAAAAGAAGAATAGTCCTATTTATTGCCACAGATGTGTACATATGTATGTATGTATGTAAGTATTAGTATATTAAATTCGAGTGCAAAACCAATTTAAAAGCATTTTCTTATATGAATTAATAGAATATGAGAATAACCTCAAAGATTTTCCATATCCGACAGACTCGTATTTTAAACGAACGTTCAAAGATGGAGAGAAATATACGAGAAATCTCAATTTGAACATTACGTCTACACGTAGAGTTGATAAAAGTAAAATTATTTGCAAGAAGTGTTGGTTGTCCCAGTTTAGTTACCTTGTAGAAGTAGGCTGACTTCCAAAACGTTCGTATACAAAGTTTGTATACAGTATTGCTACTGTATTTAAATCACTTACATATACAAAGTTCCTAAACAATTCATCAACTATAAAACCGATACCTTGTTTGCTTTCTTACTGCGTTAAAAATACTTGGCGACGCCATTTTGAAATGGTATACATTGTATAATTATTGTACTGCGGCGTTATGAAATGTGATGCTTTGTTTAAACACAAAGCAATTGACGTTTTGGAAGTCAGCCGTACATAAGCAAACGCAGATGAAGGTAGTCTAGAAAATTACATCCAACAATGCTAGGTACATGAAAAGTGACTAGATCATGATCGTGAGCTTTGATATTACAAATACTATATCTTATCACTTTTCTCATAATCATCTCTAGAACATTTATATTTCCACTTAAACTACCTGAATATACCTCCAGACAGTAGTTAATCTTTGTAATGCATTAGCTAATTTATATCTAACATATTTGGGCGTGTAAGATTTAAGGGCATACAATCTTCGTAAGGTCACAGAGATTTGGCATGATATGGAGTTAACATGATTTTCAAAACTGAGCATTGAATCAATCACAACACCAAGACACTTTAGTGAGTCAACATAAGTAATAAGCTGATTACCAAAACATAGCCTTTATGTATTTTTTCGTACAAACCCACAAAAGTTCAGTAATGGTTGGGAAATTGTAAAATATTTTAAACAGTCTGTATTTTTTGTACATACATATATATTTATCGAAAAGTGTGTATGTAATTCATTCTAATTACGTGTAAGTATGCATAGCATATAGATATACTCGTATGTGCATACTTTTATAGGAAGGGAAACCCTATATTATATTCAATGAATTATACATTTACGACTTGGTAAGATCGGTACAGCCGAATATAGAACTCTTACTTATTCAAAATAGTTTTGCTAGCTTCAAACAACGTAAATTTATACTAGGTGCCGAAAATTTACGTAGACATACATATAAATTTGCAAGTAAAGTGTATCCCCGGAAATCGAAAAATGTAATCGACTTAGCGATACAAAAAGGACGTGTCTTCTGTAGTTAAGTGTTAAAATAATCAAAACACTGAGAAAAAACAATTAGGTTTAGAATTTAACGGCCGGAGCGAGTCATCGCTAAAGTCAAAAAATACTTTTCGAGAATTGTCAGAAATCGTTTAATTACCAAAAATGTTAAGGGTATTTATATCTATGTATGTTTGTCTTTCCGTCTGAATTTCTACAATATTCATATGAAACCCATAAAGTATACATATACATATGTATATTTTAGATCCTTATAGATCGGGAAGTTTAATGAGCCATGTCTGTATGTGATGCCGGTTTTCCGAAGCCGCCAGATGAGTTGAAGACTTCGATCTTGGACAGATGTGTAAGGATTTGACTTAAGATGATTCGTATTGAAAATCACCAAGATTAAAATAAACATAGCCGAATATAGCATTCCTATTAGTTTAGTTTTAAATTTGAATAATATTTTTTAACTTACGGTTACTGATTCATATACGGGATTCACACGATGACTTTTTACCGTGACTTTTCTAGAGTTTATCGATGAACGGGGTACAAAGGCTATAAAAAGGGGTAGCAACATAAAAGAGAATTCAAGAAAAATGCAGAGAAAAAGTCATCGTGTATATTCTATATTATTCGATTATAGACAAATATACACTAACAAATAATCGCACACTATAAGAATAACCTTTACAATAAAATTTCAATAATATTCTAATACGCACTTGGTTTTCTTTCAACATACGACAATGCAATTTAATAAATATGTATGTAAAGCAAATAAAAAATGAGAAGGAAGCAAAATTGTATGTATGAGTGCGAAGCAGTCAAATAATAACAAAACAAACAAAAAACAACACATTCACAAACATGAGGGGTAAAAGAGAAGTTAAATGCATACAATCATACAATTTAATCAAACCCAATAACAAATGTACACGCATATGCATGCATATTTATGTATGTACTTATGTTTGTATGCATGCAAGTATAAGAAAATAAATCAACAAACGCGTGAAATTACGGCAAATTGCACTTTGGCCTGAGCGCGCTTGAACAAAAGAAAATGAAACAAAAACTAACTCATCATCATCATCACATATCCACACAAACAAAAATAAGTGCATACACAAATACAAATGCAAGTATGTCGCTACTACCCGGTGGCGAATGTCATGATGATTCATCGTGAAAAGTACTGACAATGTTAAATCATCAATGACAGACGCTGAATTTTCTTTGGCGTCATACATGAATTTTTTAAGCAATTGTCCAAAATATCATAGATGATCCAAATTGATTTTGTTCAGTAGGCGTCCGCGTATTAGTGAGTCCTAACAGACAATATCAACGATATTCATATATGAATTTTTATGTAATTCGGCACCATCAATGCGTTGACAAACAAATACAGTAGACGCTCAGAAATTCGAACTCTCAGAAATTCGAATTTCCAGAAATTCGAATCAGTAATTTCATTACATTTGGCGCTCTAAAATTAGAATCCAAAATTCGAATTTCTGAGCGGTTTTTTCTTTTTTATTGTAAACACTAAAATTTTGACAATTTAGTTTAACCAATACAAAGTAAAAAGGAGAATCCCAGGAGAATAATAGATGATTTACAGATCTTGTTGATGTTGTTAGAGTTTAAAAGTCAGTTTTTTGGTGTTTGTATATGTATACGGTAACATTTATTAAAATAATAAAGTGGACTAAAAATGCCAAACAAACGTAAGAAAAATACTTTGTCTTTACAAGACAAATTAAAAATATTGGAAAAGATTGACAAAGGCGTTCAAGGAAAGCGTTTAGCACTGGACTTTAATGTAACTACTCTTAGCTATATTAAATTAGAAAATTAATATTGGATGCTGTTGCCAACACTTATCAACACGTATCTCATAAAACTTTACATTGTGCTGAATATCCGAAAATGGAAAATCGTCTCTATGAGTGGTTTCTTAATCAACGTGATAAAATAAAATGAATTTTACTACAGTCAAATGAACTGAATTGTTATTTTTTGTTATATTCGTTAAGTTTTTTTATAGTTTTTATGTTAAATAAACTAAAATGAAAAAAAAAACATAGTTTTTTATATCTTTATAGTCAAATTTACCTCAATTTTTGTATAAAAAAACCGTCCAGAAATTCGAATAATTCGGAAGTTCGAATCGCCCTAAAAACAAAGTGGTTCGAATTTCCGAGCGTGTACTGTATAATAATCCGTTATTGTTTTTTTTTTCCTTCAACCATTAACGAATACTTGTATCAGACAAAATAGAGTTCAGCTTAGTATCGAATAATAACAGACAATGTCGAATACTTTCAACTTTCTTTTATAAGGTGAATCTACTATAAATATGTCTACAAAACTGTCTTTAGGTGTGTCGTTGTCACGTACATTCATCGACATTTCGATATTTTCATACAAATTTCGCCTTGAGACTTATTTTGTAAGCAGGAATCATAGATGAAAATATCAATATGACAAAGTCGCTCAAAAATCGCAACCGGGCAGGTACCCTGCAGGAAATGTCGTTAGTGAAATTATACTGACTCGCTTTTAACTTTGTCACCAGTAGTACTCTCTATAACCCCCCATACAATGCTTTGTGCTATAGACATTTAGCATGTGCTTGTCATTGATAATGTACTAGTAACATTAAGAGTGTTGACTAGGTAGTGATTACGTACATAGTTCTAATGGGACCAAGTGGAGACATTCGAACCAGAAAGTCACTACTACATTTATATAATTTTAGTCTAGCTGTTAAAACAAACTAAAAAGTGTAGACGTATCATTGACAATGTCATCAAGAAGTCAGCACTAGTCGTCAAATTGGTGACCTGTCAGCAATAAGCCCAGTAAAAAGTCACCAAACAAGTAGACAAAAGTGGTGACTTGGAGACAATTGGCCCCGAGTTTACTACAGGGTATATACCCAGTACATATACGTTTTCTTGAAATGTCAGATGTCATCTATAAGCTGACCCCTAAAATTCATAAGCAATTATAGAACTTAATGTTGGTCTAATGTTCAAATTTTTTATGAGGCGTTGTTGTCTACTTTATCTATCAATCGTTTATGAATATGAAAGTTAGACTTTACAAAACGATCAATTTAGTTGTCAAAAATCCCCTCTGACATTAGACAGAATGGTCGATGTTTGTGTACTTTATCTGAAAATTATTCGATTAATAGCAGGCCACGGCAATTTGATAACTCTCGAGGACATTTAACACAAAATTATCTGACATTCTGACAGTTTTTAAACTCATAAAAAAATTTCGTGGTAGCCACCTACCAGTAGCGCCACACAAAAGGTTTCAAATTAGTTTAGGTCTGAGTTTTCTTCTACCTTCATCACATAAAATCTTTAGTAGTAAAGTCTACGTTACGTTATCACGAAAGATACCCTATATAGACGGTATCGGCCGGTCTCGAAATTTTTCTTCCCATGGTATATTTCGAAACGGCGATGAATAGTAAAGATTTTCGCATGTAAGACTTTGAATCTGTTTCCAATATAAATATACGATTGGAAATTTTAAATCGTCTTCTGCAAACAGGCAGTTATTTTAAATATTTTCCATATTCGTTATAAATTAAAAATTAATTAAACTCCAAATATTTTTATTTCAATATGGATTGTTAGGGGATTATTTGACCCAACTGGAGGATTATTGATAATTACAATATGCACACCAAAAGTGAGACTACATTGTTTCATTTACTTTGGTAAAAGCTATCAGAGAAATCAGGAAGCTTTCGGATTCGTGTGTAGAATTTAGATCCAAATGGACACAAAAATGTTTACTGGGTATGTCAATAAAAACAATGCTTTTGTAGTGTGTTTGTAGTTGCAATAGCGTAATTGTAGACGTCGTCATTGCAGTCGACAACTTTTATAAAACAAACAACAACTGCAAGAAACAAGAGAAATGCACCCCAAACTAAAATAAGCGCCACTAGTACAACATTTAACAACCCAGCAACTAAACAAATAAAAAATTGTACACTGGTTTTTATTCTTAAAAGAAAGCGACTGTAGTCGTTACAGCAACAAAAACAAAAGCAACTCTAGTCAGTAGCAGTAACAACAAAATAAAAAGAATTTAAAATTCACTATCATCAACTTGCAAGCCACCCCCCACCCCAGACCAATTCCTTTTTATTTTCTTTTGTTTTCTTACCTTAAACAATAAATAACAACTAATAGAAAAATATTAACAAAACCAAAAAATATATGATTGTTGGTTTCATTCTACTTGTTGTTGTTGTTGCTGTTGTGTAGTAAACAACCAAACAATTCCTTTTTCTTTTCGTAGTACTATTGCAGGCCATAATACAATGTTGCCAAGACTAAGGAAATCTTTTAAATAATATTTAAAACAACTTTTGGCGAATGATTAATTTTGCGACTTTGTAATATACGATTTTTTATTAAGAAAAAGTTTCTGGCAATACTGGTGATTACGTTCCCATATATTGTTTACATGCGAATGTATTAGTGTCGCATATTAACACGGATATTTAAGATAAAAGTTAAAAAAAAAAACAGCTTAAATAGGAGAAAAATAACTCCAAAACCCCAAACACAATTGCAGTCGTATGTCAAAACAATGGCAAATATTTCAAAGAGCATAATACAGTAAAAGAGAGGGAGTGGTGGGTGGCTGGGTGAGTGTGTGTAAGTGACTAATAATTTTAAGTATTCAGTTGATTAAAAAGGATAGTAGGGTATGAGCAAGGGTTTTGTAGGAGTAAGTAAAATTGTAAACAAAATAGAAATTAGCTGGAGACAAATCAAAAAAGTTTGTTTGGCAAACTGAATGGCTGACGATTATCATCACGATGACAAATAGGAATGTCGTCGGTATGTACTTATGTATTATGTTTTATCATTACTTATCTTATTATTATAGAAAATACCTTATTGTATTTCATGTAATATGTGAGGCTTTAGCCGAAGTAAAAAAAGTAATATAAGTAGGTACAGTGTAAAGTTTACACTGTATGGGTGTTTATAGATTTGTCATGCCGACAAAATTCATATGAGATCCATGAAGTATACTCGTATACCTATGTACATATGTATGTACATATGTATGTATATTCTGGATCCTTATAGGTATGCAGATAGGGAACTTGAATGACTCGTGTCCGTCTGTACGTTCGTGAACTAAATTTTCCGAAGTCACCGGAGCAGTTTGTGATTTGGGTCTTGAACTAATGTGTATGGAAAAAGTTAAGACGATTCGTATAACGGTACCGATATCTACATATAAAATTAATAGACAATTGATTTTTTTGTGCTGCCCTTCATGCACCTATTATACAACCGATTTTTACAAGACTTCTGCCAAATAAGACATTTTTTCACAGAAGGGAACGAGGTATTGTAGGTTCTTGTGGGTTGAGTATTTTGGGAGCTGCGAGTATAACCGTTTAAAATTCCTACTATCACATTCACACGTATTACTCATACATGAAAGTTAAATCCAAACAAAAAAACAATCAACACATACATGTGTTTCCCCGTGGTATGTTAGAAACCATCGAATTCATAAAGATGTAGACGTTCCGTTGGTGAAGACAGTATTTTCAAAACACGCAAAAAAATATATTAAAAAAACTTGAGTTGCACCCAAATTCAATTGCGCGCAATATTCTTCATTATAGAGGCCACACCCGGCTGAAAATAAGGGATACTCTTTTTCTCAGCCGTTCACGAGAGATGTAAAACAACATAAATTAACCGTTGAAATTAAAAATTTTGTTTAGCATTGGCTAAACTTACATTTAATATTTTTTAGATTTAAGATTTGAAAAACTTATTGATAATTTATTCTATAATTGAAGATTCAATATATAATAAAATTTATCAAAAAAAAAAAAAACATGTGTTTTACATATTTGGGTGGAAAGAGAAAAAAAAAACAAGACTTCTATACTTAATAAGTTCTGGTAGAATTGTAGGTACAAAGATGAGAGAGTTGAGTTAATTGATTTAGTTTTCTCATTTAAACCTTCTTTTTTATTTTTAATTTTTGTGAATTCAATCAAATGTATCATTCAATAATTGTTGTTTTGGTTGTTGTATGACTGTTTTATAAGAGATTTTTTATGATTTTTCTAGTTATGACACACGGTCGATTGGGTCGACCGTTGGTACACACTAGTATGATAAAATAAACTCATAGCATAGGCTCAAACCGCCCACATTGTTCAGGGATGGAAAATTTTGTTTGTAACATAAAATGAAAAATTGCTTAGCTATCAAACGAAATGTTTTTCTAAATTCAAAATGGAACGACGGAAACATATCGCACTTGATCAACAAGAGGGTATAAAATCAAAATTTTAAAATTTTCAGTAGAGGTGAAAAACTATTTGTGTTTTTTTTTATTATTAGGACCAGCACTCAGGGGATGACCCCTACGTTTGCAGTGCACTATGCCGGAACTCAGGGAGAGGGATAAGGTAGAGAATATAGATGTTGAAAATTTATTAGACTTAACTCTTTCACAACTCTGCTTTGCGCGTAATGTTAATTTTTAAGAGAGTGTTGAGGCGCCTCCGGTGTTAAGTAGACGCATTAACTTTGCTAAGCTGTATTAGCAGGCATTTTATTAATTGTTTTACTTCGCCGATGTTTCTGCTAACCGACGAAGGAGGGAGATGTTGTGTACATTAGCTTCGAACTGCATCAATCGCTGTTGGAACAGTATTTTAGTGACCAGTGTTATACCTTCATCACTTAAATAATCCGATAACAATTAATACAATATCTCACTAATGTAAATTGGGGAAATTAATGATGTTGATTGACTTGCTCTGGCCAGGGTTGAACCCAGGCCCAAGTCATTGTTTGCTTAATAGTCAACGCGCTAACCACTTCAGGTTACATTTTAAGAGAACTTGAAAATCTGAATACATCATCAGTAAGTAAATTCCATTAGAAAATATATTTACATTGTTTTTCCCTTAAATTTTTTTTGTGCAATTATTGCAAAAAAATCTATTTTTGGAGGTAATACCATTTTTCTGAAATTTCTCGATGTTTTTTTTTTTTTTTTTGTATTATTTTGAGTTGTGACGCTTTAGTTAAAATATTAATAAAGTTTCCAAATCTTTTTTTTGCGCCAATAATATTTTATGTGTCCCTAAAATATATATACATACATACATATATAGTTAGATATAGCTTAGTGAAGGGTATATAAGATTCGGCACAGCCAAAAACGTTTTCTCTTTCGTTGTTGTATGTCCAATCAGAGACCTACTATTACTTTAGGCAACATCATCGCTGACAATCTGGCCAGGAGAGGTAGTGAGCTTGTGGCTGTTGACATTCACAACTTCTGTGGTCTTCCGCTCTCGGCCTGCTGGAAGCGAATTGATAAAGCTCTTATGCAGGTGGCACAAACCAGATGGTTTAATGAGCCAACCTGCACCATAGCAAGAACACTATGGCCTCGCCTAGACGTCAACAGAACCAAAAATCTTTTGAAATTCCCCAAAACGAAATTGCGCAATCTTGTGGCCACAGTCACAGGGCACTGCACCTTCGGTACCAATGCCAGACGCATGCGTCTACCGTATAATGAATACTGCTCCAGCTGTAATGACGAGGAAGAAGAAAGCATCGCACACCTCTGCCCAGCTATGGAGGATCACCGCCCTCGCTTTCTAGGCAGAAGATCCTTTAGTACCCCCTCGGAGCTCTCACTTGTGGAACTCGGTAGCCTTAGCTCCTTTATCAGGAGCAGTGGATGGTTCGCCCAAAAGCGAGCTTGACATCCTGCACGTTTTCAACGCAAGTCTCACCCCTTGCTTCGATTTTTTCCACCTGGTTTTCTCTATTTTCTCTGTCCCTCCCTTTCTCTAATACTATTCTTCACTAGAGTCAACACAACGGGACCATATCAGGACCCAAGTGAGCTGGAATAGAATTCAAAATAACCGAAATGGTACTTTCAGGACGATGTTCTAGAAAATCGTAGCGAGATCTGACACGATAATACGCGAAGACTTTATAATAAGTACCTGTAGATGGTACATATTTCTTAATTTTTAAATTTGCGGCCATTTTTGTTTAATTTTGGGAAAATTTTTAGTATTCGGATAATTTTTAATTTTATTAGTTAGAAAATCAAAATTGGCACCAAAATAAAAATATTGCAAATGGCACCAAAAGATTTTCTTATTAATTCCTCAAGCTAAAATGAAAACTGGGTCCAAATTACGATATCGATCGAAATTTCAATGCAAATTTCGATCGATATCGAACGCCGTAATTTGGACCCTGGTTCAAAATCATATGTAAAAAATATTCCCAAACTGTAGGTAGGTACTACAAAAATAGTCCTAAGCCAATAATTAATAGTGGCATTGCTTACGAAGGATTCTCTGCATGGCAGGCCTTTGGGCGGGCTTAAGGATTTTCTTTACCATGGAATTTCCCGAAAGGGCGATGTATACTAAAGATTTTCTTCCTTCCATTAGGTACCTAGGTACTTATGTCTTCTCCAATTATGGAGAAAATCCTTAAGCCTGGTCGAAGGCCTGCTATGCGGGTGATCTTAAGTTAGCAGTGCAGATATTGGATAGGTATTAATGAATAGTTTCAAGATATCTTACTTTCATTACAAAAGATTCTTAAAATGAAAAATGGAAACAAAATAGGATCAATGGCACCAAATTCAAAAGTAAAACCCTTACTGCACGTCTACATTAGACATGACATGCTGTTAAGACGTGCTGTTACAACACGCGAATCTTTTAATGGTGGAGTATACGTATGTCATAATTTTTCATTATTTTTGTTTCGTCAACGAGTTAACTACGCTAGTTTTGTCTCTTGTTTGTGGTTGTGTCGAAAAAAATACATACATACATATGTACATATGTAGTATATATCTACATAGGTATAATTTAATTCTTTTTAACTAAAATTGTAAACTCACATTATTTTTGTTATTTATTTTCCTATTCAGTACGTATTTGCTACAAAAATTCAGTTTGCTTCACACATTTTTTTTTATAAAATATACTCAACTATTACTTTTTCCACAATTTTATTTCAGTTTTTTCCCTTAAAATAACAACGAAAACAAAACTTTGACAGCTAAACGTCATTTTCTGTTAAGACGGAGCTTTCAAGACAGACGTCTTAACAGCCGTGTTAAGACGGCTAGAAAACATTAACATTTGCGGTCCACACCTGACAGTAACAGGATTTTGCTGTTTCTGTCCGTGTTTTCATGTCAGGTGTAGACCGCACTTTAAGAATTGCCGCAAGAAAATGTTTTTGCTATTTTGATTTAAAAAAAATCATTTTTCGGGCCAGTGTTTATCGAGCCTTGCTTTCGTATTTGCTCTTTAAAAAGTGATAAATTGGTAGGTACATATATACTATTTCTTCGACTTTCCCCAAATCAATCAAAACACATAATCGTTGTCCATCTCCCACCCCCTTGTTGTTTGTAGTACGCCAGTGCAGGTTGTTTTTATATTTTTCTGCAATTCCTTTACACATCTCATTTGTTTGTTTCCAAAATACACAACAGCAAAAAGAACTAAAAAAAAAAATTAAAAATATATCAGATGAACACATACAAAACAACGTACAAACAGTGTGTCGGTGTTTCTAGTAGTAACTGAATGGTATGTGAACCTGACTGGTTGGCTGTCCGCATGTTTATTAGTTCGAATGGTTGGATGTTTGGCTGAACGACAGGCTGTATGACAGACAGTCTGTTGTTTGCTGTTTATAATAATAATGTTTTCTGTTGTTGTTTGTTTGTATGATTATTGCTAATTTTAAGAAGTGTGAGTTACACACATACATACATATGTTATTGATGTTGTTGCTGATGATGACGAGTCATTATTATTTACGATGCTTTCCACAAGGGTGGTGATGAGGATAATTTTATTGCTCATAATTTCATTGGATTTGATTTTGTTGTTATCTTTCTAGAAAGTTTAAAGTAGAAATAAATAAACATAAATAATTTTTGAAAATTAAAATACCTACTAGTAATAAAAAAAAACCCATAAATCTGAATATGCTGACTACTTCTGCTACTGAGCATGATGATGAGCTTTATTAGCATAATGATGGTGTTTTTGCTGTTGTTTCTTTTTAGAGAATTTCTAATCACTTTGAAAGAGAGAGTTATTTCTATAAAAGCAAAATATCTCCACTCACTCATGCTACATAGTTGTTGTTATTCAGTTTGTTTATTTGTTTTTTTCTTCGTATTCAAAATTTGTTTTTTACATTTTCTTTTTGTTTTTGTTGTTTATTTAGTTTGTTTTCATTCAAGGAAATGTAAACAAAAACTCAAACAAACAAAACAAATAGTATGTGAAAAATAAACAACAACAGCTACGGTTTCATTCGGTTAAGAGCTTGTTTGCGTATGTATGAATGTAAGTTTGTATGTGCTGTTGTTGTTTTGTATGTATATTAAATAAATTTCACAATAAAACTTAATTATGACGTATTTTTCTTTGTTTTTTGTTTTATAAATTTTCGTATTTAATTTTTTATCGAGGCTGACTGCTCTGCTGGACTCTTAAATGCTGCATACAGAATAAATTTCGCTGCTTTTACATACTTTGTTCTGTCAACGTTTTACTTTTGGTTTGGGGAAAATATTGTACAACAAACAATATGTTGTTGTTAAGCAAGCAACATTGTAGATAAATAATAACTACCTATACCTACTGCACTGTGAAACTTTTTTGAACAATAACCGACAAGCTTTTTGAAGTCATTATATTTTGCAATTTTAGGTCGAATAATTATTTGAAACACAAGTTAAATCAGATTTGGCTCTCGTTTAACTTAATTGAAATCGTTTAGTTAAACGACAGAAGCTGGTAAAATTGCTTCATGTAAACAGTGGTAGGTATAACAGAAAGCTTAAACTTTGTTCAAAACAAAAATCATCACAAATTAAATTTATTTTTTGCATTGACCTGCATCAAAATAGCACCACAATTTATGAGTGGCATAGGAAATCAGGACAATTCGTCTAAAATCAGGAGAAATCGACCTAAATGTTACTGTCAAGAGGTAGTTAAGCTTATTTACTTAATTTGCTCTTATATGCAATTAAAAGTGTTTGTCTAATAACCTCGTAGAGGTAATATGTAAGTCGAATTCACTTAAATGCTTTACCCGTTTAATCACCCAAAAGAACTGAAATTTTAGAGCGAGGCAATTATCCGTGGAATAGGTAGGAATGTACCTGCCTTAGGAATGTTACGAACATTCGTACTGTGCCGAATAGTCGCCTATTTCATAACATTCGTACTTATCAGCCAACTTCAAGCAAATAGGTATTTTGCGAAAATCCTGCCTATGACAAAAAAAAAACCCAAGGTAGGTATGTATGTATGTATGTACGTTTTTCCTACAGGTGGTACCTACAATAGGTTCATATATACCTACAACCATACAGGTAATATGCAGGGGACCCATCAGCTATTTTTCCCCTGTAACATAAGAATAATAAAAATTTTAATAAAATTCAAATGAACTCTTAATCCGATTTCTCTATATTATAAAATATAATTTACCCTCTTCGACTCCACTGTAAGTTGTTTTGATGTTTTTTAATTGCATATTTTTATTTGATTTGTTTCTTTTTTTGTCGTGCTATGCATGAAGTTGTTTACATTAATTTTGTACATCTTTAAAAGAAAAAAGAAGCAACAACTGCATCTAGAAAAAGTAAAAATAAAATTAAAAAAAAAAACGAAAAAGACTTAACTAAACAAAACAGATCACAACAGACAACAACAACAGCAATGTCAAACTTTATCCATCATAACAGAAGGACAGATTTAAGACATAAAGAAGAAGAAGAAGAAGTAGAAAAAATAAATTAATAAAATCAAGAAAAAAAAATACTTCAAGTAAAATGATTCATTTAAAAAACAACATGATGACATTTGAAGTTGTATTTCTGCTGGGGATGCGCAATAATCAAGTGATTTATATATGTAAATCATGCGTTGTGGTGTCGTGAGGCAATTTTTATTTCCTTTTACGGGGTGCTGTATGAGAAAAAGTTTAACTGCCTGGCCCACGATATCAAACAAATTTTTCTTTCGTTCAAATTATATTTAAAACAAAAGCAATTTTTAAAATTTTGTTTTTGTTTTATATGTAATTTGTACGAACGAAAAATTCGTTCGACATCGTGGGCCAGGCAGTAAATGTATTTTAAGACATATTTTTTATAGAAATAAGATTCATTTCCATCCTATTTTATTTTGTCTGTGATATACATGTGTATGTATATACATATGGGCAAATCCCAGAAACATACGACCACCCAACATATTTTGAAATTTATCCAACTTATTTTTTATGTTTTTTTTTATGGAATATTAGACTAGATATATAATTTTATAAATAAATAAATATAAATTAAATTATAAATAATAAATATAATTTGGTAAAATAAATACAAATGTGTTTATTTATATGCTACGAGAAAAAATGTAGCGTGCGTCACAAGGGTTCACGTCTTTTGATAAAAAACTACAAATTTTTTTGGCTGCAAATAAGTTATTTTAGAATTCTCTTATATTCATCTTTCTTTTAGAAACTAGATTTTTGTGCTTTATTATGCAAAATTCGCTAAAATTTACGTAAACACACTTCAAGTTTCAAAGTTCCGTTCCGTTTTTTGTAGCATGCGTAACATGACTTTGTGATCAAATATTCAGCAACACATACCTGCTAAAAAATTATGTTTTATGCCATTCAAAAGTACACTTATATCCCACTAAATACCATTTATAAGTTGAAAGTACCTCTTTTGAAGACCAAAAAATTTGTATATATTAATGTGAAAATGCGTACGAATGTAGTGTTCGTCACGCAGGATTTGCCCATATGTAAGTTTATACCTATTTTAAGTTATAACTGTTACAAAATTTCAGATTTTTAAACATTTCTAATCGATTTGTTAGTGCATATCTACATATATCCGACTACATATTTTCTATTATCTTAGAGGTTTTTTTTTATTAATTGAAGGCCTATAAATCTTAAAAAAATTGTAATAAAAAATTTTTAACATTTCTTTGAAAAATAACTACATATTATGTACCTATTTATGTTTAAGTGTAGTGCTTGTTCGCCGATATCGAAGAAGATTTTTCTTTAAATTTATAACAAAAACAAATTCTAAAATTTTTAATGAATTAATGAAAATTTAAATTACCTACAAGGAGTTTTAAGAACATTAGAATATCGAATCAGACTGGCAGATCGCATCAGTATACTGGTTTCAAGGTCGCTACACCTGTCACAATAACACCTGGAATGGGCCAAACGAAGATGGTAACCTTCGATTTATAGTGCTCGCCGTTGACAGTGATGACCTGGCCAACCTCGTTCTCAAAGAAATATAGACTGACGACGCCGCCAGCCCTAAATTCACACCACACAGTGACTTTTTCGGGATGCATTGGACACTCTTGGATATCATGTTTTTACAAAAGAGGTATAAAATACGAAAAGAGAAGTTTCTCGTTAAAAACAAAATGCTCGAATTTGATTTTAGAGCCATAGTTTTTTCGGCAAGCCTTCTTAATATTCGTCGTAGATTGCGATTGTGACAATCGCTTGGTGAATATGGTTTAATACGTACTAATTGACCCACTCTAATGTAGAGGTATTCGATTTGTTAGTGAGATTTTGTAGGTATGTATGTAAAGATTATGTAGTTGTGTAGAGAATTTGGAGGTTATTTTTGTGTAGAAAATTCGAATCATGTCACGAGATCATCTCTGTAACCTGCCAAGTGACTGGCCTGGCCGATTGTCGGCAAATATGTACAACAATTTCAAAGTGATATATTTGGATGTTTGTGTGTGTATACATGCATATGTATGAATACTTGTATGAAAACTTCGTAGATAGCATTTTTGCTACATCATTCTTAACATCATTATGACGTTGAAACGATTAGTCTATCATATCGATGATGATGATGCAATTGCTTGAGCAAAAGTTATCTGAAGTTCCATTTGTACTTTTGCAGCTTAATTATCAACATCATCATCATCTTCCAACATCATCCAGATATGCAAGTATGTAAGTACATTCATATGTATGTACCAGTATGTATGTATGTTGGTAGTTTTTTTTAGCAACAACAATACGACCAACAATAAAATACAAATTCCAAAAAACATCACCAACTGCAGGCATCAGACATGAACGCCAACGTCTGTGTCAACAACACCAAGGCACCACACTTAAATACACATGTACACATCTATACTTGCGAATATATATGTATGGCTCTGACTGAGCCGAAGCTACTGAAACGTCGTCGTCGGCAGCGAAAATGAATGCAAACAAAAATGAAAACAAAAAGAATTGTTTTTGAGAAATTCACATTTCAATTGCGAGCATTTTTAGTTACAAATCGATTTCATCAGGTTTGGTAGTGTTTTACGCTGTTTGTCGTTGTCGGCTCCCAACATTATACATTTTTCGTTTATTTTCTTACGTTTTGTGTGTTTTGAATTTTATAAAAGCGAAAGAAATATATTTAGCATGCAACAATAATGATAATAAATTTAATAATAATAAAAAACAACTAGAAATTTTTAAAAACAAACAAGCACGAGACTGTCTCGTGTGGGCGAAAAAAAAACCAACAACTAAAGAAAATTTGTCAAAACAAATATATCAAAAATGTACAATTAAGTGTATTAAAAATAGTACAACGTCATTGAGGCGAATGAAATTTTCCACAAACAAAAAAAGTGTAGGTATTTAAGCAAAATGAAAAATTAAAAAAAAATATATGCATTTGTTTCATAAAAAAAGTTTTGGCGCTTAAATTTTTAACGCTTACTTGTTGTTGCTGTTGCTGTTGCGGCTAGTTGAGTGTCACAAATGTGCGAATTTTCTTGAAGTGTCGTTTGAATTTCATTTCCTTCTTCCGCCGTAAACACAAACATGCACACACAGGCATGTGCACAACAACTGCTCGTATTAAAGAATTTTATTATTGTTGTTGTTTTTACTTTTTGGCCTTTGGATTTTTTTTTTTTAATTTTTTTTGCAAAGTGTTAATGATATTGTGTTTTCTAAATGTAATTAATTTCTGAAATTTCTGCAGTTGCCATTGTGGTGGGATTTTCTTTGTATTTTTCTTTTTGATGTAGAAAAAAATTTTGCAAGAAAAAAAAAATTCAAACAAACAACAAAATCGTTTACAAACAATGTATGACCACTTTTAAATATATAATGGACATTTACTTAAAAAATAAAAAATAAGAATTAATTATTCTTAAACCAAATAAGTAAAATAATATTGTAACAGTGATTAAAATACGAAAAAGTGGAATTTTTAATATTAATTTTAAATTCTTAAAGCCTCTTTTTAAAAAGTAAAAGTGAAATTTTTGAAAAATTATATGAAAACTGGCGGAAAATAATTTTTGCTAAAAATAAAACCGACTACAAACGGAAAGACGGAAAGACGCACGTATTGGGAAGTTCAAATTTTGATTAGCCATAAAAAAGTAGCTCTACTTGTGCTGTGCACACCACCTTTAGAAATATTGGAAATATGTACATATGTATGTGTTCACATACACATGATTAAAATTAAAAAAAAAAGAATCTGAAAGAAATTACATAAATACATACATACATACGAGTACATATTTAAACAAAAAGTGAAACTGAAAAGATTATGGTGTCAAAAGTGTGTAAAAAAAAACAAGTGAAATAAAAGTGAAAAGCAACATCATTATTTAATTAAGTATCAAGAAATAATCATAAGTGTGAAATTTCATTTTAAAATACAAAACCATGGACACAAATCATAAAATTAAGCTGAGTTCTATTAAAAGGATCAAATTGCTCTCTTGGTATAATAAGAAATTAGTGAATGCGCTAAACGATGTTTGGATTGAAGAAAATATTATAGGGATTTGTGAACAAGGTAGTCCTCTATAAAAGCCTTTAATTCGATTTTCAAACAGTTTGAGTTGGAACGAGACGTACTCCGGTTATAAAATTGTTAGGAATATGCATATTTGCATACCATGGTCTCTCTAGGCGATGAACAAATTTCTTTTAAGGAAGGCGTCAATAAGGGCGTAAGGCAAAGCTAAGGTGGGCAAGATAGTCCTCTATAACAACCTATAATTGGATTTTGTAAGAGTTTGTGCTAATTTACACACGTCAAGTTTCCTTGATCAAAATTTAATTCAGCTGGGAGAAAAACAAAGAAAGCAATAAAAATTTCTCTGTCTTTCTCTCAGCTGAATTAAAACTAGATCAAGGAAACTCAACGTGTGTAAATCAGCACTTTCCTCTGTTTAAACGAGTTCCTCTCGATTTATAAAATTGATAGAAAAGAGTCAACATGGGTAGAAAAAAATTATGGAAATTTGTGAAAAAAGGGGTGATACAAGGCAAATTCATAACGGGTAGAATTTGCCGGCAAAATTCGCTTTAAAAAACCTCCAGTTACTTAAAAAAAAATATACTAAAAAATGTGTCAACAAAGCATTAGACAAAGTAAGTGGCGCAGAATAACAAGGGGCGAATCAAGGCGATAACAATCACACTGAAAAAACAGTTTTACATAAATTCAACGAACTCCCGTTCCTTGAACTAAATTGTTTGAAATTCAATGGATTTTATGTTGTTTCAGTAAATTATTCCTTGAAATTCAAAGGTAAAATTTTATGTATTTATGAACTCAACGTTAAAACCATTATTTTTTTTATCCGTTGAATTAAACAATGAACTAGTTTTTTGATTTAACGTATAATTCGTTGAATTTAAGAAACTCGTTCATTTATTTAAACACAAAATGAACAAATAGTTTTATTCAAAGAACCTGTTTCTTGATTTTAAGTAATATACGTTGATTTTGTTGTATGTATACGTTGGATCAAGAAATAAATTCTTATTCTTACTCTCTCTCATTCTCTTCTAACATATATATCAGTTCCTTTAAACTCCTACAAGGAGCATAGGGCCAAAATCTCTTCTTACATATGGTGTCTTTACTTCAACGAACTGGTACGTTGAATTCAAAGAACCTGTTCCTTGGGTGAAAAACAAGGAATAAATTCGATGATTCAACGAATTATTCCTTATTTTTCACCCAAGTATTTGGTTGAGTGCACCCGGGCTGTTGAGACTACCTGTTATAAATTTGCCTTGGTGGTGATATTACGCCCTAAACTACATTTTACAGAATCTATACTAAAAGCCGGAGTATCGGAAAATACCCTAGTGGAAAAAAATCTCTAAGACTATAGTGGAAACGACCTTTACATTTTCCACATCGGTCCTCTTTATCATATCCCTTTTCCAAAGTTGTAGCGCAATGCATTGCATAAGTAGGGGGTCATTCCCTAAAAATCGACCAACCCAAACTTATTTGCTTTTAACAATTTCAGAAAACAATTTATTTAAATACTGAAAAGCTTCTGATTTTACATCCAGCATTTGTTTTATGAATTGTTTCATCAAGCCGAATGCGTGTAGGCAAAAACACACGCACATACCAAACACAGTTTTTTCATTAGTATTTACTGGTTACGCTTTTTTGGGCAAATTTTTGCCAGATGTGACCGTACCTTTATACAACTACAATTCTTATGATGATATATGTATATGCATAAATTCGTAACATATTAAAAATAAAACAGCAACAGAACACTTTTTTGGAAAAACAAAATACCTGCCATCGAGCTAAAAATCCTTTTATTCATGTCACTCTCTCTTCTTTTATCCTGCAATACGCTCACATTTTAGTATAGATGTCATGTTATTGTGTTACTGTCTTTGCAACCTAAATGTATAAAACGGCTCCGTGATTAATTGCTCTGCCCCCATGTAAAAATTTCCCAAAACCAAAAATAAAAAATGGGCCCAAAACTTTACATTTTTCCTATTTTTTTGGGGTAATTTTTCATATTTAATTTCTTAGTTTGGGGCCATTTTTCATAAACTTTGGTTAAATTTTTAATATCTCTGTTAGGGGCCATTTTTTTAAGGGCTTAAAGATTTTCTCCACAATGGTGTTTCCAGACACCGCCGTGCTTACCACTCTCTCCATTGCAGGTTATTAACCCCAAAATCACCATTATAAAATTTTGGGGATTTATTTAAATTTGTTCTTCGTACTTAGTTAATGTGGACAATTGTTTCTAACAGTGGCGGTCATTTAGCATTGATTTTTTGCATAGCCGACCTTGGGCAGTGCTCCAGGTGTCTCTCCTCCATGGAATTTGTATCAAATATAAGTGTTTTTTGGGATAAGTTTTATTTGACTATTTTGGATAGAATTTTCATTTTTAATTTGGGGGCCAAACTAAGAAAAATTACACCAAATTTAAAAATTACAAATAGTTACAAAATAGTAAAAGTGGCCCCATAATAATTTTTTGTTATTTGCAATGTAAAAATTTTTGGGGCCGTATAAAACAAATGTATGGGGTATGTGTTTGTTTTATTTTTAACTTACCCCTGAAGAAAACATGGGGTTCAGTGTACCCATGTCAACATTTTTGTCAACAATGATGGTGTCTTTTTGGTGACACTGTCAACAAATTTTTCTTTATTTTTTTCTTTTGTTTGTGATGAGTAGAGAAAATTTTTGACGGTTTTGATGAGCTCAAAATCGTTATAATTTTAATATTGCCATTTCCTGCAGATGGTGACAGCGTCTACAGTGAATCAGTACAGTTTTACGACGGACATTTCCCACAATGTGGTGACATCGTCAATAGTACTCGCAAGTCAGTACAATCTTACTATGTACATTTGCTAATTATGGTCCCACAAAAACTACCTAGTCAGTATTGACGCAGTCTACTGGTAGATTTCGTAGGACACGCCTGTGTTAAATGTCAATAGTAGATAGCATTACTTGGGGTATAATTTGTCAATAGAACTGTTGATATCGTCAATAGAAAATAAGTATAATTTTACTATTGACATTTCCTGCAGGGACATGACTGATTATACATAGTTTGTAAATGTATTAGTAGCTACTTTAAAAGCTAATAGCTCTCAAACTACTAAACCGAAAATAACCCACAATCAGCGGTGTCAATTCAGCGTATTTCGCGTTATATTTAGCGCTTTTCAACTACCCAAAAGTCGCATTTTTCACCATCAGCGCGTTTTTTATAAAAAGCGCTAAATTAGCGCTTATAATATACTAAAAAACTGATTGGATATAAATAATAATATTTTTCAACATAAAAAAACTCTTAGTAATTTTGAATTTTCATTAATTCAATAAAACTGAACTCGAGCCTGATAATATTACTTTTCATATACACATCAATATAAGTTCAAATAATAATTACGTTTATTCGTAATCTATATATATAAAATACAAAAAATGTTTGTACCCATGTTCGCTATAGACTCGGAAACTATCCAACCGATTTGACCCAAACTGGTGTCATTCAAAAGGGAATTTATAGAGGATGGTTTTAGGCTTTTAATATTTCAAGTGGGCGTAGCCCCTCCCACATAAATTGAATAACATCATATATCTTGACTATTATGATAGCAAGAGTTTTGAAACATTGCAATAGTTCATATGTTACTAATGTGAGTAATCAGGACAAAAATGGGCGTTATCGGACAAGTGGGCGTGGCAGCTCCCATATAACCCAAAAATTGAAATCGCCATATTTTGGGCATTTTTTGACCTACGCCGATGATATTTGGTACATATAGTATTGACATAATTAGGAATACGTACTAGGAGAAAAGTGAGTGGGACCACGCCCCTTTATAGGAAAATAAAAAATCTTAATATAGTCTTAACTATTGGACCGATGGTCATTAAATTTTCACAATAGGATATATAAATACTTTTAATTTTATTTTATAACGAGGGGGGTAGCGAAGTACACCGGGATCAGCTAGTAATAATATAAAAATGCTTATATTTAAATTAATATTTTTAGCGCTTTTTAGCGCCTTTTGTTTTATTAATATTTAGCGCATTTTGGCGCTTTTTGTTACACTCCTGTGCGCATTTCGATTATAAATAGTTGGCATCACTGCCCACAATATCTTGTTCACTTGTGGGAAAACACATTCAATTTGATATAAGTTTTGCCAAAATCAATTGTATAATGTGTGAATAAAGTCCATCACAAAAAACCTTATTGCCTTTTAATTATGTAGATTATGTGGTTTTCAAGATCTTTAATGTCGTAAATTCAAATGCGTTTATAGTTTAGTGATTAATAAAAGATTATATACAGCTTTTATAATGGTATACTAATCTTTATAATAAATATTGTGAAAAAATTATTTGAATTTCATTCAATATTTTTACAGAATGCATCCCACTGTCACGCCTTTATTGTATTTAAAGTTGTACAAAGCTATAAAGTTATTTTATCTGAAAAGTGTTGTAAGTTTTCCCAAAGCTGACACAGGCATCAGTAAAATAAAAAAAAAAAAAAAACACAAAAAGTATCGAAATTTCATCAAAATCCCTCAGTTTCGAAAATTTTTAAAATACATTAAATCATGTGTTCACCAAATTTCTTTCTTAACTCAATTTCTATTGTCTTTTCTGATTCGTATCAATAACTTAAATCTAGCACAACTTCTTCCGATCGTTATCATTTGCTCTTTGGGCACAAAAAATATTGAGTTTCTGACTTACTACGTTTTTGTCTAACTACAAAGAATTTGTACTTTAGTAAAGGGTTGAAGGTTTAGTTTAATACAAATCTGCTCGCTTGCTAGATCATTCATACATGTATGATTAACATACGTTTTTTATTACACTACGAGTATTACAGTCCAAAAAAGACTCTTTGGATTAAATTTCACCAAAAAACAACAAGTTTAAAAAAAATGCCACGTGACATACCAAAAATGTTAACAAAAGCACCAATTTAGTTAATATTACAATAACTCTACAACAACAAGTCATTAATAATTTTGTTGTAACTGAATATAAAATGTCGAATATTTTGAGCAAAATTGTTGGTGGTGATGGCGTTTAATTTAATAGATTTCTATGGCGAAATAGAAAAAACATTAAAACAAACAATAATATTTTTTGTAAATTTTTTTTACGTTCAATGATTTGACGTATCTTAATTTTTTTTTTACTATTTTCTATTTTTTATTACAATTATTTTTTTTTAAATAGCAAATAAATGATTAGATACTTTGTATTATTTTTAAGCCTTAAAAAAAAACAAATAAACAAACAAATTAGAAATTTTAGCAAATATTTTGTATGGCTGGGAATTTAAAAGAGCTTGAAAGGAATAAATTCGTCTTTCAGCATTTTCTATTCATGCTTCTGACATTTATTTTGTGGGAGTTACATTTTCCGCCCTACGGCGTGGGAAATTTTGTAATTCTTCAGTTTATTTTATACGAGAAAATATTTTGTGGAACATTTTAACTTCTAACCGCTTGCTGTAGGGGTGTTTTTGTGTAATTTTTTTTACATAAGTGATAAGCAAATCCCCCTTAACGGCGGCCTTATAGTCTTTATAGACGCCATAGCTCCAAACTGAACTTGAATAATAGAAATCGTTGAAAAATAAAATGTATTCTAGGGTTAATTTCGTACTTATACGCAATCAATTTTAAAATACTCCACAAACAATCGGTCGTTATAGTTGACGTTAGTTGGTATTAAAAGTATATATATACGAGTAAATACTCTTTTTATTCAAAAGCGATTATTAAAGTTATTGTGTCCTTAATGTACTAATTTTGTATGGAAAACCAGGTTCGATTGTGTACCTTAACTTTATTGTTTTGTGAATCACTATTTTTAGGATATTTTTCTATCTAAGCAATTTTTTTTTGCCGAATATTTTGTCGTTTTTTTAGATTTGGCGATTTTTTTTTAGTCTACAACATCGCCGATGAAAATTTACGAAAATTTCTTCCGGAATTAACGAATTCATTTCTTTAATGGCATGACCAAAATACCACGAACACATCCAAACATACAAGCAAAATTAACTAAAACAAACATCAACGCTAGCAAAAACCCCTCGATCTTCGTTCGTTGACAGAGTGAGTGATAACATTTTAGGCATTTTAAGCAAAAAAAAAAAAAAAAACACCAACAACACCAACAACAAACAAAACACAAAAGAGTGTAAAAATAGTACAACGTAGTAAATACAAAGTAAGAAAATTTCCTATCAGTTTAATTTCTCTGACGAATAGAAAAAAAATAAATAAAAATATATGAACATAAAATACTTGTACATCAACCTGTTTGTCAATGTGAGATGCGCGTCAAACAAATATGGCAACTTTCAGTAATATTATTGCTGTATTTTTTTTTTTTTTTTGCTTTAATTTATTGCACAAAAAAAAATAAAAGTTCACATACGAGTTCAATGCAATTTGCGTTAATCGGAACTCATTTTTTAAGCCTTAAAACTAAATTATGTAAATATAATCAATTTTATAAGAATTATTTTAATAATTAATGGAAAAACCTGTTGTTATTTTCGAAATTTTTCCCAACGATTTAATACCTATAATTTGTAGCAGACAACGTTGCTTTTTATTTCAAGAGATAATTTATTTGTTTTATTCAATTGGAAAAGAGCTTACAATTCTCTCAAAAATGTGGCCACAGATCGCCGATATTCTTAGAATCGATTAGATTGATCAGTTAAAAATTATGAGATATTTACTAACGTAAAGCCATAGTTTTTCGAATGAACAAAGTAGCTTATGAGGACTTCATACAGATCTTTTGATCTAAGGAGGGGGGGGGGGGGGGTATAAAATCTCCGAAAACAGCGTTACGTAATATGTGCACAGCCCCTTAGGGCCAATACTTGACTTGGTATTTAAGTCATAATTATTTTCAAATTGTAATTAAATACCAAATTGTGTTTTTAAATGCATATTTAGAAAAAGTATTTAATTAATAATTAAATGAACAACCTTGTGTATTTAAATAATAATTAACATTTACGAATTTCCATATGTTTTTGACTGCTTGTTCTTCGCATATAAAATAAAGCCAATAAAATATTTGCGGCTGCTGGCAAATTGCATAAAATTCTATCCTGTTTTGTCGCTATTAACCTTGTAATCATTTTGAAAGTTGCTTTTATTCTTTTAAAACATTTCAGCAATTCTTAATTATTCATATTTTTAGCTGAAATAAATATATAATTTTTTTTTGTATTTCTTTATATGTTCTAGTCAGCTGTTCTTTAGGGAAATTTTTGGGAAACTTTTATTTTACGTAGTGCTACCACATTTTCATCGTTATCAAATAAGAACTTCAATTACTCACTGAAAAAATGAAATCTAATTTAAATACAACAAAAATTTAAATAAAAATTAACTAATAGTTAAATATGAAGTCAAAAACTGGCCATTAGTTTATGCCGAAAAAGTTTTAAATTGTTATTTTTCCAAAAGAAAAATTGTCGGTCAAGTGGATTTGGATGAAAATTGGGCGATGAATAGCATGTGGCCCAAATTTAAATGTAGGGTACATTTTAAGGCGTAAAAAGGAAGGGACAAGTTGGTACTTTTGTTACTTTTTATTTTTGTACTATATTTTATAACTTTTTTTATAAATTCAAATACTTTTTTGGGGCTGAAATGAGAAAAACTGGTATTTTTGGTATTCTTTTACTAGTGGTACTTTTTTTTATTTTTCGTGAGTTTTTACGAATGGTACTTGTTCTTTTGAGAAATTTGTTTATTGGATTTGGGATAATGTTGGCACACGGAGTCACGTGACACCGATTAAAATATAAGGTACGACTTAATGTATAAGAAAAGGACAAATTGGTAGTTTTAGTACTTTTGATTTTTGTACTAAAGTTTTTATTCTTTTTTTATAAATTAACATACTTTTGGGGCTAAAATGAGAAAAACTGGTATTTTTGGTATTCTTTTACTAGTGGTACTTTTTTTTTTATTTTTCGTGAGTTTTTACGAATGGTACTTGTTCTTTTGAGAAAATATTTTAATTGATTTGGGATGACATTTGGCAGGCGAATAGCATGTGAACATGATTAAAATATAGCGTACTTTTTAAGGCATAAAAAGGAAGAGACAAATTGTTAGTTTTGGTACTTTTGATTGTTTTCTAATCCTACCAATATTATAAATAGGAAAGTTTCTGCATTGTTCCACTTTAACGCAAAAACTGATCAATGGATTTGAATGAAATTTTGTGGACGTACAGCATGAAACCCAGGTTAAAATCTAGTGTCCTTTTTAAGGGGAGAAATGGGAAAAAGTGGTACTTTTGGATTTATTTTTATAATATTTTTTTACGTTGACTAACAGTGTACTTTCCGCAGGGAAAATAAAAAAATTTTACTTTTGGTACTTTTTATTTAAAAATTTTTTTGCGCAATCGCACACTTAGGGGTAGTATGAGAACAACCTGTAAAAATTGACATGAATTTTACGATAATACAGAAGATGTCTGGAAATAGAAAACGAGAATTTTTAATATAATACATCAAAAATCATTGCTAGTTGTTGCTCTTCCCTCATATATTCAGTTTAAGTTTTAGTTCGTTTAATCTTATTTGATTTTACGACGTAAAGTATAGTGGAAACGATCAAAAAACACATCAACGTTCTAAGTGTGTGCGTTCAGTCGTGCTTTTTCGGATACACGTTTACGTTGTCTGCTCTGATTGATTAAAATTAAAAACTTTTGATATTTTATTTTGACGTGTAATAAATTTGATAGTCTGCAATTTTGATTGACTAAGAAAATTTCAGTTGTTTTGTAATCGAAGTGTTATGAGTATACAGTGTCAAACGCATGTATTTTTTTGTTTTTTCAGACGCGATTAACTATAATTCATCATCCGATGACATGTTTACAAAAGAACGCGGCGAAGTCATAAAAATACTACACTCACACATATGCAATTATTGACGTGTTTTTTTATCGTCTCCAGGACACTTAAACTTCGCAACGCAATGAAAGTTTTGTCGTACGAAAACGTCACAATAAAGGCTGACTTCCAAAACGTCATTTGCTTTGTGTGTGAACAAAGCATCACATTTCATAACTCCGCAGTACAATAATTATAGAATGGGTACCATTTCAAAACGCCGCCGCCAAATATTTTTAACGCAGTAAGAAAGCAAAAAAGGCATCGGTTTTATACAGGGGTGTCACAGAAACCAAATTCGTACAAAAGTGAAAGTGAAAACGTTTTTACCTTCTCCAGAAAACGTAAAACGCAAAAAATGTTTCGTTTTCAATTCGATTGAAAATAGTCAGGTGTGCGTTTTACGTTTTCTGGAGAAATTAAAAACATTTTCACTTTCACTTTCGTAGGAATTTGGTTTCTGTGACACCCCTGATAGTTTATGCATTGTTTCGGAACTTTGCATATGTATGTGATTTATTTACAGTAGCAATACTGTATACAAACTTTGTATACATACGTTTTGGAAGTCAGCTAAAGTGTGAATTAAATTTTGTATTTTGAAAGATGAAATTACCGTATCATTTTGGCGCGCACCTTATTAGCCAAAGTTTTTGAATGAATTTTTTAACAAAAGTGTTTGTTATTTTTTATTTTGTTTTTGTTTATTTAATTTTTATTTGCAAAACATTTTGAGGCTGATTAAATAAGCAGCAAAAACAAAAAAAAAAATTAAAATCTTTTCAAGAAAAGCAACAACATACAACAACTGTCGTGATTTTTTATGCGTTTTAACAGAATTCAAAAGAATTGACGTCAATTATTGAAGTTGGGTTTTTATTCTTAAATAAACGTTTTAATTTATGCTTATGTTTCAAAATTGTTTTTCTCAAATAATTTTTAACTACCACAAGTATGTATATAAATATTAGTAGTAGTAGTAGTATATAATATACATATACCGAATAAAACGTATTTACCTAAAAATATATGCTTCTCAAACAAAATGTGTTTTATAAATACTTTCCTCTTGATTATCAACGCTGATAAGTTAATTTTCAATGTTGTGCAAATAATCTGGAATTCAGCTAAACAATTTTTGATATCAGGTCCCAAAACAGCCATATTTTTATTGTCACCTTGACGTCGTGAGTGTTATTGAAAATTTTAGACTTATTTTTGTCAGAGATAAAATAAATTAATAAATATAAAAAAAAAACATTATGTTATCTACATATTTGTTTTCGGAGGTAAGAAAATGTTTAAATTAAAAACAGTTAAAGTATTTCCTGTTAATAGATAAATAGTACAAACATAATTTTTTGTAGCACATTTTCATTTCGTTTTTTGACGTGTAAACATCTATACGCTAGGGGGTAAAATTGATTTTCACAATACAATCACAAATTTTTGGTGAGATGTGAGATTTTGATAACACGGTGTAAGCTGTGTATGAGTGTATTAGTGTAATCATACGGACAACAAGAAGTACCGAGAAACTTAACAGCTGCATAGAAATACACTAACACCATCTAGTGCGCAATAATATAAACACTAGATGGCGCAATAGGAGCTACTAATTTTCACTAACATATAATTTACAGCGCTAGCATAATTCGAAACCATTGGTGTAAAATAACTACATGCTCTACATTTTAGTAAACAGCTGAAAAAATGTTTCATTACTACATGTTTACACATCTCCCCTGTGATCGGACTCACATAATTTTTTTTTTCCTTAAAGTATTCAAACTAAAGATTTTAGTTAAAATTTGCAAAATACAAGTATTGTTCACTTAATTGTTTCGTCAGAAAATGTTTTATATCTGATTAAAATTTTAATTGAAATAACGTTTTTGTTTTTTTAATTAGGACCAGCACTCAGGGGATGACCCCTACTTATGCAGTGCACTGTGCTGGAACTGAGGGAGTGGGATAGGGTAGCGAAGATAGATGTTGAAAATTTAGAAGGCTTAACTCTTTCACAACTCTGCTTTGCGCGTAATGTTAATTTTTAAGACAGTATTGTGGCGCCTCCGGTGTTAATAAGTAGACGCATTAATTTTGTTAAGCCGTATTAGCAGGGATTTTATTAATTGTTTTACTTCGCCGATGTTTCTGCTAACCGACGAAGGAGGGCGATGTTGTGTACATTAGCTTGGAACATCATCAATCGCTGTCGGAACAATTTTTTTTAGTGACCAGTGATATGCCTCGATCACTTAAATAGTCCGATAACAATTAATACAATGCCACAATAATGTACATTAGAGAAATTAATGATGTTGATTGACTTGCTCTGACCAGGGTTTGAACCCAGACCCCGAGTCATTGTTTGCTTAGTACTCAACGCGCTAACCACTTCAGCCAACACCACCAAAAGAAACGTTTGGTTTCTTTTGAAATAGTTCCAGCAAGAATTTACCAATTAACCTACATACCGTTTTTATTACTTAAGAGCCGCTAAACCTGTTTAAAGTCAGGAAAATATAATTTTGTTAATGTTTTCATATTTTTCCCCCGACCAAATTAGCATAATCTCATATATGGCCTAAATGTTCCCAAAACTCGATTATTTTCTTCTTCTGTTTCGCTCAAACTACAAATAAATACGTAATAAATCAAGATAATTGGAAAAATAATATTTATAGCAAATTTACAATCGCTAAAGAAAATTTTTTGGAAAAGTATTCAGGCAAAACATTAAAAAGAAATTGTCCTAGAAATGCGGTAAAGTCCAAAATGTGAGAGAAAATGTTCATTAAAATTCATTAATATCTCTAAAATGATTTTAAAATTGCAAAAAAAAAATAAAAATCGTTAATGAAAAAATATAGAAAATTAGTGGAAATTTTTAAAAAATGTTATTAATAATTTTTTTTTCGTTTTTCAAATTCCATATGTCACAAAAACTAAACAAACTTTTTAAATTTGCTGTATTTTCGGAAATATGCAAAATTATGCTTTAAAAATGCGCCAACAAAGTGATGCCAAAACCTTAATTAATTCTGAAACGAACAAATATTTTTATTAAGAGAGGGGAAAAAATATTAAAATGTTCAGTCAGACTAGCAGGTCGTATTACTTCTGATTTCGAGTTCGCTATACCATCTTTTTAATGTTCTTTGTTCATTTCTACCACTTGTCTTCACCTTGACTTATGACTTTTATAATCAATTTATTTAACGAAATAGAATACGAGAGATATAAATTAAATAGATTTTTCGTTAAGGGGGGGGGGGGGGGGGGCTCCAAAGGAGTTGGAGTGTGTTATAGATTTGTTACGGTTTGGAAATTTTGCACTGAAATTTGTGCAAAAAGTGTTACGTAGCGAGGGGGCAGGTGGGATAAAAATTTCCAAACACAACCCCTAATACGAAATTACCGATCTCTGATTATTTTCGCTATTTAAAGAATAGTTTTCGCTGAGATCTAAGAGTGTTTTTGTTGTTACATAAGTTAGCCTGCTTTGTTAAAGAATTTTTAAGATGACGAATCATGCTATATTTTTCGTTGTACACAAGAACCCTTTAAAATATTTACATGCGAGTACTTGCCGTGTGCTATTTTTCGAACATTTCATTCTATTAAACTCATGTTCAAAGTTATTCAAAGTTATCTTAAAAAATTTAATTTTGAGTGTGTTTTGTTTCGATCTAACATCAACTGTTTTTTTTTTAGCATTAAAATAGTTGATTGGTCCGTCCAGTTTGGTCCCAGTCACTGGCTTTTAAATAACTTAAATCAAAGACAAAAAAACCGATGCGAAAAGAAATGTTAACAAATAAAAAAAAAAAAATAAAAAAAATCACTTAAATAAAAAAAATTGCCAAAATGATGAAAATCAGCTAAATGAAAGTATCACCAAAACAATAGTAATAAATAACTTAAATCAAAGACAAAAAAACCGATGCGAAAAGAAATGTTAACAAATAAAAAAAAAATAAAAAAAATCACTTAAATAAAAAAAATCGCCAAAATGATGAAAATCAGCTAAATGAAAGTATCACCAAAACAATAGTACATATAAACGAAAAAAAAAAATATTGGCAAATTTGAAAAAAATCGCTAAAACACATAAAAAATATCACCAAAACGGAAAAAAGTCGTGAAGATAAAACTTTTTTTTATTATTTTTTATATATAAATAAAAGTAAAATATTTTTATTCCATATTTTCCCGACGTTTCGTGAATTGTATGTTCACTTTTTCAAGGGATTTTTTTATTTCTATTAAAAAGAAAGCACATCAAAAATTTTTGGATAATATTAAATAATAATAAATAATTGGTTGCTTATGCTAAACTTGCATGAGAGTCTGTACATAAGCGTTTTGACATTAGCACCTAACGAAATGCAGCATATATGTAGATTAGCAAACCTAAAATATTCTGTTTTCGAAAAAACCACTATTTAAATAAATGTAGATTTATAATTGTATTTAATATCAACTTTTTAATATTTATTTCTTTTATTTTTAGCTTAAACCAAAAAAAAAAAAAAAAATCAAAGCAAAAATCTCAACTACTACAGCAACAACTACAATCAAAAAAGTCAATTTGTTTCTAATAAAATTCCCCTTGAACAAAAAAGAAAAAAAAAAGGATTGACAAATTAACTAAAAGACATTTAAAAGAAAAAGTAACAACAACAACAAAATAAACATGCTGCAGAAACTGTTAAAAATTTATTACAGCATTTTGAAAAACATTCCTTGATAAGAAAAACAACACTAAAAGCCCCCATGAACAAGAAACCAAAAAAGGAAATTAAAGTTTTTTAACAAAAAACCAAATGAATAAATGATCAAAATACAGGCGTACATAAACAACCGATCAACAAAATCGACCAAAACACTTAAAAGAAGGAAACCAAACAAAATATTAGCAACAATTGAAGCAGCAGGAAACATTCGGAAACAGCATATCGCCACATATCTCTTTGCAAATCCACCGCTTGTAGAAAAAGGACAATAGGGGCAAATATAAAAACCCACCTCGATACCACCCACGTACATGCGTACATACATGCACAATCTTTATTGTGTGTGTGTGTGTGTCTGTGTTTATTTTAATTATCTTGCATATATTTCAAATCTATCTCTCAAAGAAAAAAAAAGCAAACTGTCGTCTGCTGCATCTTTAAATGAATTTCAATACAGCCTCCTTGCACAACAGCCTAATGCATGCAAAAATCATGGAATGGACCAATGATGATGCTCTAGAACTTATTGAACAATATCGCTCACATACCGAACTGTGGAATCGTGCCGATCCCAAGTACAAAGATAAATTGTGTCGCTTTCGCGCATGGTCGGAAATTGCTGAACGTTTTGGCTGCAGCAAGGCCGAGGTCGAACGCAAAATGAATGTCTTGTTGACCCAATACAGACGTGAGAAACATAAAATGTTGGTTAAATTGTATCAGGGCATACAACCGAATCCCTCCAAATGGTATGCTTTTAAACGTTTCGATTTTATGGAGGCCGGTGGTGGTAGTGCCAGCGCAATTGTGGCTGGCATTGCTGGTGGTGGAGGCGGTGGTGGTGGCATAAATGTTAGTCTGAATAACACAGTCAGTGGTAGCAGTAGTGGTGGTATTACAACAAATGGTCATCATCATCATCATCATCATCACCATCATGCTGCTGCAGCCGCTGCGGCAGCAGCACTAAATGGCTTAGCTGCTGCCGGCTATGATACATCAACAGCTGCTGCAGCAGCACCAACAACATCACATCATCGCAGAATGAAAAGTAAAGAGATGAAATATTTTGGTGCGGTAAGTAACGAGACAAACAATAATAACTACTTTTTTCTATATTTTATTTGAATTTTTGTAAAGGTGCGATCACATCTGGCAAATATTTGCTCACAAGATTGCAACCACTAAATACCAATGAAGAACCTTTTGCTTTAGACACGTATTTATTAAGTTAAACTGTTTCCAATAATATTGAATTCTATGACGTTCTCGATAAGTTGTGCATGAAACTGTTTTAACTTAATAAACAGGTGTGTGAATAAAAAAAATGGTTTTTCATTAGTATTTAGTGGTTACGATATTTTTCGTCAAATGTTTGCCAAGTGTGACCGCACCTTAAGTCTATGGAATTTTTCTGATTTTCTTTTCTTTATCGTAACAACGGGGGAAGAGTTTGTTTGTAGAGCGAGTAGTTGAATAAATGAAATTACCAAACAGAAAGGAGGTGTTTTTAGCGAAGACAAAAACCCTTTGTAGGTTTAGTGAGTGAAAATCTATGCAATTTTTAAATGTTTAAAGTTTAAACCTTCATAAATTGTATCATATATGAGCCGATATTCATTATTATTATTATGTTTTTGTTTGAAAGGGTTTGCTTGTGGCTTTATTTCATAAATATTTTGCGAAAATCGGGGGCAAATGTTTTCCCAAAAATATTGATTATCGAATAACACTTTCATTTATGGACGGTTTTTCCTGATTCGTTTAGTTTTTGAAAGGGTTTGCTTGCAGTGTACACAGATTGATTTCAATTAAAAAATTTGTGATATCAATTAAAAATTTAATTAAATTTGCACCAGTAAACAAATTAATAGAATCAATTAAATTTGTATACATTTATTAACTAAAATTGTTTATTACAATTAAAAATTTAATTAAATAAATTAAATATTTAATCAAATTTTTTTTTTTTTAATTAAAGGGTTAATTGAAAAAGAAAATTTAAATATTTTTTTCTGTGTAGTCTTCCGTCCAGTTTGGTTCCATAAAAAGTTTATAAAAATCGGGCTAAATTCTAACAATGTCTAATTGTCGCTGATCATTACATTACAAACTTGAGCCTTTAAAAATCAACAGTCTTCTTTCTAAAGTCTATATTTCTATGCACGTAGTAGTAGAATCATAAAACGATTATAACTTCGAAAATACTTAACAGATTTTGATAAAATATTGCTTGTGCACACCTACAAATAAGTAAAATTGAAATTGATTTATTTTCTTAAAATTCGGCTGTTTAATTTAAGCTTAAAAATGATCTTGTCTATTAATTGTATATTTGTGCATCAAGACAGTGGTGAAATATGAATCAAAAATATTATTAAAGTCTCTGATAGAATGCAACGTTATTTTCGTTAAATTTTATGTCCTTAAATTTTATTTCTTTATTTAATAAATCACGAGAACGGGTTTTTTTGATAATTTCGTAGAAAGTCAAAACCGCGTCTTCACCGGGAATGTAACGTGCTGACATGTTCTCTAACATGGTTTGCTATGAAATTCTAGTACAATTTCGCTGCTCAATGTTGTTGTGAAGAGAAAATAGATTAAAGATCTTCATATATGTGAAAGGATTAAGAAACTGGGAGACGTGCAGCGGGAGTACTTCGCTATACAATAATAATAGTGAAATAAATTTTAGAACGTGTTTTATTGATCCTTCAATACTTGTATCATATTCGTCTCACAACTCCTTCAACTTATGAATATCTTTGGAATCTCCTATTTGGAATATCCTCTTGTGAACTTCTTTGGTTATTCCTGAATTTCCAGTTACTCTACCATCAGCAAACTTTTAATTTGCTATAAATATCCCCACTGTATTTATATTGACTAAGAAAAACCTCATAACAAATAAAACAATTCCTCAAACCTGACTTTTTTCTATCCTTTGCATCAAAGTGTAAACAACAGAAGAAAAGAGAAATAAATTAAACACGAAGTAGCAGGAGTAAAGAGAAAATTTAAAGAGCATTTTTAAGAGCAGCAAGAAAAATAGTAAACAAAAATTTCAACACTTACTGCAGGTGCATTTACAAGAAAATGTGATACGAATGGTTAGCGAACCTCTCTAAGTGGGTAAAAGAGGGAAGATTAGTTAAAACAATGCAACAACTGAATATGGTGGGAAAATAAAATTTTCTTCATAGTTTTGTTGTTTTGTTTGTTTGTTTGTTTGTTTTTACTTATTTTTTTTTTTGCTGCTGCGGTTAATATCGGTTTTCTTTTTATTCCATTCAAGTATGAGCAGACACATACATGCATACCGACTTACAAACTTACGTTTATACGAGGGGAACAATCTAGATTCTAGATTTAATTAAAATGGATGTTAACTTAGGCCATCATAGATTGCCTTAAAATTATCAGCGTGGTTAGCAATATGGACTTCTGTGTGAGGGGTCAATTCAAAATCGATTTTCCAAAAAAAAAAATCGGCTCAAACTTTTTCACACACAAACAAAAAAAAATTTTGAAAAGTCGGGCCATAAATAGAGAATTTATCCGATATACATAGCTTTAGATTGGAGAGGGACAATTTAACCAGACTTTCCAAAGACTTTTATGGGACCAAACTGCTGGCGATCCCTATCAAACAAAATAAGAATTTTGAAAAGTCGGGCCATAAATAATTGATTTTGGAGTGTGCAAATCATACAAAATTAAACACGAGTTGTTCAGCTTCTCCTTTTTTTGAAGTCGGTTGAAAAATTCCCTAAGTTATGTCCCGTAATAGGGCTGACTATTTGTCAGTTTCAAAAGTATCCCATCTGTTCAAAATTGACGACTCACTCCTTCATAAAATTTTGGCAAGAGATAATCTATAAGTTTCGTTGTGCAGGGGATGGTACTGCCCTCTTTTCTCCTCTGCTATATTAACGGTCTTAAGCATTATAATTCGCATAGAAACATTTGTCTGGATTGATCAGTGATCCATTCAAGTTAATTTTGATTTAGGGATGCTCTAAAGTGTTTTAACTCACTGCATAAAGTGGAAATATGGTTTTCTTGAATTCAATATAAGAGCATATGGTATGGTATAGTATTCGAGTATCGCGGTGGTGGAAGATTGAAGGAAGCTTGCCTGTGTAATGGATGATGGTTTACGATTTCTTACTTTATTTTCTATCTGATTATTTTTGACCGGACCATTTTCGTCAGGTTTATTTCACCGGTAAGTGAAAATGGATGATCGATTACTTGATAACACTTATTATTTGAACATGAACTTCAATGCCTGCTACGAATACAGAAACTCTATACGGAAGAGTCCTGGCCTATAACCAAATGTAGTAAAATAAAATAGATTACAGATTAATTGTCTTTCGCCAGATTGTGTTCTCACTAAGGGAGCCCATGATGTAACAGATCCATAAGAAATATCTGGATGAGGTATTGAAAATGTGTCCGATCACGGTTCAACTTTAACCACTTCTCACAGAGTTTTAGTCCTTGTGATTCTATATTGTTAGTAAGACTCTGCTACAGGGTTTGAAATGGCAACGTGCCTAATCCGGGGTAGTTAGCCAGTATAGGAGATATACTCGTACATCAACGTACTGATGTAAAAATATTAGTGACATACAGAGCGAAAAACTACTGTTCATTGTATATTTTATTGCTCGAGATTGCAACATCATCAGAACGGAACGGAAGATTTCACGAGCGAATGACTGATAGCTTGAAGTTTGAATTTGAGCACATAAGCAGATTCATTGTGTAAAATTGATGGTCCACATGTTAATGATATGGCGGTATAGATCTCTCAGGTGATAGAGAAATTAATGAACCGAATGGTTCTCGAAGAGGGGAACCAAACTGCCTAACATAATCTAAGCTTTAAAGTTTTCTTTTTACCTTGGAAATATAATTATCGTAAAATATAGACGATTCTGGTGATTTCTCTCTGTCTCTCTCTCGGGAGAGAGTAAATCTTTATTCGTTTACAATTCTACTATTTGTCAGCGCCGTTTATAGACCGATTTTTATAATTCTTTTTGTGTTTTAACGGGTTTCCGTGGAATTTGGTCCTATAAAATTTTTATAGAAATCGGGGGCAAGTTTTCCCTCCGAAGTATTGTTTATCGGCTAACTTGCCCCGATTTTCAAAATAATTTTTTTCTTTGTTTGAAACCGATTTTTCGATTAACGCATTCATTCAGTATTTATGCAAAGATTATAAATTTTTTTAATGAAGCTCCATTAATTTCTCATGGGAGTGAACTACAAGTAAGAACTGGGGCCAAATCACCGCATACGATATCGAACAAAATTTATCGAAATTTTTCATTTTGGTATCATCGCATACGATATCGAATGAATTGTATCGTAATTTGACACATCGTATGCCATAATTTGCTTATTCGACACGTATCGTAATGTTATTTGATACGATAGGTTATTCGATATCGTAAGCGGTGATTTGGCCCCTGGATTATTTTGGGTTTTAAGTTTTTCTGAAATTGTAAATAGTAACCCTCGTATAGTGCAAATCTATGTGAGACTGCAGTAGCAGTAGAATTTCCAGTGAAATGGAAGGGTATTTAAGTTGTTTTGATAAACACAACGAAGGTTGTACAGTGTAGACGTATGCACGTCAAATATCCATGTATATACACACGTACTTGTGTACAAATGTATCTATCCGTAAACATTGACTCAGGATGATGAGTACAGAGTAAATGGGTACGAGCTTTGTTGTTTACAAATTTACAAGGGCCGGTTTTGTATCTCTGTGTGTGTGTGTGTGTGTGTGTGTGTGTGTGTGTGTGTGTGTGTGTGTGTGGAGGGGATTCTTTTTGTTTTTGTAGCAATCATGAACGAAAATGTAAACAAATTCCTCAACTCTTCTTGTACGTATGTATGCGTATTTGAGGGTTATCGTTTTTCATTCATTTTATTTCATACTTTGTTTGTTAGCTTTCGTATTAATTTTCAATGAAAGAATTTATGGGCTTAATAATCCTGTGTTGCGAAGGCATTAGGCAAAGCCTTTTGTTGGCGGTTGGCAAGTAAATTAATAAATAAAATAAATGTTAGCGTGAAAAATACATTCAAAGTTTTATTTTTAAAGGACTTTAAGGAAACTCTGCAAGGAGAAGATTAACACACCGGCACTTGTGTGTAAGTGCAAATCAAGGACATTTTATTAGTTTAAGTTGTGAGATCGTAAGATCATCTGTGAATAAAAATTTAAAACTGAGAATGTTGCATTTCTCAATCTCGCATATCTTGGATTAGTACTTAATTTAATAGTGTTAAGATTTCTGACATTTGTGTACACAGCCCATAAAGTGTTGAAAATCGAATATACCTACCGGGTAGATTCGATCGGTTTTTAACCTAAATCAGGGTGCCGCTGTGGCTGATTAGTAGCGATGCTTGGCTGTCGGTGTAGAGATCGTAGGTTACTTTTTAGCCATAAACTGTGGCTGTTCTTCACTTTTATTTCATAGAAGAGAATCACAATAAATCGAATTGGTTCTTCGAGTGGAAGTATGCTTCGCACAACCTTTCCTATCCTAACTTAAACCTTAGCCGATCTCAAAGAAAAATGGTTATTTATTTGTTTAAACTTTTCCATGTTTAGATCTCTCATGCTAATTTTGTAGATTGCTTGCTTGGTTTTTATATTGGAAAACTTTTTCTGTCCGAAATTTTGATGTTCCGCACACACATACGTGTAACACTTTTATTATAACCCACTACCAGGAAGGGACCGCATCGCTGAAAAAAGCCTTATATTATTTCAATCACTCAGAGGTCTTAATCATTTTAAGTTTTTTAATTGGATTCTGATTAGAAATTGTATTGTACTTTTTTAAAAAATAAGTCTTACTGCTCTGCTCTGAGTTGGTAGTCTGAGTATAAATTCTTTAGGAGTTAAACTTTTAGTAGGTATTTTTAACATCAACTCTTTTCCGAGTAGATGTAAGAAGTCTATGCTTCACATTATGTTGGTTGCTGCTTCTAATCTGAATATCAAAGGGTTAAAGGGTCGCATTAACATATGTTTGCACCTTCGCTCTGCTAGACCGATATCTCTGAACTAAAAAAGGGAAAGAGTATGATATTTTTCATCGAAAACCCAGACTCTAATCTCTCCTATTCCCTGACCATAACAAGGAACTCAAGTGCTTGGAAGATCGTAGATCGGTTAGGAGAAACGTCGGCGAACTAAAAAGAAACCGAAGCGCTGAAAAGCTGCTCTAAACTTACCAAAAATGTGTAATAAGAGAGTTGTAAAATAAAGAGAAAGTTTTCTACATTCTCACCATTAATCTTCTCTTATATCTTCCTTTTCCTTGTTGTGGCACATTGCATCAGTAAGTGTCATTCCCTGAGTACTGGTTCTACAAAAAAAAAAAAAAAAAAACAAATCTGCTCAGTATTAGATTGATGGGCAACCAAGCATTGTTGGATAACGAAAGAATTCATGTGGTGGCTGTGCTGGCATCCAAAATCTCCTTGTGATTTATTGTTTTCGTGAATGAGAAAAATTCCAAGCGGGTACACACTTCTCGAACCATCGCAAGGATCCTATTTGATTAATTATATCACATTTTTTCTTTTATGTGTAGAGTATCTCTAGAAAACTTTCAGGAAGATTGAATTCTCCTTGGAAATATTTATTGTTTCTTAACAAGGCCATTATTAAACCGTGACAAACCACGCAAATGGCGGATAAAAATTTTGCCATGAAATTATTAACATGGCTTCGCCAAGTCAACAAAATACGTTTGTCTTCAAATTGCCTGCAACATATTTGCAATTTTATTACAAATATAAAATGTTTGTCAATCACAATGTTAAGATACTTTCTATATTTGCTAGTATGTATGTAGGAATGTGTTTTAGTATTGGTTCTTGTGTGAGTATTCGCATATGACAACACATATACAATTTGTACAGTTTATTATTATTATTATATTGAGCGAGTATCAATGGTGGCGGTGCTGGAGGTGCTGTTGCTGGTGGTAATATGAGTGTTGATTACGATGCCAACGATAATGATAATGATAATTACCAACCATATTTTATAATCATAATAATGTTGCATGAAACAAACTAGCAAAATAAAAATGTTGTTGACAAGCAACATCATCAATAAGCAGGAGCACAGAAACTTTAGAACGAGGTCATGTGTAAAAAGTGGAGGAAAAACACAAAATATTTCCAAGTGCCAACAGCAGCAACAGCAACAGCAACAGCACAAGAAAAGGAAACAAAAAAACGCAGACAAATAATAATCAAGTGTGTTTTATTTGTTCGTTTGTACGTACATACGAGCATGAGCATGGGCATACTCAGTGTGTATCGTACTGTGATACTGAGTGAGAATCAACTCTTAACAAAAATAAATTAATATAGAAAAAAAAACACAAGTGAAATTGCTATATTCGTCTATGGCGAATCTTATATACCCTACAACAAGCTATCTCTTCATATGTATGTACAGTCGAAGCCCGGTATAACAAATAGTCGCTTAAAGAAAATCCGATATAACGAAAAACCAACTTTTTCCATAAGCCACCTTATATTACGAATGGTCTACTTAATTTACGACCGCTTTAGCGAAAGGTGGAGAAAAAAAAAACCAAATAAAAATCGTTAAAATGCCGTTAATTTGTTTTTTTTTACATTTTGTATTTTACTTTTTACTGCAAAAGCACGTGTGTTGGCCAATTTCAGGTATAATTAAAACCGTAGTTTCGTTTGATGTGTTGAGAAAGCAGGATAGGGAAAGAAAAAAAAAATATCATTCAGTGAAAAAATAAAATATTTTTTATAGAGTTATAAGAAATCTTCAAGTATTTCAATGGTATCCCGGAAAAAGATGGAAAATAAAATTGTTGAAAACCTAAAGAATTCAAACAATGGAACGAAAACCCTCAGATCAGTTTAACAAAAGCGCCTGACATTATAGCATTCTTTATACCGGCCTTTGACTGAAGATAAAGGGTGTTTTTTATAGACTGACACAAGTTTAAATCAAAATAAAAAAAAGGAAATATATTTATATAATTTTATGAAATTAATACCATGTGGCCGCTACGGCTGGCGCGTAAAAGGCGCAATCTGGAACACAAATTTTCAACAACTTTTCGCAGCATTTGCGGCCGTATTTCGCCGATAACTCTTCGAATGTTGATTTCCAGGGTGTTCAATTATTTGTGGTTTATCGAAGCAGACAAGTGACTTAACATAACCCCAAAGAAAATAATCTAATGGGGTTTAATCACACGATCTTGTTGGCTAATTAATTAGGACATTACGTGAAATTTTTTTTTCATCAAAAGTTTCTTTGAGTAAATCAATTTGTGCTTCAGCCCATTCGCCGAATTGGTGGTGTGCGGTAAGGTACCCGCCAAGCATTTTGAATATAAAACGATTACATTTTATTATTAGCTCTCTTCCCTGAAAACACCTTCCGCGAATACCATTATTATGGCAACGCATAAAAATAATGATCAGATAATATTTGGCTGGCATCGTAATTTTTTTTTATCCGATCCGTGCTATGACAAATCCTTGCAAGTCAGTCAATGTGATAAGTGTCCAATTCTTCTGGCTGCTTCAGAAAACCGATTTCACGCTTAGACAGACGGACACTCTTATAACCGTACAGACGGACCGACGGACGGAGTAATAACAGGGGCCAAATCACCGCATACGATGTCGATCAAAATTTATCGAAATTTTTCATTTTGGTATTATCGCATACGATATCGAATGAATTGTATCGTAATTTGACGCATCATATGCCATAATTTGCTTATTCGACACGTATCGTAATGTTATTCGATACGATAGTTAATTCGATATCGTATGCGGTGATTTGACCCCAGGACCGACTGACCATGGCTCAGTTCAACTTCTCTACCTATAAGGAAGCAAAATATATATAAATTACACACGAAATGACAAACTTATAAATACCCCTACTATTTTTGGTGAAGGGTATAAAAAAAATATGTAATACTAAATAAATGAAACTCATTATGATATTCCTAACGATGATGATGATGATGGCGATGGTGGTGATGTCGTTAATGATGATGTTTTCAATACTTGTTGTGGCATGTAGCGTCATTAGCATTTTCTTGTGTTTTGTTTTTGTTTTATTGCCATCAAAACCAAACAAAATAAAAATACGGAGTGATTGGAAATTTCTTGAATTGGCAAGGACGACCGACTTAAATTGCAACCATCTAATTTATGAAATAAAATAAATTTATAAGAATCTCATTAGTCTTATAATGCATTTAAACTAGTTCTGGCAATTTCTGCTATTTCTAATTACTAAATACTTTTCGGATTCTCAATACTATTCGATACTTTCAAAAGATGAGCAAAGTTAGGCAAAGTTATGAACAATTCGACTTTTAAAATTTTCATTGCATTTAGTTTTAGGAATACAACGTTGAAAGTATTAAGTAATTACATATTTTTGATTATTGAGTACCCGAAAAAACTGGCAATTAACCGATAGTCGGTACCTCATACTACTTAAAACTTTGCCAGCAATAATTTAGATATTCATAAGATCTAGTGCAAAAAAAATCATTAAGTTTTATTAGAGTTTTCAAAATCTAGTTTCCTATAAGATTTATAAATTTTTATTAAATATGGGAACTATAAATTAGACCATCCACTCATCCTCTGGCGATCGGCAGTTACTGTCGCCCTATGCTCCATTGGCAGTTAAAGGAATTCATATAGATATAAATAATAGTACAGTACAACATCCCTAATCCGGACACTCGCTAATTCGCACTATCTAGTAATGCGGACATTTAAATTTTTCGGACAGTTTATGGAATCTATAAAATTGTCTTAAATTATATTTTTGAAATTATTTAAAAAATACACAAATAAAATTTATCGATTAAGGAAAACAACAATTGAGTAATTTTGAAATTCACAGACAAATTTTTGTTAACGAATAAATTCTTATTTTTCAAAATTAATATTTTTTGTCACTTTTAGTATTTTTCTTTATGTTTTCTGGAAATTAATTAAATGCAAATGTATTCTTAAGTGTACTTATATTTTTGTTCGCTAATAAAAATAAATTATATGCGTTTAAAAATTTATTTTAAATGTAGTCCGGACGATCCACTAATCCGGACAATAGCTTAAACTATATCTGTCCGGATTAGGGAGGTTGTACTGTATTAGAAATATTACTTCAATCGTGTATCGTGTGGGTGGTGTTGGCTGAAGTGGTTAGTGCGTTGAGTACTAATCGAAAATTGACTTGCGGCCTGGGTTCAAACCCTGGCCAGAGCAAGTTAATCAACACCATTAATTTCTCTAATTTACATTATTGTGGCATTGTTTTAATTGTTGTCGGACTTTTTAAGTGATGAATTCATAGCACTGGTCACTTAAAAACTGTTCCGACAGCGATTGATGCTGTTCCAAGCTAATGTACACAACATCGCCCTCCTTCGTTGGTTAGCAGAAACATCGGCGAAGTAAAACAATTGATAAAATGCCTGCTCATACAGCTTAACAAAGTTAATGCGTCTACTTAACAACGGAAGCACCTCAACACTGCCTTAAAAATTAACATAACGCGCAAAGCAGAGTTGTAAAAGAGTTAAGCCATCTAAATTTACAAAATCTATGTATCTTCTCTATCCAATCCGCACTGCACACGTAGGGGTCATCCCCTGAGTGCTGGTCCTAATTAAAAAAAAAAATTGTGTATCAAGAGAAAAATTAGCGTAAATAAATCCTATTAGGGATTGATTGAAGCATACGAAAGAATAGATTTTAGGTACAAGAAATGAGTACGGCTTTTAACACAGTGCAAAGTAATAGATTTGGCTCATTTTCTATATATCGATCAGATTCTTCGATCCCTACCCCTACTCAGTCGAGTAGCTTCTAAATAGATTTTAAAATAAAGAGATCAATATATGTATGTAATATCTATATTGACATAAATACTGAATATTTTAGATGAAGGGCATTGAAAGGATTAATATTTTGGCAGCAGCAATAAATATGACAATTTGTCATAAGTTTCGTCTTTGAACAGGCAGCATACAAAATATTCAGAAACTTATCAATCTTTTCTCGTGACACTTGTGGTTTTCATAATTCTTCTATTAAAATTCAGTTGCTTGTTTAATAAGTCGGTAAATTTCTTTAACGAAATTTTAACCCTCTTCCTCCTCCTCCTTCATCGCCATGCAGTTCATTTACTTTTCGTATTGGCGAATAATAATAAAAATCGACGTACGTAAGCCAAATAAAATAGCGTAAGCAAAATGACATCACTTACTCTACATCATTAGCTGGACAATTAAAAATCCCATTGACCTGTCCATGCAAAATAAGAATGCTCACGCTCTCGCTCTTTCTATCTCTCATGCATGTCACTCAGCATGCAGTTCACTTGTTTTGTTTTTCAAGTATTTGCCACATATTTTTTATTGTTGTTTGTTTACATATGAATTTTATTTTTCATCAGAAATTGCACATAAACAACAACAACAACATGGAGTGGAAACAAAAATTACATTTCATTCAATTCTTTTGCTGTCCATGATAAACCCGCGCAAATGTATTCGCCTGTCCTTCATGCAAACAAATATAAGCTAACCTGCATGCATTCTACACTCAGACACACGTCAACGTCATCATCATCATCATTATTATTAATGTTTTCTTGAACATTAACAACATCGTCATAGTAAACAATACGGAAAAAACGTATTTAAACTGTACACACGCAAACACACATAATTCACAAATTCTTCTTTGGCATCGTGGCTTTTTAAAATCACACTCCTCCCACCCACTTTTGATTCATTCATGCAGTCACTATTGCCCCAAAGTTTTGTTCTGCAAAAATGACTATTATGGTGGCAGGCATATCGCTAAATGAAGTAGAAAGTATGTGAAAATGCGGCGGTTAACGATAGGATCTAGCAAACTATTAAATCAAGAGGAATCTTATAAAAACTTATACAATTAATATGTGTTGAGAATCTTGGAAGGTTCATCAGTTAACTTAGGAATTACCATGATGTACGTACTTATTTTTACAGCAAATACAAAAGTGTCAAATATCGGTTTTATTTGTCTTAGACATCAGGCCTCCTGAAATCTAAAGAATACTCAATACTCATCACTAATAACTGGTGAAGTCTTTACCAGACACCGATCGTCAATTTGTTGGTTCGGTTTTCTGAAGCAGCCAGAAGAATTAACACTTGGCACATTGACTCACTTGTAATGATTTGTCATAAGACGGATCGTATTAAAACTCAGCAAAAATAAAAAAAGGGTGCCGCCGTGGCTGATAGGTAGCAATGCTAGCCTAGTATTACGGAGGTTGTCGGTTCGATTCCGGCCATAGAGCCTGGATGTTTTCTGCAAACAAGCTAATCGCTTTGCGGGTTGTGTTTGTTTAACAAAAAAAAAAAGATACTCTTACTTGTGAGGGAATGCCAACTGTGAGTTGCTGTAGTACCTTTGTTACTGGTAGTACGACTTTGGTCTAGGCGTAGGACTTTTCGAAGACCCTTTAATTGTATGATTCAATTACGAGGCGGAAAAGTGTTGGTACGAAGCACACTTACATACATGCGCATCTGCAATCATGCATCTCGCTAACTTGTGACGGAATGGCAACGGTGAGTGTCGGTAGTACCAGTGCGTAGTCACTGGTAGTACGACTTTTTCTAGGCTTTGAGTGTGGTGAATTAGGATCATATTTTCGCCATGGAGCAAAAGCAGCAGGTGTTGATAGTCGCCAAGATTCCAAACTGTTTCGGAAGCCGCACTATAAATTGCAATTTTGGGTTTGTTAGTCTACAAGTTTTGGGTCTTGGCACTAGATTAGCAGCCTTCCAACACATTGAAAATGATGATCACTGGTTCAAAAACAGTGGTGGTGATGCCACAAAATTTAAAAAAGAAAGCGACAACTTCTTGTCGATAGTTCAGCCATGTCAGTAAACATATGATTATTCGAAGAAGCCCTAACTCTTCCACTTTTAATGACACTCTTGCACAGTGATGACCACGAACTTCTATTTCTGTAATCGGCAGTTGCCTAGATGAGACGACTGCTTTTATTTAAAGCAAATAAGCCTGTAATGATGCAGTAGCCATGTTGCTGGTTTCCAAGCTGTCCAATGTATTGTTGGTAGATAAGACTCTGTTATTATTTCCAGCTTCAAACTTAATGTGTTTCCTTAGTGACAGATACTCTTTGTAGAGTGTGTGGAGTATATCATAGCCAAAATTAAAGTTATAATGAAACCCCCCATAGACTTCGTTGAGGTCACTTTTTATTGCGCATGTACGTTTGTTTTATGAAAAGCTTGGGAAAAAAATCAAAAGTTCTATAACAATTTCATTATTGCTGTTTAATGCAACATGCAACGATTCGATTTATTATTAACATTTTTATTCTTCTGAGCCACTGTAACATAACAGCTGCCACATTTTCCTTCAACTCTCTTCGGCTCTCTTAGTGATTCTCTTTAGGTAGAGTTTCGCGCAACTAGTTCTTTACGAATTTAGTCCCCACCGTGAAAAGAAAAATACCACCTTTAACAAACAACTCACAGTTCAACTTTTACTATTCTTGTTTTTCTTTTGCCCCAATGCACAACATACAATGCAATGCAGCGTAAAAATACCACTACCTTGCCCACATGTACGTGTATATGTTGCATTTATGTATGTATATTGCTGTTTGTACCCAGCAAACATTTTTTTTTTGCTGAATTCTGTTAAAATGTATCAGGTTTTCTGCATTATTTGTTCAATTCGTATCTGTTAAGAAAAAAAAAACGATTATTAGATGGATGAACGCACGGATACCAAATTAATAGTTAAAATTTTCATTATAAAAAATTCTTAAATTGACAGGCAACCAAGAAAGCAAATGGGCCGGTTCGTAAATTCAAAACTGCGCTGCATATTATGCGCAGTACGTTCATATATGCAAACAGTGGCAACTCTGCAAAAGGCATGCGTTCAAAAATGCATCGCTGAAGTATATTATGCGCAAATAAACACAAAACATTAATCATAAATATGCCTGATGCAACGAATGATTAAGAGTTAAATTTTTTATTTTATTATTTGTTTTGTTTATTATTTCTTAACCTTTTTCTTTCTTTCAGTGCAAAATAATAATGCATTTACGAACAGGCCCAATATCAAAATATGAATCCAGTAAAAGCATGGTATAATAAATAAGGTAAAATTGTCACGGCAGCTGTAGACATGTATTTTTGTTTTCTGTATGTCAGTTTGTTTTTATTTTGTTTGAAATTTATTTTACAAAAATTAATTTTGCATTTTTTATTTTCTTGTTTCTCTATTTTTGACACACAGAAAACATTTTACGCTAATAAAAAGCCTGTTGTTTTTGTGACGTTTTATTTGTTTTAGGGACAAGACTACCTTATTTATTATATCATGAGTAAAAGTAAAAATTCTTTTGAACAAATTAAAAATCTTTTTCGAAATGTTCGGGAGAATTCTGAAAGAACTCTAGAAATAACCTAGAAAAATTCAAAAGAAACTTTAGACATGTCTAAACAACATTGTAAAAATATCTGAAAATCTTTCAACTTTTCTGACGTTTTTTACGATCCGTCGCAATTTGGAATAAACCAAGCTTGAAGTGGAAAAATAAAAAATTTAAAAGTCATAACCGCAAAAATAGCTTAAACGACAAAAAAAATTTTAGCTTAAGTGACAGGCATCTGTCACGAAAAAATACAAAGAATCATTCAATGCACTCTTAAAAAAAATTGAGTTTGCTATAAATTCGTAGCGGTTCCGTGTCTGGCCATGAAATTGTTAGATCTTATGCAAATGTTGCGAATTATTTCATTTATTACAAAAAAAAAAAAAAAAATATTTTTGCGGTTATGACTCGATATGTTTGTAGAAATATTTCAGAAAATATGCAGAAACCTAATATCAGAAATGTTCTGAATACTTCACTACATATACATATATACATATAAAAAAAATTCCGACAATTCGGTTAATTTTCTGATAAATTTTCAGATTCAATTTCTGCCATTAGAAGTGAGGGCGAAAATGTTCACTGTATGTCACTAAAAAATGCTAGGACCTAAAATATAACAAATGCAAGATGTACATACATATGTACATACATATACATTTATGTATTGATGTAGATAATTACATATGAATGAGTAAATGCAGTTGCTAGTAGTACATGCTAACAGTGCGCCACTACGAGTATTTCAAAATATTCAACAATAAGAACAATAAGTATAGAGTCTTTACTTATTGTTTTTACTGTAGACTGCTGCACTACTACACTCGGCTCTAACTGATCATATGTAGATATGTACATATGTATGAATATGTAAAATACAGTAAGTAACACTAATAACAAAAACAGCGACGACAGTTACAATCACAAACATACATACATACATATATTTGTTATTATACAAATGCAAATCATTATTACCATCACAACATAAACATACGTTGTTGCATATTGTTGTTATTGTTTGCATACAATATTTTTAAGCAACAGCACAATTTGCAAATGACACACGTTGCATGATGCGTTCGCTGTCATTGATGTTATTATTATTATTGCTATTTACAAATTTACATACATTTACATACATACTTGTACATACATGCAAGAGTGTGTGTTTTGCGTGTATGAGCATGCAATATTGTTTTGTTTTTATTTAATTTTTTTCTACCAGTTCATACGTGCACACATTTTTACATATAAAAACACATATTATGCACTCAATAACAATGGCCGTCTTGTTTTGATAATGTGCAGAAAGAACAAAAATGCATTTACGTATTTATTTTCCGCGTAAATGTCAATCAGAGTTGCCACTGCTTTTAAAAGTTAAATAAAGTGTGGAAAATTTAGATTTCTTAAAAAAAATTAATTACTAAATTTAAGGCAAGAAAACAACTTCTACATTCAACTAAAAAAGCAATTAAATTCATTTATTCCTTATTTTTCACCCAATAAACAGGGTCTTTGAATTCAACGTATGGCAATCATTGGCTTGTTGAATTCAATGTACCAGTTCGTTGAAGTTAAGAAATCATACGTTAAAACCGTACGTTGATTTTTAAGAATTTATTCCTTGATCCAACAAAAGCAACGTATTTTACTTAAAATCAAGAAACGGGTTCTTTACGTTCGATAAAACTTATACGAAATTAAAAATATTTATTCACAAAAGTGAATGAAATGTGTAGGTATGTTATTGAGGATCATCAGCATCAAAGTTGCTTTCGGTAAATTAATCTTTTTGTGAGAGAATTTTTTTTTGTTTACTCTCATCTTACCGGACTGCCCAGATTTACCTCGAACACATCTATTATTTTCAATTTTGACATACATAAAATGTTGTAGAGACATTTCATGTTTTTCACTAAACATACTGCACGTGAAAAGAGTCAGCGTGTAAACATAAACCCCTTTATTCATAAACGAATTACTAAAGTTATTGTGGCTTTAATATAAGAAATTTTATATTGGAAAACCGATTTTATTGTATACTTTAGCTTTATAAACACTTTATGAATAATAGGGTAAATGTTTAAATGATTTGTTTTAATTCTGTTTTTGGAAAACTGTTGGCTCGAATGAATTGAATGAATGTTTTTTTTGGTTTGATTGTCAACACAGTGTCATATTTTGTCATCCTCATTTAATTGAAACTGGTGAAATAACAAGTCGTCTTCGTTCATTACAAAACAAATGTTTTTTTGTTGTTGTTGTTTTAGAACTCATTAGAATGCAAACAAACAACTTGTATATGTACATCTGAGTTTGCAAGTGATTATTGCTGTTGGTACATCATGTATACAACTAATATCAATAATAACGACAATAATGATATTGTGCTTAATGATAATAACCGCAGAAATGTTTATTGTTGTTTTGTTGTTGATTTTTTTTTAGAAAAATTCAGGAAATCTTCGTGACTGTCATGAGTTCTGAACGTTTTCAATTAGAATGCAAATTTCCGAATCACAAAATAGAATATTTGTTGTCCGCAATACTTCCGAATATTTTTGCTCGATTGGTGGCTAATGTGGGAATTTTTTTAAATCTCCTTTTCCATGCGCTATTATCAAACATACATATATTGGTTTTTATTTCCGAATTAGCCAGATAAGATATCTAACTTAGGTTCAAAAAAGATTTTTTTCAAATTAAATTAGTTTTATTGTGTAATAAATAAGATTCTGTTTGCTTTCACTCAGCTTAGTGCAGTTGAAAGTAAAACGAAAAAATTGTTCGTAAGTGAATGTCAGGACACTAAAATATTCGGAAAAGATTCACTTTCACACGGATGTGAAACTCATGACAAACACGATTATGTTTGTGAAGTTAAATTTTGCAATTTATAACTGTAGACATGAACCATAGAACTTAACAGAGTTATGTTAACGGGTTAACCTTGTTGTGATGACATACATATGAAAAACATAATTGCGAGTGCACTAAAAACGATTTGTTTAAGAAAACAGTGAACGTAGGCGGAAAAAAATTATTGGGATATGTGGACGACATAGTCCTCTACAAGAGTCCTATTTAGATTTTCTAACGGTTTGAGTTGCACCCATATAGAATCCAATTATAGAGGTCTCTATAGTCTACAAACACTAATATTTTTCTTTCGCCTACGTTGTCTCCTTCCTTAAAAAAAAAATTATGTTAAATTTTCTGAAAAAAAAATTTTACTCTATTTACTAACATTTTCCAGAAAAGCACCAAAGTCGTTTTTGATATTTTAAATGTTAAATTTTCTGATTACCAGGTAATAATTTTGCCGCTACTAAGTACACTCTCTGTTAAAAAAAAAATTGCCCCACCTCCTACCATTTTCCACAAAAGGACCAGTGTCCTTTATAAAGAAATGTTAAACTTTGTGAGTACTTGGCTGCTAGGCACCATCTCCGTTAAAAGAAATTTACCCCTTTAATACCATTTTCGAGAAAAGAACGTAATTAAGTTATTTGTATGTTTATTGATAGGTGTTACCTTCGGGCTAGTAATGGTCATTCCAAAATTTAAATAAAACAAAGACTAATTCATTTTATTTTCAGCACCCAACGTTTCGTTTGTTTGTTTCAAACTTCTTCAGGGGTATTTTTTATTAGCTTAATAAACTTTTGTTGTTTTAAATTTCGCTGTTGTTTTATTTATTCATACTTTAATTATTAAAGTTTAATATATCAAAACTGGACTTCACGACACATAATTTGTATAAATAAAATAAATAAATAAATAAAATAGAAGCAATACAACACAAATTTATTTGTCAAACTTAACGCTAATATCACAGTACTTTTTAACTGTATTATTTGTATTTTGAAAAAAATCTGGCAATTATTAAATTTTTAAGAAAAAATAATCAATTTTGAAATGTCTGACAAAGTCATGTTGCGCTGTTAACAGAACCCCTATTAAACCTCATGATTCATGTCTATGGTTATACATTTTAAAATTAAAATTCACGCACATTAATATTTTATTATCAGAAGGATAAAAGAACTGGGTATCTTTTTATATCGTCCTTTTTTAATTCTGAAATGATAAATAAAAAGAAATGTTTAGCAATTTAGTTATTTAGACGAATGCGATGAAATATTAAAGTAAAGATTCTAAATTTTATCGATATTATTGGGGCTCTCTACTTTACTCACTCTTCAAATTATTTTCTTTTGCAAATTTCTATTGCTAAACAAATTCATGCATCTCTAGTAATAAACATTAGGATAGCCCCAATAGCTTTAGAACAAAGATAATTCTTAAAAATTCCTCCGTTGAATGCTTTACTATTTACTCGTCTGTATGAAGCAAATGGATAGTCTCGATTAAATGTTTCAAGCGAAATATTGTTTCTGCTGTGTTGTTGCACGGACACGGACGTAATTTATAGTACGAAAACAAAAATTAGATAAAATGTTATTGAAACTAAAAAATGAATTATTACGCAGAGGTGGTGGAATACCAAACATAATTTGTTTTTAAAAACGGGAAAGAAATTGGGAATTAAGTCGATAGGAGTAGAGATAGGATACCGTGCGTAAACAGTATCCTTTAAAATCTAATTAAGATAAAGTTAGGAAGTATACCCATTTGGATCCGTTGGGATTTCCTTCAGCTTATTGTTATTGGATAATTTAATTAATATTCTTTATGCCGAAGAACCATTTAAAGCCTCTGATATCCTCAAGTTTACAATTCGCTATATCGCTTTTACTCTAATAGAAACGCGTGCTCAACCATTTTATTCCGTAACGTTTGCAGCCTACCAAAACTTTCATTCCTAGTAGTATCGATGTGACGGTTCCATTTAGACTTCAGGGCGTCTTACATCTCTGCTAGAATATCGGAAAACAACTTTATTTTTACCGACATTAAAGCGGCCATCGCTGGTACAAATGGTGTATACACAACATTGATGGTGGTGATCGAATGCCGGACATTTTTAACACTAGGGTACCAGGGCAATGATATTGCGGAAGAAATTGCAAAAATATTGCATCATTAAGTGAGTTGATGATATGTCTCTTTACTGGTATTCCTCTTACTTACTTACGCTACAGCCTGCACAGGACACGCGACGTACTCAGAGCTCACAGGCCACTGGTGTATTAATACTAATTCGACTACTGCAGAAGTTAGAACGATAAGGAGGAAGTAGAAAAAGTTCATCATCTTCTATGTTAATGTCTGGTGCTAAAAAGCACAAGGACTATTACTCTAAGCTCTAGCACAATGCACAGACCTAGACAGTCTAGCGAATATAGGGCTTGTAAATCTATCCTCAGTTTTAGTACGATCGGTATGGTTTGCCGAGTGTGCTGACAGTGCACCTGAATGTAATTGACTATGCCCTTTCTTGTATAGCGTGTAACACAAAGGGACCTAATCGACGTACCCAAGTGTGTCACATCCCAGCAAAAACTACTGCTTCGGCCGAAGCAGGTTTGTAAGGGAGAGATGCTTGTTGTTGTTGTGCTTACTGCTGCGAAAAGCGCTTCGAACATGCATGATTTTTGTTCGCGATGTCCCACTTTGGAGCTCTTGTTTTTTACATAAAAGAGCGCTTTTTTCTAAACATCCGAAATGCGCTAAAATCATGTTTGAATTATCTGAATTATGCCTTCGTTTTACTGCGTCATCTACTATCATACATAATTCATCTGTAGGCAAATGCTCAAGATTAAATAAATAAGAGAGAGAGAGAGCGAGAGATGAGAGAGCATCTAAATCATTGGTGCCCAGGCCCTATTCTCATCATGCTTATTTTGTTTTGTGTGTTTTAATATACTCATACATCAAGGTATAAACACATTCGCCACAGCAGACTACACGAACATAAGACTACAAATGCTGCTAGCTACCGTTGTAGCCGTTTAGCCAGCTACTTAATTATTTTGGAAACGACAGATACACAGTAAACAGTTGATCCTTAATTGTTGCAACGATTCATTTACGTATATTACAATGGTGCATATTCAGCGCTTTTTTTTCGTAAAGTGGATACTAATTGAGAAGAATATCAACTATTTAACCAGTTTTCAACAGAAATAGAATATGAGAATTAATTTTTAATTCAATTTTTATTCTACAATGAAACGTTAAAATACAAAGTAGAATACTTTGATGATAACGGAATATGAGTTTGTGTTGATTATTAGTTCCAAACTGTAATGAGGGAATTTCATACTAACCAGCACTGTTTCATTGTAGAATAAAAATTGAATTAAAAATTAATTCTCATAATCTATTTCTGTTGAAAACTGGTTAAATAGTTGATAATCTTCTCAATTAGTATCCACTTTACGAAAATTGTAAAGATGGACAATTGAATGCTGATGAGAGGTGTAGCGGCCTTGAAATCAGTACTGATACGTTCTGCTAAAAACTGATTGGATATAAATAATAATATTTGCCAACATAAAAAAACTCTCAGTAATTTTGAATTTTCATTAATTCAATAAAACTGAACTTGAGCCTGATAATATTACTTTTCCTATGTACATCAATATAAGTTCGAATAATAATTACGTTTATTCGTAACTAGATATACCTGGTGCGCTACGCTACCCCTTCGTTATAAAATTAAAATTCCTTTTGTGAAAATTTAATGACGATCGGTCCAGTAGTTAAGACTATATTACGATTTTTCACTTTCCTAAAAAGGGGTGTGGTCCCACCCACTTTTCTCCTGGTACGTATTCCAAATTATGCCAATACCATATGTACCAAATATCATCGATGTAGGTCAAAAAATGCGCAAAATATGGCGATTTAAATTTTTGGGTTATATAGGCGGTGCCACGCCTCTTTGTCCAATCAAAACTTCATATAGCCTATGTCACCCGCCTGAATATTCTGAAGATTCCTTGAAAATTTCATCAAAATCGGTCCAGTAGTTTCGGAGCCTATTCATTTCAAACAAACAAACAAACAAATATCAAACCTTTCCTCTTTATAATATTAGTATAGATAATAATATAAAAAAAAAAAATTTTAGTTATTTTAATCTTTAACAATGTTGGTATTTTTGACTCAAGTCAATAATCTATATAACAATAAAGCTAATAAAAATTCTTGATTATTATAACATTTAAATTTTGTAATTTACTTTTTTATTTTACAATAAAAAAATATTTCTAATCACTAATTTGCTTCACATATTTTGTTATATTGTCAACATTGTTTTGGTTTTGTGGACATCAGAAATAGAAAATAGTTTAATTCGACTACACGACAAAAGTAGCATGGACAAAAACCTTTTGCCGTGTTGCCTTGCTGTCTTCAATATAATCATTCTCATATGCACACATGTATTCTAATTTTGACAGGTGGTAGTCGGTAGTCTGCTGTGGCGAATGTGTTTAATGCTTCACTCAGCAACCTCAATGCGAAATACACAAACAACTTTGTCTTATTAGTTTTTTTTTTGTCGTTCTTCACTGTATACACGCAAGAGCAAAGCAACAACACTTTCGTATGCTTTGCTGGTAAGCATTGACGACAGCGATCATCAATGTACATTTTGTTTTTGTTTAACGTATGATATGAAATAAATATATGAAATATATTTTTTGTGTTTTCTTTGCATGTATTGGTTTTTACAACAAAAGGAACTTGTGGGCACCGTGGATCTATGTAAATGAAATTTTTTTCTACCATTTATTATTCGTGTCAACTAAATGTAAACAGCCGACCATCTTCAACGTGCTTAAAAATAAGTTGAGCATTCTCTCTGCCTTCTTTTTGTGCAGCCTCGGAAGCGCTTCAAAACAGCGCATCTCGAAAGCATAAAATTTTGTTACTGCTTCCAGAAACATAATAATTTTTTGCTGGGATCCTAAATTATAACGGCCCTTGAAAACTAACCTAACCTATTCCCAGTAGTAATTCAAATTTTCCTGAGCCCTCGAGACTCTGCAGTCCTTTCTGTGATTGGACATATTCAGCACAAAATTACGGAGTTCCCTATATAGTAAGCCTCCTGACCCTAACTTTCTTCTCAAGTGCTGAACCTTATCTGTTTAAAACTAAACAAATAAATATTTTAGTCTGCAAGTAACACCGATGTATGTACATATGTACATACTTACGTAGAAAATTTTAAACCACAAACTAAATTTATTAAGTCAAATACATACAGCAAACTAACGTCTATTGAGAACCATAGTATGGTGCCCCCGAAGAATATGCGCCCCCTAATATGCAGTTACATACATACTTGGTAGATACATTTTTTTTCATAGGTGCGTTGTTTTCCGTGACTGTCATCGTAGAAGTTGTTGTTGTTTATATTATTTATTCATTGGCTGCGTTGATAATCAGTTTGTTTACATTTTTAGTTGTTTTTGTTGGTTATTATTTATTTTGTTCTTCTTTTTTTTTTTTTTGTTCTCCTTCACCATTTCCAATTTGCACTTAGTGTCTGTGAGTTCGAATAGGAGTGTGTGCCTGTGTGTTTGAATGTGCATGTTTTTGTTTACTCTAAAAACTGTTCCTCATACCATCATCTCTTCTGCCTTCTAGCACCGACCGACCCAACATCCGACCAAAGATTGTGTATGTTTAATTTTCTATGTATGAATTGGCATAAAGTATTTTTTTTTTTTATTTTTTATTTTCTTGTTATTGTTTTTATGTTACCCAGCACTTAAGCAAGCTTAGCGTTGTCAGCCTTCACTGCGCTGATATTTGCGTTAACAAAATAACAACAAACATCATCAACTGCATATACACTTGCATACTCCTATACTTGAAGACTTGCACTCACACATTTGTGTATGTTTGTATATATGTACGTGCATTTGTATTGTATTTATGAAAATATATCGGTGGATTAATTTAGAAAGGCCCTAACTCGATTTTTTTTTCAAATCTCATTTTTTTTACTAATAAGTTTTACCCATCGAAATGTGTATAAAATATACGGAATTTGGAAAAAATAATGAGATAGAACCTTTACATATGTAAACTAACACCCTCTCCATTCCGCTACATCCGACGGTTCGCTAATTGAGCAATATTTTAATTTGAAGATTTCCAAAAATTCATGATATATTTAGGAAAATTCTGAAGCACCACATGGTCTCATATAAATTGTTTATTTAAAAAAAAATTAATCATTTAAGATGTTGAAAGTTCTGCAAAGATGTGATCAAGTTGTATGTATGTCTTGTACTATAGTCTGCACCACCGCCTTACCATACGGAATATGGAAGAATTCTAGATAAACATCAGTACCACACTTTGAGCTTATTCTTTATATTGTCCCTGGTTGAGTATCGAAGCAACAAGCGCTAATTAAGCCAGTCTCTGCGATTATCCAAGTTTAAGCACTCACCAGGGCTGACTAATCGATTTTGGTGGCAACAAAACCCACCATGTGATCTTCAAAAGGAGATCTTTCCAATGAAGGGTTTCATATTGCCAAACCACAATACTTTTCTCGCCAGAAAGCTTAGGTCGAAGCTTTCGACAGTTACGAAGATGTGGTACTGTACTCTCACGATAAATACGATTGAGAGTACAATTTTCATACGCCTTACCTGAGGCAAATATCATTTGTTGTGAACCAGAATCTACTGGCCATTCTGACTTCCAAAGAGCTTCTATAATGTCGGTCCATTCTTTTTAAAACCTTGATGGGGTGGGGTAGAAGCAGTGGCAAATATGCAGAACTTTGATTTTTTTTTTTTAAGTAAACCAACAGTTTAGTCTCATAGTGAAAACTTCTCGCAAAATGTTTCTTTAATTACTTCCAATTTGCAAAATTTTGCATTATGACTCTATGGTGATGTTAAGAACGACCCTCGTATACTTACATTTTTGCAGCAAAGTGCAAACATTTAAATGACAATTACAACAACTGAAAACTACAACAACTCCACCATAAAAAAAAATAAAATTAAATAAAAAATATGCGAAGAAACAAACAACAGTAACAATAAAAAGTGTTTGTGTGTGTGTATTTAGTTGTTGTTTTTTTTATAAAAGTTGATTTTTTCCATCTTCGCTGCGTATTTGTTTTTGTATTTTTTGTTGTTTTTTCTTGCTAAGTTTTTATTTATATTTTAATATTATTTTGTTTGTTTCGTATTTATTTATTTAGTTTTTTCCCCCTTTGTATTTATTTTTACTCATGGTTCTTATTATTTTGCCATAAACTCCTCTCGAACTTTGTGGTATACAGTAGTGGCGAAAATGTTTATGTTTGTGTATGGAACTCAGATTAGATCGCTGATGTTCAAATCCACACATTTGTGTCGAACATCATATGGGTTCTTATATGTATGTAGATTCTCTTTTTTGCCGAGACTGGATTAGATACATACATTTATACTCGTATGTCGTGGACTTGGGGCGAACTTGTTTTCTTGGTTGATTTAGACACAATCCTTACTAGGACAAGCTTTTTTGATTAACTAACTACTGTTATTAACTTGTAGCCTACACTTGGGTAAATAATCTTCCTTTATACTATAGGTCTAGAATGGAATGTATAACAAGTTCGGATTCTTCGAATTCTTGTTCTATTTGTGTTCACATCTTGAATACTTGATGTAAACTTGCTATTTCGTGCTGATTCGTTACTCCAAAAAAAATTCGACGTTAATAAGATCTATATATGAAATGGAAAGCAGTACGGTGTATTCCATCAAACGTGTAATATAACGGGAACCAAAGTTTTTAAAGGCAATAAAATATTAATCCAGGATCAACATATGTATATTGTACTTCCCATAATCTTGCAGTTCTAAATTTCTAGCAGTAGAACGAACGTAATCTAAAGAAACTTTTAAGCTTCGGATTACCTCCTCGTAAAAAAGGCCATGACATTCGTCCATTTCATTTGGGGTTTTTCTATGAAATCAAGCCCACAATTCACAGTGATGCTCTTCATGGTATAGGAGTAGTCCTACTCTGACATTTCCGAACAATCTTAAATATTTTGCTATGGAGTGGTCGTTAAATAGATCCTTACAATTTGAACCTTATAAAGCCCTCCGAAATGGTGGATAACCAGCTTAATTCAGTTTCAGGCATCTCTCATCTATAAATAAAGAAGGAATTCGGGAAAGTCGAATGGCAGCAAAGCGATCTAAGTTTCTAAATAGAATGGCTACTCCAGAAGAGACATAGAAAATTTAGACTGAACAAAAGCTTGAACTGACATCTTGAAGAACCACGGTCTCATCATCTCAAAACATCATGATGGGTGTTCAAACGTACAGTCCAAATTTTTCTCTGTGTGTATTCTTTTATTACGAGATTCCTTTCGAATAGAAATTAATTTAAATAAAAATTGAATTAAATAAACGTTAGTCCGACTAATTTTTATTTTTTTTAACAAACACAACCCGCAAAGCGATTAGCTTGTCTGCACAAAACATCCACGATCTCTGGCCGGAATCGAACCGACAACCTCCGTACTACAAGGCTAGCATTGCTACATATTAGCCACGGCAGGATATTTTTTTGGATTTATTTGGATTAAACAGCATTCAGTTCGACTAAGACATCGCAACTAAATGACAATTTACATGATATGTTCTGCCAAGATCAAGAGTATCCATTAATTTCGTTTGTGTTAATTGTCGTGTAAAAGAATCTACAGTTTTTTGGAGCAGTCACTTGAGTGATTTGGTGTCAGTTCTTTTACTACAACGGGAGTGTCTTAAAAGAATCAATTTCAAATTATGTTTGAATCTGAGAGGCTTCTACAAATTCGAGAACCCCTCACGAATTTGTAGAATGGCTTTTCATTGGAGTTCATTCTTGTGTGCTCCTTTGGTTTCTCAAAACTGTAGCATTGTAGACCATTCAGAAGTATCAGAGGCTTTTCATACTAAACTCTCACCTTATTCGAAAATGTGTTAAGAAGAGACATTTATTTCATTGATGATCGATCCCTGTATACGTTGGAATCAAAAACTGTTATATTTTTTTTATTAATTTGTATGTATATCGGACTGAAAGCTACACATAACCAACACCATCAGATAAATGGGAAAATACTGTAAACACATTAAAAATGTTAGTGCTGATTCAGTATCCCTCGAAAATACACTGCAGAACATATGAATTTGCCAATTGTCATTTATGAACTCGTTGCATGTCGCCGCGAAGAAATCTGCAATCATTAGTTTAGGGACGGGAATGGAACATCAATCAATCACCATGGGTATTCGCCTTAATTCCAACAAGGACCTTAAGGTCGCTCTTATAACATTTTCCCGATAACCCTGTGATTTTAAAATCTTTCCTTGCATGGGAGTTCTTAAATATACAGTTTTTCGGCTACTCTTCTAATATATCTAGAGCATTTATTTGGTATTATTTGGCCAAAGTTTTCATCACTAACAAGGTTGAATGAAATTTTGATCGCCAATGTGAGGTAGCTCGCTTATCGTTATATAACGCAGGATAAATCATTTATTGGAATATTTCTCTGGAATACTACGGAAATAGTGTGTAAATGGTTATTGGTTTTTTCTTGGATCTATTTATGATAATCTATTATTTTTCGAGAAGTTGCCAGCTTCTCTCAACTTTTTAAAGAAAGCGTGTGTGTTTTTCATCCTAATTTTATGTGGAATTTTTTTAATCTATTTAAGTGTTATACATAATTTTGGATTGAAAATATAGAAATTATACCAAGATCATTACGGTGAACTTTGAAAAACCTGCAGTGTCATGAAGTTTCGAACTTATCTATCTAAAACCTTAATAGAACATTACGATATTGTGGTATCGCACATAAAGTAGGATGCAATAACCAATACATTTTTAGGACTATTAAAATTTTGATCGCCACTGTATTACGCTGCCTTGGATGGACGATGTTATTGTATTTGAGTTGTTGTGTTTTTGGTGTTATTGTTTCTGCTGCTACTCACAAATTGTTATTGTTATTTCTTCAGGTTGTCAACGATTGTATTATTTTTTTTTTTTTTGTTAAGGTTGTTGCTTTTAATGTTATTGTTCTTCTTCATCTTGTTGTTGTTGTTGTTGTTGTTGTTATTGTTATTGTTGGTTTTGCTGTTATTGTCGTGGTCGTTGGTATTTTTATTAAATTTCTTTTTTGTTGTTGACATTTTTTTGTTTCTGCTGCTTTATATGCGCATTGTTTTTCGACGAGCAACAGAATGGAAACAAAAAAAAAATACACACAAAAAGTATTTGTGGATGCAAAAATTAAATATGCACGATAAAAACAAACTGTTTCTTCTTGGCCACAATTTTTTTTTTTTTTTTATATTTCCCTCTTTATTATTTATTTATTTACATATTTTGTGAGTACAGTTACGATATAAACAGTTTTTGGGCGCGTTTTGAAGTCTTTTCTGCTGGATTGTGTCTGCACTGATTGTGTGACCATCATCAGTCAAGTACTGCAATCATCCTTGGTTTTTGCTTTGGCTCTCCCGACTTTGTGAACTAACGATTTGTCGTTTTGTATTTTCTACAAGTTTAAATTATGCTGACCAAAGATATGCCTGCGTTGTTTTGATATGAATATAAATAACTGTTACTTTTAAAATAGATTTCGGCTGGGTGGAAAAAAAATTACAATTTTAAACTCCATGAGTGGCATCTTGAGATTCCTGGTAACCCAGTTAAAAGAAGAGTACTCATATGTATGGAGATGTGTGTGGAATATGGGATAAACTCAAGGGTGTCGATGTTCCATAAATCACCTTTGGGTGATTTACAGATCTCCTAATGGTAAAAAAAGATGCTAAAGATCTGGAAACACTATTAAACCACCATTATGATTCCAACAGCACCGGTCGACTTTCGTTTATCCATCAATGAGATGACAAACCAGCTTAATATAACGATCATTTAGATCCCCGACTGTATGTATGTATACATATATAAGTGCATGCGTACGAAAGGTGTTTACCGCAGACGAAGAAGGAGAACAGCAAACGTTGGTCGCATTTTCGCAAATTCCTTAAAAATTGCCAGACTATTGCGACCTCACCTATGTAAACAAAAAGTGCTGAACCTCTTTCATTCCAAGAACTACATAGAGAACATGATTTCAATCTTATTGCCTATTAGAAAAAGGAGACTGTTCCGTAAGCTGGTGATTCAGAGTTGCATAAGCACTTTGTCTTGGCGATGTCGCAGGAATTCTGCATGTCTGTCCAAATTTCCATTTTGCAGAAGGTTGTTAATAGGTGTGTTCCAGATGATCCTGGACTTCAATTAATCACTAAAAAAATTAATTTTATTTTTAATTTCAGGTATTGAACAGAGGCAGCTTAAAAAGTGCTTATTTCCTTTTTAGTATTAATTTTAAGTATATTTCGGAGGAAAATTTTATATAACAACTCGTATTCAAAGTAATACTAAAATACATATGTATGTATGTGACCTGCTCCACGAAAAGGGACCTCTGCGCCGAAAAATTTTTTTTTACTTTTTGAGTGATTCTAAACGCTCTTTCAAATGCCGCAAACCGCAAGTTTCTATGTCTTTTAGTTTTTTTACAAATCACCTGCAAAGATGAACATAATTACTGAAAATCATCGGTGCAGATACGTAGCTCAAAACGAAGCGCTTTTTTAAACGCGTTTTTCTCAATAACTTCTTTTCGGCGCAGAGGTTGCTTTTCGTGGAGCAGGTCACATACATATGTACTTAAATTAAGAAGATACGAGTTGTTTATATGTACATAGGTACATAGTAGAAAATTTTAAAAATCAGATGTAAAAACATGTTGCGTATGGGAATCTTAATCCCCAAGATTTTCATTAGAAATTTTCTACATACATATGTATGTATGTACTACATATGTACATATACATATATGTAAGTATGTATGTGAAGTTAAATATTCTATAGCAAAAGAATATTTCCCCATTTGCCTCCTCTAGTGTTTAATTTTTCTACCACGGCAACACAATCAATCACCTCAGCGCGCTTCATTTATAAAAAATTTCATTGAATTTTGTTTTTGTTTTATAGTAATACGATTTTTAAATACGTTATTCCGCATTTTAAGTTGTTTACAATTTTAAAAACAAACATAAACGTTTAAAGCCAGACAAGCGTAGCAGCAGCGCGAACTACAAAAAAAAATAAATAAAATGATTAATATACATTTTTCTTGTTTTTTTTTTGTTTAAATCGTAAAACATACACAAATAAAATTTGCCGTTTATTAAAAATACTACGTAAATACGCTCTTACGAAATGAAAAAGAGTAATCGCATTAGTGTTGCCATTTCAAATTTATTAGTGCTGGTACACACACACACGTCAAGGTTCCTTGATCAAGTTTTGATTCAGCTGGAAGAACGACAATAAAAACAATTTAAATTCCTCTGCCTGCCGAATTAAAACTTGATGCAAAGGCTTATGACGCGGATTTTGTATGGAAATTAACTTTACAAGCCTCTTATAAAACATTTTTTTTATAAACCAGTCCGTTAAAAATGTTTCCCTACACAATTACTCAACAATTAGCGTTGCGTTTTACAAAATACATACATACATAGTTATAGTAGGACTTGAATCGATTTCGCTTTAGATACAAACCTGTCTAAATTAAATTGTTTTGCGCCTAAATTGTGCTGCTAATAGATGAAAAACAATTGCGAGTCTAATAAAATGTTCTTTACTTGGTCCACTTTAGACAAAACATTAACCAAAAAAAGAGTGGGGTCATTGACATAGAAAACGTCAGCGTCATCATATGGTTGGCTCATGAAGCCTCATCTATAGAGGAAATCACGGCAATGAAAAGTTCTTAGCAAGATCAAAAACCAAAACCCAAAGAAATGAACCACACAATTGTATGAAGAAATTATTCCTAGCCACGGCAGATGACGCAGCAAGACGAAATTTTTTTGTCATTATTTGGTTAAACACTGAACTATTTTTTAATAAATATTTTCTTGTTACTATCAAAAAATTCCTGTAAAAAGCGAAATTTTTATTTCCTTACATCAAGTTCTTTTAAGACCTGGCAACACTGATTATGTACATATATTTTTGTGAACAGATCGATTAGTAGACTTTCTTGAACTGGCTTTCTCCATATCTCTCGGTTCACAAATAAAAGTTTTCTTTCTGAAAATTTCTCTTAATTCTCTTTTAAACTTTCATTCTTTTTATCAAATTTAAGATTTTTAAATTCGCATTTTATTACACAGGTTGACGATTACGAATTACAAAACAAAAGAGAGTTTCAAAGAACATAAAAGGGGCTGTGCACATATTACGTAACGCTCCACGGGTGGGGAGGGGGTTAAAGATTTGTTACGGCTGGAAATTTTGCACTGAAAAATTATTAAAAAGCGTTTAGGGGGGTGTATAAAATCTCTGAAAACAGCGTTACGTAATATGTGCACAGCCCCAAAAAAGAGACTGAGACTTTCTGAAAGAAACCATTGATAGTGTGAACCGAGACCATCGGGCAAATTTTGCGGGCACGTGGTATGATTGACTAGCTGACGAGCGTGATGACAAACCAAATTTATCGTTGTTTGTATAAATTTCTTGTGTATTTTCCATACGATTTTGTGAGCAACCTGCCTGCCGCCTTATTTATATTGATCATACCTTTCTTTTTTCTTTGATTTGTTGTTTGTTAATCTCTCACACACATTCTATTTCTCTCTCTCTCTCTATGTTAGTCAATAACTTTTTAATATTTTGTCTTGAGTCTTTCCATTCGCATTGTTGTTTATACTCCTTTTCGCATTTTAGTTGTTGCTGATTTTTTGTTTTTGTGTTTCTGTAACAAAAACAAACCGAATTGAATTCTGCTCATTTTATTGTAAATTGTCGCGCTCATCGGTTGTTAGTTTTCGTGTGTTCACGTTGGTTTTTTTTAAATTGAAACGTCATTGTGTCTGATTTATACGAGTGATAGTATTGATTCAAAGTCGTGTGATCGCATTTTTTTAATTGCAAATTTCGCGCCTTTATTTAAATTTCAAATTGTTTGATGTCAAGATGGTTTATTTGTATTAAAGTATTTAAAATAAAGACATTTTAGTAGCGCAAATTTTATTTAAATTTATAAGAAAACATATGTATGTATGTGTTTAAGTATATCGATATTCAGCTAAAGTTTATTGTGATTTTTAAATTAAACGAAGTTTGTTTGAAAAGTTTTGTGCAGAGATGAAAATAAAGTGAAAACAGAAAATGAAAATAATTTTTAAAATTGAAAAAACCAATAAATTTCCAATTATTGGAACTCGCCATGAACAGATGCGAAAACAATTGGATCATTTGTGTGTCATGTGATACTAGAAAGTTTTTCGAGCATAGAAAATATACCAAACAATATTTACCGAAAGAAGGCAATAATTTTTATCGACGAAATACTGTATTCAACTGTTGTGGCCACAATGCTGTCTCTTGTGTTGATGTCTTAACAATTCTCATTGTCTTTATTGTGAAAAATATTTTTCAATGGAAATTGACTTTGACGAATGGAATACGTTTTGCCATGTTTAGAGAAAATTTGTATTCAATGGTTAGTTCTCACCAAGGCTGCTTCATCACTAGTGGTCTCGAGAGCCCGCTTGTATTTTCGATGTTCCTCAGATGTCAAAACATGTTTTTCAGTAAATTTTTTTTCTACATTTCTCTAACTTGTACAAAACTGCCAAGGCTGAGAAATAAAACGAAAACGAGTGACTGAAACTCGAATCTTTTGGAAATTTTCTTTTGAGGTGTATAAATTTTTCTTATCACTTAACTTTTTGAGTGATTTAATGCTCTTTCAATTATTGATAATCAGTTGATAAATTTGTAAGTAGCAGCGGTACACCTTTAGATACGTACGAGTACGTAGGCCGCATGGCTGCGAATTATCTCAAAACTTAAAGGATATTTCATGCTGAAATAAAGAACTGGCTTTAAAAACACGAGTGCTTACTTCTGATCTGCTAATCAGAATCTTTCTCTACACTTTCCCAATAGTACTAAGCAATATAGACTTTCTCCAGGAGTTCTTACTGGTGGGAATTTTTCTCTAGGATAACGCAAATATTGTTTAATAATTCATTCTGCTAATTATGGGCCAATTTTAAAATTCTTTTTTTGCCAGAATTTTTTAAGTAACTAAAACTCTCCTGTCCCTAGAATACAAAAAGCCAATCGAACAGATTACAAAACCGATCGTGAACTTAAAACCCGATAAAATCCGTTCATAGTTTTCTTCTTTTTCTTTAATGTTGGTTGAAAAATAACCCGCAGCACACAGAAAAATCCTGTTCTATGCATCTGACCAGACCCATTTACTTACTGGAGTATAGGAATCTAGGGCCCGTACTCACACGGAAAATAGCTACAAAAATGAGTTTAGCGAAACTAACCTCACATGTACCGAGTAGTGAATTTTTTTTTTCTGTCTACACATTCAATCCGAATAAAAATTCCCTTGGTGAAAATATTTGTTTCTAAAACTTTTCAAACAACCTTCGTAATGTATGAATAATAAAAGATTACACAGGTACACACATACATACATACATTTAATAAGTATAAAAAAATATTTTCTTAACTTTTTAATCTGTTTTCATATGAATTTTTAAATATAAAACGCGATCGTTTATCGATAAATTATAACAAGTTTTAAATTAATAAATTAGCAACGTTTATTCCAAGAAAGAGAAATGTGATGATAATCAAAAAAAAGTCAAAATTTGTTTGAAAAAATATGTATGCAAAAAATAAAATATGTACAATAATTAAAATGTTTTAAATTAAAACGCAATATCGAACAAACTAAAAATGTTGACGACAAACATATGACAGGTTTTAACTAATTGCAGTACGTACAAAGATACAAACAAACATACATGCATACATACTTACATACAAACATATGAGTATGTACGATTACTTACATACATTGATATCATCAATAACAATACAATTTGCAGTAATAATAAAATTCATATAAACAAGTAAAATTAAAACAAAAACAAACTGCTGGACGACAAGGAAACATGAATTTATCCAAGGAAAATGTATGTAAATATATTTTATTTATTATTGTTCACCTTCAGTTAATTTATTTGCTGTTTTTGCAATATTTTATTTTATTCCGTTTTTTTCATTTTATTTTATTTTAAAGTAGCTTTTCCCGGTGTGCTTCGCTACCCCCTCGTTATAAAATAAAATTAAAAGTATTTATATATCCTATTGTGAAAATTTAATGACGATCGGTCCAGTAGTTAAGACTACATTACGATTTTTAATTTTCCTAAAAAGAGGCGTGGTCCCACCTACTTTTCTCCTGGTACGTATTCCAAATTATGCCAATATGGTATGTATCAAATATCATCGACTTAGGTAAAATAATGCCCAAAATATGGCGTTTTAAATATGTGGGTTATATGGGCGGTGCCACGCCTCTTTGTCCAATCAAAACTTGATATAGCCTTATTATTCCTTCGAGAGTCACAGTAACATGCTGTGAAAATTTCAGGAAGAATGGTCCAAGGGTTTGGTTTTCCTAAAAAGAGGCGTGGTCCCACCTACTTTTCTCCTGGTACGTATTCCAAATTATGCCAATATGGTATGTACCAAATAACATCGACGTATGTAAAAAAATGCCCAAAATATGGCGATTTAAATTGTTGGGTTATATGGGCGGTGCCACACCCCTTTGTCCAATCAAAACTTCATATAGCCTATAATTCATCCGAGAATTCCAGTTAAATACTGTGAAAATTTCAGGAAGATCGGTTCAGAGGTTTAGCCTCCTATAAGGAACAAACAAACAAACAAATAAACAAACACATATTCGGTTTTATATATATAGATGAAGTAAAAAACGTGTGTGACAAACAAACTTTCTTTTACGGAATACGGATACATATTTGCAAAGTGTATTTGTGTAATCGAAATCCCGCCTCAAACACCCACCTCTTACGATTTTCCAACACATTTACAACACGTTTTTCTCTTTGCACAACAATAACAACAATCTCAACGTTAGTTTTTATTTTTTGTGGTTTTGTTTCTCGTTTTATTTTGTAGCAAATTTCTGTGTTGTTTCAAACATGTCAAAATGAAGGTGTTTTGGTTTTGCATATTGTCATAACCTTAAAACGATTAATTCTTTGTTTAGGCTCGAGAAATGTTTAAGGTCTTTTAAAATGGCAACCTTGCTTATGCAAGCGATGCATGCAGTCATTTCAGTGCTACCATGTAATTTTATTTGATGATGTTTGATGGTTTACAATATACAAAAATGCAACAATGTTCTTTATACGAGGACAGTTTGTTAATTCCATGATTTTTTTATATTTCTAGAGCAGCAATTATTAATATGTATGTATGTAGCAGACTATTGAGAAACTAAAAGTACGTTTACCATGTGGGAAACATTTGATGACAAATATTAGACATTTGTTTGCTGTAGTGTGACCATAAAATATTTTTCAATGACTGTTTTTGAGAAAAAAAAATTATTATTTGCTAACAAACACAAATGTTATATATTTATATATACATATATAAATAACATTTATATTTATATATATTTTGGAAAAATAATTATTAGATCTTACAAAGTTTTTGTAAGAACAAATAGAGTCAAATAAAAATATGCATATATGTAGGTATGTATCTCTAGATAAAATGATTCAAGAAAAGTGTTCTGCCGCTGATATTTTTTCGTTAGCGTTGTTGGGCATAATTTAAAGGTACGGTCGCATCTGGCAAACATTTGCCCAAAAAAGCGTAAGCACTAAATACCAATGAGAAACTTTTTAATTTATGCATTTATTTGTTAAGTTAAACAGCATCTAATAAGATAAGATTCTATTACATTTTCTATAAATTATGTAGGAAACTGTTTAACGTAATAAACAGGTATTTAAATCAAAAGTTTTTTCATTAGTAGATATTTAGTGGTAACGCTTTTTTGGGCAAATGTTTGCCAGATGTGACCGTTCCTTAATAATCTAAATAAAATTTTGAATAATTAATAGACAATCGCTTTTTTGTGCTGCCCTTCATGCACCTATTATACAACCGATTTTTACAAGGCTTCTACCAAATTCAAGAGATTTTTTCATACAAATATAGAAGCGAACGATGTATTGTGGGTTTTTGTGGGTTCAGTATTTTGGGAGCTATAATCGTTTAAAGTTCCTACTATCACATTCACACGTATGTATGTATGTATTGTCTATTTCAGAAAATTAATGGGAATAAGTGAATTATGGAAGTAATGTTTTATAATACGTATGTGTGTTAAATCGACTTAAAGAAATATTATTTTATTGTAGATTCTACACATTCTAAGATGTGGGAGAATTGTAGGAAAAAAAAAGTATGTTTTGTTCTGCGGCTCTTAATATTCGCTTATACTCGTACATACGTACAAACTTCTATGAGAAGATTCTTTACAAAATCAAAAGAATAAAATTATTTACCGGGTTAAATATCGATTTATGCCAAGTACACATACAATTTGTATCTTCTCTGAAATTTCCTTTTGTCTCGTTATTTGTTTACAAATTTAAAATTTACAAAAACAACAAAAACGTTTTATTTTTGTTATTTTCGTATTTGTTGTTATTTAAATTTGTTTACGCATTACTTTGTTGTAGCTGTTTGTTGCTGCCTTTGATGACTATTTTGCTAAAGATACAGAATTGCTGGGCAAATATTTGATGAATTAAGCTTAAATATATGTATATACATACATATGTACACACACACATATCTACATACATAAGATTATTTAAACATACATTAATTAAAATTTTAAAACAATAGACAAATTTAACAAATATTTGTTTAGTCTGACCGTATCGGAAGGCGTGTTTTTCATGCAATTTTTTTTAGTAGTAAATTGTCCGCTCGGATTACGACAAGAACAGCTTAATATTTAATTTCAATTTGCAGATTTATGTATGTGAGAGGCGAATTATTTTTGTTTGATTTCTAAGAAATGTATTGAATGTTTTGGACGATCGGACCATAATGCAAATTTTTACACCAAAAAAAAAAAAAGAAAAAAAATTCAAGTCAAGTTTTATTAACTAAAAACTTTAATTTTCTACCCAAAATAATTAAGGAGTTTAACAAAAATAGACTTCTGTATATGTAAACCACAGTATAAAGGGTGGACATATTTGAGGTTAGGAAGTAAATAATAGAGTTGTCAACCGATTAAGAGTAATTCGATTAATCGATCAAACAAAACGAAACTCTTGTTCGAATAATTTTAAAATGCCGATTTTCGAATAACGTTCGATTAATTGACATTAATTAATCGATTTAATATTTTTGAATACGTCAAAAATGCTTAAATTTGTTTGTATGATATGAAACAAAGCGAGTACTTTGCAGTTGTTGTCGAACTGCGCATACCTACATAGTAGTCGTGCTATGTTTTGAATGAAACGTTAAAAAATTTTCAGGAATTGAGTTTTTTCACTCTCAGGTGAATAAATTAGAAATACACTAAAGCCAAAAAATTGAGCTTGTTTTGGAAGTATTTTACCAAGCACAAAAATTAAAAAAAAAAAACAGAGTCACATGTAACAAGTGTCCTAAAGTATAAAAAGTTGTTGGATTAACAACAAAAAAAAATTAATAATTCTTTTGCAACAGATTTACGAAAAAGTATTAAAATAAGAATATATGAGGGACGTATAAAATTTTTAAATACGTTAATAATATTTTTTAAATTCTGGAAATTTTCCGAGCAATGAAAGTTTTATAAAATATTCTTAAAAAAGTGAAACTAAAGAATGAATTATACTCCAAATTATTTTATGTTGAAAGTAACCACAATAATTCAGATGAAAGTAATGATAAAGAAGATGTTACTAGTAATGAAATTACCAATCTTTTATACGAATTAAATAATTATATTAAAAGTATTAAAAATTCAAAATTCAAAATATAAAAAGACTTCAGCGATATTTTAGACGATATGGTATATTTGGAAAAATGTAAAAAAAGAACAGAAAAATTAGATAAACTATTTTATGCTCTTCTCACAATATCACCTACCTCGACAATTAGCTAAAGATTTATTTCAAAAACCAAAACCAAAAATCGTTTCAAAGCTAAAAAATTTAGTCAACTTTTATTTGTAAAAGATTATTTCTTAAGAACAACCCAAATTGTCTGATTTCACAAAAAAAAAAAAAAAAAAAAAAAAAACATTTGATATTTTTTGACAGAATGAAGCATGTTTATTTGAATTAATAGTTTTATGTATTTTTTTGTTAATCAAAATATTAACTATTATATTTTTAACTGCCTAACCCACGATATCGAACGATGTCGATCGCTTGATTTTTAGACGTAAAAAATCTATCTTGCGGTCCAACAATAACCAGTTTTATTTATTTGATTAGCTATTCTTCCAGTAAACAATTAATAAGTTAAATAAAATCGGTTATTAGTGGAACGCAAGATAGATTTTTTACGTCTAAAAATCAAGCGATCGACATCGTTCGATAACGTGGGTTAGGCAGTAAGTTTTTTTAAGAAATGTTAATTTTTTTTTAATAAATTTTTTAAATCTTTTTTTATTTGTTGCTCTCATCGATTAATCGAAAAATTTTTCAGCTTTAATCGTTTGATCGAACGAACAAAATCAATTATTTGAATTATTCGAACAAAGTTGAAAGGCGAATAATTGACAACTCTAGTAAATTCGCTGTCAAATGATGAAATGTCAAGAATAGAGCTGCCATCCTTTGACATTTATATAGTAAAAAGTTGGAAAATTTTAACCATGAAACGCTTCACTATTGAACAAATAATTTTAATTGTAAAAATTTATTAGCATGAGGAATTTCCCGGTCGCGTAATTTCTCGATTTTCAAAGACCGGGCTTACGTGAACAAACCACAAACAACTGAAAGATGATATTTGGCGCTGTATTGACGAGATAAGCGAAGCTTTGTGGTATAATTTTTGGTTTAAAATTTTGTGAAATGATTGGACGTCTGCCGACGTTCTGAAGGTGGACATTTGCCCGACATCATATTCCATTATCAATTCCAATAAAACTGAATTTGTCAAAAAGAAAAAAAAATCTACCTAATCAATCCTAACCTCAAATTTTCCCAAACTTTATGAATATATGTATGTACTTGGATAGAAACTTTCAACTCATATAAAAATAAAAACAAACAAAAAATCGATCAAAATTTTGATCTGATCAGCCCAAAATGGTGGCTTTAAACAAAACATAAATGACAAGCTGTTAATAACGAAAGCATTCTGTAAGAAAATCCAAGACATACACAAGTACTAATTATGTAAATTTTCATCTCATTTTTCTTACAGATGGGACTTAATTTGCCCATGTTGCTTGCGAACTCGCAACCACTTGAAACGTGGAATCCAGTGAATCAATTCTCCCCGCCTCCAATGACCGAACGTAATCATCAGTTACGAGTACCCTTGCCAATGCCATTCTCTGCAGCGCCTCAAAGTGATTTGACTACAAGTGGCGGCAGCGGTGGTGGCTCCCATAGTTTATTTGGTGGCAGTAGTAACAGTGATTTTACGGGGAGTCCGCAAAAGCCCATGGACACAACGGATATTGAAAATGATGAAGGTAAGGAAAACGAGACCAAATGTGAACGTACAACACCGTCCAATATACACGATACTTCGGCGGCATCCAATGATGGCCGCTTAAGTACGGGTCGTAATGGCACGCCGGGAGCACCGGGTAGTGAAAATGGCACCTGCACTGGAGATGTGGGCAGTGGTGCGGGCGGCGGTGGTGCTGGTGCAGGCAGACGCAGTGATGGCACCTCTGGTACTGAAGCCGGTTCTAGTCCAATACCAAATACAAATACTTTTGAAGCTCATAAACAAAGACATTTAATAGCTGGTGGTGCTCTCCCTCCTAGTAGGACTCGTGGTCACGATGATCTCGATATCAAACAGGAACTATTAGAGAATTATTTTCATGCACCCCATCCGCCGGCACCACCTGAATCACATCGTTCCTACAGCTCAACGGATGAAAACCGGCATGGTAACGATTCAGCCGATGATTTCGCTCAAGATTTGCGCGTTAGTGCGGCGGCCGCTGCAGCTGCCAAAGGTCTTGATTTCAGCCGTTTTGTTCTGCCACCCAGTCTTAGACGTTCCACAGAATCAATAGACGAAAAATTCACTCCTCTTAATATGCGTAAATTGAATCCTGCCAGCGCTTCAAGCAGTCAAGCCGGCCAAATGCTTATGAATTCCTTACTCTCCAACGAAAGCATGTCCGAGGACAATACTTCCATAAGCGGTCGCATCAAATCGGGCAGCCTGAATGGCAATCCGAATGGATCGCAGGATGCCAGTTCATCGGCTGCGGCGGCAGCTGCTGCCGCTGCTATTTATGCTGAAAGTCTGAATAAAGATGACTGCGATTTTTTAGGTTCTAATGTTAGCGTTAAATTACGTTCCATGGATCGTACACAGCGAATAATTGCTGAAAAACTTATAAGCGAGGTACTTTACTACGGCCAGTTCAATGAATTGGAACGCAGTGCTCGAATACAGCCCAAGTGACAATTCCTAACTAAGTTTTTAAGGTCAAGGTTTATTAATTAGATTTACTGTAGAGTAAATCACAAAATAAATAAAATATTTTCATTTGAACGGAAATAATTTATTCTCTTGAATAAAGAAATAATATGATGGGTTTTCATTTGAGAAAATTTATTGTGAATTAAAGACGCATATTGAAGACTGGAAAACAATAGTCATACAAAGTTACACTGTGCATCGAAGAAAAGAAAAAGACCAATAAATAAATTTTAGGCCCAATTGTGTTCTTTGTCGCTTTTAATTGTTACGTTATGAAAAGAAAAATACGATTATATTATTTTTTTCAATTAAATTTGAAAAAAGTTTTAATGGATTAATCCATTCATCGGTTATAGCATGAATTTGTTTTTATGGTTCAAAGGGATTAAGAAACCTCAACTTCTATTGCGTTACTAATGTCGGGGTCACATTAAGCGAACTATTTTGCAGTCTTGCCTGTTAATTAATGAAGGGCTGGCAAATTTGAGGCAAGGAAGTAAATTGGCTTAAAAACTCATTTTTTTTTGACAAATTCAGTTTTCGAATTGAGCCGTTTATTTTGAAAGTGGCATAAGTCAATTTTTCAAAAAAATCGAGTTAATGGCAACACTAAATAAAATTGAACGGTATCTTTTCATTTGTAAAAAAAATGCAATCAACAAAAAAAAAGTGACTTATGTCACTTTCAAATTATACGGCTCAATTAACAATGGAATATGATGTCGGGCAAATGTCCACCTATAGTATGTACGTCAGCAGACGTCCGATCTTTTCACAAAATTTTGTTGCACTTCGCTTATCTCGTCAATGCAGCGACAAATTTCATCTTTCCTAAGTAGTCAGTAGTTTGTGGTTTGTTCACGTAAGCCCCATAGGAAATTATACAGCGGCGTAAAATTACAAGAACGAGGCGGCCAACTGACATCGCCAAATCGAGAAATTATGCGACCGGGACATTTCTCATGCTATAAATTTGGCATGCTAATAAATTTTTACAATTAAAATTCTTTGTTAATGATTGTAGCATTCCAATGTTTTGCATTCTGTTTTTAATTTCATTAAAACAAATCCATTTAATAAAAAAAATATGTGTCTTTAATTTTCTTCAATTTCTTTTAAAAAAAAACCCCAAATATTTTATCTTGATTTCCTGGAGAAAAGTTTACACGTAACTTATGTTACTTTAATCGCTTTAATATAAAGGGTGTCCCAAAATTAACGCAAGCTTTGAATTTGTCACCATTTGAGCAGTTAAGTGTTGGCAACCCAAAAAAAAAAAAAAAACAATTCGACAGCTGACAGTTTTGTGTTATTATTAAAAATTAACCGCTAAGCGATAGAACAACGTGTCTTCATTATTGAACAATATTTCAAAAATAATGAAAGCTTTGCGGCTGCAGTTGAAATATTTTTAAAATATGGTCAGATTACTGTTTTAACTTTGCCAACTGTTAAGAGATTAATTGAAAAATTCGGGGGGACTAGATCCGTTGGAGACTCCAAACACGCCAAAACAAGCCGTTCAATATCGAAGCAGTGCGTGAAAGTGTCGGTGACAATCCAGGAACCAGCTTCATGAACAGCACTTTCAAATTTCAAGAAGCTCTCTACAGCGCATAATCACTAAAGATCTATGTCTCCATGCTTAGAAAATTCAATTAATACAACAATTGAAACCTAATGACTATCTACCCTGTTACGCTTAATTTTTACTAACCCTAAACTGTCAGCTGTCAAATTTTTTTAGGACTGCCAACACTTTTGAAATATTGCAGAAATGGCGAAAAAATCAAATCTTGCGTTAATTTTGCGACACTCTTTATTTGCCCTTATTCTGTAACTATTTGTCGAAGTCACGTCCAGACAATAGAAAAAAAAAATGACAATTGCAGGCAACTTTTGACTACCGTTGGCAACTTCTTAAAATTCCCAAAGGACTAAGAAATAACAAGAATCTGTTAAAAGTGAAAAATTGCAGTCGACAATATGCCCACAAGTGTCTTGACGTGACATCGACAAATAGTTACAGAATAAGCGTGATTAAATATTTACCTTGTAATTCATAAACGATTCATAAAGTTAAAGTGCATTTTGAAAGCGGTTTTCTTATACAAAATTCGTACATTAACGCCGCAATAACTTTAATTATCGTTTATGAATTATGACGTTACAGTTTGATTAAAAACAACGAAAATTCCAAAAACTTCTAAAGCCATTTTCTTAAAAAGAAAATTTTATTTAGTTAGAAAACAAATAAAACAACTCCTTCAATATAAAATTGTTTAAAAGTTGAAAAAGTCAGATAAAAAACTAAAACTAAAATAGCAGCAACTAAACCAAAGAAAGTTTATTTATTTATTTTTTTTTTGTTGTAATATTTCTATTTTAAAGAAAATTTTCTAATTTTGCTAAATAAATAATTTCTAAAAACAGAAGAAAATAAAACTTAAAAACTCAAAACAAAAACTCCAATATTTTGAAAACATATTTTTTTCTTTCTTTCTTAAATAAAGTACCTCGCTGTATTTTTTTTTTTACTATTAAATATACTAATTTTTATAAAAATTAATTAAAAATTAAACCAGTCAAATGTTATTTCGAATTACAGAAAAATAACAGAATAAAGTTCAATAGTTAAACAATTTATTTATTTAAATAAACCATGAATTAAATTCATTTAAATAAAATTTAAATTAAAACTAAAAATCAATTTAATCAAAAAGAAGAAAATATATTGAGCTTAATTAAGAATAATAATTCCCAGGGGAAATTTTTCCCATTTCTCCTATTAAATATTAAGGAATAAATATTTTAAATGAGAGAGAGAGAGAGAAAAAACTGTTACCTTGAAATGAAGTAGGGAAAAACAACCCGGGTATTATTATTCACAATTGGGCGCAATAAATCAGTTAAATAATTAATTAAATTAATTGAAATAATTAATGAAATGAAAAACATAGAAATTTTATATTCAAAATAACAAAATTTTTTAACAAAGGATTCCGATAGAGGAGATCAAAAACGCATGAATTGGCGTTTAGCAAGTTAACGTCTTGGTGTAGTGAATCCGTGTAAACAAACTTGCATCTTTTACATTTTAGATAAAAGCTGAGTTAAGCACTTTTATGTAAAATACTACCAGGAGTATTTTTTCGAAATATTTTAACCCTATAAATCCTCGCTGAATGGGTGTTTTTTGTCATGTTTTTAAATAAAGTGTTAAAAAACAGTCATAAATGTTGTTCAAAAATATTTTCCACAAAATTCTCTCTTTTATTAAGAGAGCAAGAGATAGAGAAGTATAAAATGTATAAATTTCTTTAGCAAGCCGCTCGATTTTTGCAAATTAGTCACACATTTTAAAATATTTGATTTTTATTGCAAACAACTGTTTGGAGCCAGCACTTTCCCACTCATGATGCTTCTAACGGCTTCAGTCGCTTACTAACGGGTTTTTTGCATAGCCGGCCTTCGACGTTGCTCACGGTTTTTTTCCTCCATGGAGTTTCGAGCAACGTCATTATTTACTTATAACTTTCTTAAAAGGTACTTTTTGATAATAAAGGGGAAATTTAATTTTTAATTTGGGGACATTATTCCATTTTAATTTGAGGCTATTTTTCATTTTATAATAAATTAAAAATGGCCCCAAAATAGAAAAAATTACCCCAAAATTGTTTTATGTTTCTTTCAATTTAAAAATTTGAGGATATTTTTCCTATTTTGAGGGAATTTTTCATTTGGGGTAATTTTTAAATTTTAAACTTTTTTCATGGAGGCTTTCTTTTATTGAACCGGAGGCAGCTTAAAAATCTTTACTCCCCTTTGGGATTAATTCAAGAACATTTAGGATTAAAATTTATGATCACAATATAAATTTAGTACGAGTATTTGAGGCGTTTATTTCGAAAATGGCACAAGTCACTTTAAAAAAAAAATCGAGTTAATGGCAACACTAAATAAAATTAAACGGTATCTTTTTATTTGTAAAAAATCTACAATCCAACAAAATGACTTATGCCACTTTCAAAATAAATTGCTCATTTATTTTGTGTGTATACGCATTTCATTCAAGGTCATGCCAAACCATCAGTAGACTTCAACAGCATTTTGAAAATTTACTAATCATTTTTATGCACCAACATTCTCAAATCACTCCCTAAGTAATTCTCAAATGATTTTTAAATGTTGGTGCAGAAGCAAAGAGAATTTTTGTAACTTTTCAAAATGTTCAGACACACACAGTCTACTGATGATTTGGCATAAGCTTTAATGAAATGCATATATGTACATATACATTCATATTTAGATTCTTGTGACTTTAATGACTTATAATGGAAATTTATGGAAAATATCTTTGTGTCTAAACTGTAAGGAATACTAGATTTCGTAACTCTCGTATGTAAAAGTTTTAAAACGCCGATGCAAGTGGTATATTTTGATGTCCCCTATACCACAACACGTTAATAGGATGCAAGTTATTTTGAAAAAAAAAAAACTTTGATTTCATTGTACTGCGTTATTTGTTTAATTAATACAACTATTTGTTTCATTGCATTTAATAATTGTTTAATTCAAAACAGTTAATTAAACGGTTAAACTAATCAAAGCTGTGCTAAGAGAAAATTGTTATTAAATTAATTAAACATTTAATCAAATTTTGTCAGTATGTAATTAATTAATTTAATTGATTGTTAAGTTGAAATAATTAAACCAGTTAATCTAATCAATTAATACATGATTAATTTAATTAGTCAAACAATTAATCAATAGAAAACTGAAATACAACAACAACAAACAAAAATAATATTATAGTCATTATTTTTAACAAATCAAGTCATAAGTAGAACGAACGAAGTCAGTCAGTCGTCTTGTGGTTTTTGCGATTTTTATTATTTTTTTTTTTTGTTTTTTACAAATATACACCCTACTTTTTGTATTTTTTTTTTAATTATAAAAATAAAACATTTATAAAAATCTGAAAAACACACAGTTTCTCTTTAAGTAATTTATAATTAACTTAATTTTATAAAAAACATGTTTAGACATATTTTTTTAGAAAAATTATTTTTAGTATAAAAGAAAAAGAAAAAATTAAAAAAAAAAGTTACTGTAAATTAAAAAGGGCTTTTTTTATTTTTATATAAAATCTTGATAACCTATTGATAAAATGGAAAAATTATATAAAAAGAATTTAATTGTTTGAAAAACATTTTAGTATTTAAGTTTAAAAAACACAAAGAAAAAGGGAAAGTTAAAATGATTTGAATAGAAAGAAGCAGATCCATGTGATTGTGTATGACATTTCAATCACAATAGTGTAATCAGCTGTCGATGAAAACAGCCTTGCATAAATGCAACTGCAAAATATCGAAAGTTTTTTTATTTCAATGAAAATCATCAAAATATTAAAAAATTCTTGTTGCACTTTGCAAGACCGTTAACTTCAAACGCTAAACTCCGATAGAAATTTAAAGAAACTTTTGTTGTATAATTTTCAGAATTGATTTTTTAAGAAAAACTTTTTGTTATCCAATTTGTTAGTTTTAATTCTAAATATATGTAAGTGAAATGTAATCAAAATACTTTTAAAATTTTTGCAATAGTTTTTGAAGAAACGCAATAAAACAAAAACAGAATAGAGGAATTCGGTAGTTGGCAGTCGGTAAAAAAGCTATTGCGGAAGCAACTGATAAACGTGGTAGCTTTTTGTAATAAAATTTACACAAAAAATTCCATTATTGAGCAAGCTACGATACTTTGCAATCGCCGGTGTTCAGTGTTTAATGCAAATTGTATTGCAAAAGTGCGAATTTGAAAATATCGTAGATATTTTTTTTGTGAAATCTTCCGATTACCCGGTTAATTTTGTTAGTGAATTTTATCAAAATTATTTGTACTTTTGCAAGACCATTTGCACCAAACACTGAATACCGTCTGTGTGTTTTGCTTTTGATATTTTATATTTGCACTTTTGCAATACCGTTTGCACCGCACACCGAATACGAATATTCACATGACCTTGATTTAAGTTCAAATAAATGCATTTTTGGACAACAATTTTAAATTATTTATATTGTAAATTTATAAAGGTTTCTAAACACTCCAATTCTGGTGTTCTAAGTTTTTCAAAAAATCAAAAGAAACATACATACATACATACTTATAATAAATAGTTAATAATAAATATTGTAATTATAAATTTACATCATTGTACCTTTAATTTTTTAAACAGGATCGTTTTGTTTTCATACAATCAATCATATAAAATACATTAAACTTTAAGTTTTAGTCATTAAGTTGTTCTAATCTTCCTTTTTTATTAGTGATTTTTTTTGTAAATTTTTTAAATTATTATTTAGTTTTAATAAGACAGGTTTTTCTATTTAATTTAGATTTTATACTCTTTAAAAATATTAAGATCTTTTATTTAAATGCATTGAAGTATGCAACAACAAAAAAAAAATAAGTATAAAATTTATATAAAAAATAAGTTGAAAAATCCTCTAGTTAGTGAAATAAATTTTTAGTGAAAATAATGTAAAAGTTTAAGAAAATACCAACAACAACAACAACAACAACAACAACATATTTTGACTAAATGTTTTCATTTAATTTGTAATTCGTTATTTTTTAAGGGAAATAATTTGGTTAAAAAAATAGAAAAATAAAATATTTGTTGGAAAAAATTAAATAAAAATAATAAATAAATGTGTACCTACCAAAAACAAAAAAAAAAAACTAAATAAATATTAAAAAACTAAACTAAACTTGTATGTGAACATAAATAATATGAAAAAAGAAATGTTGTTTCATTTCAAAACTGTACAAACGAAGTTAGGTTAGGCACGACCAATGTGCTTCCGCTTACTTGGCTGATGGTGTGGATGCCCCCTCTGTGTAACCTGCGAGAAATGTTAGAGAGTAAAAAATAAGAGAGTTATACAATAAAAGAGTTGAAACTGTAAAAGAAGAGGGGAGAAGAAGAAGAAGAAGGTGGATCAGTCTTTTTACCATCCAGTGTTTCTGATAAATGAACTCAGACTGTTTATTTTTGGTGCGTTGGTTGTTGGAATTTTCAGTAAATGAAACAGTCATATGTGGTGAAGAATCCTGGCAGCTTCTCTCTAGAGAAGTCGTGTGATGTTAGTTCTCGACAAGTCTGGCGGGGTTTCCAAATTTTCTATGTTTTTGGGATTTTTGCGACCAATGTCTTGCGAGGGGCGGCTTTTGGAGTCGTCTTAAGTGATTAATGTTGAGGATTGCGTCTATTCTGCAGTTCCCAGCAGACAACTTAAACCAAGATATTTAATTTTTAAATTAAATTTCATGTTGTGATTGTATAAACATTTCAAAGCATACTTTTAGGCTTTTCTTGTTGTATGCAAAATTTTATTAGCATGCGTACCTATAGCAAAAGTACGTTATTGTTAAGCTTTTCTATTACAGCGATGCGATGTAGCCGCGTGGCTTTAGTGTAGATTAACATTAGGGGAAGGAGCTTGGATCAAATCGATGCGCGGGGCAACCTTCACATACGAGAAATTTTTAAGGTAAGTACAATTAATAAACATTTTCAATTAAATTTTACAATCATTTCTATATATGTAATTATTCAAATATGTATGCTTAATTAATTAAATTAAATAATTGTATGACTAAGCAAAGGCCAGGCCATCCATCATCATCACATCTGTGTAAAAGCTGTGCCAGTGTTGCCACCCACCTATATCAGTCGCTGAGAAGAGAAGGAGGAGAAATACCAACAAACATCGTCACAATCAATCGTTAAAATGAAAAAAATACATACAGCAATTTTCTGAATAACGCAGCGTTTTCAAATCCCATACTGTTTTAAAAACGCATAACGTATTTTGTCATGTTCTGAAAACGCTCCGATTTGCTATTTTTCAAACTGTGTTCGAACAATAAAAACATATGTTTTTTCTTAAATAAAATGAAAAAGTCGACGAAATAAATTTCAAATTAAAATGCTGACAGCATTCTTACTTTCTATTGACTTTAAAAAAGCTACAAACAAAAGAAATGTTAATTAAAAGAAAAACACTGAGACAGACAACTCAAAGCAAATTTTAAAATTGCAATTTTTTTTATTAAATTTGTAAAATTTTGTTCGTGTTTCCCTCAAATGAAAAGAAAACATATTAAATTTCATCTGTGGATCGTTTAATATTCTCTTAAAAGTGCACTTTATGTAAAATATTCCAGATCGCTTCAGTATACACTGGCGGTTTGAAAACGCCAAAATTCTAGCGCTCTCGTTTGTTAGAACAACACTCTGACGTTTTCAAATGGAAAACGCTAATTTTAAGCGATATGCGTTTTTCAGAACATTGCCGATACAATTAAAATTCTCACTACTAAACGCAAAAAACAGTAAAACAATTTAATTTGTCTTTTTTTCTTCTTTTTTATATTGTAAATATAAGGTAGATAAGTAAAAAAATTAAATTCAATTCACAACAATCTCTAATAATATGTAAATATGCTTAATTAATTAAATAATGAATCATCATCATTATCATCACCGTCATCATTAAATAATGAATCATCATCATCATCATCATCATCATCATCATCACCATCATTAAAAAATGAATCATCATCATCACCATCATCATTAAATAATGAATCATCACCATCATCATCATCGCCATCATGATCATCACCATCATCATCATCGCCATCATGATCATCACCATCATCATCATCGCCATCATCATTAAATAATGAATCATCATCATCATCACCATCATTAAAAAATGAATCATCATCATCACCATCATCATTAAATAATGAATCATCACCATCATGATCATCACCATCATCATCATCGCCATCATGATCATCACCATCATCATTAAATAATGAATCATCATCATCACCATCATCATCATCGCCATCATGATCATCACCATCATCATCATCGCCATCATGATCATCACCATCATCATCATCGCCATCATGATCATCACCATCATCATCATCATCTAAATAAAAAACAGTAAAACACTTTGCCTTTTTTTAAATTTTTGCTACGTCAAGAATATTGAAAAACCTACCTATCGACTAAAAAACTGAATTTCGTAAATCAGTCAAATGGTAAATAATCGTATGGCATCACTAACTATAGTCACACATACATACATGCGCTAGCATTACTTACATCCAAAAATTAAAAGTTTATTTTGCACTATCTACGCCGCCTAACACCCCGACCACACAAGCAATAAGTTGGGCAATTATCGCCGTAGCAAACTTCAAATTCTGTTGCCAACGCTAGATATTAACGTGTAGACCGCACGAATATGTGTCTGAATACATATTCAGCAAGAGATGTTAAAACACATTGCAGAGCAATAATGTTTTAACACATGCTGTCAAATTCAATTGTGATTTCTATTAAAATTGTTTTTTTTTGGGCCAATAGAATAAAAAGATAAAAACACAAACGTATAAATAAATGAAAACCACAAAAAAGTGAAAAATTTTTAAAATAAACACTCATACTATTGATAATGCTGATTTTTTTTTTAAATTAAGCCCGTAATTAAAATTTACAATACAAATAATATATAACCTTCTTCAGTACAATTTTCATATTTGTGTTCTAATATACATATGTATGTATCTACTATTTCCCTACCACTGATACATATTTTAACACTAGCAATTTGACGTCTTAATTCTGCCGACGTTATTGCTTGTATTAAGACACATGAAATTACTAGTCTGGTCGGGGTGTAATAGGAAAGTATCGTGTATAAACATTTGAATTTGTTTTTGTTTCAAATGTAATTGTTCGAAAGAAAGAACTTCTCCGATATCGGCGAACATGCTGGCAATTATTTTTTTACGACTACTCGTAGAACTGTCAGATTGTTAAAAGCAATGAAAAAAAAACGTTAAAATTAGTGGCAACATTTTGCAATTCATTTGCAAATAAGCGTCGCGTATAAACGTAGTAAGTGTCATCAATCTATATCCTCCATAATAACCATTTTATTCACCTTATTATTTATTTATACTCACAAAAGCTAAACAATAGATAGAAAATCACAAGTCAGTGGTTTTTCGTTCACAATCGATCGGTCGACCCACCAACTGGTCAGGTGGTTAGTTTATATGATTTTACGTGCTGCTGCTGCTGACTTGTAAAAATGTAGCAATTGTAGAGTAATAAAATATACTATACCATTTTGCAAAGACAATGATGAAACACGATTTTGCACAATATTCGACCTTATTACGAGTGTCATTGTCGTGTCAAAATCTGTAAATTGTGGCAACATTCGCTATATGTTTTACATTTTGGAGTCGTTACAGTTCTACTGCGACAACGACACTCGTAATAATGCCGATTGTGTGAATGGGGAATGGGGGCAATTTTGCGAGTTAATCTTATTTGAATAAAAAGTACATAGTGGCAACATTTTTATTTTAATTAATAAATTTTATTTATTAGATTTAAAAACTTTTTGAATTTTCAGAGTTTAGCAACTTCGATTCAGTTGCCCATAGAAAATAGAGAAGAAAATTAATCGTACAATCACTTAAAAACTAATTGTAATTAAATGAAGTAAGTATAAAAAATAAATCATACTTACAACTCAAGGAAGCGTAATGAAATTATTGACAAGGTAATAAATGTAAAAGAAATATCTTATACGTAATAAATAAAAAAAAAAACAGTTTATATTGGCTTAAAGATTTTCGTTATAACAAAAGACCAGCTGTTATATTTGTTGCCATAATAAAGAAGACCGATTAAAAATTTTGAAAAAAATATAATGCATTTTGCTTAATATTGAGTTCATGATTTTTCATTTTCTTGTTTATGAATAATTTGGTTAGTTAGTTGGTTGGTTGCTTGTTTAGATGGTTAAGTCTATGTTTAATCTAAGGTATAATTTCTGATTTTCTATAATATTAGTTTTAAGATGTTTGGGCTTTTTTATTTACTTAATTAAATTGATATTGTTGCGAACTATTTTTCTTCATTCTTTTTTTTTTTAATTTAATTTTAACAATTTTAATATGTGTTTAGAAGAGGGGTTATTAAATATTTAAATATTTCAAGTCCACTAATAAATTTTCTATTTCTCTGTCGTGGCAATTGTTGGAATTTATCAAGTTTTTCTTTTAAGGTATGTTCTGAAAATCACTTTTTCGTAAAGTGATTTCAAATCACTGATTTAAATCTCGTGTTTTAAGACCGGTCAGCTAACAGCATGACGATTTCAAATCACTAAGTTTTTTAATAATTTTTCTTTAAACTCTGCAATAAAATTATCACGCACACTTAATGTGATTTGTTCTTTATTTGTTTTTGCAATAAAATTAATTAATTTACTTAGAAGACCAACAAAATTTTCAAATTTAGGGACGCTGTATTTTTTGCGGATTCTTTTTAAATTTTGCTTTTAGATGAATTATTGCTAACGAACTTGCTCCAGGCATTTTTACGATATATTTACATAAACTTTAACTTCAATTCGTAGATTTATTATACATATTTTTGTGATAAATTTCTTAAAGATACAAAAAAATTTTTTGTAAAGAGATAAAATCAGCTGTTTGCTCGTGATTTAGAAGAATGAAATTACCACTAAAAATAAAAATCTCGTGCTTTTCAGAACACCTAAATATCACTTCCGTGATTTTAAAATCGTTCGTGATTTGATATCACCGTGATTTCAGAACATGTCTGTTTCTTTTTAATACGATAATTTAGTTTTTAATAAATTATAAATATATGTATATGTATATATTTTTGTTATTGTTGTTTTTTAACTAATTTTAATGAACATGCAAAATCATTTAGTTTCCTTTTTCAAATTCTAGTTTTGTTATTGTTGCGATTTTCTTTTGTTCCGGTTGTTCTTGATGGTGTTCTCAATATTGATGTTGCTTTTTTTTTTGAAGAGAAACGGCGACGGCGGGTGATGTTGTTGGTTGAGTTTAAATAATTTTTTTTATTTGTTGACAGTATTAAGACAATAATAACGTAAAACTTATTTAATATCAAATTTAAAATTCAAAACTAAATGCTTGACCACCAGAAGGAGTTCCACCATATTGGAAGAAGTTACGGAACATTTGATTGGGATCGAAATCAGCTGTAAGAAGAAGAAGAAATTATAGAATTATAGGAAAAGTAATTATAAAGTTCAACATAAAACTTGTGCATATGTATGTATGTATGTACGAGTATCATGATACAATGACTATAAAGTAGTCTTACAAGCGCAGCTGACAATTGTTGTAAACCATTTATTTTTTATTTCCATTTTTTTTTTATTTATTATATGTATTTAAATTAAAAAATTTTCATTTATGAAGAAAATTGTAAAATTTTTGAAAATGAATACGAATTAAATATGAGTTTGCATTTGTGCAAAATGGGCGTGATACTCGTATGTAAAAAAAGATTAGAGCTATTGGAAAGGAAGCTTTTTTAAAGTTCCTAAAGATGAAATCAAGCTAAAATAGCGGAAAGAAATCTTTAGAAAAAATTTCATAGCAAATAAATACTGTATTTAATTTTTTTTATATGAATAAATTATTTTAATTTATTAATTTTTTGTCATAGTTTGAAACATACACACTTATGTATGTATAACATTGATCGTCAAGCTGGCCCCTACGGGCCGAGCACCAATCATCGTTCTTTATCGCTTTATTTTAGAATTTGCAACAACAAAACCCAGTGCAAAAGAAGACAAAAAAGTATTTATTTATTTTTTTATTCTCTTTATTTGTTATTCACAGACTATGATGTTTTTCCCAACTTCCGTACAGCCTTAAAAAAATTACCGTTTTTTGGGTAAAATTACCGTACGGGTAAAGCGTTGTATAGATATAGTAATATTTTACTATTAAAATAGGTTATATTTTTTAATCAATATAAGTACATACATACATATGTATTTAAAAGACAACAAAAACTTAAGAAACAATTAGTATTAATAAAATATTAGAATTAAAACTTATACATTCAATCACCATTATCTTAAAGTCTATTAGCCGTATTCATAAAAAAATTTTCATTCAGGTTTAAAATACATTTTAGTTAAACAACATTTTAAGCCTAAAAACGTTTGTTAAAAATTCGTATTCATAATCAGTATTTTAACTAATACACGATTAAAGGTTTTTTATTCATTTTTTTGGGGGTTATTTCATTTTTTAAAAATTTTGGGCTTATTTCATAAAATTTTTTGGGGCTTATTTCATATCCGTAAATTAGATCTAAACACATTTTGAGGAAAATTGCATGTTATTTTAAAGTTTCAACTGTGTTATAATAAAGTCCTTGCGCCCGGCCGTAGGCCGGTTATGCAGTAAATACTTTGAATGCGAAGCCTGTGTCATGCAGAGAGAGAATAATTTAAACGCGACACCGTTGTTTGATATACCATATAGGATAAAGTCATTCCGCCCGGCCGTAGGCCGGTTATGCACAAAAAATACTTTGAACGCGAAGCCGGTGTTCGACATACCATAGAGGATAAGTTGCTTGCGCCCGGCCGTAGGCCGGTTATGCAGCGAATACTTTGAACGCGAAGCCGGTGTTCGATATAATTTAGAGGATAAAATCCTTGCGTCCGGCCGTAGGGCGGTTAAGCAGAGAATACTTTGAACGCGAAGCCGGTGTTCGATATACCATAGAGGATAAATTCCTTGCGCCCGGCCGTAGGCCGGTTATGCACAAAAAATACTTTGAACGCGAAGCCTGTGTTCGATATACCATAGAGGATAAAATCTTTGCGCCCGGCCGTAGGCCGGTTATGCGGAGAATACTTTGAACACGAAGCCGGTGTTCGATATAATTTAGAGCAGTGTCGGGCGATTTTTGAAATGCTAAGCACGCGTGCTTAGCAAGAAAATTCTGTTTGCGCGACGTCGACACACGTATACTATAAGCATCTTCGTGTAGCTTATGAGAATTAACGTTCGGTTGTTGCTTTGTTATCATTTCGTCAAAGTAAATCAAACCAGTCGCTGATCAGCACTTGTTTGAGGAAGTCCTCGCTTATAATTTTTTGTTTACACTCAAAGCAAAATGTACAATGAAGAATGGGAAGATGATTTTTTTTTATAATTTTGTTTTTATTCGAACTTTTTATTTTAATTATAGAATTTAATAAATTATCAAGCTTGAGGGCTTCGTTTTTAATAAATTTTATTTTTATTTATTATGTTTTCTAGATATTTCTTTACTTATTAAATATTATATTTTATTTCATTCGTTGTGTAACTAGTTTATTATTAAATGAATATTGTTTTCGTTATTATTATATTAACATAAAAAGTAGTATTGAAAAAAAATTCAAATCAAATAAAAATACTAAAAGGCAAGAAATGTATTTTACTTTTGGCAACAGAAAAATTTTTCGAGTGTATAATTATTGACGTTCGTTCGTTTTTTTGCTGCTTCCCATACCAAAACATATAAGAGAGTATGTGTGTGCCCGACACTGATTTAGAGGATAAAATTCTTGCATTTTATGATTTCTTCTTAAGCTTACTTCATCATGTTAACAAATTTGGGGCTTATTTCATTTTTTTGGGGTTTATTTCATATTTTTTTTGGGTCTTATTTCGTAAATTTTGTTTGGGGCTTATTTCATTTTTCGATTTGGGGCTTATTTCATTCGGGCTTATTTCGTGGTTGCTATTATTTTATTACAAGTAAACAAAGTATTTGAATAACGAGTTTCGTTTTATTTGTTTTGATTATTAATACATCACTAGCTCAAGCATGATTTTGGGTAGTTATTTACGTTGCCATTACAGAGTGCAAAACATACTTCTCTTCGTCCCCAACAACGTAAAGCTACTAAAACCTGAAGTTCTGGAGAGGTTCTGCACCCTCTACGATCTACAGAAATATCAGTTTTTACCAAATTTACAATTTTCCTTACGGTTTGTTTATTAAAATGATATTTCTGCTTAAATTGGTTATCCGGAATGGAAAACGGTTCAGTTCTCTTTTTGTAAATTTTTGTTTGGCGATTATTTGAAATTTCGCCAATATTTTTTATTATAAATAATATATAATTAAAAATATAAATATTTTAAGTAACAATTATCCTTACCAATTCTGTTGATCAAATAAAGCGTGTCCATTTTTTATTAAAAAATCAACTAACATATCTGATGAAACGACAATTTTTCACAATAGCTTTTTAAATGAAAATAAACACAAATCAAAAAAGCAAGTGTCATTTTAAAATAGCTTTAAACAAGGGTTGAACCAATTTTAAAATTCGTTAATTTAAATAAGGTTTAAAATAGGAATTTTAAGCTAAAATTCTTTTATGGATACCATTTTAACGAATTTTGCTTAAAAAAGGTTTAAAATGCTGTTTAAAATTTTTCTGAATACGGCTGTATATACACACATATGTATGTGTATATAGTTGTGTATACATAGATAAGTATATAAATTATTTTATATTTAAAGCTGAGTGGTTATTCATAGATTAATCAAAGATTTTATTTTATTTTATTATTTATATATTTAGCTTTTGTGGCAGTAAATAAAAAATAAGTTAAATAAAATCGGTTATTAGAGTTAATGGAACTTAATTTTTTTACATCTAGAAAACCACCGATCGAGATCGTTCGACATAGCAGGCCAGCCCATTTGTTTCTAGTTTGTCACCCAAGCAAAAAAAAAATTTAGCTAATGCGAGTACCTGTATAAATATTCCATAGGAGAAATTTTTAGCATTTAGTCACAATTGGCATTGTTACAATGTTTTAGGAAAACCGTGTCTTTTATGATTTGTTTAAAAATTAAAGTTTTAGAAAATTGCTGTACAAATATTGAAATTACCTGCCTACCTTTTGGAGATCTAAATTACCGTACAATACGGTAATTACCGTACAGTTAGCATCACTGTTCCACAGTACACTGTGAATATTTTAATTTTTCAGGATGTGCAATGTAGAGCGGGAAGAAGCTTTTTTGTTTTCTTTAAATATACTAAATGAAGCTGAGTGCATGGTATGCAGCAATGTTATGTGGGAGAAGAACGAAAAAAGGCTTTTTTCAAGACTAAAAAAAAAGAGTTTCGTTTTAAAAATGATCACCCTCTTCAAAAACAATGTAATCACAAAATGCCATAATAAAGCCACATATTTGATGGTGTTATCAGTCGCAAAAAAACGGCGACCACTTGAAGACTGACAATTTTTTTAAAGTGTGCCAATCAATTATGCCTTTATTTGGCGAAGCTGTGAGCTACTATATATACATATATATCTTTTTAATGTATGTAAATATTTTTTTAATTATGTAAATTCATTCATTTTTTCGACCATAAACATACTAAACCACAAAATACATTGATAAAATCACAAATACATTGATATTTCCTACATCATCTCTTTGTGACAAAGGCTGATGTATATTTTTGAGTTCCGAAATTAAATTTCTACCAACAAAATCCATAGAGTTGGTTGTTTTTGTATTTCTGCATATAACTTATATTAATAATTTTAAAATAGAAATGTATACGATTTTATATTTCTTCTCAGCTTTTTCACTGAAAAAAGGCAGTTGAATACAACAAAGTTGCATAGCGTGAGTACGGCAAATATTAATAATAATGAATTTGTTTAATTTATATGGGAAAGTTACACATTCCGATCGGAATGATATTATCTTAGTAATTGTATAGCGATCGTTTTGGATTTACAATCTTTAGATAGCGTTTATTTTCTATTTCGATGTTGCAGTGTAGTTTTTTATACCCATAGACGTTTGTTTAAATTGTTTTTAATAGGAAAGCTCACATCAAGCTCGTTTTTTTTTTATTAACATACAAAGCTTATTTTACTGACGCTCCTAAGTATGCATTATTGTTATTATTTACGACATATAAAGTTAGTAAAAAACACACCTATCGTGAACAAAATGTGAAATATTTGTTCCCATGAAATTTTCATTCCCCATGAAGGAAAATTTTGTATAGTGAATTTCATCGGAACGTTTGTTCCCGCTATCAATTCGTAGTGAATGTAAAATAAGGAAGATTAAAAAAATAAAAAAAAATAAAAAATTTTGTTCAAAAATATACTCGATATATATATTTTAAAGAAAACTTAAAAAAATAAGACCTAAATATTCAGTGTTGGAGCGACAGTTTAGTTGCAGCGTTTGTTTATTGCATTCTTATATTTATATCGTAAAATAATTCGACTTGTTTGTGGAAAGCCAACAAAACAAAATATTTCCAACAAATTAAAGCTTATCAAATCCGCAGGCATTGAACCTGTTGTTTTGCATTTTGCAGAGCAGTACATCAGCTTGTGCATTATTATCAGACATTTTTCTTAAAATAAACTTTTTAAGCTTTAATATTCAAGTTGTATGAAGAATTACATACATGTTTTGTTCTATTCCCCATCAAAAAGAAAGTGAATAAGTTGAAGGGAAAAGTGAAAAAACTTATGGGAAAAAATTATTCACGATAAGAGGAATTTTTTTATGGGAGTTGTTCACGATTGCAATAATGGGAAAAGGGAAAAAATTAGGAGGGAAAAATTTTTCCCGATAGGGGTGAATAAATGTTGGAATTTTAAAATAAAAAATTTCGATATTTATTTTCAAAATACACAACTTTCGGAATTGAAACGAGTTTCGATCGTGATTGAGTTCTGTGACATGGTTGATAATAAATAATCGGCTTTAGTCGTGTCGCAGTCAAAATTTAACGACTCCAATGTAAAACATATAGCGAACGTTGCCACATTTTACAGATTTCGTCAAGACAACGACGACCGTTATTACGAGAACGGTGAATAAATCAAATTCTTTATTATCACAGTGTAGATATGGTGTGAATATTTCGAAACTTATTTCACATTCGCAGAAGTGGCACCGAAGAAAACCGCTGGTATCTTTTGATTGAAAATGCAATGGTGATACGCGGCGGAATTAAACCACAACAAACACGAGTTGCATGCATTTAAAACTGTACCTAATATATTATTGGATTACTGCAGTTATTTTGCATTACGAATTGTACGAAAACAATGTGCACTTATAAACAAGTCCCAAATTAAAAACCCGAAAATAGACGAAAAAGACCCCAAATTAAAAATAAAAATATTAGTCTGAAACCAATAAATGGTCAAAATCTGAGAAAATTAAAAAAAAGGTATAAGAAAACTTTGCAATATTAAGTACCTTTTAACAAAAAATATGTGTGTACTTTTTAATAAATAGTACCTTTCAGAAAAAATGCTTTTTAAGAAAGAAAGTACCTTTTAAGAAGATGTATTTTAAAAGAATGTGTGCCTTTTAAGAAAAGATTTGTTTTTACGGAAAATTTCAAGAAAATAAAAGACTTTAAAAAAAATATTTATCCTAAAAATCATTATTTAAGGAAATAGCAAATAAACGATAATAAACGGCAATGTTGTACGAATTGCAATGAGGGATAAAATCATTTGGCCAGGGTTTTCAAAATTGGAAAAACTTTTATGAAAAATAACAAAAAAAATTGTTAAAATTTTGTTTTTGTTCTCCATATAAATTTTATTTTAGTGAGGAAATTTACACAATTATGCACTTTACGAATAATTTCGACAACGATTTGTTTCGAACGGATCAATAGGTTTTCAAGTAATCGAAGACAATACGTTAAGATCTGATTAAAACTGGAGCTAAACTTAAATGGTAACTTTCATTCATATTGAATGCAGTAATTCAACCCTCTTTCTTGAATTTTCGAAAATCAAAAAAATGAAATCGGTAATTTCATAGCGGTTGGCTGTACGTTTTGTTTCTCTTTCTTTTTGCATTCTTTAAGACCGACAAATCGACAACGACAAAAAAACTCCCTTACCTTGTTCATGTTCCTCCAGATCTTGACCGTTATCGTAACGCAACTTTTTTCGTTGATCGGATAGAATCGAATACGCCTCACCAATTTCCTTAAATTTCAATTCTTGTTGTTTGCGCTCTTCTTGCGAACTGTTGGCATGACGATCTGGATGGTGAACCAAAGCTTTCTTGCGATATGCCTTCTTTATCTCATCTTCGTCAGCGTTGCGAGAAACACCCAAAATTCGATAATAATCTTTACGTTTCGATCTCTTCAAAGCAAATTTGGCATCACGTAAAAGTTTTTTGATCTCTGGAGTCTTTTGAATTTGCAACGCGGCCTCATAATCGCTAACGCATTCATCATATTTTTCCAAATCGTTATGGCAGCGGGCACGCAATAACAACGCTTTCAAATATTTCTCATTAATTGATAAAACTCGTGTACAATCGGCAACCGCTTCACGCAAATTGTTCATTTTAGAATTCACCAATGCACGATTATACAAAAGCTTCGAATTGATGTCTTTGTTGAATTCGTCAATTTTTAAGGCCTCCGAGTAAACAGCTTGAGCTTCACGATAGCGGCCAGATTTGAACAGAACATTGCCGTTCTCTTTCATATCCTTAAGAGTTTTACTCTTGGTGCGCATTTCTTTGGCCTTTTTATGATCGGGATCCAATTGCAAGGCCAATTCAAAGTGTTTAATACCCTTTTCCAAATTATCGGTATAGTAGAAGCACAAGCCGCGCACATAGATGGCATCAGCCGATGTACTATCCGATTTCATAACATTTATAGCGATATCAACTGCTTCATCACAACGTCCCAAATATGCCAAACATTCAGCCTTTAAAAGACGGTATCTAAGAAAGAGAACAGTCCAAAGTTATTTAATTGAAATTAAAAAAAAAAAAAAAAAAACAAATTAAAATATTTACCTGTAACAAACTGGTGCTAACTTTATTGCCGAGTCCAAATAGTAAACAACATTACGATACGCTTTAGTATCGCAATTAGTTTTAATGGTCTGTTCCAGTTGTCGCAACTGTTGTACAGCCTGCTTTTCCGTATTGACAGCATTGCTTTGACCATCCAGTTCTTCAATACGTTTAATCGCCTGTTCGGCACCAATAATATCACCCTTGGCGACACAACATTTAGCAATGCGCACATAGGCCTTTTCGAATTTCGAATCCAAACGGACTGCAGTACGAGCATCGTTCAAAGCATTCGTGTAGTTTGCCAACATCATAAAACAAGCGGCACGATTGCTATAATAAGTGGCTGAATCGGGACATAACGAAATCGCATCCGAATAGAATTTCAAAGCTGTTTGATAGTTTTGAGCTTTGTACTGGTCGTTGCCAAGATTTTTCTTTTCTTCAGCAATGCTAAAATTAAAAAATTGGACGAAATCAAACCAAATTAATAGTTGAAATGAAATTCGAATTATATGAAATGAAATTTCATAAAATTTCTATTAGATTACAAAAAAATATATCTAATGAAGCAAAGTTTAGAAAAATATGTTGATTAAAGAGTTTTTTACATACAACAAAAACAGTCGGTTCAAAGAGAAAATTTATGTTTTTAACGATTTCCATAAAAATTCTCTATTTGAGTCGGATTTTCGGATTCACTTCCGTCTGTACACTTTTGGTATTTTATTTCCTAAATCGTTCAATCACTATACCGATTTTAATGAAACTTTTCATGCCCATTCAAAATATTCATTTGAAGCTTTTGTTTCCCTCAAAATACAAATACTACGTATTCTGATGAGAAAAGTGGCAAAAAAAAATATATATAATTTTTTAAACACTTCTGGTAAACCGATTTTGGTGTTGAAATTTGCAAACGGAACAGAACGAACGTGCAGAAAGTTACCCAGAAGCGTTCCAGACAATCTTGCCATAATTTTTTTTAAATAAACTGCAACTTGAAAAAAAAACTGACTTTTCCAGTAAAAAACTACATATCGTCAGCTGAAATCCAAAATCACGTAACTAAAATTTTTATTATGTTTCAGTAGAAACAAAATACATATGTTATATTTTACGTACTTTATAAGTAGTTACGTACTTTCGATTTTCGCTTATAAAATGTATAATTTTTATTATATGAGAGTAAAAACTGGTGGGGCTATGGATGTTGATAATATGCATTATAATCAATAAAAAACCTATTTCTCATTTTTTGTTAGTTACGTGGTTTTGGATTTTAGCTAACGATGTAGAGAAAACCAAAAAAATATGTACTTACAACTTCAAGTTTTTTAGAAAAACCTTCCATTTGGTTTTAAATATTTTTTTTCAATTAAAAATTACTTTTTGTTTTGTTCGCAAATTTTCTAATTAATATTTTCTATTTCATATGTAAACAATGCTGCCATATTTTTTTAAATAAACTGCAAATTTAGAAAAAAAACTTGATTTTCCAGTAAAAAACTGCATATAGAACAAAAAACAAAAATATTATCGTTTATTTAATTTATTTTATATATAAAAAAACTGCTTTATGTGCAAAAAAAAAAAACCAAATTCAAAACTGAACAATGTTTCGAAAAACCGCAAAATACCGAAAAATCTGCAAATTTGGCAACGCTGGTTCCAGATAATAATTTTTGTTAAATTTTGAAAGCGAATTAGAAAGAAATTATTTTCATTTCTTGTACAAAGTTTTGTACGAGCTGTTTTCTTTGGGTAACACCCAATTCACATGATGACTTTTGCGACGTCGTTTTTACCGAATTCCCTTTTGAAGTTGCTACCAAAATCTTTGTGTGTTCAGACGATGTCTTTTAGTTTCATGTCTTTTTTCCCATTTTTGTTTTGAAATAATGTAAGTAACAAAGATAAATAACAAAAGTAAGAAAAATAATGAAAAGTAACAAAGAGAAATGGAAGAAAAGTCTAGAAAAACAAAAATCAGGACTTTTTGTTTACCCTCGTACCGCTCACCAACAAGCAAAAAGAGACGTCGAAAAAGCGACGACACAAAAGTCATCATGTAAATCGGGTGTAAGTTCGGACAAGAATTAAAAAATTAGGTGTTTTTCGTTTTTTTTTTGAATTTGGTTTTTTTTTGTACGTAAAACTGTTTTTTTATTTAAAAATTAAATTAAATAAACGATAATTTTTTTGGTTTTTCTTCTATATGCATTTTTTTACTTGAAAATCAAGTTTTTTTCTAAATTTGCAGTTTATTTCAAAAGAAATATGGCAGCACTGTTTACATATGAAATAGAAAATATTAATTAGAAAATTTTCGAACAAAGCAAAAAGTAATTTTTAATTAAAAAAAAAAAATATTTAAAACCGCAATGGAAGGTTTTTCTAAAAAACTTGAAGTTGTGAGTACATTTGTGCATCTCCCTTTTTTCAATATTAAAAAGCAATTCTTTTACAGATCAGTGAACAATTTCTGTACACATCAAGTGGGTCTGATGAATTTTTTTTACTGATGTTGCCAATGATGCAACTGTTTTTTTATGTTATGGGTTTTAACGTAACATAATCGAGTTGCATACACCTGTTTTATATTAAGCCATCGATATGAACTACATACAACATTTCAGTTGGGTTGAAGTCAAAAAATTAACGAATCAAAAAGCAAACGATGAAAGAAGCACCCGTTGAAACATTTCAAAATAACCATTAATTTAAATTTCCATCCCATTCAAGGAAAGAAGATATTCCGTAAGAGCAACAATAACGTACGAGTTCGTGTATATCGAACAATAATATGATTGCAACATGTTGCATCTATCAAAGTAATCTTTTATATGTACATCCTTGTTGGATGAAGCATTAAGAAGAGAAAAAAACCGTCTTTGTATATGTAGTAGTTTTTGTTAAAATACCATCATACAACATGTCAATTTTGATTTCCGCTTTCATTTATCAGTTTAGTCAGCCAAGTCATTTGGGTGTTTTTTTTTTTTTTGCTTTTTGGTTGATGTTTTTAGTTTTAAAGTACAGAGTAGACGAGTGGGACTGGTTGGTGTCTCTGTTATTTTAAGTTTATTTAGTGACTGGAAGGTTTCTTGTTTAACATTTTTGTTCTGATATTCTGACAGTGATAGTCTCCGTCTGTCCGCCTGTCTGTCTCTGTATTCATGCCTGCATTCACCTGGTGCAGTAACAATACTTTTAATCTTCTTTGGTTTTGTTTTGTTTTTGTTTTTTTTTTTTTTCTATGAATCCATTTTTACTTATCAAACAAATGAACTTTTACAAGAGCCAGAGCCAGCGCCGTTGCAAAATTGTGATATTTTTAAAAATACGAATATATGTATGTATATACATATGTAGCATAAATGTGGAATACATACTCGTACATACATATAAAATAGCATGTTGCAAAGCAAGTTTGGTCATAATTTAACCAACGAATTACTACATACTCGTATGTATCTACAAAATATTTAAGGAATACATGTTTGTTTTTTTGCTAGCAATCTAAAATCTGAAATCTAAAAAGTGTTGCTAAAATATTAATGATAAGCCATAAACTTAATGTTCAACTCTTTTGTTTTATAGAGCTAAAAAAAAACACGAAAAAACGATAAGAAGTAAAATTACTGTGGTTATTTGTTGTTGTTATTTATTTATTTAGTTTCTTTTTCTACGTATCACATTTAAATAGACACACACTTGTGGTTCTTGTTTTCTTTTTATTTTCATTTAAAAACTGAAGAATTCTAATATTTCACAGAAAAATAACTGCAGCGACTCTACCGACTATCTGACGCGCTGGCATTCCTAACAAGAACAACGAAAAGCTAAAAGAAAATTAAATACACCAACAGAATAATATGAATAAAAAACCAAATAATACGAGTAGTGCTATATTCGGATGTGTCGAATCTTTAACACCCTTCACCAAGTTTAAAGCACAAAACAACAAGAAAATATATTTTTAATATCAATGAAACGGGATTTATTGGAAAGAAAATTTTATGAAATTAATGTTTAAATATGATTTCTGCATGGTGACCGCCACGGGTGGCGCGTAGAAGGAGCAATCTGGAACACGAATTTTCAACAACTTTTCGCAGCATTTGCGGCCGTATTTCGCGGAAAACTCTTCGAATGTTGATTTCCAGGTGCTCAATTGTTTGAGGTTTATCGACGTAGATAAGTGACTTAACCCCAAAGAAAATAATCTAATGAGACTATATTTTATAAAATACATAAATTTTAGGAAATATTTTTTTCTACAACACCACCAAATGCATCACCCATTATCCGCAAATTTAACAATTAGCGATTACAATTATAATCACATAGCATTTCCGCTAGAACGTAATAAAACGAACTGTGGCATGAAAATATCAGAATAAGAAAAGTGGCTGCTTGTAACTTTCTGCAACGTTTATTTAACAAGACTATAAAAATTTCTAAGAAAATGCATAAACCAACTTGAAAAAAAAAAAAAACAAAAAACCAAAATAAACACAAGCCATGGTATTTGATTACAATGCGACAACAACAAAAAGAATTTAATCACAAGAAAAAAAACCAACAATAGAAAAAAAATATATGAAAACTATGGAAAATAGAAAAAAAACTAAAATGGAAAAGTTAAAATTCTTAAGATTACAACACAATGACAACAGCGTCTTGGAAGCAGACAGTCAGCCGACCAACCAGCTTATGTGAAAATTATGCATACAAACACATAGTAAATGCATTTACACACACATGTCTATTAGAGAGTTGCATGAAACTTAATAATGATGATCATGAAACTTTCATCATTACTTTTTATTCATTCGTTTCTATTCAATGCAGATGAATAACTATGAACAGAGAACAATCAACACTCGATAGTTAAGAGACGAGTGTAATGAAGTTTGTGTGTTCACTTATACAAGAGCGTACGAACATTTACAAATGTGAAACCGAACATGTCTTGAATTTACAGTTTAATCATTAATGATTCATTTAGATAAAATATTTATTCTATAGTATCTCTCGCTATTATGAAATGTTTTTATAATAGTTAATGTACATATAATTATTGCAATGTTATTGAATGTTATGAAATGCAAATAACAATCTGAAATACATATTGAATTTGATTTACTACTAGTGCTCGTAATATGAATAGTATATACGTACGTACATGCGTGTAAAAGCTAAAACTTGAAATTACATATGCAAGTAGTTACACATGGGCATCGCATGCAAAAGATTACATGTATTCACCAAATTGGCAACATTGCTATTGCATATTAATAAGAAAATGTGAGATGAGAGCGAGAACTTCGAAATAAACATCGTTTCAATGAACAAACTCTTTGTGTTAACGAAGTGAAACAAAATGTTCTCACTCATGGTATGTATGAACAAAGAAACAGTTTGTTTGGTGTTCTGATTTTTATTCGAATATGAATATGTTCATTGATGACCACGTTCATGCAACTCTATAATGTCTATATATGCATATATAAACTAGCAAAACTTAAATAAAATACATTAAAAACAGCACTTACATCAACAAGTTTGTTAGCCAATCTATTAACCAGAGCATCCAAAAGTATGCAACAAAACTATATTTATTTTCTGTGGCAGCGAAGTGCAAGCATACGATGCCGTAGTTATTTGTACGTTTTACTACTTAAAATATTTTTCTTTATTTTGCATTTAACACCATATTTTATGTTGAATAGCAAACATTGATTTTGAAATTAAGAGAAAATGTCAATAAGTTTTGTATTAAACAACATATTGTAAGCAAAATACAATTCACAATTCTAACACCGTTTCTGTGATTAAATACGTATTACCAAAGCCGGAATCAGTGAACGTTTAAATGATGGTTTAGTTAAACCAAGCTGATTTTTAAATGCAGTTTAAGCTCATCAGCAGTAAATCACCCCCGCCATATATTAAACATAGTTTACGCAATAAAAATGCGGCAGTTCTGTAATAACTATGTAGCTTCCTTCCAAATGCCCTGTGTCCCATAATAACATCATCGTATGATCATATTTTTTTCTTTGTGATTGATTGCGATTCGAAAATGAGTAGCAATTGATCAGAAAAATGGGTCATAAGAATATCTTTCAGAAGAATCACATCTAAGCTACAATATTTTAACAAAAGAAAAAAGAATAGAAGACTGTGTATGTGTGTGTGTGTGTCCATATGCATATGTATGTATGTTCGCCAGTCTTATTTTGGCTAAATATCTTGTGAAAATTCCCCCATTTTTTACTTTTTTCTTTTTAAATAAATGTTACTCTTCCGTTCTGATCAAAATCGAAAGATACATATATGAGAACATATCGAGCCTTTTGCTGCAATAGAATCATAACTCAAAAAAAGTAGTTTTACAGAAAACTACTTTACATATTTTAAAAGAAAATTTTATTTTTCTCTCAAAATATTTAGATAAAATTTTTAAACATTGTAAAGAACGACATAACAATTAATGAAATTTTTGAGTTATGACTTTATTGCAGTAAGTGCCCGATATGCATTTTCTTCTGGCTATTGTTATAATTTGAAATCTGTATCTGTCTAACAATCCGTCTTGTAATCGTTTACCCGTTTCCAAATCATTTGTTTTACACAACATATGTATGTAGTTTCGGTTACCCTGATAATGAATATGCATTTCGTTATATCTCGTACGTTTACATCGTACCTACAAAAAGTTGACAACCAAAAACCAAATCTAAGAAAACGAACTTTTTACAAATGCTATTCATACACTATTTAAAAAAAAAAAAAAAATAGTGAGTGCAAGAAGAATTTCATTCTTTCCTCAAACGCCACGGAAAAAACTTGCTGGCAGTTTAACGAACTCCACAAAATGGTGAACAAAAGAACTGCAACAGCAACAATAATAGATACGAGAAGTACAACAATAAAAAGAAAGCAAAAACAACAAAAACTAACAACAACCTATTTACAATAATAATAAATATTAAAGAAAAACCGCATCAACGACGGATGGACGGACAGATAGACAAACTTTTTCAGCCTTGTTGGAGACTTGTGTAAAATCACACACACATACCGACACACTCACCACACATAAGGAAGGAGTACGTATACGTATGTACGGGTTACAAATAATATTTTGTTGTATTGTTTTGATTTTATATTATTAAATAGTAGAAATAGCAACAACAACAAAAAAGTGAAAAAAAAAATCTAAAAAACATTAAAAAAAATATGTATAAGAAAATTGGCACATATTTTCATATAAATCGACCTTAATTCACATTGAATTCTAAAGTGCATGATGATGAGGATAATGACGATGAGTTGAGCAGGATGACGATCACCAGCAGCAGTAGCAATGCAATAAATAAAGAAATTTATTGCTGAAGATTTTTTTGGTTTTATGCTTTTTATTTTCTTTTTCTACAATAAAATATACTCCTCTCATATGTTCTGTTTCTGGTTTGAAAGGAATTTCAATTTAATTTATGTACGAATATGTCTTTTGACAATGAAGATGCTGATGATGATGTTAAAACGGGTTATGACAACGACCCATGGTGCTGTTGACCCTAATTTAATTTTAATATTTTTCTATACGAAGATAAGATTTACATGTTCTTTAAATTATTATTACAACTAATTGTGAAAACTCCTTTTAAGATTCCTTTGAAAGAAGTTAACAAGTTTTTAAGTATAAAGAAACAAAAGCAATAGGAATGAGGAGTGTGTGGCTTGACAAGTTGGCTTTTTTTATTTATTTATTAATGTGAAATATACAGAATGTAGAAGATTCGAATCTCCCAATTTATTGCCATTGCATTTCTCGTTCAACATTAATTAAAATTCTTTTTATATGTGTTTAATTTAATAAAAAAAAAAATACTCGTGCTTATTACGAGTGTCGTTGTCATGGCGAAATCTGTAAAATATGGCAACGTTCGCTATATGTTTTACATTGGAGTCGTTAAAGTTCGACTATGGCTACGAGTACGACATCCGTAATGAGGGCTATTAGTTCTTTCTTAATTTTCAATTAAACCTAATCTTCGCTAAAAATTACACAAAAAATTGCAAAAAAATTTTCAATTTATTATTCTTAATTATTTTTAATATAGAGAAGCTTATTTAACAGCAAAAAATAAAGCTCTGTATTTATTCACAGCTAAAGACATAAGGAATCAAGTTTCGAATTTTCGAAATTAATTTCAAAATTTAGTTTGAATTTTCGAAATTAAGTTGAAAATTTTTGGACAAAACTTTCGAAATCTTGATTGAATTTGTGAGAACAATATTTTTTTTGCAAAAAATTAATTGCTTGTGCTTCAGATCTTAAAAAAGTCGAAGAGGTTTGATATTTTTTGAGTGTTAAGCTTTTCCAAAATTTAGTTCGAATTTCTGAAATTATATTCGAATTTCCGAACTCAGGTTTGAATTTCAATATTACTTTCGAATTTCCGAAATTAAGTTCAAAATTTAATATACTATGAGGGTGGTGTTGGCTGAAGTGATTAGCGCCACAGGTAACCAGATATGAAGAAAACAAAAAAAATTGGACTTGGATCATATTTTATTTGTCATAACGAGACACCGTGAAAAAGAGACAACATTAGTGTGTTTGTTATAAAGATAAACAAAACGAAAAGCAAAAAAAAAAGTTCAGTTTTTAGTGGAAAATGCTACATGAAAGCACGCTTAAATTTAATAAAATGTAATAATATTAAGTATTTACGGCATATAATTCGAAAATAAAGTGATAAAACAATTTAATGTGTTCTTATATACTCAGTATATTAAATTTATATACATACGTACATATATGCTGGAAATTTGCCAAATGGTGGTGGTTTTTAACTTACATACACACATGCATACATACATACTTGATAAATTCTGATATTTTGCAGATATTATAGTGATAAAATACAAACGATCAGTGAAAACCAACTTAAATTAATTAATTAATAATATTTTTAATGTGAATTAGAGAAATATATGGATATTTAATTAGTTTTGCGATTTATAATTTTAATTTGGATAGAAATAAAGCACAAAGAAAAAACGAAAACTTGAGACTGTATGAGTGTATACAAACTAGTATGCAAAATCTTCCGTCTCGAGTCACTTCTGTGTTAGCGCGTTGACTACTAAGCAAACAACGACTTGGCGCCTGGCTTCAAACTATGGCCAGAGCAAGTCAATCAACATCATTAATTTCTCTAATGTACATTAGTGAGACATTGTATTAATTGTTGTCCGACTATTTAAGTGATGAAGCATAGCACCGATCACTAAAACCTGTTCCGACAGCGATTAATTCTGTTCCAAGCTAATGTACACAACATCGCCCTCCTTCGTCGGTTAGCAGAAACATCGGCGAAGTAAAACAATTAATAAAATGCCTGCCAATACAGCTTAACAAAGTTAATGCGTCTACGTAACACCGGAGGCGCCTCAAAACTGCAATAAAAATTAACATAACGCGTAAAGCAGAGTTCTAAAAGAGTTAAGCTTCTATATTTGCAACATCTATCTTCACTGCACGCATACGTAGGGGTCATCCCCTGAGTGCTCATTCTAATTAAAAAAAAAAAAAAAATATGGAACGCTAGAATTCCTTCTCAATCACACTTCTTTTTCTTTTTGCTCTTGTGAACATTCATCCTTATTCATAAAGGATTGATAAAGGAAAAGTGCACAATTAGTTCGGGAACTTCCATAAAAAATTCGTACATTAGCGTCACAATAACTATAATAATCGTTTAAGAATAAGAAGTTAAGTATTTTCGATGTTCCGTAAATTTGGAAAGTATTATGAGGAACTTTAGCAACGACATGGAATTTAAAAAACAAATAAATTTATATATGTTATATGTAATTCTTTTATAAAAGGAAATTAGTTCTTGCAATGAATATTTGCAAAAAAAAATAGCATTATTTTCGGATGTCCTGAGCACCAAATTTTCTCTTATAAAACCGGAAGCTCGATTTTGATTTTACAACCATGGTTTCTTTGGGAAAAGTTCTTAGAATTTCCCGTATATTACGATTTTGCTATACGCTTAGTAGGCAAAAAAATTGACCCACCCTAATGTACATATATTCAAAGTGTGTTGATAATAATTTTGGAAATTTTATATATTAGGGTGGGTCAATTTGTTCGGGTGAGAAAAAACGTGACAAGCGTATAGCAAAATCGAAATCTACACAAAATTCTAAGAAAATTACCCAAAGAAAGTATGGATCTAAAATGAAAACCTAGCTCCCGCCGAGAGACATGAAAATTTCAGTTTAAGGCATTTTAAAAAAATGCATAGATTTGATGGAAAACAAAATTTTATCACTAAATCCAAACATAATATACTATTAATTTGGGATTGTTTTAAAGAAAATTTTATGAGGTTTAAGAATCTGCTTTCATTTTGTTAATATTTTGATTACTATCCCGTGTTTTATTAAAGGTTTGATTATGAAAAATAAAAAACTAGCAACTTCTGCTATATCTCTACAAAACACATATATAGTTGCTCTTTTTGGACCCATTACCCCATTTTGTCTTAAAACTTATTTGGGAAATATGCCTCCACCTTTGGACGCTAAAGATGAAAAAAATCTTTCTACTGACGTTCTATATCTCTTTCGAATAGCCAAAGCTGTATCGGAAGGTTCGTGTCCAGAAGATATAGCCAGCATGAAACCGGGACAAATTGTTCATTCTCGCTGGTTAACAAAAGCCAGCAGACTCTTGCGCCATGTTGCAACTAGTTTGCCTTCAACAAATTTAAAAATATTGGCTAACTTTATTATGAAAGTTTATGTACCGATGTATTTTAATGTAAAATTTTATAATTCAGTAGTACATGGCAGTGCGCTTTTATATAAATTTATTAAGTCAACGCAATTTTTACCGCAAAATCTTCGAGAAATTGTAAACAAAACGATACAAAACAATGCATTTTTCGCCCATCCGGAAAATATATTGTTAACGATGCTTTTCGACGAAAGGAAACCTGTTCGTGAAAGAGCCATTAACAAAATTTTGTATTACCGTGAACAATTGTATGACTCAACTAAACTCAGGGCTTATAAAAAGCATTCCATTAATTTTAATTGCACAGACTATATGGATTTAGTCGACTTAGATGATGACAACATATTATCTGAGCCTCCATTTACTGCAAGCATCCCACACGAGCACCTGTTACAGTATATTAAATCTGATGATGTACCACTGTCAGATCCAGGAATTCCGTCGCACATCCAGGGAACCGAGCGATGTGTGCAGTTGCTAACGCATGTCTCACGACGAGTAATTGCAAAAAATCGTGACGATGTTATGGCAGTGACTTTAGAAAGTCGAACCCAAATACCCCGAATGGACTGTAAAAAAGACTTAAAAAACTGAAATTTTTCAATGCTTTCACAAATAAGACCAGCTATACATATTAAGAAAATTTTAAAAAAGTTGTGTTTTTTAGAAATGATAATAATAAAAAAAAAATTGTTTTATTATAATAATGAAATTTTATTATGAGATCTAAAAAAAAAAAAAAAAAAAATATTTAATTCTCAAGTGAATTTTCTTCATGTCTCTCGGCGGGAGCTAGGTTTTGATTTTAGACCCCTAGTTTCTTAGGGTAATTTTCTTAGAATTTTACGTAGATTACATTTTTGCTATACGCCTTTTGAAGAAAAAATTTGACCCACCCTATTATATATATTTATAAATTAACGAAGACAACTTATTAAACAGCTGATTGGAAGTTGGGTTGAGTTGTAATCCATAATAAGAATTTGGCAACTACAACTCAACTATCAATTCAGTTGTGAATCATAATAGGGGCATAAATTCCAATTATTTTTTTAGTCGAGTGGACTAAATAGCACCAATAGTAGAAAAAAAAATAAATAGAGGAGAGATAGTTATTGGAACAACATTAAAAGCTGTGGAAAAATATGAACGAACACCAAAATAGCAGCAAACCGAAGAGAAATGCAAACAAAAATATATTCAAGATTTGCTTTAGATTCGTAAGTATTCCTGGCGAAAATTCGCCAAGAAGGCGCAGTGCCTCCAATTAGTAAAGAATAAAATGATAAAATGGAATAAATATTTCAAAAATTTATTTTCAGGAAAAAAAATTAATAATAGAATAAAATTTTATTTTCACGACTTCAGAAGGGACGAAATATTTTTGCAACGATATCCACACCAAGAAAGGCGAAATTGCGGTATGGGATATCAAATTGGTATTTGAAACGCAACAAAAGTTTATAGAAGATTCGGTGCTGTAATCCCAAAACGTATGTATATGGATCCATACTATGGATCTACCAACACGATAATACTCTTCTAATTCGCACTGCCAGAGCTGGATTCGTTAGAAAGATGTAGACCTTTTAAATTTTTCTTCATATTTGCACGATCTTAATGTAATGGAAAATATCCTATAACCACTTTATTCATAAACGATTGCTAAGTTTTAAGAACACAACAAACTTTGAGATTCGTTTATGAATAAGCAGCTAAATGTTTTATGTTTTCAGAAAAGGAATAAGATATAAAAAAAACAAAAAAAAAAACCAGAACAAATTATATTTAACATATTTTTGGCAAAGAAAATGCTTCCCAAAACAATCATATAAATAATTTTCTTACCGTGGCAAAAAAGTAATTTCATCTGTATTCATAAATAAATTCCACAACAACAATAACACAAGGAAATGCAATTAAAATAAACACAATGTATGAAGGCGACGATATACTTTAACACCACCCGACCGCAAAATCCAAATGACTGAATGACAGAAGACTGGACTGAATGCTACTCTACACACACGATTTTCAATCGTAGGAGGAGAGATGAAAAGAAAGTGGGAGGAAGTTGAGTATAATAAGCAAAGTGTGTATGTGTGGAATATAACAACAACAAACAATAAGTGTTAAAATGTTAAATGAAAAACACACATAAGAACAAGACACACTTAATATGATAAATACAATAAATGTATATCAAGGAAATAAAGAATTTGATGTAAAAATTTAATGGGTTTAAATGATTCTTTGTGATTCGTTCAGTCACTATTTCTTTAAGCAAGTGTTTTAAATTTGTGTGTGTTTTTAGCAATGAAATTATTTCAACAATGAAGCATACATAATAGTTGTTGCACTTAGTTGCACATACTGTATGTATGTATATACGGATGGATGTGTTAACGGGTAACAAATGTTCACAAATGAAAAAAAGGCAACTTTAGATCATTTAATTACGAAGGCAAACAACACTTATGCACGCAGACTTAACGATGTTACTCTGCAGCAATCACTAATGTTACCAGCCAACAACCTTTTCGACACTCTAATACTCTATTTACACTCTACTCCATACATTTACGCACGAACACCCTTCAATCTCCTTCCTAACGCACAGCACCCTCCCTCTTCTAAAAAAATGTTTGAAACTTTTTTCGCTTTTTTTTTCTTTCTTAGCAAATTTTTACTATCAGGAATTTAGTTTTCTTTAAAATTCTTTTCTATATTTCCAAAAATACCGATAATGAAATCCGTACATACGACTTGCAACTTGAAACTTTTGAAAACAACTAAAAGTTTGCCACCAGAAATTGTCAGTCGAAGCACGTAAACGTAGTAAAAGCGGCAGCAAAAGCAACACTCACTCGCACACGAGTAGATAAATGCATCAGTAAATGCATGGAAGGCAAATGGCAAAAAAAAAAATACAATCAAAAGAAAATCATATGAAAATATAGAGAATAATAAGCCAGAGATGGAAAACTTGTTACGATCGAACTTTTTTCATATTATTTGATGTTTAAATATATCTCGTGTCTCGTCAAATAATATCACTGCTATGAACAATAAATAAATTTAAATTTTTTTACACAATTTGCCCTTGAATATATTGCATCATTAATTAAAATTCCAAATTCAAATTAAACAAGCCGTGTTGTGGTATATTCTTCACTTCCTGCCTGCACTAAAAAAAATTAACTTCCGGGACCACGATGTCTTACGAATTTTTTTTTTAACAATTCGGTTTTGCTTTAAATGTAATTTGTACGAAAGAAAAATTCTTTCGAAATCGTGGGCCAGACAGTAAATAAACTTTGAAAATTTTACTTCATTTAAGTTTAAAATGGTTGACGTCTTTTTTTTTAAAGATATTTTGTAACACATTCCTTGATGTTTGAAAATACAAAGTTTGTCTGTCCTAAGAAACTTTTCACTTTTATAAGAAAATATTTATTAAAAACTAGTTCGGTTTTTACCCAAGAATTAGTAAAAATTTAGTCATTAGGAGCACTCTGTCGTGAAACAATATTTTCATTAATTGCAGAGCGGTTAATTTTCTGGCTATGTGGTTTTTGAACTTGCTAAGCGGTTCCGTGTTTTCCCCGTAGATGATGCTTCCTGAACCGTTCAGTGGTACAACGAAGCTTTTGATGTCAGGAGAGGCCTGGAACGTCGTGGGCTACTTTACTGCGGGAAAAATGTTTTGTCTGAAAAGGGGGTGCGGGGCTGGGTTTGGAATTCGAACCAAGAAACTTCGGTTTTTTTTTTGCTAGGCACTCTAACCAACTCACTACTAAGTACTAATTTTTTAATTTCTCATATTTAACAAAGTAAAAAAAATGTGTTACTCTGTGGGGATCCAAAAATAACTATTAAGCAAAGTTCTTAATGATACTGGAAAATAAATTTTCACATTCCATCTCTGTAATAAACCGTTTTTCCCAAAACAAAAAGAGAACCAAAAAAAAAAAGAGAAAGAACCTTATCACGATGATGATGATGATAAGAGAAATAACAACTATATTTTCCATATGCCACAATCAACTCAACTACTCGTAGTACAATCGTTACATACATACATAATATATGAATGATTTGAATAATAAATAAATAAAGAAAAAAATCCCCCTTCAACCTACCTACTTCCGGTTCCATACTCTGGTAACCTGAACAAACTGACTTAAAAGAGCCAGATAGAGAGAGAACAAAATTTATTATAACCGCACTAGACATAATGACGCTTTTAAAGTAGTAAAACGTCGTCCAAATAGCAAGTTGACTCTAAAAATAGATGACGACATGATGATTACTGGCATCCAAAACAAACGAACAAACAAAAGGCGGATATTGAAAAAATATCAAAAGAAACGTGGATTGTTTTATTCAAATGAAAGGGTAAATGACATTTAAAAAAAAAAATATATCTGGAAAAAGTAGAAGAAAGAATAAAATGAAAGGATTTATTTTTTTATAGTCAAGAGATTTTTTTTCAGACTAAAAACTTTAAATTAGCAGAAAACATAAATAAAATAAATCACCATTTGTGTTACATATTGTGGGAAGGTAGATTTATAAATCCATATTCTTTTAGCCTTTCTAGTATTTTAATGTCTCAATTGAGACTTTAAAATTTAGAGTTTATTAAGGCCGACGCTGCACATTACAAAACACACGACAAATATTTATTAACTAAGTGAAACATTTCACGATATCAGATAAATTTACGGTCGACATGAATATAAAAGCTAAATAATTAAGAATATGTAAAAAAAATCGCCAAGGCTGTGAAGAAATTAACAACGGAAAAATAATCACCAGAAAGGAAAATCTCTCGAAAAATAAAAGTTACATATAAACGAGTCTTAACAAGGGGGAACATATTAGAAAAATCCCCAGAACAGATTACATACATCAATAAAAATATTCATCAAAACAGATATACAATAGTCGTCAAAAATGGAAAATCACTAAAACCGGGCGAAAATTGCCAAAACGAAAGAAACATTGGACACTTCTTAGGAAAAAAGTAATAAAAAATCGCCAAAACCAAAATAAATAACAAAAATGGAAATTAAATCGCCTAATCTATAAAATATCTTTTAAAGTAACACATTATTATCAGAATGGAAAATATCGCCGAAAAAGAAATATATTGCCAAAACGTGATACAAAAAATAAAAACACAAAAAAGGATAATAACTGCAAGATAGAGAAAAAACAGCGAAAATGCGTTAAAGCGGAAAAACTTTTCGATATCCAAAAAGGCTACTTAACGTGAAATAGTTGCCAAAACGAGGAAAAAATTCAAAGAATCACTAAAAAATAAAAAATAAAAAAAAAAAAAAAATTACCAGAAAGCCAAAATGACATAGAAAAATACTGAAAAAATACAACCTCAACTAAAAATCTCACACATGGAAGTGGTATTTTTTAATGTAATGTTTTATTGATTTTTGACCACAAATTAAATGATTCAATTACGGAATTAATTGAAACTAGTTATTAGTTTTGATTAACTGCATTAATTTAAAATTTTTTAGGAACGGTTTCTTGTGTTGATTTGTAAAACAAGTCTTTTAATAAATAAAAAAGAAGAAATTTGCTCGTGAGAAGCCAACTAACAAAAATTCCAAAACGTATCAATAAATTGTGGAGTTATACTTAAACCTGCAAATATTCAAATGAATTGATTGGCCGTTTAAAAAATAATGCATGCCTGTATTTCCCAAATCAGTGTCAATACGACAACGTCTCTGATAATTTTTTTGTACCTTCTTTGTGTGTTAACATCTCAGACAGCTAGACGCCAATACTTATTACAAGCTAATGTTTTAGGATGTCATACCTACTAACACAAAATTTAAAAATAAACAAACAACAAAAAAGAAAATAATGCAACATGCTGCATGCAGCAGTAACAAAAAAAAATATCTAAAAGATGGTAGGCACTAAGAATGCTGGCCACACAGCAAAGCAAACAATTGTCATACAAATCCACACACACACACATGCACACATGCACATAGGAAAAAAGGAAATCACATTTTCAATATAAAGGAAATCAAGTATGCTGAAATCTAAAGCCAAAGAGCATCGGATATAGTATGTCACACACTAAAGTATACTTTACATATCGATGGCTTAATATAAAAAAGGCGTAACTTGATTTTCTTTTAAATAACAAAATTTGGCTTATTCTGGCAAATGCTTTTAAAGTAAATTATTAAATTAATTAAGCATAAGAACTGTTGTCGCTTTTCATTAAAAGTTGCACCAAAACTTAAAATTGTACGTATTTTATTAGGTTGTTTCCTTCTTCTGTAAAGTAACAAAAAATCAAGTTACGCCATTTTTTTATATTAAGCCATCGGTATACACTTTTGTATTCACACATATGTTATATGTATGCCTTTGTGTACATAAGTATGTATGTTTGTATATGCATATATACATATACATATGTATGTACGAGTATATATACATATATATTGTATAAATCTCTGATAAATTGAATATTTTATAGTGAACGATATAGGATTTGTTTTTAAATGGAATCATGTACATCCAGGCGTAAGGCCAGCCAGGCAGGCAGATAGGCAGATAGGCAGACAATTATCCAGCCATACAGTTTGATATCAATGAACATGACCTACCATAATGTAAGAATTCTTGTATATATTTTCTTTTGTTAGGCATGTGTGACAATCACACACTCATACACAAAAACCCTGTCTGTCTCTCTAAAAGTGAATTAAATTATGCATGGACGTTGTTTGTTGGCATTTTTATCAGGATTAAATTGAATTCGTACATTTAAAATATTTGTGTGAAGAGAACGTATTTAGTAAATAAGTATGTACATGTTAAAGAGCACAGTTCTTTGGACTATGTAGGAATGTAAATAATATGTTTGATTTCGAGGACCAGGACAAAAATGTATTTAAACAATTTTAGATCTAAAAATTACACAACTCTAATAATAATTTTTGTGATGACAAGGGAATGAGGGGATGAAAGTTAAGTCTTTAAAACACGAATAATGAAAATTATGTTTGTCGCTAAAGCAATTTTAAAATTCAAAATGTACTAAATTCATTTGCAGGAAATAATAATAAAATAAACCATGCATACATGCAGGAGCATCATTAAAAAAAAAAAAAAAAAAAAAAAAAAAAAAAAAAACTCACTGTAAAATCGAAACATAAAATAAGCAGGTTCTGAAGACTGTAAAACAAAAATAATCGGAACACAATTATTAAATTGAAATCATTGCGATCGGAATGTGTGACTTGTCCGATAACCTTTCCTTTTTTTTAAAGTGTAAGTAAATATCTTTCGGAATATTTTTATCATTTCTTCCGTATATAACCGTCGTTCCTCCAAATAGTTGCATGTTGCTAAATTATATAAAAAAAAAATAATTTGTTTTTTAGTCTCAGCTGGAAGTTGAAATAATTCTATGAGTTTTATTTATTGTTTCTTAAGCTTCACCTGTCAAGTTTCAACATGCTTTTTGCACTAATATACTCATACTTTTTTTTCTCGCGAATTTGTTTTGGATTTCTCTTTTAAGATGAATATTTACAGTCAAGAAATCAGCAGAGTACAATTGTTTTGAACAATTTGTCGTTTTTATTTTTACAAATATTCTGCCGCCAGAGTTTTCAATTTAGTTTTTTGCTCAAGTGCTTTTAAGTTGCGTCAACGTCAGAGCTGTCAATATAAATGAATTTAAACCAGAGAAAAATAACAAAACTTGACAAAATAACTGTAGGAAAAAGTTTTTAATAAAATTTTTAAGCAATCTTTTGTGCCAAAAAAATTCAGCAAAAAAAGTTATGAGCCATTTAATAAAAAACGCCGCTTTCATTTTCCATGCAAAATTTTTACTTCCCGCGCTTTTCACTTTCTTATTTTAAATTGGAGCTGGTCGAATTTACACAGAATAGAAATTGTTTACATTATTTCAATGAATAGAGTTCAAAAGACCTTTTTTTGGGCAAAAATACGCTGATTCAACGTAAATATTTACTGAAAGCATTCGTCCTTAACCTGCATGCACACCTAAATCCATACGTACGCACATCATCGTTAAAATAATCTGCAATAACTTCTAAAAAACGAGATCTAAGGAAAACTCGATTTTCGAAAAATCTTATTTTTATCACAAGACGATTGTAATGAATTACAAAAACAATAAATAAATAAGTGCGGACTACAACGTAATAAGGATAGTGGACAACACTCCGCTTAATATATATATTGAAAGTTAAATAAACGATTCTGGGGATCTTTTTCGCAAAACTTTCAAGAAACTTTTTCGTATATTTCCGTAAACAATATTTTTACGGTCGTTATCAACCATTCAAACGGAAATTGTTAAACTGTTTAATGGCGTCGACGACACTTGGTTTGTCCCCCTCTGCCCCTCCCCTCTTTACAAAATGATGACAACAACATAACAAAAAAAAAAATTTAATAGAGGCTTGAGGCCAGTAACAGCACATCACAGAAGCACGAGAGAGTGCAACAAAACAAAAAAAAAAATGAACGAAAATGTTAAACATTAATTTTTAACTTCCTTCCTTATTTATTTTTAGGTTCTCTTCTGTTTTTTACTCATCTTTTTTTACGTTTCTTTTACACTTTATTGTAATTCTAATATGTCACTTTTAAACAATAAAATGTAAGCTGGTATTTGGGCATTTTGCCATCAACTACTCGTACGTAGAGTAATTGTGCAAAAATAAAATAAAAAATAAACGAAGACAAAAAAAGAATGCACACACACACAAACACACAGCAGCCAGCTGGAAAAATTAATATGCAAAAACCAATAATATGCCAGTAACTGACCGGGTCAAATATATTCAATTACATTTATGCCCACCGCCACACTGCATTCTACATCCAAAGTTGTTCACATATGCAAACACACACATATGCAAATGGTTACACTATATTTCACTACGGGTATTAAGTACAAGATTAAAATGGTAAAAAGAAGGATTTAGACAAAATCTGTATTCTATATGTAATATGATTAAGGCGGTGTGAATGAGGTGGGGGTGGTCATACCCCAGATGACTTTACAGCTTGAATTTTTAATGATATCCTTTTGATGGCATTTCCATCGTTACAGTAGATGATGGTAGGGGTGCATAGGACGAGGTAAAACATTAGTTTTAGAGCGATGATAGAGTCAACGACAGATAAGCAGTTGCAAATGTTACATACGATGGTGATACCATTATTTTTTGTTGACAATAAATTTATCTTTTATTGTGGTTTATTCTTAGATTTCTGAAGATGTCTTATGCAGAAAGAGAACATAGATTACACAAATTATTAGAAGGCTGTTTAAGTAACAGTTCCTGTGACTCCGACAATGAAAAAGAGAAATTGAAAACGATTCTCAAAGAAGTGAAGAGAGCAAGCGGAACTTTTGCGTAATTTGGTGACCAAGGTGAATACTAGATGATATAAAATGGTAATTTGAATGCCCTGGACTAGGCGTCCGCCTTCGTTCAGAGATCATCATTATTAGTGATTTTTCCATAATTTAATTTTTTTTTTTTGATTCGGAGAGTCAACTTTTGAGCGTAGCTTTACCATTTATGGACCGATTTAGAAAGTTTACGGTTGCTCTTTGATCTCATCAAAATGTAAGTGGAAGCCTGAAATATTGATTCATAAATAAATCCGCCATTTATGAACCGATTTTAAAATTAAAAATAAAAACACTACAGTTTTATTGGAGCAAAACTTCTCAAAAACTTTTACTCACGAACAGACTAGACCAAAATAGAAGATTGAAAAACGGAACCAATCTGGCATTGCATTCACCTGCCAGTCAAACATCAGGTTTTAAATGTCAGAGTTACGAAAAAAAAAACATTTAAAAACACCCAACGAATTGTTTCCTTTCTCCTTTCTTTAATTCGGCTGAAAAATTATGTTAGCAAGACTTATTAAAATGAATTTGTTTGCAAATTTTTAATCCTTCATGCAAATCGATGACCCCATTCGTACCAGTATACAGAAGAAATAAAAAAATCTTCTACAATTACGCGTAATCATACGTAATTCACGTCAATTTCGACAACTTTGTGTCTCTCTAACCAAAAAGTGTCAAAGCACAATTTAAAACATAAATAAGAACTTTACAAAACTATTTTCTTTTAGTTCTTTAAACTACAAATAAATTTTTAAATAATTTCGTTTACATTCTTAAAAAATAAATGCGAAAAATCTACGTACAATTGAAAATGTATGCAAGTGTTGGCTGACAAGACACAATATCATTATCATGTTAATTATCATTATGTGGCAAAACTGAATCATCGTGTAAATAAGAGATTACAAAAATAAATTCTAAATGTGATAATTAGTTCTTCAATGACTGAGACAGACAAAACACAATTCTCATTAAAGTGTCCTTCATGACAAAGTAAAACAACATGTTGCGGTTGCAACGCTGCAACAAACAATTAAAAGTCATAAAATGTTATCGTTCTAAGTACATTAAAGCAAGAAAAAAAGCATGAATTCACCAGATTTTAAATAAATATTTAAAATTGAGGTGCATTAAATTTGTGTAAGTGTTTGCCAACACACATCCAACAGCATCAACAGCGAATATTAAATGCCACACAATTTGTTTTTCTTCCATCCACATACTGAAGCCTGACAAGAAACACTCCACAAAATATCGAAGAAATTAAAAATATAAATTTAGAAAACTTTTTGGGGTGCAAGTGAGAAGGTTTTTTTTCAAGTGAACTATTTAAATAAACTTATATACGAACGTACGTACACGTACACGCAAATGCTAAAACAGGTAGATAAACTTGTTTTTAAATGCACGTCAGGGATGGAAAAGTTAGTGTAATTATGTTAAAATTTCGTTACTAGTCGAACTTAAAAAGTGAAGAAATTGTTTAGTTAGTCGGCCGCTAGATTTTTTTTTTTTCAAAAATAAAAAAGAAATCCCTTTTATATAAAATAAATTTTTTTGTAAATCGGGTATATAAATGTAACAAATCTGAGGAAATGTAAATAAAATAAAACTTATAACGAAGGCTGCCTTCCTAAACGTCTTGATGCAACGTCAAAGCAGTGTTTAAAATTTAAACTTTATATTAAGCAATTTTATTTTATAGCTCTGCAAAACAAATCATTGTAAACTTTGCAACCCTGTTGACGCTTAGAAACACTTCTTTGCTTTGCATAATTAAAATTACGATGGCACCGAGAAAAATTATTTTTAAAACTTTTTTGGATTTATACAATGGAAAACAGTCAAGGAGCAACATAATTAATAGTTTTTTTTTATATTTTTATATTATTATTATTACGAATAAACGTAATTATTATTTGAACTTATATTGATGTATATATGAAATCAGTACTGATACGTTCTGCTAAAAACTGATTGGATATAAATAATAATATTTTCCAACATAAAAAAACTCTTAGTAATTTTGAATTTTCATTAATTCAATAAAACTGAACTTGAGCCTGATAATATTACTTTTCATATATACAGTTTTTTTTATTTTAAAACGAAATCATCTTGCACCTATCTTTTTCCACCATTGTTGTTTATAAAAAGCATACACAGACAGACGAGTTTACGAATGTCATACTTTGTCAGAGTTTACACAGTTGCGTTTGGGAATTGCTGCACTGCAAAGCAACATGCGTTTGGGAAGAAAGTCGAATATCTCACTTTCTACTTTTTAAAAATAAAAGTTTAGCACGCCAAACAAAAGAGGACGCAAAAAAAAAAAATTAAGAAAATACGTTTATTTTTTTTTCGTAACCCGATGCTGATTCCCATCCCTGATGAAACATGAAGTTTTCATTAATTTACTGTTTTTGTTTTACATATGTATAATTTGTACGAAAGAAAAATTCGTTCGATATCGTGAGCCAGGCAGTTTGTTTTTTTTTTCTTCAAGTTTTTGTTTGTATGTTTAGCGATCATGTCTTATATTTGTCATGCAGTATATGCTCGTATGCATTTAATTATATGTCACATGTTACACGTATTTCGTTTTATAGAATCTATATTCCTCGAAATTGGCCCATATTTTTTAGTTTTTTCGTTTTTTTTTTTAAATTTTGTATGTGTACGCATTTATATGCATTTGTGCAATCGTAATGGAATGTATATCTGTATGAGCATTTAAGTTTATAAATATCTTTGCTTAAGTGGGTAAATTTTATATAGATAACAAGGGTGTTCCGAAAAACGAGAATATGCATAATCTCTTCACTTAAACTTGTCAAGGTAGAAAAAGTGGAGAATTAAAATTTTACCAACAGTATATAAGTTTTGTGCGCTGAAAGGCGACCGATCAAATTGAATACGTTTCTGATACAAATTTAAGTGGCAAATTTTTACCACACCGACCTTAATATTTCCTACAGTAAAAATGCCAAGGCTATTTATGGGCTTGCAACTTCGACAATATTCATATGATGTATATACATATTTTCTGGATCCTTATACATATATGTATGTATATATACATATGTATATAGGAAATTTTAATGAGACATAAGCGTCTGTCTGTACGAGAAATCGGGTTTCGGAAACCACCAGAAGAGTTGGAGAATTGGGTCTCGTACTGATGAGTAAGGATTTATCTTAAAATGATTCGTATTAAAAATCACCCAAAACAAAATATTGGTTCCGATTTTTGATCATACATACATACATATATACACATATGAATTTATACATATATGTATGTAACCTATACGGAAAAAAATTTCTTAATATGTATATGACGGTGATCCAGTATTGAATCTTGAATCCTCGGGATTAGATTAGGGATTAGGCTTTTTAATTTGTCCTGTATATGTATTTAATAATATTATCTTGTTTTTGTCCTTCAAACACTATTTTTGTACAGCGATGGAAGTAGCCAGGAATGGAAAATGGAAATTCACTTTGGAGTTTGAATTGAAAATGGGGAGAAACATATCAAATATATAGTATAATTGTATTAAAGCTAATTTTTTTACCACTACAAACACCGGCCGTCGAAAACTTGCAACTCATTAAGTTCAATGTGTTATTCTGAGGATACAGCTGACGATAAAGCTTTAAATTTAAAATGGAGGTCAACCGAAAAACCTGGGGACTACAATTCGCCGCTCATTGTTGTATGCGTCCCCACACAACATGGGTATCAAACAAAAAAGGTTTTCTATTAATTCTGCTGAAAACAAAACGTAAACATTATATATTCGAAATTTGCGGTTCAATTTTTTTCTATTTATATACATACATATGAATTGGTATATAAGATTCGGTACACTGCACTTTTACTTTTTTTAATCACATTTACTTTAAAACATATTGCGTTCCTCTCTCAATGCAATTTATTGATTAAGAAAGTAAATGGTGTAAATAGTTTTATTCTATTATCAGCTTATGCTGATGCCTCATACATTTTTAGATGTGCTAAAAACGATTGTCAGATAATCATCAAATTAATTTTAATCGAAATTATTGCTAAGTTCAACTGTCTGCACACCCTTAACTTTATAAGTTGTCTATGGAAACGTGTATAATTTGGCAAAAAAATTTATATTTCATTTATTAGTTTTTTTTTTTGTGCTCTTAAGATACGCATAATTTCTACAAATCAGTATGTAGTTTGCAAAGTTGGAATAAGTATTCGACTCTCGCTGTTTTGGAGAGCATACTTGTGTATATCGTATGAGTGAATATTTTAGGTTGCAAGCACAGCCAGCAACTTTACGAACAAAAGTTTCACTGGGAAATTCGTACGAACGACTATAAAATTGATATAAATTGGATTTTGAACTCAGAAAATAAAAATAAAAAATAAAAACTTTTATTACCTTTCCTAGTTTTCCTGACATTTTTACTTTTAAAATTTATTTTAGATGGAAACTTTTGGGAAAAACACATAAAGGATTATTATCAGTTTTATTGCACTTTTATAATCCTAGACAAAAATATATGTACGAGTACATACGAGTAGTTTGAAAACATAATTATATTAAAACATTTTAAAGAATAAAAAAAAATTAAAAAAGAAACGCTAGACTATTTCGAACCCGGATATATGTTTAAGTACAAATTTCATTACAAACGCCAGCAGTGAGTGTGAACTTAAATTGAATTGCAAATTCGTTTTATTGAATAAAATTTCAATAGTTTACAACAATACAAAAAAATTTTAACAATATGTTAAATGTTGTATTCATTTTAATTCTAATAAATAAACGGCAACAGCAGAGAACAGTGTCCACTTTTTTGTTTATAACAAAAATAATCGTGAAACGAAAAGAAAGAAAGTCAAGAGACACACAACAAGTACTACATAAAACATTTAAACTTTCCACAATAACATATAAAAAAGTAAATGTAAAATAAAGACTCATTAGTGACAATTTACAATTTAATAAATAAATTACATGTCGTTGTGGCTCTTACAAAAACAGATGTGAGGGCAAGTCAACAGGTCTTTGCAAAAATTAATTTGTATGTAATAATAATGCAAAAGTCGACTTACTAAAGACTTGAGTTGCAACGAACATATAGAGCGTTTATAGTACAGAGAAACAAATATCTTAGACAGAGAAAACAGTGCCTAATAAATACCTAATAAAATAGAACAAAATTATTAAGATATCTCTATGGTTTTTTTTCAAGAAGGAAGTCTTATTATTTTAATAAGGAAAACCTTATTGAAAAAATCAAGAAGGAAACTTATGGTTTTTATTAGGTATTCTTATTGATTTTTTCAATAAGGTTTTCTTCTTGATTTTATTAGGTATTCTTATTGATTTTTTTCAAAAAGGTTTTCCTTATTAAATTTGATGTCATCAGAACGTCATGGTACGTCCCGAATGCTTATTTACGAGTACAACCTGAATTTGTATTATCTGGATGGAGGGGTGATGAAAACATTTTTATAAAACTTACGTATTTAGGGAGTTGAACCAAGGAACTTTGGTTTAGTAGATTGGCACTCTAACCACCTCACTACTACACCTTACTATAGTATACATGTTAGCAGCCAGTTTAAGAAGATGATTTATTGTAGCACAAAAAAATTATGAAAAAATTGTTCTTATGTTGATTTATATGTATGAAATAACAAGCAAGCTAATGAAATCAAGAAGATATTCTTATTAAAAAAATTAAGAAGATGATTTACACATGATCATACAGGAACCAAATGAAATCAATAAGAAATCCCTTTTATTTACAATTCATATGAAAACCTAATAGAATCAAGAAGTTTTTCTCTATGGATTGTTTTTTTGGTGCCAAAAATAACGGAAATTGGGTAAAAAAAAATTGTAAATAACAAGTTTTCTTCTTCATTTTATGTGGTTTTCTTATTGAAAAAATTAATAAGATTTACCACATAAAAACAATAAGGAATCTCTTTGAAAAAATCTTCGCTTCTTTCTGCTGGGATACCCCTTAGCCTAAAAGCGTTTCATAGAGAAAATCTTATTGATTCTATTAGGCAGTTTTGGCTCTGTGTAGAATCGTTTTTTTTTTTTTTTTTTTTTTTTTCAGGGGATGATCTCTACGTATGCAGTGCATTGTGCCGGAACTCAGGGAGAGGGTAGAGAAGATAGATGTTGAAAATTTAGAAGGCTTAACTCTTTTACAACTCTGATTTGCGCTTTATGGTTAACATTAACTTTGTTAAACTGTATTAGCAGACATTTTATTAATTGTTTTACTTCGCCGATGTTTCTGCTAACCGACGAAGGAGGGCGATGTTGTGTACATTAGCTTGGATAGCATCAATCGCTGTCGGAACAGTTTTTACGGTACCAGTGCTATGCCTTCATCACTTAAATAGTCCGACAACAATTAATACAATGCCACAATAATGTATATTAGATAAATTAATGATGTTGATTGACTTGCTCTGGACAGGGTTTGAACCCAGGCCCCAAGTCATTGTTTGCTTAGTAGTCAACTCGCTAACCACTATGATGAATGAAATTCCCTCAAAACTCCGCCATTTATAAATGAATTACGACAATTTATGTTGAAATGGTGTACTATCAGATTGGCCAGTTTTTTTTTTCTAGTAAAGTTCAATATGATTAAAAAAGCAAAATTTTCTAAAAATTAGAAGAAATTTACATTTTCCACCAACAGTCTAAAAACTGCATTTTTCACAGAAACCTTATAACAGAAAATACTTTTTAAAAGACAGTTTCTTTCAAAAGAAAGTAGCTTTGAAAAGAAAGTACATTTTAAAAGAAAGTGTATTTTAAAAGAAAGACCTCTTAAATGAAAGATCCTTTGCAAAAAAAAAGGAACTTTTGAAGGAAAGTACCTTGTAAAAAATTACCTTTTAAAAAAAAGTACTTTTGAGAAGAAAATAACTTTTTTTAAAGAAAATACCTTTAAAAGAAAGTCAATTTTAAAGGAAAGTATGTATATTTTATAAAGGAAGTACCTCTAAAATGAAAGTACCTTTGAAATGAAAGTGCATTTTAGAAGAAAGTAACTTTTTAAGGAAAGTACATTGTAAAAAGTACTCGTTCCACGAAATTTGAACTATAGTTGACATTAGCAAACAACGAAATGTAGCATATAAACTAGCTATCGCATAACAAACAAATTAATAAAACATATTAATTGGTCATCGTTTTAAAAATGTGTACATAGTTATCCTTTTATTTTGCCCTAACTAATTTTTTTTCAAATCGCATTTTATGCTTATATCGATAATTTACGAGGGTTACCTATAGAATTATGTATAAGGTTTTCCAATAGGGATGATATGGTTTTGAAGTGACGTTTCGGCCATTTGTAATATTTCATGATCTGTCATTTGTTCTTTATTGTATTCAGAAGTGTTTAAAATATCATCATGTAGAGATATACGGAGAAACAACGTTTACAAATTATTAAGAAAACGATAACGATTTTTTTAAAAAAATCATCTTCTCCGATGAGGCTCACTTTCATCTGAGTGGTGCGGTAAATAAACAAAACTGTCGATTCTGGTGCGAATAAAATCCACAAATTATTCATTAAAAACAATTACATTCACATAAATTGACAGTTTGGTGTGGTTTTTGGTCTGCTGGAATCATCGGTCCGTACTTCTTTCGAAATGAAGCTGGTAACACCGTTACTGTCAATGGAGAGCGGTTTAGATCGATGATAACCAACTTTTTATGGCCGAAATTGGAAAAAGTTGATTTTGACAACATTTGGCTCCAACAAGACGGGGCTACGTGCCACACAGCAAATGCAGCAAGTGAATTATTGCAAGAAAAGTTTGGAGATTCGATTATTTCAAGAAATTGTGACATTAAATGGCTTCCAAGAAGTTGTGATTTAACAACATTAGACTATTTCTTTTGGGGTTATGTGAAGTCATTGGTCTTTCGAAATAAACCAGACGCTCTTCAAGCTTCACAAGTCAATATTGAACGTGCTATTCATGACATACGACTTAATTTAGTGGAAAAATTGCTCGAAAATTGGGTTCATCGAACTCGTTCCTGCAGAAGAAGTCATGGAGGCCATTTGAATGACGTTTTATTTAGAACTTAAATGTATCGATTGTACTTCACATTAAATAAAAAACTTTTAAATTTCCTTAACAAAAAGTGTGTTTTTTTTTTAAAGAAATCATATCACTCTTATTGGAAACCCTTTTATGATAAATACGCGATTCGAAAAAAATAATCAAGTTTAGTTCTTTATATATTAAGGTAACGATATACAAATGTATGCAGTTTGCAAAAAATTACTTCGGATCCGAAACATCACGAGCCATCCAAACAGTATTACGCCTAAACAAATTGACAAATTTTGTAGATCATTTTGAAGTCGTGTCTAAAGATGCACAAAGCTTTATTTTATTAAGATATTTTTACGAAATATGGATACTGCTTAAGAATACCTTTCACACCCCACTAATATTATAGATGTAAAAGTTTGTATGTTTAGATTTTTTTGATATTTGTCCAACTATAAGGCGGAAACCCGCTTTGGATGAAATTTGGTAGACGAATAGCATATGACCCAGATTAAAATGCAGGGTACTTTTTAAGGGGTAAAAAAGGGACAAATTGGTACTTCTTCTTTTTATTTTTTTATATACGCAGCGTACTTTCTGTGGTGTAAAATGACGAAAATCTAGTACTTTTGGTTCTTTTTGCTTTTGGTACTTCTTGTTTATTCGATAAATTTGGTATACAGACTGTCTATTCTTGGTAGCAACTACAAACAAACAATTTTTCAAGACACAGTCGGGATAGCATATCCATAGTATATAATTTTATTCGAAACTCTTTGGCAAACAGTGTCCAATACGACGACCCTTAATAGAAGACAAAGAATTTAAAACAGAAAAAGAAATTTAACATAATGTCGTACATGTTGAAAAACTTATCAAACGTTGAATATTTTAAATTCATTTAATTAGAATTTACAAATATAGAATCTATTAAAAGTAATTTATTTATTTAGTTTACTTTGAAGCAATTTAGCAATTTACTGCACTACTAAAATAATAAAAATAAAATACATACGATAGAGTACATAGTGTCAAGAGTTTAATAAATAAGAAAGAAAGGCACTCACAAGAGTGTTGTAACAATTGTTGTTGTATCTGTTGAGTGCTAAAGTGTATACAAAATTTTGATGGTATTTAGCACATACAAACTAAACGGTATGGTAACTTTCTTTAAATTTTTGAAAGTTTAAATTTATAGCTTTACAATACTTACTAATACATGATGAATAGTTTTTAATTAGAAAAATTCCACTAGCGATGAATATTATTGAAACTTTTTAATGATTAATAATTAAACATTGGAAAACCGTAAAAAACTATTGAACAGTTTTATATTCAGTACGAATGAAACGAACACTCAAATAATAAAATGCAATTTGTAAATAGTTACAAAGTTTGAAAGAAAAAAATTATACTAAATTATATTTTATGAGATTAGAAATGTTTTTTTTTTATATGTTGCACACATGTACTAAATGTTTTTCTATTTTTATTATAAATTTTATTATTGACACACTTTTGCACAAGATAATCATCTCATCATTATCATCTTCATCATCGTCATGATCATCAAACATAAATATTATTGGCAAAATTTAAAAAAAAAAAATAAAACTTTATCTCGACACGCACACAGCAAATTTATAACTAGATTTAAAGATTTATCATGAGGGAATAAATAGTATACAAATATTTTTCTTTTTTCATTTGCTATTTTGTACTAGTTTTTTTTTTACTGTAAACTGTTTTTATTTAATTTTTTTTTTCTACTTTTAATTTAGAAAAATTTATATAAATTTCAAAAAAACAAATATGCAGTTTAAAATACGAGTATCAAGCGACCGGCTGCACACGATTTTGCCTCCACTATAAATTTCTGGCGCGTTTACCGTGGGCTGTTTAAGAACGCACTGATGAATACGAGAAACGCATTTTTTTAAAAGCTTTGCACAAGTAAATAAATAAAAACCTCAACTACAAAAAATACTGAATGCAATCAGAAAAGCTTAATGATCATTATTGATTGTTTTGCGCTCTTATTTATTAGTCACTGTTTCTTAGCCATTTGCTCTTTTTCAATATGTGTTTGTTTCTGTGAAAGCAGTGTGAAGCGGTTTAATAATATCACCGTATATTTGGCAAATAAAAAAAGCTTTCTTTTATTTATAGGGTTTGCAGCAAATTTACCCAACCGTAAAAGCACAAGAGTAGGCAGATTTATTGCAGAAAAGTTTTAATTTAAAATACGAGGATGGATCAGTAAGTCCGACATTTTTTTTAAACACACTTATTTTTAGCCAAAGATGTTTAAATCCTTTATAGAATCCGTTATGAAATTGAATGGCAAAAACATTTTGAATAGAATTCTAACTATGAATGAGCCAGGGATGGAAATCAAAGTGTGTTTACTTGCATTTTTTTTTCTAGATAAAAAATTTTGAAATTTGTCGTTACCGTGGTACCACCATAGAGTAGTTCCAATTACCAAAAAATAAAAATCTGCATCTTTAATATTTGCGATAAGATTTTTTTGTAGGACCGGAACTTAGGGTATGAGCCCAAGCTTTAATTATTTTATAACTCTGCTATTGCTCTTTTTTTTAATTTTTAAAGCAGTCTTGCAAGGCCTCTGGTGTTAAGTAGACGCATTATATTTCTTAAGCTGAATAAGCACTCATTCTAACCTAAAAAGGAGACCGCTGTGGTGTACATTAGCTGGGAACTGTATCAATCGCTGTCGTAACAGTTTTCTAATTACCGACAACAATTAATACAATAATACACATTGAAGCACATCAAAGAAATTTATGACGTTGATTGACTTGCCCTGGCCAGGGAGATCGATACACAGGTCCTAAGTTATAGTTTGCTTTGTATTGAACGCGTTAACCACTTCAGCCAACAAGAACCAACCTCAAAAGATAAGATTACAAAATAATGTATGTAAAACTTAAAGGGAAGCACCTAAGTTTAAAAAAAGTTTTAGATTATTGAGCAATATTTTGGGACACATTTCGATGGTATTATTCTGGAGTTCGCGAAAGATTTTACGACATACTTCGGTATAATCTTAGACTTCTAGGTTTCGTTCAAACGTAATACGGAGATGGTATAGAGGGCTTAATGCTTGCATATCTGAATATAAAAATTAAGTAAATGAGAGTTATCAGCCCATTCTCACCTATGATCAATTATCTGTTAGAAAGCAGTAGATAAGAGTACTAGGCGGAACCCTGTATTTCGCACAGAAACTAAATGCTTTCGAATTTGTAAAAAATATACAAATGCGAAGAATTGTGTTTTGTTTTTACATTTCAGTGTAAACACGCTATTTCATCTGGGTGCGCACAGTAGCGATCTAAGTAAGACATGACCTTATTGGACATGACACAATTTCGCGAAACGTTACTTCATTATCGTGCCATTCTTAAAATAATACAAGTCATTCCGAACAATAAAAAAAGAAAAATTATATTAAACAAATGAGGTTATAGAGTATCTATTCGAACTGCTTGCTTTCTTTCTTATGCATCACTCTGCAAAACAGATACAAAAACACTAATACCAGACATAATCCTTTACATTTTTACAGCCTTTTAAAAATATTTTCATTTACAATAAATGAGATCATTGCCACAATTTGACGGAATGAAAGGACAAACAAACTATTAAATGTATCATCGACTTGTAAAAATAGTACATTTGTATAAATGTAGCAGAAGTGATACCCTGTGTATCAAATGTATCCTTTTATTGCTGCCACAATGAATTATTCATAAAAGATAATATTTCTGGAAAAACAAACCCCTCAAACAAATAACTGATAAAAGCAATATATTTGCTTTTGTTGTAGTAGTATTATCTAGATATTTTTATTTGTCATATACAACAACAATAAAATAAATGCCTCTAGTAAAATTTACAATCTTGTTGCATTTTATATACAATAATTGTGCAACTGTTTTACAATTTTCCCCGCAGGAATTGAGATTTAAATTTATGTATGTATATTTAATTTTATATTAAAATGCCAGAATTTATTGTAATTAAGAACTAAAACTTATAGTTTATTAGAGCAACAATTCATGGCTCTACAATAAATGTTGCAATATTAAGTTTGGCACTGCTTTTAAGCTGAAATTTTTACTGATTTAATTGGCATTTTTCTTAACAAATAAAAGGAAACCAACAAAACCAAATAAACCTAACAAAATATATGAAGTTTATTCAAAAGAAAATGTGAATTTTGAATTGCCGTGGGCTGTGTACATTCGTACATTCGGGCTGTGTACATGTACATTTTTTATTTTGTTATGTTGGTACACATGTGTTAGTGTTTGTTGTTGTAGTTTGTTGTTGACAACTGAAAAGGTTAGTCAGGTTTGTGTGTTCTTCGATTTTTGACTTTTGAAACAAAACATTACAAAAAAGACATGTGGCACTCGGGAACTGCCGCGGTAAAGCTATTGCATAGCATTTTTTTATCAACTTATGCAATTATATTATTACGTTTTGTTTAATAACTCCGTTGTTTTTCTGGCAATACTGTATGTTAATGAAATCAAAATTAATAGCATACTTTATGGGTTAACATACATTGGGTGATTTAAATACTTAATAAAACAAAAGACTTAAGAAACAAACTTATGGTGTTTTCTTTTCTGAACAAAAATGTTGACCTTTCAATGTGTAACACTTTTTACAGTTTGCACCTACCTTTAAAAAGTGGTACATTTTTTATTGCCACAATGGTACAAAATATTTGAGGCTTAACATTACTTAACATTAATTAATTAATTATCGTTTTAATTATAAGTTTTTTCGCTTAAGTAAGTAGAACGACAAAAATACAAGTTCTTACTTGTATAAAAATATACTAAACAAAGCTGTAAAAATGGGCAGTATATCACCCCGACTTGATAGTAGAGGGCAAAATATGTTGCATATTTTGCCATTTATTGGTGCAACATAATTAGAAAGGAACGAAATCGCTTTTAAATATGTTACATATTTTTTAGAATGGATCACGAAAATTAAAGAATGTAGCATAAATGCAACACTTTTTTCAGAAAAGAAAACGCCATTAGTGTCAGGTTTTTTCGTTTCAAAAACAAAAGACTTAAGAAACAAACTTAGTGTCAGGTTTTTTCGTTTCAAAAACATATGTTTCAAAATTTCTTGATTCGGTCGCCTCAAAGCCGCGATAGAAGCTATGCAATAGCATAAAAAAAATTTCGATAATTGAATGTACACAGCCCGCGAAAATTCAAAATTTAACTTTTCTTTTGAACTAACCACGTAAATATGAATAAAATCTATTAAAAAAGGTTTACCTGAAGACTTTGACTTTCAAATATCGTAGCTTTTTCAACATCTCTACTTGAATTGCTTCTGGCAGTAAAGGTGGTGCAACAAAGTGTTGTCGGAAAGTCATTATTGTTGGCTTTGACAAAAAGTGTTGTTGACAGTAATTACTGTTGCCCGAATCCCACATATCGCCTTGGCCAAAAACACTTTCATTGTTCGCCACTGAAATTGCGTCTTTGTGACAGCATTTGTTGGTCATTGCCTCTGGGCGACCTTTTTTATTATTTCGAACATGTTTGCTACTGTTATTGTTGTTGTTGTGCTTTGAAGCTGGCTTTTCAATATAGATTTGCACTAATGAATTGTTGGCCGCACTTTTCTTGTCATACAAACAGTTTAAATGGGTTTGCGAGCGTTTCTTTGTGAATTTCATAATTGTATAAAATTGTTATTTGCACTCAAAATAATAATAGTTTTTGCTTTGTTATAAATTTATTTTCGTTATAATACTTTCTTCCAATTTTTTTTAATTTCTTTTTTCTTTTACAATAAATGCATAAATTTTAATTTAGATGTAATTAATGGACTTAAAAAAAGTCCAACAAACTTATTAAAATTATTTTAAAAAAAATTGACGTACATATGTATGTACATATTTTTTATTTTATTTTTTTGAAAGTTGTACAAATGGAAACCGTATTTTCAATCAGCCTTCTTGAGAAGCAGAAAAAACAAATACAGGATGATACACACAAAATTAATCGACTAAATATTTATCGAATCTTCAAATAAAAATTAGTTAAAAATATAGGATGCACTTCTTTCAAAATGTGGCGTGCGCCGTCACGTAATCTATTTAAGTTTTTCTAGAATTTACAAAACCTCCAGAGAAAGAATACTGGTGTTTCAGAAAAAAGTTAGAAAAAAGTCTTCATGAAAAATGGCCCCATAAAAAGAATAATTAATGGTCCCAAAACAAAAATGAAAAATGGTCCCAAACTTTTGTATTAAAAACAAAACCAAAGGGGCCATTTGACCTATTTTTTGCGGCCATTTTTCTTAAAGTTTAAAGTATTTTTTTATTTTGAAATTTTTTGAAAAAAGAAAAGAAAAATGGCCCCAAAATTAATTAAAAAAAAAATGGTCCCAAACTTAAAAATAAAACATTTGCCCGAAAGTTAGTGTTGTTACAATACAAAAATTTGGGGCCATTTTTCAATTTTCAGTTTGGGAACATTTTTCAATTTTCAGTTTGGGACCATTTTTCATTGTGGCCATTTTGCATGCGTTAAAACATGTTTAAATCAGAAGATGTATCCTTATCCACTTCAGATTTGACCTGGTAAATAAATTCCGAGTAAATATTGCAAGGACGTAGAATTGCCCGGTAAGCTTACGTCCCCCCAGCAAAGTGAAAACCAAGCAACAGATTCCACTTAGTCGAAAAAATAAAAATATCTTTCATCGAAATAATACTGGCATGCACTGTTGTCCAGTTTTGGCAAAAATAAAAATTGGAATTGTCTTCTGATTTCTTGAGTCTCAATTCACATTCCAGCGTAAAACGAATACTAAGAAAATTTTCTTTTGACAACATGGAACTAAAATATAGCAGATATCAGTCGTAATTTTTTCATATTTTGTGTGTAGAAAAGAAAACACCATTAAATTGAAAAATCCAATAGCATGGCGTTTTACGATTTCGCCTTTTTTGAATTCATTTCTGTAGAACATTTTTTTTTTGTCCTCTTTACAAACTATGTGCAAAACAAAATTAAGTACTTTTTGGTCCCTATGAGATTGAGACATCATTTTTTAATAAATAAATACAACAAAGTTTTAATTTCACCAGAAGTCCAGGAATTGATGAAAATTACATTGAAAATTTTCATTACATTCTTGGCTACAAGTTAAGGTAACGAAAGTGTGCCAAAAACCCCCAAAACAATCCAACAATCGATTGTCAAAAATAAAAATTAAATTACATGCGGATTTTTCTTAATATTTTGCATTTCAGCATGTTTTTTATAAAAACAAAATTATTTCAAATTCTCTTATCTACGAAATAATTGTTTTTTACAGACTTCTGTCTCGTATGAATAAATAAAAAAAAAACAAATTATCCTCGTTCGTTGCTACAGCACTTTTGCACGTGTTCAATATTAAAATTGAAATTAATATAAACAAAATATATAAATTAAAGAAATATTTATATCACTCCTTTTTTGCAACATAGTCATATCTCAAAAAACAAAATTTTTCAGTTACTGACGAAAAAGAGTTTCTCAATACCTTTTTTATTTGTAAAAATTTTTTCATAAACATGTGTATCTCTATCTAAACCACTTACACTTACGGCTCAAGCCGTCCACATAAATACTTACCTTTTGAAAACTTTAAATGCATTCTGCCACGTTTAAGTTTTTTTGAGAGATGACTACGTTGCAATAAAGGAGCGATATGTAATTAAGTTATGAATTTTTTTTCGAACTGAATGATGTTTAATCAAGACTAAATAATGAAATTTCTTTCGAGAAATAGGCTTAAATGCAGTTTAGTGAAGTTACACCAAATAAAATAAAAATTAGCCTATGTGATAGAAAATCAAAAAATAAGAAGAAAATATAAAATAAAAAAGTTGGCGGCAACGCATAGTTTTCGAGTTATTGGCCTCTGAAGTTTTCATATAAAGCTATGAAGAAAATCTAGTCTATATACCGCCGTGTCGGGATATACCATGGTGGAGAAAATCATTGAGCCCGGCCGAAGGCCGGCTATGTGGGCAAACTTTACAATTAAAAATAAACTTCTTCTTAATTATTAATACGTTTTATTAAATAAATATATTTACGTAATGCATAATTTAATTTTGAATTCAAATATTATTCGCTTTCTATCACATAGGCTAATTTTTATTTTATTTGGTGTAACTTGCCGCCAACTTTTTTATTTTATATTTTCTTCTTATTTTTTGATTTTCTATCATATAGGCTAATTTTTATTTAATTTGGTGAAGCTTCACTAAAGTGCATTTGTTCCGAGAAATATTTATAAATATGTATGTACGTAAAAGAGTGTGTGGTGGGTGGCCTTATAAAAATGAATTCTATTGATTTTTCAATTCAAATGAATCACACATTCAATATTTCCGTAATAAATGTCATTTATTTTGGGAACAACAACAACACAAAATTATTCTATAAAATTTTTAGACAAGTTTTTATTTTGATTTTTTTTTCCAGAAACGAATTAAGAAACAGTTAAATATAAAATTTTATCTCAACTAATTAAAATTAAGAAAGAGAAGAAAAAGTTGTTTATTCCCAAATACAAAGAAGAAAGAAAGAAGTCTCTCTGCTTCTGAGAAATGACTAATAATATTTTGGAAACAAATTAGAGAAATTTTTTGTTTATATTTTTTTTTTTTGAATTTTTATAATAATAACGGTGAAATTTAAATTTAACTTGTTGCGTTTGCGTAAATCATTGATATTCATGCAAGTGAAACATGAGGGAATTATAAAGGATTTTGAAGTTTTATATGGTTGCGTCGATTTTGTAGCCTTTCCGATTAGATTCTTGTATAGAAGTCGGTTTTATTTTGCCAGATTTATTTAATAACTTTATTATTATGCAGGGCTTGGGTTGTTTATTGTTATAAATAAAACAAACTTTTAAATGAGTCAAACTTTTATTTACAACATTTCCATAAAACATGAATACAACATTAGCAACAACTGCTTGTTGCTGTATAGCCACTCTTTTAATAAAAGTCAAGGTTTTTAAGACGTGTTCATTATCAATGAAAAGTTCAAATGTTTATTGAACGAACCAGCACACAAAAACATTTTTTGTTGTTTAGATAAAATACATAATTGTGGCCAGTGGGTTGTGAAAAAGTCTTTGACTTATGAGTATACCACTTTAGTACATACTACTATTATATTATTTTGTTTTCTTTTATTTCAGTTAAAATAATTTGAAAAACAAAAATGTAAGTGGGTTTAATTTTAACAAGGGCAAATAATGATGATAATAACATAATAGTTATAAATTGTAAATTAGAAATCATTCTTGCGTCATAACTACGTACTTGTGGATTTAGTTAAATACGAGGAGTGGTCACACCAAGTCTTTAAAATGTGAAATTTTTTTTATTCTCTAACGATTAAAGGATAAAGTTACATTCTGTCATGCGTAATTCACGTAAATCAACTTATCAACCTCATATGTTTGGCTGGGATTGCCGAATGGCTATCTAACATTAAATATTAATTGAAATGCCGAATTAATTTGTAGTGCTGGTCGTTGTATACATATAAGCAATAATTAAAGTTATGACGCAAATTCCATGTGTTTAATATAATTTTTTTAGCTCGTTGCAAATTAATTTACATTTTGCTTCTTATTTGATGCACAAACAAATGTAAACAATTATTATGACTAAAGTAGTGTGCATGGCGTGTTGTGCTTGTCATTCTTTGTTGTAACACCCACATTTAGTCGTAGATACTTATGAATCTATATACAAAAATAAATCAGTGTTTTTGAATGTTTACTTATGTGTCATTACATTATAGGAAACCAAACTTTAGGAACAATCGGTTTCAAACACTCTTACTGTCGACTGGGAAATTCAAATAGGAAGTACTTTTTTTAATATTGTGGGGAACATAAATGTACGCTTCATACAAATCAAAATAAGTACGCTTCTCATCGCTCCTTTAGCTTCAATATTTTTGCTAGAAAATGTACTAAATTTTCTAAGCAAATATAGTTATGCCGATATCCAAATGAGTGACAAACAAAAATGGCAAAATTCTCTAAGTGATCATCAAAAATTTAAACAATTTTTATATTCAAAATTTTATAGAAAAATTCTCAAATACAATTGAGAAATCGGACTTACATAGTCAATAAGTATGGATTCTTGGCTTTAATTTCCCATTGGTCCAAATGAGTGACATTCAAAAATTTTCCCGCAAATGGCAAAATTCCCGTAGAGATCATCAAAAATTTAAACTATTTTAATATTAAAAATTTTATAGAAAAATTCTCAAATACAATTGAGAAATCGGACTTACATAGTCAATAAGTATGGATTCTTCGCTTTAATTTCCCATTGGTCCAAATGAGTGACAATCAAACATTTGCCCGCAAATGGCAAAATTCCCGTAGAGATCATCAAAAATTTAAACTATTTTAATATTCAAAATTTTATAGAAAAATTCTCAAATACAATTGAGAAATCGGACTTACATAGTCAATAAGTATGGATTCTTGGCTTTAATTTCCCGTTGGTCCAAATGAGTGACAAATAAAAATTTGCCCGCAAATGGCAAAATTCCCGTAGAGATCATCAAAAATTTAAACTATTTTAATATTCAAAAATTTATAGAAAAATTCTCAAATACAATTGATAAATCAGACTTACATAGTCAATAAATATGGATTCTTGGCTTTAATTTCCCATTGGTCCAAATGAGTGACAAACAAAAATGTGCCCACAAATGGCAAAATTCCCGTAGAGATCATCAAAAATTTAAACTATTTTAATATTAAAAATTTTATAGAAAAATTCTCAAATACAATTGAGAAATCGGACTTACATAGTCAATAAATATGGATTCTTGGCTTTAATTTCCCATTGGTCCAAATGTGTGACAAACAAAAATGTGCCCACAAATGGCAAAATTCCCGTAGAGATCATCAAAAATTTAAACTATTTTAATATTAAAAATTTTATAGAAAAATTCTCAAATACAATTGATAAATCAGACTTACATAGTCAATAAATATGGATTCTTGGCTTTAATTTCCCATTGGTCCAAATGTGTGACAAACAAAAATGTGCCCACAAATGGCAAAATTCCCGTAGAGATCATCAAAAATTTAAACTATTTTAATATTAAAAATTTTATAGAAAAATTCTCAAATACAATTGAGAAATCGGACTTACATAGTCAATAAATATGGATTCTTGGCTTTAATTTCCCATTGGTCCAAATGTGTGACAAACAAAAATGTGCCCACAAATGGCAAAATTCCCGTAGAGATCATCAAAAATTTAAACTATTTTAATATTAAAAATTTTATAGAAAAATTCTCAAATACAATTGATAAATCAGACTTACATAGTCAATAAATATGGATTCTTGGCTTTAATTTCCCATTGGTCCAAATGTGTGACAAACAAAAATGTGCCCACAAATGGCAAAATTCCCGTAGAGATCATCAAAAATTTAAACTATTTTAATATTAAAAATTTTATAGAAAAATTCTCAAATACAATTGAGAAATCGGACTTACATAGTCAATAAATATGGATTCTTGGCTTTAATTTCCCATTGGTCCAAATGTGTGACAAACAAAAATGTGCCCACAAATGGCAAAATTCCCGTAGAGATCATCAAAAATTTAAACTATTTTAATATTAAAAATTTTATAGAAAAATTCTCAAATACAATTGAGAAATCGGACTTACATAGTCAATAAATATGGATTCTTGGCTTTAATTTCCCGTTGGTCCAAATGAGTGACAAATAAAAATTTGCCCGCAAATGGCAAAATTCCCGTAGAGATCATCAAAAATTTAAACTATTTTAATATTCAAAATTTTATAGAAAAATTCTCAAATACAATTGAGAAATCGGACTTACATAGTCAATAAGTATGGATTCTTGGCTTTAATTTCCCATTGGTCCAAATGAGTGACAAACAAAAATGTGCCCACAAATGGCAAAATTCCCGTAGAGATCATCAAAAATTTAAACTATTTTAATATTCAAAATTTTATAGAAAAATTCTCAAATACAATTGAGAAATCGGACTTACATAGTCAATAAGTATGGATTCTTGGCTTTAATTTCCCATTGGTCCAAATGAGTGACAATCAAAAATTTCCCCGCAAATGGCAAAATTCCCGTAGAGATCATCAAAAATTTTAACTATTTTAATATTTAAAATTTTATAGAAAAATTCTCAAATACAATTGAGAAATTGGACTTACATAGTCAATAAATATGGATTCTTGGATTTAATTTCCCATTGGTCCAAATGAGTGACAAACAAAAATTTGCCCACAAATGGCAAAATTCCCGTAGAGATCATCAAAAATTTAAACTATTTTAATATTCAAAATTTTATAGAAAAATTCTCAAATACAATTGAGAAATCGGACTTACATAGTCAATAAGTATGGATTCTTGGCTTTAATTTCCCATTGGTCCAAATGAGTGACAATCAAAAATTTCCCCGCAAATGGCAAAATTCCCGTAGAGATTATCAAAAATTTAAACTATTTTAATATTCAAAATTTTATAGAAAAATTCTCATATACAATTGAGAAATCGGACTTACATAGTCAATAAGTATGGATTCTTGGCTTTAATTTCCCATTGGTCCAAATGAGTGACAAACAAAAATTTGCCCACAAATAGCAAAATTCCGGTAGAGATCATCAAAAATTTAAACTATTTTAATATTCAAAATTTTATAGAAAAATTCTCAAATACAATTGAGAAATCGGACTTACATAGTCAATAAGTATGGATTCTTGGCTTTAATTTCCCATTGGTCCAAATGAGTGACAATCAAAAATTTCCCCGCAAATGGCAAAATTCCCGTAGAGATTATCAAAAATTTAAACTATTTTAATATTCAAAATTTTATAGAAAAATTCTCATATACAATTGAGAAATCTGACTTACATAGTCAATAAGTATGGATTCTTGGCTTTAATTTCCCATTGGTCCAAATGAGTGACAAACAAAAATTTGCCCACAAATGGCAAAATTCCCGTAGAGATCATCAAAAATTTAAACTATTTTAATATTCAAAATTTTATAGAAAAATTCTCAAATACAATTGAGAAATCGGACTTACATAGTCAATAAATATAGATTCTTGGCTTTAATTTCCCGTTGGTCCATATGAGTGACAAATAAAAATTTGCCCACAACTGGCAAAATTCCCGTAGAGATCTTCAAAAATTTAAGAAAAGTAAACACATCCATAATGAAAAATTATTTGTTGAGTATGTTTTAAAAGTTTTTAAAGACTATTTTTATGCTTTGTAATTCACAAATTTATTTGTGTTTTCGTATAAATGGATGAGCTTTAAAAATTTTTTTACACATAAAGGGTAAAACATCTACTGACGAGTTGGTATGGCTACCAACGAAATATATATTTATGTAGATATTGCTAACCCGCAACAAATAAATAAAATTTAAAAACATGTATAAAATAAAAATTCTTTAATTTAAAAACAGGCTTTCCTTAAGCAAATCACTCTATTTGGTAATGAGTGCCAGACCTTATTTGAAGAAATTAAAATAAATTGTAACAATTTCACACAAGATACCCTGTTACTACACTCTAGTTTGTTCCCAAAATGGTATTTCCGCTTCAGAATTAAAGGAAATAATAAATACTATTAATAATGTTGTAATTTGAAAATAATAGAAAATTGTTTTTGTCAAGCTATGAAGGTAATAATCAATTAATTAATTAATTTGTTAGCACAAATTACATGTTTAACAGAGGTTGGTATAAATATAAAGAGAAATACAAAAAAATTTTTACTGATGAGCATATGTTAGAACTTAATTATGCAGCAGAAAATTTCAAAGAATGTTCAATTATACAGTTATAATTTAGTCATTTCATATATATATATATATATATTTATTAGAGCGCAATACAAAACTCATACAGATTTATCTTATCTATTCACTAGCTTTTCGGTCATATTCTGAAATTAGCAGATTAGCACCCTACCAACAAAATAAAATAGGTTTTTATGGGTGACCTGTACACAACCGGTACACTAAGAGTACGCTACGATGGTTCGGTACTTTATCATAGTGTTTATATTCGTCAGCTCATACTATGTTCACACGAAGAACTGAAACACTAGGTTCGCTCCATGAACCACGATGGCGAACCTATGTGTTCACACGACTCATTCTAGATTGGTTCGTACTTCGTTATTTAATATTATTTGTTGTTTTCCCACTTTATTTAATTATTTACATAAATATAAATATATGCTTTTACTTATTCAATGTTTTTATTAAAATTTAGCACTTATCAATTGTTTTTCTTTGTTAAAATGTTTTTGGACAACTAGTTCAGATAAACTAGCGATAATTTGTTATCAAAATTAGAGATTATAGTAAATTATACGGGTTCGCAACAAGGTTCAAAATGAAACATGTAGGTTCAATTAAGGTTCGCCCGCGAACCAAGAATGAGAGCGCGAACCAAGAATGAGAGCGCGAACCTTTATAATTTCTGTCCGTGTGAACATAGTATCACGATCGTTGTTTACCGTAGATACATTGTTTTTGTGTACAACTTCGGAATGCAAAAAGAAATTTATCTAGTGTTTGTTTTCGAAAAAATACACTACGTTAGTGCACTTTTGTCCTTTTTTGGCGAAAGATGCTAAATTGTTCTTGAGATTGATTTGTCCGACACTGTATGTATTTGTACTCTAGAAGATAAAAAATAAAATAAAATCATAAAAAAAATCTGCATAACAATAAAACTCCGATCATATGTATGTGTGTTTCGGCCGTAACGTAAAATAAAATTAAGGATATACACGAAATACCTGCTGCAGCTTTTTTAATCTTATGGCTCGATTATGGATGGCAACTGAACTTCAGTTGCGCTGCCAGCCGGCAACTGAAAATTTGTGGTTGCCCACTAAATAGCAACTGAAACTATCAGCTCTCAGTTGCCAGTTGCCATTCGTAATACCATTTTCAGCAACTGGCAACTCAACTGAGATTCGGTTGCCATCCATAATCGAGCCATTAACCTTCTGAAAACAACTGCGTTATTGCAGCATTTAAAATAATTGGCAGATAGCCCTACCCACCAATTAAGTATGTAAAATATTTCAGTTTCCTTGGAAATTGTGTATGCAAAACAAAACATAAACAATAACAAATTAATGAATGGGATTATGTAAAATATAGTGTTGAAAATTAGCAAACATTGGAAAAAAAAACATGTTATTTGCTTTGTTTTTGTCAAAAATATGTTCATTTCTATCTCAAACTATTATTCTTCTTCTTTCTCAAACTATAATTTTTTATTCACTTACGTCGCATTGTCCTTGGGAACAATAGTTTCGCTGCTGTTATTTTCCACTTCAACTGGTTCTACTTCCATGTCTGATGAGGCGTTGGATGATGATTCGCTATCACTGCTTACCACAATGACGTCTTCCATGAAATTTTTCAACAGTTTCTTAATAAATTGCAATACAATCGATTCAACGAGCACAAACAAATTAAAAAAGCCTCAGTATTTTTCTGTCGTTACCAATTCTAACTTTTCGTGAGTTTTCGAACGTTTTTCTGGTTTTTGCCCACTAAAGAAAATTTTTCACAATTTCTTTTCAATGATTTCACAAAAATAACAAATTTAAAAAATTGTATCACGTTTTTTTATTGTTTGTCGATTGAAAAAATCTATTCTTCGGAATTTTTGTTGTTGCACTCCACAATTTTGTCGTTTTTCAATATGTACACACAGCTGTCTCTTATTGAGTTTTGTTTTGTGAAAATTTTCTTTAGTGGCTGGCCTAAAAATGTATTTTAATTATAATAGGCACGTTTCTCTTATATTATATCGCTTTTATTAATTGATACAATTAAATTAAAAAATTAAATTAAAACACGTACGAAGTCAACTGATGGCCAAACAAAAACGTTTCACGCACAAACTTCGTTAAGCGATTTATTTTTATTAAATGAATAAAAAAAATGTGGAGAGTTTCCGAAGAAGGTTATGTACCACAGTTGCAAAATTGAGTACTAAGAATTATTGGTTGTCTAGCAATGCAGTAGTTTAATGGGGAGGATAGTTTAAGGATGCCATATGATTAATTAATGAACTAAGGACACTGCAATGGTATGAATCCAGTTTTTTTTATTTAGGAATGCACTGATATGCTCCACATACGAATACCAAAAATAACTTCATATTATTGAAAATAAAGTCGTCAAGATAGCAAAAGAGAAATGTCAAAAATTGTCAAACAAAAATGTTGCCATTGTAACATTGGAATGTTTATTTTAAATAATTCTTTGAAAAATAGCAATTGTTTCAAGGTTTTCTGTTTCTAATGCATTCATAATTTTTGTATTAGTTTTCAACATGTGCTGATGAGTTTGTCAGAATCATTAGGTTATTTAAAAATTTACGTAAATTTTAAAAACTCTAGTTTATTGTTTAGTAAATCAACAAATCATCAAAGTATAAGGGAAACTGAAAACAAAATCGTCAATCGTCAACTTTGGGAATGCTCTTAAAAATCGCCCAAAACAGGTAAAATACTCTTATATGGTAGCCCTGTGCTTAAAGATACTGTTTGATATATGTAGTTCTATATGAAAATTAATTAACATTAATTGCAGCAGTCAACTGTAGAGATAACATAACATTTATATTGCTAGCAGAGAAGAATTGTTAACATAAAAGTGCTGACCTAATGTTATTCTTATATACCTAAAACAAAACAATGCAGCTCTGCTTGTCTTTCGTTTTTCCACTTTTATATTCTTTTTGTGCACCCTGTGTGCGTTGAATATGTTAAAAAGAGATAACTATATTATATAAATTCCAATTGGAAAGCGGTGGCATTTGTATATGTGACACTTGTCAAACCAATTCAAAAGAAAACGTTGAAATATTTTACATGAAGTAGTAAATTGGGGCTCAAAATAAGTGGACGTCTTTGCTGCGTATATTTGAACTCTGTGTTAACGCGTTTTTTTTTAGTAATTTATCAAAAAGACTTTATTGTGCTTTTGAAATTTCGGTAAAAATCTTAAACTATTGAATGAATATTAAAACAAAATACAAAATGTGTTGAAATTGTATTGAAAAACGAAACAACAATTAAACAAAGTGAGAATAAAAAAATCAAACGCAATTTTTTCCAAGTCATATTTGTGGTTGAAAAAAGGGGGGATAAATGAAATGCCCCAAAAATACAAATACACATATTCACATACATAATTAGGGTGTTTCGAAGAAATATAAAAACAAATATTATTAGTTAATCAACTAGGTATCATGAATTGGTAAAAAAATTTATATTAATATAATTGATATGTACCTATATTTGTTAATTATTTAAAAGAAGTTAATTTTTTCCACTTGTATAGTGAATCGAAGTGCATGAATAATGAATTAAATTAAGTGAAAATTAATAATATGTTCTAACGGATTTTGGAGTAACTAAGCAGAAAATTTTAGTTCATGTAAGTGTTAATTAATTTTGTCATTTTTCTTTTTAAAATTTATATGGACTCTTTTTTATTCTTTCTTACATTTCTTGCATCGTTTCAAGTTGTTCGTTTTTTTTTATTTCAAGAAGAAATTCTTAGCTGATTTAAGAAAAAAATGTTTACGCAGGCAGGCAGTCGTTTTCTTTATTATTTTTGTTTGATTCTTCTTTACTTTATTTTATGCTGTCAATATTGTTTTGAAAGCTTTTTCTTCTTCCCCCCAAGTGTTGAAGCTTATTTTGGTTTGTATTCTTTTGTGCATACTAACATTCATACAGATAAACATACATACATTTGTGTGTATGTTTGAAAAAAAAACATCATCAACAATACCAACGTAATTCGTATTGAAAAGCATACCAATTGTACCGTTGTAGTTATTCTTTATCTATAATTTATAATTACGGGAACCCTGGTAGTTTGAAACAAATGCAATTTTAGACGAACCCAATACTTTTAATAATCTATCTTTATTTTGGAAGAGCTCTATGTTGTATGTGCTACCAGTGATGGAAATTGCAGTACTTTTGTACTATTTCCAGTACTTTTTCACAACAAAAGTACCACAGTACCCCCACGTCAAATTTAGTTTTACTTTTTTGTTTTGCTTTGTTTCCTGTTTAGAAATCTGCGTTATTTTTATAATCATTGATAACATTGGCTTCAAAACGGGAACTAAGGAATGCACAAATTCGTTATTCATGTTGTTGTTAGTGAGTGTTTTTTGCAAAAGTTGTTAAGGGCACTATACACTGTCATTGACATCAAGCGCGTGTACGTATGCTTGATATCAAGCTTACCCAATATCTAAATTTTTTTATTTTTCATCAAGCGTCGTCGGTGCCACACATACAAACAAATTTTTACTGTTACAACTTTAAATGCTTGATGTGATTTTGGCGAATGTTGTATAGTGCCCTTTAATGTTATTGGTCCAATTTAGACGAGATTAATTTTTAGTTCGCATAACTTTTGTTGTTTTGAAAACACACGAGACTAAATAATCTGGCATAAAATTGTAAAAATATACATATATGTGTGTATTAGTGTATTTTGCACACATTTGTTTTTTTTTAATGTACATGTATTGGTTTTGTTCTGCTAATACGGGGTTGAACCTGGTTGAAAAATTGTTCCAATCAAGCTGCATTGTTTTCTTCATTTAATATTTTTTTTATTATAAAATGGATTTTTAATTTTATTTTTGAATAAAAATTATGTTTCACAAAAAGTACCACTATGTTGAAAAAAGTACTCTTTTTGTTGTCGGGCAGTACCATTTCAATTTTTCATTTTTCCATCACTGTGTGCTACTACATACTAGTGATGTTACGAATACTTGTATTCGTGTTCGATTATTCGAATATTCGTCTAGGTATTTCAAGATATTGGTATTGGAATCACTACAATATACTAGATAAGTACATATGTTAGTAACAGTGTATAAATTAAAAAAAGAAATAATGTGTAGTAATGGGAAAAATTTGTAACATTAACCCATTATAAACCAAATGCAATTTTAATACTTTTCGTTGATGTTTTTATTTTTTATTGGCAATCATTTAAGATTGGATTATAATTGCACAGATTTTATTTAAATACTTAAGCATTATCTACTGAAAATAATAAGTACATGTGCACATACATACATATAATAATTAAATTATATTAATATGTAATGTTTGTTCGCACTTTTTTGTTAAGAATTTTAAGCTCAAAATGTAAAGTTTTTTTTTAAAAAGCGTACTCAGATTCATCTGGCAACATCGCTTAAAAATGTTATAAAATGTCCGCTCTGTTAAATAACATAGATTAATTGCGAAATGAGTTACAGACTTTCAAATACATAGTACTGAAATTCTGAAATTTTAATTTATGTATTTGCTATTGGAAATATAAATTTATGAGAATTAGTGGAATATCATTGGTACTAAAATTTTAATAATTTTTCTAGAACTTAAATTTTTTTTAAGAATTCTTACATACATACTTATGTATTCATAAATTGAAATATTATCAGAGTGGTTTTGACTGGATGTAATGGGAGCTACTTTTTGTTAAACACAAACTTTGGGGCCATTTTTTATTTATGTGGGGAACTCTTTATTTGTAAGTCTCCTACAATTTTCCCTAAATTTTGTGACATTTTCATATGCGTAGCTTTTTTAAGTTTTCATAAAACAAAAACTTATCCCAAACTGAATAATGGCCCCAAAAACGAGGAAATTTTGCCAGAAATTAAGAAACTAAAAATAAAAGAATTTCACCAAATATAAATAAAATATTCCCAATGAAAAATTACCGTAAAAGTTTTCCATTGAAAACAAAAAAAAAAAGGTCAGGTCATTTTTATTGGAGTATTTTTTCATGGCGCCGAATTATTGCGTATTGTTATTAAAACTATTTCTGTGCAAAGTTTTATTTATATTAAACGATTTTGACAAAATTCTGCCACAATGATTCGCTTCTTGAATATAAAAAAGTACTAGAAACACTACAATAGCAGAGAATTTTCCATGTCTGCTTCACAGATAACACTTATTCCAGCAAAAAAATCCCTCTACCGGAAGCAGGATTTATCAACTTGCTTCGGTACAGTGCAGCCAAATATTGCCTCATGTTTCCAATTTAAAATCGATCGATTCGTTCGCCAAATATATTTATCACAAATTAATTTTGAAAATTTAAGCTTCCTAAATTAATTTTCAAAACTCATGTGTTTGGCCTTGAAAACTAAATAAGAAGCGGCTTAAGTAAGAATTGTCAATGTTGGAAAATTTCGAAAAAGTAGTTTTTCTTAATTAGTGTAAAACAGGTAAAGTTTATTTTTTCTTTTTTTTATATCCGGTTACTCCTTTTATGTGCTCAATGTCACGCGTGTCCCTTAAAAATATGTATACTCGTATGATCGTGCTATTAGACACTTTTTTAGGAAATGCAACACATTAAATTATCTACGCGTCGGATATATCGTTCACATACATACCAACTGATACATTAAAATTTATTCGATAAATCAAATTTCGAATCTATAGGAAATTCCTGATAATCATTAAAACTTGTACGACTGGCATATCGGGTAATTACGATTTCTGTTCATATGAAAGGATGATTTCAGCAACGAGACCTCTGGGGTCAAATTGCGACTTTCGATATCGATCGAAAATTATAAAGATCGAAAAATATAATAAAAAGTTGTACCGAAATTCCGATCGATATCGAAGGCCATTTGGCACTTGCTTTAGAAGAGTTTAGTTAATATTTTCGACAGTTCACTGTCTCAAACCTACTGCGTTTTATTATCTCTCTGTGGAGCCCATAAAGTTTATTTGATAAATCAACATCTTGATTGTGTAACTCTTTTATCTTGTCACACTATTTTTTTCTTAGCATTTCAATCTTCTGTCCGCGTATGCATAAATGTATGTACATACGTACTCTTTAAATTAGCGTTTAAAAAATAAGATTTCCATTTGTTGTAATCTTAAAAGAAATATCAATTCACATGGGTATTTCGATTGGACATGCAATAATATTTATTTTATATGATTGAAATGTTTGTAAAACAACGTAACAAATGTAAAATTTTCTTTAAGACATTTTATTATTGTGCTCTATGTTTGTTTTTATACATATAAATCTCTTAGGGATTTTCAGATGCAATTTGCTAATTAAACTAAAATAAATTAAATATGAATTCGTATTTCATATACTCAAAATATTATATAATTTGAACATTAAATTAAATACATACTAGTATAACCAACGGCCGTATTCCAGATGTAAATAAATAATTTTGTCTAATGTTCATAGAGAAATCACCATACAAAAACTCTCTTAAAAAAATAGTCATAGGACATCCATAACTATAATTATTTAATGGTACTTTTTCATGAATTCGCAAGGTATTAAAAATATAAAAAAACTTTGTTTTCTGAGCTCACTTTTTTTTGTTTCTTTAACCTGCATACCTACAATGTCTCGTTCACTTCTATAAATTAATATTTTTATTTGGTATAAGTTTTGTCAAAATCGTTTGAATAATGTGGCCTTAAAGACCCGGTCTTGCTTACTATTTGCCTCATGCGTTCGTGTAAATGTAAATTAAATAGGGAAAACACATTATTAAAATTATGCTTTCAAAGTAGCATATCTTAATTTCACTAAAAGAGCATCATTTGCATGAATACATTTTGCAACCAGGCAAATAAAATTCTTCGCTTTTTAAGTGTAAAAACGTTGATTCAACCTCTTACACTTGCTTAAGCCGCTTGTTTTTTTAATAATTTTGTTCATTTTGGCGTAATAATGAAAATAAAAACATTTAAGGATATTTTATTTTATTTCATCTTCATCTTCTAAATTACACTCTTAAAATGACGTTAACTCAATTTTTTTTTATGTTATGAAAACGTTAAAATAGAGACATACCAACTAGTACAAAAACACTATAATGTCAACAAAAAACAAGTGTAAAAGTAACAACTACAATCTGAGCTAGAAATACATCTACACAAGAATAGGAAGGAAAATACACCAACCAACAACAACAAACAATATAAACGATAATGAAGGAGGATGGTGTCGAATGCCACAAAAGAAAAGTCCTTTTATTATTTGCTTAAACGCCTTGCACTCTTTTATTTGCTATTTTTACTCAGTACACTCTCCTGTCACTTTTTTTTAAATTATTTCAACACTAGCAAAAAATCATTGAGTGTTCTTTTCTAAAGGTACGGTCACAACTGGCAAACATTTGCCCAAAAAAGCGTAACCACTAAATATCAATGAAAAACCTTTTTGATTTATGCATTTATTTATTAAGTTAAACAGCATCTAATAAGATAAGATTCTATTACATTTTCTATAAAATATGTAGGAAACTGTTTAACGTAATCAACAGGTATCTAAATCAAAAGTGTTTTCATTAGTATTTAGTGGTTACGCTTTTTTGGGCAAATGTTTGCCAGATGTGACCGTACCTTTAGATGTAATTTTAGGTCTTTAAGTCGAGAGACAGACACTTAAATAATATTTTGAAATGTATGAAAAGTTAAATCAATGATCAAACCCATTTAAAATACATGGACTTGATCATTGGTTTGTGTCAAAAACGAGCATTTTATGGTGTTTTAGACAGCTCTAAAATCGATTGATTTTTAATTAGTGCGATTTCGCGAAACGAATAACATCCGATCAATTGTTTTATAAATCGAAATCAAACAAGATTTCCGACAAAAATAAAGTTCAGTTTTCATTAATAAAATCTTGTTCAATATGCGAAATACATACATACATACCAAGAGATCCAGTTGTGTTTTTTAATATGATACTTAGAGGTGTGTGTATTTGCTAATGAGGTGTGTGCTCTAGCTATTTTTTATGGATATATTTTTGCATGTGGCTTAATAGCGAGCATTTCAAAAGACTTTTCGAAAAGTTTGAAAAAATATTTATTTATATTGAAATCTAGTCGATTTTGTACAAATTTCGAATCTCACCACTGCGCAGCACTGTGGGATGGCGTCATACATTTTTGTGCTAAACCTATAAAGAGAAGTCCTAGATCACAATTTCGCACCGACTATTGACTAAAAAAAAAAAATATTTCATTAAAATCTTCAACGTTCACCGACCATGCAATGCAAAGCAATTTTTTCTATTAAAATTTGCTCTATTCAATCGAAACTCTAGAAATTTGGTGCATAAATTTTCTAAAACAAAAAAAGGACGAATTCTAAGTTTACATATAATCGGCCATGCCCACCGCCCGGGTACATCTCGTACAGAATCGGAATTAAAAAATGGTATGTGTCAGGTGAGGACAATTAAGCTAAAGTAGCTGAAAAAAAGAAAAAAATTCAAGACAGATTTAAAAAAAAAATGGGGGTTTTAGTGGATATGCCAAAGCAAAAAACTGGCAACACCAATGACGGCAATACTGCCAGACGATTTTTTAAAAACGCAGAAAAAACATGGGATATAACAGGCATAAATATCGATCTTATAAAGAGGTTTCGCACATTTATTTATTTGTATAGGAAGTGGTTACCCCATTAATATTCACGCTTTTGAGCGCTACACGACAAAAACTATAAAACTTTATTTGTCGGAATATTTGAACCATGACAGTTACTGTTTACAAAACATTGTACCATGGAAAAGACATACTGACTGGCCCAAGATGTCGAAATTACATATAAAGCAAAAACAATTTTAAAAATTTTGTTTTTGTTTCAAATGTAATTTTTACGAAAGAAAAATTTGTTCGACATCGCGAGCCAGGCAGATAATCTCTTCCAGCATTCTCCCCATTGGCGATTTTTCCGAAGAAACGCAAGAGTCTAGAAATAAAGATTCAAGAAATTACCGCGAATCGTTTACAAGAAAAACATCACGAGTAGACACGAATACAGATTTATTGCACAGACTGCTTATTTTATCGGAACCATTCATAGCTAGTCTGCGTTTAACTCCAAAATGCCAGCATGGAACTTTATCTGCTGAAGTGCTTGCGTTATTGTTGGACCATCAAAAATTTGAAGAAATCTCTGATTCAGATTAAATTTACAAAATTTACAAATAAATACAATTTTTGTATATATATGTATTAAATAAAATGTATAATATGAAAAGTAATATTATCAGGCTCAAGTTCAGTTTTATTGAATTAATGAAAATTCAAAATTACTAAGAGTTTTTTTATGTTGGAAAATATTATTATTTATATCCAATCAGTTTTTAGCAGCACGTATCAGTACTGATTTCAAGGCCGCTACACCTCTCATCAGCGTTCAATTGTCCATCTTTACAATTTTCGTAAAGTGGATACTAATTGAGAAGAATATCAACTATTTAACCAGTTTTCAACAGAAATAGTAATCATAATAAAATATAAAATACAATAAGTGAATACAACCCTGAAAACAACAACAAAAATATATTTTTATTTATTTTATTCAATACTAGATGAACCCAGTGTGCTTCGCTATCCCCTTCGTTATAGTCAAGAATTTATTATTTCGTAAGAATATCCTATTGTGAAAATTTAATGACGATCGGTCTAGTAGTTAAGGCTATATTACGAGTTTTAATTTTCCTAAAAAGGGGCGTGGTCCCACCCACTTTTCTGGCACGTATTCCAAATTACGCCAACACCATATGTACCAAATATCATCGACGCCCCTCCGCCTGCAGACCGAAAATCAAAAATCATACTTCACAGTTCACCCGCCGGAATATTCTGAAAATTCCCTGAAAATTTCATCAAAATCGGAACAGCCGCTTTGGAGTCCATACGTTACATATATGCACACATCCTGTTTTATACATATATATAAACTTTAAACTTTGGCTGCAATTGAATTAAGTCCCCCTAGATTGGCAAAATCTTACACTGTGCGCCCATGCAATCCAAATAGATTTTTTCGTATAAAATTTTTTCTATCGTAGCAAAAGTCTTCGAATTTAGTACAAGATTTTTTTTTGCAACAAGAAAATTACGATTGGCAAGTTTAATAAATAAAACCGGTCATGTCCACCGCATAGCGCTATCACAAATGTTTTCATTCTTGTTTTTGTTAATTAAAAAGTTCTAAAATAATCACTTAATTATCTCATGCACTTTTTTCGCGACAATTGTTAATAAATTGTTGTTAAATTCTGTAAATACCTGGCCTAAAAGTATGCAATTTTATAACAACCTTTTCAAATATTTTAAAGGTAAATGGTATTATTAGGAAAATAATACATATCGCACTTGATCAACAAGATGGTATTAACTCGATATTTTAAAATTTTCAGTAGAGGCAAAAAATCTTTTTTTTTTTATATAGGGTTTGTTGAAAAATGCATCACTGCACCGCATCTGATACGTTGCACCTTCTGAATATCAACGGCTGGTAACACTGCATATGCTGTTTTATATCAGCTGAGCAAACTAATCGCACATACGCATCAGATGCGGCGCAGTGATGCATTTCCGAACAGGCCCATACTACCCTCCTATTGCAAAGAAAGATGCAACTGTATTTTTTGGGTGAAAGAGTAGCGAAAATTAAGTAAAATTTTTACACTCAGTAGATATTAGTGATGTTACGAATATCAATTTTTAGTATTCGCGAATACGAATACGAATACGAATATTTAAAACAGTATTCGCCGAATACGAATACGAATACGAATATTTCTTTTGAGGTTTATATTTCAAATTTAATTGGAAAAAATCCCTGCCTTTGCGTTAGTAACTATAAATGAAAAAAAAAATTTAGTGATTTAACATTATTATTGCATTAAGATGCCGAATTTGAAAACCTCTACAGAACATTTTTAAATTATTTTAGATGTTTTGATTCTTTAAATATCATGCATTTAAGTTATACGAGTATATTCCAATTTATTGCCGATAGATGATGTACTTTGTTCAATTCACTGCTGCGAAAGCATTTTTAATTTTATTAATACATTTGAGACAACTTAAATTATAATTTATATATATTTTTGTTTGTTTTTTAAAAAGGTTATTACTTTGCGTGAAATACAATGGGTTTTTTTAATAAAAATTAATATATTTTTTTACATTTTATGTACTTTTTTTAAACTTTTGTATGATTTTTTTTTTGGAAAATGTATGGGAAAATTATTCGAAAAATATTCGCTTGAATTTGGCGAATACGAATACGAATATCTTAAAAAAGGGCGAATAGTAAAATACGAATACGAGTATTCGTAACATCACTAGTAGATATGACCAATGTACATCGATTTCTTACAAAAAATGAAATATAAAAAATTTTTAATTAATACCCTATTGTTGATCAATTGCGATATATGCACCAGCGAATTGCGTGAAAATATAATTCAGCTTTTACTTAAAACACTTGCATGGATTTTACTTAAATTTTCTAAAAATAAAATACTGGTATACAATATTTTAACTCGATTTATTTACAATCTCCTTCCATAAATCCCTTGAATTAATTTACTTTTACTGCAAGAATAACAAGAATATTGATACTCGTATTATATCAAATCTAAAATACACATAAACTAAGTACGTCTCCTTTTTTCTTGCAAATTATTTTGCTTTCAAAAAAATGTTTTTGTAACTGTTTCTGTGGTGTCTAGCAAGCACACATCATGTTGTTGATCAATATCTTTATACAAGTATATCTATATAAGTAAAACTAACTAAATAAGTAAATAGAAAAATAAAATAAAATAAAAAATGGACAGGCGTCGACGAAGGCGACAACGAAGGACTTGTTTTAATAGCTCAGCAAACAAAGAATGAAGTCGGTACGAATGTCCTTAAATATTCGCAGCGATATGACGACGATATGGTCTTTGTTGATGCCACCAATACACGGCATGTTTTTTTACATATGACTTGCCACCTTTGTGCCTCATGTGTGATTCTGCATGTCTGTCATCATAAAAACAGCTAATTTCAGAAGGTTTGTCAGATCGAAGTAAAATACGCCCCCCCTTTACAAAGCTAAAATTGAATTAATCATATTTTTCTCATTCGTGATAAGACAAAAGTTTTTCGTCTTATATTTTCGTACTTTTCCACAGCACAGGCAGCAGTACTAAAATAACAATGATGGAAGAAAAATTATATGAAGAAACAACACAATAAAGGCGACGAGTGAAAAAAAAAACGAAAAAATGTCTAGTACAGTCCATTGAACCTTTAACTCCTCGATAATAAAATTTGTCATACAATTTGACAGGTCAGATGTAAAAAACATGTCGAGTGTGGGAGGCTTAATGAAGACTTATTTAATTCCTTCCTTCTCTTTTTATCTGTCTGCAAGAATCGTTCATATATTTTTAAGGACCAAACTACATGTTAGCTGAAAAAGGAAAGAAATTAACTGAGTCAGTATGTCAGACCACAAACATCAACCACTAAAACCACTGCACTTTTAAATGATAACTGCAATGGCAAATGATTGGCAAGAGAATATACTATTGGAATTTAAGTTTAAACATTTTTATGGCATCACGCCGCCAATCTAGTGTAAGCGGAATTTATTTTCAAAAAAAAAAAATACACCAATTAAAAGCAAAATAAGAAAACAAGAAATAAAAATAATAAAAGAGAGAAAAGTCAATAAAATAAAATTGTTTGCTGTCAAATTAGCCGGCACTACAGCGTGGCTGGTTAGTCAATATATTTACGTTGTCATATATTTTTTGTAGGAAATACCATAAACAGCAAGCGATGAAAAAATAAAAATAGTTTTTTATTTTATTTTTGAAGACGGAGAAATCTAGATTATATGACTTGCATCACTAGATTATATGACTTTCGATTTGACACTTCCCACCTTGTTTTATGATTATGATTTTCTTTGGCAATTTATGCTAAATAAATTTAAAAACATCAAATATTTGTTTGCTGTAGTCTGACCGTAATAGGTTTGATCCCGTACTTTTTGGGCAAAGTCCGGTAAAATGAGAGCAAACAAGAATTTCTCTCAATTAGAGACAAAAACGCACAAAAGTACGGGAACACTAAAAACCACATTTTTATCCCAAAAGTTTGTATGAAATTGCTGTGAAAGTAAACAAATAAAATAAATACTGTTTTTGATTAGTATTTCACTTTTTAAGAGATTTTAGTTAGTACACACATACATATGTATGCTTGTACCGCAAAACATACATATTTAGCTTTGTATTTTGCAAAAGTAACAATTATTTCATCATTATTCTTCTTAGGTAAAATTCAAATTTCTTATTTTTTATTGTTTATTTCATAAACAGCTGATTGCTTAACTACTTGCACAAACTAGCCCGAAGAAAAAGTGCGGGCTGTTTCGTACAGGAAGAAGAAGAATATTTCTCTCTCAAAATCTCTCTCACTTGCACGAACTTTGTGTACGGGAACAGTTTTCGAGCAAATTGGGATCCCGCGGGCTCCCAATGTTGAGTACGGGATCGCACCTAATATGTTCTTCAGAGGCAAACAATAAAACAGCTGATTTTGGCCGAACAATATTAGCTATGTTCGTGGTAAATCTAAGTAAAGTCCGGTAAGATGAGAGTATGAATACCAACTTATATACTTATGCTAAGAATATTTCTTAAAAAATTTAGAAAAACCAATTTCAATTTCAACATCATAATTTCATAAGCAGAAATTTCTCTCACAAAACGATAAATTTACTGAAAATTGCTGGAACACTTAAAACTACTACATTCCGGGGCCGAAAATAAACGTCAAAAAGTTAAATACAAAAAACTGCTATTATTATAATTTTTAGTTGTTTTTATGAACAGCAACAAAAAATGTTTACAAAAAAATAAATCTTTTTTTTTTGTTTATTTTATTTCCACAAACAGCTGTTTTAGTGGTTTGACAGTTTTATCATTTCGCGCGGAAAAAAGTACGGGAAAAGTCTGGTAAGAAGAGAAACACAAATTACTCTCTCATGAGCAGTCTCATTTACACAATTAACCCGATTTTCAACACCAGAAATATTTTTCGGTAAAACAAATGGCATTGGCGCCTTTTATTTCTTTTCTACATTGAATCAAATTCCTGAAGTAGTCCGAAATCCTCTCGTTTCTTTAGGTTGCTCTGAACCTAATAGATCTTTCCGAAGTTGTTAGAAATAGTAAATATTTAGCTGCATTCATTCCATTGTGTATTATTTGACTCTTGGAGGGTTTCGTCGGAATTTTGCAATGTCTCAATGCACTTTCGGCGTTTTAGGCAAGTTGCTCTGTCTCTCCTTATGTACGCAGCATCCAATCGTAGCTTTGCGAGAACTAAATGACAGGCACGAGGCTGTTTTTCAAACACAACTCTGGGAATAGAAGAGCATGCACATTCATGCTGCCACAACTGAAATTAGTGATTACGATTTCGTAATTAGCGTATTTTTAGTGTTGTAAGCCTTCGGGCTTTTTAGAAAATAGCTTTTTGAGACGATCGTTTCGCCAGAATCAAGCCATATCAATCATTTCAGCAGTTCCAACCACTAGAAGACTGTAGTTTTCAAAATTCTTTGCACAGCTAAGACAAGAGTCGCTTGCGAGTGGCGGTGAAAAATGTTTTCTTCTTTAGTTCTAATTTCTTTTCTCTTTTCTGTCGTCTGTTTATATCTGATATTTATGGAATTTTTTTATGACCAGTTTTTTTTTAATTTTTTATGGTTTCAGTTTACTGGTATGGCGTAACAATTATAAGCTGACATCATTCGCTTGTTTGTGGCATTTCTTTCATTTTTCAACTCTTTTAGATTTTCTTTTTTCCATTGTGTATAAAAAGTAAATCCGATGCTTTATCTAAAAACGGATTCAAACGAGTTTATGTTTTGGTAAATTTAAAATTTAACGAATTCAAACGTTTTATTTGAAAAAGAATATTTGTATGCTTTAGAATTGAAATATTTTAAAGAATGTTTGTGGTCAATAATACTTTGGAAAAATTGCACAAAAATTGTATGACAATAAGGCTAAAAGGGAAAACAAACCAATAAAAACAAGAAAAAAATAAATTGAAATACTTTTTATGGAATATATTTCCTAGTGTTCTTTTTAAGAAAAATTAAAATTTTTGCACTTTTCCAGTTTTCCAACCAAAAAAGAAATTGTGAAATGAATACTCTTAATATATTTTTGAATAAATGTATTTAGTATTTTTAACGATATATACAAAAAATTATGTTATAGTAGCGTTATCTCCCACACACTTTATCTAACTTTAAATGGTGTCCAAAAAAAAATCTATCAATAAAATTTTACATATTTATTTTGTGTTATTTTTATCTTTCACTTTTAACAATTATTGTTGATATTTTTGGAAAAATTCGTAACAGACTGACTGGAATCTGCACCCATTACGATACAAAATTAAGAATTAAGTATACATACCGGAAAGGAAAATATTTGGTTGTGCCGACAATATCATGTTTCCCGACACAATGCGGTCATTATATTTTGTATTCAAAAACCAATTTCACCATCCCTGATATACATTTATCAAAGATCTACCAAGGCGAATTGATAACAGGTAGTCTTATCCCCTACAACAACATTCGGCGCTAAAACTAACTGTACACCGGTCAAAACAAGTACAACAATGTTTTTATAGAAATAATTGAAGAAATCTGACCTAACCTGCAAACATTACCTTTTTTTTTTTTTTAATTAGGACCAGCACTGAGGGGATGACCCCTACGTATGCAGTGCACTGTGCCGGAACTCAGGGAGAGGGATAGGGTAGAGAAGATAGATGTTGAAAATTTTGAAGAGGAAGTGTTGAGGCGCCTCCGGTGTTAAGTAGACGCATTAACTTTGTTAAGCTATATTGGCAGGCATTTTATTAATTGTTTTACTTCGCCGATGTTTCTGCTAACCGACGATTTCCACAGCTGATGTAGACATAGGCTTCTAAGTCCACCTAGTAATGAATTTGACGCAGGACTATAGGTTTTACAAAAATGTTGGTTTTTGTCAACAACATTTTTAGATCTTTTAAAAGAATCGTTTTCACATACAACTGATACGACAATTAGCATAATTTCTGAACTGCATTACCTTTTAGTGTACTTCGAATCAAAAGGAAATGGTTTCGAATTTCACAGTTTTCTTTTCGAATCGAATTTCGAAATATTCTATTCACCTTCTCTGCGCCCACCAATAAAAATTTTTTAATTAAATTCGCTGAAAACTTTACTTTGAACTCGAAAGAAATCCAAGCTAAATAAATATGTACATTGATATAATTTTTCTAATTTAAAAAATAGTGGAATTAATTTGAAAGAAACGTAAATAAAACTGCCTACTCTACGTTACAAGTTTTTCTATACAACTACAACAAACATGAAAATGCTTTGAGAAAATAAACTTTGTTAGATGATGAACATTTTCTTTTTATTTTTTCTTTGGCACATTTATGTCGGTGGCTGCAGTTGCATTTGGCTTGGCTCTCTTCTGTTTTTTTCTTGATGCAATTATTTTATATAATAATTTATTTTTTTTTATTGTTGAGACTACCTACCTATCAGGGATGGAAAGTAACAGTTTTGCTGGGACCATCAAAGTATTTTGCAATAAATATTTTTAAAAAATAAATAATTTAGTCACTTTTTTACATTAAACACAGCAGCTAAGAAACACACTTAATTATGTTAAAAAACAATTTTCAATTAATAACATGTATCAAATAAAATTTTCCATCTCTGATGTACATATTATGATGCAATTTTTTTCTTTCATTAACTTAAATGTGCAACAAACAAGCAATGCTTTGTATGACTTTTTGGCTCTAACTGAATAATGAAAAATTTTAGATGACTGCAAGCAGTTTGTAGCTTTACAACAATTCGGTTTCACTACCTAAGACTACACGGTGATGTTGACGTTCAAAAATAGATATAATTATACATATTTTCAGGTATAGCTGCGGATTGGACTCTAATGGTAGTATTCATAAAAAATAAAATAGATTTCAAATGTTTTAGTAAAAAATTTCTATACAGATTTTTCTTAAAATATATTTCAAATCCACTTTAAATTTTTATGAATAAGGGGGTAAATGTTTAACATTAAATGTACATGTTAAAAAAAATACAACTCTGAAAGTATCGAATAACGTTACGCGGTACGCTTTACTATTAACCTTTTTTTTTCAACTCTCTCGTAGTGAACAGACGCGTTTTTATAATCGTCGCAACTGAATATAAAAAAAATATATAAAAGAAAAAAAAAAATTTCAAGTCACAAAAAATATAAAAAAAACAAAACATTTATTGAACAGTTATTTTACTGGTTTTATTTTATTTTTTGCTTGTGTGCAATACACATAAATATTTGCATACACCAACTCATAAGAGAACAAAAAAAAAGAGAACTCTAAATGAGTTCACCTTCTAACAACAACAATAATCCTACAAGCAGTAGGAATGTGCAATATATAACTTTAGTTGCTGATGACGACAACAAAAAAAATGAATTAAACAAAAACCTGAATTTAACAGAAAACACAAATACTCGTGTGCGATCATTATCTTTGAACATGTTAAATATCGATCAAGAAGCAACAACAATTGCACCTATTAGCAAACTTGTCAGCTTAGCTGTACAATCAAACAAACAAACAATAAATACCCAGGTGACCAACGTGCACAAAATTGTAAATGCAGTGAGTGAAAATAGTGATAATAAAATCCAAACTGGTATGGACAGATACATAACCGTGCTAAAAAGGGGAAGAAGTCCCAAATCAGCTGAAATAGCGTCAACGGCGAAAATGCCCAAAGATGGGAAAAATAATATTAAACATTCTGAAAATCGTTTTGCGATTTTGAATGAACAAGTCGATGAAGACACAAGTACAACAAGGTCCACTAAACCACCGCCGATATATTTAAGAGAACAGAACTCCAACCTTTTGGTAAAAAGCCTTATCTCATTAATTGGAGAAAATGAGTTCTATGTAACTCCAATTAAGCGCGGCAAAATCAACGAAACTAAAATTCAGGTAACACAAGAAAATAATTATAGAAAAATTGTCTCAGATTTTGAGACTAAAAACAAAAACTTTTATACATATCAACTGAAGAGTGCTAAAGGCCTAACAGTAGTTATAAAAGGAATAGATTCAAGCGTGGATCCGGAAGAGGTAAAGTCTGGCCTTGAATATAGTGGCTTCAAAGTCAAAAATGTTTCAAACATTAAAAACAGGGAAAAAATCCCCCAACCTATTTTTAGAGTCGAGCTACAGCCAGGCGACTTGAAAATTAAAAAAAATGAATCGCACCCAATCTATAGCTTAAAATACTTGTTGCATCGAAGAGTTACCGTTGAGATGCCACATAAAAAAACTGGACCTATCCAATGCATGAACTGTCAAGAATTTGGCCATACCAAAACTTATTGCAAGTTGCCTACCGTTTGCGTTGTATGTGGCGAGTTACACAGTACCGCTAACTGTGACAAAATAAAAGGTGATACCAAAGCAAAAAAATGTAGTAATTGCGGCGGAAACCACACTGCCAACTATAGGGGCTGCCCTCTTTATTCTCTTTTTAAAAATTCGTCGAACAGAAAAACCAATGCTACTCCCGCTCAGCCCAAAACTCATTTAAAATACCCGCAGTTACCTCAACCGTCGTCTAGCCATAATCAATACTCAAATGTTTTAAAGTCTAACACGACTCTTACTCAACAAAAACCTAATAGTCAATCTTCATACGCTAATATTTTAAAGAGTAACCAGATTCCGGCGCAAAAAACTGTACCAGTAAATGAAGAATCAGGGCACAATTTTAGTCGTATTGAAGCTTCAATAGAGATCCTTATACAAACAGTAAATACATTCACTCTCAACATGTCCTGTATGATGCAGGAAATGTTGAAAATGCAGTCTACCTTGTTGCAGGCTGTATTGAACAAACCATGAACTTAAGAATCTGTTTTTGGAACGCAAACGGCATCTGCCAACACAAAAATGAAATTGAATATTTTCTTCTGGATAAACAAATCGATGTTATGCTTATCTCAGAAACTCACTTGACGTCCCGAAGCTATTTTCGAATTAGTGGATATAATTTCTACGACACCAAGGATCCTCAAGGTAGAGCTTGTGGTGGCTCTGGAATCCTAATAAAAACTCGAATAAAACACTACCTACTAAACGACCTTCGTGAAGAATATCTTCAAGCAACGAACATCTGCATTGAAAATTTTTATCAAAAGCTTGTGATATCATCTGTTTACTCTCCTCCCAGGTTTTCAATTTCAGAGAGTCAATATACCGCTTTTTATACAACACTGGGGTCCCGTTTTCTAGCAGCTGGCGACTACAATGCTAAACACACTTTTTGGGGCTCACGTTTAATCAGTCCCAAGGGTCGTGTTTTGTTTGACACAATTTCAAAAATGGGCTTGAATGTAGTTTCAAGTGGTCAGCCAACATACTGGCCAACGGATCGTCAAAAAATTCCTGATGTTATCGACTTTGGGATTATGAAAGGCGTGCCCAGCGAAATGATTGAAGTAGAAGCATCTCTGGATTTGTCTTCAGATCACTCGCCTACTATTATCACTATTTACTCACACACAACTACAACACCAACATGTGATTTACCGCTGACACCTGCACGTATTAACTGGCTGAAATACAAAAAATATTTGAGTGCTCATTGCACGGAAAATATGCCATTGAGAACACCTGCTGACATAGAAAATTCTATTAGGTTGTTTGAAGCACATGCTAAACAAGCTGCTCTTAATGCTTCTTCAATTCAACCAAATCAACAAGCGAGATTTAACAATATTTTTTGTGCAGATGTAGAAAGGCTATTGACTGAAAAACGGAGAGCTCGACGAGAATGGCAACGTTACAGATCGCCTCAGCTAAAATTAAGGCTTAAGGAGTGTACCAAACAGCTAAGAAAAGTTTTACAATCACAAAAAACAGCTTCGCTGCAAAAATTTCTGCTAGAACTCGATGCAACACCGTCAACAGATTATTCGCTGTGGCGTGCAGCCAGAGGACTTAAAAGGCCAGTGATTTGTAAACCACCATTACGAGCATCAAATGGTGACTGGGCAAGAACTGATGCTGAAAAAGGTGATCTATTTGTTAAGCACCTAGAAAAAGTATTTACCCCGAATATTTCTGCTGATATTGTTGAACTGCCACCAGTCGTCTCTTTACCAGAAATACCGATGAGATTTAACATGACGGAGATTGAAAATACTATTACTAGTCTTAACACCAGAAAAGCCCCAGGTGTCGACAAAATAAGCAACAAAATGCTTCAACAACTGCCTTATATTGCAAAAAGAGTTATACTCTTCATTTTTAATAGTATTCTACGGCTGCAATACTATCCTGCAGAATGGAAGGTTTCGATGATTATTATGATACCAAAGCCCGGCAAGGATCATACGAAGGTTGAATCCTATCGGCCTATTAGTTTATTGCCCAACATTTCAAAACTATTTGAAAAGCTGTATATGAGCAAGCTGATGCCTATAGTGACTAGAAGTGGATGCATTCCAGATCATCAATTCGGTTTTCGCAGACAACATAGCACTATTGAACAAACTCACAGACTTGTGAACGTAGTTAGAGACACCTTTGAAAAAAAGAAATTTTGCTCTGCGCTCTTTATAGATGTTTCTCAAGCTTTCGATAAAGTATGGCACGAAGGTCTTATCCACAAATTAACACGCAATCTCCCCGCAAACATAGTCAAGCTTTTAAAAAGCTATTTAGAGGAACGAAAATTTGTAGTTAGGGAAGGTAATTTTTTAAGCCCTCCGCAGTCGATCGAAGCCGGAGTTCCCCAAGGCAGCATCTTCGGTCCCTTACTTTATTTAATTTATGCCTCTGACTTACCGTTAAGCAATAACATTCATACATCAACATTTGCCGATGATACAGCTTTTTTAAGCGTCCATGAAAATCCAGTAGAAGCCTCCATCAACTTACAAGGGTATATATCCAAATTGGAAAAATGGCTCAAACAATGGCGTATAAAAGTTAACGAGCAGAAATGTGTACACGTCACTTTTACGTTGCGAAGGGAAACATGCCCGCCTATACAAATCAACACTGAGACTATTCCACAGCATACTGTAGTCAAATATCTAGGCGTTCACCTTGATCGCCGTTTAACATGGAAATCGCATATAGACGCAAAGTTGATGCAAATGAAATTAAAAACTGCCCAAATTAATTGGCTTATGGGAAGAAATTCTATACTGAGCCTAGACTGTAAACTTCTACTATACAACGCGATCCTGAAACCAATATGGTCCTATGGAATCCAGTTATGGGGCACTGCCTCAGCATCGAATGTCGAAAGAATTCAAAGGCGACAGAATAAAATTCTACGTACAATAACAGCAGCCCCCTGGTATGTCAGAAACCATCGAATTCATAAAGACCTAGACGTTCCGTTGGTGAAGACAGTATTTTCAAAACACGCGAAAAAATATATAAAAAAACTTGAGTTGCACCCAAATCCACTTGCGCGCAATATTCTTCATTATAGAGGCCACACCCGGCTGAAAAGAAGGGATACTCTTTTTCTCAGCCGTTCACGAGAGATGTAAAACAACCAAAATTAACCGTTGAAATTAAAAATTTTGTTTAGCATTGGCTAAACTTACATTTAATATTTTTTAGATTTAAGATTTGAAAAACTTATTGATAATTTAATATAAATAATTAAAGATTCAATAAATAATAAAATTATCAAAAAAAAAAAAAAAAAAAAAACTATTAACCTTAGCTGCAGTTCTGTAGGCGGATAACATAAATTGAGACTTCTTATCTCAAAGTTGTCACAAAAATGTTTGTGTATTGCAAAATGGATTCGCAACGAACTAAGAAATTTTATCTACCCTTCCCCACTAGAAAACAACACTTGTACAATTTATAATGTTTTAAAAGCTTTAAATGAAATAAAAGAAATACAAAGACCAAACAAATTGCGGACAAAACATTACATGAAAAAAATTTTAAAAAAGAAAAGGTTTCTTTAATTTTTGTTTCATTTAAAAAATTTTATTTTTAAATAAGAGTTGTTGTCACACAACTATAAAATGACAGAATTGAACGAATTTTGCGTCATAAAATTTTTGTTTTGTTTTTCATGCTTTAATTTTTTTTTATTTAGTTTTCAATGGTACAAAAAGAGGCTTTAGTGACGAGTTTTTCTTTTTTCTTTGAAAACTTATTTAGTTGCATTTGTTTTATAGTAAAAATAATGTATACAAAATTAAATGTAGTTGCACGATTTTGTAAAAATTTTGTGGCATATTATATTTTGAAACAGGGGGTGTTTGTAAGTTTACCACCACACTGAGGCACATTTTGCACGAACCGAAGGCAATTTTTTTATTTTGGGTCATCAAATAAAAAAATAAACTCTTGTGAACTTTAAAAAGCCCAAAAATTCGAATTCCAATTGCATTATGCCCCAATTATGATGATTCACAACCAACCGACTTAAAACAAGAAAAAGGTTATCAATTAGAAGGATATTTGTTTAGTGGTTGCCCAATCGTGGCTTTTAAGATTAATGAACCGATCCTTAAATTTATTTGGGAGATCGAGAAGTTTAAACAAGTTTGTTTGCAGTTTGGTGACATATTTTTTTTTTAATTGGGGAAGTTGACTTTCCCTAAGCAAAATATGATTCATCGCATTGCAACTCCATTTATTTAGCGATTTTCTAAATTCTATATTTGTTTCATCGGGTTTGCTTGCAGCTTGGTGCCATAGCGCCCTCCAAAAAAAAAAATTCTTATCGCATAACTTGCATATCGATTTTCAATATTCTTTTTAGTTTGGTTGAAAAGATTTTCTTGCAGCTCGGTCCCATATTAAAAATCGGTATAAATTGTCCTCCTCAAAAAAAAAAAAAATTGATTATGACCCATTAAATTTTTTGGAGAATTTGAGGAACAAGAAGCTGTCCCCCAGGAATATCGATTTTCAAAATTGTTTGTTGTGTGGCAAAAGCATAACCAACGCCCGAGTCACACGCAGATTCTCGATCGAAAATGGTGCTGGATTGGTCCCACTTTGCGGAAACCACAAGGAGACGTAACAAAAAGAGCCATAGGCTGTAGAACGCGGAAAGTTAGTCAACCACTACGACAAATTGAGTTCGATGTTAACTAAGCCATTCGAAGGGGTGGTGTTGGCGGTTACCGCGTTGACTACTAAGCAAACAATGACTTGGGGCCTGGGTTCCAACCCTGGCCAGAGCAAGTCAATCAACATCATTAATGTACATTAGTGAGACCTTGTATTAATTGTCGTCAGACTTTTTAAGTGATGAAGGCCTAGCACAGGTCACTAAAAACTGTTCCGCCAGCGATTGATGGTGTTCCAAGCTAATGTATACACCATCGACCTTCTTCTTCGGTTAGCAGAAACACCGGCGAAGTAAAGCAATTAATAAAATGCCTGCTAATACAGCTTAACAAAGTTAATGCGTCTACTTAACACTAGCGGCGCCTCAACACTGCTATAAAAAAATTAACAGCGCAAAGCAGAGTTGTAGAAAAGTTAAGCATTCTTACAGGTAGGTAACACAATGGGACCACATTAGGACCCAAGTGGGCTGGAATCTAATTTCCAGCAACCTGCTAACGTAACCCCTTCGAAGTTGGGAGGAAAGCCAAAACTCGGTATCAAACAGGATCGAGTGGAAGATGTTTGTTGCTGCCCTTTGTTCCTCTTAGTAACAACAGGACACTAAACTCTTTTAGAATTTTGAAGGGTAAAAGTTGTCACCTCCGAAATATCGCACAATTATTCCATTTATGTACCGATTTTTAAATTTCGGTTTTTATCGGTTTCTTGCATATTGGTCAAATCGGATGCACAAGTTGTTCCCAGAAAAGAGTTGTTTGTAGTTTGGAACCATTTGTTTTTCTAAAATTTAGAAGACAAAATCCTTTAAAATCCTTCATTTATGAAATTTCTTTTTATGTTAGAAGGCAGTTCGTTCGTTGCAGTTTTGTTCAATAGATTTTTTTAAAACGGATAAAATATTGATTCTCGCGTAACTCCAACATTAATGGAATGATTTAGAAACTGTACGCTTGAAATTTCATGATGAAAATATTCTCTTAAAATTATTTATTTACAAGAATTATTTCAAAATTACTTCACGTGGTTTGGTTGTTTAAAAGTTCTTTCAGAATTGGTTCTTGTCTTAGTCAATCATTAGATGAGAGTTTTTTCTTGCCGCCAACCAGTTCAAACAATTTTTCACCAACGATATTAAACAAGAAAAACGACATGACAAGAAGACACATGATTTTAGCGAATTTCTTATGTTTTCTAAAGCGCATTTCAAAGTAGAAGCTACAACAACAACAATTAACTCTCATTTCCAAATCCGTTTCGGGCTGAAAAAGTCGTGTCTGAAAAAGCCAATTGTTCTTTTTCCAAGGAAGTACAACACCATGGTGCCGTGTGTTTGTACAGACGGCTTAAGCTGATAAATATTTAATGACGTAGATTTGGCTTTTGACATATTTAATTTACCCAGTTGCTTGTAGCACAATTTTCTTCAATGCCGCCATCGGAAGCTATAATATTCCAAAAAGACTTTATTTTATGTAATTTCATTGTATGTATATCAATACAAATGTTTTCTTTTCTTTTAATTTCATTATTAGTATTTTCAGTAAAAGAAAATTATCAGTTCACCTTTTCATAGACATTTCCGTTTACGTTTCTTATTTTCCTCTTTCTTTTGTAAACACATTTATATTTCTGAATGAGCAAATCTATCCATGAACGCCAGGCATGACGACATATCAAATAAAAAAAATCTAACATCAATATATATTTTTTTCTGCTTGGCTCGGCCTGCAATTCATGTTTTTGTGTGTGTTTTTTTTCTATTTCTTTTAGAAAAGTGTATCATTTTTTTTTTAGTGTAAAAATAAATTGTAAAACACACTCTTGGGCAGCAAAGGAAACAAAATGAAAGATTCACAAAGAAATAATGCACAATAAAGATGTAAAATAGAAAATAAAAATAGACACAAAATATATTAGAAATATTATAGAAAATAAAACATACATACTAGTTATTAGACAATTGTCAAGTCATTGACCCCCCCCCAATTTAAAATGCACAATAAAAATGCAACAGCAGCAAGAATAGTTTTATTTTTATCCACTACCTTTTGGCTGACTCCCCTTCAGTTCGTGTCCTCTTCCTCTGGTGTTTACTTTTAGGGCTTACAATTTTAGTGGAGATAATTTTTGGTAAGAAAAATCAAACTTCTAATTAGTTGTTTTGTATCTGCAATGCCCAGTTTTATGCAACATTTAATAAATCTAACAGTTTGCACATGTTTGCGTGTGATTACACGTGTTCGTGTGTATGCGGATGTGTTGGATTGAGGTGAAAGATACCTTTGTACTGCTTAGTAGGATTTATGTTCCTCTTTGATTGTCGTATTCAGTTGATAATATTTTTATAAAAGCACTGCACCGCAAACGAAAATTGGCATTTATTCAAAAATAATTATGATTGTTTATCATTTTGGTTGTGTCACCACTACCGAAGAAAGGCGACAGGCGGATTTTAATTTGTAGCAATTGTTGCATTGAAAGTGAAAATATGAGATGATTTTTCTGGTGTTTGGTTTTTAGAATTTCAAATTAAGGAATACTGACTCAGAGAGAGAGTCTTCGGTTTTAACCTAGTGACACTTGTCATCTATGCACAGGCAAACTTTTCATCAGTTGCTCTTCTTTTACAGAATGATAATGATGAACAGCTTGTTATCATCAACGCCTGTTCTCACAGCTAAATCGATAGTTGAGTTCTTAGTTCTTAATAAGAATCACAACTTTACTTTATTTTTTAATCAAAATTATCAAAATATTTCAATTAATTCATTAATTGAACCTTTAAAAACATTAGAATTAAAATTTTATAATAATTTTTCAAGCTTTAGGTCGTTTTTATATAAAAAATGTTTTTAATATTAATTTTTCGATATTTCGCCACACCGTTGGTTGGCTTCTTTAGGAGAAATTGAGTTTAAATCTAATTTATAATAACTTTAACAAATACCAATCAAAATATTGAAAAATATTTGTCAATTATATAAATAAAGCTTGAAAAATTATTATAAAATTAAAATTAAAAAGGTCAAGAAAATTAGAAAACCATTAGAATTAAATTTTAATTGAATCTTTAAAAAATATCATAATATATTTTTAATTGAAAAATATCAATTGAAAATATTTCAATTAAAACGATTGTCTTAATACTACAAATTTCGTGATGGATTGCAGACTAATTAATTTTTTAATTGAATATTTGTTTTATTTATTTGAATCTCTCCTTTACTTTTTGTTTGGTGACAATGGCTGGTTATGCAAATTGCTTCTTTTTTTAATTTTTTATATACTGAACTTTGCTGGTAGGCATAAGAATGAGAATGAGATCGTGATTGATCTCAAAAGTACTATGATTTCAAATAAGATGCTTATATCGGGTCTTTTTTTAGCTGTATGAGAACTTAAAATTATAATGCCAGATAGAGATATTGTTGAAATGAATTTTTTTTTTTTTTATAATCTGATAGATAATTCCATGGGTTTTAGTTTTTAAATATGACGGCTACGAGTTACAAGGAACATCCGATTAGTTTTTTCACTCGTTTTCCTATTAATCTGGCATCATGGCAACAATGGTGGTTTGAATATTGGCTTCCAATGTTTCAATAGTTGCTGGTTTGTAAGCATAAATCAATGACTTAACATGGGCCCATAAAAATTAATCCAGAGGCTTTAAATCGCAGGACCGAGGAGGCTAGTCAACACGATCACTTTTGCAAATAAAGTCGTCACCAAATTTTTTTTGCAATAAACGCATGAACGCTTTATGGCAAGTTTGGCTTCAATTTTTGCATGATTTGTATTTTGTAGGTACGTAAGCCAAGATCCTGAAGTAAAATTTTCGACGTAGTCGAAGAACAAAAACCAATAATTTGAGACGACAACGAATCGACCTTCTTAATTCTTAAGCAGTGGTTTGTGCCAAAACTAGAGAGAAAGGGATAGGGTAGGGAAGACTTTTCGTGACCGGGGATCGAGCCCATGACCTAAGTTATATTTTGCCAACACTAATATGTTCGGATGTATCTATGTCCTATCCACTTTCCACAAAATTTCTGAAGTCGCCTGATGCCATAGAAGACTACAATTTGGCACCAGCTGTATTCGAATCAAATGCTCTTATCGCACATATTGTGAAAAACCAATAAAGTTTTGAAAATGCGATTAAAAGTATATAAAAATTAAATTATGTTGTAACATTTCCACATTCACATATTTTGTTGGTGTGAATGAAATTCATGAAATTTTTGTTTGTTTTTTTTTGTAAAGAAAAATTATTTTTAAAGCGGGTTTGTTTGCTTTAGTTGTTTTCGGCATTGATAACAAATAAATTAATTCTTTTATTTTGTTTTTTTTTTTTTTTTTTGGTTTGCATAAGAAACAGCTTTACAATGCGCAGCCGGCAAACAACAATAACAACAGCGAATTAGTTGCATAAAATGTGTATTGGAACCAAAAAAAAAATATACAGAAACATATGAAAAGTAATTTTATCAGGCTCAAGTTCAGTTTTATTGAATTAATGAAAATTCAAAATTACTAAGAGTTTTTTTATGTTGAAAAATATTATTATTTATATCCTCAAACAAAAACATTATGAAGAAAAAAAAAATAAATTATTTACATACTTTACAAAATAAGACTTAAAAAGTATGTTTCTGGATTCTTTGTTAAAATACAAGGGGCGCACTTTGCGATATTTCTAAATTTTAAAAAATTTAACTTTTTAAACTTTCTCGCGCAGTTAGGTTGTAAAATATGTATGTACATACTATGTACATATGTATGTATGTACAATCAAGGGATATTAAGCTATGTACAGACGATTGGAAAATCTTACAACATTGTAAGATGTGGCAATATGTTGACAACGTACTGACAATGAAAAATTGTTACACAAAGGTAAATTGTCAGTTCAGACGATTGTAAGGGGCACTATACATTCGTCAAAATCACATCAAGCATTATGGTGGTATAAGTGAAAATTTGTTTGTATGAGTGACACCGACGATGCTGGATGAAAAATCAAAAAATTTAGATTTTTGGCATGCTTGACGAGTGATTTTGATGAATATATTGGTTTTACTCTTCAAGCACGTACACATTTTTAAATTAAAACGAAATTCCATAGAGAACAAACGCTAAATATGTCGGATGAAAAACAAACAATACATTTTATACCAATTGTATCATTGCATTGCATTTAAGGAAATGAAAATATAAATAAAAAAAGTAGATTATTAAATATTCAATGTTAAAATAAAATTTAAATAAAAAACTAAAAAAAAAATTAATTATTATTTTTGTTGTAACATACAATACATGTTTTTGTTCTATTTTGTTCATAAACATGTTATTTTTTTTGTTAGTTCATATTCAAAGTTCCGTCGGCAACAGACATATTCAACACTTTTTCTCTACACTGTCTCGTTGTTAACACTTCAAAATAAAATGCAAAATGAATGCTGCACAGGTCTTCAAGCAAATGAATGGGTTAACGTCAAGCACACGTACACGAACTTGATGTCAAGTATTTTGACGAATGTTTAGTGCCCTTAAGAAAACCTTACAATTTCATTGTCAGGCAATTGTCAGACAATAAATTTATCTGCCTACGAAAATTGTCAGTTCACACGATTGTCAGATTGTTGTGTGGTAAAAATTTCCATATGCATTGTTGGCGACTCTATAAGAAAAGGCCAGTCGTCAATTGGTTCATATTCGCAATCTATGATGCAGATTTCATTAATTGAAATGTTGCTATCCATTTTTATTTAATTTGTTTTCCAAATGTTTCACTTTTGTTATTTTTTTAATAATCGTATTTATGGATAGCGTTGCCAATAGAAAAATTATCTGAATCTGTTGAAAACTGGTTAAATAGTTGATATTCTTCTCAATTAGTATCCACTTTACGAAATTTGTAAAGATGGACAATTGAACGCTGATGAGAGGTGTAGCGGCCTTGAAATCAGTACTGATACGTTCTGCTAAAAACTGATTGGATATAAATAATAATATTTTCCAACACAAAAAAACTCTTAGTAATTTTGAATTTTCATTAATTCAATAAAACTGAACTTGAGCCTGATAATATTACTTTCCATATGTAAATCAATATAAGTTCAAATAATAATTACGTTTATTCGTAATAATAATAATATAAAAATATTAATTCCGCTTGGGCACGAGCTATAAATACCCTAATAACAGGGGTCACCGTAATATGTGAATTTCCATAATATAGAGTAAAAACAACAAAAACGTTAAAATACAAAGTAGAATACTTTGATGATAACGGACTATGAGTTTGTGTTGATTATTAGTTCCAAACAGTAATGAGGGAATTTCGTACTAACCAGCACTGTTTTCATTGTAGAATAAAAATTGAATTAAAAATTAATTCTCATATTCTATTTCTGTTGAAAATTGGTTAAATAGTTGATATTCTTCTCAATTAGTATCCACTTTACGAAATTTGTAAAGATGGACAATTGAACGCTGATGAGAGGTGTAGCGGCCTTGAAATCAGTACTGATACGTTCTGCTAAAAACTGATTGGATATAAATAATAATATTTTCCAACACAAAAAAACTCTTAGTAATTTTGAATTTTCATTAATTCAATAAAACTGAACTTGAGCCTGATAATATTACTTTCCATATGTAAATCAATATAAGTTCAAATAATAATTACGTTTATTCGTAATAATAATAATATAAAAATATTAATTCCGCTTGGGCACGAGCTATAAATACCCTAATAACAGGGGTCACCGTAATATGTGAATTTCCATAATATAGAGTAAAAACAACAAAAACGTTAAAATACAAAGTAGAATACTTTGATGATAACGGACTATGAGTTTGTGTTGATTATTAGTTCCAAACAGTAATGAGGGAATTTCGTACTAACCAGCACTGTTTTCATTGTAGAATAAAAATTGAATTAAAAATTAATTCTCATATTCTATTTCTGTTGAAAATTGGTTAAATAGTTGATATTCTTCTCAATTAGTATCCACTTTACGAAATTTGTAAAGATGGACAATTGAACGCTGATGAGAGGTGTAGCGGCCTTGAAATCAGTACTGATACGTTCTGCTAAAAACTGATTGGATATAAATAATAATATTTTCCAACACAAAAAAACTCTTAGTAATTTTGAATTTTCATTAATTCAATAAAACTGAACTTGAGCCTGATAATATTACTTTCCATATGTAAATCAATATAAGTTCAAATAATAATTACGTTTATTCGTAATAATAATAATATAAAAATATGCTTTTTTTTGCTACGTTGCAAGACAAAAATTGTAAGTTCAGGTGGTTGTCAGACATTTTCTGAAAATTTTTCTGACAATATTGTAAGATCTGCCAATCGTCTGAACAAATGAATTGTTCATAAATTTAGAACTAATCTAAAAAAAAAAAAAAAAAAAACTCATTCATTCATCCAATGTAAAGCCTTAAATTAAGATGGACGATTTTTTAAACTAATCATTCCTTGAGATTAAAATAGATGATGTTTGTGCCAATATGTTGAGGTGATTGATGATGATGCAGAAATTTCACATTCTTCGCATCACTTATTTTACAAATTTTATCCGATTTTCATCATTTCAATGTGCAGATAAAAAGAATTAAATATGAAATTGCATCTCTTAAATGTCATCAAAATCAATTCAATCATTGATAATATGAAACATACTCGTACTTATAAATACGAAATATTATGAAATAAAGAGAGAGCAAAATGCTTTGTTTATAACAAAAAAAAATGTACAATATATGCATGTATGTATGTATGTGTATATTCATATTGTAGATTTCGAAGAAGAAAATAAAAAATCGGAAAAATTACATCATCCGAAAAGTAATAAAAAGAAGCTGGCTCATAAAAATTTTAAAATAAAATAAAATCTTGGAAAATTTTGTTTGTAAATCGATCGCTCAAAAGTTTTAAGTTTATATTTGTATCTAGTAGTAATTTACCCACAACCCCGACCATCCACTTTTCCTTTTTGTCTACCCCCTCGATAAATTCATTTATTTAATTTTCCCTTTCTTTTCTTTTTTTTGTTATTTTAATTAAATTGTTTGTTTTTTATCTTTCAGAACATTAATTTTAATTAATTTCATGTCTCTGTTTGTTTTATTTTCATTACAGTTCAAAATTTTTGTATATTAAGTGAAAAAAATAAGCAAAATTACTTGTAGAGAAGAAGTCAACCGGTAATAAACAAAATGTAAGTAATTTTTTAACATTTTCAATTCATTAAATACTTAATTTATATTGTTTTATGATGTCAATGTTTTAACACCTGAACTAATTGTTTTTTTTTTTTGGATGTTTTACTGAATACAAAGTTAATTTAAAAAAAAAGCGAATTACGAGTGTCTAGAATTTGATATGAATCTTATTTTGCTGTTTAAAATGTGATTAAAGTCTACTGATGATTTGCTGTAACCAGCAATGCAATGTCATTTTTGTACAAATTATCCCACTATACGCAAATGGTGGTCCAGGTAGTGGACTTGATAAATCATCATTCCATCAATCTATCAATCTACTATATATTGGGCATCTGTTTTTAAAAAAAAATTTACTTCATCTACTACCACTTTCGTGAAAAGAAGCAATATCCTTATTATTATTTTAAATATGGTTGTTTTACATTCGCTTTACGCCTAAAACTCATAAATATTAATTTTTATTTTAGGATTACTTTGAGTACGATTTGTAATTGAATTTATTTTTCTTACGATGCACCTACACCGACTTAAGACAAAACAGGTTTTTTTTTATTAATACGACAACATTATATTAATTCTTATGAGACAACCCACAATAAACAAAACAAAAGCAAAACTATCTCCTTCCCTTACTGCGCCAAAACATTCGTTGCATCCACACAGAGTGAGAAAAAACAGACTGAAACGAACCTGGTTGCACATAATTGCGTGCTTTCTTATGATGTAACCCCCCACACCAATTAATGCAAGAAATTACAAGCAAAAAAAAAAACCGGACAAAATATTACAGCATTCATTGGTGTTAATTACCGTTTGCCTTTTAAGACAAAAACTTGATGTTAATTTTTTTTATTTCTGTGTAATAGCATAAAACTAGTGTCTTTGACTTAAAAGACAATTACGTCTTGGGCGATGTGTTACAAACATTTCAATTTATCTTAAATACCAACAACGGTCAAAAATAAATTTGAAATTAAAATGAATAAATAAAACATTGAATTTAGCTGAGTAGTAAAAATATCAATTCAATTGTGTGCTATGAAAAATAAGAATAAATACAGTACAATACGCATATAAGAAAGTCTGAAAATGTACAGATTTTGTTTCTTATATGCGAGCTTTCTTATAAAGAGAACACGCATATAAGAAAGATATTTTCTTATATGCGTCAGAAACAAAATTTAAAAAATTTCCTATGGAGTATGCAGATATATATTAGAAATAAAATTAATACAAATTATTTTGTACAAAAAAAAAAACAACGAAGCTGGCTGATTTCACAAAAATCAACGACTTCATTTGACATTTGGACCACTGTTCACAGATGTAAATTGTAAAATATAATCAAAAAATTTATATTTTTCCCCAAATTGAAAAAAAATTTCATTGTGAGAATACTTTCTTATACACGTACAATTTTCTATGGAAGGAATATAATTTTTCATAAAAATTTGTTTCTTATAGCAGAGTTTTTCTTATAAGAGAGTTTCTTATATAAGGATTATTTAGCACGTAGCTATATGGAAATGTACATGGTGTCTGGAAAAGTGTTTCTTATAGCCGAGCTTTTCTTATAAACGAGTTTCTTATATGCGTATTGTACTGTAATTCCGAATAGGGATTGATTCAACAGTGCGCCAGGATTTATTTGATGTAAAATAAATTTGTATGGCCAACTTCCTAAACGCAAGTTGCAATGCATGTTTACAATGCAGATACTTCTTAAACGCATACATGAAATTATTGGCAATCCCTAATGTTCTTAATCTGTTGGCAACTCAGTTTGATGAGTATCAGCTGTCAAATTCTTACATTTATTTTATTTGGTATACAAGCGTATAGTGAGTCCAACAAGTACTCGTACCAACCATTTATTTGTCAGTTTGAATAATGAATTACTGATTCCGTGGAACAGTTGGAAGGAACATTATGTTTTTCTTTTTGTGTTTGGGAGAAAATGGTTGGTTTATAAACTTTCATTTATTTATATTTTATTGTTTAGTTGCTTTTGTTATGACATTGAAGAAATAAATACTGTCCTAAGTTGTGTGCTAAAATATTCGTTTCCATGTAAATGATTTTTAAACCTATTTTTTCATTGTATTGTTACAAGCGTTTGATACTTAGACAATGGCGGAGTAAGTATTATTTTTTATTTCATATTTTTATTAAAAACTTTTATTTAATTTTATATTTTTATGAACAAGTGTTGTTGTAGTGAAAAAAATTAAGAGTAGCGTTCCTTAACGGCGCGCCGTTTTTATGCGATGCATTTTTCTGCAATGCAAGGTTGCTGCTACAACATGCTTTGCATTGCATACACAGTTTTTCAAATTATGCTATGCGACATGCGTTTAGGAAGTCGGACTATGGCTTTCAATTGGATGCATGATGATCTTGGACGTGGATTCATGCATCCAATCTATAGCAATTGATTTTCGCCTTAAATGGAACGCACCTAGTCTTATTTTGAGATTGAATTAAGTATTTTAGAATAATTCGTAATTGAATCAATATTTTTATACTTGATTGAAGAAAATCCTTAATTACAATAGCAATTATTAAACTTTCTGGTCATTCATCATTTATTCAGATGCTACTAAAGGCCGTGCCGCACTGTGTAGGATCACAGTCGCGCGATTTGCAAAATATGACATGTGTGTTAAAAATGTATGGTAGTGTGGACTAAAAATGCAACTGTGTGACAGATTTTTTGGCAAGTCGGGCGATTTGTCAAATTTTATGAAAATTTTCATAAAATGATAGTTTTCATGCGATCAGAGGAGTATTTATTGTCAACCAGATGTTTTGGCATCAGATTTGTATGATAGTGTGGCACATTACAACACCATTTTGAAACGATTTTTTAAAGTCGGTCAGATTTTTGCAAGATTTTCCTGTGAATGAATCGTACGATTGTGTAGGATAGTGAAGCACGGCCTTAAGCACCCTATTCGCAAGAAAATTCACCACTTTTCCTATAATTTTCGATAAAAGGACCAATGGTATTTTTGCAAATTTAAAAATGTTTTTTTTTTCACAATATCTAGCAAAAATATTTAATATAAAATTTTCTGACTTCTGGCATTTATTTTATTGACTTCTGGCATTCATTAAAACGCTACTAGCCATCATCCTCTCCGTCAAAAATTTCGTCCCATCATCTATCATTTACGAGAAAAGGACCAGTGTTCTTTTTCCAATAATCATTTTTAAAGCGTAGGAAAGTCCGCTTATTTCTTAATTTATGTATTAAGTTTTGTAACATTGTTTATGAAAAATTATCACGTAAATAACTAATTTATTTATACATACATATACATACATATAGATGTACATATTTAGATTTTTTTTGTGTAATAATGTGGTAATTACTGCATTATGTATAAATAAAAAAATACATTTCTTAGAAGTCCATTTACGTGCGCATCGAAAACGCCAAAATAATTTAGCGATTTTTAGAGTTGCCAGAAAAGTTGTGATTCATAAATTATGGGCAGATTCGGTATGAAACAGAATGGAAAAAAACATTTTCTATTATTTTAGGACAAAACTCATGGAAACTAGGCAACGTCAAGCAACTAACTAAGTGGTAAGGGGGGCATGAAAGTAGATCACATGGAGCACCAGCACTCCACTTGGCAAATATCAAATTGAACACTAAAGAATACAAGGCTCTGTACTCAATTTGTTATTCGTTAAGGGTATATTTTCTTACTGGGCATATTATATTTTCTTTTATTTCACTAGCCGACAACATTATGAAACAACATTTAACAAGGACATGCTTGTTAGAAATGTTATTTAACAAAATAAAAAAAGTGTCTGTTCATTTCTTGTAAAATTTCCTTTCATTCATTAATAAAACGCAATTTTGTACAATTATTTATTTAAGGAGAGTCTCCTTGTAAAACTTAGATTTCATTAGATTATACAAAAAATGGCAGGATGTAGTCAAGTACTCGTATTTTGTGTGTTGGCTGGTTGGTTGGTTGGTTGGTTGGTTGGCTGGCTGGTTTGATATAGTGAGTCCAACAAGTACTCGTATCAACCATTTATTTGTCAGTTTGAATAATGACTTACTTATTCCGTGAAACAGTTGCAAGGAACATTATGTTTTTCTTTTTGTGTTTGGGAGGAAATGGTTGGTTTATAAACTTTCATTTATTTATATTTTATTGTTTAGTTGCTTTTGTTATGACATTGAAGAAATAAATACTGTCTTAAGTTGTGTTCTAAAATATTCGTTTCCATGTAAATGATTTTTAAAAACCTACTTTTATCATTGTATTGTTGTATTTGACTGGATGAATAATACTTGTTGGTAAGCAAGAATATTTTAAGATTTTATCAATTTGTTTTTGCTCACTTTTGGCCACTTCGTTTAATGGTTTTTAAACTATTAATAAAATATTTTTGTATTTGCAAACAGATGTTTTTAAATATAAAAAAAATACATAAAAACTAAAAAATTTAATTTTCTCTAAATTAAATGATGAGTCTATAGCTTTAAGCCTTTGCACTATAGGTTAAAAGAATTATAAATATATATATATATATATATATATACATATATAATATAAGTCATATAAATAGTTAACTAGATTTACGTTACATGTTAATGAAGTCTTAAATTGTCTATATACCAAATTTATTGAAGATAAAAAGATGTAATAAAAGTACCAACTTTTCCCCATCTTACCCTGCAAAATGTGCATAATGTAAATGTTGAATATAAATTTTAAAAAAGCATTACTAAAAGTACAAGCTTTTTCTATTTTCAACCGTAGAAATTGCACTGCAAATTAATGTAAAAAAAAAATTTTAAAAATCTAAAAGTACCAAAAGTACCGATTTGTACCATTTTTATGCCTTAAAATATACCCTATATGTTAAACTGGGTCACATTCTAACGGTCTACCATTCAAATCCATTAAGTGAATTTCTCCAGAGCAAAAGTAAAAAAGCACCAAAGGGAAAAAGTACCGAAATTGAAAAAGCACCAGTTTTTCTCATTTTGGGAACCGTCAGAAGGACCATTATTCTCTCATTTCTTGGACAATTTTGCTTCCATGTTATGATGTGCCATTTTTTTTTTTTTTTGTTCAAATTGAAATATTTATATATTTTTACTTAAATAACTTTGTTATTTCCGCTAGATAGTTTTTCAAATTTATTTTAATAATTTTTTCTTGTAAAATTTTAAATAATATATTTTATATTCTTTTTCTTTTGCCTTCAAACTTATTTGATAACATTCCAAGCAAAATAACGATTGAATGTGTGTACAATTCCCGAAACAACAATTCAATCAAATAATGCAGCAGATATCCTTTTTTATTTTTTTTTATTTTATATATGAAATTGTCTTTTTAAAATTTATGTTCGAGTTGGTATATTTTTTCGCTTCTATTTTTTTTTGCATTTTTATTGGGGCTTTTATTATAGTCTTTTGGTAGTTATTTATTCTATTGTTCACCGGTCGTACATAAAAGAAGTAAATTTACATATAGAATCGATTTGAACTCAATTGAACAGGCCGATTGCAATCTGCAGCGATGCTCTCTTTGTAGTATTGCAGCATAATGCAGGGCTGGAAATACTGAAAGTGTCTTGCATGTGTGGGTGGTGAATATTCAAATTGGAAAGTGCTGCATAGTCGTATATTATATTCAATATTTTGGTGTTTAGTTTTCTTTTAAAATGCCAAAAGTTAAATTTTACTAATGGACAGAAAAAAAATGATAGTTGTAAAAATAATTAAATCATCCACAAACGGTCTCAAAAATACACTAAGTATGATGTTTTTTTAATCAAGTATAAAAAGATTAATTCAATTCAACAAAGAGATTAGTTCAAAAAAGGTCTGGCTTTATTTAAGGTGAAAATTATTTAGAATTAATTTTACTTCATTTAAAATCAATCCTGTCGCATACTTGAACACAATTGTATTAACACTTTTATACTTAAATTTAATAATTAAATTATTTTACTTACTCGTTTCAATTTTAAATTTGAAAACACAGTATTCACCAACGGCGCATCTAGATTTTTGTGAAGACTGTGTTTTCAAAACATGTGCCAAAATATATAAAAAAACTTGACTTGCAGCCAAATCCAGTTGCGCGCAATATTCCAAGTTATAAAGGCAACACTCCGCTGAGAAGAAGAGATACTCTTTCTATTAGCCGTTAAAGAGAGATGCAAGACAACAAAAAATCAACCGCTAAAATTAAACTTTTGTGTAGCATTGGCTAAACATTTAATTAGCACTGTAAAATTTAAGATTGGAATACTTATTGATATTTCAATTGAAGATTTAATAAATAAGAAAATTTATTTTTGTTCATTGCTGGTATTGAACATAGATATTGTACGTGTTTTTATGCGTATATATTCACGTTTAATTTTTTATTGTAATAAACACAAATATAATAAAAATTCTGTCAACAAAAATAAATTGTTCTAAAATTGGTTTTGTTTTATGAAATTTTGTTTGAAATTGTCTTTTCATATACAGTAATAAGATATACAACTAGGCTTATGAATTGAGCAATAGTTTGTGTTTACTTGTACGTAATAATAAAGTATTAAAAAAACCACCGGTAAGCATGCGTATACCTACGTAATGAACGCGTCACTGCAAACTATGGCACATAGTTCGCATTTTCTAATAAATAAGAAAACCCTGGGAGTCATACGCGCATTCGTGCGTAATGAGTGCTTAAATGCGAACTGTGACTAAGTTTTATAATTTGGTTTTTTGTACATTAAATCCACAATAACTTGGGATAAAAATTATGAAGCTTTTTTTCCCCAAACATTTTGTTCTTATTCTACTCTTGGTACGTTATTTTTTTTTTTTTTTAATTAGGACCTGCACTCAGCGGATGACCCCTACGTATGCAGTGCACTGTGCCGGAACTCAGGGAGAGAGATAGGGTAGAGAAGATAGATACTGAAAATTTAGAAGACTTAACTCTTTCACAACTCTGCTTTGCGCGCTATGTTAATTTTTAAGGCAGTGTTGAGGCGCCTCCTGTCTTAAGTAGACGCATTTACTTTGTTAAGCTGTATTAGCATGCATTTTATTAATTGTTTTACTTTGCCGATGTTTCTGCTAACCGACGAAGGAGGGCGATGTTGTGTACATTAGCTTGGAAAAGCATTAATCGCTGTCGGAACAGGTTTTAGTGACCAGTGCTATGCCTTCATCACTTAAATAGTCCGACAACAATTAATACAATGTCTCACTAATCTACATTAGAGAAATTAATGATGTTGATTGACTTGCTCTTGTCAGGGTTTGAACCCAGACCTCAAGTCATTGTTTGCTTAGTAGTAAACGCCCTAACCACTTCAGCCAACACCACCCTCGTTATGAAATAAATGGCACATATGTAGTTCATTACAAGTTTTGCTGAAGTACAAAGTTATACACACGCACACATACTTTTACAAATCAAAACCTCTAATGAATTTCCAATACTGAAGCAGAAATTAATTGTGACTAACAACGATTTGCTTTTATTTCAAAACCTTTTAAAATTTTATTATTACAGACGTATTTTTCTCCAACGTCTCAAATTCAATGAATATTTATTTGCTTTCCTTTATTATTGATAAACAAAATTTTATTGAAAAGAGATCAAATTTCATAAAAAAAAGTAAATACATACTTGTAAAAACAAACAATATAAAGTTTTAAAAAAAGAAACTTTAATTAAAAGGGATATACGAAGCTTACAACTAACTGCCTTCTTTTGTTTCAATAAACAAAAAAATTTAATTTAAAATGCTTTTAGACATGAAACCACACAACGACAAAAAAAAAAGATATCCAACAAATATAAATTTTGTTATAAAGCAACGTTTGTGATAATTATAATATTTTTCCTAAGCCCCAACATAAAGTTTTTGATAAATTTTCAGCGGTTTTTTATGGTAACATAAAAATTCAAAATGTGTTAGGGTGAGGGGGAAATATAAAAGTATGTATAATAATATGAATAGAAAGAAATGAAAATAATAATTAAATACAAAAAAAAAAAAAAAAAAAAAACTAGCAATGCCGCGTCGACTGTGCTTTACTGCTTCATTATTGCGTTGATATAAGAAAAGTAATAAACACTTTGGAATTTATAATAAGTTTTGTTGAAAACGCACTTAATTCTAGATAGAAACCCAAATCAAATTTAAAGTGTTACACTATTGTTATTGTTCGTATTCATAAATGATTGGTAAAGTCTAAGATCGCAGTACAACCGGTTTCCCCATACGAAATTTAAACTTTAAACCTACAATAACTTTTTAATTTTCCTTTGTTGCTTGAAATATTAATAACGTCTAATACTCCCTGATCATTACATTACGATCTTTAACCTATAAAAATATCATAGAAATTCTTAGTTAGTGGCCTAAGTTCGTTTTCTTAAATTTAAGTTTTTAAATTAAATTGTTATTTTTATTACAAAGAAAAATCTAGAAGCTCGTAATAATTAAATAGATGATTAGACAGATTGTGGCTAGGCTCGAAACATCATGATGTTGTCAGTTCAACCTTTCGTACATTTTAATTTTTTTTTTGTCTGTTCAAAACGAACTTAAGACTGACTTATTAAAAATTTCTTTGATTAAACATCATTCAGTTCGACTAAAAATTCATAACTGAATTATAAAAATATAAGCAACCTTTAATAATCGTTTTTAAGTACCAAGTCACCAAGATTTGCAGCTTTACGACATGAAATTTAAAGAGTCCGTACGTGGGGATATAAGAAAATTACGACTTATAAAATGAATTTTATAAACCTTGAATTAACCAATAATATTTTTTTTATAAAAATAATGCAGTTAATATTTAGATTTGTTGGATGATCAGTTTCACCACCCCTACCCACAAAAAAAGAACTCGTACTAAATTTAAATAATTTAGGACTACTTTGTGTACGGAGTTGTGATTAAAATTTTTAATCCAAATATCCCTAAAATGTACTTGAATATAAAAAAATAGTTATTATTAGAATTGGTTCCATGAAGAATGGCTCCAAACTTTTGTATTGAAAACAATGACACAATCTTTGGTGCCATTTTTAATTTTTTAGTTTGGAGCCATTTTTATTTGGGAACATTTTTCATGGAGACGTTGTTTTCAATACAAATGTTTGGGCGGCCATTTTCCCTAAAGCTTGGGGCCATTTTTAATTTTTTAGTTTGGTGCCATTTTTTATGGAGCCATTAAGAATTATCTTGTTAAAGAAATACCTCGTTTTTCCGTCCTGTAAGATTTTTCTGATAATTATATTTTGTGACGAAATATAACAATTTATTCGAGAAACGTATTCGCAAAAAGTTTCAGACCGCAACCAATAAAAATGTTTGAATTTATAGTTTATTGTGAGATTAAATCTCATCAAATATGAAGAGCTTAACTGTCCCAATTCTGAATAAAAAATTAATAATTTCCTAATATCAGGAGTAGTTGTTTCCATTCTCCGATACCTTTAAGAATTTTTTTTTGAAAATAACACTTTATTCTAAGAATAACCCACATAAAATGTGAATAGAATTTAATCCAAGCCAGAGATATCGTTGTCGAAACATTAAAAATAATTATTCTTGCAAAATAAAACAGGATTGGCATTGCCCACCTCGCTATTAGTAGTGTCTGTCGATTGAGTAGACGCTGGTTGAAAATCATTTTTACTTTGTATGGACACGGGATAATAAACTATTTTTCACCATAATATATTACAGATTTTTCATGTTGCCTTAATGTGTGTGTTAAGAATAACCCACATAAAATGTGAATAGAATTTAATCCAAGCCAGAGATATCGTTGTCGAAACATTAAAAATAATTATTCTTGCAAAATAAAACAGGATTGGCATTGCCCACCTCGCTATTAGTAGTGTCTGTCGATTGAGTAGACGCTGGTTGAAAATCATTTTTACTTTGTATGGACACGGGATAATAAACTATTTTTCACCATAATATATTACAGATTTTTCATGTTGCCTTAATGTGTGTGTAAAGTGTCATAAGAATGGTTTAATGAAAAGTAGTTGACAAACAACATTGATTTACTTTGTGTTCGCTTGATGATTCCCTTTTTTAATCGGAACAAATTTAAAAGAAATAAAGCCGGGTAAAAGAAATCGCCAAAAAATAAAAATAAATTATTTAATGCAAACATTTTTCTGGCTTAATTATCTTTATCAAACTTCTCCCTCTTTACAGAGTGACTAACCCCATTTAAAAAATTTATCCATTTATTTTGATCCTAGAAACTTTAATAAAAAGGCAGATTTTTTGTTGTAAAATCGGTAAAAAAAAATTTGAACGAATTAATCTTTAAGTGTGGTAATCTGCACAAGAGCTGAATGTTTGGCTTAGTTAAGCATAAGCATGACATTTTAAAAATCATAAAAATTCTTTACTTAATGTCTTGTTTCAACTTATTGATGACATTTGTCAAAATATGAATGATGAATTCTTCTATGAGTGATTGAATGATGCCATACAACGCTCTCGTTTGTTTTTTTATACTGCGTTTACAACTGACAATGAATGCTGTCATGACAATAAAGAATATTAGTGGTCCAAAAATGTTGATAATTATTTTCATAACATAAGGGTCCTGACAATAATTAGGACACTTCATTAATACTTGCTTTTGCGCACAGCTAATCTTTATGCTAAATATCGATCAGTGAATCTTTTTTTTTATTTTTGTATTTAAATTTTTCTTATTTTATTTTATTTTCAAAACTTTAAGTTATAGTCGAAATACAAAATATTCAACGTAGTCGTAAAAACAATTAAAAAATTGTGAAAACTTCTTACTGTCATGACAGCAATGTCAGGTGTTAATGCTGAGTCAAATATTATTAATGAAGTTACAGCTCAGATAATATTGTATGTATATTCTTCCATTTGAAATAATCGAACTAAAAATTTTCCATTTATGTTCAAACATTCCGCCATCAATATTTTTCTTATATGAAAAAGCTTCAATTGTTTACTTGTTTTAAACTTTGTTTGCAAAAAAAAAATAATCTTTTCTAAGTCAACATTATTAGTCACACTTTTCGTTCGCTTTGGAATTTGTAAATTAGAATTTTTGTTTGTGCTTTTTTGAATTATTTAACATTGATTTAATTGACTATAACAAAAATGAAAACATCAAATGTAAATATTTAACACACAGAGTTTGCTCTTCTTTGGGGAGCTGTTTGTACGAGGTTCACTTGGCTTGAAAAATGCCAAATGATTTTTGGCAAGAAATTATTTTTTCTTATGATTTTTGGATGGCAACTGAACCTCAATTGCGTGTCCAGTTGCTGAAAATTGTGTTACTGATGGCAACTGGCAACTAAGAGCTGCCCGTTTCAGTTGCTATTTAGTGCTTTTCTGGCAACCAAAAATTTTTGGTCCGGCCGGCAACGCTACTGATGTTCAGTTGCCATCCATAATCGATCCATTAAATTTACAAAGAATTCAAATTGAAATGCACAGTGGTGTAGAACAAAACAAATTATCGGCACTAAATATGTATAGAATTTTTAATATAAAAAGTTTCAATAGGAATTTCTATAAGGTTTTTTATTTAAATAAAAACTATGCAACTTTTTTCTTATGCCTACCCTCGCATCCTGTTTGTTTTGTCTAACATATTTGTGTGTATGGCATTTTTGCCGAAAAAAGAACATGTTTGTAGATATATGGAAAATATTTAAACTACAACAGCATTATGATTGTTGTTGTCGGTAGAAATAATAAGTAACAACAACAATAGAGGCGACAACAACAATCTAGACTAATGCTGAAAACCTTAAACACAATTTAACGTCAAAATCACTCGACTGTAAATTGACTAACAAATCCAAGCATTATAGTTTTTTTTTTGTATTTAATTTTATGGTAACAATATTGAACACAATGACACCTACAAATTGTGAAAGCAGAAAACAAAAAAAAAAAAAAAAAAAAACACAAAAAAATATGTAAAAAAATTATAGAAAAGTGATCTGAAAATTAAACAATACATACAAATTAGCTTCCGTCATATTTCTTTCCGAGACATCTGTTGTAAAAAAACTGATTCAAACAATTATGGCACGCCGCCCCACATAAAACCAAAAAGAAAATCAGCGTTGAAATCTTTAAACCTTATATTTTAAACTAATCTAACAATATTTCTAATTGTTGGCCCTATTCAAGGCGAATTCATTACCAGGTGGCCTTATTAGTCTACGTTATCATCAGCTGTTCAGTCTTGAACTGTCAAAAATAGCATATATGTATTGGGAAATTAGCTTAATTTTTTTTATATATTTCTAGAAGAACATTGTTGCATTTGCTTTGACAATTGAAGGAAAATTTAGCGGCGAATGTTATTGTTGTAGGGATAACGCTACCTGGTATGAATTCGCTTTGGCCCTATTTATACTCACAGAGCTGCTTTCATCGCACCAGCATGAAGAATAAAATTTTACATGAAATTAATTGAGTTTAACTCGGTTTTCTCCTCTTTTTAGTTTTATCATGAATTAAAGCTTACATAAAATTTTGAGAATCGCATAGTAGACACATATGCAAATATTACATTAAAAATTTTTTATTTAAGTCCACATAAAATGCATACATATTATATATTTTATTAAAATATTTTTAATAAATATGGTTATTAAGTCAAGTTCCTTACAAGCAGCGTTGCTAAAAAAAAACTAAATGCGTAAGAAAATTAAATTAAATAAAAAAAAGTCAAATTATGTCACCATGTTGGTAAAAGCAATAGCTACAGAGGCTTAAAATTGATATCAGTTAATATTTAGGGCTCAATTAAAAAGTTAATATACTAATAATATTTAACCACGCCCACTTTAATTTTTAACTTCAATAAATGGGTTAAATTTTTTTCAGAATTTGTTTGGCAGGCAGTGTAGTTGTTACGTATACTTCCTTTTTTTTTCCCATTTTATCAAAATTTACATGTACAAAAAACATTGTACCCTTTTTTTATTCCTCTACCCTCGCTCAAAGCAAAAGTTGACTAATATTTTTTTAAATGAAATGCAGTTTTTGCTGCATATTGCTTGTTTTTGATGTTGCAACCTTTGTTCACAGATTCCTTTTTTGATACCACATATAAATGCAATTTTCCATCCCTGTGATGGGCGGATGTTTAAAATGAGTCTAACCTTGAAAATTATATAAACAAACCAATAAAAAAAATTTAATTTCCCAACTTTGTTGAACCGCCAAAAAAATATAGTTTTTTCTTTTGTTGTGGTATTTATTTTTCCTTTTTTTTAATGCACAACAAATTGATTTTCGCTTAAAACATTTAAAATTTTGAAATATTTTTTTACACATTCTGAACACCGAAAATGGTTAAATAATTAAATACTGAAATCGTTTGTTTCTTATACAAAAAAAAAAAAAAGAATGCAACAATTTGTTTCCAATTTTAGGTAATTAAATAGACAAAATACCACCATCACCACCACGCCCATTTTTAAAGTGTTTTGAAGCAGCTTAAAAGGTGTGTTTAACAAACGTGTTGCTTTGATTATTTAAAAAATGCAAGGCTTTTAAGACATTTTTTTATATATTTTTAATTACCAATTGACATTTATGTGAAGTGACCTCTTGACCTATGAACTTTAAACAAAAACGAAAAAAAAAAAAAATTATAATAAAAATTTAAATTAAACCACAACGGAAACTTTGAGCTAAAAAAAATATAGTAAAACTAGAACATGCAAAATAAATACATACCATGTACCTGGCTATAAATTACAATAGTTTATTTTCCTTAAATGAAATTTAAGTTTTTAAAATAAAAACAACTCTCACATATACGCTCACTTCCGTTTACTTAAAACATATATTGTTCGTATGTATTTGATTCTTGTAAGACTGCCCTGCAAGTGCGAATTCTGTGACGAATTTTTCTTATTCATTTCTTAGACATAAAAGTTATGCACGTGTATATAATTTAGCAAGCAATAAGTAGGTATGTAATTAACTTTGATTGTTATTCTTTTAAAATGTTTAGCTGTCATGTCACTGAACTCAATTTCGATTAAAAGTGGTTTTAATTCCGAAAGTGGAGTCTTTTAAATTTGCTTATAATCAAATCACTTTTAAAATTCTAAATGATATTGAAAATGAAGTCTACTAACCTAGTTTGTAGTAAACAATAAAAAAGCATGCATACGAGTACTTCTAGGAGCGTCAGTAAATTAAGCTTTTGCTAGTAGAGGATTTTAAGAAACGCCTATGGGTCCAAAAAAGATTTTTCACTGTAAAATCGAAATACAAAATAAACGAAATCTGAAGACTGTAAATCAAAAACGATCGCAATTGAAACCGATCGGAATGTTTAACTTTCTGTACATTTTATTTTTCGCTTTATATGGTTTGTCGCCTTTATTTGTTATTTAAGTAGAATATAATTTGTTGATTGTTAACATATTGATAAAATAAACATATTTGTCAAAATGTTTATAGTGATCAACTAGAATTCACATGTTTAGCTAAAACCTTGATTTGTGATAAAGACATATTTTTTTCAAAGTCTTGACTTCGTGTTTGCTGGGTGTTTCCTTATGTAATGTAGCTGTACTTATATGAAAAGCTATAGAAAAGTCAGAGATCTTAAAATATGTTTTTTAAATTAAAAATATTGGGTTTTAATACGTTTCTTGAATCGGGATCGATTGTTGTTTTAGATTTACGAAAGACACTTCATTTTACTTTAATCTATTACAGCATTTGAAGTCGATTCGACAACCGTAATTAAGGCCGATTTTTATATTCTAGCAAAAAATCTTTAATGGATCGTTTGAAGATATCAACCAAACTTCAATTGCGTTGCCAGCAGGCAACTGAAAATTCATTGTTTCCAGAAAAGCACTAAATATCAACTGAAAATATAAGAATTTAGTTGCCAGTTGCTTTCCTTAATATAAATTTTAGCAGCTGTCAACCAAACTAAAGGCCTCATTAGTCTTGACTTTTACTTTCTGTTCTGTTCTGTGCCGTTCTGTTGTTGAATTTTTGTAGTTAGAAGTTCTGTAAAAACGTATCAGCTGTTTCTTGCAGAATATACATAGCCGAATATATATATATTATCGGCGGCGGCGACAGTGTTCACAAATTTAAAACGGCGCTTCGTCTTAATTATCAGGTTGAATAATTTTTAAGAAAATAAGTTAAAAACGTTATTTAATTGAAAAAACTCTATTCACTATAAATTTTCCATGAATATAATATTTTTTTATTAAAAATCGTATTGTTTTTAATGTGCTTAAAGTCGATGGCGGTCATAATAAAAATTTATTACCGATTACGCGGCAATTTTGTTCCGATCGGCTTGGTTTACTGAAACAAGCAGCTGTCTCTTGCTGTCACTTAGAACTGTAAGTAAAATTCAGTTTTCAACAGAATGGTCCGTAACAGAACAGAACAACTAATTGAAAATACATGTTTTGCATACACAAAAAATGAACAGCTGATCCGGAACAGAACAGAAAGTCAAGACTAATTCTACCTTTAAGTTCGACCCATAAGTTACTGTCAGCAGAACAAAAATTTCATGAATAAACGTTCAAATTAACACGATGAGAAATGGACCATGTTTTCTAAAAAAAACTCACAAATACAATTTTCATTCCAGTTTCATTTCAAGAGTTTGAACGCAGTGGCCATATTTGTAGAAAATGTCTAAAATTTAGTATGATTATGATTTATGATTTTAAGTCGACGTATTTATCTCCAAATTGTAATTTTCTATGTGCACCGGCGTAAGTAAACTGGTTTTTGCTGAGGTTGGCTTAGTCCCCAAAACACTATTTCTTAAAGTAAAGTTCAGCAACAAAACAAAAATATTTTATATAAAGATATACTCGTATTTTCTTTTACGCAAAAAAGTAGCCAAAATTCAAATTGAGGAAAAAAATAACCAATTTTTTTTATTAAAATTAATTAAAACGACAACGCTGATTAGTACATATTTATAAGTTGTTGAAGTAAAAGAGGACTGTGCCAAAAATTTTAAATTGCTAAAAAAAACTTGCTTAATTTTTCTATTATTTAAGCTGTTACGTGTGTTTAATATTTTAATAAAACCAACCTTTGTATGTAAATACTTTAACACACTTTTGAATATAATTTTCGAAAAGGAAATTTTTCATTTATTCAACAAAAAATGTAAGAAAATTCTAAACGTAAAATTCAATTACTAAAAAGGAGGAAATACTCATGCATACTTCTACTTTTACTGCTGAAATCCAAAACGCCAAACGCACACACACACACATACATATGCACACACACATCGCAGTGGCATTCATTAAAATGCAAACAGAAATACCTTCAGAACAATGGAAATGACTTTTTAAGCACTTGAAAGAAAAACTGCAGTAAAAACAAGAAAGCAAATGCAAATAAAAAAAAAACACCGATTATATTTATGAAAATAATGTAAATCTGGCCAACGGTATTCATAAAACTAAAATTAAAAAGTAATTTTACAATTAACCCTCATCCTGCCCTAAGGGTTGAATAGGTTTCATAACAAACTGGGTTACTGAGGGAGAGAGAAAAGGTCATCTAATTTGTGACTGCACAAAGCAAAAATAATGAATTTTGCATCTAATGCAAATAATATAAATTATGAACAGGGCTTCCACAAACAAAAAAAAGTTTCTACCAAAACTCTCAACAAATTCGATCTGATCAGAACAAAGTGACAGCCCCGATGATATAAAATATATACACTTTGTAGAGAAAAAAAAACAAATATCGTTCTAACCAAACATGAGATGAGATGATACGAAGTGAATTATAAAGAAATTAGATGATTGTGCCGGCTTTGCCCGGAAGGTATTTTCTTATATGGAGGAATCATTCTACCCCCCTCATCAACCCCCTATTTTATGCTAGACTTACCGAAATCGAAGGTCGACATGAGGCGGACATAGCAACATCTTTCTGTCAATATGATGCGACGCTTCTCGTAAATGAAGCAGAAATAGCGCCATATGTCATTCAACAACAAAGTTAATTTTGTTCTGTTTTAAATACGAATAGGGTTAATAGTTTAGTAAATACAGGAATTGACCCCTCCCTCCCCTCCCCTCCTCGTGCCTCTAGCGGTTCAAAATATACTTTAAAACCTAATCTCATACCTACCAAATATGCATAAAAAATTCATTAAAATCGGTCGAGCCGTTTCGGAGGAGTTCGGTAACAAACATCGTGACACGAGATTTTTATATGTATATTAGATTATTTAACGCGCCGCTCCATTTTCTCTGTAGGAAGTAGAATGCACTCCGAAATTTCGTGATTCTTTACTGATGAACAATTTTTAAGCAATTGTAATTTAGTAGAAAACATTGAAGCACTCTTGGCGTTTCAATGAATATTTGTAAAGATACCGAACATTTTCCCAAAATAGGGAGGTGTTGGCTGAAGTGGTTAGCGCGTTGACTACTAAGCAAACAATGGGTTCAAACCCTGGACAGAGCAAGTCAATCAACATCATTAATTTCTCTTATGTACATTAGTGAGACATTGTATTAATTGTTGTCGGACTATTTAAGTGATGAATGCAAAGCACTGGTCACTAAAAAACTGTTCCGACAGCGATTGATGCTGTTCCAAGCTAATGTACACAACATCGCCCTCCTTCGTCGGTTAGCAGAAACATCGGCAAAGTAAAACAATTAATTTAAAAAAAAATCTGCTAATAAAGCTTAACAAATGCGTCTACTTAACACCGAAGGTGCCAACACTGCTATAAAAAAAATGAACATAACGCGCAAAGCAGAGTTGTAAAAGAGTTAAGCCTTCTAAATTTTCAATATCTACCTTCTCTTCTGAGTTCCGGCACAGTGCACTGCATACGTAGGGGTCACCCCCTGAGTGGTGGTCCTAATTAAAAAAAAAAATTGTCAACTTTGAGCTTCAAGAAACCAATGTGGATACAGAGATAAAAATCTGATATTTTCAAAAAATATATTCCTATACTTTGTAATTACCCCATTACAATTGTAATTGTAGCAGTGTTAACCTTTACATCAGTTAGTCAGATTGTCATCAACCATGACAATACTGTCATCTACTGAACGATTCAAAATAAATCAAGTTGTACTTATTTTGTAAGATGTTATTTTTAATATATTATTTATCGTATGTTTAAAAAGCCACCAATACATTTACCAGCTTAGCCACGGCAGACCACGGTCAGTATAGATGTCTATTTTGAATTATGAATGATTACGTTTTGCCATCAGCTGCCTCCTTACAAAAACTTTTCGTTTGATCCGCATATTATGGGAACGCTTAAAATATATTCAGGTGCAAAGTTTTTGCGGCCGGTGTTGGGTGTAGCCAAAAAAAAATTTCCATTCCTGGCCACTTCCATCCCTGAACAGAAAGAGGGGTTTAAACGACAAAAAAAGAGATAGTATCATTAAGTAAATATACAGAATACATTAGCAAGCCTCAGTAGCAGTTATTACAGTGTCTGAGATCTAAACCCTATGATCTTAGGTTCATTGCTATAAATTTATGTATTTATTGCCGGCATGGTTGCGTATATACATGTAAAGGGAGTTTTTTATAGAGTGACACAAGTTTATATCATAATAAAACAAGGAAATATTTTTTTAATATCAATGAAACAGGCTTTATTGGAAAGAAAATTTTATGAAATTAATGTTTAAATATGATTTCTGCCATGTGGCCGCCACGGCTGGCGCGTAGAAGGCGCAATCTGCAACACGAATTTTCAACAACTTTTCGCAGCATTTGTGGCCGTATTTCGCGGACAACTCTTCGAATGTTGATTTCCAGGTGCTCAATTGTTTGAGGTTTATCGACGTAGACAAGTGACTTAACATAACCCCAAAGAAAATAATCACACGATCTTGGTGGCCAATTAATTGGGCCATTATGTGAAATTATTTTTTCATCAAAAGTTTCTTTGAGTAAATCAATTGTAGCGCCCGCTGCACGATGAGTTTGACGAATAGAACAATTATTTTGATTAAAAATTTCAACAATTTGCATGCGTTGCTCTGGTGTAAGTCGATTCATAATGAAATTTCAAAGCAAACTAAAGAAAAAGCAACTATCAGCTGTTAAATGGGTGCTCAAATAAAGCAGTGATGCCAATTCAAAGTTGTGACACTATATAAAAATACCCATTATATATTTAATCAAATATCGGAACCGATATATAATTTTTGCTTATTTTAAATACGAATCGTCTTAAGACAAATTGTAACACATCAATTCAAGACCCAAGTCTCCGACCCAAAATTTGAATTTAACAAAATCTCTTCAGTTTACTGCAAGTTTAAAAGCCAATAATGTATGCAAGATAAGATACGAGTTGGAAAACAACAATAAAAACAATATAAATAATTTATTTCATAAGTTTTGCATTTAAATAAATTATTGCTGACTTTGCGCTTCTCATCAATTTATAAATTCTTTTGTTTTAACTGTTTAACAAATGCTCAAGTATGGATCAGATTTCGTATGTGAATTTGGCATAAGAAAGAAAATTTAAATGAAATAAAATTGCTGACAAAGCATTTTCTCACAGCTGAATTAGAATAAGAATATGGTCATTGCAAGTCAGTAAGTAAGTCAGTGTTAACGAATAACTCATCAAAGCCTGATCAAAGACCAGCCTAACAAGCGGCTCCCTGAGTTGGCTCATAATAAAATTTTAAATTAAGGACTTGGATAAAATTAATTTAAGAAAAATTATATAATAAAATAAAAAACCATAAAAAAAAGAAAAAAATCAAAAAAAAAAAATTAAATTTTTTTTAAGTATTCCGAAGGAAGAAAAGTTAATTTGCATACATTTTAAAACGTCTTCTTAAGGTGAATTTCAAACTATAAATGTCACATCCCTGACATGAGGATGTCGTGTAGTGCTTATGGGTGTTTGAAGAAAACTATTTCAAAACACATATGTACACCCATTTATAAAAAGGACGAATGAGTGAATGCGTGATGATGATGATGATGGTTGTTTGGTATATTGTATAAATAATGATGTGTACAAGTACAATTGTGTTCTTTCTTTCGTATGGATATTTTTGTAAAAACTATATGAACTGCTTGCTTGTTGCTACCTTGACCCAATAATACAATTGCATACATACTCGGTTAAAACAATCAGCTACAAATACTTAAACGACAAAGATGGTTTCACATACAAACACAAACTCGCAAACGGTATTTGACACTTTTGAAAATGTGCAACACTTGCATTCTGCCAGCAAGTGTCATGGAAATATTATGATGATGATGAGGGAAGAACAAAAAGGCAGAACAAAAGAAAAAAAAAGAGTAGAATGTTTGTTAACTAAAGTGTATTCATTTGTAATTGCGGTCATTTATTAAACGTAAGAAATGTATAGAAAGTGCAATTAAAATCCTTTGCTGTTTGCTGCAACTTTAACTTATTGTTGTCGTTGTTGATGTTGTTAAACTTTAGTATTATAAGGATATTTATGCAGTTGGAAAACTCTTGTCACGAGATGTCATCTTTTAAAATATTAACAATATATTAAGTTTATATGCATGTTTATGAAATAAGTATGGATGTACATGTATCGTTACTTTAATATAGAAAGGTTCTAACTCGATTTTTATTCAACTCGATAAGGTTACGATAAATACCCGATTTGAAAAAAAGTAATCATTTAAGGCCTTTATATATTTAGGTAACGATATATACCTACATAAATATATATACTAGTACGTATCAACTACATACATAAGCTCTGTTCCCAATCTTGTGCAAATGATCTTGCTTAATGGCATTTGGCAAATTGGTGTAACATAGAGCCGGCTTGTAAGTGAATCATTGCATTGCAAATAAAGTATAAGTGTCCTAAACTACTTTTCGGAAGCAAATGAAACACAAACTAGTGCTTAATACGGAGAACAAAATTGGCTCTTCTTCCTGTAAAATATCACCATTTTAATAGAAGATTACTTATATTAATGCACATCAGTGATGCATTCACGAAAAGGGCCATATTGTTACACTCCTCTAAGAAAATACACAGAAGTTTAGCAATATACTAGCCGTATTCACAATCTTGTGCATTTGATATTGCAAATTTATGCAATTGCACATTTATTCTATTGATTGTGAATGATATGTTTGGGTTAGGTTGCAATGCTTGATGCAAAACACAAAATTCACAGCTGATTGATAAATAAAAAAATTTTTTTCCACTGAAGTTTTGGCCTAAAAATACATATGAGAAATTACTCAAGTATCAAGTTGTAGTAAAATTTCCGATCGAAATTAATTATGTATGTATCCTTGATGTGATTACTTTTTATAATTTCAATAAGTTTTAAGTAAAAATGGGACATGTAGGTAATTTTTCAATTACGATCATACATGACATAATAATTGGCACTCACAATTTGTTTTATAAAAGTAGTTCATTCATTTTCAAGTAATATTGCAATCATATTCGTTGTGCAGCATAATACAACGTTCTATTATTGATAACTGAACTTACTTGGAATGGGAATCATAATTCTAGAAACAAAAGTGGGACGAACTTCGCACAGGATGGTGAAGTTGTCGGGAGGAAATCGTTGCATAAATTCGTCAATCGAAAGACAATTAGAGTGTGTTTTTAGGTGGCCGATCAGAGATTAACACAACTTTAATCTGGATTAACTGTTTTTAGGATGACAATTAACTACATTTACTTGAAAGTTTAAGCGGCCAATATTGTTGGGTTAAACTTACTAAAATATTGTAGCACAACTTACATGTATAAAAAGCCAGTTATCAAAATATCATAAACAAAAAAATACAAGAACATAAATAACAGATTTTTTTTTTAATTTTATACTGTTTTTAATCTTTTTATGCACTCAATTTTATTTTCAGAAATAAAGTTAATAAAATCCAAAATTTCTTCTTCTTTTGCATAAAAAATGCAATATTGCTTTGAAAAAAAAACATTGTCATTTGATGTATACTGTTGCCAATTTTTAGTCTTCAGTATGGCCAGTTTGCACGGTTTAAGCCCGCGGTGCCCACAAGTTCCTTATGGAAGAGCAAACACCAATACATTTAAAGAAAAACAAATTTTTATTCAAAATTTTTTGTTGTAAAAACAAATACATGCAAAGAAAACACAAAAAATATATTTCATATATTTATTTCATATCATACATACGTTAAACAAAAACAAAATGTACATTGATGATCGCTGTCGTCAAAGCTTACCAGCAAAGCATACGAAAGTGTTGTTGCTTTGCTCTTGCGTGTATACAGTGAAGAACGACAAAAAAAACTAATAAGACAAAGTTGTTTGTGTATTTCGCATTGAGGTTGCTGAGTGCTGTATGAGTATATTAAAACACACAGTCTATAGCTAAGAGTATTACAAAAACAAATGAGCATGAAGAGCACTGGGCCTGGGCACCAATGGTTTAAGCTATCACTTAAAAACAGCAAACACAATTAAACTCGATTAAATTTATATTCAGATTATCATAAACGTAGTTTGAAACTACTTTTAAACTCTATCCTAAAAACTCACTCTTAATGTTTGTCGATTTTCGTGTTTTTTAAAGTTATTTTTTTCCATTTTATTTTCTTCTGCATATTTTTTCCTATTTGTAATCAATTTGACAATTCTTGGATCACACTACGAGGAACATATTTGCCAGACATTTTGAACCTCAAACTGTCGTTTAAAAAACTTAGTCTTTTAAATAAAAGTTTTACACTTAAATCATTCGTGCCGGCTGTCTTGTGGAAACAAGAGCTAATATTCATTCCTATTGATTGGATATTGTAAAGTGGTCATGGAGGTCGGTGATTATTCTATCATTATTCTTAAGCGTAATGCCATTAAAATCCAACCCCGATTGTTTACAAACTAAATACCAGTATTTTCTCAATATATTTATTTTTTTCTTCTCTTTAGTTTTTCATAAAATCATTTGTATGTATTTTAATTATAATCTGGCTAATGATGCAATTTTTCTTATCTAGAAAATGATTTTATGCTCAAGTCATTCATTAGTTATTTAATAGAATTAAATCGTTAGCACATTTAAAGTTTTAATGACTAAAAGTGTTTTGGTTTTTTTATCTTTCCTTCTTTCGTCATTTATTATATTTTGTTTAACAATATTTTTATTTGCGAATGAAATCACCGCCCACCTTTTAATAATAAAATAATTCATAAAATGTTTAAAAGTTGTTTTATTACAATGGAATTGTTGCTATTATTATTGTTATTATTTCTATGTATTTATTTAAATAATGACAGTAATGTAAAGCTATTGAAACTATCAGCCCAATTATGAAATATTATTCCCGGCAATTTTTTCCCTTTATCCATTGCTCCTAATTTTTAATGCGATTTACTTCTATAAAGAAAAAAGTAAACATTATTATTGTAAAGAAGAAGGAAATATTCTTAGACTCTATCACATTAAAAATAATGAGAGTGGTGTTGGCCGAAGTAATTAGCGCGTTGACTACTAAGCAAACAATGACTTTGGGTCTGTGTTCGATTTCTGGGCAGTGCAAGTCATCAACATAATGAATTTCTTTAATGTGCCAAGATTCATTCATTTATTTCTCTGTCCATTTCTGATATTGAACAGAGTCATTTTATAAAGTGTTTACTCCCTTTTGGGACTGATTCAAGCACATTTCGAATTTAAGTTTTTAATTCTAAAATACATAAAATTAGTACGAGTTTTTTTTTTTTTGGAACATAATTATTAGAGCAACATGAAAATAATCAATTTTTTAGGATGTTTGTATAGTTGACCTGTGAGTTAATATGATGAAAATCCGTTTTGTTTGGCTTAAGGAATAAACAACATAGCACAGTGTCATTGTAAAAGAAAAAAAAATTAAAATAAAAATACAAAATATTTCTTAAAAATGGTTAACGATGTTAACCGAAATATCGGAAAATAAAGAAAAATAAATTTTAAAAACGGTTTTTTGAAAACATTTAATTTGTTTTCATTTCAGAAAATACCTTAAGCCAAGCAAAACGGCGTACTAAACAACATTGACTTTCTGGACAAAATTTGCCAAATTTAAGTTGAGTTTAATGAACAATTGCATGATGAGAGGAAGAAGTAGTTGTTAGAAACTAATTCTTATCGAAATAAGCACAAATTTACAATAAGGCGTCGCCAATCTTTCAAAAGTCTGCATAAAATTTTCTTCCAGTTTAAGTGTTTTTTTAATACGAAACATAAATAAAAAGCTGTTGCATGATTCAATTAAACGTTTTGTAGGTTTCTGCTGTTTTTTTTTTATTTTTGTTTATTTTTGTATTGTTTGTCACTGCAAAAACACACCACACGGAAGCTTAAGACTTCAGCTAAAATTTAACAAACGAATAAAACTTCTAAAAGATTCTGTTTCAAAAATGTTGTTGCGCTTTTCTAGATCTTATCTTTGCAATAAAATGTTTAACCAAACACTTGTATACCGATCGATACACATAAAAAAAAATTATAAATGTACATATTTTATTATTACTTTAAGTACGAGTTGTAATTAAAAATTTTAATTCGAATTGTACTTGAATCAATCCTAAAAAAATTAACCACTTTTTTTGCTGCCACTGTTCAATACCAGAAATGACCAAACATGGCTTTCAGTTGTCGTTTGAATATACTGAAGTGGCAGTGTTGTCTAAGGTGATCCACTATAAAAATCTTGCTCTATGTTCAATACCAGCAATGGACAAAAATATTAATCTTTTTTTTTGGGATTGAATTAAATGTTTAAGAGCTTAAACAAATCGTACTTGATTTAATCTTTTTATACTTGATTGAAAAAAATCTGTACTTGCCATATTTTTGAAACCGATTGGGATTGATTTAAGTACGTTTTGGGATTATTTCATTTTTTTCTGTGTACTAAATGTAGTGAAACAGAAATGCGATTTTGTGAGTGGGCTTAAAAAAGCTGTTCGTGGCCATTTACGTTAAATGAAACAATTTTTTTTTTTTTTATTGATTCGAAAACTATAAATTACAATTTTATGAACAAAATAAACAAATTCAAAAACAAGAGATTTTACGAATTAGATAATCAGTTTTGTTTTCTATTTTATGGCTGAATCTGTTTAAAATTATTCAAACTGGATTCATTCACCAGCAACCTCCACCTCCACCACCACCAACGCCGACGTCATTCAAAATATTCTACGAGTTTGTTGTGCTGCTGCTTGATTCTAAAGTTTTTGTAATTTAAACTTTCTGCAGCCGGTCTTCGTTTTATTTTCAATAATAATATTAATCAGTTTCTTTATAAATAAACATTTAATTATTTTTTATGATTATCTTGTTCTTTTATTTTTCGTAATTTATTTAAATATCCGATTTGTTTGTATGAGTTAAATATAAAAAGCTTAATTACTTTTAAAATAGAGTACGGATTACTTAATCCCATAATACTTAATTCAATCCCAAAAAAAATCGTTCGTCTTGATTTAAGGCGAAAATTAACGGTTGGATACCAAACGGGACTGATTTTTTTAATCTCGGGATTCGGAATTTTCAGATTGGCATGTCTAATGAATACACGCCCAACATCATTATGTATCCAATAGAAAGCCTTACACATATTTTTTTTACCTAAAATTATTTTTTTCGCATAACTGCAAAATTGAATTAATAGTTTTAATACTTAGGATCTGTTTCCACATGACAGACGAAAGATTTGATTGTGAAATTTGTTTGGAAATATCTCTAAAAACTGAATGCTTTTCATCCCTTTCTCTATGTTCTGGCACAATGCATTGCACAAGTAGGGATCATCCCTGAGATTTGGGGTCTTGGGGATCTTCTCCCTTTTTAAGTTTTAACAAATTTAAAAGCGAAAACACTTCTTTAATGCCATATTTTTTTTCAAAATCCCCCACTGTGCAATGTCGAATACTTTATGAATATAACATTACGAACTTTAACCCATAGAAGTCTGCAGGGATTAATAAGCAAATTAGTTCGAAATAATTATGTATGTTTATATTGATTGTTGTTTGTTTGTTTGTTCTTGTAAATCAAGTGACTGAAGGTTTATTTACTTAAGAACTATTTAATTCTATTTATTATTTAAATTAAGGTGATAAGAAACAGTAAATTAAATCTATAATTACCCTGCAGTCGGCGTAGCTAGCGAACGACTAGCTATTTCGCTAACTACCAGTCGTTAGCACTATCTACCAGACTAACTACCAGCAATGCACTCGACTCACGATTTTAACATGGGGATGACATTGACGGAATGTACCAGTTAGATCACTAATGATATTTCCTTAATGAAAATACTACAGAAATTTAAATTTTTTGGATTTTTGTTTATTTATCAAATTTCTTTTTCAACATTTATAAAATTTTCAATTAATTGTTCTTTTTTTTTTTTTGCAACGTTTTAGTTGACATCTGCTGCTCATTTTACCCTTTAAAAAAAAAACACTTTTAATTTTTTTTATTGATTTTCTTCGGAATAAGGGCACAGTTTTTTTCAACTCATAAAAAATAAAATTGAGGTTGAAGGCATTAACATTTATGCATGTACTGAGTGCGTGTACATGTACATACATGAGGGAGAGAGTGAAAAGGCGAACTCTTGCATTACTTGTAGCTAGTGAAGTAGTTAGTATATTTTTAGTTAGCGAAATACCTAACGATTTCGAGTCAATTTCTACTTTTAAAACTGGAGGGTAATAAAACTTTAGTTCAGTTTAGTTGTATTAATAAAATTGGTTGTTTCATATTTAAGGTTAACAAGTGTTTCACTGAATTTAGACGCCAATTTAAAAAATAACAATATTGCCGGAGTTTAAGAAATCTGAACGAAGGGTTTTTTTGTTTTTAAATTTAATAAGTTATTTTCTTTTTAATTAAAAATTTTATCGAAAAACCTAAGTAGCTAAGAGTAGCTTAGAAAGTATTTTGAGTGAATAACATTTTCTTACCTGATTCAAGTTTTTTTTAATTGATTTAAGAATTTTGTAATCATTAGAAAAAACTATCAGGATAGTAAGCCCGCAGTTAGTTTTAAGCTATTGCGTAGCTTCTATCACGGGTTTTGAGGCGACCGAATCAAGAAATTTTGAAAAGTTTGTTTCTTGAGTCTTTTGTTTATGAAACGAAAAAACCTGGAATTTGTTTTTGAAACGAAAAAACCTCACACTAAGTTTGTTTCTTAAGTCTTTTGTTTTTTGAAGTGAAAAACTTCTTTATTGTATAGTCTATTTTCCGGGATTTCTGGAATTTTGAGGGATTTTTGTCCAAGTTTTTGGAAATTCCCGTCCAGTATTACCACCTTTTCCTGGGAAATTTTCCGGGATTTCTGGGTTTTTGAGAGGATTTTTATATATGTATGTATATAAAAGAAAGTCGTGTTAGTTACACTATTTATAACTCAGGAACGGCTGAACTGATTTGGCTGAAAATTGGTGAGCAGGTAGCTTAGAACCAGGAAAGAACATAGGATACTAAGAAAGGCACTTTTTACCTGGGGGAGTAGGGTTCCCCTTCTTTGTATGGGGCACTTCCAGTATACATAGCTATAAAAGTGAAATTGAAATTGCATAAGTTGATAAAAAATGCTATGCAATAGCTTTACCGCGGCAGTCCCCGAGTGCCACACGTCTTTTTTTTAGTGATTTCCATACAAATTTTACACTCATATCAGCACCTTAAAGCAAAGACGATAAAAACTTAAATTTAGTACGCGACATACATTTCCTTGAGGGAACACTTTTATGTGTCCTAATTGACAGAGTGTTAAGTTTCGCCATTGAAAAAAGGTGACGTAGATCGAAATTTTGTTAATATTTTTTTTTATTACAAGAAATATAATTTACACACATCCTGTAAATGTATACCAAGAATACACCATTTTCCCATAATACCCACGAATCTTTACCCTACATGAGTTTCTTCAACATTTACTAGGACTGTTAAGGGTTTAACAGTGATCTGTTAACGGTTTAACAGTGATCTGTTAACTGCAAATTTTTTTGTACTAAAATTTTTGGTTTGCATTTTAAATATAAATTTATCGTCACATATACATAAATATATCAAAATAGACCAATTCTTTTACATACGAGTATATAAATTTTAAATCTTGTTTTCTTTAATCGCAAAGCTGAAATTCATAAATTAACCAGTGATTTACAAAAAAAAAAAGGAGAAAAAAATCCCCTTATTGGGATTTTACAAAATTTTTTGGGAATTCGCGGATTACACTATAAAACCGGTTTTCCCATAAACACACAATACCTTTAATAGTCGTTTATGAATAACTAAACCATTTCCCACTTGATTGAGACGTTTTAGCCAAAAAAAAAATTGGTAAATAAAACTTTTATAGAAACATTGAGGAAATAGTTCTCTAACTCTACGGAAATAACGTTCATGCATTTTTTTTAAATACTATTAAGAAGACATTCTAGAGGTATTAGCCAAAGAGGGAAGTGGTGTAGTCAATGCGAAAAAAATAAAAACTAATAAAAGTTGTATGTGAAAACACCGCAAATTACCCAAATCTCCAGTTTGTGCAGTTTAGCTTTGCAACGGAGTTGATGTTTTATTTAAAAATTTATTAAAATTTCTTTTCATAAACAGATTTTATGGCATAATATTTTAAATTGATTAAAATTAAAATTTTACCTTTTTATCTCGTTTTCTATTTCATTGCAGATTATCAAAAATTAAGCAAATCTTTTAATGCTTAACAAATATTTACTCGATCGATTAAAATTAAAAGATAAAACCAACGTCTAAATTGGTTTTGCATGCTTTAAAGATAAAACCAGAACAAAATTTAACAACGACACAAACTACTCTTGTCCTCTTGCCAATCAAGAACAACAATAACAACAAAATCTAAACAATTTTGTTTCAACACATCCCAGTCTAATTTTATTGCAACGAAATTGAGGTTTTTAATCGTTTATTCCTACTAAATGCTGTTGGGCGTTTAAAACTCGGTCACGCATTGTATGACAAAAAAAAAAAAAGAAGACGAAAAAAAAATATACACAATCAAAAAATATATTTTGTAAAATTGTTCTATTGCGCTTTGGCAGCAGCAACAAACGATTAATTAATTAAAAAAGCAGCAAATGACCAAAGTGGGAATCGATCATTACTGACGTTGTTGACTGAATGAAAGGAGTTTACAAATGTTTTAAAAACTTTTAATAAAATTTTGGAAAACTTTTACCTTAAAAAATATATTTTAAATCCAAAAATATTACCATACATGTGATACAACAACAAAAAAAAAAAAGAAAAAGAAACTGAGTGAATTCCAGTTTTATTGACTGGTTCTTGCTCGTGTTACAAATTTAAATATTATCAAATAAATACGCTTTGTTGCTGTTACGTTCACTATTGTTGTGGTTGTTGTTGGTGTTGTGCTATTAATCATTGAAAACCAGCCCGCCACAAAATGTTGGATGATGACCACAATGATTTGCTGGCTGCAGCTTCAGAAATACAACAGAGTAAGTATTTTGTCTTCTATATCGTTTATTATTAAAATCTTTGTTATAATGATGTTGTTGTTGTTGTATTATTTTCCCAAATTACTGTTAAAGTTAATAATATTCATCATAAATACTTGTTTGATTTTATATAAATTATGAGTGAAACGAGGGTGGAATAACAGAGGCATATAGACATTCAAATGAAGTCATATTTACTAGGAGAGTTATTTCTCTTGTATGCATAAACTCCTGATTGTTATACCCTTCACCAAAAATGTTAAGTATACTTATAGGTTTGTCATTCCGTTTGTAATTTCCACAATATGCATATGACAACCATAGAGTATAAATATTCTGTAATCCATGTCCGGCTGTCCACCTGTCTGTATGTGAAAACATAAAATCGGTTTTCCGAGGCCAACAGAAGAGTTATAGACTTGGGTCTTGGACTGATGTTAAAGGATTTGTCTTAAGACGATTGGTATTGAAAATCGACCCCTACTTATGCAATGCATCGTGCCGGAACTTATGGATAGGGTATATAAGATAGATATTGAAAATGTAGAAGTCTTTAATTCTTTTACAACTCAGCTATTGTGCGTTTTGTTAATTTTTTTAGAGCAGTGTTTTAGCATCTCTGGTGTTAAGTGACGCATTAAATTTCTTAATTTATGTATGAGCAGGCATTAATTGTTTTACTTCTCCGACGTTTCTGCTAACCGACGAATTAATTAATTATTAAATATAATAATACATATATGCATGTATGTATATATGTAATCACTTCGAAAATAAACATATTTATTAATAACGATGCCCCAGCCTTTAACTTAAGATCACACTTAACTCAGTGCTACTGGGGAGAAGTCATTAAAACGAAACATAAATCAGTTGCTAAAACGGAAAAAAATGCTCAAATTACAAAAGTCGTTAAAAACGTAAAATTGCAAGGAAAATCAAAAAGGAAAAAATAACACAAAAACTCGAAAACTCTACATTAGAAAACATATAATTTGAACTTTTTTGACTATAATAATCAACCAAAAGGGTCTCCCTTCCCCACGCCTATAATCAGATCGAAGTTTTTTTTTTTTTTTAAATTAGGACCAGCACTCAGGGGATGACCCCTATGTATGCAGTGCACTGTGCCGGAACTCAGGGAGAGGGATAGGGTAGAGAAGATAGATGTTGAAAATTTAATCTTTCATAACTCTGGCAGCGTTGAGACGCCTCCGGTGCTAAGTAGACGCATTAATTTTGTTAAGCTGTATTAGCAGGCATTTTATTAATTGTTTTACTTCGCCGATGGTACTACTAACCGACGTAGGAGGGCGCTGTGTTGTACATTAGCTTGACACAGTATCAATCAATGTCGTAACAGTTTTTTAGTGACCAGGCTATGCCTTCATCACTTAAATAGTCCGACAACAATTAATAGAATGTCTCTCTAATGTACATTAGAGAAATTAATGATGTCGATTAACTTGCTCTGGCCAGGGTTTGAACCCAGGCCCAGGCCCAGGCCCCATGTCATTGTTTGCTTAGTAGTCAACGCGCTAACTACTTCAGCCAACAGCACCCTCTTGCAATTATGCAACTTTGCATTTATAGAACTCTTAATAAAAGATTTTTATATGCCTTCCTATATAGAGTAGCTATTTCAATCATGTAGTTCCTTCACCTCGAGTTTATTGTATTTGAAAAATATTGCTACAATCATGTTATAAATATTTAGGTGGTTTTAGGCAACTTGTACAACTTCAAAAACCTGTTTTCCCGTCTCTGGGTTGCATTGTTGGACTCTGAAATATTAATGATATGTATTGTTGCGTATACATAATATTATTGTATGTTTAATTATGCGTTAAGTATACGACACCTGCTTCTACATACATACATACATACCAAGGCAAATTCATGGCAGGTGGACTCGCCTCAATTCGCTTTGAAAAACATCTACTTCGGATTTAAAAAAATGTACGGAACAATGTGTCAACAACGTATTTAACAAAGTATCTGGTTCAGAAATATAAGGGGCGAAATAAGGCGACAATAATCACCTGAGCTGTCGAATAGACAGAAAAATTACTTTTAAATTAAAAAAAAATATTTTGATCAAATTTTTGTATCGAAATTTGTTAAAAATTTCGATACGTATTGAAATATGTTGTAACTACAAATAGAAAATCATTAAAGCTTTAACTATTTTATAAAAAAAATAATTAAATTATTTTCACTCACGTATTAGTTTTTATAAGTTGAAGCTAAAATAAAAATGTTCGACTTAAAATCACGTTTCCACTGTAACCGCCCATTCAAGCAAACACGTGCTGAAGATTACACTAAAAAAAAAAATTCATTCAAAATAGTTAAACAAATGTTTCTAAATTTTATTGAAATTCCAAATTTTATTGAAATTTAGAAACATGTTCTAAAATCAAATAAAATTTCCTAAATACAAGAAAAAATCAAATACTTCATTAATAATTCGTGATGTTAATTCAAAAAAGTATTACTTGCAAGGAAATGTTTAGATCAGTGCGTCGACTAGAGCACAGGATACAGTTTGCGATTACCTTAAAAAATATTAGTATTAAACTTAAATCGTCTTAAAAGTATGTTGCGTACAGTCTAAACTAAACACTGCTAACCAGTAAAATTTCCTACAAAAAACGAAATTTCTCCGTCCTATCATCAAGGAAGATTTTTTAGAATTTTTGTAAAGAAAAACGGCACTGGCGCCATACGACAATAATTTTCAACTTAAATTTTAATAAAATATTTTTTTCTAGCGTAGTTAAGAAATTATCCACGAAATTCGATTTGTATTTTAGTTCTTCATATATTTCTTTACATTTTTTTTATTCCTCATTTTCTTTATGTTATTAATATTTTCCAATGCAAAATCAATCTTTGTTCTTTCCGATTTTAGATCTTTATGCAGACACAATTGATAGCACACGTTTACATTTCACTATAAATAGAGAGAATTGTTGTGTTAACATATTTTTTTGCTTTAAATACTATTCTGACAAAAGAAAAAAAAATAAAACTTGAAGAAAATGTGGATAAGAAATATTGATTAAAAAAAAATAGGAGACTGCAAGTACAAGAATCTCATTTTGGCTGCGTTTTTAGAAATTGAGGCAGCCTTTAATAACATTGGCATAGAAGCCATTAGGGCAATGTTAGAGTCACACGGAGGTCATAGCTTCCAAGTGGAGTGGATAGTTCTCATGCTCAGCAACTCGTGTATAGGAGGTGTAAGTCTGTGGAAGATTGTGATTAGAGGCACGCCGCAGGGAAGAATATTATCTGCTCTACTGTTACTGCTGGTGATGAAAGAGAAGGCCCCTTTAGGCAGTCTTATATGTAATTCATCATTACCTTCCATTGAAGACTTTGTGCTGAGGAAAAAAGGTTGGATCAGGCTCTTAGAGGTGGCTCTGGTGATGGCAAGATTAGCAGGTCAAACTGCAGTCTTGAATGAGACTAGTTTTAGTGAGCAGTATCTATCACTTCTGGACTTCAATGAAATTGTCGACACTCATTACGGATAGAGGCTTTTGAATCAAATCTTGGCTTTGCTACTTCTTAATTGTCAGCCTATTTTTCTACAGTTCGGAAAGAAATTAAAATTTAACTACCAATTTTTTCCAACATATTTTGATATTATGTTGTGGCATATTTTAATTATGAAGTTGCTTTCTGATTTGCTGCTCTCAATTTAATATTTTCTTTTTAAATAACCTTTATGGTCAGTTTTTGATTTCACATTTAAGTATGTAATTAGTTAATTTTTATTTAAATTTATGTTGTATTTAAATAAGATTCCATTTTTTCAGTGAGTAATTAAAGTTCTTATTTAATTACGATGAAAATATGGTAGCACTACGTAACATAAAAAATTTCCCACAAATTTCCCTAAAGAACAGCTGGCTAGAACAAATAAAGAAAAATCCAAAAAAATATATTTTTATTTTAGCTATAAATAAGAATAATTAAGAACTGCTGAAATGTTTTAAAAGAATAAAAGCAAGTTTCAAAATGATTAAAAGTGTAATAGCGAAAAAACAAGACAAAATTTTATGCAATTTGCTAGCAGCCACAAATTTTTATTGGCTTTGTTTTAAATATGAAGAACAAACAGGTAAAAACATATGGAAAGTCGTATATCTGAATTATTATTTAAGGGCCAATAATTGACTTCGTATTTAAATACTCATTCAGCTAGTTTTCATTTAAATTTATGTTGCATTTAAGTGCTACTTCCGTTTTTCAGTCGTATTTAATTGTTCTTATTTAATTGTATTGCGAACTTGGTAGCACAACGTAATATAAAAAATTTCCCACAAATTTCCCTTCAGAACAGCTGACTAGAACAAATAAAGTAAAATCCAAAACATTTATATTTTTATTTTAGCTAAAATTAAGAATAATTAAGAACTGCTGAATTGTTTTAAGAGAAAAAAAGCAAACTCCGGAACGATTAAAAGGATAATAACGATGAAACAAGCGAAAGTTGGATGCAACTTGTCAGCAGCCACAAATTTTTTTATTAGCTTTGTTTTAAATAAGAAGAACAAGCAGTCAAAAACATATGGAAATTCGTAAAACTTATGTAGTATTTAAATGCACAATGTTGGCTATTTAATATTGACTTAATTTTGCAGTGAAAAACTCAATTTTGTATATAAATAACATTTAAACTTAAATGACACATAAATCAGCACTGAATTATTGGCCCTAAATAATACAAAAGGTGGTTCATTTAAATATTAATTAAGTATTTTTTGAAATATGCTACAATTTGGTATTTAATTATAACTTAAAATACACCCAATCCTGTTTTTAGACGGCCTTTTTATACACGATTTTGCAAAAACACGGTTGGCGGATATAAACTCATCCTGTTTTTGGACGGTCTTTTTTGATATAACACGGTTTATCTACACTCTCAAAACTGTTTAGTTAGGGAATATCCAGATTATGCGTAAAAAAATGCTGCCGAATTCTTTAAAAAAATTTAAAAACAGAGACTTGGCATATGGTAGCGTAAAAAAGTGCACACAATCACTTTTTATGCACACATCACCATATGTCTTTTTTTACAAGATTTTTTTTTACACGGTACACCTTGAAACGTATCTACCGTGTAAAAACAGGATTGGGTGTAATTATAACTTAATTATCAAGTCAAGTAATTTTTTTTTTTATTGAAATTATTTTTTTTTTTGGTTTACTGCCTGTTCGCCGATATCGAAGAAGTTCTTTCTTTCGAACAATTACATTTGAAACAAAAACAAAATTTTTGAATTTGTTTTTGTTTGAAATGTAATTGCTCGAAAGAAAGAACTTCTTCGATATTGGCGAACAGGCACTTAATTTAAAATTGCTTGTAAATCATAATTCACATCAAGATTTATTTTTATTTTCCATGGGAACATGAAGAACATTATTATTGTAAATTTTTCAAATGTTTTCTATTAACAAAACTAATAATAATAATTCAATAATCAACAAAATTTTTATTTCGAAATTCAAACAAAACATGAAAACCCAATAAATTTTATGCAAATTCCCCCGCTGCACACAATACAACACTTCTTAGAATGCAAGATTATTTATTTTTTTTCCAGAAATGACAATATAAAAAAAACATGTTTTCCAAATAGAATTTATTAGAAACACACACACACACACATGCATAAAAAATAACAATACAATAGAAACTTTTGTTTTCTAATTTATTACTACGTACTACTTTACTACAAACTTATTTGAAAATATTCTTCAGAGGGTTGTTACGTACGACAAAGGGTTGCCTGTTCCCACTTAAGTGAAAATACGTATAAATTATTTTATGCGCTCTACCAAAATCTGCCATTAGGATCTCTTTATTTTGAAAAAAAAAATAATTTAAATGTGGGTTCAACAGTTCAGTTAACAAATTTTTTAGTTTTTTTAATAAAATGTTGCATAGACTATTTGCAGCCTACTTAAGGGCTATTTACATATTATGTAATGCTGTTTTCGGCGCGTATAAAATCCCTCTCTTTCTGACACTTTTTACAACATTTTCAGTACAAAATTTTTACTCCGTTACAAACGTTTAACCACCAGCCCTACCCCCGGAGCGTCCGGTTAAAGTCACAAAATGTCACGAACTTCAGCTTAATAATAATTATTTTGGATCAAAAGTTAATGCCTGGCCCAATATATTGAAAGAATTCTTTGTTTCAAAAACTCTTCAATATAAAAATATTGTTTTTAGATTAAACAATGCCGGTGTGGCAAAAATTGTACTGGGGTTGGCTCACCCGCCTCCGCCGCCACACCTAGACCGGTCAATCTACGCCACTGTCTATTTATTACCAGTTGTGTTGCAACATATACCCATACTATGATTCGCAATTCAAGTAAGTGTATGATTGTAAGTGTATTTTCTATTATGATTCACTATCAATTATCTCATAACGCGAGTAACAACTTATCAAAGGCAACTAACAGCTGATTAAAAGCTGAGTTAAATTAATCCATAATAATGTAAATATGTACATAACTATATTACATTAATATCACAGCAATTACTTGTGACTTCGTAATGTGTTACAATTACTGTACAACATACTTTTCAACACAAACTACATACCGTCCGCATTACTTACCACTAGTTACACCAACTACTTACCCATAATAGTAAATAAATAAAAAATTTATTCCTGATCTGGAGTTCAATATCTGGCGAATCAATATGTTTTTGTTTTATTTTAAGGTAGTGAAAAAAATTGTTGTAGAGTAAGTCGCTGAATAAATCACTTGACATAAAACGCAGCAATAATTTAAAATGCCATGTGTTGAATGCTCAGCAGGGTCTTTTAACTTTTTATATTTTTTATATATTCAATGACTTTTAAATATGGAAATATTGAATTTTGTTGGAAATAGTGAAAAATATTTTCATTTGCTTTTTATTTCGTTACTTTGCCATCAACATTTTTGCTGGTTAGAAATAACTTAGCAACCCTTTATCGTTTTAACTTCTTACTGCACTTATAAGGCATTACCAATTTTTATTATTTCTGTTTTACTTCCCATTATGAAGCAAATACATGGCATGACATAAGAACTTCGTATTGAAATAAAATTTATTTCGTTATGCTTATAGGGACTCCATACTACATATATTTCCTTCTATGATTTTTATTCTTACTCATATTTTCAACATAAAAGACTCTACAATATCATGCATACATACGGTGACCATATTTTTCGAAAAAGAAAGGACACTCAAAATTAAATAAAAATTATTGGTATTAAATTAACTAAATAGATATATTTCATATCAATAAAATATAATTCAAACAATGTAATATTAGTGACTAGTACAAGTAGTTACATACGGATGTAATTATTTTAATGTTTAAAACAGAAATTAAATATGGCTAGAAGTTCACACGTCGTTAAAACAAAAAATTAAATAATTAATCAAAATTAACAAAGAATGTAAATTTAGCCAATAATACAAAAATAACAAAATTCATTAAATAAAAATAACTAAAAACAATAGTTTTAGGATTATATATTATTGATATTTTTCTGAAGAATGTAGTTTTTATTATTATATTAATGTTATTTGATAAAAACAATTTAAATTCTGCACAATCCATTTGAAAGCCGACTGAAAATTTGATACATTTAACATGTGTGTTGCCAGGCAATTCCTGGTTATAAATTTATATTGTATTGAGTTTAAAATTTCGGTAAATAAAACTTTTAATTTTGGAAACTAAAGAAGAACATTAGCCATCATCAAAAAGAAAGGACAAAAAAGGATAATTCAATTAAAAAAAGGACAATTTATTTTGTTTAAATTTTAAAGGACGCTGTGTCAAAAAAAAAAAAATGGACGGATGGTCACCGTATGCATGCATGTGCAAGAATTGCTGGTATATCAGTTATAGCAACAAAGTGTTTTGTAACATTTATCTATATAAGTATTTGCAGACATTGTAATGCAACTTAACCTATTTTGTTGTTCGATCTATTTAAATATATTTATGTGCTCGTATGTGTGTATGAATAAACACAATTCATATAATCAGGGAGACCAGCAAGTTTCTTCAATATGCGAAGAATGAAGACATAAATAAAATCTATGCGCACGGTAGTGCGCCAGGCCAAGTTCGACCACACAGTGTGTATATTTACACGAAACCATTCGAGCTGTTTTTACCCCCCTCATAACTTTGCTCCCCCTGATCATAATATAATGAAACTTGAAACATAAGTTCTCCCCACAGAGGTGACCTCACAGGTTAAATTTGAAAGTTCTACCATAAAAGCTTCCCGCGATATTAATTGATCCCAGTACTTTTTACGGCCGAAACTTTTTGGATACGAACTTGGCCTTATTTTCACATTTATGTTTTTGTGTGGATAAGTTTTACATCTTAGAACTCTTTTAAAACGTTTGCTTCAATATCTTGGTACATATTTTGCACTTTCTACCATAATTTTGCTTATATCCTAATTAACTGCATATTTTTGGCCTTTAAAGTTTTTGTGGCATATTTGCTTGCGTTTCCTGCATATTTTAATTTTTTTAATGTTAATATCCATTTAAAAAAAAATAATTCAAGCAATTTGTGAATAGTAGTTTTTATAAATTTAAAAAAATTATCTTTAGCGATTTTAAATTTACTGTAATAAATTTTTTGAAAATTTTGTTTTAAACTGTTAACATATTTTTATCTTTTGCGAATTAGTTTATTGATATAAAAAAATTTTAATTCATTTTGTGGATTTTAGGAATCTAGTGTTTAGTGCATATTTTACTCTTTACAGCATAATTTTGCTTATTTCGGACTGCAGCACATAGTTTTATTTCCTAAATGTTTTTGAGCAATCCCAATATTTTTTGAGAGATTTTTCGATTATTTGCATTTTATTGAAAATACTTTGCGCATTTTGCGATTATTTAAATCGCTTAGTGGATTTGGATAAAATTTTGTAGACGAATCGCAGATGACCCAGATTAAAATGCAGTAGAATACTTTTTAAGGGGCAAAAACGTCACAAATTTACATTACATTCGTGACCCTGGTAAAAACTTGTTTTAAATAAACAACTTTCAACCACTTGTTTCCGAACGATCGATCGTTTATCCATTCTTAACTATTTTCTGTTTTCTTTCAATTTTAGATCGTTTATATTTCGTGGCATTTAAGAAGAATTTTAAAGCAAAAAATACTGCAACGAGTCATTATTTTAGCATCGATGATGATTTGATTTATGAAAATTTTTATAATGACTTTGGTCCCCTGAACATTTGCATGCTGTACCGATATTGTCAGAAACTCAATGCGAAATTAAGTAACAAATCTTTGGCGAGTAAGAAAATTATTCACTACACCTCCATGAATCCGGCTAAGCGAGTAAATGCTGCATATTTAATTGGAGCCTTTTCGGTAAGTAAATGATGAGTGTAATGGAAAAGAAAATAATTAATAAATTTTTGATTACACTCTCGGCCATAATAGATAATTTACCTCAACAAATCACCTGAAGAAGCATATCGTCCTCTAGTGATGGGAGAAATACCCTCATATACACGTTTTTGTGATGCTTCTTATGGCAACAGTGGCTATAAAATATCTCTTATCGATTGCTTGAATGCCGTCTATAAATCATTAAAGGCTGGTTTCTTTAATTTTGACGATTTCGATGCTGAGGAATACGAATATTATGAACGTGTCGAAAACGGTGATTTTAATTGGATTGTACCGCAAAAATTTATTGCTTTCTGTGGCCCCCATCAAAAGTCAAAAACACTGCCAAACGGTTATCCGTGTCATTCACCTGAAACTTATTTTGATTATTTTCGCAGTACGAATGTGACGACCGTAATACGATTGAATGCCAAGGTCTATCATGCTTCCAGTTTTGAAAATGCTGGTTTCGACCATAAAGATCTATTTTTCATAGATGGCAGTACGCCAAGCGATTTGATACTGAAGAAATTCCTAACGATATGTGAGACAACAAAGGGTGCCATTGCAGTGCATTGTAAAGGTGAGTAAAGTTACGTATCATGCTTTTGGAAGAATGTCGTAAAAATGGTGCTAAATATCGCAATGAAATGACATTTTTGTTTTCTGTTCTTAAATAAAATATGACTTTGTGATAAATATAGTGATTAAGACAAAATATATTGGTTGTTGTCCTGGATAAAAACTATCATTTTAAACCGAATCTTTCAGAAAATGCAAAGTAGTCAAGTATTGCTCTTTATTTCTTCTAAATAAAACGAGTGAATTAATTAACAACACAAATCCTTCAATTGATCCATAAGACTGTCGTTTGTCCGATTCTTTTGTATGAGACCATCGCGTAGTGGTCTGTTTTGGATAAAAATCCATATGTCAGAAATTTCAAATGCTTGGCCACACCTCGTACTCTTATGGATACATTTTGTAAAAAGAAAATCGATTCCAAACTTTCGCAAATCTGTATGAAATGTAGGGATTAGTTTAGGTTTCGGAAGACGGCATAACTTAGGAGGTCCGTTGTTTCGGTACCTTTATAATACCCTGCCTGTGGCCCAGTCGAACCATTCCGGTCCTGCTAGGAAGGATAATAAATTTATTAGCACGAGAGCACTGGAGCCTAGAGTAATAGTCTTTGTGGTATTTCGCGGCGGACATTGATATAAAAAATGATATCACAACTTCTGCAGTAGGCGTTGTAACTTAGACTCATACTTTTGTCATAAGCCCCAATACACTTGTGGTCTGTGGGCTGTGAAACACTCAGATCGAAGTTTTCTGCATAGACACCGCCGCCAGTATTGTCACAGCTTTTGGAGGCATAAATGATCACTTGTAGAAAATTCTCAAATTCTATGCATTCGAATTGATCCGATCGGTTGAGCCATTCTTAAGTTATGATGAGTTACATAAATACTTTCATACACACACAAACATGCATACGTTTGAACGCAAAACATCAGCGTTAAAATTGTCAAAATACTCGTACATCCCTATGACCTCAAAACATTGAGATCTGAAGAAAACCCAATTTTCGAAAATTGTTGCAAAATTAAAACTTCATATTTGTGCTAGTGGAAATTTAAAGTAACCTCCACTGATGATCATTTCTCCTTTTCCACGAAAGAAAAAATAAATACAAGCAATATCACAGGAATGACTGTTGTAAAGTTTTACGTCAACTGGGGACTCATCTGAATACGGAAAATACAACGCTTTTATTTGAAATTGAAAACAAATACATATGTATGTATGTACATATGGTGACTGTGGCAACCAGATACACACAGAAAAAGGTTAGGAGTTGAATCAGAAGTTCGTAGTAGCAAAGATTGAGAAGGAAAGTATAAAATGGTCTACCGAATGGACGAACTTCAACTGGAACGTATTATGAGCTCCATAGTACGCTGTGCCCAGCTGTGTTGGATCGACGGTGGATAGGTTCCCTCTTTGGTATCACAATAGATTTGATCACAATAACTAATTAGGAAATTAGTTTTTGATCATAAAAGTGATAGACTCAATTACAAAATTAATTGCAAACAATTTTAATTGTTCGTTTCGCTGATTTTATTTTTTTGTGGAATAATTTTTTTGGAGTAACTGATAAAATAGAGATATACTAAATTTCAATTAATGGAGTAAAAACCAACACGTAAATAATTAAAGTTAATACAATATACATCTTACATATGTATGTGTGTACGAGTATGTGTTTTAAAACATTTACATGTATTCTAATTTTAGCTGGACTTGGACGCACTGGTAGTCTAATTGGTGCATATATAATGAAACATTATAATTTCTCAGCGCTGGAAGCAATAGCTTGGTTACGTTTATGTCGTCCTGGTTCTGTTATAGGACACCAACAACAATGGATGGAAGAGTATGTAGATTTCTTAAAAATAAATTAGGAGAAGAAAACTTGTATCACTTTCACATTACCAATTGTTCTTCTTTTTTTATCATTCACTTAAGCAAACAATCTTTCCTGTGGTCTGAAGGTGAACGCACTCGTAAACGTAGCGGTACAGGTTGTCCTGTACATAAATATGGAATTTATAGTTTATTGCTTAAAAGTTGTTCTGCTGCTGGTCAGTTGTGTTCGAATGAAAATAACACGGAAATGCTGATGAGTCGTGTCAAGGGCATTTCACAAAAGGTCGACACCATGAACTTAAATGAGCGGGATCAAACGGACTCGAATCAATTAGATTCATTGGAGAACTATGAGAACGGTAATAAAAGTATAATCCATAGAACACGCCTACTAATGACGGGCAAAGATGGTGCCATAACACCGCCTACAAGTGCCAGTGATAATGATGTCACCGAAACAGAAGAAGATTCCACAACATCAAATACAAATAGTACATTTATAGTGTCACGTAGGCGTAAAACGCCCTCAAGTGTGGTTAGTACCAAGACAAGCAGTGTCACTACTACAACGTCTTTAAGAAGTAGCCCATCTCCCATTGGGGGAGGGGGTGGTGGAGTTACACCCACAGCAACAGACATAATATTGCGTGGAACACCTCCTCTTTTGGGAAATGGTCATGGTCATGGTCATTTGACAAGCACAACAACTGTAACAAGTTCAACAATTACCACAATTTCAAATGTGGCAGCACCATTGTATTCCGAAAAGAAATTAAAGAAACCATCGAATACAACAGCACTGGAACCAATAGTAGCCTTACAACGACCTACTATAGCTTCGACAGTTAAAATGGCACAGGCGGCTATAGACAAGACCAAGTCACAAACTCAGGGTGATAAGCTGAATCAAATTAAGGCCATGAGACGTCAACATAATTCTAGATCTGGTGGCAGTACAGGGTAATGTTTTTAGATTCATTTGCATAAAAAATAAAATTAATAATTAATATAAATTGCAGTGAAACTGAAAGTCCTTTGCGGCATACACGAGCACGTTCCCAACCGTTCCGCAATAATAACAATTTGACAAATATGTTGGCTACAAATACAACAACGGTCGGTGTTAAAGCTCAAGATTGTTTAGAAACGAATGCGGCAGCAGTATCGGCTTCAAATAATTTATTAAATAATATTAACAACAATAACAACAACAATAATAATAACAACAATAACAATTGTAATACTATTAACAATAATAATAACAACAATAATAACAGTGGTGGTCCAACAACAACAGCAACAACAACAACAACAATTGGTTTAAATAGTGTTAACAGTACAATAACAACACGGGCACGCAGTTTAGCCATTTATAGCAAAAGGTAAGTTTTTCCACCTGTTCCTCCAACTTCCTTCATTCCCTTTTATATTTCTAATCCCTCTTGTTTTGTTTGCAACAATTTATTTTTGCCCTTTTTTAACACGATTTATTAAATTTCCGTGCAATAATTGTCAAACAAACATGTTGTTGTTCATTTAAAGTGTAAATCTGTTGCAATATTTTGATAGTGTACGTTTCAAAATGTTGTGCAATTTGTTTTGTTTTTTTTGTGTTTTAATTAAAATGTCTATAAAATTTTTAGTTTGAAATTTGTAATTTTTTGGCAGAGAACTTCTTTCTGTAATGCGGCTTTTCTAACGAAATTACTACGAGATGCATGATGGAGGGTGTTGCGGTTTCCGCAAACACTATTTGGTTCCTATTTAATTTATTATGTATCGGAATAATTAAATTTTTTAGATTTAATTAGTTATAATTATAATATCAATTTTTCAAGAATCGTTTAAAATACTTTACAAAATTGAAGTTAATATTTGAGTGGGGCACAATCGTTCCTTATGCGGGCCGAAATATGTAAGGGACTGGTGTTCCTCTCGTTCGTCGTTCCTGTTGTTTACTTTGAATGAAGAAGTAACGAGAGGACATTTTGACGTTTATCAATAAATTAATGACGTTTTGTCATTGCGGAATCAGGAATGATAAACAAAACAACCTTTTCGAAAAGTCCGCACCGTTCAATCTAAGGAATCGTTCCAAAGAACTTGCGTGTTCCGGAACGGCAAAACTATAGTGAATATGGAAAAAAAAATTTTAAACAATTTTGTGACACTCTACAAAAAATACCCTTTATTTATGAACGCTTACGTATTTTTTAAGTAGCTAACAAATTTAATAAAATTGAATATAAGAGGTTACTATATTTCTCGTATTCTATTTTGTTAATGAAAAGTTTGTTAAACAGCAAATATTCCTACTGATAAGTGTAATAAATGATTTATTAACGGGTAAGAATATCAGATGTTTAACAATATTAGCGGTATTAGTAATCTCTTAATAGTAATTTCAATTAATACTAATTCCCATACAATTCAAAGAAAAATTATATACGAATAATAAATATTTAAATTTATTATAAAATTCTGAATTTTTTAACGTCAAGTATTGAACTTAAAGCGAAATTTCATACCAACTCTTTAGCGAGCTAATTTATAAAACAACAAAGAAAAATCACCATAATATCGAAAATGTGCAAACTAGATATTTTTGTCGTATTTGTATTCTACTAAAAAGGCTGCATTACAAGAAGAAGTTTTCGTTTTATTGCTGTGAAGTAGTGTTGTTAGTTATTGCAAGTTTTCTAATAAATTATTCATATTGTCATTAATTTTTGCCTAATAATTAATATATATTTTTTTTGGTATTTTATATTTTGGTACACTGGTAACTTTTTAATTGGAAATTCATATATTTTATTATTAATAATCAAAAGTTTTCTTAAAAAATACATTTAAACGTTTTAATGGGCCTTATTACGAGTGTCGTAGTCAAACTTTAACGCCGCCAATGCAAAATATATAGCGAACGTTGCCACATTTTACAGATTTCGTCACGACAACGACACTCGTAATAAGGCCGAATATTAGTTTTGAAAATTAATTTGTCGAAAAAATTAAAATTTTAAGGATTTTATAGAGTTTGATCAAGTATAGTCGATATTGTTTTAGAAAATATTAAGTGGTTTAATGGACTTATTAGTTGGCATTCTATTTAAATATTAACCTGTTATCGAAAAAATGGCAGCCAGAAAATTATTTTCTCGGGAACTAATTTTTCCCCAGAAAACATTTTTTTTAAGAGAGAACAGCTGTTTTGTGCTAAACATACATTTTATTTCCTCCTTTAAGATTTTAAGTGAAAAGAAAAATATTACATTCCGGTGGTTATATTAACTTTTTGTCCTAAATTAATTCTTCTGTTATTGCTTTACAACATTTTCTAATTTAAACTAAAAATTCTTGCATTAATTTCCTAAAAAATGTTTGGAGAGAATTTTTCCTCTCTCCATTAAGTTAACAATATATATTTCCTTCTTTTCCAAGGATATTTCAATTAGTAATAGAGCATTTCCTGGGAATATTTGGCCTTCTTAAGGCTCTCATACACTGCAATGTATTTACAAGAACATACATATAATAGAATCCTCTCAGATTTTCTTGCCTTAAACCCCTGTATAGACGGTTGTCAGATCTTACAATCTTGTCAGTAAAATGTTCTATAAGTTTCTTAAAACCGTATAAACTGACAATTGTAGTCTGAGAACGCTACCAGAAAAATCATTGTCAGTACATTATAATACTAACCGCTGGAAAAACATTATCAGAAATCTGACAATCGTGTGAACATAATTTTGTTTTTATTGTCAGTTAATTTTTCTGCTGTGTGAGTTTTGTGCATCTGATAATCTTATGATTATCAGTTAACAAAAAAACAAAAGATTTGATTCTCTTTCCCTTAACACTATACTATACATCAGTGATGCCAACTCTTGCAACATGAAAGGCACTGTGAGCATATGGAAATAGGGTAAAAAAGGGTAAAAATGAAAAAAATTTCGGGTACAAAAGCCCTAACCTAATTTTGTTTTGGGTCTGGTGGATCCAAAGAGAGCCTTGGCTGTACTGAAAAAATTGCATTTGGATCTATTGCTTTTTCATGTTTTTTTTGTGCGACTTAGTCGTAGTAAATCGCTTTTATAGTGCATTTATTTCACAATTACAACAAATGCAATATGCTTTTAGTTCATCTTTTGCTGGTCTAAGTCACCTTTTAAAAGTTAGATCATTCTCCCAAGCATTTCTATATATTCGTTTTTCCGGCTGTACGAATAATCGCCCAAGTGAAAATCAACCGAATAACAAATATGTAGGATCGCCCAAAAATTGATTTAAAAATAAATTGGGTGATCATTCATCGACTTTGGGTGATTCAAGATTTTCAGATATTTGGGTATTTGTTCATAATGAATAATTGCCCAATTTTTGTAAAGAGTTAAAAAACCCCAAACAAATTTTTGGGCGATTATGCACTCTCAATTCGGATGATTTTACATAATGAACAAACATCCAAAATCTTTGGGCGATTATTCATTTCACACTTTTGGATTTTCCTTCATCTTTATTGGGCGATCGGGCACTGTTTTTTGGGTGTTTCTTCACTATGACGAATTACCCAACTATTTTGGGCTTTCCTTCATTTAGCTGCTTCGGGCGATTTTCACTTGGGCGATAATACGTACAGCTCGTTTTTCCATCTAAAGGAAAGCCATTGTTAGATGATGAACTTTAACACATATAAAATGAATGAAGAAGTTACTTTAAATAACTGGCACTTTCTTGATTATATTTACACAACAAACAAATCAACGGATATGTAAATTAAATGTAAATCGTTGCTAAAGAAATAAATCATGAAATTTTTTCACGAATTAAAAAAAATTTGCTTGAGAAATTCTAGAATTCAAACTCTTAACAGTTTGCGAATACTAATCAAAATATAGATGCAAATAATACGCAGTTGGTTAGAAAAGTATTAGGTTGGTTTAAAGAATATGTAGTAGGAAAATGCATTAATGCCAAATATGTTGATTATTTAAAAATCACTGTGAGAAATTGTTAAAAGCACTATAAATACCCGCTTTTCAAAAACGGGTATTTAATAAAATTTCGGGTATTGCTTGAGTAAAAAAGCACCAAAAAATACCCTAAAAGCACCTAAATGGCAACGCTGCTATACATTGCATAGTCTTTATGCTCTCTGACAGTTTATGCTCATCTGACAAACGTTTGATTCAGTGATGGAAAATTCAGTACTTTTGTACTATTTTCAGTACTTTTTCACAAAAAAAAAAAATACCACAGTACCCCACGTCATATTTAGTACTAATTTTTTGTTTTGCTTTGTTCCCTGTTTAGACATCTGCGTTATTTTTATAATCATTGACAACATTGGCTTCAAAACAAGAACATAAGGAAGGCACAAATTCGGTATTCATGTTGTTGTTAGTGTGTGTTTTTTGCAAAAGTTGTTAATGTTATTGGTCCAATTTACACGAGATTAATTTTTAATTCGCACAACTTTTGTTCTTTCGAAAACACACGAGACTAATTAATCTGGCATAAAATTGTATACATATACAGAGCTTTGTGTGTATTAGTGCATTTTGCACACATTTCTTGTTTTTAATGTATATGTATTGGTTTTGTTCTGCTAATGCGGGGTTGAACCTGGTTGAAAAATTATGCCACCCAAAAACGACTCTCTTCACCGAAAATACCTACAAGCTGCCATGTTTTCTTCATTTAATTTTTTTTATTATAAAATGGAATTTTAATTTTGAATAAAAATATAAAAAGTATCACAATGTTGAAAAAAAGTACCCTTTTTGTTGTCGGACAGTACCATTTCAATTTTTCATTTTTCCATCACTGGTTTGATTAGTTATCAGAAAAGGAAATTATCAGATTTTCTCACAATCGTCGCAACGTTGTCGTTGTCGTACGTTGCCACCTTACAATAGTGTAAGATCTAAAAACCGTCTGTAATTTTCCCTTAAATGAATTTGGGGGCATCCATTTTTAGAACTCGAATTCGTATGAACTTTTTTGTTCCTTTTTGCTAGAATTAGTCATTAGAATCTTGTTTTGGAGAAAGTTAAAGGTTTTCAAAATAAGACTTTTAAAATTTATAATGAAATAAACAATTGGCAAAGTTTTTTGACTTTGCTTATGAAATTTTAAATATTTTTGGTAAATATTTTAGAAAAAAAAAACGATTTTGTTTTCTGCTTTGAAACGCGTTTTCGGTTGGACTCTAAAAATATATTTCAATTTAAGTTAATTTCGTTTCGATTTTGGTAGAAGTATGACAACACAATGTCATTAGGACTGTCTTTTAGGGTTAAGCTCAATATACATATTTCAAAAGAACAAAAACAAAAAGTAGCATTTTTAATATCACAACTTGTTTTTTTGTAAATAGATTTATATTGAAAAAGCGAAATACTACAGCTATATTTTGTAAATATTAAAATTTCTCTTTCTAACAACATTTATATCAAGCTTTAAAAGAAGTCTAATGCAATACTTTAATCGCCAGCGGTGAATGTTGTTTTCACTTTCCCTTCCGTCCTAAAACAAAATTTAAAGCAGCAAATTTATTTTATAAAATTTAATTCTAACAATAAGCTAAAAAAAGAAACCCAATTTATGATGTACAAATTCTAAATTAAAACCACAATTAATGTTATTATTTTAATTATGTTTATTAAACATTTCTTAACGGAATTTATTTTTTAATTTTTCTAAAATTATATATAAAATTTCACAATTATATTTTAATTTATTTTTGTTGTTTTTGTATTATTCTAAATTGAACACTAAAAACACTAACACATGCATAAACGACTTTTGAAGCTTTAATTGGTTGAAAATAAACAGTTTGTTTATCTAAACTGGTATTGAAATCAACTTTAACTTTAATAAACGTTTATGAATGTGAACATACTATTTTATCTAATGGATTTATAAGAAAAACTTACTAAATTTAAAATTATCTTTGTTGTTTAAAAATTTATTTTTTCCTACCAGTTTAAAAATTTTATTCAAAAACGACGAACATTTTTTTGTAGATACCAAAATTAAAAAAAAAAAACAACCACTTTTCTTGTATAACTTTTTAATAGTTTAATGATTTATTTATACTAAATTTTGTATTATGTATATTTTTCCTATTTTATTTTCTGGTTTGCATGAAAATATTCAATAAATTTATGAAAATATATTAACATTTTCTTCAAAAAGCAATTTTTGTTTGTATTTTTATTTTAACCTTTTCTTTCATTTTTTTATGTTTTGTTTGTTCTTTTCTTCTCTTTAATTTATCCCAAATATCCTTTTTGGCATTTTTTCCCCCGTATTGTATTAATATCCTTGTTGTTATTCTTATTATTTGTGGGTTTTTTGGTATATATTTTTTTTTTGTTCTTAATTTTAGCTTTGATGGTCCACTTCTTTTCTGAACTAATAAAATAAAATATAACAATTTGAATTCAATTTTTTTTAAATTTTGAATTTAAATTATTGTTAAATCACTTTAGATTTGCTTATTAGATTTTTGGAAATTTTAAATTTACATTTAAAATTTTAATTGGGAAAAAATTTTTGCCGTTTTTACTTCTATAGCACAGACACTGGTTTTAATACAAAATATAAGTTGTTTTCGGTCACCGAATTTTACCGAATTGCATTTCTTGTGTTGAAAATTGGTTGAATCGTGTAAGAGAGAACGTTCATAAGAGAGTAATTTGTGTTTGTCTTGTTGCCCGACTTTACCCGTACAATTCTAATCGTGCAAAATGGACTATTTTCTTTGGCATTTCCGGCGATAATACATATACATATGTATATGGCTGTGTGTATAAGGAATTTTCAAGAAATTACTTTCATGCGTAAAGGCAGCTGTTTTATATGTAACTTTTTGCCACTTATTTTTAGACAGGAAAGTTTTTTGCGTTATGCAGTACTTTTTGGTAAATCTGTCGATTTATGAGTGAATTTCTTTCTTACCAGTCTTTATTCAAGGCGAATTCACACCAGGTAGCCTCATAACTACAACAATAACATTGCCCGCTAAATTTTCCTGCAACTGTAAAAGCCAATGCAACAATGTTGTTATAGAAATATATGTATGAAGAAAACTAACCTATCTTCTGAATATACGCCATTTTTGACAGTTTTAGATTGCACAGCTGATGATGACGTTGGCCAATAAGTTCACCTGGTAATGAACTCGCCTTGACCTTACCGAGATTTACGTCAAAAATTAATTCCCCGGGGAACTTTTCCCCCTCTTTCCATTCCTCTGTTGTTAATTGTGATTTGTTTGACAATTAAAAAAAATTTCTGTTGTATTGTGCAATGCATGACGCTTATTATTCAGCATTGTTTAAATTTATCTACTATTTGCCATATTTTCTATGCCAAGCTTACTTTTTTTAATTAGCACGTACCTTAATTAAAATTGCATGATTTTAATTTGCATTTTATGTACATACATACATACATACATACGTACATACTTACAATGTAGTCTAGCTTTCTTTCGTTCTATTGTTAATAAATAAAAATCTTTACATTTATATGTATATTTCTACTCGTATAAAACTTAATTTTATTTTCCAAATTCAAACTCTTTTTTCTTCCCTTTATACATATAAAAATTGCGGTGGCATTTATGGGAATTACGTATCAAAAACAAAACCGTTTACACATACATACATATAATATACACATATACAATAAAAATCTACTTACTAACAATTGTAAATATTCGTTAACAACATCATCATAAGAATGAGTCTAATGCATTTACGTAAGGCTGAACAACAACAGCAACATATTTCAAATAATGTCACTGCCGCTAACAACAACAATAATACACCAACTTTGTTACCACATCAACACCAGCATGATGTTAGATCTCCGACACTCAGTAGTTTGAATAAACAAACTAAAACGTACAACAACACTTTGATTAGTTCCACCACAAATGAAAGTAAAATTCCAATTGTGAGGGCAACGGCGGCGTTAATTGACTTGAATGTCGCCATATGTCATGTTGGCAACGTTGTGGGTTCATCGGCCACAATACCTCCTTCAAGAAGTTCCAATAGATTGTCGGCAGCGGCAGCTTCAATTGTTAATGTGCCGTCACATCATCATATGACCTTGAGGGGGCGATCACGTTTACGTTATCATCGTCACCAAGATGGTGGTGGTGGAGGCTTGCAACAAACATCACCCTGTACAGTAACCACAGCTCGGTATTATCGAGATGTATCGGCTTTGCCTTCGTCCATACAATTAACTGGTGGTACTGGTGGAGGCGGTGGCATTAATACTCGTTCTTCTTCAGCTACATTGGATTTCAATTCGAATAATTTAACCATGGCCTCACCAGTGGTGGGCAATATGAACAAATCTAACAATAACAGCAACAACAATAGCAATAGTAGTAGTACAACAACAACAGCAACAACAAGCACAACATGTAGCAATAATACAAGTAGTAAAAAATTGGAAGATCGTTTACTGCGAACCAATGCAAAATCCTCTTGTACCTCTGCCAATCATTCAAATTCCTCTTCTGACGCTGAAACCCTTAAATCCACACATTCAAACCGTAATTTAACTTTAGATAATAATAATTCAATACAGCAAACACAATTAAACATTAATTTCTTAACATCTTCTTCTCCCCCCATTGACGCCGATGATATAACGGAAACTTTTAATAACCCCCAATGCCCGCACGATCAACAACAACAAAAACTACAACATCCACATCCACATCACAATCTCACCACTACAACCACTATGCCAAACCTTTTATCCTATTCACCTTCCCTGTCCCTTTCAACCACTCCAACACCATCGTCCTTATCTACTTCCTCAACGCCCCAAAATTTAGATACAAATCGTCTTAGTCGCACATCACAACGTTCCTTGCCATCATCGACGGGCATACCCTGTAGTAGTAGCAGTCAATATATCGCAGGTGGAAGTTTTAGTAAATTGAAGCGCAATAAAAGATCGCTGAGCAGTACACGCATTGAAAAGGATAAATGTGATGAATATAATACAAAATTGCTGAGAAAGACCAGCAGCATCAATCAAACTTCATCCAGCAACAACAACAACAGTACCAATATAGTGAATGCTTCAAGCCATTCTATGAGCTCTGCGAGCGGTGGTGGTAGCTTTCGCTCAAGACATCGCCAAACAGCTGCCTCACATTTGGAGTCCTCAACCGCTTCATCAACATCTTCGACCTCCAACTCTGGTATACCAACGCCTACGAGTCAGGGCATCTATATGCCACGTAGTGCTAAATATACTGCTGCAGTGATGGCAGCTGAACATCGTGATCAGCAACAACAGCACCAGCAACAGCAACAACAACGTTTATCTTTGAAGTTACGTAAGAAAATAAGTTACTAGAATTTGGAGTATTTGCCTACTAGTTGTGGGTACAAGAAGAGGGTAAAAAGATAAGAGACACCTGAAGAAGACGAATGAAAAGGCTGTTTAGTCTGGTGCGGAGATCATAAACAGGTTACATGTGAACAAACAAGGTAAAGCCAATAGAATTTTCTAGCAATTAAACTCCCACAGGTGTGGTTGCTAAAATAGGTATCACCTATATTATTAAATATATGTACATATGTATGTGCATACATATACAAATATAAAGATATATTTAAATAAAAATAAGGAAGAGTGCTATATTCGGCTGTGCCGACTCATATACGAGTACTCTGCAGCGAGTATTTCGAGTGCACGTCTTACTAGATTAAAGAATCATTTTGAATTTTTCTCTTCACATTTTGCTCTTTAACTTTGCTGATTTTCAATACCAATTGTTTTAACAAAGATCTGGTCACATCAGTCCAAGACCCAAGTGTTCAACTTTTCTGGTGGCTTCGGAAAATCGATTTCATGTGTTCACGTACAGACAGTCGAACACGGCTCTCTCAACTTCCTTATCTATAAGAATCCAGATTATTTATACTTTATGGGTCTCATATGAATATTGTGTAAATGACAAACCTATAAATACCCAAAAAAAATTTTGGTGAAGGGTATGAAGACGAAATATCCAGCCCAATTATGAATAATAATTCCCCCGGGGGAATGTTTTCCCTTTTTCCATTCCTATAGATTATTTATTTTTATTTCCAGAAGGAAAAACATATATATTTTTAACGCGGGGGAGAGGGGAAAATTGTTATTTTCCTTCAAATTAAGAAATATTAATTTCCCAGCGGCGAACACTGTATACTACATTACACCTCTTTAATTATGTTTGTCTCACTTTGTGTTCAATGCATGGTAGCTTACAAAGTATTCGTAGAAGTGATCGAGACGTCATCACCCTTTGTGATCATTGGATAAGCAATCTTTATCATCTCGCTTACTGTGTGTACAAGTGGAAGGCGCTCACTTCACAAATACAGCAATACATTCAAAAACGTGTTCTTTGTGTGCATTACTGTCTTGCATGTGTGCATCGGATCATCATGTAATCATTCTGTAATCGATATTTTCTCCGCTGGGCTATTTCGAAATCGACAAAGTGAGAACATTCTCCGGGAATCGTTATGTTTTTTACATTCACTGAGAACTGATACCTGGAATAATTTTTCACGTAAAGCTCACCATGGGATTTTTCCCTTTGAACTGAATAATTTCATGGGAACAAAAATTCCACTATTTATTTACAATGGGATGAATATGATATAAGCGAAATTATTCCATATGAGATAACTATTTAGAAAGAGAAAGGCGCAAGCATAAATATAATTTTGCCTAGAGATACTGTTGAATTTGTAGGAATACAAACGTGATATTAGCTCATCTCCACTTAAGCACTTTTTCCTTACTGTCAGCCAATATGTCCACTGTTATTGGCCATAAAAGACAGAAGTTTGTCCACACTTTCCCACAACTGTGCCTTGTTTTTAATATTTTCTCTTCAAAGTCTTGCTTTAAGATCTTGCCGAAGAGTCCCAATTGAATTGAGATCGGGTGATTGGTTCGGTCACTGCATTAATTTTAATTTTCTTTGTTCAAAAATATTTTTTATCGAATAACTGCGCTATTTGAGCCGTTTATTTTGAGAGTCATAAGTCACTTTAAAAGAAAACCGAGTTAATGGCAACACTTAATAAAATTGAACGGTATCTTTTCATTTGTAAATTATTTGCAATCAACAAAAAAAGTGACTTATGCCACTTTCAAAATAAACGGCTCATTTATGGAACGATTTTCAAAACTCAAAATTTTTAATTTGTTGTTTGATCGGGCTTGCACACAGTTTGGTTCCATGAAATTGATTTTTTTTTTTTTTTGAAAATCGAAGATTTAAAATTTCTTTATATTTAAATTCTTATTATTTTTTGTCTCCACCCCCACGGAATCTCTATAACTCGTTAAATTTTGAAGTTATAAGCTGATATCTTAACGTCAATGTTTTTTTATTCAGATCATCGATCATGAAACGATACAAGTTTATAATACTTTTAAGCTTCTCTTAAAAGGATTTAAAATAAACATAAAAAAAATGTAATACTTTTTTAATTGTTAAATATTTTTTGTTTTTTATTATTATTAATTTTAATATATTTTGGTTAAAAACATTTAATTTTATTAAAATCGATCAATAGTGTGTGCAAAATTAATAAAGAACAGCACGTAAGTGGCTTATTTTTGATATTGTCTTGACAAATAGTTACGGAATAAGGGGAATTGTCTTATTCAAACTAGTTCTTCATCGACCAGGAAATTCTTTGCGTTTGATGCAAAGGGCACATTTCACAACTAAATAAGCGTAATAACTAAAAAACGGCTTTTCTGGCCTCAGATCCACATGTATGTATGTCTGTACATACATATTTTACGCATTCTATATTCTACAGAAGCTGGAAGATTGTATAGAAATTTTGTTGTCATGTCATATGTATATGTACTCGTATGCACGTACATATGTATGTATATTCTAATTACTTAAGTATTAAATTAATAATTCGAAAAAGAATAAAGTGCAAATATGTGTGTGTAAATAATAAATACATAATTGTAATAAAGTTGTTTTTACAAAATTAATTTTACTAAAATTTTTATCAGAAAAAATATTAATAAAATATTAATGTAACAAAAATAGTTTTTAAATAGAAAACCATACTTAAATATTTTTATTATTCATAAACGGTTATTAAAGCTAATGCTGGATTAATATTTTAAATTCAGTAGAGAAAGTCGGTTTTTATTGTGTACTTTAACTTTAGCAAACGTTTATGAATAAGCCTGATATTATATATTTGTGAAATATAATTAAAATATATAGAAAACAAGAAATTAAAAGTGAAACCCGACTACGGCAATATTTCCCCATGGTAAATATTGTTAGAATGATAATTTTATGATCTTTAAAAAATGAGACATGGGTCACAATTAGTTGTGATAAAAAAAATTTAGTACCTTAAATGTCATTTGGAATTAAAAAAAACAAACAATTAAATTAAATAAATAAAACTTTTAGACCCTAATTATGGAAATCACTTCTTCAACTAAGTGAAATTTATGTGGAAAACAAAAACAACAAATGCTTAAACTTCTGTACCAAGGCGAATTCACTGTACAGATGGTGTTGATTCTGCAAACACAAGATTGCAACAACATTTGCTGTATTAACCCAAGGCAAATTCATAACAGCACAGATTATTATTTTCGCCTTGTATCACTCCTTGTATATGTGACCCAGTTGCTTTGTCAAATGCGTTGTTGACAGATTATTCGAAACATTTTTGACATGGCAGTAGATGTTTTTCAAAGCGAATTGAGGCGAGTTTACTTGCTATGAATTTGCCTTGTGTCAACCCTTATTCCAAGGCATATACATAAAATGTGGTCTCGCACCAATTTGCCCCGAAAAGTGACTCCCAGGGATATCAAAAATATGTAGTCAAAAATGTATTTAGGCGTCTGAGGGAGATCCAAAATAGAAGCTGCGACGGGGCGAATTTAATCACCTGTGCTCTCGAGACTAGCTGGTAGGAATTCGCCTTACCCTCTGGGCATGCATGTAAAAAATGTTGACATTTCGACCTCCATTATACAAGAAACAAGTAGCCAAGCTGACAGCTCTGTTAATAACAGCACCTGTTAAGTGAATTCGCTTCGTGCTGTATGTTCGTTCGGTGATGAATTTGTAAAGTAAATTAGGGTCTTAGTCTACGTTACCGCCGGACTATTGCAAAGTATCGTGTTTCTTTGTAGACGGGTAAATAAATCGAGCTTGTTATCTATTTTAAATTCTAATTAATTATATAAAATTATGTACCTAAGTAAAAAAATCCATAAAATTAATTTTTTTAAATCATTTTTTTTTTAATTTTTATCAAATTATGTGCATTATTTTCAACATCATTATTACATATTTCTATAATTTATTTATTTAGCCAAGTGAGAATTTTATTATTGTTGACTTGAATTTTTCTTAGCTGTAACGTATTTATATAACTTTATAGTCTTTATTACAATATTAGCAATTCTTTGATCATTATTGTAAAATGCCTTAAATTTTGTACAAATATTAAATACAAAATATAAATTGTGTAATAAATAATTATAAAATTTCGTTATTTTGTCTCACGGCGAATTGATAATGAGATTGAAGATTGTTCTACACCTGGACACTATATTGTGAAACTTGATGCATAAATCCAATATTCACATCTTATGAAATCGACATAACGGCAACTCAGTGTATTTTTTGTTTGTTGGATTTTTATTAAAAGGCTTATGATATTTTCCATTTGCAAGATCGTTTACACCAAAAACTTAATTCCTTACGATATTGTCTTCTTCTCATATTATCAATTCGAAGTCATCATAAGCAAAAAGAAAAAACTAAAGGTACGGTCACATCTGGCAAACATTTGCCAAAAAAAGCGTAACCACTAAATACGAAAGAAAAACTTTTTGATTTATGCATTTATTTATTAAGTTAAACAGCATCTAATAAGATAAGATTCTATTACATTTTCTATAAATTATGTAGGAAACTGTTTAACGTAATACACAGGTATCTAAATCAAAAGTGTTTTCATTCGTATTTAGTGGTTACGCTTTTTTGGGCAAATGTTTGCCAGATGTGACCGTACCTTAAGAACGAATGTTATCATTAAACATTTGTTAAAAAAAAAAAAAAAAAAAAAAACTAACAGCCTGTTCCAAAATTTTGAAATTTTGTTTTAAATGCATTTTTGTACGAAAGAAAGCATTTTGTCGACATCGTGGAACAGGCAGTAAATATGCATACAATCAAACGTAAAGAAAACATATAAAAATATTATTCGAATAAACAAAGAAAAAAATGTATTGAAATTTTTGTAACGCTTTTAAATAAATTTAATATTTAAATTTTTATTTTTATTGAATTGTAAATTATAAAAACTATTAATTGCAGACATTGAGAAGGATTATGTATGTATGTATTCTATTGACTTGTTATACATCAAATAGTTATAAGCTAACTTATTACTTATTATAATAATGAAAAGAAAATTTTAGTTCGTACATACATATAATTGTACATATAACAATAATAAGTCTTAAAAATCAGTCAAATCATGTGTAATATAACTTATAAAGTCAAACTTTAATCATTTGAATTTTCATATTGTAAGCAAACAAACAAAAGAAACAACCAATGTTGAATTAATAATAAAGAAAATATATTACAAAAAGAAGAAAAGAAATCAAAAGCTATCTTACCATTCAAAGTCTATGCTCTTCGATGCAGATTTATCTACATATATTTTACGTGTATTTGTGCCGATCTATGTGTATTTTCATCAAAATCGGTTGGATAGTTTCAAAGGGGACAAAGTTGCCTATTATCACCCTCCCGATCCTGGTTTTCAACAAAATATATGGCGTATGAATATTTTCTTGTGACGGTCTATATGCGTTGTGAGTTTCATCAAAATCGGTTGAATAGTTTTAAGGGGGAAGAAATTGCCCATTATCACCCTCCTGATCTTAGTTTTGTTTACCAGTTAAAGTATAAAAAATTATGTAGCTTTCGAACAAGAACGGGCAGATAAAGGGACCACAGTTGTACTGAAAGGGGCAGATGCGATACTCACATACATAAATTAAGTACTGTTTTTAGTTAAAGACCCACGATTTAATAGATCCCTGCCAACATGACAACAAATAAATAAATATAAAACATATTTACTTTAGCAAGAACAACACAACGAATCCACATTTGTTTTATTTAATTACATGAGTAGCAGAGTGAGTATGTATGTATGTAACTAACAGCTTTTTTATTTCAACAAATTCCATCATATAAAAAAGTTTCATCAACAAAAAAAAAAATAAACACCTACGCAACACCATTGCAAAATACCCAACACATCCATCCATACACATTTTTATTTTACTCTGCACAAATTTTTTCTCCAAATTTCATCAATTTCGATTGTTTTGTTTTGTTAAACACCAGGCGCCCAGAATGTCCAAAAACGCAGTAGGTGGCTTTTTATTTTGGTACAGTTTTGTATTCACTGCTGAAAAAGCCTAAACGTATGCAGCAGAAAAATGCAACAGTTGATGCCTAACTGTAATATAAGCAGTGGTTCTCAGGTCGTTATTTAATTAATTGTGACTCTCAAACTGTAATAAAATAAAATCCACCTAGTACGCTTTTTGACATTCTGGGCGCCTGGTGTTTAACAAAACAAGCGAAACTGATGAAATTTGCAGATAAAATTTGTGCGCGTAAATATGTATGGGATGTTGAAAAACACATATTGACAATGGAAAATTAACCAGAATGATAGGAAATAAAATGAAATCGCTTTTTTTCTTATTAATAGAGTTGATTTAATTAAATAAATTAATTACTTACTACTACTAACCGGAGTGCAACAATTCAAAACTATACAATTGGTTATCTATCTATTGCTATTTTGGTTATTTTTTTCAATGATTTATTTCTAGAAGTTCTCGCACGATGTTGGCTAGATGAAGCGATTACACACATCCAAACATTTTTACAAATAATTGTTCCTTATCAAATTGAAGATCCTTTACAAATACCAATATTTTTTGGATAAAAAGTATTTTCTTTCGAGTTCTTTTTGATATTTTGAAGAATATTTTCTTGCTCTTTGTAATGTCTAGTGACTCCAGGGACTTTAGAACGAACCAACAGATTTCTATAATTAAATAAAAAGAAATATACAGATTTTTTTTTTGCAATTTTCACTGGATTTATAGCCTTCATTTCCAATAAGCGAAAAAAATCAGCCCAATTACGAATATTCCCTAGGAATTTCTCTCCCACGAAAAATATTTTTCTCGAGAAAAAATTTCCCCAATTATAAATTTTTATATGTAAATAAAAGGGAAAAGTGAAAAATCTCATGCGGAATTTATATTCATAATAGGAGGAATGGGAAAAGCTAAAAAATTCCCACGGAATTATTATTCGTAATTGGGCTGTATATATTTTGTTTTTTTTAATCTTCTGATTGGCAATAGATGTATCTGCAGGAAAGGATTGTTTACACCAAAATTTCAGCCATTGGACTTTTTTTCAGCTGAAAATTAAAAAAAAGAGGTATTTTTTTCAATTTTCACTGGATTATAGTTCTTTCGATTTTTTTAACAGCCGGGATTCGAGAAGTACATTTCAGTTACACAATTTATAATTTCGAAAATTCGCAGTTTTCTTAGCTCACATATCAAAGCTCTTCGACTTTTCTAGCATGTTATTTTGATTTGCTAACACTTGGAAAACATGTACGAGTACATATCGTTACCGTCAGATATAAAGGATTCACCCCTATCGTGAATAAGAAGTGAAATTTTTGTTCACGTGAAATTTTAATTCCACTCGAAGGGAAAAATGGTATCGTGAATCTCCCGTGAAAAATTATTCCCGCTATCAGTTGTTAGTGAATGTAAAAAAGGGAAGAAGATTAAAAAAATAAAAAATCATACATCTTTTTGTTCAAAAATATACACGGACATATTTGTTTTAAAGAAAACTTCAAAAATCAAAGTTAAATATTCAGTTTTGGAGCTTTAGTTTGGTTGCTCCGTTTGATTATTGCGTTCTAACTTTTATGTGGTAAAATAATTCGGCTACTTTTTGGAAAGCCAACAAAACGAAAAAATGCCAACAAATTAAAGTTTCACAAATCTGCAGGCAATCGACCTGTTTTTTGCATTTTGTTGAGTAATACATCAGTTTGTGCCTTATTATCAGAACTTTTCATTAAAATAAACTTTTTAAACTTTAATATTCGAATTATAAGAAGAAATACATATAATTTCTGTTCTATTCCCCATCAAAAATAAAGTGAAAATATCAATGTGAGAAGTGAAAAAATTCCGAGGGAAATATTTATTCACGATAAGGGGAATTTTTTTCAGTGAACATTTTTCACGTTGTTATTCTGGACTGAATAAAATTTGTTCATGCGAGTTGTTCACGATTGCAAATACGTGAAAAGTGAAAAAATTTCACGTGGAAAATTATTCACGACAGGGGTGATTATTAGTTTCTTCGTCCTTTATTCAATAACGAATATTAAATGCGAAATTTTTTAAAGTTCTGCGGCGAAAAAACAACTGTTGAACTAACATTTTTTTATATTCAAATAAAAACACAACTTTCTATTTTGAAAATACCTTTTTCAGATTTATTTAAAAGTCAATATTATTAAAATAGTTAATGTGGGTCTACTTACTTTTAATAAAACAATTAGTTGATTTCTTAAGGCAAATCCTTTCTTTAGGTTTCTTTTTCAACATTTAAGAGCTAAAAGTCAATAATTTAAACTGATATTGAATAATAATACATTTTTATATTAAAAAATAAAAGACAGACATACATACTGAATTAAAAAAAATGAAAATAAAATACCACTAAAACATAATACAAATTTTATGTAAAATAAAAAATTAAATCATAAAATAGAGGAGAAAAAAATATATAATGCTTTCTCTTAAAACCATTCAAGGTACGCAATTAGTGGCAATTGCGATGGGCCAAGTGATGGGTCCTTTGAGAACAACATCTTCCATAAGTTGTTTAATTTTAATAAAACGTCGCTTGAATTCCAAACCACAGCCCTTTGATAAACGAAAATCGAGCAAGATTTTGCCATCCATTTCGATAACGTGCGCCTTAAATACTAAACGTAATTTGCGCCGATCTACAGTAGAGATGGTTACAACTAAATTATCATCACTAATTTTGCAGGTATAGGAAAGCCGTTCGATTGTAGCGACTAAACGTTTAATGGTATCTTCTTGCCGCAGGGTCACAAAGAAACGTGTCATACGTCTAACCAAACGTTGGAATACATTTTGCGATGCGGATTGTGGTTGATTCGTTTGAGTGCACAACAGTAGATCATCCAACAAGGCTGGCTGAGAGAAACAGAAACCAAGACGATGTTCTTGGGCTGCCGGATGAACATTGGCCTCTTGGGGATTTGTAGGCGCTTCAAAGAAATCATGCTTAACAATGGGCAACGGCTGTGAACAATAATTTCGTGATATGGAATCATCCATATTATGACTGCTGTAATGATTAGACATTTGTCTTTGACGTTTCGCCTTAGGCGAACGTATCTCTAAGGCAGCGGCGGAATCGACCAAATCATGTGAGCGATCTGTTAAAGAAGACAAAAAAGGAATAATGTAAAAAGACTGATTTTTTATTCGTTTCAATAAAAAAAGAGATTTGAAAAATAAAAATGTATGCAAATAATAAAATAGAAGAAAAATAATTTATTGAAAAAATTAATAAACTAAAGATGAACATAAAAGCAAATATCATTTGGTTTTTGGTAATAAAGCTCTATGGAATTTTTTAAATGATTCACCATACAGCTAAAATCACCAAAGAACAAATAAAATGCTAAAATAAAAAAATCGAAATGAAAACAACAGGAAAAAAGATGCGAAAGTTTATTTTGTTTTAAAATGATTTATTTTGTTGTTAGGACGCATTTTCAATGCTTTGGTAATCTAGCTTTATGAAGGTATCAAAGCTATCATACAGCTAAAGCGCCAAAGCTATGATAGCATGCGCAAATGTTTACTCTCGTAAGAGTTGGCTGGCTATCTGCTCTTTGGCAGTTAATAATGTCTGCCAATGTGTTTGTATTATTAAATTTTCTGCCACTTTGAAATTTTTTTTTTTTTTAAATTCGATATTTTTGTCGAAATGGAAATTTTTGTTTGTTTTATAGCTGAGAGTTGAAAACTTTAATTAAAGTACAAAGTGAATCTCAAATTTCCAAAACTATTGAGAGTCACTAAGTACCTGAACCAAAGATTTCCGTTATAATTTTATTAAAAGAAAAAAACACACACACACTCTTTTCTTTTGCAAAAACACTATTTGTAGAATTTTAATTGATAATTTTTTTTTAAATTTATTACACGTAGTTTTTTGTTGAAATGTAGCGATTTAAGTTGAAAGTTATTATTTTTTAGAGAGGTATAAAACTTTATGTTGGCAACAGTTTTTTAGCTGGCGGCCATTTTGTCAGCTGTCAAGTGATTTATGTTTAGTTTGGCTTGACATTTCAACATGAATACACTGATGCCTGAACAACGCTTCCAAATTGTGGAAATTTATTTTGAAAATCACTGCTCTGTTGATCTCGATTTTCTTTAGCAAATTTTGTTTAGCGATGAAGCTCACTTTTGTTTGAATGGTTACGTCAATAAACAAAACTGTCGTATTTGGAGGAATTATAATTCTCTGCATGTATGTTGAGGCACCGTTACATCCATCCAGCTTTATGGGCTGGTGGAATCATTGCTCCGTACTTCTATAATAATAATGCTGGTCGCAACGTTACAGTCAATGTTGACCACTATACAGCCATGATTACTGACTTTTTCGTTCATCAATTGTGCGACCATGATGTCCAGGAGCTTTGATTTCAGCAAGACGGCCCAACGACAGCATGTCGTCACACAGATCGTGCCACAATTGTTTTATTAAAGGAAATGTTTGGTAAGCACACAGTTTTACGTTTCAGACCCGTAAATTGGCCTCCAAGATCGTGCGATTTAACGGCACTAAACTATTTTCTGTGGGGATATTTGAAGTCGCTAGTCTACACCAATAAGCCCGAAACAATTGAACACCTGAAAGACAACATTCGCCGTATTTTTGCTGATATACGGCCACATATGTTGGAAAAAACCATCGAAAATTCGACCTCCAGATTAGACTACGTCCGAAACAGCCGTGGCGGTTATATGCCAGAAGTCATATTTAAATTACACTGTGAAACAAATTCAGGTTAGCAAAAGTTAGGTCGATTCTGAGAGTGAGGGGTGAAAATAGAGGCTAAATTACTAAATTAGAAGACCCGTATCGCGGCGTTTGTTTATGTTAGTTCGAATTTTTTTAATCGACCTTCGAACTTTGCAGTCAAATGCCGATTTTCAGCATATTGTTTATATGGTTTTTTGGCTATAACTCGTCGACTAATTGATATTTTTAAATCTGTAAAAGCCAAATTATTGCTAGAGACCTCTGCAACAATTAAAACTTTTTAAAAAATTGATTTAGAAATGGGTGCTTAAATGCAGCAGTGATGCCAACTGAAAAAACACTCTATACATGGAGTCGTATGATTAATATTGAAATATTTAATGTACGAGCATAGTAAGTATACGCTATGGTGCATTTATAAGCATTTAATAAATAATTTTTCCAACATTTTGCTTCATAAGCACCACAAAAATTTTCTAAATCAATTTTTTGAAAAATTTCAATTATTGCACAGGGGTCTAGCAATAATTTGGCTTTTACAGATTTAAAAAATATTAATTAGTCGGCGAGTTATAGCCAAAAAAACCATATAAACAATATGCTGAAAATCGGCATTTGACTGCAAAGTTCGAAGGTCGATTAAAAAAAAATTCGAACTAACATAAACAAACGTCGCGATACGGGTCTTATAATTTAGCCTCTATTTTCACCCCTCACTCTCAGAATCGACCTAACTTTGGCTAACCTGAATTTGTTCCACAGTGTTATAATGCCAGAAGCTTATCTTTCGCATAAAGTAAATTTCATGTCAATTTAAAAAAAATCATCTTTATTTTAATCCATTTCAAAGTTCTATACCTCTATAAAAAACACCATATACATGAAAGATGAGGTTTTGTTTTACTCATACTAAACAGCAGTGATGGAAAATTCAGTAATTTTGTACTATTTTCAGTACTTTTTCACAACAAAAATACCACAGTACCCCCACGTCATCTTTAGTACTAATTTTTTCTTTTGCTTTGTTCCCTCTTTAGAAATCTGCGATATTTTTATAATCATTGACAATATTGGGTTCAAAACAAGAACATAAGGAATGCACAAATTCGGTATTCATGTTGTTGTTAGTGTGTGTTTTTTGCAAAAGTTGTTAATGTTATTGGTCCAATTTACACGAGATTAATTTTTAATTCGCACAACTTTTGTTCTTTCCAAAACACTTGAGACTAATTAATTTGGCATAAAATTGTATACATATACAGAGCTTTGTGTGTATTAGCGTATTTTGCACATTTTTGTTTTTTTTTTTTTAACGTCCATGTTTTTGTACATTGGTTTTGTTCTGCTAGTGCGGGGTTGAACCTGGTTGAAAAATTATGCCAACCAAAAACAACTCTTCACCGAAAATACCGTCAAGCTGCCATGTTATGCCAGCACAATTAATCTCGTGTAAATTGGACCATTCAAGCAACCAATTCTAATGTGTTATAACTATGTACATGGTTTCGAGTAACGTATTTTTTTGACTAAAGTATTTTAAATATTTATTTATTTATAACAAAAACAGTTTTAATTTTCTTCATTTAAATTTTTTTATTATATAAATGGATTTTTAATTTAATTTTTAAATAAAAATATATATTACATAAAAAGTACCACAATGTTGAAAAAAGTACTCTTTTTGTTGACGGACAGTACCATTTCAATTTTTCATTTTTCCATTACTGCTAAACAGTAACTATCATCACTTGACTGTTAGCGAATACCAAATTTGACATCGTATTGTCGACATTGCAACAAAATGGTGTTGACTTAAAAAAAAATACGACCACTTTGACGACAATTAGAATAAGAATAATAAATAAATTTTGTATGATTCGAAAGGATTCAACCTGATCCAAACAAATATTGAATAAAGAGGCTATAGTTTCCATTAATTCATTCATATCCATGTATTCTTAAATATTTTGAAAATGGTTTATATTAAGCTTCGTTATTTTTTTTTTTCAAGGAGTGCAAAGTACTGAGAGGTCAGAGGTCCTTATTGTTTAAAGTTTTCAAGCCGGGAGAAGTGTTAAAATTAAAAACACAAATAAAAAAAAATCTTTATGAAAATCTTCTTTATCGGTTTTCTGCAGTCAGACTTTTTCACAATGATACCACGGAGAGAAATTAAACATTTAAATTCTAGTTTTTTAGTAGCAATTATTTTTATCTAATATGTAAGAATGTATTATAAATTGAAAATTTATATTTTCCACATACAATCATATGTACTTACAGATATACATGCACACAAACATTTAGAAAAAATCAAGTGAAATAACTCACCACTATCAATAAATTGCATATTACACCATTTGTGTTCTAAAATTTTCTCCAACGACGAACGATATGTTGGATTTGAAGCTAAAACTTTACGCAGAAGCGATATAGCCAAAGTATCCAATTTGCTCCAGGGCGTCTGGGTAGACCAGCGATCATTGTCTTTCCAATTAATAAATTCTTGACACTGTACTGACGGCTGATCCCAGGGTAATTCTATATAAAAGAAGAGAAAAAATAATGCAATTATAAGATAAAAATTACATAAAATTCTTCAAGTTCTTAAACCTAGGCAAATTCATAACAAATAGACTCGTCTCAATTCGCTTTGAAAAACATTTACTTCCGATATCAAAAAATGTACCGAACAATGTTTCATACTATGTTCACACGACAAGATGAAGCACTTGCTTCGCTTTCTGAAGCATGTTTATGAATCTAGCTGTTCACACGACTCATGAACTTGCTTCGATTTGACAGTTCTCTTTTTAGTAACAAATAAAATCTAAAATGGACAAAAAAAAATAAGTTAAAATTATTACGCATTTTTAAAAATGCACAAACATATTTTTTGTTTCCATTGTTGTTTTATCTTTATAGTTCTAATTCAATTTTTCACTTTTAATTAAAGTTTTTGTTGGGTTTTTTGCATCTAGTTCAGATAAACTTCCGATAAATTCCGATAAAATTTAGAGAAGATAGCAATTTTTCATGCTTCGCAAGTAGATTCAATATGAATCTACATGCTTCGCTCTCATGAATTCGCTGTTATGAATTTGTCTGGTAAATAAACTAAAAAATAATAAAAATAAAAAGAAAATTACAACAAAAACATAAGTAATGTACGAGTGCAGCAAGCAATTTAAGCTGGAGCTTTGGTATAAAAGCTTTAGACGATATACAAATAGTTTCAAATAAATCTACAGCTAGAATACCAAAGAAGCAGCATAAATGTTAATGGTGAAAAATGGTAAGTTCTGGTTGGTTGGTGGTGGTGAATAAATGTTAATTGATTATTTTTATTTTTTTATATTTGACTTTTTAATACAACATTTGCTAGTTTTGTTCTGTAAATTAGAGATGATTTTCAATAAACATATGACACACACACAAACACACAAGACACAATAAATAAAATAGAAATTTCTTTTTTTTTTTTTTTTAATTTCCAGTGAGAGTGCAGTGCTGTTAAAACGATCGATGTTGTTGAGGGTGATATTTTTATGATTGATTTCACATTTTTAACACGTTATTAAATATTATTAAGATTAATTTTCGATAATTGTATAAATGTTGCAAAATAAAATGCACAACTAAAATATAAAATAAATAAAAACACATGCAAAATTATTTAAAAGAAACTTGGTTTTTTTTTACACCACAAAAGTTTTTTGATATTGAAAACTAGAGACAATTTTTACAAAATATTTGACATTTCATGTATGTATATAAAAATTGTAATTAAAGCTTTGAAACCGTCATAGCCAAGGCAAATTGAAGGACCAGATTGTGGTACTAACACAGCTGAGCTACCTTTTTCTGGCAAAACGCAGCAAAATGGAGGTCTATATGTCAAAATTTGCACATGCAAGCATAGGGGTCGATATGTCAAATGTTTTATTTTAGTCCGATAGCGTGAGATAATGAACCATTTCAAGAATTTGAGAATTTTCGAAACTAAAGGTTTCGAAGAAATTTTTTTAATAAATTCAATAATTGATTAAGATGCTGTTTCCATAACATAAGCAAATGATTTGAGTAAGAAATTTATATGAAATGCACTCAAATTTGTCATATGTATTGTGGTAACAGCACTTAAATCTCATAGCTATTTTTTTTATTGCAATTTTTTCAACATCATGCGTGTAACACGAAAAAATTGCAAGACTTAAATACAAAAATTTCTCCTTTTACTGGTCTATAAACTAAAATTTTATTTACTATTTTCAATTAAGTGATTGCTGTATAAAATCCTTCAATTAATTAAAGTTAAATTATATAATTTGCCAATTTGAAGCGATGATCAAATAATCAACAGTCTTTTATGATTTTAACATGACCAAACGTGATTAACTTTTTTTTTCGTTTTGCATACAAATGAATATGTGAAAAACTTAAGAAAACAGAAAATACGTCAAGTGATTCAAGACAAAAACGTGTGGGAGTGATAAAGATATGAAAAAAAGAAAATTGAAAATACTTACCACCAGCTAACATTGTCACTAAGATGACACCACACGACCAAATATCAGCAGGCTGCGCATGGTAGGGTTTTAAGAGCACTTCAGGGGCCACATACGGCAATGTACCACAACGTTTATCTAATAGACGTTCTTTGCCTTTGCATCTAGAGAATGAGAGAATTAGATAAAACAAAATATAAATACTTTTTTATAATTCATTTGTATGGATGTATGTTACTTTTAAGGAGAAGTATTTTATAAAAGTGCTAAAATTAAAATAGAATTCAAATTCAATTGGTTTTGATAAAATAATCTTAACTGTTGTTTCCACAAAACGGACGAATGATTTGAGTGTTAAATTTGTATGAAAAGCACTAAATTTTTTTATTGAAGCCTGCAGCCGACTTGTGGAAACAGCAAATTAGTATTAGTAGTTTTCTTGAATTGGGGCAAAATAAAAATATTTTGAAATGAAATCAGTAATTTTTAAGCCGATTATTAGTTTTTTTTAGTGATTTTTATACAAAGTTTTCACTCAAATCATATGCCCTTCTTGTGGACACGTCATCTTAGTATTTGAAACTTAGGGGCTGTTTCCATATGACGAACGGATGATATAAGTGTAAAATTTTTATAGAAATCTTAAAAAAAAAAAACTGAATGCACCTAAATCATTTTTCCGCTATATGGAAACAGCACCTTAATTTCTATAATAAGCACAGTGAGGCAAAATAAAAATATTTTAAAATGAAATCAGTAATTTTTAAACCGTTTATCAGTTTTCTGACTGATTTCTATACAAATTAATTGTTAGAATCATTCCTTCGTTTCACCTTAACGAAAGCTTATTTTTTTTAATAACCACAGTGGGTCAAAATTAAAATATTTTGAAAAATCTCAATTTTCTTCGTTCAGTATTTTAAGTTATCGAAGCCCAAGAAGACCGGTTGTCATAATTGTTATCAATTAATTAAAGAAAAACATATGTAGATAGAAATGTTGCTTCTGATTTGGAAAATCTGTACATTTTATATTAATTTTCTATGTTGATTATAGAAAGAAAAAAAAAATGAAATTAAATAATTTTTATTGGCACTAGACCCTTCCGACTCATAATAAGTTTTTTTATAAGTTTTGATTTTAACCCATTTAATATGAAATCCCAAAGCTTGTAATCTAAAAAAAATATCATTTGCAGATACTGTTATGCGTAGCCATTTTGCTTAGCAAAGCGTTTTATGGGCCTTGGCCCAAATGTAGACTTTCATCATATAAAAAATAAAATTATGAGGTGTTTTTCTGAACTTTCTTAGACCTTCTGAAGTTCTTAGATAAGTCATAATTTCGTATTTAACTGCAACATATAAACAGACAGCGACTTCAAAGCATTACAGAAAAAATCTACTATTAACAATAGGTTTTTATTTGGATCCGACATCTTGGACCAATTTTTTCAAAAATTGAGAATTTTAATTTTCAAACCAGTATGAATCCTTTAATTAAAAATTAATTTTTAAGATTCTATAAAGTCTATAAGAATAGAAACAATTTTTAAAATCGGTCATAAAAAAATGTAGGGTTTATGAGGTTTGCTCATTTTCTAACCTTAGGGGCCATTCACATATTACGTAACGTTGTTTTAGCCCCCCGCTTCATAACGCTTTTTACACAATTTTCTGTGCAAAATTTTTAATTTGTAACAAATCTTAAACTCACGTAATAAGTGCACAGCACCCTTCAATATTCCTCTGATAAATGCAGTTTTAGGCTCCATGAAAAATGGCCGCAATGATAAACGGCCCCAAACCAAAGTTTTTAATTAAAATAAAAACAGCAAGACGAACTTTGACTGCATTTTTCCAAGTTTTATCGACCATTTTTCAATTCAAGAATCAAAAATGGCCGCCACAAAATTAAGGAAAAATGGCCACAAAATAATTTAAAAAATACTGCTCAGGAAAAGGGGAGCCAAAAATTTGGAAAAGTGATCTGAAAAGATTGTGTTGTTGTTTTTAATAAAAACTTTTGGGGCTTTTTCCATTCAGCTTGAGAAAAGCAACCGAAAATATTTTTGGGACCATTTTAAATTTTGCAGTTTGGGACAATTGGGACTTATTTTGTGGCCTTTTTTCATGCAGCCAAATTTTCTACTGCTTCTGCGTCACGGTGAAATGTTAATTAAACGATTTTTTTTTCATCAAAAAGAATTTAGAAACAAAATCCAATTTATATTGAAATTGAATTTTTTTCATATAAATACGTGCTTCATTTCATTATTGGCTTTTAAGAATATTTTTTTTTTTTCTCTCTTCAATTTGTTAGTTTGTTTTCTGTTAATTTTTTTTTTTTGTTGTTATTTGTTGTACCTAAATACCTAAACATGGTGGCCATTCCAAAATCGGAGATTTTAATATTATCATGTTCATCCAATAGTAGGTTTTCTGGCTTCAAGTCACGATGTGCAATGCCACGTTGGTGCAAATACTGCAATCCCGATAGTAATTGTGTGAAATAACGTTGTGCTTCATGCTGTGGCATGCCAATATCAGGCTCTGCAATAGAAAAATAGAAAAAAAAAAAATAAATAAACAAATAGTAATAATATTGTAAACATGTACGATTATTTAATGTTATTAGAAAGTAGAATTATAAATAAAATACTTAAAAGTTTTATTCAAATTAAATGCAACAATTGAAGTCATGTAAACAAATGACCACATACTGGAATATTAATATGCTGCAAGTGGTAACTTTAACGTAAATATTAGCGGGAGGTCATAAGATGACATCATAACGATTTTGTTGAGAGATTTATTTATTTTTTTTTCTCAAATAACTACGTAATGCATTTTAATACAAAAACAGAAATATATTGTGGAACGATCCCGTGGCGCCCGCCCATAGTTACCAGATAAAGTTAAGTTAACATAAAATTTAAATGTATTATTTCGGTTTAAGTTCATTATTGGAATTAATGCAAATTTAAATTATTCCCGACCAAAGGCCATTAATTTGGTCACACTATCTTAATTTTTAGGCAGACACACACACACGATTTCTCATGACACATTTTATTACTAAATATTACAGGAAATTATGACCTTATTGGAAATTTTCGAATCTCTTTTTGGGGGTTCTCCGCCAATACAGGAGAGAACATTTTGATTAAAATCTCTCGATTTTGTGAGTGATTTCCATAAAAAAAATGTCTACTTAAATCAAACAAAAAAATGATTTGAGTAGAAAATTTGACTGACAACTTGTCAGTTTTTTGAGTGATTTCCATACAAAACTTCTACACAATTCATTTGTCTGTATTGTGGAAATAGCACCTTAATCTGTGCTAACTTTTTTTCAGAGATATCGGGGAAATTGTACAAAATATGTATGTAGTATATTATTTTTATTTTAAAATATTAATAACCAATTAAAAATTAAACAAAATTTTTTGCTGAAAAAAAATTATTGCGTAGTCTTTTCCTTTCGTTCAGTACTGAAAGTATCTAAGCGCACAGTAGTGCGCCAGGCCAAGTTCGGCCACACAGTGTGTATATTTACACGAAACCATTCGAGCTGTTTTTACCCCCGTCAAATCTTTGCTCTTCTTGATCATAATATAATGAAACTTGAAACATAAGGTCTCCCCACAGAGGTGACCTCACAGGTTAAATTTGAAAGTTCTACCGTAAAAGCTTCCCGAGATATTAAGGTGTGAAAAGTCCATATTTTAGTACATATTCACTGACTCATCAATATTATTGGGCACTTCCAGTACAGCTAGAAAGCTGAAATTTAGTCCACAGGTAGACCCAGATAAGCAATACATATACATATAAATATTTATATAAAAAAACAACTTAGAAAAAAGAAGTGAGACCGGACAAAAACTCAAATGTGAAAGTAAGGCCAAGTTCCTATCCAAAATATTTCGGCCGTAAAAAGTACTGAGATCAAAATAAGGACCAAGTTCTTGATAGGTACAATTCCATCTCATTTCTAGGTAACCTATAAGCTTGGCAAAATTTTTTTCTTCATAATATGGGAAATAATTCTTGGAAAAATATTGCCAAGCTTATAGGTTGCCTAGAAATGAGATGGAATTGTAATTATCAATAACATGGATTGTTCTATGTTAATGTAGAATTTAAATAATTAACAAAATGAGAAAAAGAATTACAAGTTAAGTTATTTTTTCCCGTTTTAACACCTTAAAAAGTACTTTATCCGTGTACCAAATTTCAACAAAATTCATTAGGGGGCTTTTCGCATGACAGTGGAACAAACATCAAAACTAACAAGCTAACTAATGGTGTTTTCTTTTCTACACAAAAAATGGCACCTCGTTGAAAGGTACATGTATAAAACGTCTTGCCAGCTTGTTATTTCACTAGAACAAAAGACAACATATGAAAAAGTGGATTGGCCTGTTTTTAACAGCTGACAGCTAAGTTTTACAGGGCACTCAAACACTGTAGATTTGTAAGAGGGTGATTTTTTTAGAATCAAACACAACGACCTTTTAGAGAGCAAAACATTTTTAAGAAACGAATACTAAAGTACGAGTACATTTTCTGCATGGAGATGTACCATTTTTTTTTTTTTTGTAGAAAAGAAAATACTATTAGTTCGGCGAGTACCTAAAAGTACTAATCTATTCTAATTTTAGCTCCCAGAATGTATCCTCGTTTATGTTACTGCAGGCTATAATAAAAATTGTATATATAAAAATTTTATCAAAAGGAGAAAAAGTACGAAAAGTAAATTTTTTTTCCCATTTTTACACCTTTAAAAGCACTTTAAGCCGTCTACCAAATTTCAACTAAAACCATTAAGCATTTTTTGTGTTAAAACCGTTTTCCATTGGAAATATCAGTGGGAAATATCGGTAGGGAGCTTAATTGAGAAGACTCGATTTTCAGACAACCGACGACAGCGTGTGTGCTGAATTCGCTTTTTTTATTGCGAATAAAATCAAAAGTTGCTGGACGATTTTAATGAATTATGGCTGCTTTTATTCAGAATATATTCATCTATGTGCTAACAAATAATAGCGGAACTCGTTTTTTTTTAATAGACTTTCAAAAATGCGAAAGTTATGTATTTATAATGTTTTTGTTCCTCGAATTTTATCACCGTGAAGCAATTTGAAACATTTTTATTTCTATATGAAATGGTACAGTCCATAGATGGACCGACAGTTAAGTAATTAACGCATATTCACGATATCTGGATTATTTTTGAAAAAATTATTCGCATGCAGATTCGAATTCAAGTTATTCCAGTTCTAAACTTACCCTGAATTTGTCAATTTGTGTTATCAAATCTATCAGGAAAAAAATCTGTGGCAAACGACTTTTTGCTTTGTTAAATAAATATTATTTTTATTTTCAAAACAACACAACGACTGCAAATCAAATATGCAAAAAATAATTGTTGCATGTTGCAATATTTGATAAAAGAGAAAAGAACTTCTGCAGGAGTATGGTGATCAATGTTGCCAATTTAACCTATTTAATTTTAGAGGTCTAGAATATTTTAAAAAGATTTAGCAGAAAACAAGTTTAAACAAATTGCTGATGACAAAAATTAGTTTTTATATTATTATTATTACGAATAAACGTAATTATTATTGGAACTTATATTGATGTATATATGAAAAGTAATATTATGTTATCAGGCTCAAGTTCAGTTTTATTGAATTAATGAAAATTCAAGATTACTAAGAGTTTTTTTGTGTTGGAAAATATTATTATTTATATCCAATCAGTTTTTAGCAGAACGTATAAGTACTGATTTCAAGGCCGCTACACCTCTCATCAGCGTTCAATTGTCCATCTTTACAATTTTCGTAAAGTGGATACTAATTGAGAAGAATATCAACTATTTAACCAGTTTTCAAGAGAAATAGAATATGAGAACTAATTTTTAATTCCTTTTTATTCTACCTTGAAACAGTGCTGGTTAGTACGAAACTCCCTCATTACTGTTTGGAAAGTACTAATAATCAACACAAACTCATAGTCCGTTATCATCAAAGTATTCTACTTTGTATTCTAACTCTTAGTAATTTTGAATTTTCATTAATTCAATAAAACTGATCTTGAGCCTGATAATATTACTTTTCATATAAAAATTAGTTTTGTTGATTCTTTTTTGTAAAAGTGAAAATGTATGTAGGTATTGAAATTTATTAAAATTTCAATATTTGCTAAAAAAAAAGTACCTATAAAAACTGAAAACAAGAAAATTCCAAAATATGCAAAAATTTGGACTATAAAATCATTGAAAAGAATGTAAAGATGCGCGAAAAGAATTTAAAGTGTTAAAGAAAAATTTAACAATTTTTTTTTTTAATTGTTATTTATTTTTTGTAGAATTGGATACTAGAAATCAAAAAAATAAAAATATGCAGGGAAAATATAACAAATACTCAACAAAAACTGAAAAAATCGTCCATATATGTTGTGTAGTGAGAAATATGCAAAATTATGCCGCAAGGATATAAAAGTGCCCTGGAGACGATAAAAAAAAACACATCAACGTTCTAAGTGTGTGCGTGCAGTGGTGCTTTTTCGGGTACACGTATCCGTTGTCGGCTCTGATTGATGAAAATCAAAAACTTTTGATATTTTATTTTGACATAATTATTTGGATGGTTTCCAATTGTGATTGACGATAACAAATATCAGTTGTTCTGTAATCGAAGTGTAATGAGTAGAAAGATTGCAGCACAGGGATACTTGTTAATTTTTATCTCTGGTATTTTTGTGTATAACCAGTGTCAAACGCATGTATTTCTTGTTTTTTGACAAATTTTGCACAAGACGCCATTAATAGTAATTCATCATCCGATGATTTGTTCACAAACGAACGCCGCGAAGTCACAATAAAAATGATGATTGGCGATTTTATTTGTACGTCTCCTTTTGAACGACAAAAACACGACACTAACACATACATATGCACTGATTGACGTGTTTTTTTTATCGTCTCCAGGGCACTTAACAACCCTCTAAAAAGAATTTAAAATTGCGGGAAAAAATTCATAGTTTCAAATTTGAAATCGTTAATGAAAAAATTACTAAATTTGAAATTATTCCTAATCAATTATTAAATTATTCATCACAAAGCTTTTTATTACTTTTTGCAAAAGTGGAAAAAATAGCATTAAAAAAGGGAAAACTATGCAGCAAAAACAAGCAAATACACCACAAAAACTAAAAAAATGTCCTAAATATGATGTGTAATAGAAAATATGCAATATTTATGTAGGTGTAAATAGTAAAATATGCAAAACAAATTGATGCGAAAATCCTTAAAAAGCACTAAAACCATTAAATATTTTATTATGGTGTAGATTTACTGCACAGGAAAAAATATGCAACTGCATATTTGATGTTTTCCGGTTAATAATATGTACGTATGTACATATATGATTTAGCATATTTTTCGCCATAAAAAGACCGAGCATTTTGACCCTATCGTTAGAATTATAATAAATGTGATAGTTTTCAGGAAAAACAAAGAAAATATGTACATCACAAAAACTAAAAAATTTTCTATATATGATGCGTAGTAGGAAATATGCAATATTATGCTGTAAATAGTAAAATATGCAAAACAAATTGATGCGAAAATTCTTAAAAACTTCGAAAACGTTTAAATATTTAATTGCAGTTTAGATTTGTCGGCCGGGAAAAATATGCAACTGAATAATTGCCGTTTTTCCGTTTTATGTATATCATTAGCATATTCCTGCATATTTTACGCCATAAAAATATCGAGCATTTTGTCCTTCTTAGCTTTTGGTAACACTGAGAAACCGCAAGAACATCCAACAAATAAAATAATAAATGTACACAAAAGTGAATGAAAAAATAACTTTTCCATAAATAGTCATAGAATTTTTTATTTAATTATAAAAGGATTTTCCTTTGCAAATCAATATTGAAACAAAACACTAGCCGGATGGTTACAACATAAATAAATAAAAGTAAAAAAAAAAAATATATTAATAAAATATTCTTATGTATACCACTCATGCATAACTATGTGTGTAAGTATGTGTGTATGTATGTATACTTTTGTGGTAGTTTTTTTCTTATGAAAAGAAATAACAAATTGAAGTATAACAAATTTAAGAAATGCACACAATACAAATAGAACAAGATAGTACATACATACAAACATATGTCATAGATAAAATTTTTCAATTTATATACAATATTTTCTATATTATTCTATTCTACCCCCGCCATGATTCTGTGTACATTTTGATTTAAAATATTCATTAAAAAAAAATAATATACCATTTTAGAAAATATAAAATTGTAGTCCAGAATGTAAAAACTGTTGCAAGCATTCATTCATTCATCAATATGTACTGAGACATTATGGAAGAAAAATATTATTGCAATTGTTAAGGCTTTTTTATGATTAATTTCTTTTTTTCGAATCCAATCACACATTTTAATCACAGATTTTTAAATTTATACTGAACACACACTCTCACAATTACTCGAAAAATATTTAAGAGTATAAATTTTTCTAAGCAAAATAAACTGTATAAGATGAGTGCTAAAATCAAACTAAATTCACAAAATTATCGTAACAGTTGGCCAAAAAAAGAAAATTAAGTTAATGTAGAAATATATATAAACTGCAGGTAGTTAGTTAATGAAGGGAGTATAAATAATTGTTTAACATAACAACAAAAAAAAAATGTGTGGGTTTTTGTTAAGAACAAAAGGATAGGTTTAAGGATTAGTAAAGAGAGAAACGTTATTAACATCTACTAGTTGTTGTTGTATAGTAGAAATACTCAAGATGGGTATAGCAAAAACATGTTTTCTGATATTTGCAATTTGCTTCATTTCATTTCAACGTACACTAAAAGAAATAAATGTAGCATATATATACAAATGTGTAGAATTATCAGGAAAACCGAAAATATGGCTTAGAAACTTAAGAAGAATGTTTATTATTACGAGTTGCAGGATTGTCATTCCAAAAAATAATAATTTAATTTAAACATTAAATTAAAGCAAACTTGAAGCCTGAATATTTGAATTTATTTTAAACATCATTCAGTTGGACTAAAACATCATAACTTATGGCGTTTTATTTGCTGAGTAATATGTTGCATTTATTCTGCCTTCTACATATATTTCTGTTCTTTTCTCCAAAATATGTGTTATTTTAAAAGTGCAACGCCTTCTTTTCTCATGATATTACACTCAAAAAGAAAAAAAATGTTATATGTATGTTTAACACTCATTTTAATTAATGGGGCATGAGTGCATTATACTAACAGCTGATTTTGTTATTATTTATTTACTTTATTGTTTTTGATTGTTTTTGTTCTTTTGTTAATGCAAAATATGCAACACTCTTCCTTAGTCAGGGGAACATATGCCAAATCGCATGGAACAATTATGGGAAATTTTTTTTAAGAAAATGCCATTAATTGAAAAAAATTTCCGTCAAAATAGTTTAAAAATTCGAACTTTTTAGTTTCGAACTAAAATAAAATTTCCTTGATAAAGAAAAATTCAAATAGTTCCTGTCGGTGAAAACAGTTCATAATGTTACTCCAAAAGAACTTACGAGTACTTTCAAGGAAATTTGTATTTAATTTGAGATCGAATTTTCCAAAATTAGGAATGTTTGTTTTTTATTAAGTTTAAGGACATTTTCCAAAAATTATGTTTGTTAATGTAAGAAATTAGTAAATTAATACTGCCCCGGTTCGACTCCAATTAAAGAAAGGGATAGACTTTTTTTAGTTTTATTAAAAAGTTTTCATCACTCTCACATCCGAGACTATACATCTAAGGGCCAATAAATTGTTGGATAGTAATGTTTAATTTATTTTTAAAACTCGTTTAAATATGTATAAAATTTTGTTTTTCATTGCAATATTAAATCAACATTAAATAGCCAACGTTGTGTATTTAAACACTACATAAGTTTTACGAATTTCCATATGTTTTCGACTGCTTGTTCTTCTTGTTTGAAAAAAAAAGCAAATAAAATATTTGTGGCTGCTGACAAGTTGCATAAAATTTTGGCATCTTTTTTCGCTATTACCCTTTTAATCGTTCTGAAAGTTGCTCTTATTCTTTTAAAACATTTCAGCAGTTCTTAATTATTCTTATTTATAGCTAAAATAATAATATATTTTTTTTAGATTTTTCTTTATTTGCTCTAGTCAGCTGTTTTTTTTTGGGAAATTTGTGGGAAATTTTTTATATTACGTAGTGCTACCATATTTTCATCGTAATTAAATAAGAACTTTAAGTTTGACTGAAAAAATGAAAGTGCATTTAAACGAATTTGAAATTTTTATGAAAATTAAGTAAGGCCCAAATTCACAGTCATTAGTTAGCTAATAGCAATAGTTTAACTTATAATATTTGATTCACAGCTTCTAGTTTAACATTAGTTAAACCATCAAACGTCATTGGTTTACTAATAGTTAGACAACAGCTGATTCGTTGGAATTTATTATTAGTATTTCTCTTTTGTGAAAAATTTTAGATATGGCATGTGAAATTGAAAACGCGGAGTCCGATATTGAAAGTGACACTTATACTGATAATACGCGGAATATTGTTGCTGAGCGTCGCTAAAGTAATCTTAAAAGATTTTATGGATAGATTCCGTCTTAGCAAGTAGGTGGCGTGTCAAGTTCTTGAATGTATACGCCATTTTCTAAGAAATAATATATCAAATGTAAACAAAAGCCATATGCTATGACAGAATTGCCAGTACTGAAAGTTAATAGTTTGATAGGGTTACCATTTTTTGTTCATATTAAGAGTGATGATTAAATAATACACTGTGAATATGAAGTATTAGTTAAACAATAGTTATCATTTCAGTTTACTAATAGCTAACTAATTACTGTAAATTTGGCCCTAAAACTATAATTAAATATCCACTCATTTATTGGCCATAACTGTTGTAAAGAAGCATTCCCGGATGTACCAGCTTCGATGTACCAGATTGACGTTTCATAGGAAGGGAAAACATGGAAATGTGAAGTGTTCGCACGATCAACAGACACATAGCAAGGAAATGAATCACCGCACAAAAACATGAGTACATTTTTTCTAGTTACGGCAAATGACGCCCAATGACGAAATTTTTACTCATTTTCGGATAAATATGGAACTAATTTTTAGTAACTATTTTCTTATAATTATGAAAATCAGGGGAAGGACCCCCACTTCTGAAATACATTGTGCCAAAACTTAGGGAAAGCGAAAGGCTAGATAAGATAGATATTTAAAATTGAGAAGGCATAATTATTTAACAAGTGTGCTATTGCGCGTTTCGTTAATTTTTAGAGCAGTGTTGCAGCGCTCCTGTTGTTCGCCGGCGTGCTTATTCTGTTGCTCAGACGGTCGATAGACCGACCGAAATTTAAAAATAGGTAGTTCGACCCCGATCGATTTTGAGAGCAATCTGTTTTGAAGCGACTTCCCAGAATAATTTCATGTATTACACATTTTCCACAACAACATACATACATACTACATAATAAAAGAACTAAAATATTTTCCGTAGCGCGCGTGAATTGTCAAGAAAAAATGCAATTAAAATTGTGTTATTTAATCATAGAAAGATATTTCACTAATGTAGATTTATTTCATGTACGTATGTAATTGTCTGTATATACTAAATACATACATACATATGTATGTACTCGCACGTATGGATATTTAAGTCCCTTCAGGGATTTTAAATTTTGTTTCTGAATCTTTTGCTTTTGGGTATTTTTTTTTCAATAAGACAAGAAAACATGTGTTTGCGCAGGTAATTTTCAAACAGAAGGTGTACATACATACATACATATGTACCGATGTTGTTTGTTGATTGTGCAAAAAGAAAAAATCGTACGATATGAGGAAAAAAAAAGGTTTCACATAATTAACTAAAATTTTGTTTATGGCACATTTTTACCCAGTTGTGTTTCTTTGCACAGCTCTTCTTCACGCAAATAGCGTGTGTGTGTGTTTATATGAATATAAACTATGTCCGAGCACGTGTCTTTGGCAAAGATAAATTATGATTCATGGTTTCTTTTTAAAAGCGATATTAAAGTAAATGAAACGAAGCAGTGTACAGCAGTGAAAGCAGAATCTAAAAATTAGTAAAGAAAAGTGCATTTTCAATAAATTTTAAAATTACTAACGGTAACTATCAAATAAGTAATTTAAAAAATCAAATTCATTAAATAGAAGCGAAATGTCACTATTATTTTTCTTTTTGTAGCAGTAAAACGTCCCCCGTTGAAGCCGTTCGATGTATTTCTGCAAAATATCTGGCCACTTCATTGGTTCTGATATGCAGCTGTCGATCAAACGGGATGGTAAGTGATGGAAAATTTTGTGCTAAATTCATTACATTTTTAAGCCATCGCATTGCTTTTATCGCGGCCATTGAGCGCGGCGACCGAATCAAGAAATTCCGTAACGAAAATAAAACCTAAGACTAGTTTCACAAATACAATACACTTATTTCATAAATAACACTAATTCCACAAAATTAAATGACTTCACTAATCAGCCTAGTCAACAATCACACAGCAAAATGTCTCACTCATAGCAGCGCCATTGAACCACATATTTCCGGTTATCAAATTTCTGTACTTTTTTATTTATTTTGCACAAGCTGGCAGGTTTTTTTCGTTATTCGGATTTTTTTGGCTAAAATTGTGGCTTTATTGGGTCTCGACATGGTCTAAATCGATGGAGACTGTGGACCACGGGCCTGGGGAACCATTCTCTCTCGATATAAATAATTATAATTGCAGTACCCGAATGCCACACGTTTTTATATTCCAAACACCCAAGTACTACGCACACAAATCACAAAAAAACTACATTTTTTAAAGTTGAACTTTAACTTTAACTTTTGAAAATTACAGTAAAATCAAAAATTTTTATAAAAATTTCTAAGTTGTCTTTACAAGTGAACACAATTTGTTTTTAAACTAAGTCAATAATCAAAGAAAAAGCAGACAATTTTATAAATAATAATAATTTCTTCTATTAATCTTAGAGACAATCTATCTGAAAATTACCAAATGAATTTATTCACTTCTGAAAAATTTTTGACACCGGCATTTTTAGTTGATCTCTGCACAAAATTTACAAAAATAATTTTTATTGTGTAGTCACGCAAAAGTACAAAAGAATTGCAAAATATTTGTATCTACAACTTCACCATCGAAAGAAAAATTCTGTCCGATTGAAAATTTGTTGTGCAACGTAATTTTCGACAGCACGAATTTTACTTTACGTTCGAAAGCTGGAAAAGATCAAATACCGAATACAATTTATAATGAGGCGATTGAAATTTTTTTTTCTCATTAGTTTCCAAGCCATTCTTTAAAAAAGAAATGTTCTGTGTAGGTCACCGCAACCAAACAATTACATACTGTGGACATTATGTCACTCGAAAAAGTGTCATTCTGTGTGCATTCATGAGTGCAGTGCCGTAAATTCCTCGGCCGTTATCACACTTTTTATTCTCAACAGCTTAATTTCGTAAGATTTCGCGCTTAATTCCTCCATGTAATTTCCTAAAAAAAAAAAAATAACGATGCTGCTCAATATGGATTTTCTGTTTAGCAGGCGTTCGTACGGGTTTGAAACTCTTCTCCTCCATGGTACTTTCTAAAACTGCGCTGCTCACTAATCGTTTATGCGTAGCTGGACGTCGGAAGTGCACAAGTATACAAAAATATATTAGCATACATATATGTATGTATATAAATACCAGCTTTTATCTCTACTCGTACACCTCGAATACAAAATTTATAAAAAAAAACCAAAAAGTACCAACAGCAAAAAGTATCAAAACTACCAGATTTTTCCCATTTTATCCCCCAAATAGTATACTGTTAGTGTAAAAAAAGTACCAATTTTAGCTGTTAAAAAGTACCCTATATTTTATCTAACTCATATGCTATCCGTTTAACAAATTTCATCCAAATCCATTAAACATCTAATCATACAAACATTATTATTTATAATATAAGTAGAAAGACATACATATGTATATACCGTTACCTTAATATAAAAAGGCCCTAACTCGTTTTTTAAAACGCATTTAATTTCTTTTTCGCTTATTTCGATAACTTGGAGGGTTACCTATCAAAATATAATAAATACGCGATTTGAAAATATATATGAGTTAGGGCATTTCTATATTACGGCAACGATTTGTATGCAGTCCTATTGTGGGTTTAAAATTTTATGAATGATGTGACCGCCTTAATTAATTGAAAATGTAAATACCTTTATAGCAAACTCAGTTCGTTTGCGTTTTACAGAACACCCTACTAGATACTTTACGATTTCATATCGCACTCGCAACGGTTAAACGATTTGCTCTCAGAACATAAACGATTAATTTCAATTATTTAACTAAAAAATGCAACAGTTATGCAAATTCGAATGTGTTCCAATTTTATGTGAATATGTGTAGCGATGTTTTCCCCCTCCATTAATATGAACTTCGACTTTAAACGAAAATATCGGTATATATGAACGATAATGTATGTATGTCTGTATGTCTGCAGAAACCAAAACGATGTATTTGTTTTCTATAAATTCTAAAACTTAATAAATTTATTCGTTCTATTCACGTTTTCATTTGATTTTTCTACAGCCGCAAACAAAGAAAGTACACAACCTCACAAGTGGTTTTGGGTTCTTAAAAAAAAAAAAAAAAAAAAAAACATACCACTTTTCATGTCATTGTTTCAAAATATCAATGCTCTCAACTTTGATGAACCACAAAAAAAAGCAAGAGGTACGAATCCTTTTCAAAGCAAATATCCTCCGTACAGGTACACGTACAAGCTTAGATGCTGCTCTCTAACTGAATCGACAAAACTCACTTTATATATTGTGTATGTTTCTAAAACAACAACCACAAGTAGTAGTATTGGTGGTAGGAGTGGGGGTGGGGTGGTGGTAGTGGCAGCAACAAATGTCTTGTTTGTATTTATGAAATTTATCTCAATATGCAGGAAATGCATTTTACCAAATACACTTTAGACAGGGTGATACACAAGATGACGATTTTTATAGATTTTTTTTTACTCCTTTTTTTATAAAAATAATCATGGTCCAATTGTCACTTGTTTGGTAAGACCAAGTGTATGTTATTATATGCGACTTTATAAAATCTTAGACCGATTTTACTCAAAATACGCATACGAGGTCTGTTCCAAAAATAAGGTATTTTTCAAAAAATGTTTATTTTATCCCACTCAAAATAGTCTTCATCGATTTTTTCTAATCCTCGAAGCAGTTTTGATATGCACTTTTAAATATGTCCTTAAATTTTCAGCGCTTCGCTTTTTATCTCCACAATCCATCCTTGTTTGTCAAATCTGGTAAATACAGCGTCTGGGGCATGGTACGGTGTTGATTATGGACAACAAATTATGGGATTTTTGTCATAATTTAGCAATTTTAAAACCAACTACGTGCCACTCGCTTCAAGCCCAAAATTTTCGAAAAACTTGCATGGCATGAGCCACTAACCGATATGCCGACATCTTCAGTAACTTCTCTAATAGTAATTCCACGATCGCAGAATAAAGTTGAGTTGGTTGTCAGCAGACAATGCGAATGGTTGGTGAGTAGTGTTGGACTACCTACACACTATTATTTTTATTTTCTGCCTGTGACTTCCTTTTGGAACTCCAAAAATATTTCTGAAGAGTAGAGTTGAACCACCTGCTCTCCTCTCCAGCAGTATTTTATATTTTCTTGAATCAAGATTTCGTCACCTGTTGTTGCTCCGTAGCGAGCTACTGGACAAAGGAGTGGTTGGCAATAAGCCGCTGGAAAATCCCGCTCTTGCGAACTTTCTTGGAAATTGGAGTATAGTGCCGGACCACCTCTACTCCTTGGTCTTGATATTGTCGCCGCACGTCGCGCCGACGCCTAACATACGTTGTCCTGTGAACTTTATTGACCACTGGTGCATAGTGTTGGATTACCTTTGCACCCTGGTTTCGATTTTGTCGCCTACCATACGTCTTGCGCTGTCGTCTTGGTTGTTGCTCGTTTACCTAGAACAATATCATCAAACCCTCCATAGTGTAAGCTGCATAAATAAAGGAAGAATTAATTGAAAGAAAACCCACTGCCGCATTTTTTATTTAACCCTTCGCATTCTATAACAACCCTGGACTCCGCTGAGTATATCCCAGCAATAGAGCGGAAACGTGTCGTTACATAACAATTTTCCTCACTTTCTTATCATTTTCATCGGTTGTTGATGTGCTGTAGCGTTTAGAGCGATCATCGTCATTCACATCTTCTCGATCTTCTGTAAAAAGCTGGTGAACATAGTTTCATGCGATGCGAAAGCAATCTTATTTACATTGTTTTCACATCGCATTTGCTTTCGCATCGCAATACAGAGTAACCCCCCAAGAAATCCGACGAACACGCAAAAAACTTCTAACTTGTACGCCTCTCACTAACAAACTAAACATGATAAACAGCTGAAACTATGACCAAATGTTCGAGTCGAATGTACAAACATATAAACAAATAAAAAAGAAACTCCAACCAAATGTCGCAGCCCGCGAAATTTTAAAATTCGCCATATTTTTTAACAGACTGCGTATATAACGTAGGTAGAAGGGAACCTTACAGCAAATTTAATTTAAATATTTAAAATATAAGAATTCTTTTTTGTATTTGTATGAAGAAATCAGCTACCCTTCCTTCACAACAAACCATTCCATAACCGATATACATACATATAACTGAATTATAGAATAAGCTTATCATAATGTATTTTCTATAACTTTTTACAAGCACGCTTATTATAAGCTTATTGCAGTTTAATAATGTTGTAAAAATGCTTCAGATGACAATACCTTTTTACAATAATTCTTGTTATATACTTAGTTTAGGCAATAATTTGACAACTATGATTGCAACTGACTTATGCTCGAGTTTTTGACGCATACCTGAATTATTTATTCAAGTTTCCAGTCTTATGGTGTTATCTTTTCTACAAAAAAAATGGTACATCTCCATGCAGAAAGTGTACTTTGGTGTTCGTTTCTTAAAAACGCCCTCTTAAAAATCTACAGTGTTGAGTGCCCTGTAAAACTTAGCTGTCAGCTGTTAAAAACAGGGCGTTTCACTTTTTCATAAGTTCTGATTTGTTCTAGTGAAATAAAAAGTTGCATTGTTAAGGGTTTTAAATATCATAAAACACCATTATTTTTTTTCGAAATTTCGATACTGATAATTCTTAAGCCGATTTTTTTTACCGACTTTGATAAAATTAACATCATTTGACGCTGTTGTTCAAACTCAAAACTAAAAAAAACTAATTGCATTTTAACAATAAATTTGAGAATCGCTTTTGAAGTTATGAATAAAAAACGTTTTTTTAACCAACTTAAAATAAAGAATGTTATCAATTCCAGAGGTATTTTTTAGTGTTTTAACCTCCATAATCTATTCATTTAGAAACGTATTTTTTCTAAATTCTCCATTGAAAGCTCACATTTTTTTTGAAATCGCGACATGTCAAAAAATATGTTGACAGAAATTGCTAACCTGAATAAATGAATATAAAATTGTCAAGACACATTTGAGTTCGGATCGGTGTTATCATTTTAGTGCCAGGAAATTCCTTAGAACATTGGGCATTTAACATTTTGTAAACATTTGAACAACTCTTTTCTATGAAAATGCTCTGCATTAAAAATATTAGTCCAATTGCATTTTCTGCCTGGGTACGTACATACGGTTATATTTTAATATTTATTGACAGTTTCTTATTACCGAAGGATTATAACTTTAAATTGCTTTTTAGTTTTTTACTTCTTCTTCTGTACTGCTAGTTTTGTTGAATTATTTTATATGTTATCAAGTGAATTCTTAAAACTTTGCTGAATTTGTTGGCAATTTAATCTGTGTTCTTAAAATATTTTATGTATACAAGATTTACAATTTGTAATTTTACTATTCAGTACAGTGGGGGGTGATTATTAAATTGGATATTTATCATAAGGTGATAACCTACATTTGCCGATAACATAAAAGTTTTCATAATTTTGTAAAGAAATAAAAGAAAAAAAAAATTCAAGTACTCGTACATATAAATTTTATATATTTAACTCGAGTGTAATTTTGCATTAACGTCATTGCTTATTTTTTTTTGCAAACGCTTCATAGTGGTATTGATAGCAAACTTAACATTTATAAGTGTCTATATCTTTGTTACTGCCAGTCCTACGAAAAAACGATATATGAGAAACTTATAGCCCAGGATGTTACCTTTCAAATAATTAAAATCCTAATCAACCTGTTCATATGCAGAATAAGCTACAGGGTGTCAAAAATGACCACCTCTAGTATTAAAAACCTTGTAGTTATCATAACTTGAACATTCGTGAGCAGATTTTAATAAGAATATTTACTTTTTTCCTAATGCAAATCAGAATTATTAACATCCGGAATGCAGAAGGGAAAAAATTGGCCTGCATTTTTTTTTTTTATAATTGAGTTGTATTATGTGTATATTGAAGGAATTCAATTGGTTTAACCTTGAAAAAAATACACTTTAATTTTATAAAGTTTTCCTAAAATAAAGGAGTTATTATTAACGAACATTTAAATCGTATCGTCCTTAATACTAATCGAGCAGATTTAAATCGGGACTGTTTTCATAATTAAATAACGATTGGAATTTTTTTTAAATCAAAATTCAATCAAAATCGAAAATTTCGTTCAGTTGCCATATTTTAAAAACTTAAAAATATAGCAAAAAGTAAAGACTAAACAATTTGTTGTTGCTTGTAATTAGTTTCTAAATGGAAGTAAATTCAAATCTACTTAACATACAGCACAGCAGGGTTGTCCAACCCGTTTCTACAAATTGACAGCAAATGATTTTGAGTTATAATGGAAATAATATAAAAATTCAAACAGTTTTAATTTTCGTTTCAATATTGAAACATGTATTGTACATAAGGCCCGAATTCCCAATTCAAGAGAGTGGCAATTTTTTCCTTTTATAAAATTACAAAAAAATTGATAAAAATATAGCATCAATTCAAATAAAATTATTAAGAGACTTTCACCCCAAAAAAAAAAAAAAATATATATATGGGGCACTCGGGGACTGCCGCGGTAAGGCTATTATTGCACAGCATTTTTTATCAACTTATATTATTACGTTTTGTTTAATAACTCCGTTGTTATTCTGGCAATACTGTATGTTAATGAAATCAAAATCAATAGCATACTTTAGTGGTTAACATACATTGGGCGATTTAAATTCTTAAAAAAAAACAAAATACTTAAGAAACAAACTTTATGTCAGGTTTTTTCGTTTCAAAATTTCTTGATTCGGTCGCCTCAAAGCCCGCTGAATTCACAAAACCTCTTGTATCATTGTATCGAGTGTATTATAGAATCATATACAATAGTGTAAAATTTGTTGTTCATAATTTTCATATAAAAAAGAAATACACCATTACAGTTTTATTTCATATGTTTTGCAAAAATCGTATTTCATACAATACTCAGAGAGTATAAGTATATACTCTCAGAGAGTATTTGTATGGTGCTTGTTCTTCTTTTGTCCATCAATACAAGATTCAAGCCGATACAATATACACTAGGTGTTCACAAACATAAGTATAAACAAACTTTTATTTCATACAAGATAGACGATACAAATTGTTGTGAATTCAGCAATAGAAATTAAAATTTCCTCATTAGCTCTACTGTGCAAAGGTGCACAATAATGGCTGGCTGGCACCTTACCTTATTATTCGTGAATAAAATTTATGTAAATTCATCCATGTTATTTCGAGACATAAAAAAATTTTTTACGCTTAATATTTAGTTCAAGTACTTTGTTGTGTCTAAAATACGTTTATCTTCGCACTCTTGCAACAAGAGAAAAAAATTGTAGAAAAATCGCAATTTAAGTATATAGAAATAATGGCAATAACAATTTCAAGGATTTTGACACAATTTTGAAGCTTAAGAAACTAAAACTCGTTTATTTCTTTTCAATTAAAAATTTAAGATTTTCTTTTGAATTATTTATTGTAATTAAGAATAATTTGAATTTAATTGTGTGCAATTAAAAGGTACTGAGACGTTTCGATATACAATTTAATTAGACTTTTTGAACACCCATTAAAAATGCAGCGTTTAGCTAAACAAGAATATTTCTGCTTAAAAACTCCGTTTTGTACCTTAAAAATTTTAAGCTTTAGTGTCTTTGTAAACTTATAATTAATATTTCATTATATTTGTTGAATATTTCAGGCCGCTATAACGTTATTTAAGGATAGTGATTGTCAAGGAAAATGAAAAAATTAACTATGCTCCCAAAATTACACAAAATATGCTCTTAAAAAGCCATACAAATCACATATTGTACTTTTCAAAACATTAATTTCTGAATTTCGTTCGTTATGGGCATATACCATGCCGAAGTCGAATATAAAATAGTTTATGGACTTGAATTTTTGCTGATACATCGCATACATTTTTCATATTTTGTCACATAAATGTACTAAATCTCACAAATAGTTTAAATAATCGCAGAACTCGATTATTAATATCTTCTTTTATTTTCCATAAACTGCAAACCAGCAAAAAAAAAAACTTAAAAAAAAACTTGAAAAAAGTGTTACTGTTAATTAAATTAATAAAATTAATTGAAGAAAATTGAAATATGTGAGTAAAAAAACGGCCTAAATGCATGTTGCAGTCCGAAATAACCAAAATTATGCTGTAAGAAGTAGAATATGCAAAAATATGCCCTAAAAATTTTTTACCAAAATTATTTAATTAGATCTAAATTAAGGATTTTTGAACATTTCAGACTTCTGAAGTTATTCGATTTCTAGATATTGAAAGTTGCTTATAAGCAACTTTGGGCCGTTGAGAATGTATTTTCTGACATAGAAAAATTAAAACAAACTTTTTAATTTTGTCTTATTTGTATGTATTTAAGGAATATATTTTTTTTGTTTTATAAATACATTAAGCATGATATGTTAAAAAAACAATTTTTTCTGGTATTGTAACATAAGTGCACACCACAATTAACACATTTAGATAGGGGTGTTCCAGTCTTGCAGAGCCGGCAGCGACCTTTTCCTCCCCAAACCAATCAATGGCCACTTTCGTCATATCGCTTCGAATTGGGTGGATCGTAAGTAATTTTTCGGCACTTGGAACTCGAACTGGATGCAAGCGAGGATGGAGATGACGGTGCTCTTGTTCCAAAATTTTTGCAGTAGGGCGTCCTCTTTTCTTTTGCACTGAAGACGATGGTGCAGCGTTTAGCAATTCAGTTGCTTTCTCCATTTGAAATTTAATCAATGGCATATTCTTTGCGGTAGGCTCGACCATTCTGAGATCCTTACGATACAAAAGCCATGAATTGTTAACTGTTGTTCCCAAAGCCCAGTAAAAAATTCTGAAGTAACATTTTGCTGAGCGATGGTTTATTTTATAGAGTCCCATGAGCATGTCAGATAAATCCACTCCTCCCATATGCTTATTGTATTCGGTTACAATAGATGGTCTTGAGATTTCAATAAATTTTTTATCTCTTGTGTTCCAACGGCGACATGTTGCAACTGACTCATCTCCAATATGTGTGGAAAGCAACTGCAGCAAAATTTCCTTCAATTCGGTGTCCAAAAACTCTGCTTCATAATCTTCGCACTCCTCTTCAGAACATTATTCGTCCCATTCAAAATCCAAAACAGCTGCAATGTCTGCTTCACAAAGCCCTTTGCGGTGTTTACTCATGATTTCAATGTAACAGTTTTTGTACCACCGATGCCCAAAGTTGCTTGTAAGCAACTTCGATAAACAAAAAATTTTAACTTCTAAAGTAAGTAAATGTTTTAATTAATTTTTTTCCAGTTTTTTATTTCACTTTTCACTGTTAAAACTGCGTTTTGGTTTTTTTAATTATATTTTCTAACTATTTTTATTTTTTTTTTTTTTACTTTTTGCACTAAAATTGGTACACCTGCGCTTATCTCCACTTCACACTCAATAATCCATGACAAATATGTTAATCTGTCGCGCTAAAAGTTTTTGGTTGTTTTTTAATTCTAAGAACTTTATTCAACAAACTCTATGTGTGCTTTGATGATTTCGTTTTGAATGTTTTAAGTTTAATGGTGTTTAAAATCAAAGTTGCTTATAAGCAACTTTGGGGCCGAAAAGGTTAAAAGTTTGTAAATCTATAAATTAATTCAGAATATATATAAAAAAAAAAAAATCACAACTTAATTATATCAAAAAATTTTTGAAAATTTTTAGAAAATTAGAGAAAAATTTATTACTTTAACTTAAAATCGCCAAAAAAAAAAATTTATTTTTCATTTAGAATAATTTCCAAATGCAAAACAAAATTTTTGTTTACCGTTTTTTTCATATACGAAATATATAGAAATAGAAATTTTTTTAAATATGCGGTGACGTCCGAAATGCGCAAATATTTACAAGCACTTACAAATTGGAAAAAATTTAATTATTGCAAATTCAAAATCGTTAATGACAAACTTTCCTGATTTGAAAAAGTTCCCAAATTTAAAAAAAAAAAACTTTTTAAAAATATATAGGAAAAAGATCGTTGGAAACATGCACGAACATGCATACGGAAATCGATCTCTAAAATTAGTTAAAAATTATTGAAGCTGCATAAAGCAGTGTGGTTAGTTTTTTCGGAAAAGTTATAAATGTGGAAAAATTACTGAAAAATATCAATATTTTAACTAATTTTTTTAGTTCATTTGTCTAAAAAAGGATATTAAAATTAAAAAAAAAAAAACTTAAAATATAAGGGAAAAACAAACAAAAATGCCACAAAAAATTAAAAAAAAAGGTTGCAGTCGAAAATATGCAAAGTTATACTACCAAAAGTAAAATATGCAAACAAAATATGCTAAAATGATGTGATGCTAAAATTCTTAAAAAATTCTGAAACGTATAAATCTGTTATAGCGGTCTGCCTTTATTTCCGGTTTTCTTGGTTATAGGAGTAAATTAGTTGCAACCTATTACGATTTCAGAAATTGTTCGTTAAACGTAATAATTCGTTATAAGCGGTGCTTGTTGTTTTAAGTGAACTCTACCACTGTGCTTAAGAAATTCATTGGGCTTATAAAAGCTGCCCTACTCTAAGTAAAAGATTTAAATTAATTTTCACATTCTTGACCTTTTTTCTCATACAAAATTTAATTAAATTTATTGCTTGCTATAAATAAATATCTCATTACACTTATTTATGTAACATCTTGTTTTTGTTAATCATTTGGCCAACAGGTCATTAAAAGCAAACAGATTTATACTTTAATTTCAACATTAAACACACTTCTATTAGCAAAGTACTTATTTAATTTCGTTTTATATTAATTCAATTTTATTTAATGGCTATTAAAAAAACACGAAGTTCATTATTAAACAAATAAACCATCAAACAGCTTTAACAAAAGGATAAAAGGAAAATATGTATACTCGTATATAAACAGGAAAAAAAAAGGAAACCAAACAAAACGACATCAACAAACAGCAGTCGGGCAGCAACAGCAACAGCCACAGCAACAGTAACAACAACAAAAAGAAATGGACTTTAATGTGAATAAATATGCAAATAAATACGACTACTCCTACTTATGGATGATAGATAAGTGTGAACGAATATAAAATGCAAATGACTTACAATAATAACAATAACAAAATTATTTACATTGGATTTATTTAGAGATTTTAAAATTGTAAATGTTTACACTTTTCAAAAAAAAAAAAACAAAAACAAAAACAAAATAAGTGAAATTCGATTTAAAACTTTTAATTAAATACACAATGGGGTTATTAAAATACAACATACTAAAGGTGCGGTTAGATGTGGAAAATTTTCCGCAAAATAGCTTAAGTTAGATTAGGATGTGTAGAGAGCCACACTCTTCCACTCACACAAGACACAAATGAATCCATTAGAAAAATTTATAAAAATACCTGCCCTTAACTCACTTAAATCACACAACGAAGACACCGATATCCTTCACTCTATCATCCTTTCTTTCATATATATATCAAGTGATATATGTGCCCTTTCCCTGAATTGTTATCACCAAGTTTTGCGTAAACAACTTTTTTTTTTTTTGTTCATGGGAAATATTTTACGTAAACAAAAACTCCCATACATTTTAACATCTGCCCTGTCATTTAAACCAGTGGCGTTGAAGCTTCGCACAATGACAGATAATATTCTCAATACATATTTTCTGGCTCCTCTATATCTTCGCACAGTCTACTAAAAACGGAAATCCCAGTTTCTCAAAGCGTGGTATTCGCTCTAACCCAGCAGCAACGGTGTCTATTGCCATTTTTTATATTTAAAGCTCCTATACGCGACATATTTGGGGTATTCACACTGTAGTCATAAGTCATATGTCATAAAATAATAGCACACCAAAATATGACAAGTGTGAACACCCCGTCATAAATAAGTGTGCTAAGTAAAAAAAACAATAAATTTCCTGTAAGTTTTCGAAAATGTCCATTATCAATTAAAATTTTCATTTTTTTGTTTTATCTATACGAACTTGCTAAAATAAATATAATCAAAAACAGCTGTTGCCGGTAACATGAGCTGAACTATCTTTTTGGACGGCGGCAAGTGGAAAAACGTGCACAAGCTGCCAGGCAGATCACTTACACAAACACATATTTTCATTCAAAGGCGAATTATTTATAAGGTGGATGCAGAGGCGAATTCACGCGAATTTATACATTCCTACACTGTCAAATTTGTTATATATTTTCCGGCGCCATTTTAATGTTATTTTCGTGCAAAAGGCAAATTCATACGGGTACAATAATTCAACAACAACAGCCATTTTGTTTATGTAAACGGCAAATTCATTACCTACGCTGTCAAAATTCTCCATGCATAAAATATTACATTAAAATGGCGCCGGAAAATATGTAACAAATTTGACATTGTAGGTAATGTATAAATTCGCGTGAATTCGCCACTGCATCCACCTTATAATTAATTCGCCTTGGTCGTGCATATACCTGCTAATTAATTTGCCTTGTTTTCATTCTTGTTTTTATTTAAAAGTTGCGACGGCTTGTAAATATTATCGCCGGCTCGAATAAGGAGTTGCAGCTGCTCGACTAAGATTATTATTATATGACTTATTTGCTTGAAGGACAACAACAATTTTTTAAAACTATTGTAAAATAATAAGACATTATATTATGACAACAGTGTGAACACCACAATTATTTACATCTGACTTGTCAAATTTTCTCTACAAAACATGTACTTGTCGTGAAGGGGGCTGTGCACATATTACGTTACGCTCCAGGGGAGGTGAAGATGTGTTACGGATTGGAAATGTTCCTCTGAAAAATTAGTAAAAAGCGTTACGAACTGAGGGGGGGTATAAAATCTCTGAAAGCAACATTGGCCCCTAGTACCTTTTAGATATTGCTTCTACAGAACACAACTGCAAATACGTCTGCTCAATTATAACGTGTTCTATTTTTATCGGACAAACCTTTTGACATCATCTGACAAATTCGTTCAACATCGTGGGCCAAGTTAGTTTTAGTATCCTTCTTTTTGCAATGCAATGCATTGTGCCAGAGGTAGGAAGAAATTTGGTTATGGGAATGAGGTTAGAGAGGAGTATTGTTTTTGGACATTCGATTTGAATTTTGAAATTTTAAAATTGGCCGGAAAGACCTCTACGTGAAGCTTATTCCACGTACGAACGGTTCGGTTAAGGTAGGAATTTTCACTGTAATGCGTAGAACGCTTCACTGTCATATCGACCACACAGAGATATGCTCTTAATGAATAACGATGAAATTCATTCTACACTGCGTCGATGTTTAAAAAAGTAAATAGAGTTGACTACCTTTCTGTCACCGATAAGCTATTTCGCTTATCGCGGACGAGTAACTTCAAAATAGGACTTGAAGCACCGGCCCATACATGAGAGTTATGGCCAGTTTTTGACTTGCTATTTAAGTTATAATTATTTTTAAGTTCTAATTAAATACCAAAAATTCAAAATATACTAAATAAATAATTAAATGAAAAAGTCACCAGTAGAGTTGGGTTTTTCAGCTCAGTTGAGTGAGCGCTCTTTTCCGCTCAGCTCAGTTAACTGAACTAGTTCGCTCTTTTAGTTCAATAGCTCACTGTAGTTCAATAGCTCAGTTTAGTTCAATAGCTCACTTTAGTTCAGTAAAATACATTAGCTCCATTGGTTTCAGCTTTGTTACGAAAATAAACAAAGCGAAAACAAAAAATGTTTCTGCTATATCAGCGTTACCATAACATTTTTATTTTTAAACTACTAATTTGGAAACAACTTAGTTTTAATTATATAAAAATAAGCTACAATATACAGCTAATTTCATTTTTTTTATTAAGACATAGCCTAACATAGGTGTCACACGATCAAGTTTTCATTTCATTTTTTTTTCAAGATTCAATCCTCTCTCATTTTTTACCAATACACTCACACTTTTAAAATTTGCTGAGAATTTGCTTTCAAATTTTCGTTCAATTTAGTGTTTCAAATTGCTTTCAAGAAAGCAGATGATTGCCATTTTGATTATAAACTCGCGTTAGTTTTCATATACATACATAAGTACATATATTCTGCCGCCATAATTTTTTGTGTTCTTGAAAGCAAATTGCTTTGAAATTGCGTGAAGCCTACGTCACAGCCTTCAATTTTTGTGAATTTTGACTAGCAGTTTGTGTAAATTTCTTGAAAGAGAATTGAAAAAAAACTTGAACGTCTGACTGCAGTGTTACTTGAATGAAAAATTGAAACAAAACTTGAAAGCAAAATTTATATAAAATTGATAGTCAATTTTTAAATGTGTGACTGTTTAGTAAATTGAAACAAATCTTAATCGAGTGACACCCATGTAAAAAAACAAATATAAGAAAAATTCAAAATAATTAATTTATGTAAAAAAATTGTGAAAAAATATGCATGCATCAAAAAGTTTTAAAAATGAGTGATTTTTCGGAAACTTGCTTAAATATTTTCCTTTGCCCCAAACATATTTTTAAGTTTCTATTATTTGAGAATAATGATACTAAATTTAAAGTTGTTAGTATAATTGGTATTCCAATAATTCTGTTCCCAAAACTTATCAATAAATTTTTTTTTTAATAATTCGTTAAACCTAATGAGTATCAGTCATCATCATCTGTTTCATGATTTACGTTTGGCGTTAAATGATTTAATTCAAAAATACTTTGGTTGTTATTCTTCCCAATATTAGCAGGTATAAAGAAGTAAGTTTAAACCTTAGCACTGTGATATAAGGAAAATGGGGCAGGAATATAGGTTCAGAAATTGGAATTAATATAACAAAATTCATACCAATACGGTGAAATATAAATCCTGCAGTCTGCTGTATTTATATATTTAATGTTTTAAATAAATTATTTCAAAATTGATCAATGCTTAGAAAAATTATAAAGTAAAGATAAATTAGCTTATTTGGCAACGCTGGCTATCAAAATCAACCCTTATTTAATACAATACTGTAGATACTATCGCAAAAGTATTGTATTGTGCCAAATGTCATATTCCATACGAAATAAAAGCTCTTTAGGGTACGTAAAATCCAATTTTCATAATACATGAAATTGAATTGATTGATTGTAAAGAGCGCTCACTTACTGAGCTAAAAACGCTCAGTAAGGTGAGCGGCTCATTTAGCTCACTTGTGTGAAGCGTTCAGTTGAACTAGTTCGTTCAGGAGCTACAAACCTCTAGTCACCAGCTAACATCAAATTAGTAGTGAGAAGTCTCGTATTCTATTTGCATGCGAAATGTGTATAAACGGAGCTACCTGAGAAGTAGTGAAAGCATTTACAAATGAATACTGACGAGGTTTAATGTCTTCTACCGAAAACGTTTGTTCTATTCAGGCGTATAGTTGAAATCTAATAGGATGTTTAGTTATTAAATTTTTTATTTATGCTTTGTTGACACATATTTCGGTACATTTTCTGACCAAGTAAGTGGAGGTTTTTCAATGCGATTTGAGCCGAGTCTACCTGTTATGAATTTGCATTGATGTAATGATACATTTCATTTATAAGCGAAGAAATATAAATTTTTGTGAGTGTATAAAAAAAGGAAACTACCAAGCTGTAGATACATAAATCTAAAAATAGAACCATTTCATACTAAATAAAAGATGTCAAAATTTGTTTTATTTACTGCCGATTTCACGATGTCGAAAGAATTTAGACTTTTTTTCCTTCCTACAAATACGTTTTATACGAAACAAAATTTTGGAATTTGTTTTTGCTTCAAATATAATTAGAATGTAATAAGAATGAAAATATATGACAAAATTCTTTCGACGTCGTGAAATAGGCATTTAGAGTCAAATTTAAAAAAATCCTGTTACTTTTCTAATGACTTTCAGTTAAAGCAGCACATTAACACAAAAGAGTTTAATAAATAAATCTTGAAGACAAAAAGAGAGAACACATGATGTTTAAAGACACCAAATCATTATTTATATAAGAAATTATTGCTGTTTGACATGTTCAGCATATCCGCACAGATTTAAATTAAACTTAATTTATTATACATATTTGCAAAAAAAAAAAACAAGAGGAAAAGAAATACACATTTACTATTTTTTGTACTTACCAATACGATCAAATAATTCACCACCGGCTGCATATTCCAAAAATATATATTCGATATGACCATGTGAACGATTACCGAAAAATCGTAGTATATGTTGGTCCTGTAGCATTTTTTGTATGCAAATTTCTTTACGTACCGAGAGAACAGCATCCGAATGTTTTTTCAAATCGACCATTTTCATAGCAACAGCTTCAGCGGTTTGACGATTTATCAACAATTTTACTCTGCAAAATAGAAACAACATACATTGTTACATATGTACATACGAGTACATACAAATATAAATAATATAGGGAGAGAATTTCTAGGAAAAACTATTTGCAGATAGTCAAGAGTGGTAAATTGTACAATAAAATAACCGCTAGTTTTTATTTTGAACATATTAAATGCTCTCTTGGTAGTATGTTCGTAACAAAACTCTCTAAAACGTGGGTGTCTTTGCAGAATTTATTATCCTGCCGCTAAGCGAAAAAACTAACAAACAAAAAATGTATGTATACCTGTTCCAAACACGTTGTTTAAGCGTGTTTGCGAAAATAAAATCTATTGACAAAAAAAAAATACTATACATAACGCAAAGCAGAGCGTATTATATGTACAATAAACCTTCTACCGCATCACACATCTAAGGTTTCATTGTAAAAACTTTTCACACAGATGTAAAACTGTAGTATGCAATTGGGGATAATATTATTTAATAGCAGTTTTTATGTTCCTGTTTGTTAGCTGTCTCTTGACATGCGTAAAAGTAACATGCATGAAAATGATGGCCATTAGAATTTTATTTAGTAGAGAAAATTATTTTAAGAGAAAGAGAAAACAAAAAGTAGAAAGCGTAAAATATACATATGTATATAAAAACGCCGGAAGGAAGTATTTGATAGGTTTCCGGTTTATTGACTTGTTTCATTTATTCATTCATACATTCATTTGTTAGTTCATTTTGTTTGTTTATTTTGGTGTAAATAACCATCACTTGTTTTCAATATTTTCATTTTTTTTTTGTTGATAGTGATACTTGCTTAAATATAATCCACTTATTCCGGAATTTTTTTTCCAAAAAAAAAAAAAATAATAATAATAAGCAATTACTTGATTGCAAAACGTTTTAGCCACAAATAACTTACAAAAATAAGAAAATCTCGTTTGGCAAAAACGTATTAAGGAAATGAAAATCATCCAAATACTGTCCAAAAAGAAAACTAAAATTGGTAAAAAAAACGAAAGTCGAAGGTATCCTTTACGAATAACCAGCAGTTCAGATTTTGATAGTGGAATACAGTTGTTTTTTTATTAGTCATAAAAATCAGCATAATTCCTTATTTACTAAAGGTATAATTCAAAAACGATTCATAAAGTTATTGTGGCGTTATTTTACAAATTTTGTATGGGAAATCAGGTTTTTATGTGCGGCTAATGTGCAAAGTTGTTTTAGAATCGTTTAAGTGGAAATACTTGAAAATAAGCTTTTATTATTTGCCCACTATCCTGACCGAAATATTGCTGTCACAAAAACTTAATAAGTGTTCAAAACGTTCAATAAAATCGATCAATTGCCCCCTGATTTAAAAAAGAGAATATTTAGAAGAACAAAACTGTAAGCAAACCTGTTCAAGCAAAAGAATTTTTAAAATCGTTCTTTAAATGGAGGAGTTGAGTTAACCAGTAAACCGGTCCAGAGTTATATGATGGGCGGAGAACTTGCCCTCAGATTTCCAAGACTATTTGTGAGACCAAACTGCAAGTAAAGCCGTTCAACTGAAAAAAGGAGTTTTGAAATGTGGTTCATAAAAGCAGGATTTATGTAATTATTAATACTTCCCATAAGGGGTTGGGGAGGGAGGGGGTGATACAATGTGCAAGCGAACCAGATTTTACAAATTGCTTAACAAATGATTGGCCCAAACATAAATGAAAGTAAAACACAAATTCATAACCGCCTCCTTTTTTTAACCAACTTCAACAAAAGGAACGATATGAGGGATAAATGCTGATTATCGAAAAACTCCTCCATTTACGGACCGATTCCCAAAATTATTTTATTTTTCTTAAAGATTTGTTTGCATTTTGGCCACATAAAAAAACTTTTTTTCAAAATTGTCGGATAAGTTGTGCCTCTTCTCACAATATTGTTTATCGGTTAATTGTTCTATTACGGACCGATTTTAATTTTTTTTTTTTTTTTTGTAATTGAAGGCACTTAATGGCTCTATTATGGATGGTAACCGAAATTCAGTTGCGTTGCCAGCCAGGAAGTGAAAACTTGTTATTGGCAGAGAAGCCTTAAATAGCAACTTAAACTGTCAGATCTCAATTGCCAGTTGCAATTCGTAATCGAATTTTCTGCAACTGCACAATGCATTACATAAGTAGGGGCCATCCACTGAGCCCTTCAACGAGGACTAATTACTTCAAAATTTATAGCCAAGACGATGAATGCAAGAGTTCCCTAACGCACAACTGATAAAAATACTGTAAAATTTCACTAAGAAAATGCAGTTGAAATGTTAAATAGACATTAATTGCCATTTCCACGTTTTGTAAGATCAGACCGCTCTTTATTCTAGAAACAAAACTGGGACGAACGACGTAATTCGCTTTGAACGACAAACTTAGGGGCTGTGCATATATTACGTAATGCTTCAAGGGGGAGGAACACATTTGTTAAGGATTGGAAATTTTGCAATGAAAAATGTTTGAAAGGGTGGGTGGTGGGGTGGGGTACGAAGTCTCCGAAAACATCGTTACCTAATATGTGAATAGCCCCTTATCGAGACGCCATCGTTACGTAAATTCGTCGGATGAAACACAATTAAAGTTTGTCCAACTAACAGTTATACATTTCATTTCCGGTTCTTTTACAGTTTTTTAGCATTCCTTCCCCGAATGTATGTAATTTTGTTAATTTTCGACATCAATTCGATGCAGGTTTAGCGATTTCTTTAATAAATTTAGCAAATTTTCCCAATATGTTTGTATTGCGTTCCTTTACATTTTATTTATTTTTTTTTTTTTTTAATTTAAAAACCCACAACAAATGAATAAAATTTTTTAAAAAACATAAATTCTTGAGTATTTGGTCTCAATAAATGTCATATTTTTTGCAATTTTAATGGTTTTAGCGATTTCTGGTGAATTTTAGTTGCATTTTCCGATTTGACAATTTCCGCGCAGTCAGCAAGTTTTTTCAAAGATTCCCTCCACATTTTCGCGATTTTTACAGAATTTCTTTGTATTCCATAAAATAATAGTGTAAATTTTAATCAAATAATACTAGTTTTTCAGTTTTCGCCAATTTTCGCTTTATTGCGATACGAGTAATTTTTCTAAAATTTTCCGCGACAGGACTACTTTTTCTAAAATTTTTGTCTCTTTGCATTTTTGAATTCCCGCGATGTTGCCAAGTTTTTACGAATTTTGGCAATTTTAAGCTTTCAGTTTAAGACGAATATTCGTCGCGAAATATTCGCCATTCGTCCCAGTTGTGTTTCTAGCATAACTTATAGTTGAATAATAAATTGCATTAATTAAAAATTATAAAACCAATTCAAGTTAAGAGATATTTATATACAAATTAAATAATTATTTCTATAAATACATATAAACAACGTACTCGCCATATGCACCTTCGCCCAGTGTTTGTGCCAACGTCCAACCTTCAACAAATTCCCGATTATTTCCATTTAAGGCAGCAGAATTTATCGCATCGCTGTCATTGTTGTTAGTATTGTTGTTGCTATTGTTATTGTTGTTATCGTCATTAGTAGTAGTGTTATTTCCGTTACCATTAGAAGATGATAGTGCCAATATTGGAGCGGACATTGCAAAAGTATTTTACGGCAAAATTAAAAATGATGAGGCGACACCAACGTTCGTTGCTGCTCAGATGATTAAGAGACTTGCAGATATGATTGGGTGAGAATCTATTTTATTTTTTTGATTTCTTTATTTTAAAATGAGTTTTTTAATGTTACAAAATTTTTATTTTCAAGCAAATACTTGCAACAAAGTTTCTTTTCTATATTTTTTTTTTCGGAGGAAAAACGAAAACTAGTTTTTCCTTTTATTTTCTTTTTTTTTGCTTAAATGTATTTTTAACTTTGTCCTGGCAAATGGCCAAAATTGAAAACAGCCAAAGATGTAAAAAAGAAAAGCTGTTAGAGCGAAAACGACTGGTCTGGATGGATGGATGATGGTTGGATATTTCGTGAGATTTAATGTTTTTTATTTCTCTTTTCGATTGTAGTATATATTTTAAACGAAAAATCACAGCAACAAAAAACTAAAACTGTTGGTTGAATAATGTGTCTGGCCTTCAAGTCATAACGTTAATAATAAAAAAAAAAATGAAGGAACAAATAAGTTTTTTAACTTTTAAATGAAAAACGAAACGAACAAAATTTGTATACAGCTGGTTGCTTTTTGGCCGGTTGACTGAATTGTTGTTGGTTTGTTGGGTTGACTAAATTGTTGCTTTGCTGGCTTAACTGACAGTTTGCAAGTTTTTTTTTTTGCTGTTTGGTTGTTTAGTTGTTCGGCTGCCTTGTTGCTCTGTGAGGTTGGTTTAATTTTCTGATTTTTCGATTTTTAATACGAACTTTTACTGCAGGCAGCGCCAATGCGTGTGTTACATTATCCAACGGCAATGTCAAATTTGTTGATTTTCTTAATAATTCATTATTTTTAATCAACCAAGCAACGATTGATTTGACAGGAGCACTTTTTTACGATCTCTTTTATTATCTGTTAGTTTCGTACACTTTCTGAGGCACTTGGTGATGTTGACAATGATGGAATCTGAAATGATATGAAGAGTATAAAGTTTATATTAAGTAATTCGTTGTGGGAATAAAGATAGAATTGTAAATTTTTTAAACTAAAAGGAATGCAAAGTTTCGTAAATTATAGTAAGCAAAAATATGAATTTTTTTTGCAGCAATATTTTTTATGATTTTTAAATATCCCAACAGTAACACATATTCTATTATAACTATTTGTCAGAAGAATTTAAAAAATCAGTCACTTAAGAGTTCGTTGTCGCCCAGCAATTGGCCATTTTTACACATTCTCTTATTATTTTTAAGGGCATAGAGAAGAGTTAGAGGTTTGCCTCCTTGTTTAAAAAAAAAAAAAAAAAAAAAATACAGCACAGCAAACCCGTTCAAATAAAAAAAAAATTGTAAATTTGTCCATAGAGGGGGGAAAGTTATGAGACAAAAGTCTGCAATCAAACCCGTCCATAGAGTTTAAGATTTGAAAATCGGTCGATAAATGAAAAATCAATGATTTGAGAGGGTACAATTTGCCCCGATTTAAAAAATATGCATGCATTAATCGATAATCAATATTTCTGGGGTATAAATTGCCACCATACCACCCCCCAAACAAATGACTATGAGACCACACTGCAAGCAAACCCTCTTAAACAAAAAAAAAAAAAAATTATATAAAAAAAGGATTTTGAAAATTTCTCCATTTGTAGGACGGTTATACAATAATCAATACTTTGGAGAGACAAATTTCCACCGGATATCCAAACAGATGTAATCGGAGAAAGTACATTTGGAAGTGACAGATTGGCTCCAGTTTTTGAGAAATCGGTATATACCCATGAAAATTGGATATTTACCGATTTCTCAAAAACTGGAGCCAATCTGACACTTCCAAATGCAATTTCGCACTCAGGGGACTCCCCCTAATAGTTCGAAAAGGATTCATCGAAGTTCATTTTTTTCGGGTCAAAAACTATCACAGTGTAATTATCACCGATTACGATTAAGATGCATTCTTTGCGCCTCACTTTTATTTATTTATTGATTGATGTTGAACTTCTGGAACAAATTAAACTCAATAAACGAATAATTTATTTTCGTTGAAAATGAATGAAGCGGTGTGTATGCATGTTGGTGGTTTTCATAGCCAGTAGTTGTGGTTGCGTTTTAATAACCACAAAGATATTTCAAGTTTAATTATGTATTTATTTATTCACGCAAAATCCATACATGCCAACAACTACATATGTACATGTCATTTTGCATAGTGATATCCCAGCAAATAAATATGTTAAGCTCATGTGCTTATATTGAATAAGTAAGTATGTAGGTATACATGTGAAGTTTTTCACTAACGTTATTATCCGTTTGAAAAGGGCTGACTTCCAAAACGTTCGTATACAAAGTTTGTATACAGTATTACTACTGAATTTAAATCACCTAAAAAATATGCAGTTCCGAAACAATGAATGAACTATAAAACCGATGCCATGTTTTCTTTCTTACTGCGTTAAAAATACTTGGAGGCGGCGTTTTTAAATGGTATACATTGTAAAATTATTGTACTGCGGCGTAATGAATTGTGATGATTTGTTCAAACACAAAGCAATTGACGTTTTGGAAGTCAGCCAAGGTTGACTTATTTAAAAAAAAAAATTAAAAAATTCTAACATAAATATTTATATCGGGTGTAGTGTAGTTATCGATATCGATAACTATGTTTTGACAGCTGAGAATGTCAAACTGTGTTGAGTAAGGTTTGGCAAGCCATTATGAATCGTTTAACGCCAGAACAACACTTCTAAATAATGGAAATTTACTTTGAAACAAAAAATCTGTTCACGAAGTTCATAAAGCACTTTGTTGATTTTACGGTCAAAATAATCGGCCTCGTATAATAGTTAAACGAATATGCCACTAAACAAAATGGCCATATTTAAATATGTGAAGATAAATTTAAATTTAAGTAGCATAAATTTGAACCAAAAATGTTAGTGGAACCAATTTTGCAGTTTTTTACATATGTACATATTGTTACAACACTTAACAGACGTAGTAAAAGTTGATGGAACTCATTTAGGATGACCATTAATGGTTGTTATGGAAAAATGTTGATGTTTTGCGATATTCCACTATATACAAATGTTGATCCAGGTAGTCCACTATCATTCAGAAAAGCTGGGATATGTGACATATCAATTTTAACAATCGATTTCTAGCAAAATCAAATTTGTGACAACTTTACTTCCACTAATGATCCTGCTCACTGGGCCCCTCGTTCGTGCATTTTAACGCCACTGGTTTACTTTTCATGGGGGCTATGTTAAGTCATTAGTTTATGCCGACAAATATTTCGGTCTTGTATTATATGTAATTTTAAGTTGTCAATCATCTAAAACTAAGAACATCCGATATTATTCCACAACGATTAAGACTCTGTAAATTGGATCAGTGATACGTCGTAACGTGCATAAGAAGTACCAACTAACTAAAAAGTACTAGATCGGTTTAAAGGAAAGTGTTAGATTTCAAACCGGTTCTTATCACTTGGGCACATGTCATACATTATATCATGTCATATGTTATAAATATATCAGTTCCATGCTGCGCACTATACAAATCTGATACGAGTTCATACTCTTAAATACATAAATAGGCCACACAATTTTATGTATATGTCACCAATAGCTATGAAACATATGTATGTGGTTTTGGTATGCATAATGTTTTTTTCCCTAAGACACCCGGTTACAAAACCGGTTAGAAATAAACCCAGTTACGGATCAAGTGGTCGAATTGCGGCCACTGAGCGGGATTTCTGTAAAAATTAGAACCATAAATTTTTAGTTGGGTGCATTTATCAGACTCACAATACAAAACAAATAATATTTTTCAAATATTTGATTTACTGTTTGCTGGGCTGGGCGGCCGAGTACCGCACTTGTTTGTGTGTGCTTATTTTGAGGTTTCCCTAAACGATGACAAGGATAATATAACACAATACATATCGAATAACGACAATGAGGAAAACAAAATTTTTCCATTTCAATAAACACGATATCGAATAAGCTCGAGTGGTGGCATGTTTCATGTTTCACCATTTTCACTATAAAAATTCTGTGAAATTTCCAATTTGAAATATTGCAAAGTTTTGGCATGGTCATGGTTTGTTTTACTCTGCAAAAAAATTAATTCCTAGATTTCTTTTCAATCTCTTCTATTCCAATTCTTTTCTGTGGCATCTACTTCTTCATTTTTCTTTTTTTGTTTGTTTAATAATACACTCACTCAACAAACTGTACAGGATAATGATAATGGCATGCGCAAAAATTTTTTAAATGTATGCGTGTGCGAGTATGTGTTGGTGTATGTGCACACGCGTAAATATGGTAAAAAGAAAGAAAGAAACCTGTGTAAAAAGGATGAAAGTAAGGGAAAGTTTAATAATTTGGCTAAAATGAGAGTTTCTTTTAAATACACATGCATACATACATATAAATATACCGTAAATGTATAATAAAGTCGGGAATAGGGAATATGTTCCCGAGTAACTCGTATACGACAAACATAATAAAAGATGGATAAAAATAAATTAATTTTTCATGTATGGTTTGTATGTAAATTACTGTTGGAGTTGCAGTCGTTAGAATTTCGTCATAGAGAATCTGTATAAACACATAAAAATGCGAGTAAGAGTATAGATGTACTACATACATACAAAAATAGCAACAAGAGCAGCATTAACAGCGTACACATATACAACATACTTATATACAAGGATAATGGTAATTTTCAATTTATTGTTTTTTTTTCAATGAAATATATATTCGAAACAAACAGCAGCAACAAATATGCAAACATATTTATGTTACATAGACATAGCGTTACATTTAAAATTATTATAATCATGATACACATAAAAAAAACTTTATTATTAAGGTATTTTTTATGCGTTTTTTTGCATTTATCTTATAGGAGAAAATAGTCTTTTGTATGGTTTTTATTGTAACAGGGCCGCACCCATTTTTATTCTAAGGATTATTTTTGCTATTAAAGAGAGTTAAACTGGGAGCAGTAACATTGTACGTTATGTACCTACTAAGTGCAAGAAAAAAAGGACAGTTTTAAAGTTTAAGGGATTTTATATTCTCATTTTTATTAAAAAAATAAATTCAGTTCCTTCTTTTCATTAAAATAAAAAAAAAAATAATAAAACGAATAACTAATAAGATTTTAACAAGTGGCATGTGTAAAGTTATATTTCCAATATTTGTATCAAGAAAGATAATGAAAAAATGTTCATTAAAAAAATGGACAAATTGAAATTTAATACAAAATAGTTCAAACATTTTGTTTTTCTTTTCATACATACATATGTATTTTTATTCGATATATGTATGTATGTACATGCATATGCAAACCTACATATCGATGGCTTAATATAGAAAGGTCGTATCTATTTTTTTTTTCAAAATCGGTTTTTTTACATGTTGTGGTAGACAATACTCAGATACACCTCTCTTAAAAAATTCAGTTTCCTATGTTGACGAATAACAGATTTACAGTAATTAAAAAGAAACCCTAACTCATTACAAAAAAATAAAAAATAAAACAGAATTGAATTTGTTCGCTGTTTTAATAAAAATCTGCTGCAGAAAAAAAATTATTATTTTTTCTATATTAAGCCATCGATATGTACATATGTATGCATGTACTTAAGACCGTGCTTCACTATCCTACACAATCGTACGATTCATGCACAGGAAAATCTTGCAAAAATCTGACCGATTTTAAAAAATCGTTTCAAAATGGTGTTGTAGGTGCCACACTATCATACAAATCTGATGCCAAAACATCTGGTTGACAATAAATACTCCTCTGATCGCTTGAAAGCTATCATTTTATGAAAATTTTCATAAAATTTTACAAATCGCACGACTTGCCAAAAAATCTGTCACACAGTTGCATTTTTAGTCCACACTACCATACATTTTTAGCACACATGTCAAATATTGCAAATCGCGCGACTGTGTAGGATAGTGCGGCACGGCCTTTAAGAGCTTACATGGGAGTAATTAAATAAATTGACTAATTAATTGTCGATTTCATTGGCATTGACTTATAAACAATGCCAACGATTTGGGCCCTGTCTGTCTAATCTTATGGCTCGATTATGGATGGCAACCGAACCTCAGTTGAGTTGCCAGTTGCTGAAAGTGGTATTACGAATGGCAACTGGCAACTGAGAGCTGATAGTTTCAGTCGCTATTTAGTGCTTTTCTGGCAACCACAAATCTACAGTTGCCGGCTGGCAATGCAACTGAAGTTCGGTTGCTATCCATAATCGAGCCATTAATATCCGCTTTTACAAAAGTTAGGCAAAAAAATTAGTTTTTCGATCCAATTGAAAATTTTCAGTAATTTTTTTTAAATTTGAAATTTTTTTTTGTTTGATACCCGACTTTATTTACAGCTTTAGTAATATTTAATTTATTTTAGGTACATATTTTAGCAATTTATTTTTTCGTGCATATTTTTGCATATTTTAATCTTACTATACTGCTTTTCAAAGCATTTTGCTGATTTTTCTTTCATATTTCAACTGGTCAACGTCCCGCAAGGAAATTACTGATTTTACACCATTTTTCGAAAATCCGATTTTCATCAGATTTAAGTATACAAAAAAAAAATATCCAATTGAGAATTTTTTTCATTAAAATTACAAGAATAAATTTGTTTCTGCAATTTAAATTTAATTTTCTTAATCTTGGCGATGCAAGGGGAAAGACGAATGGAAAAGGATATTTTGTTGGAACTCTTACGTTTTTCGTTAGTTTTTTATGTTTTGTAGGATGTCTTAATGAAATTAAAAATATAAAAGAGGCGTTCCGTTAGGAGGTAAAATTTTCTTATATTTAAACCAAAGTTTCATCACGTTATCTATTCGGTTCTTCTATTGCTCAATATATTAAGTAAAAATATTTAAAAAGACGGTTCTGACAATAAAGCCATGTCTTTTTTTGAAAAAAGTCCTCTTAATGAATCCCTTTTTATTATTCTTTAAAAAAGAAAAATAAGTAAATGAAAGTCTGTTGAATTAAAAACGAAAACAAATTTGGTGTTATTTCATTCTTTTGCACAGAAGGCGCAAAGGGATGTCTGTCCTTTAGTAGGTACCATTTGTTGCTGTGATTTTAATGGTGTTTCTTTTTTCTTTCTTAAAGTGATTTTTTTTGCCTGCCTCCTTAATATGGTGTAGATGATAATGATTCACCATTATTTTTATAATCGTAACAAATGTTTCAAATAGTTAGTATGAGGCCGCTTGTTGTCACATGATAATGCCTTCGTTTGTGTCACAGTAGCAAACGCAACGATAAATTTATTGCCTTCACGAAGAATACCGACAGCAACAACAAAAAGAGAAGCAATTAACTGGATTTCTAAATTTGATTTAGTTAAATTGTTCAAGACTAAAAAAGTTGGTATGAAGCATAAAATTTAGCCACAAATGCCGGGATAAATTAAAAAACTTTTTTTGGCAAGAAAAAAATTTCGCAGTACACTTAAAGAAAACAAATTGGAAAAATGTTAAAAATAAAATTACATAAAAACGGCTAAACATTTTGTTGCCAAATTTTCAACACAAAAACACGAGCACCAAAGGTAATAATAACAATGTGTTGGAGCATAATTTTGCATATTTTACTATTTGCATAATAAGCATAATTTTGCATATTTCCTATTACACCGCATTTTTGTGATATTTTTTTAGTTTTCGTAGCTTGTTTTTCCGTCATATTTTTATTCATAATTGTTAGTATCCACTTTTACACAAATATACAAAAAAAATAGTTTTTCGATTAAATAATATTGAAAATTTTTTTAAATTTTTCAAATTTAAGGCCCTAATTTTGTAAAACGCATCACCGAAGGGACTTTTATGAAAAACAAAAAATAAATTTTAATATATTTGAATTTTTGTTTTTGCTTTCCATATAAAAGTCACTTGGTGATGCGATTTACAAACTTAGGGCCTAAATTTTTTTCTAAAAACTGGCCTAATTTCTTTGATTTATTCCGAGTTTATTTGCAGCTTTAATAATTTTCTATTAATTTTAGGGCTTCATTTGCTTGCTAGTGTGCATATTTCCGACTACATATTTTTCTATTTTTCCTGTATACATATTTTGACTGTTTAATATCCAAGAATTTTATTAATATTTTTATCGAAATTTCTAAAATTTTTTATTAACGATTTTAAATTTGCAATAATGAATATTTTGCTCTAGTTTTACTTCATTTTAGGGATTTGTTAGTGCATTATTTTTGCATATTTAGGACAATTTTTTGGTAAGTAGTTTTGAATTTTTTTAGATTTTGATGGTTTTAAATTTTTACTAAAATGTTTTCTTTAGCGACTTCCAAATGATTGTATTTACTTTTTTTCACCAATTTTATGGTGTTTTCTTTTCTACAAAAAAAAAAAATGGTACATCTCCATGCAGAAAATATACTTTTGTATTCGTTTATTAAAAATGTTTTGCTCTGTAAAAGGGCTGTGTGTTTGATTCTAAAAAAATCGCCCTCACTAATGGTGGTGGTGCACTTTTTGCCTCGTAAAAATCGACAGTGTTGATAGTGCCCTGTAAAACTTAGCTGTCAGCTGTTAAAAACAGGGCGTTCCACTTTTTCATAAGTTGTCTTTTATTCTAGTGACAAAACAAGATGCATTATTACAGGGTTGGCAAGACATTTTATACGTGTACTTTTCAACAAGGTGCCATTTTGTGTGTAGAAAAGAAAACACTATTAGGGATATATTTTTTAGTGCCTACTTTTGCATATTTTACTCTTTACAACATAATTTTGCTTATTTCCTACTGCAACCTACTTATATTTAAGGTTTTTTTACTCACATCTTTAATTATTTTTAATTAATTTTGAGGATTTTTTTTTGAGAAATGTCACTTTCTAAAGATTTTTTGATTTACAGCTCATGGAAAATACGTGATGAGGTGATAAGAAATACATATGTACATGTGCGATGTATTAGGAATAGTTCAAGGTACTGTGTCTACATGAACGACGAATGATTTGAGCCTAAAATTTGTATGAGAAGCACTCAGTTCTTCGAGTGGCTTTAAATTACTACCGATACTTCGTAATCGCCGGGGATCAGTCTTTCTTACACGATTCTATTTTATTTCAAATTTTAAACTCCGCACAGATATTGTAAATTAACCATCCCACTATAAAGGCTTTAATGTATGTATGTACTCGGCGCTTACAACCAACTTTACATAAATAATTTTAAACTTTCTATTAAAATATTATATACACAAGGCAGGAAAAAGTTTTTTAAAACTTTATATGAAATCTTGTTAATTAAAAATTTAAAGAAATCAAATACAGTTAGTTGTTCGAAAGGAAATGGGGAAAAGGAAGAAAACAAAATTAAAATGTTGAACAGCAAACATGCAAAAATCCTTTAAATAAATTTACATAAAGTCAGATTTAGTACAAGTAATAAATCTTTTTTAAAAGCTGACATGTCAATTGCACAAGGAAAAACAAACAAACAAAGCCAACCAAATAAAACTTTCACAAAATAAGCAACAAATATTAAATTTCAAACTGAAAGCCAAAAAGGAATACATTTGAAGTAAAAATAAGAAGAAAAAAGAGTTGAATTCAGTTGAATCCAACTATTGTATTTTTGTTACCAAGCGCTATAAAATGCATTTAATGCCTACACATTCATGTCACAGCCAATGTTGTATACATATATGCATGCATTTTGGCTAATTCTCTTTTTAAGCCAGTTTAAGCCAGGTTTCAATTTGAAAAAAAAAACAACACAAGGAAATTTATTGCAATGGTCTATTACTGCTCTATCAGTTAATATTTCTTTTTGCTGTTCTTGGTTTTTAGCCAACATTTTCTTTTTTTCTTTTAATCAAAGACAGGTTAAGGCTAAAAATACTTTTGAAAGCCTGTTGCCAATTTGCTATTTTTAGAATTTAAGGCAAAAATGCTCGGCAATTCTCTCTTTTTTTTTCTTCTGTAACTTTGTAACTTTAAGCTGGTTTTCTTTTAGTTTTTTTATTGTATTTTTTTTTTGGCTTAGATGGTTTGTTGGTGATTGTAAGTACGAGTATTTTACATTTAGAGAGAAATGGTGCTAAGAAAAGGAAGCTCAAGATACAGTCAGACCAAAGCTTAAAATACACAGTTTCAAATATGTTACATATTTCTCATGCTTTTTTTATTATTAATTTAATCCTCAAATGATGTTATTGCCACAAAAAAATAAGCAAATATGAATAGTATACAGCATAGATAAATGAAAGCATGATTTGCACAGTGGGGTTGGAGTCACAAAATGAAAATTTTGAGACATTTTGAATGGACTTGGCAAATAAGCTTTATAGTTTAATATTTGAGATAGAAGATCCTAGATCATAAAGAAATATTATGATCCTTACAGGAATGGAATATTTTAAATTAAACATATAATCTGGTCGGTTTTTGGTCCCCTCAGTAGATTAGTGTTAACCAGCAAATTGACACGTGACTTTTAACCGAAAGAAGGCTTTTACCCATCGTGTGTATCCAAATTTATTTTTTTTTTAAACTGTCGTATCGTATCGCATAATTATGGACAGATTTTTAACATTCTTTGTTGTTAACACTGGGGTTTGCTTGCATTTTAGTCTCGTTTTTTTTTTAATTCGTGGACAAGTTTCCCCCTTAATAATGGTTATCGCATAGCTCCTTCATTTATGAAACGATTTTCAGAATTCCTTCTGTTTTCAACGGGTTTAATTGCAGTTTAGGCTCACACTTTTAAGTTGGAAATTGGGTTGCACGTTGTCCTCCGATATAACTGGCATATGAAATGTTCGCTACTAATCATATATATTGCAATTATTCGTTTACTTTTTCCTCTTTTGACGACTTCCTTCATTTAGACGTTTTTTTTTTTAAATTTTCGCGATTTTTGCCATTATCGGTTTTTTTGGGGATTTTTTTCTTGAAGCGTGGCCATTTTTTCGCTTTACATCTTAGATTTGAAATCGTGGAATCATTTCATTTATCTTTCAAGGGTTAATCATTAGTCCTAGCAGCTGAACTTTTTATCGGGACCCTCCCAATGCAATTTACAGTATCTTTGTGACCGACTTCTTATTTAAACAAAATCCAATGTTATGTTGAAAAATCAACTCTGGTAAAAAAAACATAAACATTGCAACTTTAGCAAATGACTAAAGAAATTATGTGCATATTATACCCTAAAGGCTACTTTAAGCCAAGTTTTGCGTTCATTTTTCACGGATTAACAAAAATTAATATTAACAAAAAGCCTCGACAATGAAAACGTCAAACACAAACTTACAGCAATACACAACCCGTTAAAAAAAAACTACAAGAATATACAAAATTATTATCATTTCAATCAAAACAGAATAGACAAATAGACAATACATATAGCACACAAACAAGCACACACACACACAAAATATGCGGACGGGTGATACACGCGTTGGATGGTTGATTGGTTGGTTAAAAAACATAACCATAAAACTGAGAGCTTTTAATGCAACAACAAAATTTACCAGCGATTTCAGCATCAACAATTTCGAAAACTGCAGCATTGAAGCAAATAATAATCGTAGAAAGAACAGCACAAATGTAATAATGAGAACTGCCAACTTGGCTTTGACACTGTTTCCAACAAAAAAAAAATATTTATTTATTCTCGTATTTATAATTAAAATGGATAAATATTAAAGTCCAATGAATATAAGGCGTATGTTATTACGCTAAAAAAAATAAAACACATTGGCGGTATTCAGTGTCTGGCGCAAATGGTCTTGTAAAAGAGCAAAACATTCGATGTTTTGAATTTTTGTTATTTATTCGAAAAGAGAAATTCCGTTAGATATGCCAAAACGAACCAATGTTTGGGTTTTCGGACGTTTTAACCCCTTAAAAGTACAAAAATCTAAAAGTACCATACAATTTTCCACTTATATTCCTTTTTCATAAATTCAAATAAAGTTTTTATTTGTAGCTTTATTTGTTCCGAGATGTACCGGTTTTACCAATTTTTACCCCCTTAAAATTCCATAAATCCCTTCTAATTGGTTCTGCACATCGGGAAAAGTGACCACATAGAAAATTTTAATACAAATTTGGAAAATTTTAATACAAATTTGGAAAATTTTAAAATTGATATAAAAACTTTGTATGACAAAATTCGAAAATCGGACTCACGAAATTTCTTTTGTGTTTTATATGTATACATGACATATTTATACACAGAGCCAAAACTGCCTAATAGAATCAAGAAGATTTTCTGTATGAAACGCTTTTAGGCTAAGGGGTATCCCAGCAGAAAGAAGCGAAGATTTTTTCGAAGAGATTCCTTATTGTTTTTATGTGGTAAATCTTATTAATTTTTTCAATAAGGAAAACACATAAAATCAAGAAGAAAACTTGTTATTTACAATTTTTTTTTACCCAATTTTCGTTATTTTTGGCACCAAAAAAAAACAATCCATAGAGAAAAACTTCTTGATTCTATTAGGTTTTCATATGAATTGTAAATAAAAGAGATTTCTTATTGATTTCATTAGGTCGTCTTATTGTTTTTTTAAAAAGGTTTTCTTCTTGATTTTATTAGGCCATCTTATTGTTTTTTTCAATAAGGTTTTCTTCTTGATCATGTGTAAATCATCTTCTTAATTTTTTTAATAAGAATATCTTCTTGATTTCATTAGCTTGCTTTTTATTTCATACATATAAATCAACATAGGAACATAATTTTCATTTTTTTCATAATTTTTTTGTGCTACAATAAATCACCTTCTTAAACTGGCTGCTAACATGTATGTATACTATGGTAAGGTTCAACTCCCTGAATACGTAAGTTTTATAAAAGATAATACAAATACATGTTGTAAATAAGCATTCGGGACGTACCATGACGTTCTGATGACATCAAATTTGTATTTCCTAACATAACAACAGAGAAAACAGTGCCTAATAAATACCTAATAAAATAGAACAAAATTAATAAGATATCTCTACGAATTTTTTTCAAAAAGGAAGTCTTATTATTTTAATAACGAACACCTTTTTGAAAAAATCAATAAGAATACCTAATAAAATCAAGAAGAAAACCTTATTGAAAAAATCAATAAGAATACCTAATAAAATCAAGAAGAAAACCTTTTTGAAAAAATCAATATGAATACCTAATAAAAACCATAAGTTTCCTTCTTGATTTTTTCAATAAGGTTTTCCTTATTAAAATAATATGACTTCCTTCTTGAAAAAAACCATAGAGATATCTTATTAATTTTGTTCTATTTTATTAGGTATTTATTAGGCACTGTTTTTTCTGTGTAGATATTCAAACATAGATTAGATTTTAAGATTAAAGGAAGTAGAAGAATCTTGAAAGTCAATTTATATAAAAAGTTCTAAAATAATTAAACAAAAACAATTTTTAAAAATTTTTTACACCGATGTTTTTGTTTTAAATCGCCGGTTTTTATCAAATTTACAGCATTTAACAACATAGATTATCCAAGCCCAACAAGTGAAATTTGTAAAACGTTTTGAGAAAAACTTTAGGATGAATATTCGTGAAATTTCACACATGTATTAATTTTGATAAATTTTATTGTGAAAATTTATGAACCGAAATTTTAAAGTAGGTTTAGGCGTTTTAATCAAATTGATTTTTTTTTTGTTCACACTTTTGTCAACGGTGTAAATAATAAAACTTCTAGCATTAAGTAAAATAATGGCAGCAAGAAGGAGAAAATAAAGCCAAAGATAAAATAGAACATAAGCTTAACCAATAACAGCGAAAAGTAAGCGTTGGGTGCTTAATGCCAAAATGAATTTGAATTTGTTTCGTTAAAAATTAAATTTCTTTTACGATCTAGACTGAGGCAAGGAGCCAAACCAGTAAAGCATCTAAAGGATTTCAATTATTATTTTCCAGTTAAAGGCAGCAGTTTATAGAGTTACGATAACAAATTTTTAATTTTAAAGTTTTTTTTTTTGTGTTTGAATCCCTACTCCTTTTTTTTTTGTTCATTTAATATTTCTTTTTTCATTCAACAGAACAAAGAAAAGACTGAAAAAGATTTAAATAAAAAAAATTATGAAATATATTGTATAATAAAGTTAAAACCCTGGAAAGTTATATTGAGTGTTGCAGCCGTAAATACAGCAACAACGTTCAGGCCGGCCATGCTTTATTGCTGGCTCTTTTTTGCATTTGCACCAAGCAGGCGGCCGGCAACAGTAACCAGCAGACGCAGCCACATTTATGCAGCAAAAACTGAAATATGTACAGCGACAAGTGGTAATTCCAGCTATTCTGGTTTAATTCCTTCTGTGTATTTTATACTCTTATAAGTGTGTGTCTGTGCATTTTTTTTTTGTGTGTTCATAAATTTATATCCTTACTTTTTTTCTTGACTTTATTCGACAATAAAAATATTCAGTTTTATTTGAACTTTTTTTTTATTAATTTAAGAAATTTTCGAATTTTTATTAGTTTTTTTTCATCAAGCACCCTTCTATCAGTAATGAAAAAATGCTAAACTTTGCAACTTATTAAAACAATATCGTGTGAATAAACAGTAAGGGTATTCACGATGATTGGTGCACTTTTCACACGATGCAAAATAAAATAACTAAAAAAAATTTTACTTTTATTTACATAAAATACGGTAGGCCAATAACTAAATTTATAAATAAATATAACTTTTATAATGTTTGTGGAACGCGATACGAAAGTGATTCTCTTAAAACTTTTTAAATTAACCTCGTTAGATAGAAAGCGAGCGACAAATCCGCTGTCGCGAAAAGAATACAAACAAACCATCAATGCACTTTTAAACTAAAACTGATTTTGTTATAAATTCGTAACAGTTCCATGCAAATGTTGCCAATTATTTAATTTATTAAAAAATTATTACGCGGCTAAGGCTCATGTCGCGATAAAACAACTTGTGATAATTTTAAAATTTGAAAAAATGGCAGTTGTTTACAAATTTGCACATTTATTTATATGCAACGTTTATACGCACGAATTATTCGCAAATAGAAAAATTTGCAGCATAAACGGTGAATTAATTTCTTGAGCTACGGTCAATTTTGGAAAATATGTATTTACTCAGAAAAGCGTAACCAACACCAATGAAGTTATTTTGGGTTTATAAACGTAATAGCTTTTACCCGCGGCTTCGCTCGCATTGAAGCCATTAAATAAGTATCAGAGATCAAGGGTAGGGGTATAATAAAAATGAATCCAGGCCAAGTTAGGCCACACAGTGTGTATATTTACACGAAACCATTCGAGCTGTTTTTACCCCCCTTTGCTCCCCTTCATCATAATATATTGAAACCTGAAACATAAGGTCTCCCCACAGAGTTGACCTCAAAGGTTAAAGTTCTACCCTAAAAGCTTCCCGAGATATTAAGGTGTGAAAAGTCCATATTTTAGTACATATTCACTCACTCACTCATCAATATTATTGGGCACTTCCAGTATAGCTAGAGAGCTGAAACTCGGTACACAGTTAGGTCTTGGTAAAAAATTAACCAGAAAAATCTGAAAACGGGCACTTTCCACCCGGGGTGCACTAGGGTGCCCCTTCTTTGTATGGGGCACTTCCAGTAGAGCTAGAAAGCTTAAATTTGGTACAAAGGTATGTCCTGATGAGAAATTAACGAAAATGATTTTTAAACGGGCACTTTTTACCTGGGGGACTAGGGTTCCCCTTCTTTGTATAGGGCACTTCCAGTATAGCTAGAAAGCTTAAATTTCGTACACAGGTAGGTCCTGATGAGAAATTAACAAAAATAATTTTTAAACGGGCACTTTTCACCTGGGGGAATAGGGTTCTCTTATTTGTATGGGGCCTTTCCAGTATAGCTAGAAAGCTGAAATTTCGTACACAGGTAGGCCCAGATAAGCAATACATATAAATATTTATATAAAAACAACTTAGAAAAAAGAAGTGAGAGCCGCACAAAAACACAAATGTGAAAAGCCAAGTTTCTATCCAAAATATTTCGGCCGTAAATAGTACTGAGATCCAAATATGAACCAAGTTCATGATAGGTACAATTCCATCTCATTTGTAGGCAACCTGTAAGCTTGGCAAAATTTGTTTGCCTTTCTAATATGGGAAAGAATTCTTTCAAAAATATTGCCAATCTTACAGGTTGCCTAGAAATGAGATGGAATTTTGTGCGGATTAATATTACAATTATATTTTTTTTTTTTTAATAAAAAGTATCCTATGTTACTTCTAATACCTCCAAGAATATGTGTACAAAGTTTCATGATGATCGTTTTAGTAGTTTTTGCGTGAAAGCGCAACAAACAAACTTACATTCACATTTATATGATGATAATAAGTATGATTTATTAAGTTAGACAGTCTCTAATAATATTGGATTCTACGGCAATTTGTATAAGTTATGTATGAAAGTGTTTAAAAATGTTTTTCATTAGTATTTTGTGGTTTTTGCAAATTTTTGCTAAGTGTGACCGTACCTTTGCTAATAATAATAACAGTTTAGCGTTGCCAATCGTTTAAAAACGTTTTTAGTTTTTTTTTTATCGATTTGGCACGTCTACTACCATACGTGACAGCAAGAAAATTGCGCTTCAAAATATTAATTGAATTGCCAAGGTAGAATTAGTAGAATCGTATTGTCTTGCTGTAGAAAAATCGGATCGTACAACTTTTGAGGCATAGCTAGTTAAAAAGTATATTTAGTATAAGATTTGTCAGCTGTTAATATTTTTTTAGACGTTTGATACATAAAAATCCACTTTCTGTAGATTTCTACGTTGCAAAAGTTGCCACTACATTTTTTTATTACCACTAACATGTTTTATGTATGCGACGGATTTTATCAGCTGATCCGCAAAATCACGATACGATTTTACTAACTCTACCTGATGACATACTATTATTATTGTTTCACCAATTACAATTGGTCTGACACGGTGTAGTTTTTTTTTAAGAAATTGTAAAATGTTTAGCCTTCTTACCAAATGCATAAAAAGTATTCTATTTGCATAACACCTAAAAAAAACTTTATATGCAATTTAAAGTGTATATAATCTTTTTTTAAAGATTTTTAAAGTATGACTTAATGAAATATAATTTGGCAAATGTCATAAAACCGAAAATTTTCTGATTTTTTAAAGTGGAAATGACAAAAAATTTGCTAGTAGCTTGTATTGCACTTAAATGTAAATAATGCCAGCTTCCTTTAACAACTTTTAAGGGAGGATATGTAATACGATCAGGTATTTCTGCGATAAGGCCGATACAACTCGATTTTTTTTAAAGGTATATTTTCGATACCTGATCAGAATCATTTAAAAACACAATTGCATTATTTAAAAAATTTAATTGCTTTTGAGTTTATGGAGCAAAATTTTATGTGATATGAAACAATAGTATAAAGCTACAAACACATAGACCACAGCAGACTTCACAACAACAGACTTCAAATGCAGTTGGCTTCAATTGCTGCCATGTAGTTAGCTACTGAATTATTTTGAGAACGTTCAGCAGCTGACAAATGAATTTGAAGTTTCGATATTATTTTTAAATACATATTTGTTTTACTACATATTTCAGAGCTGCCACATAAATATTTCACAAGAATAAAAATGAAATTACCGGCTCAAAACGTTATAATATCGAGTAAAAATATAAAAGCACATCAATTTGATTATTTTATTTAATTTTGTTATGCTATTTTCGTTTAAATAACACAAAATATTTTAAGTTCTCATTGTCGTAACCTTTATATTATATTGGCAGCTTTGTATCAGCTTATTGTTGTTTATGAAAAAAGAAATTAGTCTAATTTGGCAGCAACAGCAAAAGTAGCATAGACAACAACCTGCCTTGCTGTCGTCAAAATAATCAACTTCATATAACCTCGTGTATTTTATTTTTGACACATTGCTGACTGCTGCTCGCTGTGGTCTATGTGTTTATAGCTTAACAACTATCTGAAAAAAAAAAAAATTATTTGTTTACATTTTGACATACAAAACTATTTTGATTTTTTTAACCAAATAATGGTAACTCTTTTAATGACGCATAATACTCAACAGCTGCTCTTTGCAAACAAAAGAAATATGTACATACATATGTACATATATTCTTGACAAATATTTTTATTTTATACAAGTAAAAACATACATATGAATAAACATATTTAATTAAATAGACCAAAACAAATGTATGTATGTATGTAAATTAAATAAATGAGTTTGATTCAAATAATGATACGTTTTCTTAATTCTTAAGAATTAATTGCTAAACGTCATATAATTTCGGTTTTTTAAATAGAATTGCTTCTATTCAGGCTACTAAATTTGATTTAAATGCAAATAAAAGACAAATTTTATTTCATTTATTCATATCCGATGTTTCGTTGGGATTTTCCAACATCTTCAAGGATAATGGTTTTATTGAAATATATTTACTCTTCTAATGAAGTTTACACTTAAATTTTGTTAATGTAATTTGAAGCGACATGACTACATACGACATAAAATACATACATATGTACATAATTAAAAATAATTGTAAAAATAATCAAAAGTTGGTAAATATCACAGTATAAAATTCTTCCAAACCTTCTAATATCACAGTTGTCTTTTATTTGCATTTAAATCAAATTTAATAAACCTTAGAAGCCTGAATAGAAGCAATTCTATATAAAAACTGATTTATACTTTAAAATAAAGGTCGAACAATTATGTATACTTATGTTTTGTCATATAATTTCATTATTGTCTTTTTTTTAGGTTATCAACTTTTAGGTATTCAATTTCTCGGTGGCCCATTTGAGCTACTGAAAATTGCAATGATGACAATGATAGAAATATCATCATAAATGGAATTCTATCATCCATAAAAGCTTGAACATTTAATTTAAAAATTTATATAATTCACGACACAGAAGAAACATCAGCATCTGTCATTGATGATATAAAATTGTTATTATGAGGCGGGTTGATTCATTTTACTTCAGTGGCTAATTGATGCAAACAGCTGGTTTTTACATAGTATTATAGTGTAACATACGTATGTATACATAAAGGGTGCAATACTAAGAAACATGAATCTTCTACCGACTGATTCTTATAGGGTAGTTCAAAAGTATATGTACGTTTATCGGTGTTTATGTCTGACCAGTACTTCTAGAGGAATTAGTTAAGGTTTAACAATTTTGCACATTGTTATAGCAATCGCCAAAACGAAACAAATCGTCAAAACAAAAACCACATTACAACAAAATATTTAACCAAACTTGAAAAAATCGCCAAACGGAAACACTCTCAATATAAAAAAATCGCCAAACAAAAACGTTATACAAACAAACATTATTAAATGAGCCGTTTATTTTGAAAGTGGCATAAGTCACTTTTTTTTCTTGCAAATTTTTTACAAATGAAAAGATACCGTTCAATTTTATTTAGTGTTGCCAATAACTCGATTTTTTTGAAAAAGTGATTTATGCCCCTTTCAAAATAAACGGCTCAAATGTGTGTTTTATGCAACAAAAAAAAATTTGCGACTTTGGAAAATTCTATTGTATTGCTCTGTTCGTATATTTTATATATAAAATTTTTTTTATAAAATCACTTTTTATGGGATACAAACTATTTCAGTAGTAATTGTAAATAAGTAGAAAATTAACGACTAAACAGGTTTTAATTTCTGGCATTTATTGTGGAGGATTTTTATGAAAATTTTTTTTGTAAGAAGTTTCAGCTGAGTGTATTACCTTTAAAGGGGAGTTTTTTTACGCCGTTTTTAAGAAAGCGACAAACAGAGTGGAACATTTTTTTAACTCTAAAAGGACTTCTTTTAAATTAAAATAAAATTATAATTAAGAAAATTTTATCTGATCTTAGTAAGATTTGGGAAGAGCTAGACATAGAAATCGGAAAAACCATTTTTTTTTTGTCAATTTGTGATAAGTGTTAAATTGAAATTAAGCAAAATAGTGGTTTTATGCTTAAAAACATATTTTAAAGATGATTTTTTTAAAAATCAGATTGGAAATTGCCATTTTCGTTATATCTAAACTTTATAAAAATTATCAGGAAAATTCTGTATTCAACACATTTCAATTTCACATGGAATAGAGAACAGCCCTGTTTAATTTATTTCTTTAAAGTAGTTTTTGTTGCAACTTAAGGCGAAATTGTAAGTTTTTTTCGAAGTTTAACGATTAAGAAATAAGTTGAAACAAAAAATTTCTTTAAAAATTACTTATTTTAATGAATCTTAATTTTTCCTAAATTTGAATTTTTTTTTCTTTCTTATTAATGCCGTTTTGAAAACCAAAATCAAATTGCGACTTTTGATTTATTTTCTTGTTGAATTCCTTAATACCTAGTGTTTTTTTATTTCATACATAATTTGTTTCAAATTTTAGGTTAAGTAGAGTTTTGTTTTTTACAAGACATTTCTTACATTTTATTCATTTTATTAAATTCCGTTATATACACTTTTAATAGTGTTCATACCTATTTGATCATTTACAGCACAGCACTCAATATGATCAGCGTTTATATTTAAAAGCACGTTTTAATATTTTAGATCTTATATTCCACTTCATTGCAAAATTTGGGAGAAAATTTCGAGAGAACATAACTTCAGTTTAGAATAATTAATTTTCGTAAAAAATATATGTATGTATAATTGTTTTGTCTGCCGTACAAGAAAATTCAATTAACGAAAAATATTTAATTAAGGTAATTTCCAGACGCCAGGATTTTGAGTATTTCTTTCGTTCTTAAAAAAAATGTTTTTCTTTATTAGCACATCATGATTTATAACTTTTTAATTAACAATTTTTATATTAAACACCTTTTCTGTTTCAAAGTTATTAAAATATTCTTTTTTTTTTTAAATTTATTATTTTATAGAAAAATAACTTCTCCTTGATGATTGAATTTTAATATTCCTTTTGCAACGTAAGCAACTGAAAAGCTGAAATTAAACTGCAAACCGCCACGTTAACGAGCGGCAACTAACCGAAGCAGACAGCCAGAACGATACAAAATTTACTGGAAATAGTAGACAGTAATACAAAAAAAATAATATACCTTTATTTTTGTTGTTGCTTTCGTCACAATTCCTCTATAAATATACTCTCCTGTTGATTAAAGCATGCTCTCTCTCCTAAACTCCACTTCGGTGTCTGGTGAGAGAAAAAATGACGGTAGAAAGGAACAGTACAAAAAAAAAAAGAATATAAAAATCGTGGTAAAACAAAACTTCTTTTTTCTACCAACTGTTCACTTCGGGGGTTTGTTTTAGTGATGACAACACCTTTATTTTTTGTTGGCTTTATATGTACGTAACAAGGATTTTTAATTTAGTTACCAAATGAGTGATTTTTTTTTATTTTATAAACTTTAGATATTTGTCCACGTTCAGGTGGCTACGACTAGCATTAAAAATGCACTCAGTTTAAATCTAAATTAAAAATCCTTGTTCCGTATAAAGTCAGCAACAATATAAAATTTTTAAAATCAGTTTAGAAATGATAAAAGTTATGGAGTTTCAAACGTTTGAAAACCACTTCAATTAATGACCTCCATCTTTCTTTAAATCGGTTAAAAACACGCGTTGTTAAGATATTGTATAGCTTTTATCGCGGGCTTTGAGCGCGGCGACCGGATCTAGAAATTCCGTAACGGAAGTAAAAAAAACCTAATACAAGTTTGTTTCTTAGGTCTTTTGTTTTTTTAAGCTATGAGCCCTTTTACATATTGGCAAGTGAAAGGCAGACAGACGAAGTTTGTAGAAGAAGGGGTGAAGATGCAGAGTGTATAGTACACGACCCTCTGTACCGGACATTTTTCGTTTTTCTCTTTCACTCTTCGCATTTTTTATGTTGTTGCTTCATATCATTTTTCTCACACCATTGGCATTTTAATATTACTGCATGTGGTGCGAAAAATTTTGTTCATACACAACAACAGCGAAAAAGAACGAAAAGGGGATACGAACAATTTCTGTCTGTCTATTAATTTCCAATATGTAAAAGCTACGTACAAGTTCAAAAGAGAATAACAAAAATGTCTGCCTTTCACTTGCCAATATGTAAAAGGGCTCTATTGCACAGATTTTTAAGTATTTGAATCGCCCAATTGTCTTCACTAATCAGAGTAGTCAACAACTACAGCAGAAAAGGTGCTGCCAAGTTTTTGTTTTCTCCTGTTGCCACCTGGGTACACCCAAGGCGAATTATCTCCAATAACAATCCAGTTATTAAACAAAACGTAATATGTAATATAATTGCATAAGTGGATAAATAATTCTATGTAATAGCCTTACCGCGGCAGTCCCCCCGAGTGCCCCACGAACTTTTTTTTTAATATAATGCTGTTTTCAAAATTTTTATGCAGTGAACTTATAGGTTTAAACATACATATAAAATGAAAATTGTATGAATTTTTAAGAATATTGTCTTAAACTCAACAAATTAGAATTGTCCTGGCATTTTTTTGATCCTGATTCAATTCAAATTTTAAAACAATGTTCTAAAAGAAAAGAATCAATACATCCATACATATGAATGTAGTACATATACTACGTAATTAGAAAATCATTATATATTTGTTTTTAAATACAATTATGTACATCGATACCGCTAGATCAATATTTGTTTGGAGCATGGGCCAATAGTTAGGTCTATGCATCTCTACAAGAAAAATGTCATAACCGTGAAGATTTCCAACAAACGAGCGCAATACAAAAAAAAATCGGTTTTTTTATATGAACTTTGATTGATCTTTACGATAGAGCCATGTAATTGCGCCATGGTTTTGGAGCATATGCCAAAAAGTCGGAATGAAGTAAAACAACAAACAATTTTTAGATGAAGTTTAGTCAAACAAAATTTCTTTTTTATTTTAAGCACGTGTTTCGAATAAAAATTTTAAAGTTTTCTGAAGTTTAACGAATGTGTATTCTCTTATTTATAAAACAAAATTTTGTTTTGTGCTGCATACAAAATTTTTTGCTCCATGCGTCAGAAAAGTGATAAAAAAACTAAAATAAGAAGCATACAACAGGATGTTTTAGGTTTTTACGTGACATATTTCAAATAAAGACCGGCAGAGTAAAATTTATTAAGTCCGTTAAGGCATTCATTATGAAAATTCTTATATGTTTGTCTACGTAAAGTCTTATTAAGAAAACAGCTAAAGGGTTATTACTAAATTTGGATATGTAATTATTTTAGGTGTCACGGATCTCTTTGCCCCTCATGTGTAGTCAGGGATGAAGAATGAGAAAACTAATTTCGTACCTATGAGTCTGTTAAATTGTACTTCGTCTAACCCAATAGTACAAAAATCTGTTTTGCTTTTAACTTTCTTTAGTAACTTACACTGCAGTCACACGATCATAATTTGCTTTAAAGTTTTTTACATGAAATTCACACATTACGTAGGCTGCACGCAATTTCAAAGGAATTTACCTTAAAGCTGTCATCAAGAAAACAAATTAAAATCGTTTTTTTATTAAAACAGCTGTAAACAATATTAACAGCTGTTTACTTGAATGAAAAATTCAAACAATACTTGAAAGTAAAATTGATATCAAGTTGGTAGTCAATTTTGAAATGTGTCAGTGTAGTAGTAAAAATGTGTGAGTGTATTGAAAATTTCAACAAAACTTGATCGTGTGACACCCATGTTAAACAAAACGAACTTAAAATTAATGTTTACTAGGGAAGCTCGTTTACATCTATGTTTTTGGAGATGCATCAATCGAAAAGCATGCATCGATGTTGTCTCCTTCGCCGGATGGTATTCTACAACGGGTCTTGAAACAATGCTTTTCTACGCAAGCACGTCCATTTGTACGCGTCTTCAGCACTTTGTACCATGCTAATGAATTTCCAAAGTATTGGAAGGTTTTTTGTTTTATTAGGACCAGCACTCAGGAGATAACCCCTACTCATGCAATGCATTTTGGCAGAGCTCAGGGAGAGTCATAGGATAGAGAAGATAGATGTTAAAAATTTAGAAGGCTTAACACTTTTACAACTCTGCTGTGCGCCTTATGTTAATTTTTATAGCAGTGTTGAGGCGCCTCTGGTGTTAAGTAGAGGCATTAACTTTGTTAAGTTATATTAGCAGGCATTTTATTAATTGTTTTGCCGATGTTTCTGCTAACCGACGAAGGAGGGCGATGTTGTGTACAATAGCTTGGAACACCATCAATCGCTTTTGGAAAAGTTTTTAGTGACCAGTGCTATGCCTTCATCACTTAAATAGTCCGACAACAATTAATACAATGAAACACTAATACATATTAGAGAAATTAATGATGTTGGTTAACTTGCTCTGGCCCGGGTTTGAACTCAGGCCCTAAGTCATTGTTTGCTCAGTAGTCAACGCGCTTTAGCCAACACCGAGGTTGCCAATATAACGCCAATCCCTAAAAAGGGGGAAGCCAACAACTCTGACAATGAGAATTTGTGCTGCGCTTTTCAAAGTGATGGAAGTATGTTGAATTTTCATCGTATGAAATGTTTGAAGTTCAACAGTTTACTCAACGATAGGCAGTATAGTTCTCGTAGGAGGAGGATTCACTGACCTTCTTTTCATACATCACTTTGCCGAAAGTAAAGATATTTCCAAGGCATTTGATGGAGTCTGGCATGGAGCACTTTTGTAAAAACTTTTTGCTTTTGGTATCGATGATTTGTAGTGAGCTTTCTTAGAGATCGCCCTATACGAATTGTTCCAGATGGGAACTCTTCAATCGAGTTCAAGATAAATTTAGTGGTACCGCAAGGCTCCTTTCTGTCTCCTACATTATTTCTTGTTTTTCATAATAAACTTCTGTGACACAAATTCAAGAATTATTCATTCAGAAACAGGCCTAACCTGCGGGAGGTTAAGAACATGAGGCAAAACATGAATGATACGCTTAATCGCGACCTCTTAATAATCTACAAATCGGTTAGTGCGAATAGGGTCGTTTTCAATGCCCGTTAGACCCAATGTGTCTTGCTTACGCACAGGCGAATGACGGACAATGCTGTTTTGTCTGTTATTATGGATGGTATAGGTATTGGGGAATCAGAAGATCTTATTATTGTTTTTGGCATGATAATCCAGTGAGATGATCGGTGGACTGATCATATTTTTCATGTGGCAAAAAGCAGCATTCAAGTACCCCGGTTTTTTAAGACGGTGTGAGGTATACTTCACTCCATCTGATCTTCTATACCACCTACATATATTCAACCGAAAATGGAATAAAACTCTCATGTGTGGGTCGAAGCTTCAACGTCTTTTTGAAAGTTACTCGACCGCGTAGAAATATGGATGCCGACGTGGCTGATAGGTAGCAATGCTACACTAGTAGTCCGGAGATTGTCGGTTCGATTCCGGCCAGAGATCCTGGGTGTATTCTGCATACAAGCTAATCGCTTTGCGGGGTTGTGTTTGTTTTTTTAGATAAAAAAAAAAAACATATCAGTCACGCGGAAACCAACGTACTTTTAGGTTTGAATTGTACCAACTATATCATCTCTGTGTATAGTTGTCAATGGAGAAGTGGGAGCTACTACATTCTCTTTTGCAAAATGATATGAAACGAACAAAACCAGCAACAGCATAAACGAATACAACGGACTGGAGAGCAATGTGCATACATACATACATAGATACTGCCTTAAGCTCTTCCTGTAGCTTTAAATACGTCAATGTGCACACAAAAAAATAATAAAAAGCAAAAAGTACGAAAAGCGCACGCAACACCTCGTATATCATTATCACACAGAGACAGCAGCCACAAGATGAAGCAGCAACAGCAGCATCGTCATCATCATCGTTTAGGAACACTTGCGATATACATACGAGTATATATGTATGTATGTATGATGTACGTATGTACGCATGTATGTACATCCGAGTAGTGAGTGGTAAGTAACAGGCAGACCAAGGAAACAAACAAACTCACTTGAGTAGATTTTGGTAATATTAAGCAACAGCATCTAATTTCAACCCTGAATCTTATATTATTTTTTTGCATAAAGAAGTTTCTTGTCTGTCCATCTTTCCATACGACGTCTGTCGCTCTTTTGTTCGATTTTTTGGTTTTATCAAGAGCGTAGTCGTGTAGTCATCACCACGGAGACTGTTCAATGTTTTACGATGTGTGTCCCCAACATTTTATATTTAATACATACAATAAGAGTACATATCATTTTGTTTATAGCTACAATACAATACATACAATTTTTTTTTTCCTTAATATACATATACATATGTATAATATACATATACATATGTATATGTTCGAGTATATTTCTACATACACACATAATAAACTTTCATAAATCATAGGAGGGACATAGGAAAAAAAAAGACGATGTCTGAAACAAAATTTTCTTTAACTTTAAAATACCTTCTCTCGGACTCACATTGCCTAACCGGGTAACCTTTTGAATACTTCCATAATCTTTCTATTCTAAAAAGTCGGTTAATAATAAAACTTGGGTGACCTTTTATTTAAGAGGTCGCAGAAATAGTTTAAGTTTTTGGATGACGTGCGATAAAAAAAGTCCTTAAGCCAGATATAAATATAAAATTCCGTTGCAATGAACTTAAGCATTGTCCTAAAAAAACCGTTATTCCATCTCTGTTGGGGTAAAAAACTTACAACTGTCCCTCATATTAAGAGTAACTCCTTTTTTCCAAGGGAACAATTTTCCCTTTTCGAAGTTCGTTTAGAATAAGGGAAAAAGAGAGGTATTTGCCGATGAGAAGTAGGAAAAATGTCACAAGGAATTGTTATGTATAATTGGGCTGTATCTATTATGGTATCGAGGAAGGAGTGATAGTAGATTACTCTGTAAAGTAAAGAGATGTATCTCACTGGGTATCTCAGGTTCCCAGAAAAGCCTTCTTTTCTGGATGACTTTCTGGTGAAAACAGCGCAAGTGATTTACTTAGACCTTTAGAGGTAGGTAACGTGAGGTCAAGATCTACAGGTCCGAACAACACAACCAATCTTGAATAAGATAAGTTTTATCAGACGTTCGTTTACAGTCCGTAATTTATTAGGACGCTCTCACTAGTAATTTGAGTTAGGTGTTTATGAGTTCAATCTAATAGTGTAGCAAGGTCTTTAAATAAGGTTTAAAAATTACAATAGGCACGTGTGCTGGTGTCCACGGCCAGGAAATCGGTGGGAAGATATGATTGAAGGTGATGAGGTAACCTTCTACGCCGTTGCTTGGGCTCCAATAAAAGCTTTGAAGGGGCAGTGTCGAAACTAATTAGCGAAAGGAGGGGGTCCCACAACTTCCTTAAGCTTAGATCCCACTATCGGCACAATGTACCGATTTTCGTCGGCTCACTGAAATAAAGTTATAAGTAATAAGCTAAATTTGCTTTATTTGTCAACTAATTGAAATATAAGGACATAATTGCATCACACTGCAGTGGTAATAAAGCCATATAGACTTATTCCAGAATTGAGAAATAATGCAATAATCTTAATAGTTAAGTTCACTGGTCGCCGCACGTTCAGAGAGAGAAGCATAAATTGTGAAACTGACACTTCTGATTGATGTTGAATTAGTATTAAAAGATGACGAGAAATTTTGAAATTTGGGGATTTTCGGAGATAAATAATTTTGAATAATTAGGGTATACAATAATATGAGAGCTGAAAGAAGATTGAAAAAAAAAAACTTTTGGCATGACCCTCGTGAATAATTAAGTATGTATGAATTTACGAAAATATTGTTTGTTTGTTTATTTGTATTTTGTATCTTATGGATTTATGTGAATGTTTTTTTTTACTTGAGGTTGGGTTGATTTCGTTTTTGTTGGTTTTAACATTTTGTCGCTTGAGTTGCGCGGCAAATGTGTTAAATTTGTGCGCGCGCCATTTTTTTCCTTGCATGTTTTTCTTGTATATGCTGTTGCTATTTCGCATATACCATGTAGATATATATATACATATATAAAGACATATGTATGTACATACATATATTGTATACTTATGTATTTTATTCGGCTTGTTGCTGTCGCCTTAGTAGTTGTACCCTTTCCTGAACAACTTTCCACAAGCACTAGTATCCACTGCTAACATCCGAAAATTTGTTACAGACACACACATATACCTAAATACTGATAACAATTTTCAATATTGATCATAAATAAAAAAATGTGTGATTTGAAATTAGTTTCGGGGTGTTAAATTACAGGTATGTACATTTGAAATTGTTTTTTTTATACAAAACTGAAATTTAACAAACACCAACCGATCTAAAGTTTATAGTGCAATGCAGTAAATGACTACCTAATTACTGAGTTAAGTGAAAAAATTACTATCAAAAACAGCTGTTGCCTAAAAAGGCATACAAGCGGATCAATTTAAATCTTTTCCACCATTTGAGTACGTTCTCTTGAATTAATATTCTTGAACTTAGTACAAAATTATAGTCTTCTATGAAAGGATTTACAGTTGCCCGAATAGTAGAAGAGATTCTGTGTGGGTGCCTACAATATTGTCCCTCAAAAAACTGAGTTTTTTTATTGTTTGTCGTTATTATTTTGCAAATAAATGTTTTTTTTTTAATTTATTATTTTTTTTTTTTTTGAGGTCAACGGAAGCTCGAGTTTCCTGAAATGAACCTGTTAGGAAATTGTTTGCGTAATTCGGCCATAAGCTACATATGTAATTGTGCAGTTGCATCATCTTGTTGCAACCACACAAAATTGATAAGAAATCTTTTTCGACGTAGTTTCGGATAGAAAAATTATTTAAGCATGCTCAAGTAACGGTCATCAGTAACCGTAACGCTGTTTCCGTTTTGTTCATCTACTCGGAGGATTCGCCGCTAAACGTGCGTTTTCTTTTGGTAGCGGCTTTTATCAGCCACCCTGCAAATTACGAATGGGTTAATGAAAACGTAAGGAAATTTCTTTAATTTTCAGATTAAGCAATAATATTTTATAAATTTCTATTTAAGTATTTTTCAATTTTCTTTCGAAGAGAAAATTTTTAAACATTTTTGAAGGCAAAAGTGATGCCGAAACCCTTCCGAATTAAAATTGTATTCAGAAAGAAATAGTATGTCTGTATAGAAATTACATCGGGTGCCGCCCTGGCTGATAGGTAGCAATGCTAGACTAGTATTCCGGCCAGAGATCCTGCGTGTTTTCTGCAGACAAGCTAATCGCTTTGCGAGTTTGTGTTTGTTTTAAATATAAAAAAAATGTTTTGTGTGATTCGATTCCAACAGTTCAAAAGGAGAGAAAATTTTACAGTTTTCTATTTCGAAAAATTTAAAGAGGTACGATGCAGCAAATGGGTATTAATGAAGCATGAATAAATGAGAGCTGCACATGCAGCGCAACAAATGTTTAATTCTATGGACACGAATGCAACTTCAAAAGGAAATTTAAGAAAATTCCAGAAACAAACGTTAAGTCGTATAAACGTAGACATATTTTCTTTTCGAATGGAAGTGCAGAGTAGCTCCGAGAGTTGGAGCTTCGAAATCTGTCAACTCGTATGGCAATATTACAAAGCAAAAACCTGCTGCTATTTTATGATAAAGAAATTCACATAGTGTTACATACATTCGAGATGTATATACAACTTCAAGCAGAATAAAACGAAAAACGGGCGTACTTGTTGTCGTAGTATTTAACCTTTGCAGCATCATCATCATTATCATCGTCGTCAGCATCATGGACAACAAGAACAGCACCAACAGCAGTAGCAACAACAACATCCTCATCATCAGCAATCTCGTAAACTCGTTATAATTTAAGCAAATATTTAAAGACAGCTTGCCGGTTTTTCGCTTATTTTTCCACCTCTTCTTTTAATGCCAAATTCATTCATTATTTCAACGTGTTATTTTTTAAACATCGTACTCACAAACGATTGATTTTCTTGTTATCTAAACCTCTTGTCCAAGACAGTAAGAAGTATGTAGTAGTTGCCAAGCAACAATTTTTTTCCCCTTTCAAATCAAAATCCTACGAAAGAAGATTTTGCTTCAAAGAAGGCATCCATAAGCAAAGTAGGTAGAATATGCAAACAAAACAAAAAAAAAAAATACTAAATAAAGAATAAAAAGTAGAAATAATGAATTGCTCGAGATTTTCTTTTTTCGAATTGCAATAAATGTGGATGGAATGTTAAAAGACAGTAGAGAAAGGATGCGTGTATGTATGTATGTACATTTTAGATTCGAATTTTCCATTGACATGCTCTTTGGCTCTCTCATCTCAAGAAGTTTGAAAGAAAAGAGTTTTACAATTTAAATAAATTCCACCCCAAAAGTTGTTTTATTATTTAATAAACAAAAAAAAAAACATTGCGGGTTAATGTTCGATTTACTTGGAATTTTTTGTATTTTTTTCTGTTTTTGCATTCACGACCAAAAAGAAAGAACATGTCGAAATAAATGAGAGAAGGATGGATGATCAGGTATGGAAAACTCAGTACATTTTCCAACATTTGATTTGATTTATGAAATATCACATCAAAAATACACAAAATTACACTTTTACAATTTATTATGAAAATGTAAATGTATATGAAAACTTGTTGCTAAAATTTATTCTTACAAGCTGTTATAGTAAGATATTATATTATTTTTATGCTAAGTAATATGTTATTTGGCCTATAGGCTTTGTATTACTTCTATGAATTAATAAATAAAAAAAAGACATGTGGCACTCAGGGACTGCCGCGGTAAAGCTATTGCATACCATTTTTTATCAACTTATGCAATTACATTATTACGTTTTGTTTAATAACTTCGTTGTTATTCTGGCAATACTGTATGTTAATGAAATCAAAATTAATAGCATACTTTAGGGGTTAACATACATTGGGCGATTTAAATACTTAAAAAACAAAACACTTAAGAAACAAACTTAGTGTCAGGTTTTCTCGTTTCAAAAACAAAAGACTTAAGAAACAAACGTTTCAAAACTTCTTGATTCAGTCGCCGCAAAGCCCGCGATAAAAGGTATGCAATAGCTTAAAATATAAATAAATAACCTGAAAAATTATTAAAAAAAAGTGTAAACACCCGATTCTTTCGCTCGCGAGAGTTTGTTTGCAATTTGATGTAATACATTTGTTTTTATATTCGGTGTGTCAAGTTGTTCCCCCCTGCTAACTCGGCTAACTCCACCATTTAAAACATTTAAATGAGAATTATCCAAAAGAGAAATGCCAATTGCCGGTATTTTTCGTGATTGATGTTGAGTAGAAAACTTAGCATAGAATAAACATGGCAAGTTTTCAGTACTTAGCAGAGAATTTAAAATTTTATTATAAAGTATTTTGAATATTTAATAACTTTTAAATATTGACCTTTTTAAGGTGTTATTTAGAAATCTATGTGGCAAATATTTTCCTCCAATGACAACGCCATATTAAAGTGCTGTTTTAAAATGCTGAAGTAGTGAAAAATATGTCTAATAGCATTTTAACTAGGGATGCAACCTATACCGATATATCGGCGATACTTCTGGTTTGCGGATATATCGATATCGGCGATATTTTACTGTCGATACGCCGATACTTCTTATTATACCCTTCACCAAAAATGGTAAGGGTATTTATAGGTTTGTCATTACGTGTGTAATTTCCACAATATTTATTTTTTCTTTAGAGTTTTTTGAACAAAATATTCAATTTTCAACTCTTTTTATTACAGCCCCTATGTCAACATGTACAAATTTAGAGGCTACAAAATCCATAAGCAAAGCCACTGCTACATTGTCTGATGCTATTCCGCTAGTTAACAGTCTTCGAACATTGTTAGAAAACATAAAATACATGAATCAACGGAGATGGAGAGTAGTTTGGAGTCCCAAAAATTTGCGACTAACTTAGCATCAGATCTGAATGAAAGATTTGAGGGTTTAGAGAATAATGAAACCTATTATTTATCTACAATTCTTGACCCTCGATACAAAGCTCGAATATTTCAAAGACAATCGATTTCAATCCTATCGAAAAAACGTCTTATTGAGCTGCTTAACATGACCCTACATTCCGAAAGTGTTGAAGACACAGACCTCCCTACACCTCGCAAAAGTTCTGATAAGCCTACGAGAAGTACTCGCCTTTGGAGCTTATGTGAAGAAATTATAAGAGAATCCGAGGAGGATGAGCCTCTATCCATTCTGAGATGTGCTTCTGCTAACGAAGAAGTCGAGAGATACCTTACTTAGATCTCCTAATATTCCTAGAGACTCAGACCCTCTTGTTTACTGGCGCAATGACATATCCTACCCAAACTTAAAGAAAATGGCGCAGAAATACTTAAGTTTGCAAATGAGTTCTGTCGCAGCTGAGAGACTATTTTCCACTGCAGGTCTGCTTCAAACGGATTTGAGAAATCGTCTATCTCCGCAAAATTTGAGAACACTTTGTTTTTTAAACAAAAATCTTATTAATATCAATTTTAAATATTAATCTTTTCCAATCTTGTTTTTATAATTTTAATTTAATTTTAACATGATTTCAAATTCAATTCGTTGTCTTTTAAATCTTATTAATATCAATTTTAAATCTTGAGCCAATCTAAACTGAATGCCAACGTTTATTTTGTAAAATCATAAATATTGCAGACGTTTTGTTGTTTGAAAATTTGAAGTTGAGAAACTGAAATATATTGAAAATTTTGATGATTTGAATGGCTCATTAATAAACACTGTTATTTTGTATAATAGAAGAATTAAGGGCTAACTATAGTGTGCTTAAGCTACTGTCAGAAATCAACGAAAAGCATGTCAAATGCTTAAGCAAATTATTGACGACTTTTGTGTGGCTATATTGTAGTTATTTGACTTAAAGATCTTCTTCGCTGAGTTGCAAATATATGTACTATTCAAAAACTATTTTCTTCTTATTTTTCCAAAAAATGATTTTAAGTCTACGTCTAATTAATCTAAAACCATAAAAAAACAATTTATTTAAATTTTTGTTATGTTAGAAATGAAATGAAAACATTCACAAATAAAAAAGTACCAACAAATGCAACAGTTTCAACTATTTTCAATAAATAAACGTATAAGCAGCTGTTTGCTTAAGCAAGGTACGATTGGTTTCGATGTTTGCTTAAGCAAATGAAATTTGACGAAACTTGACGAAATGTTCTTAAGTACATTATAGTTGTCAACATTTGGTTGTGTGTATTCGCCACATTTCGCCACAGCTAGCTTAAGCACATTATAGTATCGGATCGGCGAAATGGCGTATCGTTACATCCCTAATTTTAACCTCCTATTACATACTTCTCAACCGAAATTTTTACTGGTTATACACAATAAATTACTAAAATCAACAATTTTGAAATTTATTGCACGTAATATAGATTTTGCTTTATTTATCGATAAATTTATGCAAAATCTTTCAGATTTCATTCTGGCAATACTGTATGTTAATGAAATCAATAGCATACTTTAGGCGTTAATGTACATTGGGCGATTTAAATACTTAAAAAACAAAAGACTTAAGAAACAAACGTAGTGTTGGGTTTTTTCGTTACGGAATTTCTCAAAGCTGCGCTCAAAGCCCGCGATAAAATCTATGCAATAGCTTAAAAAGATTCTCCATAAATATACAACCAAGTGTTAAGTTCATACGAAAATCCAAATCCAATCCATTGATAGCAAAATATGCTTGGAGTTAAAACTCAGTACCATTTTAAAATTTCTATTTTCCATGTCGGGCTATTGATACAAGTTTCTAAAATAAATTATGATTCTTTTTTTTATTTTTGTTAATTAATACACATATTTATGCATGTGCATATGTATGTATGTATACATATGTACATACATAACTTTGCTTAAATAATTTTGTATAAAATAAAACATTCAATAAAATATTTATAATTTTAAAAAGATAAGCATAAATTAACCACTAGGGAAAGAAATATGCATATATACATATAACTACAGTGCAATCGCGATAACATAAACTAACTGCTGCTGTTAGATGAGCCGTTTACTTTCAAAGTGGCATAAGTCACTTTGTTTTTAAGTCGAGATATTTGAGGGTTTGCGTTTTAACACGTTTAAAAGTAGGTATGGATGCTAACTTTCGAGAAGATCTTCTTGTATATGTTATCTCATGATACTGATATTTTTCTCAGTACTTCTCCATATTTTTAAACGTTTTTATATGCAAACCCTTAAATATCTCGACTTAAAAACAAAGTGACTTATGCCTCTTTCAAAACAAGGGTTTTGCCATTTATGTATCGTTTAACATGTTAACATACAACAAATAATACTGCTCTGCAAAAAATCACTTTTAGGCTCTCCTTTAAATAAAACTATGTGGACTATATGGATTTTTATGTGCTAAACTCAAATCCGTTTTCGGTTTTTCTCCATCACTTATGGTTTTTTTTTTATGGGCGTGGCAATTTTTTCCAGTAAATTAAAGTAAATTTTATTCCAGGAGAAAAAGATGTATCAGAAGAACCTTTTTTTATTGCACTTTTTTAAACTGGAAAAAAAACGAATTTAGCAAAAAAAAAAAATTTTCTCCTCTGAAATTTTTTAATCTTTCCAAAACGATAAAATATAGAAAAAAAAAACTATATTGAATTAGGATATAATTCGCTGGCAGCATACATGGGACTTTTTCATTGGCATTGAATTTTCATTGACATTATTATAAGCATTTACATTGCTTTTTTTTTTTTAATATAATTTTTCTACTATTTATAATGAAAAAACAATGAAAGCTTTGAAATACTAATTACAATTGATAAAAAAATAATTAATACTATCTGTATAAAAAAAAAATATGGTCACATCAGCTTTTGAAAAAATAAAATTATAAATTAAAATACAAACCAAGCTACATATGTACATATTTTTAATACACACACATACATACATATATATGTAAATAAATATGTGAAATAATATTGACGTTTAATACTGATAATGCTTTTGAAAAACTTTAGCATTGATTATTTGTAATGCTTTTACTTTTTAACTAACTAATAATGAAATTATTTCATTGAAAAGCATTAGCATTGTTCAAAAAATTGATAATGCTAAAAATTTAATTGGCATTGTTTATTATAAGTCAATGCCAATGAAATCGACAATTAATTAGTCAATTTATTTAATTACTCCTATGTATGGCTGGCAGCACTGTAATGTTTAATATATAATAACAAATAAAAACAAAAAAATAAAAAATTCGCCAGCTAGCATCCAGTAGAAAGAAATAAGTCGCGTATTCTATTTGTATTTGTAATTGTGTATAAAAGCTACCTAACAAGTAGTGAAAAAGCATTGCACATGAATACTGACGAGGTTTAGTGGCTTTTACCGAAAAACAACGTTTGTTTCTATTCAGCTAGTGCTATTGAAAAATCTACAAAAAGGGATGTGTAAATATTAACGGCCGTATTCATAAAAAAATATTATTGTAGGTTTATAGAGTACAATAGCTATCGTAGACTTTTCGTTTTATTAATGATTAATAAAAATTGGTATTCATAAAGGAACAATATCAGTTTTATAGCTGTTGAACGATTGTAGCGACTTTATGTGAATGTATGGCAACTCTCTTTTTATGTGGTTGTCATTTAGTTGTTAGTGATGCTTTAAACCATTGTTTGCTAAACCCGATAATCAAGTAGATATCAGTTTTTCTATAAATTATTTAAAAAATTTAATAAAAAATATATGTTTGCAAAATAAGAAACATAAAAAATGAGTTCGCGAACAATTTTAAATGAAAATCAATAAAGAAACTGTTACCATTTATCAATTTTTGTGATATACGGTAGCAAAGGTAACCGAATAATGAGAATGTTTACATTTAATTTACATCACTGCTATAATTCGTCAGAATTTTATTTTATTTCTTTGATTTGTGCTTCAAGTAAACGTACATATGTATTTATAATTTGTGTAATTAAAATGGATGCAACTAATAACAAACAAGAACTTTCAGAAAATGAAATGGAAAACATGGTAAATATTATTAATACATGCTACATATCGACACACTTATATACATACATATATGTATGTATGTCACCATATTTTATATTTACTTGAATATAATGCAAAATGTCACTTTATTTTTGGTTTAAAGAAGGGCAAATCCAACAATAAATTTTTTGACTTTACTGATGGTTTACTAAAGGTTTAATAAAATTTTTTCGTTTATGAATACAACTTTAACAATTTTGGCTGATAAACCGCCAATAAATCTGAAATAAATTTTTATGAATACGGCTGTAAATTTTTACTTTGTTGCTTGAAATATGTTAACAATGTCTACTTAATATTTATCTGATTATAAACATTTACGAACTTCAGCCTGTTTAAATATTAACAAATATTAATAATAAACTGTTCGTAGTAATTAAAAAAATTACAATTAATATATATGTATATTGAATTGAATTAAATATAATTTTGTTACGCATCTTTTGATGTTTTGTTTATGAAAATCGGGTGAGTCGTTCTCGAGTTAGGCTGAAATATGTCTTCGTACCTGACTAATTTAGGGGAAAAAAATTTACACGCCCATAAAAAATGGAGAAAAACCGAAAGCGGATTTGAGTTTAGCACATAAAAATCCATATAGTTTTATTTAAAGTAGGATTTTGCTGCTGAGCAGTGTAATTATAATGAAATAAAAGTTTCATCAAGATCATAGTTTATTTATTTATTGTTTTTTTTTTTTTTTTTTTTAATTTTAGTTTTGAAACCGAATAACATTTTATTTTCAGTATTTTCAGGGAATTATCTGATACGAAAATTGGAAACTCAATTAGGATTTTTATCAGAAATATCGTAAAAAAAAACTCAGCATTTCGTTTAATTTTTACTTGCAATTCAAGTTTATTATATTTTAAAGAAAAATTAATACAATTCACTTAAGTATGTTTGTAATTATCAAATGTTAAAGTACAATTACAATTTCATACATACACATAGTATATATGTACATAAATACGTATATATGTATACCTTTCAATTCTAATTTAATTTACAAAAAGTACAAACAAATACATACTTATGTATCCTTCGTCAGGAATCATATCCGTAGCAATTAATATGAAAACATCTGAATTTTTAAAGTATGTATGATTATTGTATATTACATATAGATTTGGCCATATTTAAAACCAACAAAAAATGTTACCAATGTGGTGATTGGTTTATGGCGTTTTCTTTTCTGAGTAATATGTTGTATTTATTCTGCCTTCTACATATATTTCTGTTATTTTCTGCAAAATGTGTGCTATTTTAAAAGTGTAACGAGTTCTTTTCTCATGATGTTACCCAAAAAAAGAAAACAAATGTTACATGTTCAACACTCATTTTAATTAAAGGGGCATAAGTGCAGAATTATATTAACAGCTGGTTTTGTTATTGTTTCTTTACTTTATTGATTATTGCTAACATTTATGTTCTTTTGTAAACTTAAAATATGCAACACTTCCTAAAAGTCTTGGGAACATTTAAAAATGTTGCCAAATCTCATGTAACATATACATATGTATGTAACATTTTATTTTTAGAAAAGAAAACGCCATTAGTTTTCTAATATTTTCGAATTTCAAACTCGGAAAACGATTTTTTATGAACTCCGTTGTATTTCAAAGAACGAGTTTACAGACTTTTATTTTTTCATGGGTTTCGTTGGTCTTATAATTTGATTTTGATAATCGGGCGGGCAATTTCCCTGAAATATTGATTATCGCACAATTTTATGGGGCAATTTTTAAATTTATTACTCCCAGAGTTTGGTTTTTATAATTCTTTTAAGAGGGTATTTCAAACTTTAGAGGGAGTAAAATTGTTTATACATATTTGCATTTAGTAATCTGTTCCATTGGCCCTAGGCCTATGGAAGAAATTGTTTAGTATACTTCTTGTGTTGTCAAAAGTTGAGCACAATTTTTGTACTCCTTTTCGTTTTTGATTTGTTGTGGTTTAATTCTGCAGGTTTTGCATGATGAAAACCTCCTTTGAAAAGTGTTTATATTTTTAATCAAAAATATGTTTGAACAAGTTTTATAACAAAAATATTGTGCCAGAACTCAGGGATAGGGTAAAGAAGATAGATGTTGAAAATTTAGAAGGCTAAACTCTTTTACAAGTCTACTTTGCGTGTTATGTTAATTTTTATAGCAGTGTTGAGACGCCTCTGGTGTTAAGTAGGCGCATTATCTTTGTTAAGCTGTATGAGCAGGCATTTTATTAATTGTTTTACTTCGCCGACGGTTCTACTAACCGACGAAGGAGGCCTGAGTTGTGTATATTAGCTTGGAACAGCATCAATCGATGTCGGAACAGTTTTTAGTGACCAGTGCTTTGCCTTCATCACTTAAACAGTAGTCCAACAAAAATTAATACAATGTCGCAATAAATGTACATTTATGATGTTGATTGACTTGCTCTGGCTTGGGATCAAACCCAGGTCCCATGTATTTTACAGTGTGCTTGTCAAATTTCCCACTGCAAAATGCAAACATTTTGTGTAAAAGCAAAAACAATTAGCTTCTGTAAATGTCAGTCTGAATTTACAGTGTTAAAATTTTAAATTAGAGCGTGTTGTAGTTGGAACTGACAAAACACCTGACATCAGTTACGAGTATTTTGCAACTCAATTGTTTGTGGCGCCAAGAACTAGTTTGATTTGGCAAATTTATCGGCATTGTTCTGAAAACGCTATGATTTGCTATTTTTCGAAACTGTTTTCGAACAATAAAAAACATGTGTTTTTTCTTAAATAAAAAAGTAAATAAAATAAATTTCAAATTAAAATGCCGGCAGCATTCTTACTTTTTATCATGATACAATGAATATACGGTATATGCAGAAATACAAGAACAACTAAGTCTTATGTATTTTGTTGGTAGAAAATTTAAAACAATATGCGATTTGCGTTTTTCAGAATATTGGCGTATTTTAAGAATTTATTTATATTAAAATCTATTTATTAACATATAATATTATTTCACAAAATTTTACATTTAGTTGAGCATGTACTCAAGTATTTATGTTTAAAATTTTATTTATTTGTTGCGGGTTAGCAATATCTAGATATATATTTCGTTGGTAGCTATACCAATTCATCAGTAGATGTTATAAATAAATAAATGCAACAAATAAATAAAATTTTATATTATTTCACTTTAAGAATATTGGAAGAGACGCCCGCCCAGTCCAGTATCTATTCTCAATAACCATTTTTGGCTCCATATAACACGTTTTAAATTTTATTGCAGATATATTATTGAAATAATGCAACAAATCGCAATTACCTATTTTATATTTTGAATTCATTTTTGGAAAGTTTATTTGCATGAATACAACACACTCGGGAAAAATTAAAAAAAAAAAAAAAGAAGGGAGGTGTCTAAGGACACCCGGTTAGAGCTATGCCCAAAATTAGCCAAATCGGTCCAACCGTTCTCGACTTTTAGCGAGACTAACGAACAGCAATTCATTTTTATATATGTATATAGATAATATTTATTTAATGGAAAAAACCAAAAATTATTTTCAATTAATTTTGTTGGCCTAATATGTACTACATTCATCAAAGCATAATATTTCAACCTCTTGACGTTTTGTTTGGTGGGTAACTCGGCAACTCAGCAACACAAAGCAAAACAAAAACGAAACACCACAGATAACCAGAGATGACACGAGACGGAAGATTTTGCATACTTGTTTGTATACACTCATACAATCGCGGGTTTTGGTTTTTTTCTTTGTGCTGTCTTTCTATCCAAATTAAAATTTTAAATCGCAAAACTAATTAAATATCCATATATTTCTCTAATTCACATTAAAAATATTATTAATTAATTAATCTGCAAAATATCAGAATTTATCAAGTATGTATGTATGCATGTGTGTATGTAAGTTAAAAACCACCACCATTTGGCAAATTTCCAGCATATACATATGTACGTATGTATATAAATTTAATATACTGAGTATATAAAAACACATTAAATTGTTTTATCACTTTATTTTCGAATTATATGCCGTAAATACTTAATATTATTACATTTTATTAAATTTAAGCGTGGTTTCATGTAGCATTTTCCACTAAAAACTGAACTTTTTTTTTGCTTTTCGTTTTGTTTATCTTCATAACAAACACACTAATGTTGTCTCTTTTTCACGATGCCGGGTTATGATAAATAAAATATGATCGAAATCCATTTTTTTTGTCATCTCTGGGTATCTGTGCGAAACACTAACATACATACATATGTATTCATATGAGTATATATAACATTTTGCTTTTGTTATTGCAGTTGAATGTGAGTAACACGCCATATAAGTACATATGTACATTGTACATATATTCTCGTCTTGATTTTAAATACAATACAATACAATACAATAGCTTACTATAGCAAAGAGTGTCGTTACAACTTTTCGTGAGAATTTTTTCCTTCTAGCCCCCTTTCACAACGCGCGATAAAGAGCATAGCTCTAAAAAAAAAACAACAAAGACAGCTGTTGTAAATTATTATAGGTTATGTCAGATGAATCCAAAAACGCAAGTGTGAAAGCGAAAATTATAATTCGTCTGTACATTAGCCCTATTCACAATCTTGTGCAAATGGTCTTGCATCATTGCATTTGCAAAATGGTGTAGTATATTTTTACTCTACACTAACAAAATACAGAGAAATGCACATGCTACATCTTTGCAAATAAGCAACACTAAAAACCAATAGCTTATATTTATTACTCTACTTATGCAACACTTAATTGCAAAACGACAGCTGATACGCAGTGAACTAAGCCGATTTTGCTTATTAAAATTTTAATAATTTTATTCAAAATTAAAAAACAAAAATATTTCAAGCAAAAGGAAATTTACCAGACAAACAAAAATTTATGAAATAAAAAAAGTAAAAATTAACAAAACGCAAAACATAAAGATATGTATTATTTAAAATCCTGACTAACTAACAAATTAATCCTTATTTTTATAATAAAAATTAGAATTATTTGATTAAGCAAATGTTTTGATACTTTTGATACAGTGGAAAATAATTTTTTTATTTATCAATCAGCTTGTGTTTTGCAACACGCATTGCAACTTACCCCAAAGACATCATTCACAATTGATAGAATAATTTTGCAATTGCATAAATTTGCAATCTCAAATGCTCAAGATTGTGAATATGGCTATTGTTAATTTTGACAGACATACGCAATTACAGACGCATCGTCAACTGACAAAGCCACTGTAAAATACATAGTGTATAAAACCACCATTCGTAATCAATCACCTTCATTATTATTGTATGATATGTTTGTTCTGTTTTTTTTATGACTTTTTAAATTTATCACAAGTTTTGCGCTTTGCCTAGTAGAGTTGCATGTACTTGATATTCATATATTTTGGAATCTTGTTAATTGTAACACAAACACAGGTAATATTTAATTAAAATGAAATGAATGATAAATAATGTTAAAAAAAATTCAGATGACGGATTGGTCGAAATTTTTCTCTCAATCTCAAATAACGATTTTTATCCAATTTTTAAATTTTGGCGGAGCTCTGATATCAGTTTAAAAAAAAGTTTATACAGTCGAACATTATCAACTATTTTACATTACGTTTAAGTGCATACATTTTTCTTGCTGTATAAAATGGCGGAAAGTCCATCGATTTGGGTTTTTTATCTTTTTTTTCTGAGGTATTTATGTGCACTTTGGGTTTTTTCGTAATCGAAGCATATGTTAATGGCGCTGGAGGAGGAGATATTTTCTCAGAGGTAGTTACGGTATCGTCATCCGATTTAATAAAACGGTTTAAAAAGTTCTCCCTTTTGACGTTTTTTGTAGTTTCGTCAGATATATCATCTGGTGAATTAAAAATATCACTATTATCATCATCATAAGGCTTTAAGTTGCCTACACAGTCTTTCGATCCCAAAGCAGGCCAATTTTTCTTCTGCCTCAATATATCATCATCTTCAAAAAGTGGTGTCCAAGATGAACCATCTTTGGCGGTTTTGAAAGAGTCGCAGTTTTCGTTAATACTACTATTACAACTACGACTTGTGCTGCTATCCAAGGATAGCAGAGATGTATCCTCCAGCAATTTCTCATATGGCGTTAAACATTTTTTCTTTAATAAATATTTTGACGGCGATTTTATGCTAGTTGAAGTGGTGGATATAGAATCACCTGCTGTATTAAAAGAATTCGTAGAGACAGACGACGAATATGTATTAAATGAGGTGTCACTTTCTAGTTCAGAGGCAAAAGAGTCATTAACACCGTTTTCAAATCCACTGTTATTGCAACTTTCGAATCCAGATGACGAGGTATCGGTTACTTTTTCTTGCAATTTAAAGACATTATCATCAAAAAACAAAGCCACTTTTCTGCGTCCATTTTGAACAACTTTTATGGAATTTTGTACTGGATGAGAAGCAATGGTAACCGTTTGACTCAGTGGCTTATCAACACTAGCACTCATGCCACAGTAGCGCATCATACCAACAGTTTCCTGTTCAATTGTTGTATGATCGTCCCAATCATCAATGGATGGTTGTTCACCAAGAGGCTTTGTTTTCGCTATTCGTTGCACTAGTTGTATTAGACGCAATTTTTCATTAAATTGGCCGGTTGCTTCGTATTGCTTTTGTTGCTCTTTATCTTGCTGCTTTTTCTTTGCAGCATAATCCGTATGAGATTTAGGACGTGGGTAACTGAATTGAGGTTCTGATAATGCTCCATAAATGAAATCATGATGAGGTTGCAAATTGACAACCTCTTCTTCAAAGTCAGTTGTTGGTACCCAAGGCATTTCGCTATTAGTGTTATATAATATTTTCTAATAATGATCCCTGTAAAATAATGGTTTTATTAAAAATTTGTCTCTTAATTCAGAAACGAAACAGAACGAATCATTTTTTAGTGCGGCACAAATTTAAAATTTTTTTAATTAAACTGTGTTTTTTTCATTTGCCAACTTTTCTTCTAATCTTTCGCTTTCCGGAAAGTTCTTTGTAACCCATATTTTTTTATTCTTTTTTTTTTATTACTTATCCGATTGGGTTTTTTCTTTTTTACAAAGTAGCTAAACTATTTAAGCAAAATTTGTTATCACCAGGGCAAGTTTAAATATGCACAAAATTCAAGAAAAAAAGCAACCAAAAAAGCACAAAATAAACGAAAAATTAGCCCAAGAATAAGCAAAAAAAGCTCAAATATTCTTCCAAAAATTAAACAATGTAACCACTTTTCATTTATTTTATTAAATAATTTTTTATTGCAGAGCACAATCATGTTTTTTTGATTTTCAAAAAGAAAAGATCGATTATCGTATAAAACTGTAGAATAAATTGAAAAAATTCATTCAACATAATTGGATGTAGTAGGAGCGAACTTGAACAATAAAAATTCGCTTGGAGATAGCTAATCAATGTATTCATCAGCTTCGCTTTTGTTTAAAAATATATTATTTATAATTTTAACTAATGACTGAATTTCAACGATTAGATTCATAACTTTGTTGAACTTTTCAAAAAATATTTTGTTTTCAAAATTTTTCATCTTTTCTTCCATTTTTTCTATAATAGACAAATTTTCTTTAAAATAAAGTCCTCTTCTTTCTAGTTTGATTATACTTCGGCAAATAAACTCGAAATTATCTTTTATGTACGGGAGATCAGATTTTAAAGATGCATTTTAAAATAGAGCTTTTGCTTTATATATTGATTCCACGTCATCATCGGAAAGTGCATTTAACACATTGCAAATTTCTGTATAGTTGTCACAATAATAAATAACACAAACTTTTGCTTTTTATTTGCAACAGAAAGATTCAAAAATTATTTGCAAGGGCTGCCAAAGGGCATTATAAGCAAATTCAAGCAGAGTATATCAAATAAAGCAATTTTGCAAAATAAAGGTACAAAATAAGCGAAATCAAGCTTTTCCAACAAAAAGCTTAAAAAACTTGCCCTGGTTATCACATACATAGGCAGGCTATTTTGTTAAATGGAGGAGAAATTGAAATTCAGTGGAATAGATTCGTAGAAACAAACCTAGTTTACGAACCCCCCCCTTTAACATAAAATATAAATTGCAAAGGGTGAGAGAAAATACGACAAAATTTCTTGGAAACGCATAATTTTAACTTTTTTGATCTCTGAAGTTTTATTAAAAAACTTAGGAACAAATCTTGTTTAAAGACGCACCTTCAATTAAAAAACAAATTACATAGGTCGATAGAAAATCGAAAAATAAGACGAAAATTTAATGATTTAAATTTCCCGGAAACGCAGATTTCGCGTTATTGGCCTCTGAACTTTTCATATAAAACTGAATATCCAATACATTTCAGAATGAATTCGGACCAAACAAAAACAATGTTATAGAAAATTAAAAAGTAAGAAATTATTAAATAAAAAAATTGGCGGCAATCCTTATTTCAAGAGTTATAGTTCGTTTCTATTATGAGCAAATTATGTACTATGTTGATTTGAGGAAATCATATCGAAATGTTCAACCAATTTGACGGTTGTGTTGTTTATGTTTTTTTTTAGCATAAAAAAATTTTAAGTAGCACAATATACATACATATAAAATAGAAGATAACATCGAGTTCTTATTAAATTATGTACATATGTATATTCAACACAACAACGGTTTGTAGCAAAAGTATATATGTACATAACTACTTTTCTAGTGCTACAACTTGTTCGTTCTTAAATGTTACTTTTTCGGATTTGTAAGTCACTAATAATCCCCAAGGTTGCATTTGTAATAATAGCAGCCGCACAGTGTTGCATAGACAAAATTCGAAATAATTAGGAGCAAAATAAGTTATATTTGCGATAATTTGCTCATATGAAAAATGTATGGGAAATCATCTCGCAAATTACTTCATTTGATCAAATGAAATGATTGGGCGCAAATCACGGATGTACTTATGTATATGGAAAGGCTCTATTATGTGCATTTGAAGATTTTATATATAACAGTTGTCATGCATTACTTCTCTCGGCATAGACGGCCTTCGGCCGGACTTAAATCCTTTCTCCACCATGGTATTTACCGACACGGCGGTATATAGAATAGATTTTCTGCATAGCGGGCCTTAGAACAGATTTTTTAAATATCACTAAAATCTTTTGTATTTTATCAAATCCATATAAATATAGCCAAAAGCTTTCAAACAAAACCAAAATTGTCCTTATCGTAGAGAAATTTAAAGGGAAATCGCACACACATATACATATATGTATGAAAACTTCGGTATAATTTATTTTACACAAACAAAAAGTCTGTTGCTGTTATATTTTATAGTTATTACAGAGATGCATGTACATACATATGTACATATGTACTTGATATTCATACTTTGTTGTTCCATATGAAATAAACTATGCGTTTCGGAACGAATCTAGTGTAGTGACGCAGCTCCAAATGAAAAAAAAAAATACATAGTGCGATAGAAAATCGAAAAATAAGACGAAAATTTAATGTGGTAACTTTCTCGGAAACGCATAGTTTTCCAGTTATTGGCCTCTGAAGTTTTTGTATATATGTACGATTTCCCTTTGCATTTCTCAACGTATAAGGACAATTTTGGTATCATTTGAAAGCTTTTGACTAGATCTATGTATATGAACTTGCAAATTTTCTATTCAAATTTTGACAGCTTTAGGTGTCAAAGCAGTTTTTTAGATTGTCTGCATAGCCGGCCTTTGACCGGGCTAAATGATTTTCTCCACCATGGTATATCCCAACACGGCGGTATATAGAATAGTTTTTTTGCATAGCCGGCCTTCGGCCGGGCTTAATGATTTTTTTCCACCATGGTATATCCCGACACGCCGGTATATAGAATAGTTTTTCTGCATAGCCGGCCTTCGGCCGGTCTTAGTGATTTTCTACACCATGGTATATCCCGACACGGCGGTATATAGAATAGGTTTTCTGCATAGCCGGCTTTCGGCCGGGCTTAGTGATTTTCTCCACATTATTATAATTTTCTGCATATTATTATAATTATATGTATGGATATATATATATATATATGTATGTATGTATATATATGTATGTATGTATATACAAACTTCAGAGGCCAATAACTCGAAAACTATGCGTTTCCGAGAAAGTTACATTAAATTTTCGTCTTATTTTTCGATTTTCTATCGCCCTACGTAATTTTTTTTTTCATTTGGAGCTGCGTCACTAAACTAGATTTAAGCCTGCGTTTCTAATAATTTTACTATATCAAATTTGCGTCGTATTTTTCAACTTTTTATCGCCCTACATTTGGAGGTGGGACCATGAACAAGAGTTAAGCCAATTGGTATATCCAATTTTTCTATCCGGAGTAATTAATAAATGATTCATTTTGTTCCACTTTTTTCAACAAGTAACAGTAAAACTTACGGTGTTTTTTTTTTTTATTCTGCCAAGATATTTCTTGTCTACAATTTTCGTTATTTCTCAATCTGTAACCAACTTAATTATTAATGTTTAAATTTGATAAAAATTGCTTAGCTCTGCACTTACGTGATTAATTAAAATGGCTGATATCAAATATTTATACCTTACTTAAAATAAAAAAAAAAACACTGTAACAGGCAAACGCAACAGAAACAAAGAAAGTGGTCAAACATTAACATTTTTTTAGAGAAACAAGCCGAACGCATTTTTTGCCATCGGCGGCTGATTTGAAAATTTTTCAAAGGCGCAGTATTTGGCTTTGTAGTACATAGTTAGGAATATTTGTTTGTTTTGTATGTACGTGTAAAAAACACATATGCAAAACGTAAACATATTAGGAACTATGAAAGGAAAAAAAATTTTATAACAAAACTTTGTATGTTTAGTCTAAAAAAAATTTTTAAAATTTTATCAATAAATATTTTGCATGTCTAACAGGCCGACCACACAAGCAATGAGTTAGGCAATTATTGCCGGGGCAACCTTCAAATTATGTTGCCAACACTAAATATTAACGTGTAGACCGCACGAATATGTGTTTGAATACATATTCAGCAACAGAAGTTAACAGGCCGACCACACAAGCAATAAGTTAGGCAATTATTGCCGTGACAACCTTCAAATTCTGTTGCCAACACTAAATATTAACGTGTAGACCGCACGAATATGTGTTTGAATACATATTCAGCAACAGATGTTAAAAGACATTGCTGAGCAATAATGTTTTAACACATGCTGTCAAATTCAATTGTGATTTCTATGAAAATTGTTTTTTTTTTGGGCAAATAGAATAAAAAAATTAAAACACAAATGTATAAATAAATGAAAACCACAAAAAAGTGGAACATTTTTAATATAAACGTTCATACTATTGATAATGCTGAAATTTTTTTTTACAATTAAGCGCATAATTAAAATTTACAATACAAATAATATACAACCTTCTTGAGTAAAATTTTCATATTTGTGTTCTAAGATATCTACTATTTCCCTACCACAAATACATATTTGAACACTGGCAATTTGACGTCTAACGCTGCCTTTACACATGAAAGTAGTTTCATGAAATTTCTGTATACGTATTATAAATAAAAATTGTGATGAAATAGACGACTTTCTTGAAAATTTCTTGTCTGTTTACACAGGAAAGTGAAAGTTCATTTTAAATATGTCGTCGATGAGAAAGGTTGCTAAAATTACTACATAAAAAGAGTTGTCAATATACATACACATAGACATCAATAGGGCAATAGTTGGAAATAATTACAATTGATAATTTTTTAATGAATTTATTATTACAAAACAAATGAAATGGCTTACTTTTGTATATATAAAGAAAAATACAGTAATTATATTCATATATATGTACAAAATAACTAAAATGTTGAATTATCCGTTTAACACAATCCTGTAACTGTGTACAAGTCTGTTTAGTGGGCAACACTGTTTCCCTTCTGTCATTTTACTTTCAGAAAGTGTCAGAAAATTACTATCTTGAAAAATTCGTTGAAAGCTGAGTGGAAAGTAGAAAACGTTTAAGTGTGTTAGTGAAAAAGTGTGAGTGTATTGCGACTTTCTTGCAATTACTTTCATGTGTAAACGCTATGTAATTCTGCCGAAAAGAAAAAATTGCAGCAACATATTGCATGCTGCGACCGCGTTCGTTTTGAAGCAGAAGCGGTTTATCATCGGCGATAGGATTCCATCGAATACACACTAAATTATTTCTCTACTTTTGTGGTTGTTCTTCTTATTTAGTAAGTGTTGTATTTTTAAGTACCTAATCACATGTATGTCATCCACACATACTTTGGGGAAGGATAGTCCAGAAACGTATTCATTTTAACTCACAATTGTTTGTGTGTTTTTTAAAACTTATGCTTTTGTAATTGTACATTATTTAGCTAAGTTTATTATCAATACAAAATAAAGCCTTGTGGCCAATTATTTCGCATTTCTTCTGAGTGATGAGTTGGCATAACCATGCAACGAAATAAAGGCATACGATTATCTTCAACACAAGAATATATGAAAAATTTATTCAGGCATGTTGCAGAAAAGTAAAAGTAAATGAAGTTTAGTTTTCACACTTTTTATTTTTGATTTTTTGCAAAACCAAAAGTTTACTGTTTGTAATGAATATACATGATGTATGTAATTCCATACGAAAGCAGAAATGGTAATAGTGATCTGTCTTTTTATGTATAACTAATGCTTTAATACTAAATAACCGAAACTTTATTTAAATAAATATTAAATTTATATAAATTTAAATGTTGTTTAAAAAATTATCACTGGTAGAAGTTAGCTAATCTACATACATATACATATAATAATAAAGCACTTCGTAGCAATTTAAAAAAATTACAGTTAATATAGATATCCTATATGCATTTTGTTGGTAGCTAAATTTCAGCTCATTAGGAGATCTTTACAATTCATATTTAAAAAATTCCAAAACTCACCAACTCATGCACGAACTCGCAAATATTATCTGCGAATTACTAAAGTACAATCAAAATAGTTCAGAAATGCATCTCTGCGCCGCATCTGATGCGCATGTGTGATTAGTTTGCTCAGCTGATACAAAGCACCAGCCGTTGATTGTCAGAACGTACAAAACATCAAATGCGGCGCTGTGATGCATTTCCGAACAGGCCCAAGGTTTTTAAAAGAAATTGCAAATTTTTGATCAAATTATCAACGAAGATAAATCAATTTCTAGATAATTATAATGAGTACATACATACATATATGTGTTATTTATGTTCCGATCTCTAGTTTATTAATTGACAGCGAAAAGTTGGTGTGTATATGGGGAGTACTTCTCTATTCTTAAAATACCGGCAAAATTTTAAAACAAAGCATATTTGTGAATAAAAGTACACAACAAAAGGAAATCAATAAAAAGTTGTTGCACATATGTGTGTATACGTATAAAAAATTTTGCAAATACACACAATCCATATATATTTTTCGTCTCCTTTTCACCAACCAAAAACTCAATATAAATTTTCAAACTTCCTTTTCTAACTCACATAAAAACCAAAACGAATTGCGCCAAAAAAATCAAACAAAAACTAGCAAAAGATAAAAAAATTAGACTCTACAAATTTTAGTTATTGATAATTAATTGTAATAAATTATGTTGCAAGTACATATGTACAAATATATTTAAATAACATTGCTTATCTCATTTTCTAGTTTATTTAAATGTCAATAGATTTTTTACATAAAGACTTACCTTACTTTTCGGCAAATAATTCAGTTTTCTCAGCATTCGATCAAAAATACACTTTATTATACGTTTTTCACCGTTTATACTTTTAATTAAAAATTATTATCTTTTCTGTCCAGATTATTATAAAACTTGAATTAATAAAACGCTCTTACCCGCTTTTTACATTATTTTAAACATTCACGAAATAAAATGTATCTTGTGTATATTTTACTCTTGCAGCCAATTTTCTTTTCTTCTAAAAATGACAAGGAAGCAGCGTTGCCATTTTGGTGCTTTTCTGGTATTTTTCAACATTTTTTATCAACATTTTTGGCACTGAACCAATTTCCTGCTATTCTTTAAACCCACCTAATACTTTACTGCGTATAATTTGCAGGTTAGTGCTTTTGTACCCGATATTTTATTCATTTTTAACCTTTTTTACCCTATTTCCATGGGCTCACAGTGCTCTTGATCTTGCAAGAGTTGGCATCACTGCAAGGGAGAGATAAAAAACTGGATTTGTTTATATCAGGGTTGCATTTCTAATTGTCAGGTCAGTTTAGCACATTCGTCCCTAGTAATGATGTAATAATTTCGATTAATATACATAATTTAAAAGAGCGCTGCAGTATTTGATATATTAACGAAACATAACATATCGCTTTGATGAGTAAATAATTTTTTATTACAATTGCCAAAACGTCGGCAGAACTTTCAACAACAGTTAAGCTAATAACATAACATAAAATATCATTATCATTTATAGTCTATAGGATTACATGCGTTTCGTTGTTTATGTTTCTAACCATAATGTATTACAACAAAAAATATAGTTGAGTTAAGTATAAAAAGTCGATAATCTTGACCGAAGCGTAAAAACAAACAACTCAAAATCGATACACTGTTTTATAACTTCGTAAAGAAATTGGAAGTAAAATCGGAATTGCGTTATATGTAAACAGCCCCAAGTGCTATCTATCTTTCAACAGCTGATTGCATATAATTATCGATATTTTTTACCGGAATCAAGCACAGAGTTGGTAATGACACAATATTTTTAGGAATATTTGCAATTTTTAGAAATTTAATCACAATTAATTTAATACCTTTTCTTCTTCCATAAAAAACAAAAATAGCAAACATACAAACTAGACGATGGGGCGACGATCAATAAATACCACTAAAAGTGGTAAATACATGAATCCAACAGATCAAGCGAGTGAGTATTTTTTAACAAATTACATACTTTATTTCCAAAAGTTCTGGGAGTGCCAACTGACCATGGTTGTTGTCTTCAGGAAAAGAGGCACGCAAGAAGGAATTAAAGAAGAACAAAAAGCAGCGCCAAATGGTAAGAGCAGCCGTCCTCAAAAACAAAGATCCCGGTCAGATATTAGAAGAAATGGAAAAAATCGATGAAATGGGTAAATATCTGTTTTAAAATGAAAAAGTGGCAGAAGTAGCTATTTTGTATTTTTGTTTTGTTAGAATACAATGTATTGCAGCCTTCACCTTTAAACGAAAAGGTCTTAAGGGATAAACGCAAAAAATTAAAGGAGACATTTGACCGTGTAATGAGACTTTATGTAAGTTGATCGAATTGCCGAAACAAATTTACTTTATCCGATAAAAAAAAGTCACGACAACTTTGAAAGTTTACGTTTTCGAGGATTTTCATACTTTGGTATTTTTTAGAATTGTATTCTTTTTTGATCAGAGTAGTGTTGTCGGTTAAGTAATTTTAAGCCGCATTTTCAATTGAATCTGTGCTTGAAATTATCTATTTTTTTACTGTTATTTTTCCTCTTGAAGTACCAAAGAAGTTTGAGATAAAAATTTGTTTTTCTTTTCCAGCATAACGATGACCCCGAGCACTGGTCGGAATTAAAGCGCAAAGAAGTTGAATATGAAAAGAAGCGTTTGAAAAAGCAACAATATTACGAGAGTGTCAAACATGCCCAAAGTGTACAGATTGATGAAATTCCTTTGCCATCTAGTAACCAAGCTCCTGCACCAACTTCGACAACTGCTGTCACATTTCCCCCTAAACGTCTACCACCTCCTCCAACTGCTTTATCTTTGCCACCATTTGCTCCTGGAGCACCACCTGGTGCTATTAGAAAAGCTAACGAAAATGTAAGAAAAAGAAATATTTTAAAACTAGTGCAAATATATATATTCCAATATGTGTATTTTCACAAACTCGATAATTTAACGATTTTTGTGTCATGTACATACTTATATGTATATGTCGAAATTTAAAATTCTATGTTTATTATTTGCGACTTTGGCTTAAAGCGACAGCTGAAACGATTTTATTGTCTTTTGGAAACGAGTTCTCCAACATTTGTATAAAATCCACCAAAAATTTTTTAATTTAAAACACAAAGTTTGAAAAAAACATATTCAAATTAGCAAAGAAAGCACGAATGCACCTTAAAAAGAAAATATGTATATAAAAGTTGCAGAAACAAAAGTAGAATCGTAAGATCGCGAACGTAAAATCACTAAAATTGTATTTAATACTTTTATATATGTATTGTAAAATAGTTTTTCCAAATATTTTGCAGCTGTTAAAAGTCTTAGATAAATCGGATGAACCGAAGAAAAAAGAAATCTTAAGTGTACCTGTTGGACCGCCACCAGATCTTATTGACTTTCATGATCTCGACTCAGACGCTGAAAACGACGAAGTTATACTTAAGAAATATGTACCAAAATCAAAACAAATCAAAGTGGTGTCCAAGCCCAACTCACTGCAACAAAGAATGCTGGCTATATCAGGGCAAAATATTGATGATTTCATGAAAGAAATGGAAAATGTACATAAAAAGAAAGTGGCTGCCGGTAAGTTGGGAGATAATGATGCAGAAGATAGAGAACGGAAAACGAAGTCTGATGAAATGGATGATGATGATGAGGATGATGATGATGACGAAAAATCAGAGGAAACGGATAGTTCAGATAACTCAGAAGATGAAGATGATACTGATTCGTCTAAAAGGAAAAGAAAATTTACAGGAATGGCTGGTAAAACATCAGCAATACCCACACTTGTTGCTAATGTAGCGGCGCCACCTATGCCCATGCCCTTAAGTTTACCCAGTATGCCGGCTCAAGCTCACATACATGTTTCAGGACATCCAGTGCCGCCATTGGGTGGTTTGGCACCACCGCCCATGATGTTTCGACCGCCACCACGACCACCAGGTATGCACGCATTTAATATACGCATGCCACCTGGACCACCGCCTGGTCCTAGACCAGGCATGCCACGTATGGGTATACGTATACCGGGACCACCGCCAGGCATGCCACCTCGAATGGCCCATCACAAAAATCAACAACTACAAAACAAGGATAGTAAGGGCGTAACAACAATTACAGCCAAACCTCAAATAAGGTACAATTATTGTCGCTACCGAAAATCTATAATAACAATAAAATAATTACTTATTATTAATATCCCATGTTTATTTTTTTAGAAATCTAAGCGCTGATGTAACACGATTTGTGCCCTCAACTTTAAGAGTAAAACGAGATGATGCCCGCAAACCTAATCGCTCAAAAATGTATGCCCCGGAAAGCACAAATCATCCCAAAGAATCTAACAATGCCGCCTCAAAAGATGATGCGTACACACAGTTTATGAATGAAATGCAAGGCTTATTGTAGTTACTAAATAAACAGAAAATTTATAAAGTAATAAGAAACAAACTGAATTTTAGAGTTTATTGATAATTCACCCCTATCTTGAATAATATGTGGAATTTTTGTTCCCGTGAAATTTTTATTCCTCTCGAAGTGAAAAATGCTATCATGAATCTCACGGGAAAAATTATTCCTGCTATCAGTCCTCAGTGAATGTAAAAATGAAAGAAAATTTAAAAATAAAAGAAATTAATATTTTTATATTATTATTATTACGAATAAACGTAATTATTATTTGAACTTATATTGATTTACATATGAAAAGTAATATTATCAGGCTCAAGTTCAGTTTTATTTCTATTTCTGTTGAAAACTGGTTAAATAGTTGATATTCTTAGTAGTATCCACTTTACGAAAATTGTAAAGATGGACAATTGAACGCTGATGAGAGGTGTAGCGGCCTTGAAATCAGTACTGATACGTTCTGCTAAAAACTGATTGGATATAAATAATAATATTTTCCAACACAAAAAAACTCTTAGTAATTTTGAATTTTCATTAATTCAATAAAACTGAACTTGAGCCTGATAATATTACTTTTCATATGTAAATAAAAGAAATTTTTGTTCAATAATATATATTCAATATACATATGTATATGTATATCGCTCCCCTGCAGGAAATGTCAATAGTAAAATTATACTTATTTTCTATTGACGATGTCAACAGTTCTATTGACAAATTATACCCCAAGTAATGCTATCTACTATGGACATTTAACACAGGCGTGTCCTATGAAATCTACCAGTAGACTGCGTCAATACTGATTAAGTAGTTCTTGTGGGACCATATAGAGCAAATGTACATAGTAAGATTTTACTGACTTGCGAGTACTATTGACGATGTCACCACATTGTGGGAAATGTCCATAGTAAAACTGTACTGATTCACTGTAGACGCTGTCACCATCTGCAGGAAATGGCAATATTAAAAATATACCGATTTTGAGCTCATCAAAACCGTCAAAAATTTGCTCTACTCATCAAAAACAAAAGAAAAAAAAAGAAAAATTTGTTGACAGTGTCACCAAAAAGACACCATCATTGTTGACAAAAATGTTGACATGGGTACACTGAACCCCATGTTTCCTTCAGGATCCTTTATTACAAAATGTATTTAAAGTTTTTAAAACGTAAGCATTTATGTATGTATATGGTACGGCTTGAGCATGTAATTGGTTATAACTTGGGTTTAGATAGATTTTTACAAATAAAGAAGGTATGTATTGAGAAACATAGCGCCATCTGTTGGGTTAATAGTTTAGTAAATACAGAAATTGCCATCGCCCTCCCCCTCTCGTGTCCCTAGCGGTATGAAAAATAGATAGTAGCCGATTCTCAGACTTACTGAATATGCATAAAAAATGTCATAAGAATCGGTCAAGACGTTTCAAAAATACAGAAATTGCCCTCTCCCTCCCCTCCTCGTGTAACTAGCGGTATGAAAAATAGATAGTAGCCGATTCTCAGACTTACTGAATATGCATAAAAAATTTCATAAGAATCCGTCAAGCCGTTTCGGAAATACAGATATTGCCCCTCCCACCCCTCCTCATGACCCTAATGGTTTGAAAAAGAGGTAGTAGCCGATTCTCAGACTTACTGAATATGCATTAAAAAAATTTCATAAGAATCGGTCAAACCGTTTCGGAAATTCAGAAATTGCCCTCTCCCTCCCCTCCTCATGACCCTTCCGATTTAGAACCTATTCTCAAACCTACCAAATATGCATAAAAAATTTCATTAAAATCGGTCAAGTAGTTTCGGAGGAGTTCGATAACAAATATCGTGACACGAGAATTTTATATATTAGATAATAGATTGTATGTATATATTTATGTATGTGTGTATGTAGGTATTCGTACTAAGAATATAAAATATTAATTCAGCTTCGGCAACGGCCATTTCCTTGTAACCAGTGCCTCGTTTTTTATTCGGCGACGTTGTGAAGTAGTTTGTAAATGCTGGAGATTTTTCAACAATTTTGAAACAAATATAATAGTATATATTTTGGGAAGCATCAATTAATATTTTTGTCTTCATACAAAAAATTTTGCCAATTTGAGAAGAATAACAAAATCCCATGTTTCATGTTAATACAATATGAATGGGTCTAATGTGCAAACAATTATTCATATAAATTTTACTCCAAAATTTTGTCTCAAAGGCAATCAGACATAACGTAAACAAAAAAAAATAATATGATAAAAACAACAACTACTGAACACGTTACAACAACGTCCTTATATACATTATAGAAAAAACAATAGAGAAGCTTTTCATTAATAAAATACTATAGATACACGTGGTTGAAGCAAAAAAAAATTCAAACATTCCGACATACCCACAGATGTTCTTTATACGAACAACATGACATAACATAACTTAAATCCCTTATCTCTCTTTTTTCAATGTATTGTGCTCTCTTTTTATTTTACTTTAAAAGGATATTCTTTTACTACCAAAATATTTAAATGCACTCAAAGCAAATACTTTGTAGTGCATTTTCGATACCAGTTTGTTTTGAATGAATGTGAGAGAGAGAGGGGAAGCGAATAACGGTACTTCATTTCGAATAAATGTTGGCCAAAGGAATCGTACGGAGCATAAGTTTAGTTGCAATTATTCTGCTTAGGAAAACACACGGAAATAACGGAAAAATAAAATAGAAAAACCGGAAAAAAATATTTTTTAATAAAAAAAAAGATTTTTTTTTATAAAATAATAAGAAAAGAAAATGAAATATTAAGATTGTAAGGAAATACACACACATACATACATATGTATGTACATATATCATCAAGGTTTTTGATTTCATATTACATACTCACATATGTACATACTTTCGAGTACACACAAATCATACATAATTAAACAAAATTTAATTCAAACATTTAATTACACGACCATAAAAACGATTCTTTTGCAAAGAATTTAGTTTTTAATTGAATAAAAAAAGTGTTCAAGTGTAACAAGAAAATAAATTTAGTATACTTGAAAATTGCAATTTGACCGCATTTCTAAAACGTCTCATTGTGTTCGTGTGTATAAATCGCTATAATTTACAGTTATAGGTCAAACACCCCAACAGAAAAATAAAACAAAGAAAAATTGCATTATATTTGTTATACTTACAACAACATTTACAGAAACAAAAAAGAAAAAAAAAATAACAGCTAAAGTTACGGGAGGAAATTAAGTCGCGTGTCGTTGGAAACGTTTTTTATATACGAAAATTTAACCCCAATTTTTGGGGCTCTTGGTTTATTTTTTCAATTTTCTTAATGAAAATAAATTGAGAATTAATATTTTGTAAAACACAAATATGTATGTAAGTATGTATGTATGCATTTACATAGCTTGAAATATCAAAACATATGTATGTACATATGAATGTTTGAAAAGTTCTGATTCTCATAATCAGATGTTATTTTTTTCTTAAAAGAATATATTTGTTTCAACAATTTTCAAAGTTTTTCCAAAATACACATTCTCGACACTAATTATCCAAAAAAAAACAGGAATTTTCATCAAAAATACCTTTAGCAAAAAATAAATACATACACACTTTTTTTCAAAGTGCCTTATCCCAACAGAACATTTTCTCAAAAAGCAAACGTTTTCAAAAACCATTTCCAAAAATTACTTTTTCCCAAAAAAGCACCCTGTTAACAAAAATTGATGGGACCGAATTACAAGCAAACTTTTTCAAACAAAAAATAAGGGAGGGCTCATGCGAAAATCCAATTTTTTTTTTTGGTGGGGAGGGAGGGAAGGAACTACTTGCTACAATTTTCCAGAAAAAAAACCAATTTAATTGATAAGCTCTTCCTGCACAGAAAAAAAAAAATTTGTCGTGACAGCCCAATTTGTTGCCAATCGAATTGTGACAGTTGCACCAACAATCATAGAATACGGCTGCTACAACTACAATTTTCATAAAGAACCGGCGTATTTTTAATTGTTGCCATTAATCTAATAGTTGCAGCAGCAGATAAAATTGTTTAAAACCCATAGAACTTCAAATGGAAGATAGTCGGGATTATTTATGCTTATTTTTATCGTGGAACTTTAAATAAATTGTTTTACTTAAGCTACGTTCACATTTATCAAATACTTGCCCAAAAAAACGTAACCAATAGTTTTGCTTAGGGATAGTGTCATTTAACACGATTTTTATATTACAAAATAAAATTAATTCTTCTCCAAAAGAGTATTTTTATACAGTTTTTAAAAAATTCGAACCCAAAATTAAAAATATATTGGAATTAAAGGAAATAACGTATTAGTTTTTTTTCTTGGTTACGTTTTTTTCGACAAATATTTGATAAATGTGAACTTAGCTTTACTCATTTGAATTTCAAATTATTGGTATTGAACATAGACTTATAGATATCGTGGCTCGGCCCTTTAGGTTTTCCTTTCCAGCGATATATGTATGTATATCCAGCAGTTTGGAAACTGTGACGCAGCTTATTAAAAATTTTGCACTTTTTAACAATCAGTAGTAAACTACATACAATCCATGGAAAAGTAATGTCATTCCTATTCCACTGAGGTTTTATAATTATTAGAAAGTTATAATTTATTAAATTTCATCGATCCCACTGTACATTCCATCTTAAATTAAAATGTAGCGAAATTTATAAAAAATTTTTTTTCTTTCAAAATTTTTAACAATTATTTTTTGACATGGTTCACATTTACTGTAGATTCGATAAACATTTAATAAAAGCTAACATACGAAATATCTACATAAATAAGACACACATATTTACATGCATTTAATACATATGTATACGAGTACAATATACATACATAAATAAAATAAATAAATGAAATATTGAGTTTGACTGACCGACACGTGTTTTAATATTATTGTTTTCTACAGAAAAGTGTTTGTTTATAAATCGGAATTGAAAGAAATCTTTTGAAATTACAAAAATAATTCGGTGTAAAACATTCTGGAGGTCTTAAGACAACAATCCCGTTCTATTGCTGCCCTTAAAAGGAAATCAAAACTCAAGGTGATTATTTTAATTTCAATCAAACTTAAGTTTTATCTATTTTACTAATTAGTTACAAGCGATCGTTTCTTTTCAAAGAATTTTTAAATTGCAAGCTCCTGGTCTTTGTTTCTTAACAAAATTGCATTAATTTATTTTTATTAAAAATACGACTGTTGCATTTTAACAGCACATTTTACTGGTGAATTCATTTAGGCGCTGCATGGTATTTTAGGCAATAAACTATCTGTGTACAAAATTTATCGCAACAGCAAATAAAAGTACCAAAAGTGAAAGAGTGCCAAAAGTATTGCTTTTTTCAGCATTTTAGTCCCTGAAAACTGCAATGTACGTTAATGTATAAAAAAATTTTCGAAACAATTAAAATGTACCAAAATGTGTCCAGTTTTTATCGCTTAAAAAGTATCCTAAATTTTAATCTGGGTCATATGTTATAAACAAACAAACCGGAGGTTTAGTTCATGCTAACATTTTATTAAAGCCATAAAGTGACTGTATACCAAATTTATCGAAAAAAAGCAAAAAGTACCGAAACAGAGGGTATCAAAGTTCGAAATATTTCTAAATTTAGCTCCCAGGAAGTATACTGTATTTGAATGTTAAAAAAATTTGTGAAAAAATAAAAAGTAATAAAAGTACCAATTTGTCCCTTTAACATTTTTTTAAAAAATAAAGAGAGATATACAGATTTAAAAATGTTCCACGCATTATTCGACATTAAACTTCTGCACACAATCTTGACCTAAACTGAATCACTATAACACTGAGCAGAGCAAGAGGGTTAAGACCTTTGACTACACCTAAAATAAAAGGTGGGAACTCCCTTATTGCGAAAAAATTAAAACTATTAATTAAAAACAATTGTAAATGTTTTGGCCGGCACATCGTGTTTAAATAGAAAATAAATATGTAAATATTTAATTAAAAAATTGAAAAAAAAAAAAAAAATAATTATTCTGCAAAAGGCATTGTGAGAAAAATCCCCACTCCCCGTCTCGGTATTGTTTCTATCAAATCAAACCCAGAACTATTAAAGCAATATAACTTTTATTTAAAAAAGAATACAATACAACCTCCCTAATCCGGACACTCGCTAATTTGGACTTTCCAGTAATTTGGACATTTAAATATTTCGGCCGTTTATATAATCTATAAAATGGTCTTAAATTATGTTTTTGAAAGTATGTATTTTAAAAAGGTACAAATAATATTTATCAATTAATCAAAACAACTATTGAGCAATTTTGAAATTCACAGACAAATTTTTTGAAACAAATAAATTCTTATTTTTTAAAATTAATATATTAAAAAGTACTAAAAGTACTAGCTTTTCTTCATTTTATCTCTTGGAAATTATACTGTATGTTAATTTAAATACAATAAAAAAAATAAATTAGGAGTACCAAATGTACTAATCTGTCCCTTTTTTTACCGCTTAAAAAGTACTCATATTCTATCCATTTATTGAATTTCATCCACATCCATTAGGAAAACTTTCGACTTATAGTGGACCAAATATCTAAACATACAAACATTTACATTCATAGCATTAGTAGGATTTGAAAAATTTATCCAAAACAAATACATCCACCTCAATGCTCGTTTCGGTATTTGTTCTATGAAATCAAAGCTAAACTTATCGTTAAACTAAAACTTTTATTTAAAAAAAATAACACGAGTAATAATATTGCCCAGGTTTTGGAATCAAACACTACTATGTGGGTGGGTAAATTTAAATAAAAAATATTGAAACTAATATACATATCGTCAGCTAAAACGCAAACGGCCCTAAGTAACATTTTTGAAATTTTACAGGAGAAGCAAAATACTATTTGAAACAAAAAGTATAGTTTCAATCACCAGTATTATTAAAAAAGATGTGAAAAATTAATTTCTGGCAGAATAAAATCAAATTTTGTAATATTTGAATGGCTATGTTAGTTATTTTGTACCTTAATTTTCTGAAATCAAAGGCCCTATCTACACCTTAATGCAAAATAGTTTTATCATTTATTTTATTTATACACGTTTTTATTATATATTAATTTATTTTAATATTGCATCACAAAAAATAAATTAAAATAATTAATTTTTTTAATAAAATGCCTTAAGCTGTAGCTCTTTTCATTTTCCTTTAAGAACAATTTCTTCAACGGTCAAATCTATCAGTTTCTTTATGTGATTTTTCAATGTTGCTCATACAAACGATCACTTAAGTCTTTTTGCGTTTATGTATAAATACAAATAAACGCTTTTGTAGATAGGGCCGTTTATTTTTCGTTAATAAAATCGCTAATTGTGGTCTAAATTTTTTTGGATTTGATTTTGGATTTTTTGTTAGTTACGGCCGTTTGCGTTTTAGCTGACGATATACAAAATAAGCAATTTATATATTCAAACAAACATTAATCAAAAATATACTTACTAGTATAAAAATCAAACAAAAAAGTTTGACTTAAGTAGAACAAAAAATCAGGAGATGGGGCATTGTAGGATTTACATCATCGGTGCCCAGGCCCTATGATCTTCATGCACATTTGTTTTTGTAATACCCTTAGCTATAGGCTGTGTGTTTTAATATACTCATACAGCACTCAGCACTAGCAATACGAAATACACAAACAACTTTGTCTTATTAGTTTTTTTTTTTTTTTTGTCGTTCTTCACTGTATACACGCAAGAGCAAAGCAACAACACCTTCGTATGCTTTGCTGGTAAACATTGACGACAGCGATCATCAATGTACATTTTGTTTTTGTTTAACGTATGATATGAAATAAATATATGAAATATATTTTTTGTGTTTTCTTTGCATGTATTTGTTTTTACAACAAAAAATTTTGAATAAAAATTTGTTTTTCTTTAAATGTATTGGTGTTTGCTCTTCCATAAGGAACTTGTGGGCACCGCTGATTTACATCATTGGAAACACTGCAATATTCAATAAATTTTGGAAGTGAGAAGTCTCGTATTCTATTTGCATTCGCAATGTGTATAAATGTAATACGGAATCATGTTCAACAGAGCTACCTAACAAGTAGTGAAAGCATTTACACATTAATAGTGGCGAGTTATAGTGGTTTGTACCAAAAACAACGTTTTGTTCTATTCAGCCGTGTAGTTGAAATCTTAAGTGATGTTTAGATATTAAATATTTCCTTTGTTTCTTAAAATATGTTAACAATGTCTAATATTTCTCTGGTTATTAAATTTACGAACTTTATTAGCCCATATAAATATCAGCAAAATAGAATAGAATAATTTATTTTATTTACTGGGGAAAACTTAACCTTCTAAAAATAATATTAAATTTTCTCATATATTTTTACTATGCGAATATTTATGTTTGGTCTTGCAAACATTTTATATTTAAGCCACAATTTGTTTTGCGGTATGACAATTCGCATGTTTTCTCTTCACATCAAAATCACAGCTGAGCCTCAAGAAATCTATTCTACAACTTAAAACAATAAAAAAGGTTTTTCTCTTAAGCATAATCTGTCTAGGCCATGTCATTTAATGCAAACATCAATCAAACTTTTAAGATTTAAACTCAGTTAAACACAAAAGAAAAATATGTATGTATGTATGTATCACATGCAGGCATACAAAAAAGTACATTAAGAAAAAATGCCAACATAACTAATAAAAACAATTACCGTTACATAGACACAGTAGTGTGCAACCAATACCACGACAATAATAATGGGGACGGTAATGTCCTTGCAGTCATGATGAGGGCACTGCACTCGCGCCCGAATGCATTCATTTTCTTGTTGTTTTTTCATTTTCATTTTGTGAAATTTCTACAACCATTTTATATAGTAAATTAATGGTTTGTTCTTTTCTGCTGTTTTTTGTTTTTGTTGTTATTATTATCATGTTACCTTGTGACGTTTCCATTTTGTTTATTTTATTTTTATAATTTCGTTATTATTTTTAGTTCTTACTTTATTTAGTACGAAGAATAACATGCAATGATGAGTAAAATATAAACTAAACAGGCGTACATGAAAGGAATGCTACAGGAAACTAGACGTTTGTTTTTTTTTTTGTACTTAATATTTTTCCTTTTATCTTTGTTTTTAATATACTTATGTATGTAAATCAAAAGAAATAGGCAAATATTGAGACTTTTTTCATACAAAATTTTGTTTTGATGTAGAGTTTGGGGGTCAGTTTATTTTATATTTTCTAATAAATTTGTGACAAAGAAATTGTAATGTAGCTAGCATTTATGTTGTCACATGACCGATATACATATGTATATAAATACATACATATGTATGTATATTCTTACATACATAGTATGTGCGTACATACACTGGCGAGCAATTGCATCAAATTCCACAAAATATATAAAAGTCAACTAAACCTTTTTATTATGATCTGGTTAAAAGGCGGAACAAATATTGTTTTTAATCTAAATTAATTTTTCAATTTATTCACTTTTCCCCGATTAAGTTTTTTTAAGCTATTCCATTTTTTTGTAAGCTATTCGCGGGCTTTGAGGTGACCGAATCAAGAAATTTTGAAAAGTTTGTTTCTTAAGTCTTTTGTTTTTGAAACGAAAAAACCTGACACTAAGCTTGTTTCTTAAGCCTTTTGTTTTTTAAAGTGAAAACTTCTTTTAAGCTATTGCATAGCTTCTATCGCAAGCTTTGAGGCGACCGAATCAAGAAATTGTTAAACGTTTGTTTCTTAAGTCTTTTGTTTTTGAAACGGAAAAACCTGGAAAAAATTTGTCATTTGGTTTGTTTCTTAAGTCTTTTGTGTTGTTAAGTATTTAAATCTCCCAATGTATGTTAACCCCTGAAGTATGCTATTGATTAACATTTGATATTATATTGATATCATAAACATACAGTGTTGCCAGAATAACAAAGTGTTGCCACCTTTTCCCGGGAAATTTTTCGGAATTTCTGGGTTTTTGAGGGGATATATATGTATAGGATATATATATGTACATATGTATACAGATTGTGAATGAGTATACGTCAGCGCCTACCATTACGGTTTATCTGACGGTGTACTTAAACACTTAGTGTAGATTAAGCGTTCACCATCGCCCCTGAGCCACCCCACTCAAGAAACCCGAAGGCATCCCCGAGGGGATGACAACAGGTAGCAACTTCTCAGACATGACCAAGGCCCGTCATGTCCAAACACCTTGCTAAAGTGAGCGAGCTACCTAAACTCTGGAATCCTGTTGGTTCACAACAGCACATAGAGGCTTCGCATCGGTAGACACGAAGTCCGCTAAGCGAGCATCAGTCTTTAACCGACACCTCTCCCAGCTTTTGGTAACAACCACAACCACTACGTGAACTCTCGAAAGAGACCTCAACCAACAACCGGCCCATGGGATCCTGTAACCGGTATAGTAGAGGAGGACTCTACTTCCCGGTTTAAACATTCCCCCATGTGGGCTGCCGGCCCCGTAGTGCCAGTTCAAACTACTGGTAAAGTTTCGAAAGGAAATCCCAAAAGGGATTAACTTTCTATTGGTTTTGGTCATGGGCTAGACCTTAGGTACACCTTCTATGTAGACTTACGTGGCAAGCCACTACGTTCATTATAAAATATATGCACATTCCGTTGCTCTGTTAATTCAGAGATTGGTCCGAGCATATAAGTTTTATGGGTAACTGACAAAACGTTATGTCTACAAAAATCAGTTACCCTATACCCCGGGGAGTATTGCATCTTGTTGTTGAGAATCAACAAGATGAACTATCTACCCCCCGGGGGGACATATGTATACAAGGGAAAGTCGTGTTAGTTACACTATTTATAACTCAAGAAAGGCTGAACAGATTTGGCTGAAAATTGGTGGGAAGGTAGCTTAGAGCCAGGAGAAGGATACTAAGGTAAGGCATTTTTTTTACCTGGGGGACCAGGGTGCCCCTTCTTTGTATGTATAGCCCCTTCCAGTATAGCTAGAAAGCTGTAATTTAAATTGCATAAGTTGATAAAAAAAATGCTGTGCAATAGCTTTACCGCGGCAGTACTCGAGTGCCACACGTCTTTTTTTATATGGCAGCACAATAACTTGGCAAATATTAGTTACAACTGAAACAAAGAACCGGAATGGACAGCACTCAGAAGGTTCAGTTGAGCCTTAAAGCAAAAAAAAAAAGAGAAAACCCCGCACTGCCAGCAAAAGTACATAAATGTATGCCAGTAGTAGTACTACTGGCACCGTTGCTATGAAACCGTTAGAAAACACCATGATGCATGTGGGTGGAATCTTTGAATGCTTTGGGACTGTTTGACTCGGTGGCAGCTTTGTTTAGCTGTGAAAATTGAGATATTAATGAAACAAGAAGATTATCTTCATTTAACCGATTTCGTAAAGTGCTTAAGGATAGAATCGTTAAGAATTGGCTGTCAAATCAAAAATTTCAGACAATGCAATGGCCAGCGCAAAAAAAAACATCTGTCCCGGTACGATAATATGCCTACAAAATTTAAAGAAACAATATTTTTTTTCAACGTGCAGAATTGGATACTTAAGAACTTTTTCAATAAAATTGCAATAACAATAACTTTATCCTTAAATGTTATTAAATTTGTGTAGGCTGAAGTGTTTATCGCGTTGACTACTAAGCAAACAAAACTAAGACTTAGGATCTGGTCAAATAAAGTCATCAAAATCATAAATTTCTCTAATGTTCATCAGTGTGCCATTGTAGTAATTGTTGTTGAACTGTTTAAATGTTGAAGGCATATTACTGGCACAGCGATTTATACAATTCCCAGCTAATGTACACTACAGCGCTCTCCTTCGTCGGCTTGCAAAACTGTCGGCGAAGTAAAACAATTATGAAAAGTTAATACGTCTACTTACCACTAGAGGCGCTGCATCACAGCTCAAAAAAACTAATAAAAAGCGCAATAGCAGTTTTGTAAAAGACTTAAGCCTTCTACGTTTTCTCGACCCTATACCTCTCCCTAAGTTATCGCAATATTCATTGCATAAGTTGGGGTCATGTCCAGAGTGCTGGTACTACAGAAAAGGTTCAAATTCGCAGTCTTTAGTTAATTAACGATGGTAGCTTAGCTCAAGATATTTGTATGAAAAATATTTGGTTTAACTATTTTTATTTAAATGAAAATTTAACTGGTAGTTTTCCATAATTTTATGCATTTTACTCTAGTTTTAAGTTGTTCCAATTAAACATATGTTTCCACATATGCTCGCTACTGTAGACTCATGTAAAGACAAATAAATATTGAAGAGCATTTACATATTGAGTTTTATGTAAGTATGTATGTATGTATATCTACCGCCACTGTTGAGGGCATTTATCGATAATTAACTTCAGACATATACATATATATATATATATGTATGCATACGTATGTATGTAAATATATAGATCAAAACTAAACACTTCCACCCATACGCAACTATACATGTATAAGAAAGTCTACTAAAAACCAATAAACGGTTTAGAAAAACAAACGTGTATAAAGAAAACTAGGTTAATAAATATGTTTTGTTGTGTTTTTTCTTTTGTTTTTATTTTATTGTATGTATTATTATTGCAAAAAAGAAGAGGCCTTAAACTAATACACATGCATACATACATACATATGTACATATGTATAATCGAATATACAAAAATCAAAGAAATAAAAATCTACAACAAAAAATCTACAACAATAAAAAAATCACACACACCCTCATACACAAGCAAAAAGTCATATTTTTAAAGAACTTTGAGCTGTTTAAGAAAATGAATGGTTTTCGAATGCATTTGTTCCAATTTTTTTTATTTAATAATGTTTTCTTTTTTTTTGTTGTTGTGTTTCGTTTTATTTATTTCTACTTTACACACCTCTCAGGTATTAAGAGTGTTAATGAAATTGCTTAGAAGCATAAAAGCAAACAAAACAAAATGCTAAGGAAACATACTTACATATAAATATTTTCAATTTTTTTTTCGTATGGATATTCGTTACGTTACAAAACAGACGTATGAGTAATAATAAAAGGCATTCGTATATTAATCATACGTCACCGAATGTTTTCACATAATGTGTCCAATAATAGATTTTGTTTTGGTTTATTTTTAAATACGAGTATGTAGATACAAATGAAATTGTATAAAGTTTTTGATGTTGTTGCTGGTAAACATTTTACTGGGCAGGAAATTTGCTGCCACTTAACCTATTAGGTGAACTTAAAAATTAAGGAGGAGTGCGAAAATGAGTGTGTGCTTTGTTTTTATATAATTTGTTTTGATGGCAGATTACATGCTTTGATTCCCTTCAAATTATTTTGGGGAAAAAACTCGCAAGAAATTGTAACCATTTTTTTCTCTACTTACTTTTCCTGTGAATTTTTCCCTAAGGAAATTCCTTAAAGCAGTTAAGCGCTAAAGTTTCTCGCCTGTATATCCACTTAGAGCGTTTTTTCTCTGACAAAAGTTCTATACATACATACATACGTTAGTATTAGTGTTCGATTCTAGAAAGCGAATACGTTGCTGTCTAAATTTGTTGCACTAATAACTGGCAAAATATACAACAAATTTGACCCTCTAGTTTCAAGTCGGGACTAGGTACTTACCAGAGATCGGCAACGAGTGCTTAATTTTCGAGTATACTTGATCATGCACATTGATTTTTATGATCTAATCGTTTTCGTTCAAAAGCAAAAAACACTTGTTTACCCAACCGCTCGTTTCAAACATTCAGTTTTATTCTCTTGTTGTTTTATGCAACAAGCATGATCGAGCCTAATTATTCCCTAACGTTCAATTTTAAGAACAACACAAACATGTATTATTCAATTTTATACTCGTTCGCTTTTTATGCACAAGCAGAAAATTCATCAACAAGTATAAATCATTTCGATCATTTGATGCGAATGTACATGATCTGATTGCTGATACAATGAACATAAGGTATGTGCAGAAACACAAAGAACAACTAGTGTAAATCATTTCGATCATTTGATGTGAATGTACAGTATTCATGCGCAAATGCTTTCACTACTTGTTAGGTAGCTCTGTTGAACATGGTTACATATTCCTTTTAATGACCATTACATACAAATAGAATACGCGACTTCTCATTACTTTCGTAGTACATAATTTAAAAAATTACAATTAATCTTATATATAAAATTCTCGTGTCACAAATGTTCGAAATAATACTCCTCCGAATCGGCTTGACCGATTCTTATGACATTTTTTATGCATATTCAGTAAGTAGGAGAATCGGCTACTATCTATTTTTCAAACCGCTAAGGGCTTGAGGAGGGGAAGGAGGGGGCAATTTCTGTATTTACTAAACTATTAACCCAACAGATGGCGCTATGTTTGCCTCATAATTATTTTTGTTGTTGAATGACAGATGGCGCTATGTCCGCCTCATAATTATTTTTGTTGTTGAATGACAGATGGCGCTATGTCCGCTCATGCAGGAGAATCGTCGTCGTTCGTATTTCAAACAGAACAAAATTATTGTTTGGTATTTTTTTCATCGGCGGTCATCGTCACACACTTACAATACATTCGCTATTTTTTATATAACTCCCAAAATATGCACTAGAAATATTTTGTATGGCAAAACAACGGTTGCCGGGTCATCTAGTATACATATAAAAAATAATTTTAATTCAAAGAGAACTTCATTTTAGGAAATATCATCTAATGAAAAAACAATGTTGCTTAAGTTTTATATTGATAAGGAAACAGTAAGAAACGCTAAGTATACATTATTGTTAAGTCTCAAATATTTGGTACCATTGCGGTAAGAAAAAATCGATAATTTTTTGAAGGTATTAGCAGACTATAACAAGTGTTATCCATCGCAAGGGCAACATTTTTGTTCAGAAAATAAAACGCCATCTTCCCTCCATAACTCTTGGATATGTCAAGTTTCGCAAGGAGTTTTAACCATCGCTATCTTTTTTAAATATATACAATACATACATATTGTGCAACATTCCTGTTAATTTTCCATTCCTGTTAATTTTGGCAACGTTCGGTTAACTTAGGCTTTCATATAAATTTTTCTGTTTCTGAGGCATTCGTGTGCGTCATCTTAGCCAGCAGCATTGTTATGCATCAAACAATAGCCAGATTTAAGTTGTTATTGTTTGCAATTCGAAGATGCCAAGGGCAGAAATGATAACAAAAAAGAACCCACTCTAAATTTAAATCACATTGAAAATGATTAAAAATATAATTTTTTTATTTTAATAAAGAGGGAGCCAAAAAAAAACCTCGATGTAAATACATAAAAAAAAACAAATCGTTTAGTCAAAAAAAACTAAAAATTATGTGATAACTTTATCAAAAAATATTATTAATTATTGACATACAAAAATTACTAGTGACGACTAAAAACTTGTGCTGTTTTTGCTATGCGATTTCTTTGTTCTCTTGCAAGTGAAACATGTACTTAAGTACATATACATACTTATGTACATACATATATACATACATACATACATACATATATAAGTTATGATATTACTTGAACACTTGTTCCAATAAACATTTGAATAAATCCCATTAGATCACTATAGAAGAAGATTAAAAATTTTATGTTGAAAACAAAATATTAAATTTGTTCCTGTTTTCGACATAAATAAACGACTGAAGTATGATACTGATTTTATTCAAAATGGAATTTTGTTGCACGATTAAATAAATGTAAACGAAAATTGTTGTTGGTTGTGAGTAAAACATGTTCGATGGCTGACTCAAAAGCTAGTTAAAATGAAGCATTCACCCCTACGATGCTGATTTTACTCAAACTTGATTTGTTTTGCACGTTTAAATGTGAAAAACATATTTCATATTTTTTTTTTTTATTATATCAGAAAAAGGAAGTTATATTTGCCAATCTCTGACTCCTAAGCTAAGTAGGCGTGGCACTACCCATACAAAGTAACTTTTTATATTATGATATTTATGGAACAAATGCAGCTTAAAACTTTAGGTTTTGTTTTAAAGAAAAATTATTAAAAAGCAAACAAGTGGGCGTGGCACCTCCCATATATACATTTTTACATATGTTGGAAGCTAAGGAGTTACTTTGTTGCTTTAGTGCATTATTCTAGAAATAAATATGTAATTAGAAAAATATTAGTAGGAGTGGCACTTTCAATATTTTTATGGAACTAATGCAGCAGCTGAAAATTTCGTTCCCTTTGCTTTCTTTATATTGGCTTTGACGAGAAAATATGAAGGAGTGGACAAGTGGGTGTTGCACCTACAGAACCTGCGTATCTAATGCAGTAAATGACACGAGAGATTTTTTAACAGTTAATCCGTTGATTTAGAGAATTAGTGAAAAAAGATATTAGTCAAAATAGTATGTGTGGGCGTGGCAGTTTCCTTATAATAATGAAAAATAATATGATGGAATATTTTTGGAGGTAATTAAATAAGAAACTTGAAATATTGTGTGATGCATCCCAGAAAAGAGAATATGGATTGGACAGACGGGTGTGGCATCTTCTACAAAGTAGTGCTGGCAAATTCTACTACTTTTCATTACTCAATACTTTTCATTTGGGTACTCAATACTACTCGATACTTTTAACGAATTTTTTGAATTTGTAACGCATAGTTTTTATCTGCAAATTGAAGTAGTTTCTTCAAAATTAAAAATAGATCTTAAACTATTATTGGTTTTGTATGTCTTTTATTATTAAATCAAAAATAAATGTAAAGCTAACTTTTAATTCAACGTTAACAACTTAAGAAATAATTTAATTTTTATCAAAAAAAATTAGTTATGCATATAAGGGTTCATTGGAAAATTAATTATTTTTATTTGATTAAAGAATTGAAAATATTTACATATGCGTGAACATACATATGTGCCTCCATGTGTAATACATTGTGTATGTACATAAAAATTAAAATATAATATTTACATGTATGTATGTATGTATATATACATATTTAACTAATATACATTTTTAAGTACTTTTAAAATGTAATTTATCACATGTGGTTGTTCTATTTTATTAACAGCTTTATTTCGGCGGTTGGTTTAATTCTGTAGCTTACACATTGTTGTCTTGCTGTATTTTTATACACTATTTTAACCTCTCAACTTGCTTAAAAATACAACTCTGAAAGTATCGAGTAACTACTTTTGAGTATTGAGTATCCACAAAAAAGGGCAAATACTCGATACTCAGTACCCACTACTCAATACTTTGCCAGCACTACTACAAAGAGCCTCTCATAAGTCTATAGAGCGCTGAGGCAACAAATGAATTGTAATTAATAATCTTTCTGTGTTAAATAAAATTATAACCTAAAAAAACAATTAGTTTTCGTTCAAATGTATGTATGTATGTATATGCTTCAGAAGGAAAGTCAGAATACAGTTTATCTTAAGGCATTAGAATAATTTTATTACTACCACAATAATTTTAGCTAATTAATTATAAATAAAGCAGAAGTTTCGAAATTTCATTCTTCTTCTCATTACGAAAAGTTTGCAGTATAATAAAATACATACATTTAATTTTTTTTCAGAAATATTCGAATTATTAAAGCTCATCATATAAATTAAACCATTTTAAATCTTTTACAATTTGAATTTAATCTTTTTAGATGTAACATTAGAATGACACAAATATTTTGTATCAACTACCGAAGAGAAAAACTCTTGAATAAATCCTTCAGTGACATAATCATATTTACCTTTCTAACCTTGATAGTACTACACACAAACACAATTATAGAGAATTTTAATATTGCAATTCTGAAGATATAGTCACACAAACAAATATAACTTGTTCATCCATCACCCCAACCTATAGATGCAAAACACTTCTTGTCATTGAATGTTGACTGTGTTATTTTCTTTAGAAGATTTATGATGAATGTGTGTCACGATGGATGAAGATGTGCAGCTGATGTTGATGTTTTTGAAAAATGTTGTTTTGATGTTTGAGTCTGAGTGCACAACCGGATGAAACCTTCAACAAAGTTCAACTAACTGACTGACTAGCTGTTGTTGTTGTTGTTGCTAACACTAGGTCAAACTAAATTTTTCACTGATTTGCTGATTATGCAATTTTGCAGTAATAGTAAATGTAAACAAAATACTTCAACTGAGTTTTTAATTATTTGTGCAAATATGTATTTAAATTTATTATTTGCATATTATGGAAACAAAATTTTTTAATTTAAAAATTTTTAATTTCAACGGTTTCAGTCATGTAGCATTCTTATGGACAACATTTAATGCTACAGGACAAGAAATCTGCTACTCTATGCATATTAAGTGATCTCGAAGAGGGATTGCCAAGCTGAGTGCACTTTTTAAGATAAAGTCCCTCGTAATCAAAATTAAGAAAAACGACATCTGAAGGATAACGACATCTGAAGGATAAGTTCTTTTTAAATCAAATCAAAAATATCGTTTAACAATAAGTACCTTTTAAGAAAAAGTACCTTTTAAGAAAAAGTACCTTTTAAGAAAAAGTACCTTTCAAGAAAAAGTAACTTTTAAGAAAAATTACCTTTTAAGAAAAAGTAATTTTTAAAAAAAAATACTTTTTAAGAAAAATTATCATTGAAGCCAAATTACCGTTTTAAGAATATTACCTTTTGAGAAAAAGCCTTTTGAGAAAAAGTTAATTTTAGGCAAAAGTAACTTTAAAGAAAAAAAAATACCTTCTTAGAAAAAGTACAAATAAAAAAAAAACAGCTTAAGCCGCGGACGTTCTAAATTTGTGGATCACTATTTATTTTATGCACCCCCAAGATATGGGAAATAAAAAAGATTTCTGAGCATAAAATGCAAAATAAAATTAAAAATGGTTGAAATGTAAAAGACGAATTGATCCACATTAAAATGTGGTGTACTTTTTAAGTCGTAAAAAAGGACAATTAGGTACTTTAGCTATGTTTAATTTTTTTACATTAATACACAAAGTACTTTTTGGGGGGTAAAATGAGGTAATGCTGGTGGATTTTGCTTTTGGTACTTTTGGTTTTACTTAATTTTTTTTTTTGATAAATTTAATATACAGACTGTTTATGCCCTCTTTAGTATGTAAATATGTGACAGTTTTTATGTTTGTTCTACTATAACTCGAAAATCGCTCAATGGGTTTGGATGAAATTTAGTAAACTTATGACAGATTTAAAGGGTACTTTTTATGGATAAAAATTGCAATTTTTGGTACTTTTGGTAAATTTTTATTTTTTTTTTTTATATATTTTTTCTTAATTAACAATTTTCTTTCTTGGGGAATAAAATGAGGAAAAATAGTACTTTTGCTAATTTTTCCCTGTAGTGCTTCTTGCTTTTTCGATAAGTTTGGTATACAGACGTTGGATTATTTTCTTCATGTCCAGACTTTTTTTTTCTATTTAAGTAAAAGTTTTTTCCTGAAGTATTATTTTTCAAAGTAAACATTTAGCTTTTGGAAATTAATGCACTAATCTACAAAGTGGAAAGTACAAGCAATTAAATTTACTTTTTTCGGGGAATGGCCATCCATTATTTTTCACCTCAAATTATAATGAAAATTAGTGTCCTAAAATTAACTAATATATCAAAGCTTTTAGAGATGTCGTTGTGCTTTTATAGATTTTCAATCTCCATGCGTAATTTAATTATCACTTTTTGAAGAGGTTTCATATTTACAAATTGGTTTTTTGGTTGGTGTGGTTACTCTCAATGCTGGAATTGTGTATGTATTTGGAAGCGTGTGCGAGTATTTATTTCTGTGTGTGCAAATAATTATTGGGGTGGCGATATTTGTGGGAGTTATGATTCCAATTCTTTTTGGGGTTTGTTTATATATTTTGAAATTCAAGGATATTATTTGTTTAAAAATTGTACGCGCAAATATGTGTCTAAGCAACGTTGAAGGATAATGAGGATATGAGTAAAATAATTCAAGAGATTAGTAAAAAAAAAATGCATACACTTACATAATTGCTAAATTTTTTAATATATTTTGAAAGCTCAAAGTAATCTAAAAAGTATTAAGTTACCAACATATATTTTTACAAAATTAACATTCACATAATTGTGCCCACATTTAATGTACGTACACACATATGTATGTATGTATATGCAAATTGTTTTCTTGGAAAAGATAAAGTGTGGAGACCTGATGATGGTTTGAGTTAAAAGTGTTCGGAAAGCTTCATTCTAGTCAACTTAATAATTATGGCTCTAGTTTCAGAACAGTTTTGCAGCGTCGAGTTTATAGAGAAGACGTACTAATTTAAAGTTTTTTTTTAATTTTAATTTTATTGAATGCTATAGAAAATTATATTCGAATAAGTGAGAATCGAACTCAGGCACCTAAAGCCATCATTAAAGCACTAAACAAAACAACACAATGGTAATGAAGATCATTTCATATTCTCTTGTACAAAGTTGTATTTATTGAATAAAACATTTTGCAGAAAACCGTAGTGATGTTTCATATATTTTGCAGATAGTGAGTAGTAAGTTTATATTCAATGATTAATCTAAAAAGTATGGTCAATTTTTTTTTTTATTTTAATGATATTATGTACTATTAAAACTGTGTTTTATAGACTTTAAATATGGTCCCAAAAATACAAAAAAAAATATTTTTTTACTAACACCTCCCTGTCGCATGCTTCCTCATGTTACTTCCCATACATAAAAAAGCTAGTTCGAAAAAAGTGCTATTGCTCAAAAAATTACTTAAAAATTGCTAATCCTATGAGTAAAAAAATGTCCTAAAAATATACATATTCAGTCTGCAATAACCAAAATTACGCTGTAAAGAGTAAAATATTCAAAAATTTACACTCAAAAATAGATCCATAAAATTAATTTAAAATTAAAAGTAAATCAATGCAATGAAGTTTTTAAGAAAACTAAAAACTTTACTGGAAAATTTCAATATAATTTGATCGAAAACCCGTTTTTTAGTTCTCTTATTCTAAAAGTGGATATTTTTTAAGAAATAAAAAATTTTTAAAAAAATTTATGAACCTACATATTTAAAAAAAAAAATTCTTTTTTTAAAAAGGTTTCCTTGCGTTTTGGTACGATATTTTTTTTTATACGGAGGGTAAAGTTTTTTTTTTGTGGGACCAGCACTTGGGGGTGACCACTACATTTTTTTTAATTAGGACTAGCACTCAGGGGATGACCTCTGCGTATGCAGTGCATTGTGGCGGAACTCAGGGAGAGGGATAGGGTAGAGAAGAAGATTTTGGAAAGCTTAACTAAAGCTTAACTCTTTTACAACTCTGCATTGCACGTTATGTTAATTTTTATAGCAGTGCTGAGGCGCCTCCGGTGTTAAGTAGACGCATTAACTTTGTTAAGCTGTATTAGCAGGCATTTTATTAATTGTTTTAGTTCGACGATTGTTCTACTAACCGACGAAGGAGGGCGCTGTGATGTACATAAGCTTGGAATAGCATCAATCCCTGTCGGAACCCTTTTTAGTGACCAGTGCTTCATCACTTAAATAGTCCGACAACAAATAATACAATGCCACACTAATGTACATTAGAGAATTTTATGATGTTGTTGACTTGCCCCTGACCAGAGATCGAAAACGCAGCTTTGAAGTCATAGTTTGCTTAGTAGTCAACGCGTTAACCACTTCAGCGAATTATCGCGTAAATCCACCATTTACGGACCAATTTTGAAAGTGTGCCCTTGTACACCGTTAGGTAGCTCCTCTCTAGTTTTTATTTTTTTTTTTAGTGGTAGCAAGATTCATTTTCGTTAAATTCATTAAAAAAAATTTGTCCGTTTGACGAAATGTTATATAGAAAGTTATTTTATGGTGCATATGCAAGTTATTTCTAGTATTAGTTCCTTGTGCTGCATACGTATGAATAATAAATGGCAATAAATAGAGTAATGTTTTATATAAACGAAAATGTATTAAATACTTGTATACGTTATGCGACCTGGTTTACAGACGTCAAAAGACTAAGAGGGGAATACAAAAAATACTAAAATTGTACATATGGAGCAAAAACAATGATTGATATCTTAGACAACATAAACAATTTTGGTTTCGGAATAAATAGTTAATTTTTAACTAATTTTTTTACAAAATGGTCGGTACGCCCAAATTTTTTAAATTTAAATAGAACTTTATTCGAATTGAAAAAAAAATAACACTGCTCTGCAAAAAATCACTTTTTGGCTCTCCTTTATATAAAACTATGTAGACTATATGGATTTTGATGTCCTAAACTCAAATCTATTTTCGGTTTTTTTCCATCACGTATAGTTTTTTTTATGGTCGTGGCAATTTTCCCCCCTAAATTAGTGTGGTACGAAGACATATTTCAGCCTAACTCGAGAACGACTCATCCGATTTTCATAAACAAAATACCAGAAGATGCGTAACAAAATTATATTTAATTTAATTTAGTATAGTTTTTCTCTATATTTTATCGTTTTGGAATTATTCAAAAATTTCAGAGGGAAAAATTTTTTTTCTTGCAAAATTCTTTTTTTTTCAGTTTAAAAGTGCAATAAAAAAAGCCAATATTTAATATTTTACACAAATTTCTGACAGCTAAATACCTCAAGAATAAAATAAGGTATAAATCATGAAAATCGATTAACAAATGCCAATTTTATTCTCAATTTACCGCAGGTACCCAACATTGAACGAATATATGTGAACGATATATTTTGAATTTTATTATAAAAAATACAATTCAATCAACAAAATGAAAAGAAATAGTTTTTTTTAAGTATTTTACAAATAAACATCTCTTATTTTGAATCATGTAATAACACGTCATCGTTTTTGTATTTTTAATTTTTTTACAGTTGTCTAAATGGAGCGAAGTGAAAGCAAACGAAGAAGGCGGTACGTACGGATCAATAAATTTTAATTACATTTTGGCATAAATTTCAAATTGTTTTTATTTCCAAATACAATGAGTTATGAAAAACCCCAATATTTTTTTAATGTTTTTTTTTTTTTTGGATATGGGTATTTCCATGGTTGCGCACGTGACAGTCGCACGTTTTCAACATGAAGAAAATCAAACTAACGCCCAAATATTTTTTTTATTATTTAGGTTTTTGGGAAGCAATTTTAGAGCTCTTTATTTAGTGGAAAGCATGGGTGCTGTAAGAGTCGGTGTCCTGACATATTGGTCAACAAAAGCAATTGCGTGACGTGACAAAAAATAGAAGTGGTTTTTTCTACATTTACTAAAGTGCAAAAACCAGCGAAATAAGCTAAAAACTTTTATGTATCTTATTTGGATATTATTACGGGACAGTTTAGCTTTATTTTCATAACTGATTTTTTTTTGATGATTTTATGTTTAGTTTTATTGATACAAGCTATAATATGAAGCGTGACGGGACATTGCGCTACGTGACTTTTTTCCCTTTATGATAAACTCGAATAATTTTTGATATAGTTTGGTTTTAAAGTTTTAATTCAACGAAAATAAATGAAAATTCAACTTCAGATCAATGTTTGAAACGGTACATAAGAATAAAAAAATTATTAAAAAAAGGTTATTTATTAAATATCTCTCTTTGAAGAAATTGCGGTTCGAGCTACTTTTATTTGTAAATCTTCTTCGCATGATAAGTAGTGAAGTTTCTGCAATCGTAAAAAATGCGTTTTAAAAAAGTATCCATTAAAGAGGAAATTCGATTAAAAGTAATCGAAAGCAAGTAATATATTATTTTGAATTTTACTAACATTTTTCTCATTATGGGTGTTAAGTTAAGGTATAAATTCTTAACAAAATAACAATAACAAAATTTGAATATTTTTCTCTCATAATATTGGATAAAAATAATTGTTTAATAACTTATAATTTTTTGGCCGCGGTAGACCTTTCTGTGGAAATACCCATATTTAACATAAACAAAATGGTGTTTGTTTCTCTATTATGTATATTTGTATGTATGTATTTATTAAAAATTTGGCAGAAATTTAATTCTGACTTCCTTACATTTTTCTCATCAGCAGCTAATTATAACGTTAAGTATACTTTAAGTAGAAACAATTAGAAAATTCTTATAAATAAGTGGTAGATAGTCATTTTAAGCAGATTTAAAATTAATTTGAATTGTATGGGAATTAAGAAATTTTGTATATACATACATACATATGTATTTAAAAAAAAGACACGTAGTAAATTTCAATACAAAATTTCCTGCAAAATTCTTTATTCTTAAATTTATAAAATAAGAAATTTTACAATTTTATTAAAATTTCGAAATTATTTTTTAAATCAAATAAAATTTTCGTAATATTAAAGTTTATGTCTTTGGAAATAATTCCTAATTTGCGAATGTCATGCACTAAGAACGGAACACAATGTTCAATTACAGGTAGTATCTTATATAGAATTTTGAGTATCGCGTAGTAGGCAGTAATGTAAATCTTACATTGAAAACGGTTTACTAAGATCACGTGAAATGCAAAGTACTACATATTATATATCATTGGAAACATAATTAAGTTCAGACTTTATTTGGATATGTGTATGTATATAAATTTAATATGAAAATGAAAAATTAATTAAAGCGATTTTTTTTATTAAAAGTGCTTTCAAACATTTTTTTCAGTCCGAAATTTTTTTTTTATTTTTCGTAATAAATTCTATTTCTAAAATGGACGAATTTTTTAATTAAAGCGATTTTTTTATTAAAAGTGTTTTAAAACTTTCAAAAAATTTTTTTCAATCCGAAATTTTTTTTTTATTTTTCGTATTAAATTCTATTTCTAAAATAGACGCACTTTTTTATTAAAAATTCAGTGGCAAGACATTTTTTAAAGCAAAATATGAAAGAAGGGAAATTAATGGATAGGAATATCAACCATTTAAAAAACTTTCCATAGAATTGTATATTTCATTCAAAATTTTAATTTAATCTTTATGCTGTATTTCGTTGGGGTCTAGTGCCAACTCATCAATAGATCTTGAAACATACTTAATGATCTACTAATCTACAATAAATAAATTAAATTTTTCAAAACATACGCTTGAAAATATGTGCTAAAATTTGGGAAATTTTTATTTAATCTGAATTCAGTGTCGTGTTAGTTCCTAACAAATTTTTTCTTTTACAGGAATTTTTTGATCATAAAAAGAAAATATTTATTAAAAACCTGAACTAATTTTTAGTAAATAATTAGTAAAAACTTTGTTTGGGGGCGCCAGCAGCCAGTGACTAGAAACAATGTTCTTCATATACACATATGTACTTATGTAGTGGTGCAGTTCCTTGCAAAGTGGTTTAGGACCTTGCTGAGCATTTCTTAATTATCATGATTTTTCTTCCATATGATTCATGTTGACGTTTTCAATGTAATGAGAGCTCCGAAACGTTCGGGAACTGATTATTCAAATATACGTGTATTGTCTGAAATGTGGAAGATTGAAAACCTTTTAAAAAATATTTGCTGTTGGCTGAAGTGGTTAATGCATTGACTACAAAGCAAATTATGACTTATGACCTGGGTGGTTTAAATCCTGGTCAAAGCCTGTCAATCAACATCATCAATTGCTCTGATGTGCTTTAGTATGACATTTTCTTAATTGTTGTTGGACTGCTTGATGATGGCATATCACTGGTCACTAAAATCTGTTCCGGCACACACAGCTTAATAAATGTAATGTGCCTACTTAACACCAGAGGCACTGCAACAGTGCTCTAAAAATTAAGAAGACTCACAATAGCAGAGTTATAAAAGAATTAAGCCTTCTTCTACATTTTCACCATCTAACCTCTCTATCCAATCCCTTTCTTCCTATTTCTGGCACAATGGATGGCTAAGTAGGCGTCATACCCTAAGTGCTGATGCTACAAAAAAAATCGATTGGGATTTGAACAGAGGTATTTCGGTTTGGCAGATAGGCACTCTAACAACTACACTACAACACCTTACCAGTTCACATAACTACTAATTTCGTAATATTTTAAATTTTTTTTTACGTAGTTACTTAGGAACTAAATATATTTTATAAGAAGAGTCATGAATTTAAGATGAGGACAACCGTTTTCCGATTTTAAGGATGCAAATTTTGATGAACTATTAATTTTCTAAATCATTTTTTAAAGCTAAAATAAAATAATTCCATTTGTATGACGAAACGCCATACTTACATACATACAAAATGAGCTCACAAATTAAATAAAAATTTAGTTCAACTAATTGTTTTGAGTGTAGATTCTTGATAACATGTATCTCTTTTAAATTATTATCATCTTTCATACAATTTACATGTCAAGTCAACTCAATATTTTCCCTGGTTTAGTAATAATTTGAAATTATTTGAATTCAAGTAATGAACTGCAGCCAGCCATACTTTTCTCTTTATATGAGATAAAATTTCTTAAACTATTTTAGAGATGTTTGAATATTTTTTCCCTCAAACACTCTGCTTCGTTGTACCCACTTCATAAATAATGAGGAAATTTAGAACAAAAAACAAATCAGTTTTTTAAAGAAATGATACTACCAGCCAGTAAAATGGCAGACGGTATTGCTCATTATTTTATTTTAGTTTTTATTTTCCAGGTCAATCAATAAGTTTTACCAGTTTTTGTTTAATACTTAAAATTTCTCGGCAAATATGTACATACTCGTATGTATGTATGCACTTTTGAAGCAGTAATTGTGGATGCGGACAGAGTTTAATTTTGTATGAATTAAATTTTACAGGGTTGTGAAACTTTTAGTCAAAGTAACATACATGTAGTCTTTTTTGCAGGATTTAAAAATTGTTTTTTATCTTTTCAATTACGCAAAATGTATGTAAGATTCTTGTCTCTGTTTTACAAATGTCCACCTGAATTGTTTTTAGGTGTATTTTTTTACTAAACTGATTTTTTCATAAGCCAAGCTTTGCTATAATATTTCTTGTTTTTAGTATACAATATAGTATAAAATATAGTATAAAACAATAGTATAAAATCCAGTTATAGAAAAATCATACATTCGTAATATTTTTGTAATCTTAAGCCTACAGTACACGGCATGTCAAAATCCACATTCGAATGTGGCTCTGACGTCACGAGAATTTGCAGCATTTTGTTTACATTTACTAAACATGCAGAATTGTCTACATGCTTCAAAATTTTGGTAGTACATGAAATGTTGTTTTGTCCCAAAATTTTTATGTGACAAATGTAGCCGAAGCGTACACATTTGCAATGGCAGCATATGTGTGAACTTTTGATTGGCTACATATGTATTGTCAGTACACCGCATGTAACATATGTACACATTTTTCATATTAACATGTACAACAGTCATATGTTTATGGCGCTTGTTTAATTTTTAAAATTTTGTGTGAAGTCAAATTTATAAAATGTCGAAGAGAAAGAAGAAAAAAACAACATCTGATAAAAAGTAAAATAAATTCACTTTTATCGTAAAATAATTCCCATGAACAATAAAATGGTGAAAAAAATTAAATAATACTGCACTGACACAAAAACAACGCAACAATTGGCGATCACAGTTGTTTTATTAATTATTGAATAAATTTACTATTTATACATGAATTTTTTTCATCTTAGTTTTGAAAGTATCTTTTGCATGGTTTAGAACAAGAACGAGAAATAATAACAAAAACCCAAACTAATTAAGCTGTTAATCAAGATATTAATTAATAAAACAAAAACCCCAAAGCAAAGAGAAATACAAATAAATGCATGGAAAAGAGAAAATATGATAATTTATCTACCCTTCTTTTATCTCTGCCCCGCTCGTAAACCAAAAAAATTATCATGAATCTCAGTCATCGTGTGATTAATAATAATAAAATTAAATTCCTACCACATTTTGTTGGAGAAAATCAACATTGGCAATAGTGCCATTGGCTACATACTATTGAAAAATGTTGTGTCAAAAATGTTTGCTGCCACATGTTTGGGACTGCTACATGCGCATGTAAAAATATTACAAATGTTAAAATTCAAATGTACCAAGCTAGTACACGACATGTCTAAAATACGCATGTTTGCATGTCTCTACAAAGTAACATGTGGCTCACATATCAATGTGTGCTGCATGTGAGTGTCACAAAAAGTGTAAGTACACGACATGTTGCCAATTTAGCTTCATGGTGACGTCAAAATTACGTCAGAGCCACATGCGAATGTGGCTTTTGACATGCCGTGTACTGTAAGCTTTGGGAATTTAGTCAAATAATCCACATCCGCTCACAGGCCGAAAATCAAAAATCCGACTTCGTTAGGTTCTTCGTCGCGGTTAGTACTATAAGTATACCAATTTTCAGCTTTCTAGGCCAACTGGTGGCTTCAGAAAGCTCTGGAAAGACAAAAAAAATTTACGGAAATTATATATGTAGATTTACAAAATAATTTCTTTTCTTTAACTTCACATTTCTAATAATAATATGAAGGCCTAGCATGCGTCACGAAAACTTGCAAAACTTTAAAGAGCGCAAGGCATTTCCAATGTTAGTTATTTAATTCTTATCTAAACTAAGTGTATAACAAATATTATTGTAAAAAGTATTCTTATGTGAAACATTGTAAAAAAAATGCATTTAGAACCTGTTAAAATTTCATAGTTCAATAAGCTTATGATAAGCTTATTCAACATATATTTTGTTTATAGAATAGTATGTTGGGTATCTACCGTTTAAAACGGGGGATAGCTGTATTCATATATATATAAATAAAAAAAAAAAAAAAGATATGTGACATTCGGGGACTGCCGCGGTAAAGCTATTTCACAGCATTTTTTATCAACTTATGCAATTATATTATTACGTTTTGTTTAATAACTCCTTTGTTATTCTGGCAATACTGTATGTTAATGATATCAATATGATATCAAATGTTAATCAATAGCATACTTTAGGGGTTAACATATATTGGGCGATTTAAATACTTAACAACACAAAAGACTTAAGAAACAAACTTAGTGCCAGGCTTTTTCGTTTCAAAAACAAATGACAGATTTTTTTCCAGGTTTTTTCGTTTCAAAAACAAAAGACTTAAGAAACAAACGTTTAAAAATTTCTTGATTCGGTCGCCTCAAAGCCCGCGATAGAAGCTATGCAATAGCTTAAAAATACATACTTAAAAAAGAAACAATGAATAATTTAAATTGTTTGTAATTCTTGCTACTGCAGGCTACTGTGAATAACCTTATTGTGATTAAAAATACCCAGCAAAAATATTAGTGACAAAAAAATTGTTGTTGGGTAATTGCAATTAAATCATCAAAGTGATAAGGGTATTTATAGGTCTGTCATTACGTGTGCATTTTCCAAAATATTCATACGAGATCCATAAAATATATATTCTGGATCCTTATAGATAGGAAAGTTGAATGAGCCATGCCCTCCGGTCTGTATGTGATATCGGTTTTCCGAAGCTACCAGAAGAGTTGGAGACTTGGGTCTTGGACTGATGTGTAAGGATTTGTGTTAAGACAATTCGTATTGAAAGTTATCAAAAATAAAATATTGGTTCCGATATTTGATTAAAAATGTACACATACATACATACATACGAGTATATGGAAAAAATATTTATATGTATATATATATATATACATATGTGACAAAGCCTCAGTATTGAATCTTGAATTATCGGGACTAGAATTTAACATACTGCACTGAGGTTTGTTAATGTCTTGTGCATATTTATCATCGTTTAGAATATGAACTGAAAAATGGAGAAAAACATCAAATAATATAATTGTGTTAGAGCTATTTTCTTCGGCCATCCCAAACAGCGGTCGATCATACACACGTGCACACATAGCTTGGTGAAGGGTATATATGTAGGTACGGTGACCATATTTTTCGACAAAAAAAAAGGACACTCAAAATTAAATAAAAATTATTGGTGTTAACTTAATTACATAGATATATTTTATATCAATAAAATAAAAATATAATTCAAACAATGTAGTATTAGTGACTAGTACAAGTAGTTACATATGGATGTATGTACTTATTATAATGTTTAAAACTGAAATTATATATGCCTAGAAGTTCATACGTCGTTAAAACAAAAAATTTATTAATTAATAAAAATTAACAAAGAAATTAAATTTAGCCAATAATAAAAAAATAACAAAATTCAATAAATAAAAATAACTAAAAACAATAGTTTAAGGATTATACATATATTATTGATATTTTTCTGAAGAATGTTTTTTTTTTATTATATCAATGTTATTTGATAAAAACAATTTAAATTCTGCACAGTCCATTTGAAAGCCAGACAATTCCTGTCTTGGCTGGTTATAAATTTATATTGTATTGAGTTTAAAATTTCAGTATTTTGAGAAAATAAAACTTTTCATTTTGGAAACTAAAGAAGAATATTAGCCATCAAAAAGAAAGGACAAAAAAGGACAATTCAATTAAAAAAAGGACAATTAATTTTGTTTAAATTTAAAAGGACGTTGTGTCAAAAAAGAGGACTGCCCTTTTTAAAAAAGGACGGATGGTCACCGTATATATAGGATTCGGCACCACTGAATATAGCACTTTTGCTTGTGAATTTTGTATTCATTTACTTTTTAGTTTTTTGAAAATCCTTCTCTGAAATAATAGTTTCGCCACCACAGACATTTCAAATAATATAAATAAATGCCTTTAGTGACTGCATTGTAGTCAGTCACGACCTGTGCCAACTTTTCTAATATTGGTATAGTTCAACGATGTACTTCATACATACTGATGTACATACAGATATACATTCCTATGTACATATCATACATACATACGTATGTATGTACATAAGTACGTGTGCTTGTATTAAAGTTGTGTAATAAATAAATTGGAAGGAAAGAGTTCATTGCACGACAATAATAAAGACACGTACGAACAATTTTTTAAAAATATAGACATGCATACATACATACATATGCACATACATACAGACACAGTTTTAAGGATATTTTCTCTAAATTACGTGATATTTTTTACACTAGAGTACATTCTAGTTACGTTTGCTCATTTATAACATCTTAGCTTATTGCCAAAAACAAAAAGAAAACTATTCCTAATTTAAATATTTTTCTTTTTTAAGAAAATTGGACTTTTTGCCAAAAGTCTTGCTTTTATACCCATAATCTTGATGTTGGTTTATTTTGCTATTGAGTTTATAGTCTTTAAAGTGTCAATGTCATATAAATGCCAAAAAGTGTTACATATGTATACATGTATATCATATGTAAGTACAGTCAACGCTCGGTATAACAAATACTCATTATAGCGAATTCGCGATATAACGAATGAGTTTTCTCTAAGTACTAATTACCTTATATAACGAATATTTTGAAATTTTTACGCCCAGTATAACGAATGATTGAAAAAATAAACACAGAAAACATTGTTCATGTGTTTTAATAGAAAAGCAAAGACAAAAAAGAAGAATATTCGTGATGAATCTTGTATGATTGCACTTGTCTGGAGAAACATTGATCAACATTCGTTAGCTAAATGCTGGAGCAAAGTTTTAATTTACAAAGATTCAGAATTTGATGAGGATGATGACATACCTTTGGCAAGAATTTTATATTTTGGTTTTAGTTGTTTTCTATTTACATGTTTTGTCTTACTAGATTCCTTTTAATGCAGAAGATTTAAATGTTTGGAACCAAAATGATAATTTCATGTCAGACGAAGAAAACGACGAGAATATACAAAACAGTGTATAAATTGTAGTTCCAGTGGCCGATAATGAAACAAAAATAAAACATGCTGAAGTAATTAAATGTTTGGACAAGTGCTTTCAATGGAGTCAGCAAAATAATATTTCTTTTTCGAAATCATTAGTTTTAAGAGAATTACAAGAAGAAGATGTTCAAAAGAGTTTGCAAATAGAGCAGAAACAAACAACTTTGAATAATTTTTTCAAATTTGTTCAGTTTTAACATTGCATAAAAGTTATTTTTAACATTCAATTTAAATAAATATATGTATGTATATAAAATAAATAAATAAAATAAAAATTTATGCTATATAACGAATTTTTCACTATAACGAATGGGTTTGACATTATATCATTCGCTATACTGGGCTTCGACTGTATATACATTGTATATACTTACATATATACTTACAGACATGTGTGTTTATGTGTTTAGTGTTGCTTCCCTGTAGTAAACTCGGGGCCAATTGTCTCCAAGTCACCACTTTTGTCTACTTGTTTGGTGACTTCTTACTGGGCTTATTGCTGACAGGTCACCAATTTGACGACTAGTGCTGACTTCTTGATGACATTGTCAATGATACGTCTATACTTTTTAGTTTGTTTTAACAGCTAGACTAAAATTATAGAAATGTACTAGTGACTTTCTGGTTCGAATGTCTCCACTTTGTCCCATTAGAACTACGTGAACACCACCTAGTCAACACTCTTAATATTACTAGTATATTTGCAATGACAAGCACATGCTAAATGTCTATAGCACAAAGAATTGTATGGGGGGTAATAGAGAGTAGTACTGGTGACTTAGTCAAAAGCGAGTCAGTATAATTTCTCTAACGACATTTCCTGCAGGGTTATAATTGCTTTATTGTTCTTGCTATTTGAACATGTATTTGCAGTACAATACATACATGGTATGTATTACATACATATGTACACACACATATACGCTCGAACTTCAATAAACTTTTATGGTAACTACATTTATGCTTGAGATGACCAATTGGTGGGATTTTAAAGGCTAAGAGACGTAGTGCTCAGTTATGCTGATGATAATTAAAAATAGGAACGTTGCAAACCAAAATTCAGATACTGATTTGCTGCTCAAATATACCAAATTTTCGTGTGAAAGGGAAGTGCAACATCTTCATGCCTTGGGGTAATAAGAGCTTTTGGCCATTTGTCCGAAAAGTAAGGAAAAATGTTAGTTCCTAAATCTCTGCTCTTATGAAAGAATATCATTTAAAATAGTTTTTAAAAGACTGTTCTCTTGAGAAACAGGACATTGGTCTAAAAGCACTGAAGTTGGAGAATTTCCAATGTAGTGAAAAGTTGCTAGTGCAACATCAATCCTCATAAAAGGAATGTCTTGTAACCCTGAAAACTACTGTTCCAATGCAATTTTCACTGCCTTTTTCAAAGTAGTGGAGAATATACTGAGCTTCCATTTTGTTAAACGGCCACAGCATGACATTCAACATTCGTGTGATAAAAAAAAGTTACGATCTAAATTTTTAACCTTAAAAAACAATTTGAATCTACTGTTGAAAGTCATTCCGGATAGGGATCTTTGGCTCAAATCTGATAGACTGTACGAGGGCTGCGCGGTCTTTACAAATGGATCGAAAATGGAAATAGACACGGGTGCTGGCGTCTATTTTTTAGGAACGGACATTTGTAGGCCTTTTAGGCTGCCGAACAAATGTGGTGTATTTCAGGCTGAGATCCTAGCGATCCTCAGGGCCACGGAACTAGTGACAGAACACGTAACTGAAGGCGTGGAGGTAACATTCTACGTTGACAGTCAGGCGACGCTGAAAGTTTTGAAGGGACATGGTGTCAAATCGAAGCTGGTGAGCAAGTGTAGGCTATCTCACAACTTGCTTATGGACAAATTTAGCGTTAGGCTATGTTGGGTACCAGGACATTGAAATATTGAGGGAAACGAAATCGCTGATGAGCTGGCAAGAATAGGGTCAGCATTAGATATGGCAGTTAGTGACAGGTCGGTTAAACCTCCAATCGGTTACTACTATAGGGAACTAAGTAATTGGGCAATTAGCAGAACTAACCATTCCTGGAGGAATAGAGAATATTGTAGAGTCTCGAGGTCCATATGGACACAACTAGACTCAGGTAAATCTGATCTACTGTTGGGTATGAATAGAAAGGTTTTGAGAGTCTTAGTAGTCGCCTTGACTGGCCATTGCTCGGTTAGAGCGAGGACCAGCATATGGGAAAATGGCACTCCGGATTTCTGTAGGATGTGTGGGGACGTTTCCATGAGGGAATTAGTGATATCGCGAAGTGCAAACTTGAGGATATCAAGGGCTTTATCATGGGAATTAAATGGCTGAATGATGTATGTTAACGGCTCTTTGCTTCTCCTCGGGCAGTAAGGAGACTAATTTGTCAATAAATTATAAATGAAGGGAATCACAATGGATCCAATTGGGTCTCCGAGTGGATGTATATTTCACACTACCCTTCCTAACCTAACCTAACATCTCGACGTTGTGAGGCCATCGGTAGCAATTCTGACTATTTTCACAAGGATGTCCATGCTCATGTATGTATACAATATATGTATGTATGTGTGTGTGTATGTAATTTCTCATTACTTAAAAATGGCTTAACCAATCGGAACCAAATTCACGACATTCTAAAATAAACCGATTCGTTTCGATAAATTTAAAAAATTTAAATTTTTAAATCAATTTTAAACTTATGGATCGATCCTAACTTTGAAATTGCTGCTCAAATTGATTTTACAATTCATCTTCATTTGTCGTTTTTCTGAAAAAAATGCGTCAATTGCGGTTAATTTGACCAAAATCGGTAAAATTTTTAGAAAAAACATTTTTTTAATATGTAAGTGTGAAACATCTTGTAAAATTGGTTTGCAAGACTCATCCACTTCTTTTGAACTTAAAAGACAACGTCAAATGCTGCAAATTTTTTATAAGGATTACGCTTAAAGCTCCCGTATTTTTTTCAGTTTTTTTAGTTGGTTTCATTTTACACGATTTAAAAACCAAATTCATTTAACACTTTAACCCTTTTTATTACCACTGGCAATTTTAATAACCCCATAGTCATTGAATATTTTGCTAGCACCAGCACTTGCTTCCGACCTCACCCACACAAAACCACTCTCACAGACACTCATGTGCAGGTAGTCAGTAAATTTTCGAGTATGATACATACAGTCTATTATTTAATATATGCGAAAAAAAATGCAACAATTGACCCAGATTTAAACATATAATGTAAATAATAATAATAGCAATACATTCAATTAAACAACGACACTATAGTGTATACAAACTTTTGAAAAGGTCATTCAATGTAAAGATACAAAATTACTTGAATATATTTGTTACATTTCGTAAAGATAATGGACAAATAATCAACATGTTTGAAAAAAATTTGTACCTCTCAAAATACTATGAGTTTAAATTTGTTTTGTTCACTTTAAATCCGAACGTTCTTTGACTCTGATACGAATTCGAATTCCCATTAAATTTTAATTGTAACCGAAAGAATGAAAAGGTAACGAAATCGCTTTTTATTATTTTTTATTTTTATTCCTTAAAAAAATTAAATTGGTGATAAATTACAATTTTTTTATGGTAAAGTTACTCGTAACACAAAATCGCCAAGAAAAAAAAAGCAGAATTAAAATATTTCAATTTGTTTTTTTTTCGTGATTTTTATCTTTTTGAAATTTTTAACTTGACAACGCTGAAGTCGTGTAAAAATACCAAGTGTCTAAGCCAGTGTCGCCCACAAAGAGTGGAAGAGAGAATCTAGGTAGTAGTAGTGTTTATTAGTATGGATTAGTGAAAAATACAGTGAACAAAATGCATGAACATAACACAATACCGAAATTGAATTCGTTTCTGTTTGTTTTGTATGAATAAAAATAAAGTGCGTTGTTGAAAAAATTCCCTGTGTAACTGATAAAAACAAATTAAAGAGAAATATCAAAAGGCAATGCGTCATAAATATGCTTGTGCAAAAGCAAATGAATGAAATTGTTGTTTATTTTTTACATTTTGGTGAGTAGTTTTATTTTCATTCGGCTGTGTTCGATTGTATATATATGGGCATTTCCAGGATCGCGAACGGGACATTCGTACGCACTCAACTTGAAAAAAAAATATGAAAACTCAAATTTTTTTTTTAACTTTTCATAAATATTTAATAGCATTTTAGTAGAACAATTTTTGAGAACAAAAAGAAAATTATAAAATATGAACGTTCTCCAAATATTTTGGATAAACTTGCGATCGCGAACGGGACAAAAAATGTAAGTCATTTTTTTCGGTGTGTGGTTTTGTTTAAAACTCTGCGAATTTTCTCAGTTTATTAAATGGAGATTATTTTTTAACTAAAGCAGAGATATAAAGCTTTTATTTAGCATTTTGTTTTTTTTTTAATTATCCTTATTATTATTTTTTTTTAATATTTTTTTTTAGAATCGCGAACGGGACATCGCAAACGGGACAATGATTCCAAAGGCATTTTTTAGGTTTAAAATTTTTTATTTATAAGTATAAAAAATAAATAAAACAGGATATATTCCAATGATAACAAAAATAAAAGAATTATTATTTAAGTTAATAAATTATAAAAATTTAGACAGTTCTCTAATTAAATTTGAAAGAAAATTTTTTTTCCGGTTTTTAATATTTCTGTCGCGGTTGACCTTTTTCTGGAAATGCCCATATATGAATCCGAATGATGTTCGGAACATAGGTGTACGTTTGAGCAACACTGGTCTAAACACACTTATGAGGGATAGACAAAAAGTGAAGCATTAATGAAAGGCTCTTTCCCTTAAAGAATTATAAAAAGAAAATTTCAATAATTTTTTTCTTCATACAAATTAAATCACCACTAAAGCTTAGATCCCACTATCGGCACAATGTACCGATTTTCGTCGGCTCACTGAAATAAGGTTATAAGTAATAAGCTACATTTGCCTTTTTTGTCAATTAATTTAAATATAAGGACATAATTGCACAACACTGCATTGGTAATAAAGCCATATAGACTTATTCCAGAATTAATTGAGAAATAATGCAATTTTGGTTTAGTACTTATGACTTTATTGCAGTGAGCCGACGAATATCGCTACATTGTGCCGATAGTGGTATCTAAGCTTAGGACCCAAAGGATCTTTTTTGTACCCCAAACGTTGGGTGAAGTAAATTCAGCCTGCGAATAAAAACCAAATACTCTACACGGTGAGAGATTAAAAATCTGATTTGGAGACATCAAGAAATCTTATTCTGCACTCCGTTGGCGCAGGCCAGTCATAGAAAATATGCTCCAGCGTCTCTTTCTGCTTTTTCGCATAATCTTCATAGATCGGTCTCAGAATTTTCAATAATAAATTGATGTCTCCTGAGACCGAAGTGTCCGGTAAACCAATCTGTCAATTATCTAAGGGTGCTCTTCGACTCCCAGATATTTGCAATACAAAGGCTGGAGATCTGTTTGGACACTTGAGACATATTTGGACGTAATAATGGACCAAATACAACCGCCATTGGGTCTAGTTGTTGAGCGGAGCATATGACAGAACCATTACCCACTGCCTAAAGATGCCGACTAAATCTTGTACAACGACAGCTCCAAACAGAAAAATGGATATACAGGAGTAGAAATATGTGGCACTAATTTACAAAAGGCCATTCTCATGCCATAAATGCCCTACAATTTTCCAAACCAAAATCGATCCGTTTCTTATTAGTGCTAGAGAATGTCTAAGACGAAAATGTAAGTTTAGTGGTATCTACTTGATGTCAGACAAACAAGCAGCGCTTAAGGCGTGATTATTATAGGATCGGAATCCCTCTTTAGTATATCACGCGTATATGTAAAACAACAGAATTATTCATGGTCTTAAATGGTATTTTCTCGCCACTGGAAAGCCCTTCAAGGCCTAAGACAAGCAAAACGATTTATTACGTTATCAGAAATTAGTGTCCACCTTCACAAGTGGTAACGCTGTTGAAAGGTGTAGCGGCCTTGAAATCGGGACACTTATACGTTCTGTTAGTCTTATTCAATATTCTAATGTTCCTAACAACTTTTACTAATTTGCATTTTCATTAATTCAATTAAAACTGAACTTAAGCCTAAATAATCGGGCTGGTCACATATTCCGATCGGACTGGTTTCAATTTCGTAATTTTATTCCGATAATTTTTTATTTAGAGTCTCCGTTTATTTTCTATTTCGATTTTATCGTGATAATTTTTTAAATTGTTTTACTAGGAAAGCTCACATTAGGGGCTGTGCACATATTGCGTAACGCTCCAGGGGGGGGGGGCTAAAGATTTGTTACGGATTGGAAATTTTGCACTGAAAAATAGAAAATCTCTGAAAACAGCGATACGTAATATATGCACAGCCCCTTAAGGTTTTTAATTTCGCTATCGCTCCTAATATTATGCATCATTTTAATCGTTTACTACAAATGAAATTTGTAAAAAATTCGTTGTAAATTCCATTTTGAATATTAAAAGTGGTTTGTTTAATTTTCGTTTTATAAAATCTCAACTTTTGAAATTGAAATCTCTTTCGATCGGTATTGAGTACTGTGTCGTGGCTGAATATTTAATTTTCAAACATATATACAATTATTGAACAATATTGCAACTTAATTTGCCATTCGTTGTTGTAAATCATAACCGAAGACTTCTACTTCATCTTGTTTTTGTAATCTAGTGCACTCTTAAGACCATAAACAAACAGTTCAAAACAACTTCAGATTTTAATTTAATTCATTGTAAATTTTCCACCATTCAATCAGAAAATCATCATGGTAATCAATGTCATGTTGCAAAGAAAATTTCAGTGGTAATCATATTTAATAGAACGCACACACACTCATACTCAAAATACTCATACAGATCCTTGAAAATACAAAAATAAAATTATCATTAATATTTTTTTAGAAGTTAAAATATTTAGTTTTTTTTCGATTATTTTTTGCAGAAGAAGGAAAAAAGTTACATTTTGTCAGCCCGGCACGCAGGAAATCAGTACTGGCACCAATTCTAAGTAAAATTAAAAATGGTACAGATGCCAACAGCAACATTGGAGGAGGAGGAGGTGGCACTGGTGGTGGATCCGACACAGAAAAGAAATCCAATGGAGTCGATAGTACAGGGCATGTTAGTGTACAGATAGAACCGGCTAAAAGGGTCAAGGTAAGTAAAATGTTGGTAACTGCTTTGCTTCTGTCTGTCTGTCTGTCTGTGTGTGTGCAGTTGACTATGAAATATTTAAAGTTGATGTGAAGCCGTATCTGTAGTCTGACCTTCAGCTCAATGATTTGTGTATCTTAAAACTTTTTACGTACACACACGCAAGCATACATATGCACACATACAAAAACACACAAACCCATACAGTCATGGAAAAAATGGAAAACTCTGTTTATATTTTCACATTTAAAGCGTCACAGCATACACGGCATGATGGAGGAGGAAAATTGTATTCGACCTCATCAGGAAATACGTCAATTAACATTGGAAGAAAAGAAATTTTTATTGGCAGTTGAGCGTGGCGACATGGCTGGCACTCGAAGAATGCTACAAAAGGCCCAAGATACAGACAATATAAATATCAATTGTGTAGATCCTTTGGGCCGCACCGCCCTACTAATGGCCATCGATAATGAAAATTTAGAAATGGTAGAGCTGTTAATTAATTATAATGTAGACACTAAGGATGCTTTGTTACATTCCATATCGGAAGAATTTGTGGAGGCTGTGGAAGTTTTATTGGATCATGAAAATGTCACCTTTCACAATGAGGGGAATCATGTAAGTTGCAAAATGTCAGAATATTTCTTATTAAATTATTCACGAAATTTTTTTGTGTACATTTCAGAGCTGGGAATCTTCTTCAGAAGATACTTCTACGTTTACGCCCGACATAACACCACTTATATTGGCCGCTCATCGTGATAATTATGAAATTATAAAAATTCTATTGGATCGTGGTGCTGTCTTGCCCATGCCCCATGATGTGCGGTAAGTGTAACTTTGACCGTACTGGTAATAAGATTCGTAAATTAATTTACATTTTTTTTAGGTGTGGCTGCGATGAATGCGTTCAGTCTCGTCAAGAGGACTCTTTACGTCATTCTCGTTCACGCATCAATGCTTATCGTTCATTGGCCAGTCCAAGTCTGATTGCGTTGTCATCAAAAGATCCTATTTTAACTGCATTTGAATTGTCATGGGAATTGAGACGTTTAAGTTTCTTAGAACATGAGTTCAAAGTAAGGGGGCGAAAGAATAAATTGTTTGACGAATGTAAAAATTTTTTCTATTTTTAGAATGAATATCAGGAATTGCGGAAACAATGTCAAGATTTCGCTACAGCTTTATTAGATCATACACGTACGTCTCATGAATTGGAAATTTTATTAAATCACGATCCTACCGGCCCAGTTTATGAGCATGGCGAACGTATGCACCTAAATCGTTTAAAATTGGCCATTAAACTCAGACAAAAGAAGGTAATTCATTATTATGGTTTAATTACATATTTGGGTGTGAGGAGCCAAAAGAAAGATCGCGACGGTTACCGAGTTGACAAAAAACGTCTCATTTATGCAGCAAGAAATATTTAAAGAATGAAACTAGAGATTTTAATGCAAAGTTGTGGTCGTATACAAGTTTACGTAACGTTAGTAGTTACGTATATATAATCGCATCATAATGTAGATTAAGTTAGACTAGAAAGGATAGTATTATAAAAACTCTTCCTCTTGGAGATTTTGGCTACGGATATGTGTAAGATTTACGTTAGTGACTGCTTTTCGGCTCAACCTAAAGTTTTCTTAGCAGTGATCCATATTAACCACTCTCCATTGCCTCATGTGCATCTTGCAAGCAAGTTTAACCGAAAATTATTACAGAAATAATTAGCAAGGTAGATGCCTACCATAAAGACATTCCTCTAGAGATTAAGAGAAAGCATGGATATTCCGTTTGATCAGAAAGAAGCATGACTTTACGCCAATCATAGCCCCCTGAGTATCGTCCGAAGGGCGCTACCGCTTCCCACCCATGTTACCAGTGTATGGTTTCAGATAACGCCACGTATTAAAATCTCCAAAGTTAACAGGTAAGGCCTTACAGGGTACTGACCTTACATGTCCCTTTCCCTATAAGATGGCTGGCATGGACACGCCTTGTTTCTTTGATTTGCTATATGCACTCCCTTTGCTTGCGATTTCAGAGAGTTCGTAGTACCATAGAATGCAGTACTTAATCACTTGTGGATCGAATATTGAATACGATTTGAATCATCTACCGCAGAAAACAACTACTACGTCTGAGGCATAAAGATGTTTATAGTTCGCAATATTACTTGTCCTATCGTTGCATCATACACCGAAAAGATTAAGCCATCGATCGGACTTGTAATCTCGATCAATGACAGATTACTCGTATAATGCGAAAAGTTGCTAACTCCTTCTCCTCATTATCGCACAATCAGATTTCAGATTACAAAAGCTCGTTCTTCCCCTTATCGAATGGTGGCTAATCAACAGATCTACATAAGACTCTTAGAGCTTTCTTGTACATTCCTGCAATAGCAAGTAATCAAGAATTTGTGCTAAATCTTTACTGGAGGTTATGATTTGCTTGTTACGGGTTTTTTATACCCCTTAGACTTCTGACAATTGATATATTATATTTTATTTTGCCATAACTCTTTGAGTAATGTACAATACATATTTGAATTCACTAAATAAATACAAATGAAGCCATACAATCTGTTTGAAACGAGAGATCAGGCAGATTCCCTGAAATCACCAAGCATTAACTGAGTATAGGCTGCAAATTATCGTAGAGAGATAAATTTACGTGGCTTGGTCTTAATATTTCCCAATGTGGAAACAGACGCCAGTACACTATCCCGTAAGAAACCTAAAAAACAGTGGCTTTCGCCATGAATTGAATTCTGGCTAGAACGGGAACAAGTTACTACTTTTAATATAGAAACATATCCTTCAGGTAGTCTAATCCAATGATAAGCTAATGTAAAAGTCTCTTTAAAAATAAAGCTCTAAAGTTGGAAACGGTCAATAGCAGTTGAGAAGTCACGACAAGCCTACTGTTGTGACACGCTCTCTTCGCTCTATAAGAGATTTATTTTTACAACCAGACCAAAATGGTGAAATACTTCTCTCAATAGATAACTTTTTAATTATAGTTTGTGGCACATTCTAATGTTCAGCAACTTTTAGCCAGTATATGGTATGAAGGCCTACCAGGATTTAGACGTAAAAATATGGCTTTGCAAGCTTTCGATATAGTGCGAATAGGTAACGTATTTCCCCCGATATATCAAAGGTTACTTTAACTTATAATTACAAACTTTAATTTAAGGCATGATGTTTCCCATATTTTCTTTGGCATATATTTTGGCCCCATATTCCAGTATTGGACAAACTATGCGAAAACCTTTTATAAAATTTATTTGCCATAGTGCCTCATATTTTACATTTTTATGTAAGTGTGTAAGAAAAAAGTTAGCTTTATCAATTTACAAAATTAATAAATCTTTTTATCAGTTCTCTTAATGCTGGCCTCTCAACGTATTGAAACATTCATTGGTGGCTGGTGGTTCTGGTCAAATTCAAATTCAATGGTACACGAGGAAGAAGAATTGCCCACTAAAAGAGGAGCCAAGCCCACCTTCATAGAATGGTTAATATTATCTTGGGTTAGTGGTGAGTTTAAACAATTTATTGCTTTATTTTAATATTGAAAGATAATCGAAAAAAACAACAAAACAAATCAAAACCAACACTTTAAGGTCTAATATGGAGCGAAGTCAAACAATTGTGGGATGTAGGTTTGCAGGAGTATTTAAATGATATGTGGAATGTGATAGACTTTGTTACGAATTCCTTATATGTGGCCACTGTTGCTCTAAGAGTCGTATCATTTTTTCAAGTACAAAAAGAAATGATCACTAATCCGCATGCTACCGACTTACCACGTGAGCGTTGGGACACTTGGGATCCAATGCTTATATCGGAAGGTCTATTTAGTGCGGCCAACATTTTCAGTAGCCTCAAATTGGTTTACATATTCTCAGTAAATCCACATTTGGGACCACTGCAGGTGTCATTGTCACGCATGGTTATGGATATTATGAAATTTTTCTTTTTGTATGTCCTGGTCTTGTTTGCATTTGGCAGTGGCTTAAATCAATTGTTGTGGTAAGTAATTTTCAAACTTGTTAAACGTTTCTTTTTTCTTTAATTCAAAATTTCCAAAAATCTTTTATTTAGGTACTACGCCGATTTGGAGAAGAAACGTTGCCCGGAGGTGTCGCCTCACAATGTTTTGGCCAATTTAAATGGTACCACAGATCCAAATGCTTGTATTGTATGGCGTAGATTTTCAAAGTAAGTTTTGCAAAAGTTATTTTAACATTTTATTACAGATAATCGACTGTTGGTCTTTTTTTATTTTTTTTAGCCTTTTTGAGACAACCCAAACGTTATTTTGGGCTGTATTCGGCTTAATTGATTTGGACAGTTTTGAATTGGATGGCATCAAAATATTTACCCGTTTCTGGGGCATGCTTATGTTTGGCACTTATTCTGTAATAAATATTGTGGTTCTATTAAATCTTTTAATAGCCATGATGAATCATTCATATCAATTAATATCGGTAAGTGTGTTTTAAAGGGGAAACGTTAATTTTTTTTTATTGTTGCGCGAGATTTATTTGACATACAATCCAATATAAAGATTGGGAGAGAGCGAATTTGTGTTAATCAAAAAAATGCCAACGACTATTTTAGTTTTATGAACTTAAATACCTTGGAATGGACAATTATTTCTATTTAGAGTGGCCGCAAAGCAGTGTTTGTGTTCTTTGGGTCTGCACTACCGAAATATATATTTAGTTGCTGTGCCACAAAGCTTTATAGCAGAATCCAGCTGTCTTGGGTTCGTTTAGACCGAAACTGGGTTTTACACTCGTAACAAATTTACAAATTTTTGTATAGGATCTTCTAAATATTAAAATAAACGAGTGTTACTTTTCTGTTACAAAAATGTAGGAATTGCCATCTCTAATATGTATATACGATTATACAAAGGGGGCAGATGTGTCAATTGTTATTGTAATGTTGTAGTTGTTGTAAAATTAACACCGCCTGTAAAGTGAATTCGCTTTGAAGTTATTTATAACAACGACGATCACTTGAGACTCTGTTGTCATGCCATCAATCCTTGACAGTTGTATCGAACTCTTAATGGGAAAAAGCCGAAAGTGTATGGTCGTTGTCGAAATACACTACAATTAAGCATGACTCCACGCGATGTGTTGCACGAAAACAGTCTTTATTCTGTAGTAAAGATTTGTATCGCTATCAAAAGTCTAATGAGAAAATTAGGAAAAATTGGTATCGATGTCGATCGGTGTAATTGAGTGTATCTCTTTTAGGAACGAGCCGATGTTGAATGGAAGTTCGCCAGATCTAAATTGTGGATAAGTTATTTTGAAGAAGGAGGCACTTGTCCTCCACCTTTTAACATAATTCCAACACCCAAGTCAATATGGTATGCATTTAAGTGGTCTCGCCGAGTATTTTGCAGTGGTTCTTCAGCAGCCAGAAGAGAACATCTGAAGACAATAAGGGTAAGCTATTAGCAGCGGCTTTAAATCTTCAGACATACGAGTATTGTTAATAAAAAAAAAATTAATAAAATATATTTTCACTGTTTATGGTAGCGCAAAGCTCAGCAGGCTAATGATCGTGATTTCAAATACCAGCAAATAATGCGTAATCTAGTACGACGTTATGTGACCGTAGAACAACGTAAAGCAGAATCGCAAGGTGTCACGGAAGATGATGTAAATGAAATTAAACAAGATATATCCGCCTTCCGTTGCGAACTTGTAGAAATTCTCAAGAACAGTGGCATGGATACAAATGTGACTTCGGGACAAGGTGGAGGTGAGTAGTTAACAGAAAAGGTAACATATAACAGAAGCACCATTATAATTATTTAACCTGTTGCTTTAGCTGGTGGTAAAAAGAACCGACAAAAAGAAAGACGTCTTATGAAAGGATTCAACATAGCACCACCTGGTTCAACGAGTTCTTTGGCTCCGGTAGCAGAATTTTCCACTTCATTGGACAATTTTGACCAGCAACATGAAATATTAACCTCAACCCTTTCAACACTCTTTCATCCTTCAACGTTTATGCATAAAAAGGCAACCTTCTGTGCCAGTGAAAGTTGTAGTATGGAATCACCGCCATCCAATTTGTCGTCGAATTCGGCTGTTAATTCAGTGCAGTCTACAAATAAATATAATAAATCCACACTAAAGCCATACAACAAACGAATAGCGGGACATAAAAAGAAATGGGGCACCCTTATAGAGGCCGCCAAAGTGGGAAATGTTTCGAAAATGTTAGGACGTTCAAAGTCGGAAGACTCTGTATGCAATTCGACAACTAGTTCTTCACCGGTACATGGGCAAGTTCGTGTTACCTATTCACAAAATTGTGGTCCCAACTATTATAATCCCACGGAAGTGCGTCATCACAATTTAGCCCAGAATAAGGATCACTTGGTACCATCGAATATTGTGCCAAATATAGGCGTAGGTATGGCAGGCGGTTCACACTTCTTTCACACAACTACTGGTAAATGAAAAATGTATCCAATTTTATTTCAAATGGCTTTTAGTTTGTCGAAAAGGTACGTAGAATTAATAATCAATCTTTCTTTTTTTCTCCCACCCTCTCTCTCTTTCTATTTTTGTTCTTTTATCCTTTGCTCGTCTCTTAATAAAAATATTTACAAATAATTTATGTAGGTCTTACCGCTATTGCCGCTTTAAAAAAGAAACGTAAAAAGTTTTCATCTAGTAAAAATATATGTCCTGTAAATGAATCTATCGCAGCTACTAATGCCGTGGATCTTTTAACTGATAAGGTTTTGTATATTTATAGCTAATTTAAAAAAAAAGATGTTCCTTTTAAAAAATTTCTTTTCTTAATATGATAAATAAGTACGAGTATGTATGTATATATTCGTATAAGTATACTTATTTATGTCACGGTCTTAAGACTTATAGCGTAGACTAAAGCTATGTACAGACGATTGGCAGATCTCACAATATTGTCAGAAAAATGTTCAGAAAATATCTCACAACCGTCTAAACTTACAATTTTTGTCTTGCAACGTTGCAAGAAAAATCATTGTCAGTTCATTGTAAGACAATAATATTGTCAGACATCTGACAATCGTGAGAACACTCTATTTTGCCATTATCAGATAATTGTCAGACATTGTAAGCTCTTGTTTTATTGGCAGATGTGTTTAAATTAATGCATCTGACAATGGCACCATTGTAAGATAATATTTCTGTTGGCAATGCTGTCCATAAATACTATTGGATTTGACAGTTCTGACAAAGCTTAACAACGCATCTGGCAATTTTTCCACACAACAAGCTGACAACCGTGTAAACTGACAATTTTTGTTGGCAGATAAATTTATTCTTTGACAATTGTCTGACAATGAAATTGTAAGGTTTTCTTACAATCGTCTGAACTAACAATTTACCTTTTGGTAACAATTTTTCATTGTCAGTACGTTGTCAGCATATTGCCATATCTTACAATATTGTAAGATCTGCCAATCGTCTGTACATAGCTTAACGACAGCCTTAATTTGCATTATCAGTCTTAATTCAAATTAACTTGTGAATTATCCCCATCCCAATGTGTGTAAGATTTGTCGTAAATGCACGAAATCAAACTGAATTTATACTGAATTTAGATATTTCAATATGGCAATACCGTCTATAACCTACACCATCTATTGGCAAATTGATTATTATTGTAAAATAAAAATGGATTAAAACATTTTCGAGCAGTTTAAACAAAAGTAGTTTCAGATAGAATTTAAAATAAATAATGATTTTTCACTAACAGCATAGCTGCTAATTGTACTTTCTGTCGTCTTTCCATTCGATATCGATATAAATGCAAATAAAAATTGTTGACGAACAAAATAGCTCTGTTCATTTACTTTCCATCACTATCCATCTACGAGAGAGTAAAACGAAATTTTGTAAAATTGCTCTCAAAAATAATAAAAAGTAAATGAACACTTTACCATCCAAAATTGTCAAGCTAAAATACAATAAAAAACGAATCATTTTTTAACTGTAAATGCGTTAGTTTATAGAAATTACACCATCCTCTGACACTAATGTACTACATCCTGTGTTACTTAGTTCCATTCCTTTGGATATGGTATTTACTACTTTACAAAATTTAATCCAAATTGTAATAGGAAATATATTTCATCGTTTAAAAAATGTACTTACATTTTTATTGCAAAATCTTTCTAAGTTTATATGCAAAGGCAATACAAAATTTGCCAAAATATTTTAGTTTTCAATTTATTTTAGAAAGCTTGAGTAGTGAATACGAACACAAAACATTTTTTTGGATAATTCTTGAAATTACAAATTTTGCTATCAAAAATTATCAAAAATTTTTTGTCTCTAAATTTGTTACTCTGTCTCGTTGAAAACTTTTGGAGTGAATGAACACTTTTCTATCAATATTTGTTAATAATTGCTAACAATTTACAGTAAATGAACAGACCTTATATTGCTTACAAACAAACAGCTGTTTACTTAATGCACAAACTATCGTCTGTTACATGGTGTAATAATATAAGGTGTGCGCAACAAGGAATATGGTTTTTTGTAGGGTTGTGTTTTGACCGTTAAATAATATGCAAAAAAATGGTAAGTCGCACGGCACGGTCTTGTCAAAAGTTGTTTACATTTTTGGCCGCCATCATGAATATTTTTGTTTACGTTATGCTTTTTGTTTTTGCATAACCACTAAATACATACAAACCACATTTTGTTTTGTTTTGTATACAGCTTTTTTTTACAATATTGTGATAATTTTACACAAACAAAATGCATGTCGTTTTTTATTGTTGTGTTGATAAGCACACCTTATATTATTACACCATGGTCTGTCAGGGCAAAATGTTAATCCATATTAATGCTTTTAACTCTGTCGTCTGTCTATGCTATTAAAGGCCGTGCTTCACTATCCTACACAATCGTCGATTCATTCACAGGAAAATCTTGCAAAAATCTGACCGACTTTAAAAAATCGTTTCAAAATGGTGTTGTAGGTGCTACACCATCATACAAATCTGATGCCAAAACATCTGGTTGACAATAAATACTCCTCTGATCGCATGAAAACTATCATTTTATGAAAATTTTCTTAAAATTTTACAAATCGCACGACTTGCCAAAAAATCTGTCACATAGTCCACACTACCATACATTTTTAGCACACATGTCATAATTTGCAAATCGCGCGACCGTGTAGGATAGTGCGGCACGGCCTTAAGCACCCATCCGTCTCATCCAATAGTGTTCATTATTTTACGTATGGCTGACAAATTTAGTTTTTGTTTAATTAAAATTGTATAGCCTCCGTTCGGAAATTCATGTACACCTGAAGTTTTTCCTTGGTTTTTTAACTTTGTTTTTTTTTTTCTAAAGATAACTTTGTTTTTCTAAAGATAACTTTCCAAAAAGAACATTTTTAAAAAAACTACATTGTATCGAAGATACATCTGTCAAAACGAACGACTATGTGTTTTCAAAAAATTATCTACCTAAGGGGCATTTTATGCTCCAGAGGAAGGAGGAGGCATGGTTTAGGATTTGTTACGCAGTACAAATTTTGTAAACAGTTCAACAAAGGGAAACAGGGGTTATAAAATCTCCTAAAATATTATTGCCCATATGAACCTCCTCGGGGGTAAGTTTTTACATCTTTGGTGATATCCACACCTTTGTGCTGTGCATGCTGTGCATGCTGGGGATAAGGGTAATTGGCTATTTCAAACATTACCGGAGCTACATATAAGATATAAAAGGAAGTAGGGTAACCTATGTTAGTCTGGTAGAAGGTGTAAAGGCACCTAAGGTCTATGCCCAAGACCAAAGTCGATAGAAAGTTAATCTCTAGGGATTATTTTTCGAGGATCGACTAGTAACCATACACTGGTACAAAGGGAGCACCTAAGCCGCATGGATGAGTGTCTACTGGGGGTTAGAGAAGTATTGTTCCTGTATTGAACTCAACTTGCGATGTGATGCGAGATGCGTACTATATACTCTTGGTAATGAGTATGCTTTGGGACATACTCCATCTCCTTGGGGATGAATATGCTGACGGGTTCGATTTTGTGACGGGTTATTGGTGAAGACTCCTTCGGGAGTACACGTGATAGCTGGAAGAGGATTGGTTAAATGGCTGATGCTCGAACAGTGCTAGTTGCTGGTTGAAGTTCGGCCAACCATGGTAAAGCCTCAATTGTATGTGGTGTTGCGAAAAAAACAGAAGGTTCTGCGGAAGCCTGAGATTCGATAGCTCAAATACTTAAGCAAGGTGTTTACGCATTGTAGGTGGTCCCTGCATAAGAAGTTACCATCTGATGTGATTCTTGAGGTCACACTTCAAAAGTTCACGCGGTGTTAAAAGAGCACCGTCGTAACACATCTGCCCATACGAATATGAAAAAAAAATTATTTGATTTGAAAGTAACGTTTACTGAAACCCTTTTAAAAAACCTATTTTTAATGGTTATTTGCATTTTTCTAAAACGATAATTATTTTTGGTGCTTAGGGCTGCAGTTGCATGCCTTCACCCATATTTGAACAATTTTTGCACTTTTACTTCAATAAACAAATTAGGAGTAGTAAACATTACACATACATATCTTTTTTTTTTTTTTTATTTAAGGCTTTAAAGCGCGTTTCTAGCTATCCAGTTTCCGATGCCAATGCTCAAAATAAAGAAGTAACGAATGTGGCTAAGCCTCGTAGGCATGAACAGACCCAAAGTCAGCATGACTCAGTGGAAACCTCATCAGAATTTACGCTGTCAAATGAGATACAACATTTGGATCCATCCAACACATCGGTGAACTCACGAGAACCATTAATTAGCAGTAATTTTGCTTCAACGGGTGTGATAAATTAAAGACACACTTACACACATATACATACACATACACATACACACTCACACGGAGAGACATACATATATCGAAATCAAAAGAAAAACTTTCTATGAAAAACGCAAAATTTAAAAAAATATACCAAACGATTCTACAGAGAAAAACACACGACAACGAAGCATTTTTCTTGGGAATACATACATACCCTGCAGTTTTAAAAGTAGAAATTGACCCCAAATCGTTAGGTATTTCGCTAACGAAATATCGACTAACTACTTCATTTGCTACAAGTAATGCAAGAGTTCGCCTTTTGACTCTCTCACTCATGTACATGTACACGCACTCAGTACATGCATAAATGTTAATGCCTTCAACCTCAATTTTTGTTTTTACGAGGAAAAAAAACTGTGCCCTTATTCCAAAGAAAATCAAGAAAAAAAAAGCATAAAAAAGATTTTATCAAAGTGTTATGATTTTGTGTTGGCGTACAATTAGAATTTCGTTGTCAGTGAATGTTAATTTTTTAGTAAAAAAAAGTGTGTTTTTTTTAAAGGTAAAATGAGCAGCAGAAGTCAACTAACACGTTGCATAAAAAAAGAAAAAGAACAATTAATTGAAAATTTTATAAATATTGAAAAATAAATTTGATAAATAAACAAAAATCCAAAAAATTTAAAGTTCTGTAGTATTTTCATTAAGGAAATATCATTAGTGATCCAACAGGTATATTTTGACTAGCGACATAGTTGGGTTTTGCTGACTAGTGATTTCACCAGTCTGATCGTGTCAATTGACTACCGTCAATGTCATTTCCATGTTAAAATCGTCAGTCGAGAGCATTGCTAGTAGTTAGTCTGGTAGTTAGCGAAATAGCTAGTCATTCGCTAGCTACGCCGACTGCAGGGTATTTACTACGTACTCATACACATACATACCGCCATACATATAAAGATGATCGATGGTGTTGATGGGAAATAATCAACACCACAAATAAAATATTAAATGAAACTTAAATAAAACATAGAAACAATAATTTATATAACGGAAAAACAAAAACAATGCTGCCCATTTGGAACACTGCCGTTTCAAAATAAAACCGAGCACAAATTAAATAATGAAAATTTTAAAACACCAAAAAAAAAAAACTATGTAAACGAAATATGTTAAATTATTACAATAAGTCAAAAAGAAATATTAATGATTCCACAAATTGTTTGAAAATCACCTCATTTATCTCTCTCTCTCACTTTCTCCACCCACGCTTCTTGCATCACATTAAAAACATTATGATTCTTTCTTACACCCACTCACTACGTACTATAATAATCATCTGCCTAGATAAAAAAAAAAAAATAAAAAATATTCTACAAAAAATTTTTAAAAATGAAATATGTATTTAAATAACCAACCACCTATCAACAGAAATCATCACCCTTGATACACGTCCATATTGAATGAATTTAAGCACAATATTTTTGAGACTCTACAAACAAAATGCGTTTTCATATAATTTATTATCATATTGACTAAATAATTACAAATAAGAACGATAAAATATTAAACATATCATTAATCCGTACATCATATCAAATGGAATATAAACATAAACACATGCATACATACATAAATACATATATTACTGGTAGTTATATGCCATTTAGCACATTGTTCGCTTAACACATACATGCGAACATACTCCCATAATCAAATATCTCATAATCCAAAAAAAAAAAAAACAAAACAATACTGCAAAGAACGCACAACGAATGATTTTGATTATTTTTTTATTATTTTCTATTATATCTCCTTAGTTACATATACATATATATATATGTGTACTTACCCTGTAGGAAATGTCACTAGTGAATCAGTACTGATTCACTATTGACACTGGCACCAGTACTAGTGACTTATTATACGCTCGACAATGCTTTTTTACTATAGACATATAACATGTGTGTGTCATTGGAAATCTACTACTGACACTGGTACTACTGAGTTGGTAGTTCTTTTGGGACCATATGTAGACATTGTCACCAGAGATTCACTAGTGCCTTTTAGTAATTCTAGTCTACACTTTTAATAATTTTCTGAAATAGACGTCGTTAATGAAACTTTTCTTAACATTTGATGTTTTATTAAAAAAAAATTAAATATTAAAAGTAAACAAGGTACATTTCAGCCCTTTAAATAGTATTAAAAAAAAATTAAATTAAATTTCATTATTAACAGGTATTTTAAAATACCTATACAAAATATGAAAAATGGGATTTTGTATGTACTTTTTAAATTTATAGAGATTAATGTACTGCATACTTATTATAACACAATTGAAAAAATACTAGATTAATAAAAACAATTATGCTGCCGACGAATAATAGCGCTTTGGCGTCGAATTAGAACTCTTATTTGTTGTGTATACATTTTTTTCTTATCAAAGCAAATAAAAATAATGTAGACAATTTGTTGACAATGTCGCCAAGAAGTCACCAAAATAGTCGACAAATCTGGTGACTTGGAGGTACTTGCCCCAGGTTTCCTTCAGGGTACATATAATGGACAACTTTATATGTATATGTACAAACATATGTATGTGTGTGATCAAGACCTTCAGTTTGTAGGTCAATGCGAAAAATTTCTAGTCGACAGATAAACAGCACAAAAAAAATTTCAATGACAGTCGAATTTTTATTAAATTCAAATTCTACGTGATACTCCTTACGAGTGTCAATACGCTGGGCTGAAGAAGGTTGATAACATTCCGAAGTCCAGAATGGAAAACACTCATTTTGCAATAACAGAAAACGTTACATTCACAGATAAGGTGTGCCACAATTTGGTCCCCTTTTATCCATAAACGATACAAAACTTAACGAATCTGTGGTGGGATTCAGTAACTTTTATTACTATAATCGTACAGTGAACTCGCGGTAATGTGAACTTTCACAATAGTGAACTATCCACTATTGTGAACACTCATTTTCTTATATGAACTCTCTAAATTGTGAACAAAGTGTGATGGCTCTAAATAGTGAACGACAATTTTAGGCAGAAAACCAACTCGCAACAGTTAAATAAGCTCTTGTAACATATGACAGGCGTTTAAAACCGAAAATTTTTGTTACTTTCAAATGTTTTATAAACTCTTCGCGTTATTCTTTTCTGGTTTTTTATGATCTCCCATTATGGTTTTCATAGATCGAATTAAACTAAAAGCGAATATATGAAAATTTGTAAGTTTAAAATAAATTTTATGTTATTTTACCAACCTGTCATTTCTTTTCTTTGTGGCCTTTTGTATTATACTAAATAAGCTAGTAATTGTGGTACAAATTATTGCAATCGAAAATGTGAACAAATTCAATAAAGTGAACAGTTTTGTTTTTTATTAGTTCACATCACCGCGAGCTCACTGTATTGTTAAAATTAATATAACGAAAATTTATCGAATTTGGTATTCAGTAACACTTTTAACGATTTTCGCTTTCAGTATGTTAACGCCAATAATTTTTCGTTTGTTATGAAATAAATAAAAGTCAGCAGTTCAATCGTAGCGCGTTCGTTATGCCAAAAACAAGAACAAAATTGATCTTTTAAAACAATATACAAAAGCACATATAATATTACTATTTTTTAAACATGCAATTTAACATTCATTTAACTAAATTCCAAAAAAAAAAAAAAATTAACATTCATTTTATTAAATTCTTAAAAATTTTTGGGAAAAATTTCAATAAATAAATTAATTTATATGTTTTTTGTTTATTAAAGCTTCTATCGCGGTCTTTGAGGCGACCGAATCAAGAAATTTTGAAAAGTTTCTTTGGAATTTGTTTGAAACAAAAAAACCTGACACTACTCGTAAGTTTGTTTCTTAAGTCTTTTGTTTTTTGAAGTGAAAACTTCTTTTTTGTATAGTCTATGTATGATGACTATACAGTGTTGCCGCTTTGGACATTTTTTTAACTTTCCAGTGCTGCCACTATTCCCGGGAAATTTTCCGGGATTTCTGGGATTTTGAGGGGGATGTTTGTCCAAGTTTTTAAGAATCCCCGTCTGGTGTAGCCACCTTTTCCCGGGAAATTTTCCGGGATTTCTGGGTTTTTGAGGTGATTTTTATATATGTATATAAAAGAAAGTCGTGTTAGTTACACTATTTATAACTCAAGAACGGCTGAAAATTGGTGGGCAGGTAGCTTAGAAGTAGGAGAAAGACATACGATACTAAGGTAAGGCACTTTTTACCTGGGGGGAATAGGATGCCCCTTCTTTGTATGGGGCACTTCCAGTATAGCTAGAAAGCTGAAATTGAAATTACATAAGTTGATAAAAAAAAATGCTATGCAATAGCTTTACCGCGGCAGTCCCCGATTGCCACATATCTTTTTTTTTTTTTCTTTGTGCTTTTCAATAGAGATGCCACGTAAAAGGAAATTATAACGATGTTGTTAAGAAGTAATTATTGAAAACAAAATCGTTACTGCAAATCGCAATAATTGTCGCTAAATTTAACATTTATCGAATTGTTAAAAATTACTGAATCGCAGTACTGGTTACATTTCCACCAAGAATAGTGTAGTCTCAAATAACCACATAGAAAATCACTAGCTCTTGGAATCGAGAACTCCACTATACGAAATTGGTTACTCAACACTTAAGGCCTCGTTACATGGTAATACATGTATATTTGTATGTAAAAAATTTGAAAAAAATATTATCATGTAAACGCAAATAAATACATAGTTATGAGTAAGAGAGAATACTGATAAAAAAAATCTGACAAGCGATCGGTAAATGTTTATTTTCTAAACCATTTTAGAAACTTACGTATACTCATTTTATCAGAAGTGTCTTTTTACTTGGGTGTCACACGATCAAATTTTCATTCAACTTTTAAAATTTCTCTCATTTTTTTTTAACAAAACACTCACACTTTTAAAATTTGCTTTCAAATTTTAGTTCAAATTGTGTGTTTCAATTTGTTTTCAAGAAAGCAGATCATTGCCATTTTGATTATAAGCTCTCTTTTGTTTTCATATACATACATACATACATACATACATAAGTATATGTGACCTTCTCCGAGAAAAGGGACCTAGTGTGTCAAAAAACGGGTTTGGTCTTACGAGTGGATTCTGGAACCTAAAGGGGTGTAGAATAAGATGAAATGAGTTAGATTTCTGATAAAAATTTATTTACCCCATAAAAACGTACAAAACGAACTTGGGAAATCGATAAAAATGAGAAAAACATTAAAATTTGACTTTTTTGATTTTTTGGTTTTAAATTGGTTTTTTCGTCAATCTTCGAATTTTTTCGGAGTTTGGATTTTTTTTCGGTGTTTCGTGATCTGGTACTTCGATTTTCTTCCGTTTGACAATTTCAGTTTTTTATTTTTTCGGCACTTTGACTTCAGCTTTCTTTTTCTCTTGATGCGGGGTTTGGTTTTTTTTTTTGCTGGCAGGTTCAGATTTATTTTTCGATTTTTTTTTTCGCTTTGGGTTCACTCGGTTTAGGAGCTACAATATCCCGTTTCTGTGAATCAGTACATAAGATCCTGACATTCTCAAACAAATACCATTTGCGATCTAACGATAATCCGCTTGGTGCAATAAGCAGCATGACGTCACCAAAGTCGGCACCCAATCATAACTAACCATACCAAATCGCATCTCCCAACTGAAGGTGGGTTCACAGTGATAATGCGTTATGAAACTTTAAATACGTCTTTCTCAAAACTTTATTTTCACCCACTAGGTCCCTTTTCTCGGACATACATATATTCTGCCGCCATAATTTTTGTTACTGCAAAGTTACTGCAAATCGCTATAATTGTCGGTAAATTCAACAATAATCGAATAGTTAAAATTTACTGAATCCCACTACTGGTATGTGAATTTGCCTTGAGAAACATTTTAAATTCTTGTTAATTTTGGGTGTCCTGTGTTTGACGTAGCCGTCATTTTGATTACATTTTGTCATCAGCTGTCTTCTCAGAAACACCTTGCGTTTGATACACGTGTTGCGGTGGCCGAAAAAAAATTACCTCTAATAATTCAATTATTCTATTTGATATTTTCCCCCATTTTCATATTCCAAACAAAATTTTCCATTCCCAAACAAAAAGAGGATTGAACGAAAAAAAATGGGAGATTCTATTATTCAGTAAATATCCACAAAACATTGAGAGCCTCAGTACCCGCAGTAGTATGTTGAATTCTGTATAACCCCGATGTTTCAAGATTCAATACTGAGGCGCCGTCAATAGGCATTTACTTTCGACATCTGGGAAAATTATTATGTATTAACATTACCCAGATAATTAGGATTCGTATTCTGGGTAACTAAAAATTGCCTACAATTGAATATTAATATTTAGTACACTCAGTTTTGGGTTTTACGACATATTTTTAAAATTCATTTCATGCATATTTCATTACATTGCTGCATACTCGCATATTAAACATTTATAAGTACTTTTATAGCAATATACAACACATACATACATACATATGTATGTAAGTATAAAACAATATCATATCAATGGTAAAAGTTGCCTTAGAATCAAATTTTCTTTATGTTTTCGTTATTTGTTTTGTAAAATATATAAAAAAAGAAGAAAAAAAAATTAACACAAGGAAGTAGCAATTAATAAAAACAAAAAAATTATAATAAATAACTAAACAATTTTGGACGAGCATTTAAAAAGAAAATGAAAAACTTAAGATTATTATTGTTTAACAAATAAATTGAAAACTCCCACAAATATTGAAGAATTATTATACATACAACTTACATATGTAAAACTACCAACAGCAAAAACCACAGAACAACAACAATACAATTAATAAAGAAAATATTTTATACACAGAAAGATTTTTAAACCAAACTTAAAACTACAAAAAAGAAATATTTGAAAAACTACAACAATAGTTAATGAAACCGAAAACCAAAGAACTACAAAAAATAAAAACAGGAATAAAAACAAATCTTGGTAATAATATATTTTAGGCGCGACTTAATAATATTCTACCGCATATGAAAAAAATATTATATATATATTTTAAAGTAAATATTTACCATTTAAGAGCATATTTTAAAATTTAGAGAAAATATTTTTGTTTTTGTAGTGCGAGTTAAACAAAAGAAATAAATAAGAACAAATACAATATAGCAAATTAAGCAAATCAAAGGCATGTTTATACTGGATACAAAAATACTCTTCGCCTGAAAAATTTGACACGTGCGAGAGGCAAAAGATACCAAGCGGCAAAAATAATTAGCTGGGCCGTCGAGGACATTTCGTATGAATTATCCAATAATAATTTCTAACATATGTTAAGTTCAATTTTTTATAAGTTATTTTTTTTAATTTCTTCGATGTTGTTAAGTAAAAGATCCACTTTTTATATAAAAATAACAATAACAAATAACTTTATTTATATATTATTGTTTCCAATATTTCGCTACCAAACAATGGGTAGCTTCTTCAGGGATATGTTATACTATTTAAATAACAGTAAAATCAAGCCGGCTACACATCTCATTAAAATTTTGTAATTTTGATGTTGCTCATTTGTATCTACTATCTACCTACATTGTATGTAAGTGGTATAAACGATCAAGCCAATGGTGATAAAAGGTTTAGCTACCTCGAAATTGGTAGTGATCCGTTCTGCTAGTCTGATTGGTTTTCTATATGGTCCCCCTTAAACAATAGTACATATCAACCTATTTTTCCCTATTTTCTTTGCGATTACTATTTTAATAATAATTTAATTTAAAATTATAAAATAAAGTTATGTTCAAATTTATTTGAACCAAATAAAGCACAATTGCTAAACAGACAACATACAGTATAAAAATAGTTACATATTAAATGGAAAAACTATTAATATTATAAAATATATTGTTATTTGCACTAAAAATTACAACAAAATTAATAAAAAAAAAATAATAATACAAATGAAAAAACGTTATATTCTGTGAGTAACACAGTACTTAAGGCTACTTGTGGTACTATAAAATAGGTGGCAGCACTTTTGTCCCAATTCAGAGGGTGGTTACAATAGGTTCATGATTTGGCTAATTTTCTCGTCAGCTTTGCTTGGTTTGTGAGCATAGCTGCCAGATTTGACGATTTATCGTCATTTTGACGATTTTGGGTCCTAAAAATTACATAGTGACGATGGGACGATTTATACCCTAATTTTGACGATTTTAAATAATTCAAGTTTGCAACATTTATTTGTACTATTAAAGCAACTGAACTGCTGACAATTTTAATGAGCAACTTTTTAAAAACTAGTTTGCTTAAAACTGTAAGCTTTTATTTAATCTATATATGTATATATATAGAATTGTTGCTAGTGTGTTGTGACTTTATAACTCACGAACGGTCAAACCGAATTCGATTAACTTTTAAGGATTTGTTCGTATGGTAGTGTAGATGGTTTATCGAAATCGGTCGACGCGTTTGTGAGTTATGACTTTTGTGAAAGTCGTGATGTGCTTTGATTAGGTAAATCGAAATTTATAAAAGTATATAGCTTCCGTGCGAAGCCGGGCGCTCAGCTAGTTGATTATAAAAACAAAAACAATTTTTTGAATTTTGAAGACATTTATTTAGGAATATTTGCCAGAGATGAAATTGAAGAAGCACAAATAAGTGCAAAAGAAAAATAATAATTGTGATAATTTTTATATAGAGCTTTGTGATCAGATATTATCCAGATTTGATTTTGAAAATAAATATATAAAGCTCTTGGCCAAATTAATCCATTTAATATTATTAATGTAGAAAAAATTTGATTTTCTGAAATTATAACAGAATTTTCCTATTTTGTTGAAGAAAGTGAAAGCCAAGAGCTAGAAACTGAGCTCAGATAATTATTGCAGTGATATAAACATATAACTATTGGATTTTTGGAAAAAAATATCAGAGATGCAAACGAGGGATTCTAGTCTTTTGTTTCCGGTTTTGACTAAATTTATTACAAAAAACCTAGTTTTACCACTATCCCCAGCAAATGATGAAATAATAATATATGTAAAATATGTATGTATGTATATGTATACAAGTCTTTTTTCTTTCACAATTATATTTTTATTGTATAAATTATATTTTAGTTTTTATACATTTTTAGAAAATGTTTTCCGAAAATGAACTTTAAAACAATATTTTACTAAATTGAAGTAAAAATAACTAAATGATTTGGATTTTTTTATTTTTTTCCATACAATACTTTTTCCATGCATGTTTTCAAAGTATTGAAATGTTTTTCTATTTACATGTGATTTTATCGTGAATTCTAATTGAAGTATCTGATCTCTGTATTCAAAATAATGCTGTTTTATTAATCAGATTTGTTTATTTAAGAGTTTTGTTACGTTTTGCCTCTAATAACATATGTTTTATTGGAAAAAAATCGGTTTGTTTCATTTGACGTTTTTATGACGATTTCAATAAGCTATATTGACGATAATGACGATTTTTGCCCAAAAATATGACGATATTACCTAAAAAAATCTGGCAGCTATGTTTGTGAGTTCGGACATTTCTGACAACATGTAATAACAAATGCAGGGTTACACTAATTCATGTACATACCTGTTATAGATGTACTTTGTCCCAAAGAGAACATATGTCTTTGACATTTTATGTGTAACGAAATTATACAAAAGAAAACCAATAATAAATTAGATTTGTCTCGACCGTAGAACATTTTTATAAATTGCAGACAATGGCCTGCCGCAAAATTGCTTGTGAGTTGCAAGTTTTAAGCCGCAAAGGCAAAAATGTAGTAACACCAATTGCCACCATCCCCACTCGTTGTTATTCATCACGTAAAGATTTAGAGAAAACTACACATACTGGACAAGTAAGTCGCCAAAAAATGTTCAGTGCTAAAAATTTATGCTGATGTTACGCAAACGTTTTTTATTTGCGATTTTAATAATCTAAAGTTTATTTTTCTTCAACTTTTTATTAATAGGTCTTTCCTGAGGATGATTATCGCAATGTTCGTTTTAATAACGCCAAACGTTATGTTAATGAAAACTGGGGTATTAAGTTAATCGATGAGATTCCTCCCAAAGAATGTACCGAACGTGTTGTATACTGTGATGGCGGTGATGGTCCCTTAGGTCATCCAAAAGTCTACATTAATTTGGTGAATATTAAAGGAATTAAAGTTTCCTAATAGCCAGTCATACATACATATACATACTTATGTATATGTATCTTCTTTAAAAAAAAATCGAAAAGCTTTTCTTATGCATATGTATGTATGTATATATATATATATATGTATTTTGGACATGAAACTACACAATTCAATTTAAACAATCAGTTCAGTAAAACCAAAGTATATCAATATATATAACTATACTTTGAGTAAAACATTTAATTCTCATCACTGTGTTTATATGCATATACATATTTTCAGGATAAACCAGGCTCACACATTTGTGGCTATTGTGGTCTAAGATTCGTGAAGAAGGATGGTCACCATTGAAATACAAATCTTCTTTATATAATATACACAACTTAAAATTGTTAAATAAAAAATAAAACACCTAATAGTTTTTAAATATTTTTTATTATTTCCGAAATAGAATAAACAGGTCAAGTTCTTGAAACAGCTACTTTTGTTCTGCAGAATTTTTATTATTATTATTACCAACCGATGGCACTTAACAAATCTAAGAGAATATGGAATACACAGTGATAACTTATAAAGACTTGATCGTAAAATGATAAGAACAGTTTGCTATGGGCTCCAATTGTCGTGATTGTATAATTTTAGTTACCTATAAGGCCATATTTATTTCATCATTACAATTACATACTTATCAAAAGTCTTGGGGACACTTTTTTTATATGTCCCTTTACAACCGTTTTCTAAATTGTTTAATAAGAACTAAATTATAAATGCCTGTTTTCACTTACCCTTTGTTTGTTCAAATTTCCAGGAAGATGATTTCTACCATTATATGCAATTTTTTTAAACTATACAATGAAACGTATAAAAACACCAAATGTTTTTCACAACTTATCAAAAATACATTCTTATATTCGGAATGAAATTTAATAAAAATAGCACTTCACAACTTCTTTATACACAAAACTTTATACGAAACTAATAATATAATTATTATTTTTATCACACTAGACTAACTAAGTTTATATTATTATATACCCAGAATTTTGCAATTATGCCGCCGTATAAGAAGCGCGTAAACTAACTAACAAAATCAACCAGAAACAAAATAAAGTTTGAGCCTACAGTACTGCCAAATCGAATTATTATTTATAATTTCCTGAATTCGCCTTGCATAATATGAACAAATTTTGATATTTTTGTTGGCCAATTTTCTTTTCAAAATAAAATCAGCTTTTAATAGATTAATATTAAGCACTTATTAACAAAACTAAGTAGTATAAATTGAAAGGATCCATGTCATATTTGCTTTGATGGCAGAGTGCCTATTGAGGTAATACCAGAAAAAGTTTTGAACACAATGCAACTAAATAGTGTTGCAGTTAAAAAAATAATTTTTGAAAAAACTCAAAGAAAAAATTACGATATCGACTTAACTATGCTGAAACTTAAAACCCGATATGCACTCTTCTTGTGGTCATTTCAGGTCACTATTTTATAGGAGCGCATCCAAGGAAGCCTAATCTACCGAATAATGATTCGGCAGAAGTTGTCATAGTGAGAGTGTAATATACATCCTTTGTAAATATTTGCCCTGCTCTCTCTGTAGAGAGGGTGGCTTCTTTATGTACACTGCTGAAAGTTTTAACATCTCTATCGGACTGGGGATGTGAAAATGAAATACATATCATTACACTCTCCGCCACAGGTAACAAAGAGGGACCATTAGGACCCAAGTAATCCAGATCCATTATTGAACTGGCGACCTGTGCAGCACAACATAACTGCTATTAACGTGTATCTCTTTTATCTGGCAGTACTGTGGTGCTAATTTGCTTTGTTTATTTTCAGTTTGTTTCTTTGTTATAAGTTTTTTAGTTTGGTTTGCGCGCTTTTTGTGTGGCTGCAAGTTCGAAGGAAATATCTGCTTTTAATACACAATAAATCTAGTACAATAATAATAAAATTAAATAATAATCATTAATGAAAACGTTGTGAAAAGAGTTTGTGTTTTTTGTAAATTCCACTAGAAAGTATATTAAAGGAAAGTGCATAAAAATATGGAAAAAGTTAATGTTAAGTTAATTAAAATTAATGAAAAGTGTTAAATATAAAAGAAATTAATATACGGATACGAATTTCATGAAATCTTCATTTTCTTTTCTTCTCAACGAAATCTCGAATGTCTTTTGGGAGTTTCTGGAAACTCGAAGCCAGCTTTTTTAAATCATCAAATTATGTAAGTTCTATTTATTATGTAATTTTCAACCTGAAGGACCAAACGTATGTATGTACATACAGTAGAACATCGGTTATCCGCTTCTCTATTAACCGGCATTCTCCTGGTTTTGGTTTACAACCTCTATTATCCGGTATTTTACATTTATTATACGTTACTCGGAATAGAAAACATTGCAGAGGCTCTAAATAGAAAAAATAACTATTGGAATTAGTGTTAAAGTGGACATTTTATGGCATTTATTTCTTATTAACTCAATTGCTATGTTAACCGTTATAATCGGAAACAAATGTATGACGTCAAACGAAACTAGCACCTGATCCTTAGAAAAAGGCATATGTGATAATTTTCTTTTGAATTCGACTGCATCTTTTACGTTATATTTCAATCTTTCTTTAAATTTTTTAAAATGTTAGTTAAGTATCTATAAAGTCCGTACGAAGTTGAGCTTGTATAATCAGCCTTTTTTAGGTGTTTTTCGACTACGCCAAATACGATCAGGCTGAATATTTCGACAAGCGTTGTTTGCAGTTTTGTTGTTGGATCTGTACGATATTTCTCATTTTCGTTTCGTGATGTTGCATTTACTCGCTTTTTATGGGGCTTATAACCGTTCTAGATTAGTGAAAATTTCACTCTTAATGTAGAACATACCGGATGTTGTGTTTTTTTAATCTAGTACAATTACATTATATTTTTTTTTTAATTTTCATTCAAAATTGTTTTTGTTTGTTCCACTGTATTAAGTAGAGTAACTAAATATCCATCGTCATAAGTAGTTTTGTGTTATTTACAACTTTTAGCGCCTTTACCATTTCACATTTATTTTCATATCAATGACAGACTTACTTACGATGATTTAAAAGGAAAAAATCAACGGTTATTAAGAGATTATCGTTTGCTGCTAAGAACACAGATCTGAGGGTGCATTCTGTTGATTACAAAATAAAATAATAATAAAAGCAAAACATAATTGTAATTGATATAAATTTATTTCAACGCAGATGAATTTTTTAAGGTTTTTAAAAAAATGTTTGTTTCATACTAAAACTAAAAAAAATATATAAAAATTAATATATAATTATGTATGTATGTATGTGTCTTTATAAGTAATTGGAATTTAAAACGGTACCAATAAAAAAAACTAATAATAATTATCGCTGTGGACTTTTGGTGAAACTTAATTAAGTGCAATTTTAAAATTTATTGCATATGTAAATTAAAAATTAATCAGATGGAGATAAAAATTTCAAAACATTAATAATAGTTTTTGTAACTAAATATTGCCGCCAAAAATTCACAGACTTGTATCTTAATATAAAGATAAACAAAAAGAATTGAAGAAAACACGTTTATGCAATCATATATGTATGTAAATTGAATTTCAAAAATTATATTAATACAATGAAAGAGTAAAGAAGTGGTTAATTTTTTTTTTTTTTTTTTTGTTTTCTATTTTAAATGAGAGGTGATAGTTACAAAAGTGTTTACTTTTACTAACTTTTATTAGTTCTTTTTTAGACGTTAAAAAAATGAAACAACATTTTAGTTGGAGTTAGTACATAATGAGATTTTTTTACTTTTTAAATAATATATTATTTATATTAGGATCATATACTACTTCAAGCAATGACAAGATTTTTTTTTAGTATTTTAGATGAAATTAATTGATTCTTCATTGAGACAGACACAAAGTTCCAGTTTTCCTGTTTTGCCTTATTTAAAACAAAAAGAAATTGATAATGTCTGGTTGTTTTTTCTATTAAGTGTTCATTAATGCTTGCTTAATAATCATGAGTGAAATGATGAAAATAAAAATGAAAAAAAAACTAAATTAAGGAAATACATATACACAGTTTTAATACATAAACTTTGGTGGTAATGTTGTTGTCATTGTCCTAAGGACATTTATGTAAGAAAGTCAAACCAATTAACTTTAACAAGTGATTTTTTTTTTTTTTTGTTTAATTTAAAACAATCATATAAAATTTTGTTGTTGTTGTTGTTGTTGTAACAGCTCCGATGCTGTTGGTGACGGGAGTTCTTTCTTAAAATTGTGATAAAATAGGAATAATTGAAAGAGAGATAAAATTTTATGGATGGTATCACTTCTGCTAAAGGCTAATGCTGTCGTGATTTGACTTGATTTCAAAGTTACAAATTTTGTGTGTGCTTGTATGCGTGCTGTGATAAAAACAAAACATAAAACGTAAAACGATAAAAAGTTAAAACCATCATTTAAAAAATACTGTTTTTTTAAATATCAATAGTACGTCATTTTCCATATCTCAGTTTTGTTTTATCTCTCATAAGGCCACCATCAGTTCGTGGCGTACAAGCCAAATGGAGGCTCTGAATAATCCTGTTTTCTGTTTTGAATTGTACAAACAGCAGGACAAAACAAACTTTTTAATACAATTTTGCTCTTTTAACAAAAAACAATGACTGATTTTCTTTTCATTTGTTTCAATCAAATTAAGATTTTTTTCTATGTTAAAAAAAGTCATTATTAGTGTTGCCATAAATTGTAGTCTTACAATAGAGTAGTTAAAATGTCCATTTTGTTTCTCAAGTCTCAATTAAGATTTTCTTCATCTAAAACACCAAATACGGGTAAATCTGTATACTAAATTCGCATCACCGAATATTCTGGTATTCGATGATGTTTGAATTGGTGTTAATAGTATTAAATATGCGATTGTTGAAGCTAAAGCCAAAAGAAATAGCAGCAGTAGTAGTACTACAGTCATAATCATAAGAATAACTACATAAAGATGTTCTACGAAGTATAAAGTGTCCATAAATATTGTTGTTGTTGGATATTGATATTGTTCTTTAAATATACGAATAATATTAATATTGTTTTGCAAATTGTTATCGATCTGCAATTGGTCAACCACTGGTCACCAGAGGTTCCGGGGTAAGGCATAACCTTCTTTCGATACATAAACATTGCGATCCGAATAGATGTGAGCCTCGTTTTTATCATTGTGCTGTTGCAGCATTTGATTTTTAGTAGTTCCTCCTCCAGCTGCCCCATCATAAGTTGTAACAGTTTCGGTCTTACCATCTACCGTACGGGTAATGGTAGTTGTCTTATTACCCTGCGAATCTTGAGTAACTTTTGTAGTTTCATATGTACCATCAGGTTTTCTTATTGATTTAGTCATTATGCTTTGACTAAACATTTTGGGACCCTAGTTACAAATATAAAATTTTTTAAGTGGATTTATGTATATATGTATGTATGTTCGTATATATATATATATGTATGTACTTGATAGTTTCCATCAAAGGCCCCGCCACCAAATGAACCCCTTGGCATCATGGGAGTCATTGGTGTCATAATATCTGGACGACCGCGCGGTAGCAAAGACGGCGGTGCTGGAGCTTTAGGCAACTCTTTATCCTCGTCTATCAAAGTACCATGTATTTTACCCATTATAACTTCTTCATCGCTCAATTTTGGTTTAGTTTTCCAATTACGCAAGACTTTATTATCGTTGCGTGGCAGAATATTGCCAAGTGCATCATTTTTGGGAATATGTTTTAAGACTTCACCATCACCTTTAGCATAACGTTGTATTAGAGAATGCAATTGGTCAGGGAATATTCTAGAAATAATACATATATTACTTTTATTTGGTCGCATTAACTACGCTAAACACACAAATTCATCAATATTTAGCGATTAAAGAATATTCTCGTCTAATCGATTTTCGACACGTTGCTATAAATCGGTTATTTTAGTAATCGAATGCATAATCTCCGTTGTGCCCAGAGTTAGAGCAACATATGTAATTCCCTTAATTGAAATATGTAATATATTATAATAATATATAATATATTGCTATATATTTTATGCCAAACGCTAATCAAACGCAATTTTTAGCTTTATTCTGACCAAAGCTTTTACTATCGGAAATATTGTTTTAGTAATATTAATTTTGTACTTACTCTCCATCCAAGTCCGTATCAAAATAATGCTTGTTTTGCTTTTCGAATTCTTTAATAATTTCACTTTCAAAGCCCGGTTTCAAGTATTCCTCCTTCAGATTCTTTTCTACAACAATATCATTATCTATAATGGTTTAAACAAATTTAGTAATGATATTTTTTGAAATTCGGTAATTTGACATACCTCCTTCCATTTCACTAACAGCTTCCAATATTTGCTGCATTTGGCTTTCGAAGTGTTTCTGCAATTCCATGGGATTGGTAAAAATTTGGAAAGCAAATTTACGGTCGTCATCAAAAAGTTCATCATCAGTTTCAGCCTCCTCAAACCATTGCGGCTTTCGAAATTCATCCTTAGCCGATGCATTTGAACTATATAAATAATAGACAAAAAAAAAGTTATTTATTTGTTGTATGTTGATTTTTTTTATTTGAATTCATGTCGGCAAAGAAAATACTGTTCATGAGAAGGCTGAAGTGGCAACGCTGTGCAGGTGATTGGTCTTTTTTTATCTTATATTAAACAAATTTATCTGGTCACCTCAACCTATCTACATATATTTGTTTTTGCCATTTAGGAAACATTTTTATGCAATAACTTTCTTCATATTCCTTATCAAATGACAACAATTTTCACATAGAGAATTTTTAATTGGTTTTACTTACTCCATATTTTTTTTGGCTTCGTCTTCGTTTTGTTGGAACATTTTCTTTAAAATATCCATATATGCTCACAATTGATTTTATTCTTTGGGGCAGATAGTTTATCTTTTATGTATGTATGTATATATTTTTTTTATGAAAACCGAAACGGAAAATTTAAGAAAAAATAAAATGCTATGGAATTTTTTTCTGTTTCCTAGTTTTGTATGTACATATATCTGATTTGAATTATAAATCGGTTTGATATTTTTTTGCGGAATTTACTCGAATATTGTTTTACTTTTTCAATTTTTCACTCCAACGCGGCCGCTGCTACACTTTTTCACTTCTGTTCTGTTCTATTCGCACCGACACTCTGTATCTCTACTTCGTATTCGATATTCTAGTTCTTTAGCTAATCAATTTCATACGCTTCGTCTGACACTTGCTAAACATTAAATCTAATGTGTTTTTAATAATTTTCCAATTTTACTATGTATATGCGCATGATATGTTTTGGCAAGTTATTCTTATTATCTATTTGTTTTGGGAAATTGTTTAAAAAGAAATGTCAAAAAATATAGATATGAATGTCAATCATAGCTGCCAGATTTTTTTAGAGGTAATATCGTCACATTTTTGGCAAAAATCGTCATTATCGTCAATATAGCTTATTGAAATCGTCATAAAAACGTCAAATGAAAATAACAGCATTTTTTACCAACAAAACATATTTTTATTATAGGCAAAACATAACAAAACTCTTAAATCAACAAATCTTATTAATAAAACAGCATTCTTTTGAATACAGAGATCAGATACTTCAATTAGAATTCACAATAAAATCACTGCATGTTTAAAAAAAAAACTAGGATTTTTGTAATAAATTAAGTCAAAACAGGAAAGAAAATACTAGATTCCCTCGTCTGTCAGTTTCTAGCTCTTGGCTTTCACTTTCTTCTACAAAATACGAAAATTCTTTTATAATTTCAGAAAACTAACTTTTTTTCTTCATTAATAATATTAAATGGATTTGGCGAAGAGCTCTATACATATGTATGTAGATATATTTTCAAAATCAAATCTTGATAATATCAGATCACAAAGCTCTATATAAAAATTAACACAATTATTACTAATATCATGTTTTTTTTCATTTATTTTTGCTTCTTCCAATACGTCTCTGGCAAATACATATTAGTATGTAAATGGCTTCAAAATTTAAAAAATTGTTTTTGTTTTTATAATCAATTAAATAAAAGTTTTCAATATTAAGCAAAGTCCTGGTTCGCACTATGAAAGTTTTCTTTCATGAAATTTCTGAAATTCTCTTTTAAAATTTCATTCGGGTCTGCACACTGAAATTTAATTTCATGAAACTAAACATTTTTATAGTTTTAATATCATTTGAATTGACAACACACAACAACAAATGTACGTGTTGACAACTACGAACTACAAAGCAAATCGGAATTTTAGAGAACATGAAAAGGTGTACCCGACATCATTCTTCTCTCCCTTCTCACCAAGAAACTCCCACTTTCATGAAAGAAAAATTTCATATGCGAACCGAGACAAACTAGTTTTTAAAAAGTTGCTCACTACAATTTTCAGCAGTTCAATGTTGCTTTAATAGTACCCTGCAGTTTTAAAAGTAGAAATTGACCCCAAATCGTTAGGTATTTCGCTAACGAGAAATCGATTAACTACTACAGTGGCCACAAGTAATGCAAGAGTTCGCCTTTTGACTCTCTCACTCATGTACATGTACACGCACTCAGTACATGCATAAATGTTAATGCCTTCAATGTTAAATTTTTAGTAAAAAGTGTGTTTTTTTTAGAAAGGTAAAATGAGCATAAAAAAAGAAAAAGAACAATTAATATAAAATTTTTTAAATATTGAAGAAGAATTTGATAAATAAACAAAAATCCAAAAAATTTAAATTTCTGTAGTATTTTAGTTAAGGAAATAGCATTAAAGTACTATTAGACACGCATACTTGTCTGAAGCCTGTATTGGACAGGATAAATCAGCAACGCTTTTTTTTGGCCAATTTGGAAAAGATGGGATTACTCGGGAACGGCCCGATGGATTTTTAGCACGATTCGCTTATTTTGTTTATTGATGTCTATATTTTGATAATTAATGCGTGCGTAAGCCTGTATTGGCCAGGAAATGTCCTAAGGATGAAGTATATACTTCCCCGTTTTTAATTCCCAAAATCGACGCTATTTCTATGACTTTACCTGGAAAATCCCCCCAAAATCTCCTTATTTTTTCCCAGTTTTTTATGCCTAAAATCGAGCTAATTCGTCGACGCTAACTAGGCACACTTAGAAAAAATACGGGCAGTTTCGTGCAAGAAGAATCCGCGGGATCCCAATGTTGAGTAAAGAAACAGAGCTATAATCTCTTATATGTAAGTTAATCCCTATGGGAATTTTTATTATCAAATTGGGATCCATGCAAATGAAACTAAAATTGTTAGAATTTTGTATTTTTATTCAGCTTATTTATTTTAATAATAATTTTCTTAGATTATTTTTCAAGGCCCAAAGTACACAACTCGATATCGTTCGAAATTTCAATACAATTTAAATGTAAACTTCGATCGATAATTTGCCCCCAGTTCTTATTTCAAGTATTATTTAGTTTATTGTTTTAGGCTTTACTTTAACAAACTTCAACTTATTTTCTATTTTCTTGCTTTCCCGCTATGAGGATTGCTTTAGCAAATGTTCCGACAAGACTGCTTTCTTAAAAACTAAAACAAAGTGTTTACTCCAATCAAAATCCAACAAAGAGCAAATTCTTTCAAATGCAGGTTATAATAAAACTTTTAGTTCTAATAGAATCATATTAAAGAGATCAATATCAATAATTATAATAATAAGAAGTAGTAATAATAATATTTCTCATTAACAATAATATTATGCGTTAACTTATACAAGCACAAAAATACTTCTTTGGGTACCCCGTGGTGTATTGGATACTGTACTACCCTGAGTGATTCGCATAAAAGCTTAAAAAAATAAAAGACATGGAATATTAGCCCTTATCACGGGTGTCGTAATAGTAATCGAACTTTAACGACTTCAAAGTAAAACATAAACCGAACGTTGCCACATTTTACAGATTTCGTCACGACGACATGCGTAATAAGGACGAATATATTAGTTCTATCTTTAAATATATTTATTTGTAATTAAATTTTACATTTATTTGAGCATGTACTCAAGTATTTATGTTTTAAAATTTTATTTATTGGTTGCAGGTTAGCAATATCTAAATACATATATATTTCGTTGGTTGCCATACCAACTCATCAGTAGATTTTTTCCCCTTTATGTTTAAAAAGTTTCAAAGCTTATGTATGTATTTATACATAAATTCACAAACAGATTTGTGAATTACAAAGCATAAAAATAGTCTTTCAAAATTTTTCAAACATGCACAACAAATAATTTTTCATTATGAATGTGTTTACTTTTCTACACCTATGTATGTATTAGACAACCGCTGGTTGCCATTAAAAGTATTTTATATCGCTAATAAAAAAATAAATAAATAGGTATTTGTAATAAATTTAACTATTTGTATGCATAAGTATAAAATAATTTTTCTAATACAAAAAAAGTGTAAGTAGGTACATATTTATTAATAATAGTAATTTTTAACTTAACTCTAAGCTATACATACTTACGTACATACATAAGTATGTATGCACATGTGCCAAAGGCACATTCATATTGTTATAATACATAACACAACAGAAACATACATACATACATACATATTTAATATTATTATTGGTGTGAGAAGTTTTGTCTGTTAATAAAAATTTCTATTCTTCTCATTGACTTTGGTTACTTTATTGATTTTTCAAACATAATATAATTTTTATTAGTTCTTTAAAATTGGGTTTTAAGTGCGAGATTCCGTTAAATTTGAAATCTGAATTCTATTTTTACTTGATTTGCTTTTATTATCTGTTGCTAGTTAAACCGGCCAATGTTGGTGGTTAATCCTAATCCTATATACATACATACATACATATATTGTAAAATCATTTTAAATAGTAAAAAGCATCTAAAAAATTAACTTAATCTCTAATCTCAAACTAAATAACTTACTCTTAGTAAATATGTATATACAGTAAATCAACATAATTCGGAAAAATAAAAATTAAACGTGGTCGGAAGAAGTATTCAAAAAACTTTCAGTGGCTTGAGTTTGATCGCCAAAGGATTAAAAATGATAGCAAAATAAAAAGGTTACTTTTAATTATTCAGGAATATTTTCTTTGTTCACTTCTTTCATTTTAATTTTCATAATTTTATTCTCGTCAGCACATTTTGTAGTGATTGCATTACGGACTTCCTTACTAGAAACCTGACAGTTACGAGTTACAGTAGATATAATGTCAGCTACAATTTTAGGATCTAACTTTTCCTTAACAGGATCATTTGGGAAGGCTGGCGAACGTTTGCCAGTCATAGAGTGGGTAGCTAAGACTTTACGATCGAATGTGGCCATCAAAAGTTTCCTAGTAGCAAGTGAAGGCGTAGTCCAAGTTATTTGATTATAAGCAGCGGCTGGAATACGAGTGTTATTGGGTCCAATGGTGACATAAACATTAGAAAGGTCAATAGTATCGTTAGTACCGCTTACAAGTGGCACCTTGTCATTTGTTTGTGGGAGCATTATATTTTGCTTTGGACTGGTTTGTAAATGTAGGCCGATGCTATTTTGATTATTACCCGGCTTAGGAGTTTTCAGTAAACTCTTTCCACTGGAGCGACGTTTTCGTGGTTTCTGCTGCATATTTTCATTCATTTCACTTGTTGTTGGCAAGTTTTTCTGTTTTGGTGACAGTTTGCGTTTCTTAATTGCATAATTTTCATTAAGTATTGGATTGCTTGTTGTAGATGCCGCATGATGTTGAGTAATTATATTACTGGATGCATTGTATTCTGTCTTAATTTCAATATTTTCTTCGGGTGGTAAACAAATTTCTAAGCGTCCTGAATCCGCTGAGCCATTTAAATTTAAAGCTCCATCTTCCTCAGCTAATTGAATCTCAATACGTTCATTTGTATGATTACCTGTACCATCAGCAACAATTCTATACTTAACACTTTCAGCGGGAGAACAATTAACTTGTTGACTACTATTTATAGCGAGTACAGCTTTGGGGGTCGGATGTGTTGCTCTAGAGCTGATCGATTTATTATCGTTGTTATTATTAAAACCAGAGGTATTGATGTCTTGTTGGTTTTGTGATTGTTGTTGCCCCAATATTGTTGAAGTTCTTGCCGATGTTGCATGTATTTGTGATAGCAATTCTGTGTGAGCCTTGAGACTTTGGTGTAGTACTTTAATTTGTTCTTCTAGTTCTTTTTCCCTCTCTGACTGTAAAGTTTTTGGATCGACCATATTCAAGATGCCAAAGTCGTCGCCGGTAGTCTGAGACCATGCATTAAGCATTAAGGGACGAGGAATGAAACCGCTTGGCGTCATCACAGTTCTATAACTGCTTGCTGATCCCGTTATCACGTTAATTTCCCGAGGTTGTGTGTAATGATCAGGTCCTACTATATCATTTGGAACATGTTGAAATTGTGCGTATTGACCAGGTCCTACTATAGCATTTGGATTATGTTGTAGTTGTAAGTAATGACCAGGTCCTGCTATAGCATTTGGATCCTGTTGTAGGTGTGCGTATTGACCAGGTACTGCCGCACCGTTTGAATCCTGTATAAAATAATAATGAATAATTTAGTAAAACAAATATTGTAGTTATTTTTGTCGATTTAGTTATGTATATGTGACAGCGCATAGAGACCTAAGGGTAAAAAATCTATTTTCACTTTTTTTTTTAAGTGGACAACATCTGAGCATCGAATGAGACCGATCCCATGCCCCAAAAGTGTTCCCTCCCAGAGATATGCGCGTTTTATGATGGTCATGGTACACCAAAGATACACGTATTTAAATCTTTAAAATGGCTCTCCTGAACAAAACCGGTTTTTACCCTTAGGTCCCTTTCTATTTTGCGCGTATGTACTTTAATATAGAAAGGGCCTAATTAATATTTTTATATCACGTTTTCTGCTCGATAACTTAGAAGATTAGCTATCGAAATATAACAAATAAGTACATTACAACCTCCGTAATCCGGACAGATTAGTTTCAGCTATTGTCCGGATTAGTGGATCGTCCGGACTACAGTTAAAATAATTTGTTAACCCCAATACATTGTATGTACATATGTACATATGCATGTATATATAGTTTGTTTGTATTACTTAACAGAAATACATAAGAATTTATTTGTATTTAATTAACTTACAGAAAACATAAAGAAAAATACTAAAAGTGACAAAAAATATTAATTTTGAAAAATAAGAATATATTCGTTTCCAAATATTTGGGTGTGAAATTCAAAATTACTCAATTGTTATATTGATTAATTGATAAAATTTATTTGTACTTTTTTTAAATACTTTAAAAATTATAATTTAAGACAATTTTATAGATTCCATACACTACCCAAAACCCAAGCGAGTGTCCGAATCAGGTAGATTATACTGTACTTGATTAAAAGAAAAATATAGAGCTTTTCTACAATATATTACTGTACCGATATGTTATATACAGGCATTTGCGGTAAATCACATTTCATCAATGTGATTTAAAATTACATGAAAGGTGTTCTGTGCACATAATTTTGTGATCTCAAAATGTTCTAACGTTTTTCAAATCTCTTATTTAGTTATTTTTTCGATAAGTGTATTGTAAAAGTTATAAAATATTAAATACATAAATTTATTTTTCATGAATTTCTTGTTTTCTTGTGCTTTCGGAAATTTAAAATCAAACCGAAAAATACAAAAATAGTGTGATTTACAGAATAGCACAAATTAAAATGTGTGATTTTAATATTAATATTTTTTAATTTATACCTACATTGGAAAATCTATTAATGTACCTATTGTAACAAGTAGTAGATACTATTTCAATTAAAATAAAACTCGAATAACTAACGAACTTTTTTTGTACCTGTTTGAAAATAATAATTGAAGTTGTTCTTAATTATGTACATATATAACATTAAATTTTCATTACATTATTAAATAATTATGTTAATACACATTTTGTGAAAAATAATTTTTAATAAATTGAACGCATTTTCTATCAAATATAAATATTATTACTTTAATTTTTAATTTCCAAATGAAGATCATTATAAAGCTTAAACCCCTATAGAGAACATTGATCTCTGCATTGCACTTGTACGACACCTTATCCAATCTAAAATCTTGACCATTTCGTAGCTGAAATGTTGAATTTGTCCCACCACATTAAACTGATCGCAAAGGTATGCGCTAGTGCATTTCCCAATTTTAGTGTAATAAAATTCGTACTCATATACCCGAATACACTATTTAGAGTTCAGTCGAATTCGGTTCAGCGTTTAAGTGTTTTGAAATTGATGAAAAATAATATATGTATGTACATATGTACATACATATGTATGTATGTATAAGAATTTTTATTTTCAATTAAGCGATTATTTCATTTAAACAGTGCGTATTTTAAAAGGTGCGCATCTAATTGGTATTGCATACATACACAACATACTTACATACATAAGTACATACATAAGTATGTACATAATTCTTTAAAACCTCAAATAAGTTTTGAAAATACTGATTCAGAGATTCCAAGCGAAATATTCAAATAGTAGTTACTTATTTACTTTCTATGTGCTACATTCTCATACAAAAATTAGAAAACAAACAATTTTCTGATAACGTGAAGTAAAATTTGTACAAATTGGTATTTGTTCGAAATTTACAATTTGTAGTTACATATGGACGTACACAAAGTACATTTACATAGGTACATACATACATATATATTTAAGTACATTCAATAGCACAGCTGTTCTTTTTCATAAATATATATGTACATACATATGTATTTTCCATGATCCAATAATAATATTATTATTATAAGACCATGGTATTTTCATTGCGTATTGGGAATTTTTTTTTTTTCATTTTTCTTTCTACACAATTTTCTTTAAGTTCTGCTTAGCAGAGCTGTAAAAGAATGATAAAAATTTGGTTTTTAATTCAATATGATTTACAAAAAGTTTAATTGATTAATTTTACACGAAAATGTGAATTGAATTAAAACACGAAGGCATTCCTCAGGAATTAAAAATTGCCGGATGCATTCACATCACTAAATGAATTAAATTTTGACTGAATTCATTGTTTAGAAAAACAATTTTTGGAACAAATGTACTTTAGTGAAGTTGCTCCAAACAAAATAAAAATTAGCCTATGTGATAGAAAATTGAAAAATAAGAAGAAAAAAATAAAATAAAAAAGTTGGGGGCAACCTATCTTTTCCGAGTTATGGGCCTTTGAAGTTTTCATATAAAAAGGAATAACCAATACATTTCTAAATGAATTCGGTCAAAAACGATATTGTAAAAAATTAAAAATAAGAAGAAAATATTAAACAAAATAATGGTGGCGATCCTTATTTTAAAAGTTATGTGCATTTGAAGATTTTATATAAAACAGTGGTTATACACTATAGGTGAAATTCATAAACGATTCATAAAGTTAATGTGCACATTAAAACCGGTTTTCTCATACAAAATTCGTACTTTAACACCACAATAACTTTAATAATCATTTATGAATTACACCTTATGTTTCTCAGCATAGCCGGCCTTTGGGCAGGCTTACTGATTTTCTCCACCATGGTATTTCCCGACACGGCGGTATATAGAATAGATTTTCTGCATAGCCGGCCTTTGGCCGGGCTTAATAATTTACACCCAAACAATGATATACTTAGAAAATATAACATTTATAGCAGCAGATTGTTCGCTGGAAAAATAGTATTCACACTAATTTATTATATTTTAATATAACTACAATAAAAACAATATTTTTTTTAAATATCATTGAAATCTTTTGTATTTTCAAAAATCCATTGAAACCTAGTCAAAAGCTTTCAAACGAAACCAAAATTGGCCTTATATGTACGGTGACCATCCGTCCTTTTTTAAAAAGGACAGTCCTCTTTTTTGACACAACGTTCTTTCAAATTTAAACAAAATAAATTGTCCTTTTTTAATTGAATTGACCTTTTTTGTCCTTTCTTTTTATGGCTAATGTTCTTCTTTAGTTTCCAAAATTAACAGTTTTATTTTCTCAAAATACCGAAATTTTAAACTCAATTCAATATAAATTTATAACCACCCACGACAGGAATTGCCTGGCTTTCAAATGGACTGCGCAGAATTTAAATTGCTTTTGTTAAATAACATTGATATAATAAAAAAAAACATTCTTCAGAAAAATATCAATAATATACATATAATCCTTAAACTATTGTTTTTAGTTATTTTTATTTATTGAATTTTGTTATTTTTGTATTATTGGCTAAATTTAATTTCTTTGTTAATTTTGATTAATTAATACATTTTTTGTTTTAACGACGTATGAACTTCTAGGCATATTTAATTTCTGTTTTAAACATTATAGTAAGTACATACATCCATATGTAACTACTTGTACTAGTCACTAATACTACATTGTTTGAATTATATTTTTATTTTATTGATATAAATATACCTATGTATGTAATTAAGTTAATACCAATAATTTTTATTTAATTTTGAGTGTCCTTTTTTTGTCGAAATACCTACATATATGGTCACCGTACTTATATCTTGAAAAATGCAAAGGGAAATCGCACATATGTACATATGTATGTATGTAGGTCAATATGAAAACTTCTTCCATTTTCTATCACATAGGCTAATTTTTATTTTGTTTGGAGCAACTTCACTAAAGTACATTTAAGCCCAATTTTTTAATTCACTATTTTCACTAAGATTAGGATCATTATTAAAAAAACTATTGAATGTTTTAAAAAAAAATTTTAAAAGTGTTTATGAGTCGTAGATTATTTCAAAAAGGAATCATTATTTTACAGCTCTGCGACTGAGCTATTTTTATATTTGGTTATCCGAATAAATTACTGCTTGAACTGTGCAATTATTGTATTAGATATTCTAAAAACAGTTTGGCCATTTCTTTCCATTATTATTTTTTAACTTACCATTTTAATTTCTATGGTTATTCTTTTAAGCACACTAAATTATGCAATTTTGATGTTTACAAACTCGTTAAATCTTTATGTCTTAAAATTCAAAAAATTCACAACGGAATATTGATTTCAAAATTGATGTTTACCGCTTCACCGACAACTTTACACTGAGCCTTTTGAGTTACTAGTGCGCACAAATATACGTACGTTTGATACTTTTCGTTTCAAATACAGTTCTTACTAATGCTGAAAATATCCTTTGATGTTCTGCAACCTACTTCGAGGACTGCAGTATTGTTCTATCCATTATTGTAATAGTATTGGTACATATACATATATTTGCACGCATTGTCATACACATAAATATATATTTACTTTGGATGGATTCATTTACCTACATTGATATGTACATATGAACATACTATGTATGTACCTATGTATGTTTACATTAACGAGAATTGCTAAGTATTCCATAAATTCTAAGGGTAGAATTAAACGATCTTCAGCTTCTAGCAATTCTTACTTAAACAAAAAATATATACATACATACATACATACATACCTACATACATATAATACCTACAAATTCCTATTTATTTCTGTTCCTTTTTGTATTATTTACCTGAAGTGATACATATACATACATATACACACATACTTATGTACATATATACAATTGAACCTCGATTAGTCGTGACTTAGCCCTAATGCCACAGCCAAACAGCTGTTTACGGTTATGGCGAAAAACCAAAATTCAATTGGTTTCTATGGTTATGGCGGCTCTATGAAAAATGGCCCCAATGAAAAATGGCCCCAAACCAAAAATGAAAAATGGCCCCAAACAAAAATGAAAAGTGGCCCCAAATTAGGAAAAATCACCCCAAATTCGAAAAATAAAAAATGGCCCAAAAATAGGAAAAATGGCCCCAAAAATAATTATTGTTGTTTTAAATGTGAAAAGTTTGGGGCCATTTTTCATTTTTCAGTTTGGGGCCATTTTTCAGTTTGGGGCCATTTTTCCTATTTGAGGATAAATATGTAATTACTTACTTATGTACATTTACCAAAATTTCGTATTCTAATAAAAATATGTAGAATGCATGTACATACATATGTATGTATGGTTTTATATAACCTCTATTAACCGTGCTAAGCCCGGTCCCCTGAGAACCTGATAATCGAGGTTTAACTGTATATACATAAATGTGTGTTCGCGCGCGGAATTCTTTTGAATCAAACAACAGGCCATCCAACTATATCCTTTAAGGGTGGATTTTAATTGCATTGCTTCAAGATACCTATTTTGGAATTCACAAGGGGAATTCATTATGGGTATTTCGTTGGACTAACAACAGTAAAGGAAGAATGCAAAAATATACAAATTTTACTCATGTATATATGTATGTATGTATATACACACATACTTACATATGTACATGTATATGTAAATATTTTATTTTCAATTCTTTGGGTCAACGGAGCTATTCATTGCAGTTTTCTCATAAGAAATGTATACATATATCAGCTCGGTGCATGGTAGTTTCATGTACATATTAGACCGCTGTACATAAAAATAGATTTGTAGCTAAGAAGTTCACGTGTACTTCCAAAGCAAGCATGTACACCAGCGGTGCCTAGGCCCTATGCTCTTCATGCTCATTTGTTTTTGTAATACTCTTACCTATAGGCTGTGTGCATGGTGGAATAATAAGGTGCGCGTAAGAATACAACAATAAAAAACGACATGCATTTTGTTTGTGTAAAATTCATTCAAAATTGTCAAAACAAATCTGTATACAAAACAAAACAAAAGTTGTTTTGTATGTATTTATTGGTTATGCAAAAACAAAAAGCATAACGTAAACAAAAATATTCATGATGGCGGCCAAAAATGTAAACAACTTTTGACAAGACCGAATTAACTTACCATATTTTTGCAGATTATTTAACGGTCAAAACACAACCCTACAAAAAAACATATTCCTTCTTGCGCACACCTGATTATTCCACCATGGCTGTGTGTTTTAATATACTCATACAGCACTCAGCACTAGCCAAGGCAAATCCATAACAGGTAGTGTTAATACTACAACAAGTACAACATTACAACAACATTTGACATATGAGCCCCTATGCTTGAATGTACAAATTTTGACATGCGAGCCTCCATTATGCAAGAAAAAAGTAGATCAGTTGTGTTTTCAGCTAGTGCAATACGAAATTCACAAACAACTTTGTCTTATTAGTTTTTTTTGTCGTTCAAAAACACTTTCGTGTGCTTTGCTGGTAAACATTGACGACAGCGACCATCAATGTACATTTTGTTTTTGTTTAACGTATGATATGAAATAAATATATGAAATATATATTTTGTGTTTTTTTTGTATGTAGGTATTTGTTTTTACAACACAAAATATTGAATAAAAATTAGTTTTTCTTTAAATGTATTGGTGTTTGCTCTTCTATAAGGAACTTGTGGGCACCGCTGATGTACACCTACTCGAAATGAATTTATTTATTTTCAAATATATAATAAATTTGATAACACCAAAAACTTGTTGCTATCACACTCGCAACATGTATGAACAGAACGTGCTGAGATCATAGCTGCCAGATTTGACGATTTATCGTAATTTTGGCGATTTTGGGTATTTGCTGAATAATGTGGTAAAACTAGTATTTTTGTAATAAATTTAGTCAAATTTGGAAATAAAAGACTATAATCCCTCGTTTGCATCTCTGATAGTTTTTTCCAAAAATCCAATAGTTTTTTTATGTTTTTATCAGGATATTAATTTTAATTGTCTGAAATCAGTTTCTAGCTCTTGGTTTTCACTATCTTTAATAAAATAGGGAAATTCTTTTATAATTTCAGAAAACCAACTGTTTTCTTCATTAATAATATTAAATGGATTAATTTGGCTTTATATTTATTTTCAAAATCAAATCTTGATAATATCTGATAACAAAGCTCTATATAAAAATTAACACAATTATTACTAATATCATATTTTTCTTTTGCATTTATTTCTGATTCTTCCAATACGTCGCTGGCAAATATTCCTAAATAAATTTCAAAATTTAAAAAATTGTTTTTGGTTTTATAATCAGTTAAATAAAAGTTTTCAGTTTTAAGCAAACTAGTTTTTAAAAAGTTTCTCATTATAATTTTCAGCAGTTCAAGGTTGCTCTAATAGTAGAAATATATGTTGCAAACTTGAATTATTTAAATTGTCAAAAATAGGGTATAAATTGTCCCATCGTCACTATGTCATTTTAAGGACCTAAAATCGTCAAAATGACGATAAATCGTCAAATCTGGCAGCTATGAGCCAAACTTCACTTCGTTCTTGCAGTGCTACGTGAAGTTTGGCAAATAAAAAAAAATCTTTCTGTTGTCATACATACTTATGTATATACATATATGTATGTATGTATGTAAATACATATGTATGTATGTATGTATGCCACTGCAAAAGAGATCAAAAACTTGCATACGGTATATTCCAAAATTTCGATAATTTTTGCAGAACTCGCGAAAAACTAGAATTTTCAGTTGGTCTACACGAAAAACTATCCGCTACTACTTTTATCGTTCTTTATGGCTTTTTCTGATGTGGACTTTGCTTATTTGCAATCACTTCAGATCCCAGAATTGGAGCAAGTATTATTTTCAGTTTGCAAACGCATTGTTTGTTGTCCAGAATTTTTTTTAATTTTTATATATATATATATATATATATATATATATATATATATATATGTACATATGTATGTACATACATTTGTATGTATATACTACTGCAATGATAATTTTAAACATTCTACCTAGAGTTTATTGCTCGACTTGAATTCTTAGAAATATTGTCCTGTAATAAGTATACATAAATTTATATGTAATTTTTACCTAATTTGAGATTTAGCCAGAATTTATTGTTTCACTTCAAGTCTTCTTATTATATTATGTTATTAATTTAAAAAAAAAATTATTAAAATAAGTATTGAGAAAAAGGTATTGGGAACAAAGAAACTGAAAGTATACTGTAAGTATGTACAAATGTATGTGTGTTTATTAGGGTTGGTCGATTTGTAAGGACATAAATTTGTCGATATTGTGACACCGATTTTTCAATAGCTTTTGGCATGAGGAAAAAACGTCCACTACATATAAACAAAATCTATTTACATACATATGTTATCCAATATGATTTAGTACTCATCATCATCAGGGTTGCCAAAAGTGCCGATTTGTCGGCATTTTGCTGATTTTTCCTTTAAAACATTACCAAATGCCATTTTACCAATTTTAGGCAAAAACAAGCAGATTTTTATCTAAAGAACTGGCAAGACAAGACGGTAACTCCGATTTCAAACCACGAAAACGGAAAAAATTCGCAAAAACTTGATGAAATTTTAAAATTTGTAGAACACTATACTGTTTAAAAATGCAAGAAAGTCATATATGTATGTATGTATGTAAATACATATGTACTATGTATGTATGTATGTTGAAAAAGTTAGGCCACTGCAAAAGAGAGCAAAAACTTACGATATATTTCAAAATTTCGAAAATTTTTGCAGAACTCGCGAAAAACTAGAATTTTCGGTTGGTCTACACGAAAAACTATCCGCTACTACTTTTATCGTTCTTTATGGCTTTTTCTGATGTGGACTTTGCTTATTTGCAATCACTTCAGATCCCAGAATTGGAGCAAGTATTATTTTCAGTTTGCAAACGCATTGTTTGTTGTCCAGAATTTTTTTTAATTTTTATATATATATATATATATATATATATATATATATATATATATATATATGTACATATGTATGTACATACATTTGTATGTATATACTACTGCAATGATAATTTTAAACATTCTACCTAGAGTTTATTGCTCGACTTGAATTCTTAGAAATATTGTCCTGTAATAAGTATACATAAATTTATATGTAATTTTTACCTAATTTGAGATTTAGCCAGAATTTATTGTTTCACTTCAAGTCTTCTTATTATATTATGTTATTAATTTAAAAAAAAAATTATTAAAATAAGTATTGAGAAAAAGGTATTGGGAACAAAGAAACTGAAAGTATACTGTAAGTATGTACAAATGTATGTGTGCTTATTAAGGTTGGTCTATTTGTAAGGACATAAATTTGTCGATATTGTCGATTTTTCAATAGCTTTTGGCATGAGGAAAAACTTCCACTACGACATATCAAAAAAATCATTTTTGAGGCGCCCAAATTTAATTTTTTTTTTATTAATTAATAATTCAAATTTTCATTAATAAATAATTCAATTTCATTAAAAATAATTCAATAATAAATCAAAATATTAATAATTCAAAAAGGTAATATATGCACGCCCCCAAAAAATATGAACACTTTTTTCTCCTTTGGCTACTTTTAAAGGCGATTGATACTACATGTATGTTCACACGGAACATGCTTCGCTCTCCATTCATGCTTCACTCCCCAATCATGAGCGAAGCAACATGCTTCGCCATACAAAATTTTGAGAGCGAAGCATGTAGATTCATATTGAATCTACCTGCGAAGCATGAAAAATTGCTGCCTTCTCTAAATTTTATCGGAAGTTTTTCTGAACTAGCTAGAAAAAAACAACAAAAACTTGAAAAATTTAATCAAAATTATTATCCACTTTACGAAAATTGTAAAGATGGACAATTGAACGCTGATGAGAGGTGTAGCGGCCTTGAAATCAGTACTGATACGTTCTGCTAAAAACTGATTGGATATAAATGATAATATTTTTCAACATAAAATAACTCTTAATAATTTTGAATTTTCATTAATTCAATAAAACTGAACTTGAGCCTAAATAATATTACTTCTCATAGGTACATCAATATAAGTTCGAATAATAATTACGTTCATTCGTAATAATATAAATAAAAATAAAGGAAATAAAATATTTACATATAACGGATTTTTTTTTCCAATCTGATTTATCAAAAAATCTGAAGGTAGCTGATCTTCACTACCAGGACTTTTTATAGATTAGTTTAGATTACCTAACTAGATCAAATAACTATCATATGATGTAAATTTTATGTTATGGTAGATAAACCTAACTCCGTGTGTGTCGCTTAAAAATTGTCCTCACCTGTGAAAGCAGAACCGTTTGAGCAAAAGTATTTTTTTTTTTTATATTTTGATAGATTTTGGAATATCTGATATGAACTTTCGTTTGTTTCAGAGATGACTTCGTTGAAAAATATCTATTTGTTCTTTATTGATATTTATATACGCTAAAGTTCGTAGCGCAACGATCAGAGAGAATTATGTATATAATCAAACAATAAAGCTTGACTTAAGTAGAACAAAAATTCCATGGTAAAATTGGGCATTGTAAAATATAACTCTGCGGTAACGCCGGAATGTTTAATATGTGAGGAAACCATAGACCAACATCAAATTAGCAGTGACTCCCGTATTTGATTTTCATTACAAATGTGTATAAAATTTAAATATGTATGTACATACATATGTATATACCTAACAATTGGGAAAAGCATTCTACACATGAGTACTGATGAGATTAAGTGGCTTTTACGGAAATACATATTAACAAATATTATATCTGTACTTACTAGGGAGATCGATTATTCGACTTTTTCCGAAAACCGGGTTTTCGAATAGTTGCATTTTTAAAAAACCGGTTTTCGGCTAAAAATTTAAAAAATAACCGGTTAACCGATTATTTCATTAAAATATATAAAAAAACTAGCTGATCCCGGTGTACTTCGCTACCCCCCTCGTTATAAAATAAAATTAAAAGTATTTATATATCCTATTGTGAAAATTTAATGACCATCGGTCCAATAGTTAAGACTATATTAAGATTTTTTATTTTCCTATAAAGGGGCGTGGTCCCACTCACTTTTCTCCTAGTACGTATTCCTAATTATGTCAATACTATATGTACCAAATATCATCGGCGTAGGTCAAAAAATGCCCAAAATATGGCGATTTCAATTTTTGGGTTATATGGGAGCTGCCACGCCCACTTGTCCGATAACGCCCATTTTTGTCCTGATTACTCACATTAGTAACATATGAACTATTGCAATGTTTCAAAACTCTTGCTATCACAATAGTCAAGATATATGATGTTATTCAATTTATGTGGGAGGGGCTACGCCCACTTGAAATATTAAAAGCCTAAAACCATCCTCTATAAATTCCCTTTTGAATGACACCAGTTTGGGTCAAATCGGTTGGATAGTTTCCGAGTCTATAGCGAACATGGGTACAAACATTTTTTGTATTTTATATATATAGATTTGTTAAAAAAATAAGGTTTACACCCAATTCTCTTTTTACACGATAGATACGTTCCCAATAAATTCGTGTAAAAAAAATTCGTGTAAAAAAAGATACTAGCCAAAGATGAAAATAGTAGATTGGTTCCAGACCTAAAAAATAACGTAAAAGTATAATAAATTAATAATAATTAATATTACATAAATAATATTACAGGTGATTTATGTGACATTGTGACCGGGCTACCAATATACAATAGTTAAGAAATAGTTATAATTAAACACAATTCTGATTTTCAATTATAATTAATAATGCAGCGATTTGGAAATTATTTAAAACTTACCTGTTATTGAGTTGATAAATTTGTAATTTTTTATAAAAAGAATTTGTAGAATATTTAAAATCGTGTTAAAACAAAACAATTCGTGTAAAAAGAGAAAAATGTTAACTTTTTAACTCGTGTTAAATGAAAATTCGTGTAAAAATAATTCGTGTAAAAAGAGAATTAGGTGTATTTATATAAAATAAAGGAATTGACAACAGTAAGTAAATAAAAAATTACCAAAGTTCACATTTCATAAGTACATACTTACATACATAAGTTCACACTTACATTATTATACTTATATATAAAATGTATATATATATATGTATATATACGTATACATATACAGATATATATATATATCTACATATATATGTATATATTTGTATATATATATATATATATGTATATGTATATATATGTATATACATATATATAGTATGTATATGTATATATATGTATATATGAGTATATATATATACATATATATATATATACTCGTAGGAACGTGCACTAATTTTTACCGAGGGTGTTCACGTTTTTGATTTTTTTCACGTTTTAGATTGCATTTTGTATCACTTTTTTCAGTCTTTTTTGTCGTTGTTTTATATTAATATGAAGTACGTGATTTTTTACCTATGAAACATTTTTCGATTCTACTTTTTGTAAGAAAAATAAATAATTTTTAAAAATAAAAAAGGGTCTGTTAAAATTATTTCATTCAAAAGCTTTATATAACAAAATAAATTGATTTTAGTGGATGGATATTCACTTCAAAAATTCTTCAGCAGGGAATTCCAAAATTTTTACAAAATTAAATTTAAACCTTTGAAAAAAAGTTCACGTGTTAGAGCCTTTATTTAAACTTTGTTCACGTTTTAAAGTAGTCAATGTAAAAAAAAATGTTCATTTTGTATTGCTAATTTTTCGACCTTTTATTGAAGTTATTTATATTTGATTGATGACCTTGAGGTCAATTTTTTTATAAAAAACGTTATAAAATTTTATTTATCGATATTTCGCTACTCCTTTGTGTAGCTTCTTCAGGATTAAAGTTAAAAAACAACAAAACTGGATAACAAAAATATTTTTGAACAAATTACTGAATCCAAAAATTATTCGCTTTAAAGAAAATTAGTTTTTGCTTTTCTGGTTTTGAAATAAATTAAAATATTGTTTTTATATTTCAAATGGTTTCTGAATTAAATAAATTTTTCCAATTTGTCAATTGAAAAAATATTTAAGTTTGAGACATGAGGAAATGAAAAAGTTTTTTTATTTCTTTAAAAAACTTGAAATACATTAGAAAAGTTTAAAAATTTTTGAAAACATAATGCTATTTAAATATTAATCTTTATAATCTATTTTTCCCTTTAGCTTTATATACTAAATGAGCTACACTATCAGTATCTGCTTTGAAGTTAATTCTTTTATCTGGCAGTACATTAATTATCTGTAGCATTTCTAACATATATATGCGTTTATATGTATATATTTTCTGTATTTAAAATTGATATTTTTTCAAAATCTGGATAGTGATCTGAATCACGGCAGTACAAAGATAATGCAGACTGCAGACCGAAAATCCATAAAGAAAATTTCCCATTAAGACCGATTTGTTCATTTATAAATTCACCTTCTTACGGACTTAGTAAATATATTACAGGAATTTTAATAAAATTAACTAAAGACTCAAGATATAACGTGAAGGATTCTTTTCAATTTAAGGAAAATATAAAAAATGTAAGAATGGAAAATGATGAAATATTGGTCTCATTTGATGTTATTTCATTATTTCCGAGTATACCTGTAGAATTAGCGATTAGTGTTATAGAAGAGAATTGGAATAAGATTGCAGAGCACACTAATATAGAAAAAGACTTACATATACATACATATATGTATATATTTGCAAAATTTAACAATAATGAGATCTTACTAGTTAGATAAAATCATAGCTTGGAAATTTCGATTAAAATAAGCCCTCTTCCATGGTTCTAAAATCAAAATCGAGCTTCCGGTTTTTTAAGAGAAAATTTCGTGCTCAGGACATCCGAAAATAATGCTATTTTTTTGGAAATATTCATTGCAATTCATTGCAATTGGTGAATACTTAACCTGTAACGCTGGAAGAGGGCTTATTTTAAAGGAAATTTTCTCAGCTTTCTATATCTGTCCTCATTTATAGAAAATTATTTACCCAAATAATGGTTTTTGAGTTTTATGTTAAAATAACAATAGTCCTGAGCACCAAATTTTCTCTGAAAAAACCGGAACCTCGATTTTGATTTTAGAACCAAGGTTTCTTTGGGAAAAGTTCTTAGAATTTCCAGTTGATTACGATTTTGCCCACCCTATTATACATGCATATACTCCAAGAAATAATTACTTAAAAATTACCTCAAACAAATTTTTATTTTGATACATGTATCAACTATATATGTATGGATATATTTCAGATTTAAGTCCAACAATTACTATAGATACGAAACAATAAACATAAATAAAAAAAAAATCATTTAAATTCATACAAAAAAATAAACGAAAATAAAAAAATTATTTAAAAACATCCTTAGATATTAGATATAAATGTGTATCTAAATTGAGTATAGTAGTTTCAAACTGTTCAAAAACAACAAACACACGTAAAATTTTGCCTGTTTGTCAAACCGCTTGTGTAGTTTATTTGGCCCTTTAGTTGAAAGAAAAATTGAATCAGAGTAGCTCTCGTTTAACTTTATTGTATTTGAATGTACCAAAAAACCAGGACAATTTAAGAGTGGAACAGGACACCAGGACAATTTGTCTAAATCCAGGACAAATCCTGGAAAATCAGGACGTATGGCAGCCCTATTTTAATAGCATTTATTATTTCGGCATCAATTTTAATAATTGATTATTCAAATCGAGTAGAAAATATTGAACGAAAAAGGTTAAGGGATGCATCAAATCGATTAAACATGCCGGAAAATAGGTAAGGGCATAGCACAATAGAATGAATAATTTGACCGATTCTTTTACAAATATTTTTAGTTTTAAGGAATATTTTCGTTTAAATAAAAAAGGCTTTGCTTGGATATTAAAAAATATTTAAACCCATGTAGAATCCAAATTAATTCCACTAGTAATCGAGTTAGCAGCCACAATAAGATCACCATGTATTCTTCTTGGGCACTATTAGTGTGTTTTCCCCTAAAAATTCCATTTTAATATTTATTAATTTGAAACCACATACAAGCTTTGGGTACATACTACGTATGTACATATGTAAACACTTATATTTTTGATTAAATATTTTAACAATATAAATTTCATGTATTCTTTTATTAAATCGTGTACAGAAAGAAGTGAGCTCGATTTTAAATCGGGTAAAACAGTAAATTTTCGATTTCCATCACACTCTTTTTTTCTTCATATTTTCATATTTGGTTCTATGGAATCCAGTTATGGGGCACTGCCTCAGCATCAAATGTCGAAAAAATTCAAAGGCGACAAAATAAAATTCTACGTACAATTACAGCAGCTCCCTGGTATGTCAGAAATCATCGGATTCATAAAGATCTAGATGTTCCGTTGGTGAAGACAGTATTTTCAATAAACGCAAAAAAATATATAAAAAAACTTGAGGTGCACCCAAATGTACTTGCGCGCAATATTTTAAATTATAGAGGCCACACCCGGCTGAAAAGGAGGGATACTCTTTTTCTCAGCCGTACACGAGAGATGTAAAACAACATAAATTAACCGTTGAAATTAAAAATTTTGTTTAGCATTGGCTAAACTTATATGTAATATTTTTTAGATTTAAGATTTGAAAAACTTATTGATAATTTAATTTAAAATTGAAGATTCAATAAATAATAAAATTTATCAAAAAAAAAAAAAAAAAATATTTTCATAGAACAAAATGGAAAATGAAATCGAATTCGATTTGACAAACAAACAAGAAGAAGAACAAAACAAAAATATGTGATGCCATCACAACTCGTTTCGATTTTACACCGTTTTTGGATCGAAATCGATTTTCATCACATACCTGATAATTATGGTTAGAGTGGTAACTACATATTTGTAGTGCTACAGGTAAAACAACAAGATCCTGTACTACAAACCGAAGTTCGGTAAAATTATGCCAACGGTTTTTAAAACACTTACTTGTAATTAAACGGTTGAACGAGCACCAATCCCCTTTTCGTGGAATTTTTATTTTACTTGGATTGCTATTTAATTGGAAGTTCTATATACATATGTACTTGGATTTATTACTTACTTGGATTTAACTACGTGGATGTACAGGAATTATCGTCAATGGAATTTATACTCGTATTTACCTGAAATTATAATTACCTTAATTGATACTTAGCTGAATTGATACTTACCTGCAGTTGTACTTGCCTGAATTATCCATACAGATTTGAATTGTATTTCCGGGGTACTTTATCCCTAATTGGAAGATAATAAATCATTTACTTAATTTATGTGAAATCTTTGTGTTCTCTAAAGAGAGGAAACGAATTATAATTGCTCGAGTGCGAATTTGTGAATTTAAATGAATTAAAATTTAAAAATACATACATAGGTATATATATATTATGAAATTTCATTCAAAAGTCAAACTGAATCGTAATTTGATGAAATTTATCGTACTTTTTTTAGCTACCAAAAATAGAGAGCGCAAGGCAGATTTTTGAGCAACGGTTGTGTAGGAAACTGTGTCTGCTAAACGCACCCATTGTATCATGACAATTACATCACATTTTAAAACACTCTTTATTTTGCTTGCTTTTTAGTACTTTTTACTGTAGCTGTACTTGTTATGAAAATTACAGTTTTACTTTCAAGGTATAAAATCTGTTATATTCTGTGGTATTAAGGAAAAAGTGCTTAAGTTGAGATAAGCTAGTTTTTAGTTAATTCTAGATTTTCAGAGGTATTTCGTGGCATATTTTTATTTATATTGAACGATATTTAACCATGTTCTACTCCAGTTTTACCAAGATTTGGTGCTTTTCTTTTCTTGACTACATAATTATCTCATATGGAATAACGGCTTAACTTAAGGCAGAGCTGTAAATGATTGCAATCGATTTAATTGCAATCACATGATTTCGCTTTAATGATTGCTAATTTTTTGATTGCATTCAAAATCGTAAATTGATTTCATGATTTCAATTTGAAATATGATAAAAACGATTGAATCAATTTTTTGAAATCAATTTATATATAAATTGATTGCAATCAAATTTGATTGCAATTACTGGATTTGATTGCAATTAAAATAATTGCAATCAAATCGATTGTTAAATCAGAATCAAAATCTTCGTTCTTTTCAAATGAAAAATGGCAATTTTTATTTTTTGACTTTTATTTTTCTGGTCAAATATAAGTGGAGGTTTGCAATAGAATCTGTTGGTTTTCACCAAAACTTTAGTGATTTTTACTAAAATCTAGTGGTTTCCACCAAAAATTTGGAGGTTTCCACCAGATTCTAGTAGAAACCGCTAGATTCCAAATGTAAATTATTTCATTGGACTTTTAACTATAGTTGTGATTTTAAGGGATTTTATTTAAATCACATGATTTCAACAAAAATTTGATTGCAATCGAATTGATTGCAATTAAATTAATTGCATTCAATGATTTCTAAAAAAAATGATTTCAAAATGATTGCAATCAAAAAATATTGCAATTTTGACAAGATTTCATTTTGAAATCTGAAATCATTTAGAAATCAAAGAATGAAATCAGTTTGGTTGAAATCACTTTGATTTCAATGTCAATTGATTGCAGCTTTTTACAGCTCTGACTTAAGGTTTAACAAACTAACTTTTAGCCAAGACTGCGTCACGATACGCTTTAGATACTGGAGGCATATTTTGTCTGTGTACCAAATTTATGAAAAAGCAAAAAGTAACCAAAAGTACAAATTAGTCTGGTTTTTACCCCTTAATATGAGTAATTTCAATCCGTCTAAAATATGTCATCCAAATCTACTAAGAGATTTTCGGGTTATAGTTACGGTGACCATATTTTTCGATAAAAAAAGGGACACTCAAAATTATATAAAAATTATTGGTATTAACTTAATTACATACATACATATGTAGATATATTTTATATCAGCGGTGCCCAGGCCCCATGCTCTTCATGCTCATTTGTTTTTGTAATACTCTTAGCTATAGGCTGTGTGTTTTAATATACTCATACAGCACTCAGCACTAGCAATACGAAATTCACAAACAACCCAGCAAACAATTTTCGGACCGCTCCTAAATATGACTCTTAAAAGACTCCTTTTACTGAGGGTTTTATGATTACCCTCCTAATTTATGAGCATTTATGATTGATTTCGGAGCCTGCAGAATTCAGGACTCCGAAAAGACTCATTTTTATGAGCAACTTAGGAGCACACTCCTAGAAAACTCTTATTTATGAGGGTTTTCTGAGAGGCAACGGTAGGTTGTTTTTTTTTTACTTGATCAATTCAATGCGTTTGCGTTTGTCTGTCATTATTGTGATCATTTTGCGCTGTTCGGTTGTGCTTTTGATAAAATCTTTAAAAACTTGTGGAAAAAGTAAGTTTATTTCTGTGTTTTTTAATAAAAAGAGAAAATGTATCCAACAACTATCGAAAAGAGGCGTTCAGCCCAAATAATTAATGAAATAATTTAATAAATAAATAATAAATTAATGAGTGGGTTATCTTATACCATGTTGCAAAATGCAACAACAGTATTGCCGCAAAATTCAGGTCTACAAAGAAGTAATACAGGTAAAAAAGGGTTTTATTTAAAATTTGATTAACATTTTAATCTGGAAAACCATTTTACAGATCCAAGTCAGCAAATTCTGGCACAAACCAATGAAATCGCAAAGGACGTAAAAGTATTAATAAATGAAAACCGAGTTAAGTAAAGCTGAATTCTCATTTCATGTCATCACACAAATAGAGTTTATTAATGGCTATTTTATTATTTATTTTCAGGATTAAAAGAACGAGTTCTAGCATTGGAGGAGGAAAATATTCGCGAAATAACCTCGCAGCGAAGGCTTCTCCAAGAGAGCAAAACATTAACAATTTTACCTAAAAAAACATTTGAAACGATGTCGATGTCAAGTTTATATATGTTCGTTTCGCATTTAAAACTAAAGAAATGTAAAAATTTGGAAAAATAAATTATTTCGATGCACAAAACATATATTAATAAAACTTTTCCATTAAAAGCTAAAAAGCACAAATTTACAAATAAAATGAATGCCCTAATTTCAAGAAAAAGAAACACACCTATATCACTATTTTGGCTCCGAAATCCCTCTTTTATGACTCTTTTAAGAGGCTGTTATGATTGATTTGTGAGCAAAAAGGCTCACAATTTTTCAAACAAATCGTTAAATTTAGGAGTCCTAAAACGCTCATATTCAGTACAAAATTTTTTGACGGTTTCATAGGAAAACACGCTCATATCTGAGGGTTTTACGAGCTTTTTTCTGAGGGTTTTGCTCATAAAAAGGAGTCCTAAAAGACTCTTTTAGGACTCATATTGTTTGCTGGGAACTTTGTGTTATTAGTTTTTTTTGTCGTTCTTCACTGTATACACGCAAGAGCAAAGAAACAACACTTTCGTATGCTTTGCTGGTAAACATTGACGACAGCGATCATCAATGTACATACATTTTGTTTTTGTTTAACGTATGATATGAAATAAATACATGAAATATATTTTTTGAGTTTTCTTTGTATGTATTTGTTTTTACAACACAAAATATTGAATAAAAATTTGTTTTTCTTTAAATAATTGGTGTTTGCTCTTCAATAAGGAACTTGTGGGCACCGCTGTTTTATATCAATAAAATAAAAATATACATATGTATGTATGTATGTAATTCAAACAATTTAATATTAGTGACTAGTACAAATAGTTACATATGTATGTATGTAGCTTTCCGCATTAAATGACCAAGAAATCGCAGATTTTATGGAGTTAATTGAAAGCGACGAAGATTTCGAAGATTTGGACGACAGCATCGAAGACCCAAACTATGAGTGTGACGAACTAAGACCAGAGGACGATGTAATGATAAGCGATTGCTTACAGCAATTGAATTCTTCAACATTAGTTAATTCACTAGATGATACGGTAAATGTATCCAATGTGAGTGTGGATGACATTGGACCAGAACAAGAATCATCATTTAAAGCAAAAAAAGGTACCGCTCACCATTGCCAACTATGGAAATTTCAGGACCACAAATTAATCCATCATCTGGTGGCTTTACTGGTGCCAGTAAGTATTTCAAAATAAATATTTCTGTAAATGAATTTCTGTTACTATTTATCATCAGATCTTTCAAATATCAATAAAAATTCGCCTGAATTTAAAAATATTATATGGCGTAAATACTTTATGCAGTTGCATATAAATGAGGTTGCGTTCCGTGGAAAAGCAGATTTGCCCGTTGAAGTGAAGAAGTTGAAAACGCCTTTACATTTTTTTAATTATTTTTTTACTGAAGAAATAATTGAATTAATAAGCCAGGAAACGAATCGAGCCGCAGTTACGGATAATATAAATACGTCCTTTAAGGTTGATAAACATGATATACGACGGTATATTGGAGTTTTAATATACATGTCGATCTTTCGTTACCCAAATATTGAATTACACTGGGGCGAATATGGTTTTCGACATGTTCCAGATTGCATGCCAAAGAATAAGTTTGAGCAGATAAGAAAATATTTTTCATTTAACGATATGTCGCAACATGTTAAAAAGGGAAATGCAGGATATGACCCAATTTTTCGAATAAGAAAAGTTGCAACACATTTGGTTGAACGTTTTGTCACAATTCCCAAAAATGCTCGTTTATGCATCGACGAACAAATGTGTTCAACCAAAATGGTCCATCACCTACGCCAGTATTGCGACAGCAGCGGCTATTCATACAAATTTGAGATATATACTGGAGCGAATAATGATGACATAATTTTGGCCGACACACCAGACATTGGTGCAACAGGAAATGTTGTAATCAGGTAAATGATTGTTTCACTCATTTCCAATTATATTTTAACAATATTTTCACTCTTTTAAATTAGGTTGTCTCAAACAGTTCCAAATTTTGTCAACCATATATTGTATTTCGACAATTTTTACACATCCTTGCCGCTTTTAGTATACCTTAGAGCACGTGGAATTTTTAGCCTGGGTACTGTAAGAGTAAATCGTGTTCCTAACTGCAAGCTTCCAACTGACAAAAGCGAAGTTCTAAAGAAAGAACAACGTGGTTTTTCAACGGAATATGTAGGATGTGCTTACGGGATCGACATCGCCACGGTATTGTGGAAAGACACTAAAAATGTACGGCTCTGTTCAACGTATGTCGGTACTAAACCTTTTCGCAGAACCAACTCAGACAGTCAGGCAGCTAAAGTTACTCGTTACAATCGAAAGCAAAAATCATATGATACTATTGATTGCCCACAAATTATTCGCGAGTACAATGCACACATGGGTGGAGTAGATTTAATGGACTCCTACATGGGCCGTAATGGACTCAAAATCAAGACTAAAGATATGGCCATACGAATTTTTTTCCATCTACTCGATATGAGTATCACAAATGCATTTATATTGAACCGTAGGCTCAATGCCGAAAACAGGGAGAATTCAGACAGCAACTCAAAAGAAAAAGAATTGACCATGTATGAGTTTCGCCTGAAAATTGCTAAGGAACTATGCGTTTCCAAAGAAAAGCGAAATATAGGTCGTCCTTCTTCTGCCGAACATCAAAATATTTCTAACTCTGTTGGAAAGAAAGCAATCCATCCTGTACCGAGCTTGAGATACGACAAGATGAACCATTTTCCTGAATGGGGATCAAAAAAATCATGTAAATTGTGTAAAAAATCGGAAACACATACATTTTGTACAAAATGCAAAATTCATTTATGTTTCTCAAAAGCAAAAAACTGTTTTTCGGAATACCATATTGATTTTCAATGAATTTTATATTGTTTTAAAATAATTTTTCCGCATTTATTGAAATAAAAGAAAAAATTAAATATAACAGTCTTTTTAGTTTTTTCTTTCCGTTAACCACTAAGACCGCCCACAGACGCTCTTACGTTTTTCTCGCCTACTGTCTCCAAAACCCATTTTTTTTACATACATCCTTTATATTCTTGTTTTTCAGCCTAAATTCATTCCAAAATCAAAATTATTAAAACAAAATAATACGTATTTGGTTTTCAGTGGTTAAAGGGTTAATTAATCAAAATTAACAAAGAAATTAAATTTAGCCAATAATACAAAAATAACAAAATTCAATAAATAAAAATAACTAAAAACAATAGTTTAAGGATTATAATTCTTATAGATAATTATCTACATATTATTGATATTTTTCTGAAGAATGTATTTTTTTATTACATACATACATACAGATGTATGTACATACATACATATATCAATGTTATTTAATAAAAGCAATTTAAAATCTGCACGTCTATTTCAAAGCCGACAGAAAATTTGACACATTGAATATACACTTTTCAGTGTTGCCAGGCAATTCCTGTCCTGTGTGGTTATAAATTTATATTGTATTGAGTTTAAAATTTCGGTATTTTGAGAAAATATAACTTTTCATTTTGGAAACTAAAGAAGAATATTAGCCATCAAAAAGAAAGGACAATTCAATTAAAAAAAGTACAATTTATTTTGTTTAAATTTTAAAGGACGTTGTGTCAAAATAGAGCAATGTCCTTTTAAAAAAAGGACGGATGGTCACCGTAGTTATAGTAGAACAAACATTTAAACATACAAAATTTCACAATTATATTAGCGACTCTTCACACAGGATAACAATTTTGATGTGCATCAAACTTTATTTGGCGAACATTTTGAAGAGTGTGATTTTTTGTTGGCATAATGAATGCACATATGTAGTACATGCACATTAGAAAATGTGGAAAAACAGAAAAATATGACAACAAAAAAACTGATCTACCTAAAGCGGTGTGCACATATACATACATACAGACATATGTACGCTAAAGGTGCCCACACACGATTGATTTGTGCGTGAATTTCGTAACCGTGTCGCGGTTTTTATTAAAAAAACTAAATTGTTTTTTTGTTTATTAATTTTATTTATTTATTTTATTTAATTTGAAGCTTGGCAACTTCTTGACCGAATGGGAGAAACAAGACTGACTTATCCTAATTACAAGGTTTTCTTACATATTAAAGTTATTGTATTATTTGTTAATAAGTTTATTGAATATTGCATTTTCGTTTGGGAACGGAAATGCTTATTTGACAATATCTATTGCAAATTGCTTTCTTAGTGAAAAGTTGGTAAATTTTGGACGGTTGCAATTCTCAGAATTGCGACCGAAAAATATACTTTGTTACATTTCTGCATTTAGTGCTTTAATTTATTAATGAAGTTAATTCTTTTATATTAAATTGGGACGGTTGCAATTCTTGGAATTGCGACCGAAAAACAATTAAGAGATTTTACATTTATTTTGTATTAATTATATTGTTAATAACTATTGGCAAATTACGGTTGCAATTCTTGGAATTGCGACCGAAAAATAGTTTCGATTTATGGATTTAATCATAATTTCTTTAAATAAATCGGAAATGGGTTTAATATTACACTTTGTCTTTAATTATATTTGCAATAAATTCGTCTATAGGGTCGTATCTAATGTAAGTGTTAGTGCTTGGTTTTATATACTTAACTTCTCCCTCCTTTAGATTAGAATTCTCCTGAATTCTTTTATTTAATTTTATTTTTATCTGTTTATGTTTAGTTAAAATTAACACAATTAAAATAAGTACTACAATTATTATAAAAAAGTTACATCCACATGTTAATTTTGTATGATAATTTAATGCTTTAATATTCTTTACATTATTTTTTTGTTGTAATTCAATTTCTTGAAAAGATAATTTATGTGTAAAATTCTGAGCTCTATTTGGATTTTCGATAATTTGTTTTTCTTTTATATTTTCGATAGTATTTGAAAAATAATAGTCTTTAATTCTTATTGAACAATTACTGAAATTTATTAAATAATTTCCGTTTAACATAACTTTTTCGGAATTACAAGTATCATTAACACTGATGTTCATTGCATTCTTAATTATAATTGTATCTATATCCAATTGTATAATTTCAAAATCTTTGTTACTTACTAGTTGACAATTATTTTTTATTATACAATGAGTGCTTAATTTTAAGTCTTTTAAATGTTTATTTTCTTCAAATCTATATGTTTTATTTTCAAACTCGAAGCTTTTTTCTGTAATAGCATCTATTTCGTTATTGTGAATATTGGGTAGTGGAACAATAATTCTTAATTTAACAATTATAAAATTTTTAGGTATTTTTACTCCTAAGTATGAGCCATTAACAAATGTTGTACCACACTGTATATATTTCAACTTGCTATAATCGATATTGTATTTTTTAATTTCGTTACTGGTTAGAATACTTGGATGTACCAAACCATGTTTTGCAGAAATTACATTGTCTTGCAAATGCTCTATTCTACTCTTTATTAGTTGTATATTACTTAGTTGCTCTAAATATCTACTTTTATTATTTTCTATTTCTAAAAACTTATTTATAGAATTTAGTTCTTTTTGAATTTTTTGTCTGTCATTTGTAATTACCATCTTTAAATGATTTATAGTTACATTAAAATAGTCATTAATTATAATTTGTTGATTATTGTTGTTAACAATTTCATCAATATTGAACAAATGTTTTTGTATGTTTTGCCTGTCTTCGTCATCCATAGTCCCAAATAACCATTTTTGTATGTCTCCTATTCCATTGATTAGTCCTCGTCTTTGCCTATTTTGTCTTGGCAATAATGTCAATAATTTATTTTTAGCGTCACTTAGTTCTAAATTAAGCATTTCTTTATTATCAATGTTCATTAATTTTATGTTTTCTGTCATGTTGTCCAAAATGGTTTCTATATCATGCAAATTTATGATATGTAATACTATGTCCGTCTCCTGGACTATTTCCTGATTTTTGATATAAATGTCTACAAATCCTTTTTGTTCTGTAATTCGTTTTGTGTTCATTATTCCTTCAATCGGTTGTGTCCATAAGAGTATCATCAGTATTGTCCATAACTGTAAATTTAAGAGGTCGTTTGATGTTACAGTGATGCACTCTCTCTAATTTGGATTTTTTATATTTTGGTTGTTCTTTATGCCTAACTGCCTTGTAGTTCTTAATGAATCCTTCTTCCCTACTTTCGCTGTAATCTTCTCTAGATCTGTTTAATTTCTCAATTATTTTTCTTTTATTTTCCTCTAAATTCCTTTTTATTATACCATTTTCAATCTTTCCCAAATGTACATCACTAGGTGTGCATTTAATGCTGGAGTGGTAGCGCTCATTATAGCTTCTAATTGCTTTTTGAACCAATTGTTTTATTGGAATATTTTTCTCTAATTTATATAATATCCTGAATTTTTCGGCTATTGTGTTATGCAAACGCTCTATGTCTGCATTACCCGTGTGACTATTGGGTTTAGTTAGATGTTATTCAATGTTTTCTTTTTCTAAAAATTCTTTTATTCGGATTGCTTTAAATTCATTGTCTGCCACTATTTTCTTTGGTTTTCCTATTTTGGCAAAATGATCTTCTAGTTGCTCGATAAGAGTAACGTGGTTTCTGTCGTTTAGCGGGTATGCCGCCCCAAATTTAGAAAATTTGTCTATTACCGTAAGAAAATAATTCCTTTTCATTACATACGTGTCTATATGAACGATTTCATTCCTTTCTGAGGGTGTTTCTGTGACTAAAAATTTAGATTTTATTGGTTTTCTATCGTACTTTATTTCCTGGCATATCTCGCATTGATTAATTACCAATTGAATTACCTCCATGAGTTTTGGATAGTAAATTTTATTTTTAAGTTGGTTATATGTTTCGACTATCCCTGAATGCATGCTTTCCCTAACGTGATACAATGATATTTGCTTGACTGCTGCTACTTCTGTTTCTATATCTCTAGCTCTTGTAGTACACTTAGTGAAATTAATTTGTTTGTCGTTGGAAAACATTTCTATTAATTTTTCTTGAACTATGTTGTAGCTTCTGTCTGAAAGTTCAGAAAATATTCCTATTTTACCTTTAGTAATATACCTTCTAAATATTTGTCCCATTACTTCAAAATCACTTTCCGCTATATATATTATCCTTTTTCCATGTAATTCCTGTAGTTCTTCAACTTTATTGTTTGTTAGTTTAATTTGTGTCTTATACTTGTTTACTATTTCTTCCTTAATGTAGAAATGATCGTGCAAATTTTCATCTGCTGAATGGATTGTTGCCATAGAGACATTTTCGTCCTCCATATTATCTATTATTTTAAAATCTGATTCATTATCCCGAACATTTTTTTCATTAACATGTTCCAATCTACTTAGAAAATCGGCGACTCTATTCTCTTTTCCTTTAATATACTCGACCGTAAAATCATATTCACCCAATTTTAAAATCCATCTTTGATGTCTTGGCGATATGTCCTTTCCTTTGTACTTTGCATGTAAGAACTTAATTGGTTGGTGATCCGTTAAGATCTTAAATTTTCTCCCGTAAAGATAAGGTCTTAGGTAATTAACGCTCCATAATATTGCCAAGAATTCCTTGTCCGTTGCTGCTAATTTCTTTCATGATTATTTAAGGTTCTTGAGATGAAACAGATAATTGGAGGCATCTGTGGTTAATGTGAACATTTTTCCAAAATCTGGATATCTCAAAATGGGATGACTACTAATCAATAATTTTAATTTTTCAAATGCTTCTATATATGTTGGGTCGTTTATGTTTACTTTTATGCCTTTCTTTAGATATTTTGTAATAGGTTGGGCTACCTTCGCGTAATCTTTTATGAATTTCCTATAGTAACCGGTGAGCCCAAGGAAACTTTTAATTTGTTTCTCTGTTTTTGGTAACGTGATTTCCTGAATTATTTTAATTTTGTTAGGGTTTGGTTTTAGTCCGTCTTTTGTCAAAATATGTCCCAAAAATTCCGTCTCTTTTTTTAAAAAATTGCACTTGTCCATTTGAACTTTTAAATAAGCTTTTGCTAATGCCGTAAAAATCTCCGTGATCGCTCTTGTATGTTCTTTCAATGAGGTGCTGAATATCAATATATCATCCAGGTATACTACGCAGGTTTTGTTTATGAATTATCTTAGGGTCTCATTTATAAGCCTTTGGAACGTCGCTGGGGCATTTTTTAAACCGAAGGGCATCCTTACGAATTCATACAATCCATGTGGTGTCACAAATGCGGTCTTCTCTCTATCTTGTTCCCTGACCAAAATCTGGTGATAACCCTTCGCTAAATCCAGAGTGGTGAAGTATTGTGCCCTGCCTAGTTTGTCCAGAATGGAGCCTATATTTGGTAGTGGAAATTTATCGTCGATAGTTATTTCATTTAGTTTCCTGTAGTCCACCACGAGTCTATATTTCTTTTCTCCTGAATTATCGAGTTTTTTAGGCACCACTATCAAAGGGCTTGCATAACGTGAAGAACTTTTCCTAATTATCCCCTGTTCTTCCATTTCCCTTATTTGTTTTCTCACTTCTGCCTCGTGTTGGGGTGGATATCTGTATAGTTTTGAATTTATTTGTTCTTCGGTTGTTGTCCTAATTTCATGCTGTATTTTCATTGTACTAGTTATTCTATCTCCTTCTTTGAAGAATAATTTCTGGAATCTATTTAATGTTTTTAAAATTTCTCTTTTTTCTTCTTCATTCAGGTGTTCTAACTGAATTCTGTTTTGAAGTTCTCTAGAAAATTCTATTGCTTCTAATGCACAGATCTCTAAATTATTATATGGATTTATTAGAAAATTTGTTACTTTATCATTAAATGAGATATATCCGTCCTCCAAATTTACCATTGTTTTAAAACAATTTAACAAGTCGATTCCTATTATAAATTTATATCTTCGTCCATTTAATTCAGCTACTTTCCATCTAACCTTCGCATAATGGGGTATATTAAATTCGTCGGGTGCATCCGTCACGACTTCATATCTAATAAAATCTTTTTTGTTAATGGTACTAAACTTTATTGGTTCTTTTAATAAATTTTTTCTAAAATCTTTAACGTTACTGTCTATTAAACTAACACTCGCCCCTGTGTCTATTAATGCGTCATATATTTTTCCTCTTATTTTAATGTTTATGATGGGTAAAAAATCTGAGGTCGTTTTGAAAAAAACTGATCCTGGCTTTGTTGGGGTTGAGCCATGTTACTACAACATGGGTCTGGTCCCGAGTGTCTTGCCAATTGATCATATTCTTCTCTTTGATTATTACTTTCAAAGAATCCGTTTTGTTCTTGCCTAGGTTGCGTCAAGCGATATTGGTTGACGTCAATTCTAGGGTTTCCTAACTGGGCGGTTCTCTGATTATTAGTATTTACTTGATTATTATTATTTACTTCATTCACTTGCTTATTAAATTGAATATTATCTATTTCCATAGGTTCATCTTGCCTTTGCCTGGCCTGATTCCAACGGTTTTGACTTTCATATGGCCTAGGGTTTCCTGCTTGATTAAACCTTTGGAAATTTCCTGACGTTTTATTATAATTGTTATTATTATTAGTTTGTGGAATTCTATAGCGTCCTGAATTATTAAATTGTTTGTTCCAATTATTCCAATTGTTATTATTCCTGTCATTATTATTCCTATTATTATTATTATCATATTTCCTAACGTTATTATAATTATTACGATTGTAGTTTTCTATACGTTCTTGCGTATAATTATTATGTTTATTCTTGTAGCTTTGGTTCATATTTGAATCGTATTTAGTATTTTTGAATTTCCTATATTCTTGCCTAATGCAGGCATCTTCGAACCTTCTTCTCGTCAAAATTCTAAGTATGTCATTAATATTGTCCACCTCATAAATTTTGTCCAACAATACACCTTGAGTCATTTCCTTCACGGTATTGACTAAAAGGCTATCTATGTTCGATAAGTCAATGTAATGATCGTCCTGGTAATATATGATTAATTCGTCTGATTTATACTTAATGTTTTGTAACTCTATTATAAGTTCGCTTACCGAGTGTACCTTTAGGTTGGCTATTATTTTATATAGATGGTGTGGTTCCACGTTGGGTCGGTACCTTAATTTTAGTGTCTCCTTTATTACGTTCCAATTGTCTGGTGTAGGTATATTGATGATGATGTCCTTGGCTTGTCCTTGGATGACTTTATAGAATATTATTCGGACCACTTCTTTTTTTAGATTTTCGTCCGAAATTGTCGAAAGCAAATACTCGATGCTGCTGAAGAAACTATTTATAGTCACCTCCCCTGTTCCAGTAAAGGTTGGCAGATGATTTACCATCTTAAAAATGTTGTCCCTCATAAGGTTGGATTGGTTTAATGGTTGTTCTTGCTGTTGCTGTTGGTTTCGTTGTTGTTGTAACTGTTCATTTTGTTGTTGCAAATTTATATACGCTTGGCGTAATTGCTCCAGTTGTTGGTCTTTTATGGCCAATTCTTCGGCCACGTTCACAGATGCGATGTGAGTCCGTTCCTCCATTCTTCGTTGTTGGTCGTATGCTTGTTGCCTTTTTGAATACAGCTTGCCTTTTATTTATTGGTGTCCACTGATTTTTATTTTTCAATTTCAACTAAATTAAGTTTTGTATCTTAATTGTGTCCACTGATTTTTATTTTTCAATTTCAACTAATGGTGTCCACTGTGCTAAGTGTTCACTGCACTAATATTCTTATTATTTTTAATTTGCTTGATTGTGTCCACTGTTTTTTAATGTCCAGTGAATTAAGCGTTCTAATTAATTGTGACCACTACTTTTAATGTTCACTGAATTAATTTATTTAGTGTTATTATTTTATAATCTTCTAGGATTCACTAGATTCATTTATTTTTATTATTAAGGATATTCGTTTGTTCGATCACTGGATCCTGTCTACTGACTTTGGATCCTACCGACTGCGCCAATTTCGTAACCGTGTGGCGGTTTTTATTAAAAAAACTAAATTGTTTTTTTGTTTATTAATTTTATTTATTTATTTTATTTAATTTGAAGCTTGGCAACTTCTTGACCGAATGGGAGAAACAAGACTGACTTATCCTAATTACAAGGTTTTCTTACATATTAAAGTTATTGTATTATTTGTTAATAAGTTTATTGAATATTGCATTTTCGTTTGGGAACGGAAATGCTTATTTGACAATATCTATTGCAAATTGCTTTCTTAGTGAAAAGTTAGTAAATTTTGGACGGTTGCAATTCTCAGAATTGCGACCGAAAAATATACTTTGTTACATTTCTGCATTTAGTGCTTTAATTTATTAATGAAGTTAATTCTTTTATATTAAATTGGGACGGTTGCAATTCTTGGAATTGCGACCGAAAAACAATTAAGAAATTTACATATGAAATGTAATATTATCAGGCTCAAGTTCAGTTTTATTGAATTAATGAAAATTCAAAATTACTAAGAGTTTTTTGTGTTGGAAAATATTATTATTTATATCCAATCAATCATTGTAGAATTAAAATTGAATTAAAAATTAATTCTCATATTCTATTTCTGTTGAAAACTGGTTAAATAGTTGATATTCTTCTCCATTAGTATCCACTTTACGAAAATTGTAAAGATGGACAATTGAACGCTGATGAGAGGTGTAGCGGCCTTGAAATCAGTACTGATACGTTCTGCTAAAAAACTGATTGGATATAAATAATAATATTTTCCAACACAAAAAACTCTTAGTAATTTTGAATTTTCATTAATTCAATAAAACTGAATTTGAGCCTGATAATATTACTTTTCATATGTAAATCAATATAAGTTCAAATAATAATTACGTTTGTTCGTAATAATAATAATATAAAAATAAAAAACAATTAAGAAATTTTACATTTATTTTGTATTAATTATATTGTTAATAACTATTGGCAAATTACGGTTGCAATTCTTGGAATTGCGACCGAAAAATAGTTTCGATTTATGGATTTAATCATAATTTCTTTAAATAAATCGGAAATGGGTTTAATATTACACTTTGTCTTTAATTATATTTGCAATAAATTCGTTCGACGTCTTGTTACAAGTTAATGGGGCTGTGCGCGCACAAATCATAAGAAATTGAAAATTTTCGATTTCTTGTGATTTGTTGGATTGTTAGTGGACTTGTGCGCGAACATTTTAGAATTTTTCATTTTAGTGCACAACGAAACGTAAAAGAGACAACATGTGTGCATGTATGTATGTACTGCGGAGATGAGTAGAAAGCAAAAAATTTTTAGTTTCTTCTGCATTTTTTATTTACTATTGTTTGTGGTCGAGTTGAATATGTTTAAAGATGGTTATTAAGGAATTTTTAATTTATTTTGTACATTTAATGTGTACATATGTATGTACATATGTATTAACATTTCAAAAGAAGAAAATGTCATTTGGCAAAACAAAATTTAAAAATATAAAGGGAGAAATGAAGAACAAAATAATTCGATCAAATTTTTTCTTCTTATATTATATATTTACATTTATTTATTTATTATACCATCACATATTTATGTATATACTTTCATACATTCATACATACATACATGTTTTTTAATAATATTAGTTTGCTTCTATGTACATACATATGTATGCATATGTATATAATTTGGTTTTGCCCATACAAATTTATACATATGTATCCGCTTCACATTTCATGTTTTCTTCTTGACGTATAAGGTTATTGTGATTTGTTCGTCGTTTGTGGAGAAATGCTACGCGAACAAATCACACACACAAATCACTCGTGTGTGGGCAGCTTAAATGAAAATAGCAGGGTTTTTAGTTTTTTTTTATTTGTATTTATTATACTAGCGACTAGTGAGAAAATATGATCCGTTTCCATTTTTGATAGTAGAGAAACTAAAAATATTTACCTAATAACAAATAAATTTCCAGTTTTCTAAAAAAAATTTTGTACTTGACAACTAAATAAAATATTAAGTTCCTTACACGCCGCCAGTGTCTGCCTAATAAAATTTTTTACTAGCACACAAAATGAAAATAAATTCTCTGTAATATATTGTTCAGTAACAATTTCTTGTCAATGAAAACTAGCCATCCACACAAAAATGCAAACACACATATACAAAATATTCTTTTCATACAATATGCCGCTATTAAAAATACCAAACAATAAAATATATGCCAATCCAACGAGACACAACTTCGACTAGTTGACAAACATGCCGATCTTACAGTGACTAGTATTTAAAAATTTTTCTCCTTGAATCAACAACCAGCAACCCAAAAAATTTTTCAAAATATGCGGCCAAAAATTTAAACAACTTTTGACAAGACCGAAGTAACTTACCATATTTTTGCAGATTATATAACGGTCAAAACACAACCCTACAAAAAACCATATTCCTTCTTGCGCAGACCAGATTATTAGACCATGGAACAGACCTAATGATTTTGGTAGCAACTTTAAAAGGGAATTCAGTAAAAACGACGTCGCAAAAGTCATCATGTGAATTGGGTATTAGTTAGCAAATACATAAGTGTAATGATTTTCAAACAAAATTTTAGATTTTTAATAAACTTTATTATTTGCGGAGAATTTCATTATAACTCAACAATTTCAGTTTTTTATTCTATTAAACAAGATAAAAAGTGTTCTGAATAAGGAAAATATGTAACTGTTTATTTAGTACCGGATTTTTTTGGATCCCAAGCTTCAACTTTTGGTCGTGTCGTAGTGTATGGCATATATTGTTCTGAAATAAGATAACAATTAATTAATCTAAAATTACGAGAATCAATCACAATTAAATTTTGCTCAACTGTTTTAATAAAAAGAATAAACAAGAATTTAAACAAATATACATATGTATATTACGACTGGCCTTGTGCACTACCCGTACGTAATATTACACTTCATGAAAATATCAAACTTTTTGGTTAATTAAAACCCTTTGTGAAGTGGAAATTTTGTGCTGAATTCTTTTTTTAAAATCACTACTTTCTTTAATTTATTCTTCTTGTGGAATTTTACATGTGTGATACTTAATATGTACTCATTTGTAAATCTACGTATACGATTCGTCACTGCATTAATTACTATGTTTTGAAAAATAATTAACGATTATCCCTGATGCTGATTCTAATCGATTTTTGAACTAGTGCCATTTAATAGTGAAATAGATGCTGATTGCAATAATGCAAAAAGTTTGCAGTCATTCAAAGATTGCAACAAATCGAGATGCAACCATCAAAAAGCTTTATTTAAACATACTCTAATTAATCTTTAAAAAATTAGAAAGTAAAATCGAATAAAAAAAATTTTTGATATTATGCATACATACATAAAAGAAAATGCTACAGTACAATACGCATATAAGAAAGTGTGAAAATGTACAGATTTTGTTTCTTAAGCGCCATGGCCACGTATCAAATTGGCTTGACAAACCAAGTTTTTTTTATTTGTGTTAGTGAAAAAAAAACTCTCACGTACATATATGTCCATGTGAGTTTGATGAAAATCAAAACAATTTAGATATTCACTGCCGTCGATACTGTAATTTGAAGCAAATTTGATGTGTTGCTGCGTAATTACATCAAATCTCATTTTTATTAAATTTGCGCAGCGACAATATGGTACGCGGAAAATTTGATAGCGCAATAAATAAAAAGTGGATGAAAAAATTTTATACTGGAATTAATTAAATTTTATCGCGGTTTGCCTGCTTTATGGAGAGTAATTAAAAATAAACCAAATGTTTAAAAAAATGTAAATATTATGTTTATATTTATTGAATTAAAATTAACAAAATATATTTACATAATTATTTTCATAATAATTTAATATAAAGAAAGGCTCTGTAAGTCAATCGCATATAAAAATATAAAGCAATAGATATTACAATTGTTAATAAATAAAATTAAGAAATTTTGTAAGCAAAAAATATTTTGCGAACAAAACCATCACACGTTCTTATCCTTCAAAAATAACTTTCAAATGAAATTTGACGGCATGAATTTGACACGTTGCTGTGTTAAGCAATATAATATTTACATGTTATTTGTCAAGCCAATTTGATGCGTGGTCATGGCGCTTTATATGCGAGTTTTTCTTATAAAGAGAATACGCATATAACAGCCATACCTAAACAAGAGCGGCAAGCGTTTTTTAGCTGTCAAAAGTTCTCATGCCCATACAATTTGTATGGAGCATCCCGAAATAACGCGGCGGCAAAATTTTGCAATTGGAAAATCCGATTTTGACAGCGCGTTTAATAGTGAAGTTAGCTGCAAAAGACTATCACTCATGATACAATGACTATAAGGTAGTCTTACAAGCCCAGCTGACAATTCTTGTAAATTACTTGTTTTTTATTTCAAGTGTTAAATTTTGATTTGTATTTATTTTTTCGTATTTGAATGAATAATTTTTATATATATTTTTGTCACAGGTTGAAACATACACACATACACATTTATACTTTTGACTTCAGAGGAATTTTTTTGTTGTGTTTGTTGTAGAGATGCATGTATTATTAGGTTATGAGTATGAGTCATTCCATGTCAGACCGAACACCTTTTTTACACCACCTCTTCCGATTTTCTTTAAATTTTCCAGACGTATTAAACATAAAAAAATATTTTACACGTGTTTCGGGAAAAAAATTAAAATTTTTTTTTTAAAAAGTTATTTGCATTTGAAAATCGTCAAAATCGTGAAAAATCTTCCGACATGACAACATTTAAACTAATGTTTTTATAAAACTAGTGAATGGATTTTGAAGTTCAATACCTTATTTTAAAGGTATTTGAACCTTCTTTTTAAAAAAAATATTATTTTTTATAAATTAATTTTTTTTTATTATTAAAATTTGATTTTTTTATTTAATTTCTGTTTTGCACAATCTTCGAACAAGTCGAAAAATCTGAAAAAAATATTTTCTTAAAGGTTAATATATTCTTAACATTCCCTCAAAATTTCAGAGTGGAGGTCGAATGGATTCTATTTTTTTACGATTTTTTTCCATTGCAGCACCACAAAAAAATTACATTTTGTATATAAAAATTTTATTTTCAGGCATTTTTTTTTTTTTTTTTTTTTTTTTTTGATAATTTTATTATTTATTGAATCTTTAATTATTTATATTAAATTATCAATAAGTTTTTCAAATCTTAAATCTAAAAAATATTAAATGTAAGTTTAGCCAATGCTAAACAAAATTTTTAATTTCAACGGTTAATTTTGGTTGTTTTACATCTCTCGTGAACGGCTGAGAAAAAGAGTATCCCTTCTTTTCAGCCGGGTGTGGCCTCTATAATGAAGAATATTGCGCGCAAGTGGATTTGGGTGCAACTCAAGTTTTTTTATATATTTTTTCGCGTGTTTTGAAAATACTGTCTTCACCAACGGAACGTCTAGGTCTTTATGAATTCGATGGTTTCTGACATACCAGGGGGCTGCTGTTATTGTACGTAGAATTTTATTCTGTCGCCTTTGAATTCTTTCGACATTCGATGCTGAGGCAGTGCATGTTAACGAAAATGTCAACGCATGTATTGTATGTATATGTATATGAATGCTTATTATTTAACTTTTAGTTATGTATTAATATTATTATTATATAAAATGTTTATATACAAAAAAAATAATATACAAAAAAAGCAAAACAAACAAAATATTTACTTAAGTATGAAATTTTGTGTGTTTTTGAATACTTATACACATATGTACATACATGCGTTGACATTTTCGTTAACATGCCTGAAAATAAAATTTTTATATACAAAATGTAATTTTTTTGTGGTGCTGCAATGGAAAAAAATCGTAAAAAAATAGAATCCATTCGACCTCCACTCTGAAATTTTGAGGGAATGTTAAGAATATATTAACCTTTAAGAAAATATTTTTTTCAGATTTTTCGACTTGTTCGAAGATTGTGCAAAACAGAAATTAAATAAAAAAAATCAAATTTTAATAATAAAAAAAAATTAATTTATAAAAAATAATATTTTTTTTAAAAAGAAGGTTCAAATACCTTTAAAATAAGGTATTGAACTTCAAAATCCATTCACTAGTTTTATAAAAACATTAGTTTAAATGTTGTCATGTCGGAAGATTTTTCACGATTTTGACGATTTTCAAATGCAAATAACTTTTTAAAAAAAACATTTTAATTTTTTTCCCGAAACACGTGTAAAATATTTTTTAATGAAGACTTCGTTCGCAAATTTTGAAAGACATCGGAGACATCAAAGTCAATTTTTAGCAAAAATCGTACGGTTTGACATGGAATGACTCGTATACTATTATAATCAGGGTTGTTATATATTTTGTAATAACCCTGTTTTTATGACAAAGCGTTGACGCTCTTGTTTAGGTATGGTATTTCAGCGTTAACGCTAGGCGGTAGAAAACGTTCCGCTTTCCGCTCTTGTTTAGGTATGGCTGTAAGAAAGTCCCGGTTCACATACTTCAATTTTTGCTGCTCAAATTCTTTTCAATTCCCTTTAAAAGTTGCCTTAATGTTCACACACAGAAATTTTTTTCAACAAATTTTCGTTTTATTTTGTTTCCAATTTCTTCAAATTTTGAGAGTTAAATTTATTTAGTTTGTGTAAAAGAAATTTATTATTGCAAATTTTGCAAAACTTGTCGCAACGAACCACAGAATGAAAAGAAATGTCATATAATAACTTCGCGTTTATTATTACAAGTGAGCAACAAAACGAGTTTCCCAGTACCAGCAACTCCGTACCAAATATCACTCCTCTTTCCTCTCTCTTCAACAAACTCAAAATATGAGCAGCAAAAGTTGAAGCGTGTGAACCGGGACAAAGATATTTTCTTATATGTATATATAACACGCTTTTAGGAAAGATATTTTCTTATATGCGTCAGAAATAAAATTAATACATATTATGCTGGGAACACAATTGGGACGAACGCCGAATTTCGTCTAGCACGACGAATTCGTTGGCAAAAGTTCGTTGCATAAATTCGTCGTGTGGCGCACAACTGGGACGAACAAACAACTGCTGTCATAATAATCCAAAAAATTGTGTGTATTTTTTATTACAAATTTTTGTTTATATACATACAAACATAACAACGATAGTGTTACCGTATAGAGAAAATAATTCCTTTATAAAATTAAACATTAAAAAAAACTATTAAAAACAAATTTCATCATTAATAATTATGTATATTGAACTAAAATGCTCTATATCATAAAAAGAAGAACTTATTAAAGTAAAAATTAACATTATTTACTAATATATTTTAAAACTAAAAAAAACATGGTAACGCTGTACTGATTTCTTCGTCGTTCGTCGGCGTATGAAATAGAAATAAATCTATCAGAGAATTCGTCACGTACGACGAATTTCGCCGACGTCGGTGCTGTGTTCACTTTCATATGAATGCATGTGTTCTATTTTTGACGACGAATATTCGCAGCGAAAAATTCGTCGTTCGTCCCAATTATGTTCCCAGCATTATTTTGTAAAAAAAAAAAAACAACGAAGCCGGCTGATTTCACCAAAATTAACGACTTCATTTGACATTTGGACCAGTGTTCACAGATGTACATAAATTGTAAAATATAATCAAAAAATTTATATTTTTCCCAAAATTGAAAAAAATTTCATTGTGAGAATACTTTCTTATACACGTACAATTTTCTATGGAAGGAATGTAATTTTTCATAAAAATTTGTTTCTTATAGCAGTTTTTCTTATAAGCGAGTTTCTTATACATATAAGGATTATTTAGCACGTAGTTATATGGAAATGTACATGGTGTCTGGAAAAGTGTTTCTTAAGCTGGATTCACCCATTGTTTCCGAACAAAATTTTTGTCCGGACAAAATTTTTTGTTCTGAAACATTTTTGCAACTCGATTCACTCATTTCGAACAATTTGTCTGGAAAATCAAAGCTACCGTATGAAATACATGTGTTTTATTAAATTTATAAGGTGGCAGTACAGTGACAGATGAATTAAATTTGGTGTTTTATATGTCAAACGCACTTATTTTTTATTGTTTAATAAGAAAATTACATGCTAAAAAAATTAATAAAAATCAGCTAGTTTTTTTTTACTAGCAATTTAGCTTTTCTTTATTTTTATTTTACTGGATATAAGTTACTATGTGCTTTTATTATACATACATATAACATAATATGGCAGCTCGCTTCAACTTTGGCTGAGAAAATAAAATAGGTGGCATCTTGTTACAACTTTGTCCGGACCAAAGTAAATTTATACCAAGTAGATGCAACAGCTTTTGACAATCATACATTAAAAATAAGCGAAAAAAAATGAATCAGCTGTTTAGTTTCATCTACTTGGTATACATATACTTTGGTCCGGACAAAATTTAAAATTAAACCAATTCAACCAAAAAATGTTCCGAACAAATTTTATTCTCTTTTTCTCTCACTCTCAAAAAGAGAAACGCCAAACTTCATATAAAAAAAATTTTGTCCGGACAAAAATTTTGTTCCGAAACAATGGGTGAATCCAGCTTTATAGCCGAGTTTTTCTTATAAACGAGTTTCTTATATGCGTATTGTACTATAATACGTTTTAAATTAGTGCAATAAACTGAAGATTGCATTTTTTTAATAAAATAATTTAAATAGAGTGCAAAATTATTTTCCATCACTACCACTAACGTTTCGTGAGATTGCAATTTTACAATTCACCGCTAAAAATCAACAAAAGGATTGCAATAATTTTGGCTCCATGAAAAATGGCGCCAAACTTTTGTATTGAAAACAACAACACGAACTTTGAGGCCATTTTTCATATTAAAGTTTGGGACCATTTTTCTTAAGGTTTGGGGCCATTTTTCATATTTTAGTTTGGGGCCAATTTTCCTTTTTCATAAAATGAAAAATGGCCCCAAACTCGAAAAAGAAAAATGACCCCAACTTAAAAATCAATAATTGACCCAAAAAAGGAAAAATCACCACAAAATTAAAATGAAAAATCGCCCCAAAATAGTAAATGAAATATATATCCCGAAAAAACTCTTAATATCAAAAACTGCCTTTTGAGAACTATCACTAAATGGCAACGTTGCTCGAAATTCCATGCATGAGGGAAAGCTTGAGCCCCGCCGAAGGAGAGCAATGCGAAAAACCGTTAGGAAACTACTGTCGCTGTTAGGAGCACCATGAGAAAGAAAGAGCTTGGCCGAAAAATTGTCCAAATAAACAGTCTCCAAAAAAAAAAAGTGAAATAAATCCCCAAACTTGTATATGTTGGACGATTTTTGGGTCAATGACTGGCAAGTAATAGTCTTTGGTATCCACCGCCGTGTCGGGAAATACCATGGTGGAGAAATTCCCTAAGGGGCCAAAGGCCGGCTACGCGCAAAATCTTTAGTAATAAAATTCAAATATTTTAAAATTTTTGTAGTTTTTAAGTACTGTTATTTTAGTGTAATGAATTTTTTGAAAATAAATTATAATCTTGAATCAGCCTTGAATCGGCTTCTTTTTAATTAAACATAGGCATTACATCTGCCTTTAAAAATCTTTTAAGCCAGTAGCGTTTTTAAGCGCCGGCACTCCTAATAGGCAGGGCTTCTTTATAAAACATTCACTTTTAAAGTGGCACTCATCACAATGCATATGAGTATCAATTTAAAAAAAATAAATAATTGTAAGTCCCCTTCACAAAGCAGTAATTGAATAGAAGACAGACGAAGTTTTTTAACGAGGTATTGAAGATTTAGAGTGTGTAATATACGACTACCTGTACCATGGTGTAATAATTTTTTCTGTTCTGTTTGAAATTGTATTTAAAATACATAATATTGAAAATGCAAGGGACATTCATCAAGAATCAAAAAATATACACATGTATGAACATATGTATATCACAATTTTGGAAACCAATTCTAAGCTAGCTAAAAATATAACCAGTCGAAAAACTAACAAAAATTATGAAAATTCGCAAAAAACTTGCTAGTCTTAAAGTTTTCAAAGAGCTGTACATATTGATTAAATGGCTTAACAAAACAGAATGCAAAAAAATAGTATAATTCACAAAAAAAAAATATATTGCAGTCAGTAAGCCATATTTTAAAATTTGCAAAAAATTTGCTAAAATTTTAGAGATTATTAATTTACAATTAGGAAATATTATGCCTATGGCAAATATAAAAAAACCAAATGCTTAAATATATGTAATAATAATTTTTTAAAACATACATAAATTCTTGACCATTTGCTCGAATATGATATATGTACTTATTTTATAAAACATTACCTTGAGTTCCTGAATGGTTCTCACTATGATCCAGCATCCATTTGTGTTTTGGACGACTGCCATCACGAATTGGTGGAAGATCAGTCTAAAAACAAAATATCATATAAGTGTTTAACAAAGAAAATATACAATCAGAATTTACTTTGTAATGCATCCAACCAAACCATTCAGCGGGAATTTGTGAGCCATCATAATCTAAACCAACCCTATCAGAAAATTCTACCCAACGATTTCTTCCGTAGAAGTAATAAGGGTTCTCGAAATATTTATTTCCATATTTATCAGTGCCAACCAATGTGCCCAATTTCAAATCATCAGTCCTGAATTAACAAATATATTTTTATAACTTAAAATGAAAATTATATAAGAACTTGCAGTAAATACTTGCCTAAACAATTTGAGATACGTATTTTTTATACCACCATTTTGCCGTATAATCTGATAGAGTTTACCCAAACGGTCGATACCTAAAAACTTGGACATTTCCCTATCGTAACAAAAAGTATTTTCTTACATATATGGAATATTTTTTAGAAAATTTGTTTTTTTACCTATTTATTATTGGTGTTAAGAATATGTTCAAAGCAAAGCGAATTCGCCTCGGTTCAAGGAAACAGCTGGCATTGACAGTTGTGTGCTGCCACACTATTGCAAGTTGCATTTACTAAACACAGCTCCATGGCCGTCTTTGTAGAATGCAAGGCGAATTGACGTACCTTTGTGAATTCGCCTTGGTAGAATGTTATTTAGCCTGATAATACTTGACACTTGCTTTTGGGATCCATATTCGGAACATCTTCACTAGTGATTCATTTGCGATTGTTTTTATCTTTGGAAATAATTAAAGGAATTATATTAAATAATCAATATAAATTAAATAACAACAAGAAGACTGTTTGTTAGGATGGCCAAAAATACCTCCAGTTCAGCATTCCGTAAAATTGATGTTGATCAATACAATGAAGACAATTTTAGAGAAGATGAAGCCGATTCAGCCGTTTTACAACTCGATGAAAATGAAATTACCACTTTGCTAACACAGGGTAAATACATGGACGCTTTGCTTTTGGTTTTACAAAATGCACCATTAAGATGTAAACAACAGCATGTTAAGGTACGTACTTAAAATACATGATTATCTATAAATAGATTTGTTATAATTAACGCCCACTATGTTATTTTAGGACCACGCCCTTAATTTAACATTACGTGTTTTGCTTTCTATCAAATCCTCACAAATGGATCAGGCGGTTGAGACTTTAAATCAGAATGATTTATTAGATGTGTTAATGAAATACATCTATCGAGGATTTGAAATACCTTCGGAAGGTTCTAGTGGCCATTTGTTGCAATGGCATGAGAAAGTTTTTGCCAAAGGCGGTGTTGGCTGTATTGTGCGTGTACTATCAGACACAAATCGTGCATAATTTAGTAAATTAGGAATTGTTACAGTAAATTTAATTTATGATTTTTTAATGTTTTGTTTTCTTGTCATAATCGTATGAATTTGTATGTAAGAAAAGATTACACTAAACATGACCTTCATTTTATCCGATGCGGATAATTTAAATTGTAAAGTGTATATCTTGACTTAAAAAATAGTATTACTAAAGGAGTTTTTAATAAAACAAAAGTTGCATTAGACTTATTAATATCTTTTCGATTACTACAAAGCACTATAGTTAATTATGAATACGTTGATGTAATTAAAAATATACCTTTTGTCGGATTGGATGCAGTGTTAAATCGTCAACAAAACTTGAATATTGATTTTATAAGATCATTTGCAGAAATTTCGACAATAAAACGATGAATCAATTTTAATAAATGCTTTAAAGCATTTTGTTGAGAACAACAGAACTGTAGGTGTCGATAACTTGTCACCTGAATTCTTGATGAGTGTTCACACACCAGTGTGTCGCTTAACCGGCAACATATTTTCGCTCCTAAAATTTTTCCAACTCGTTTTCGGAAAATTTTCTTCAAATATGTTTGAGAAATTTATAAATAGTTACGCCCATGTTCTGAAACTTGCATCTCGCATAACATTTGCGATAGTGACTTGAACTCGCTACAGATGTGTTCTGTAAATCGTAATCGCAAGACTTTTGGCTAGTTCGATAAAATAAAATGTTCCACTATTAAGATTCAATAGATATTCTTTTACTATGATTAAAAGCTGGTAAACTTTTTAAACAATTTTATTTATAAACATACATTTTAAGACAATTGCTTAGATTTGACGAAAAGACCACTAACAAATGTTTTTAATTATTTTTTTTTCGTTTTTCAATGCTAATATTCTTAACAAGACTCCTGCTGGCATTTTTAATTTCTTTGTTTCGATAAAACATGTTTTTATTTTTCGAACGCAACTACGAAATATGGAAAAAACCCAAGCAAAACTCATGAACACGCAGAATCTAGTTTAGCGATTTCCAACTCACATGCACACATCAGAACATACCAAAAATTTGGTTTATATGTAAAATAATTACGACGAAACGCGACTTAAACACTTCAATTTTGATAAATTTTATACATTCGTACCTCTTCTTGACCAATTTGCTGCAACATTTCATTTTCTCAACTCTCATTAATAAATTTTAATTTAAAGTAATCGATTTCTTGGATAATCATCGACATTCTTGTCATATTAATTTTTTGTTAAAGTTTTATTTTAGCAAAATCTTAGTGAATTTGCATTATTTTTTCTAATTGTTGTTTTTTAAAAATTATTGAAATGAAGTTTTTTTTTTGGTAATATGACTTATTGACGGTAGTAAATACAGATTTAATTCAATAAAAAAAAACAAGTGTGATTTTTATGAATAAATATTGATTACAATGAACATATAATTTAAAACATAATATGAGAAAAATGAATAGATAGTTTAAAAATCAACATAGCAAAGTTTCATTTAAATAAAAATTATGAATTACATTTAATTAGGAGCTTTAATGACATAAAAAATGCACTTCTTCTCCTTCATTTTAATAGTTGTAGTATTTAATTGATGAAATGATGATGATACGAGTCAAAATGCAAAATTTTTCTACCACATATGGGTCTCACGTATTTCACTAATAATGTGATTAGCCCGCGTTAAAGCCTGTACATTGAATGGAAACAATATTTGTTTAAGTCTTGAAATGTATGTATGCTAGAAAAATGTACACACCTTTAACATATCACCAGCTTCCTGTCTACGTATCGCAATGTGATCCGATTCGTTGAGTAAAGCGTCGATTTTATCCGATTTATACAAATGTGTTACTAATTCACTTTGTAAATTATCCTTAACATAATTAACTAGAAAATGCATAATGGCCTTTGGTACAGAGTCTTGTATGGATTTCCGAATAATATAGAAATAAGATTTTATCAAACGTTCTGAAATACAAAAAGAAAGTAGCAAGTATTTTGCCTTAAGGTTGATATTTTTCTACAGTGAAAAAAAAAATGATTTACAACAAACTTACCAATAACATCACAATCTTTTTGTTCCTTGTCAGTTAATCGTCTAGAGTTTTGGAGGACCGGTAGGTCAGGTAATAGATTAACTGGTTTAACAGGGCTGACGATAGCAGTGTGTAGAGGAGTATTTTGATTTGAGTTTTCAATACTTTCAGTGCGATTATTAGCGGGTGCTGGTGGTAAAATATGCGAAAGCCAATTATTGGGATGAGAGGATGTGTTAATATCGTTGACATGATTCTGTAACAAAAATATTTTTCAACTGTACAGATAATTTTAAAATTTAAATTTTTTTTACTTGATCTACATTGTTTTGTTGTTGCTGCTGTTGTTGTTCTTTTTGCAACTGTTGCAGAATTTGCTGTGGCATTACTTGTGGTGACGCTCTTGGTGTATTCGAACGTTTTTGTTGTTGTTGTTGTTGCTGCTGCTGCTGGATACGCCCATAAGGTTCCAAGATGTTATCAGCCTTCAATAGACAAGTCGCTAATTCGGCATCTTTATGAAAATCTGGATGTTTTGTATTGATATAGGCCAATTCAATGGCTACCAAATTCTCCACCATGACATTGGTGGCTGGCAAGCGACGACGTAGTAGAGTAGTCACCACATCTACAATTTTTTCATGCAATTTGGGAAATCTTCAAGAATGGACAATTTATTATTTAGTTTGTACAAAAGATTATTTTTCATTCTTACCTCAACATTTCCTGTTGCACTTCATTGCCACAATGTTGCACTATACGCTGCATTTCTTCGTGTATCAATTCAACACAGCGTAAAGAAGGTTCTTCTAATCTACGAATTTGTCTTTTGACTAGTAATTCAAATGAGACTTCTGGCACAAACAAGGCCGGTCTAGGACCGGTAGCATTTCGTATGGCCGTCAAAATATCCATTTTACTAAGACCGGAAAGTGGATGTATGGAATCAAGTGTGCGCCCGAAAGTTTCATGGAAAATATAACAAATGCGAGCGCCGCCACAAAGTTCTGTTGTCTCAATATTACGTGCTGTTCCCTCTATGGTTGAACAATAAGCGCTAGCGAACTTTGTTATAATTTGCAAAAGTGTTTGACTTTTATCCAATACATCTTCGCCGTACGAATTCAACAGTGATTGAAATTGTGAGGACATTACATTAACACGAGTTTTAAGATCTGGGAGACAGTCCCGAATGTGATGCATTAGAAGACGATTGAGAGTTTTAGCCAAATAAGGTGTACCATTTCGAGTTGCTAGTGTGGGATATTTGCGCTGCAAAAAAGCTGCTTCATCCTTTAATTGTTCGTCTATGTCCTTGTTGTCTTTAATGTCCTGTTGCGATCTATTCATCACACCAATAATGCCCAATTTTACCGGTATGACTCGACCGCACAAAATATCAATAGCGTCTGTTCCAGCATCCATTAAATCTAGTTTGGTGACGACAGCTAATGTCCGTCTACCATCTGGATCTACATCTTTAGCCAATTTTAAGGCTTCACTTGTTGCCATATCAGTGTTAGCAGCTGTAACCGCCAAAATGATCGAATTAGGATTTTCTATGTATTTTAACACCAAGTCTTTGATCTGTTGCTCAATATCCTCGGGCTGGTCACCAACAGGAACTTTGGTTATGCCCGGCAAATCGACCAAAGTAAGATTTACAACTCGAGTTGAGAATACTTTCAAATTAATCGGTTCCGAGCATATGCCTTTGTTGCTGCCAGCTGCACGATCTGTTTCTTCATCGATTTCCTTGCGAATTTGATTGAAATCAGTAAATGTCTTTTTGTTATGCAAAAACTTGCCCCATTCTTCTAAGGTCATAGTTCCTTAAAAAGCAAATTATTCACAATAAAACAACTATTTGTTTAATGATAAAAATAATTATGTTACCATTTTCGGCCGAGCGATTGGTACGATCATCTAAGGGACAATGTATAAGTTGTAGGATAAGGGGTCGACGCGTCACAATACCCGTGCCACGTGGCAAAAATGAGCGCCCCACTAAGCTTTCAATCACCGAACTTTTGCCAGAACTCTAAAAAGATGTAAAAAAATTTAAATATGCTGTAACGGACAATATGATCGTAACTCTCTTCCTATTGTAATAATACCTACTTGGTCAAACAACTTTATTTATAAAGAAATGTACATGAGTAATTGTAAAACCTAAAAATAATTTTTGGCTCATTTAATCATTCACATATCTTCAGAAGAAAAAAAAATGATTTCAAAATATATATTTTTCTGTATATCTGGTATTAATATAAAAATGAGAAATGACATAGTGATTTTAAAATAAACAATACTGTAATGCGTAATACACGATGCAATCGCTTAAACATCGACTTAAGGGAACCATTGCTTTATTTTTGCTCCAACTGTTGTCTGCGCTTATCTTGAAGCGTTTTTAATGAGATAAAGTAATGACAGTAATCATATCCGTTTTTGTAATTATTTCGCATTTCGAAAGTATTTTCGTTCAGTTCGAATTGCATAGTGGTAACATATCGTGGAAGCTTTTGCGACATAAGACCACTTATGTGTTGGTGCGGTCTTTTTGTTTAATTCAACTTATTTTTAAATTTTGTTTCAGAATATTAATTTTTTTTTATTTCAACGTGCGTTGGTTGCTAAGCAAAATTATAGGCTTAAATCTAGTTTAGTGACGCAGCTCCAAATGAAAAAAAAAAATTACATAGGGCGATAGAAAATCGAAAAATAAGACGAACATTTTATGTGGTAACTTTCTCGGAAACGCATAGTTTTCGAGTTATTGGCCTCTGAAGTTTGTATATATATATATATATATATATATATATATATATATATATATATATATATATGTGCGATTTCCCTTCTCAACGTATAAGGCCAATTTTGGTATCATTTGAAAGCTTTTGACTAGATCTATATGAATTTGTGAAAATACAGAAGATTTTGGTGATATTTAAAAAAAAAATATTGTTTTTGGACCCAAGTGGGCTAGAATCTAATTTCCAGCAACCTGCTAACCTATATTAAAATAAATTAGTGTGGATAATATCTGTCAAACACTTCCTCCAGCGTACAATCTGATGTCATATATATTATATTTTCTATATCATTGTGTTGGTGTACAAGGCGGAGAAAATCATTAGGCCCGGCCGGCTTTAAAGAACATCTATTCTATATACCGCCGTGTCGGGATATACCATGGTGGAGAAAATTACTAAGCCCGGCCAAAGGCCGGCGATGCAGACAATGTAAAAAACTGCTTTGACACCTAAAGATTTTGAAATTTAAATAGAAAATTTGCAAATTCATATAGATCTAGTCAAAAGCTTTCAAACGATACCAAAATTGTCCTTATACGTTGAGAAATGCAAAGGGAAATCGCACATATATATATATATATACAAACTTCAGAGGCCAATAACTCGAAAACTATGCGTTTCCGAGAAAGTTACCACATTAAATTTTCGTCTTATTTTTCGATTTTCTATCGCCCTATGTAATTTTTTTTTCATTTGGAGCTGCGTCACTAAACTAGATTTGTTCCAAATTATATGTATGTACGTCCTTATAATATCTAATTATTACGACTGACAGCACGCGGCTCAAAGTACAATCTTTCCTACCTTTGGACCACCCTTTAATTTTAAAGTTTGTTTTATTTTTACGATTTTGTTGAAGTCTTCATAACAGTGCAATAACCGATTCCCGTTAATGGCAATGTGTACAACGTTACTTGTTTTGGAATTTCCAAATTATATTTTTAGGATTGGTTGTTGTAGCATCCAAGGCCGTATACCTATCATTTACAATTTTTAAATAAACACATCAGTACCGGCTGTTGGGGCCAGAGTAGCAAGCCGACTAAAACATTTCGGCGGCGGCTGAAAGGACAAACATTTTCGGCGGCGGCGGCTGAACGGCTTCACGCCGATTTTGAAGCATATATTTTTTTATGCATACATACATGATACAATGAATATAAGGTATATGCAGAAATACAAAAACAACCACCTCTATGTATTTTGTTAGCAGAAAATTTGATTTCGGAAGTCAAAAGTAAAAATATGTATGTATGTTTCAAACTGTGACAAAAAAATATAAATAAAAATTATTTATTAAAATCTATATATATAAAAATGAATGTTTGTTGGTTGGTTGGTTGGTAAGCGATAAACTCCTACATTGCTCATCCGATCGTGTTGAAACTTGGCATGTATAAGTAATTTTTCATAGAATAAATTTTTGGACTATCAATTTTTCCGTAACTCTCCGCTAGGTGGCGCTGTAGATAAACTTCTACACACTGAAAACTGCTTGACTTAGAAACTTTTTTTTTTCGCCAATCTATTATAAATATCGGTCATGTGTTTGCTATTGAAATTCAGCAATATCTGTTCACGGGTAGCGGAGATATATCCAAAAAACCGGTTTTTTGGGGTCAAAATTATGCATTTTTTTGATAAATTTTTTGAAAAATTTTTTTTTGCGCCAAAGTTGGTAATATCACTTCTTATGGAGATTTGAAGGCAAAAAAAAAATTTTCCCGGTATCGAAACAGTGGGCGTGGCACCACCCATACAAAGTAATTGTTTATAAAAATCTATTATTTCTGCTCCTGATAACGGTATTTGAACAAAATTTGGTACGTCGGTTTGGTGTGCATTTCTTAAGTGCTGCTGCAAATATGGGCGGGATTGGACAAAGGGGCGTGGTACCTCTCATACAAACCACAAATTAAAAATGCATTATTTCTGCTCCTGATAACGGTATTTGAACAAAATTTGGTACGTCGGTTTGGTGTGCATTTTTTAAGTGCTGCTGCAAATATGGGCGGGATTGGGCAAAGGGGCGTTGTACCTCTCATACAAACCACAAATTAAAAATCTATTATTTCTGCTCCTGATAACGGTATTTAAACAAAATTTGGTATGTCGGTTTGGTGTGCATTTTTTAAGTGCTGCTGCAAATATGAACGGGATTGGACAAAGGGGTGTGGTACCTCTCATACAAACCACAAATTAAAAATCTATTATTTCTGCTCCTGATAACGGTATTTGATCAAAATTTGGTACGTCGGTTTGGTGTGCATTTTTTTAGTGCTGCTGCAAATATGGGCGGGATTGAACAAAGAGGCGTGGCACCGCCCATATAACCCAAAAATTTAAATCGCCATATTTTGGGCATTTTTTTACCTACGTCGATGATATTTGGTACGTATGGTATTGGCATAATTTAGAATACGTACCAGGATAAAAGTGGGTGGGACCACGCGCCTTTTTAGGAAAATTAAAAATCGTAATATAGTCTTAACTACTGGACCGATCGTCATTAAATTTTCACAATAGGATATATAAATACTTTTAATTTTATTTTATAACGAGGGGGGTAGCGAAGTACACCGGGATCAGCTAGTAAGAAATAAAAAACATTGCTATGAAATTTTTTCTGAATACTTATTTCCACGATTTTAGTATGAAATCAAACTTAGGGAAGTTCAAAAAAGGTTCCTTTCCAATAGCTCTAATATTGTTTACTTATCAGACCGCTTTTGCACAAATGCAAGCTCATATTTGTATCGTATTCATATAAAAAAACATGTGGCACTCGGGGACTGCCGCGGTAAAACTATTACATAGCATTTTTTATCAACTTATGCAATTCCAATTGCAATTTCAGTTCTCTAGCTATACTGATACGAACGTTTTGGAAGTCAGCCAGACTATGCAAAAAAGAAGTTTTCACTTAAAAAAACAAAAGACTTAAGAAACAAACTTAGTTCCAGGTTTTTTCGTTTCTTAAACAAAAGACTTAAGAAACAAACTCTTCCAAATTTCTTGATTCGGTCGCCTCAAAACCCGCGGTAGAAGCAATAGCTTAAACATTTTACAATATTCTTCATAAACGAAAATTTGTTAAAGCTGTTTTTGCGACTCAATGCGACTTCACAACATTGTTGATTGGTCCTATTAGATACGCTAAATATCTAGCGGTTTTTTATGAACAGATCCTAATTTCACAATTTGTATTGATATATTTTATTTAGAAAATATACCAATTTATTCAAGATATTCCCAAGAATTTATTTCATTCAAAAAATAGTCCAATCACTTACCGCCTGTTTGTAGAAGACGATCACAAATTTTCCATTGTCCATTTACGTTGAAAACAAAAACAATATGTTTTTGTTTTCAATATATGTAAATAGACGACTGAAGATTTGTTACGGATTGGAAATTTTGCACTAAAAAATTATTAAAAAGCGTTACGGGGGGGTATAAAATCTCTGAAAACAGCGTTACGTAATATGTGCACAGCCCCTAATATAAAATTAAACTTCCATATAACCTGATAATAGTTGATTAGCTTTTTTACCAGCTAAAGAGGATGATTAAACTACAAAACAGCTACATATATTGACATCACCAGATGTGCTGTACTGGGGTACACTTGTACTAGATACAAATAACTACTTTTCATTTGCTTTCTGTCAACCACTATGTAGAAATGCACGTATAGAGAATATTTGACAGCCAGAAGTGGGAATGCTTTATTATCTAACTAAATCTTCTTATTTAAAAAAGCATTTAACAAAATCGGCTGGGTGGCAAGCCGCCGATAAGCCGACTAGTTCAGCGGCGGCTCGGCTTCATAAAAAAAAACGGCTGACCGGCTAGCCGCCAGCCACGCCGATGCGGCTTGCTACTCTGGTTGGGGCCACTCAAAAGTGTAAGTAAAATAACACAAGCACACACGACAGAAATATAAGAATATTCCTACATACATATGTACATACACACATTTGTATATGCATATCATGTGTTCCCCTCTTACTTGGTATAAGGGTTTGTTTTTTGTAAGCATTTTGTTTTTATCCTATTTTTTTTTTGGCGAATTATTGATTTTTCTCTTCTTCCTTGTCCTACATTTTATTTCTTAAGACAACAATCAAATAATTTGTCATTTATTGTTACATAAACTGCATTAGACATGAATCTAGACTCAAACTTCTTTAGTTTTCCCAAGAATACAATAAAAGTAGCAAAAATGCGTGCCGGTGCCATTAAAGTTATATAATTTTCTAATTTACAAGTATTCTAAACAAAAATTTCATACTACAGTAACGCATGAATTGGTTCGTGCCGTCTATTCTTATGTTTTCTTACCTGACTTCCTAAAACCACAATTTGTGGTAATTGTATGGAATCGGAACCAACTGTATTGAAGACATCCTGCAATTTATTAATAACTGGAATTAATGCTTCCATGTTCGTTATTTTTAAGTAGAATTCAAGATAAGCTTAAATTTCTTCCTTTGCTAAGATTGAAAAAAACAATTTTTAGAAACAGCTCAGCAGAGAGTTGAAACAGTTTGTTGGCACTTAATGTTGTGCAGCAGTCCTAGAAGCACTATTGTAATTTTCTTTACAATTTATTTAAACAATATGCAAATTTTCAAGTTCTATAAAGAATTACTGTATTAATCACCGAGAAAAATTTCCGTTTTCTGATCACTGCAAATTCTCATCACACTGTTGGAATTTATGGACTACAGTACAGAGTTGTACAAAAATGTATTGGATAATAATAAAAATATGTTTAGTACCAAGTCGAATTCCGTACAGTATTTTCCTTGATTTACTACTACCAAATTGTAAAATGTTTTATAAAATCATATCTATTAAACTATCTAATAAGTTGCCAATATATAATAAATATGTATATTATAAATAATTAAACAAACTCTATTTTATAAAAATTTAAGCGTTAAAAATAATTTTAGTTCAGGCAGTGTTCAGTACAGTATTGGCCTAGGCTGTGTTTAGTTAATTATTCCTACTACAACAGCATGATTCATGTACATATATAATTAAAAAAATTTACTGTTAGTGAATCATGAAGCGAAATTGTTATTCGGCAATAAAAATATATTTAAACAATCGATGTAACATCTTTTGATTCAATAATAAGGCTACTTCAGTGTTAACATCATCATTAAAAAACTTTGAAGTGGTGGCAGTTCCGACTAAGAAGGTGAACATATGCCATTTGCTGCAACTTATATCGAAATTGTAAGTTTAAAACCTGTCCTTAATTCGAAATATGGATAAATAACATTTTATAACGTTTTTTATAAAAAATATACTTCAAGCTCATTAATCAAAGAAATCTAAGTTCTATTTTACATTATTTTAAAATATTTTCAAGAATTATTATTTGTTATGGGTTAGCAAATCTATATGCATTTCGTTGGTTGCTAAATACCAACTTATCACTAGATCTTTACCATTCATATTTGAAAAGTTCCAAAACTCATTTACTCATACATGAACTTGCAAATAAAATTTGCGAATTACAAGCACAAGCAAAATAGCTTTAATTTTTATTTTAATACATCTTGAAATATGTATGTATATTAATACAGTGAAACTAGTTGAAGTCAATTAAAATAATTTATTTCATATCTTTTCAATCATAGATCACAAATATTGCTTATAACTTTTTTTTTATAAATTAAAATGAAAATAAGGATTATCCTGGTCCAAAGAGTATACATATTTACTTTTCACAATTCGATCAGAATGAAATTTAATTTTTCAGCAGGGACAAACAATTTTCTTTTTCAATTCTAATTAAAGAATTGAATCTAACCATCAATCCACCCTATTCTTATGGCTCCGTTGGTCAAATCGTATCGTGGAGTTGCGTATAAGCTGGCAAAATTCGTAACATTCAATAAACATGTTAATGGTTATTGAAAATGTATTGGCAACGTTTGCTACGTAAAAATCTACAGAAAATAAATTTTTATGTGACAAACGTCAAATTTTGGCTTGCATAAATACACACACATATGTATGTATATAAAGCAAAGAAAAATGCAGCAAAACAATAACAGCTGACACATTTGTTTGTAGCCGTACGTTTTTACTAACTAAAAGTTCAATTAGTACTGACTTAACCATAATGACATAACCAAACAGCTGTTTACGGTTATGGCGAAAAACCGATTTTCAATTGGTTTCTCTGGTTATGGCTATGGCGTTATGGTAAGTCACCTATAACCAAATACATTGTTTTTCATAAGTTTGGTTTGAGCAGTTGTTTTCTATGGTTCTATGGCATTATGTCACGACTAATTTAACCTTAACATCCGCACTTAAGCGATACGACAACTTCAAAAGTAAGATGATACGATTTGACTAACGAAGCCATTAAACTAATCGCATGATGAATGAATTTCCGCCATTCTTTGTTAATTAAAAGGCTCACAACTTAAATGTATGAAGATGAATATTGAAAATGTTATTAATTATTTAAGCTTTTTCATTAAGCTATTATTGCTGTATTTTATTAAGATTAGCGTGTTTTATAAAATAAAATTGTACATACACATACGTATACGTATACGTATACGTATATAAAGTATAATACATATCAACAAATATGTAGAAACCAACAACACCGGCTTGAATATATGTTTTCAAACAACATTTGAAAACAGTATTTTTAAATGCTTTGAGCAAAACGGTATTGAGTGTTTTCACGGAAATAAAATAGATTTATGAATTACTAATTCGAAATAAATTAAATTGTATTGAAAAAATTACATCAGATAATGAATTTTATAAGAAATTGGAATTTCATATAATTAAATAAATGTGTTGAGTATTTATTTCATTTACTGATCAATACAGAAAAATCTTCAATAATTTGTCCAAAGTGTTATAAAAATAGAAATTAAGAAACAACAATTACTGAAAATTTAATGTTGTTAAAGTAAAAAAAAATAACATAAAATATATTCTGTGGTGAGTTTAATATAATATAAGAACAGGGCTGATCAAATTTTATGCGGACACGATGATAAGGACTTTTTTCTTCGTACAGTAGACGCTCGCAAATTATAACTCGTGGAAATTAGAACCAACGTTTTTAATACTTTACATATTTGATTACATGATTAACAATTAGTAGTTATACATAAACATACATACATATACATATGTATGTATTTTAAAATATATTTATTTATTAAACTGTGATGAATTTTAATGAAATGGTATGTTTTGTGTTCGCTTTAAATAAATACAATTAAAAAATCTTTGCAGAAGTGTTTTTTTTTTGTATTTTCTAAACGAAGATGCACTTTTGTGTTGCTTTTTATTTAAAAAAGAAACCTTTGGAAATTAGAACTTCTCGAAAATTAAAAGTGGTTCTAATTTAATTTAATAATTTACGAGCGTCTACTGTATTTGAAGTTAATAATATGAATTAAAAAAACTTAATTAATTCATAAGCTTTTTATAAGCCAAACATTTTTTTTAAAGACAGTTACAATTATATTATATATTCTTTTGACTTCTTTTTCCTTTTTGCGATAACTCTAAAATTTGTTGTTCTAATTGTTTCTGAGTTTTTTTTTGGGCGCTTTTTTCAGCTTTAGCTACTTTTATCAGTTTTTGGCGATTTTTCTTTAAATTTTGGTGATCTTATAAAATGTAGCCATTTTTAAATTTTGGCGATATATTTAGTTTTGCTAATTTTTTCTTTCAGTATGCCAAAATATTTCTTATAAATAGTTTCGACTTATATTTCCTTTTTGCGATTTCTTTAAATATTGTTTTTCTAAGTGTGTTTGTGTTTTTTTTTGAGCACTATTTTAGTTTTTGGAGATTTTTCTGTAAAGTTTGGTGATCTTATTGAATTTGTGTTCTTGTGAGTATTTTTTTAGCTTTAGAGAGCGCTATTTAACCATTATTTATTGGAAACGGTCAACTGACAGTTCTTATTCTAATTAATTCGCCTTTTGTATTTAAATCTTTCGTTTTTCTAGAATTACGAATTCTTTACAAAATATTACAAATCTCTAGAATAAAAAAAACTTTAATTGTCTAATATAATGAGCGAAGTACACCGGGCTTGGTTCGTATGTGTAAAAATATTCGTTTAATTAGTTTTTTTTTATTAATTAAAACATATTTGTAGTATATACATATGTATGTACATATGCATTTATATATAAACGAGTTTTTATATCGATTTGCTTATCAAAAAAATTGAGGCAATAAAAAATTTCTATTTCCTATTTCTGGCATTTCAAAACACATACACACATATACTCGTAAATATATACGTGTGTACTTACATAAGTACTTCTTAAGTATATAAATATCCAAATATTGGAGCTTAGTTGATTTTTTCAAACCGAATTAAAGAGCACATGCCGGTTCAAAGCAACGAATTTTATTTTTATTTCAAAAATATGTAGGTATTCATACAAAGAAATCTGCACAAACCATAAATTTTCAAAACAAGAGGAATAAATAAATGTTTAACCAAACAAATTTTACGGCATCGCTGATCTGAGCCAATAAAAATTTCAACAAACTTTGCGATTTCTAACGATTAATTAATTTTAATATTTAATTAATTGCAAGAAGTTTGAAATTTGCTTAGTTCTTTTCAGTGAGAATTTCTTTAAATTGTAAGAAATTAATTTTCATAAATGAATGGGTACATTTAATAAGGAATTTAATTTGATAAATTTTGAACGAAAATAGATTTATGGGTTATTAAACATTTCAAAAGCTCATTTCGTACTATTTGTGAAATTAGGGAAAAATTTTGGATTTTAAAAACATTAAATTAAGAGCTTAAATGCGTCAATTGGATTAGGAACTTTGAAGAAATTCGTCCATCTATTGAAATTTTAGTCGAAAAATGTTTTCAGAATTAAAAATGTTTAATTTGATAACATAATAATAAAATGAAATACAGAACAAAGTGGAAGTTTTAACACCAGTGGACTGGTAGAAAATACATTAAACACTGTTGTGCTGTTAAATAGAACAGACTCCCGCAACGCTTAATTGACCAGTGCTGTGCCTTCACGCTTTAAACAGCACAAGAATAATTAATACAATGCCGCAATAATGAAGAGAATTTAATGTTGCTGATAACTTCTTGACCTGTCCAGGGATCGAACCTACATTCCTTGTCATAGTTTGCTTTGTAATAACCGCGCTAACCACTTCAGCCAAACGGTAGTGGATTGTACCATGTCCGTATTGTTACACGCCACCTTTTTATTTTCTGTTGATAATGTGGAAAATGGTTTATATATTTAAGAATGAAAGTCAACCCAGGCATGGTGTTGAGAAAGTGTTTCCCCGGCTAGCTTTAACAGGGATAAGTTTCTATTGCGGCAGTGGTTCTACCTGTAATAGAAGTTCTTGATTTTAATGGTGTTTTGCCTCTGCCTCTGGCAGGGGTTAACGTTTCCCTTTGATTGCTAATGAGAGATTCAGACTTTTGTAATTTTGATCGTGTGTTTGGTTTGTGCATAATGCACTTAACTTCTACCCCCCAATGAAACTTGTTGTCGAGTAGAATAGTTACTACGACGTGCAAAGGAGAAATATTTTACGTTTTTATTTAGTTAGGTTAATACCTATTAGGTGAGAAAATTTTTGTGGAACGATTAAAAGAAAGGATAAAATTATTTGTTGCTGGTAACCCTCAAATTCTTATGTGCAATGAAAATTACCTGCCTATTCCTAATCGTTTGCGAGAGAGTTAGTAATTTTTTTTTTTTTTATAATAGTTAATAAGACTTAATAATAATTATAATACTTAGTAAGAATAATATTTGTATTTATATTGTAAACAGAAAAATCAATTTCAATTGAGGAATGTTAGGTGCCCGCAGGAGCTAAACTGAAGTGATCATAATTTTATGGCAGCGAGTATTGTCATCGGTCTGTCCTTATGATCATGTCGTCACGTAAGGTTGTTGTTATCTGCTATTGCAGTTGGTTTGTTTTTATCTTCTTATAAACTTTTATAAACTCTGGTTTTGATGGCATGGAGAGTTTAATATTTTTTTTGCTTGCACGCTAAGAATACGGGTCACGAAACTTATCCCTGTTAAAGCTAGCCGGGGAAACACTTTCTCAACACCATGCCTGGGTTGACTTTCATTCTTAAATATATAAACCATTTTCCACATTATCAACAGAAAATAAAAAGGTGGCGTGTAACAGTATGTCGGCTGTCTTTACGTAAAGTTAGTTTTCCGAAGGCACTAGAAGAGTTTGAAAATCAGCAAAAACTTCGGTTAACGTTACCGTTCGGTTAGCCCCCGATAAACGCAACTCGTCGATAATCGCAAGAATGTACATCGCTGCATTTTTCCAATAAATAAAATAAGGATGAATACAAAATAGGTGCAACAAAGGTGCTGTTTCAACAATACAGACAAATGACTTGTGTGGAAATTTTTTTTATGGTAATCAAATTAAAAAAATTGAGTGGTTTTTATAAAAATTTTCTACTCAAACCAATTGTTTGTATTATAGAAACCGGGCACTAGTGTACGAGTATCGGCAGAAAACACTAGAAAAGGCGCAATGGAATAATTAATAGATTTTTAAAAGTTTTTAAAAATTAACATTCTGGGGGTTGAACTTAAAATAAAATTTGTACTTTTGATATTATTTTGCCTATGGTACTCTTCTTACTGTTGGTGCTTATTTACTTGTGGTGCTTTTTTAATTGTAGTGATTTTTAACTTTCGGTACTTTTTCTCTTCAGGAATTCTTTTCATGGATTTGGATGATGGATAGCATGTGACCCGGATTAAATTACACTATACTTTTTAAGGGATAAAAAGGGAACGAATTGGTACTTTTAGTACTTTTTATTTTTCTTACCAATTTTTTTACATTAACATACAGTGTACTTTCTGGAGGGTTAATTGAGGAAAAGCTGATATTTTTGGTTTTTGGAAATTTTTGTTTTTTTGATAAAATTGCTTAAAAGAAAATTGCTTTTTTTAGTACTTTATTCCTCTTAGGAAATTTTTGTGATTACATGTATGTACATAGATCGTTCGCAGCATGTCAGGGCCAGTAAGTGGCATTGTATTAATTGCTAGTAATCATCATATTTATGGCTGCATCATGTGTTGTTACTTACTATTGTCAACTTTTTTGTTATCTTTAGACCTAATAAGTTCTGTTTCCAGTATTAAGATGCAAGTTTGTAAATAAGAAAAAAAATTTACATATCAATATGTAGATAATTATAACAATATTTTTTCAATTAATGGAATCAATTAAAAAGTTGATATTAACGATAAAATTAATTTTTTAATTGCTGCAATTAAATTATTAATGACCTACAAACACGAATATTGGTTGAAATGATTTCAGTATAAAAAAACGATATATAGTTACATACATGCATATGTACCAGTGATGTAACGAATACTCGTATCCGTATTCGATTATTCGCCTGTTTTAAGATATTCGTATTCGCCAAATTCAAGCGAATATTTCTCGAATAATTTACACATACATACATTTTCAAAAAAAAAAATATATATCATACAAAAAGTTTAAAAAAGTACATAAAATGTACAAAAATATATTAATTTATAATAATTTTTATTTAAAGAAAGAAAGCCCTTTATCTTTGACGCAAGATAATAATCTTCTTAAAAAATTAACGAAAATTATATTTCGTAAATGTCATTTAAAAGTTAAAGTCTTATATGTAAATTCATATCACGTTAAGTTAGTAATCAATTCTCAGTAGAGGAATGTTGGACTTCAAAATTGGAAGAACTAAAATTTAATATGTGAAAGTCCACCGAGACATGTAGCTGCGGTATCTGCGAAAATATGTTCTCCCAAACAACAGTGCATTACTAACTAAAAGCGCAAACAGAGTGAGAAAACAAAATCTCAAAGTATGTATGTATGTAAGTAAAATAATTTAGAAATGTTCAATAGTCTTTTAATTCGGCGTCTCAATGTCATAATAAAGCTAAATACCTAAAGTAGTGTGACAGTTTTTTGTCAATTTATTGTTATTGACTCAGAGGGAGGGATTTTTTCCAAATAAATTTGAAATATTAAGTTTCTCTAAACCTTAAAAGTAATATTCGTATTCGGCCAATACTGTTTCAAATATTCGTATTCGTATTCGCGAATACTAAAAATTGATATTCGTAACATCACTAATGTGTACATACTGTAATAAAGTAATTTTTAATTACGGTATTTAAAGTAAAATAATAGGAATTAAAAAATATAAGAACAATTAATTTATATGTGTGTCTTATTAAAATACTAATTGTGTAAATGATGTCAAAACTCATAAAGGTACAATATTAAATTGATTGATTGTAAAAGTTGAGTTATTAAAATGATATATGATCTGATCACATGTATTTTCTTATTTATTAATTGGCTTCGGGAGGTCTTCTTCATGTGAACTAAGTTTTTCTTTCACAATAGAAACTCATTGAGCTCGAAAATAATAATTTGTTCTTGATACGGACTTGCAGACAACTTTGTAAGTTCAAACAAAAATATCTTTACAATTTAAGTGAAAAACTTTTCGAAAAATATATTTAATTTAATTTGTTACGAAGTGAAACAAATTTGTCAAACAATTTACTTAACAAAACTAATTCTGACATGGTGCCAATCAAATAGATTACAAAAGTGACACAACTATTTCATATTAACTTTAGAATGAATGAGTGTTTTTTTTCTCTTAATTTTTTATTAATATTCATTTACTTTTAAAATTATGTTTTTATAAATAAACCACTTTTGTAGTTAGCTCTTTAATCGATAAAAACAGGCATATACATTTTTGACTCGTCTGTTGCAACAAGTCAGGATTTGCAACAGACCGAAATTTTTATTGGTTGCATTAACCGAGGTTACATTTTATATGTTCGTATGTATGAGTACCTATATCTGTATTTTCCTGGACATTAGGAAAGAATATACAAATTATGGGTTAAAAAGAAATAATACATTAATGCATAAGAATACATACTAACATATGTATATATGTATATATATATGTATGTATGCATTTAAGTATGTGTGTGTCTATTTGCATAAAAACATACACACTCACATACATAGCTTAAGTTAAAAATTATATGGTCTCGTTTGTTTATATTTATCAACGTATTTTTTTTTTTTAATTTGACTCATTGTACAAAAAGTCCTTCAACTAACAAAAGAAATTAAAGAGAAAAATAGAAAATTTTTTATTATGACTTCACTAATTTTGTTTTGACTGGAAAAAACCAGTATATGTCCCACAGTACTTCATGAAAATGGTGCAGAAGAGAAAGAAAATTTGCAAGCGATTATTGCCAAACATAAAAAAATAACTGAATAGAAAACACGTATATGTATCTAAATCTCCCCACTGTGTCATTACATATTGTTAGAGTTACATATATTCCTGCTTGTGGCCAGTGTAGCCAGGTGTAGGGATTTCTCCCCAAATTGGGGATTTTAGCTGGTTTTTTGGGACAGATTATCGTGGGGAGGGATTTGGGGATTTTTCATTTTCAGTATACCTGTTATCAATTTTGATTTATTTTATCATTTTCTTTCATACATATACATATTTACATATATGTTTATGTATCTTGGCGTTTTTCTTCTCCATATTTCGATTATTTCAAGGCGATGGTTTTGACGATGTTGGTTTTTATAACAATTTGTTCAACATTTTTAAAACCAGAATTTATTGAATTCGATATTGCCAAAATGGATGTACTAATTGACGATAAGGAAAGTAATTTGGTTGTTGCTAAAATTGATGTTGGCATAGAATGTTCAAAGGAAATAGAAGCAAAAGGAGTTCAAACAATTTTTTTTTATTATTTAACTGTACTAGCAAAATAAATGCTTAAAATATTCACTGAGAGTATGGAAAATTTTGAGTTATTTATAAATTTACAACTCGAAAGCATAAAAAACATAAATTTGATTCCGTGTATGGAATTTTAAAATATTCTATGGATTCAAAAGTTCCATTGTGCACATACGAATGCATTAACTTAAATGTATGTATTAAAATTAATAAAAAAAATCGTTTTTTATGATGCTTAATATACATATCTTTATTGGGGACAAAATTGGGGATTTCCAGTTTTAAAATGGGGATTTTTGGGGACAACCCTCTTTAATTTGGGGACATTAGACAATATTTACCTGGCTACACTGCTTGTGGCATACACAGCTAGTATGTACATATTTATGCACAAACGATGATCATATTATTTAGTCCCAGTTCACACATTTCAACTTTTGCTGCTCTACTTTTGAGTTTGTTGAAGAGAGGGGAAAGAGGAGTGGTATTTGGTACGGAGTTGCTTGTACTGGGAAGCTCGTTTTGTTGCTCACTTTCACTCACAAATTTGAAGAAATTGGAAGCAAAAGAAAACGAAAATTAGTTGAAACTGATGTCTGTGTGTGAACATTAAGGCAACTTTAAAGGGAATTGAAATGAATTTGAGCAACAAAAATTGAAGTGTATGAACCGGGACTTACATAGGGGCTGTGCACATATTACGTAACGCTCCAGGGGGGAGGGGGGGGGTTTAAGATTTGTTACGGATTAGAAATTTTGCACTGAGAAATTTGTAAAAAGCGTTACGAAGGGGGGGGGGGTATAAAATCTCTGAAAACAGCGTTACGTAATATGTGCACAGCCCCATACAACTATTGAATCTTTGCTTACACAATAAATTCAACTTGTCACTTAATAAATACCTACCAATATTGTAAAATAAAAATGTTTGTTTGCATTTAAATACATACCGATATATAGTGGATGGCAACTCTTGTGTACCACTTATTGTTTGACTATTTTGCGGACATTTCATTGTGTAGAAGAGTAGTTTACTAAAGTCTCTCTGTGTGTAATAACGGCAACGATAGAAATAACATATTAAAACAGCAACAACTAATTGGAATAAATCATCAGCAATTTGATAGTGTGTAGCAAATGAAAATAAGCAATAAAATATTTAACAAGTTAATCAAATAAATAAATAAATAAATTTTCCGCAATTAAATTTACAAAGTGTTATAATTATGTTTAGTAAGAAATATAGAGTAAATAATTTAGAGTGAGTCATAAAAAGAAAATGCAACGTATGTACATACATATGTATGTGCATTAGGGCGGGTCGGTTTAAAAATCGCACAAATTACAAGGAAAATTGTATTCTAGGGATCAAAATAAGAAACTTTGCCGAAGGAACCATACCTCTACAATGTATTTTGATGTGCCGACTTTTGACCCAAAGGGTCAAATTTTGAAAAATCTTACTTTGACCTGTTTAGAGTGCCTTGTTGTTTGATGATAAGAAAGAAAAGCGAGACTGCGCTATAAAGAAAATTCTACGATATCGAACCGATGTTGAAGACCCAACGGAAGTTAGAGTTTATAAAAAACCAAATATAAACTTTAAATGCACAAGTTACACGGAAATGATCAATTTGAATGATATAAATAACGTATTTGAACCACCATTCACGCGAAGCATTCCGTACGATACATTGAAAGAATATTTAAAACAAGATGATTCACCGTTTTTTGATCCAAAAATTCCATCACACATACAAGGAACGGAACGACACGTTCAATTGCTAGCTAGCGTTTCCAAACGAGTTATTCCGGGAAATATAGAGGCTGTTTTGGCGACGACATTAGAGAGCCGTGCGAAATTGCCCAAACTTGAAAGCAAAAAAGAGTTCAAACAATAATTTTTTTTTTTATTTTCTTTTCTATTACTAAGTAAAATTCTTTTTTTCATTTCATTCTGACTAAATAAATTACTAAAGAGAAAAATAAACTCCAAAAATAAAAAAAAAAATAGCCATTTCGCTGAATTTTTCTTGTAAAGTGCCAAAAATGGTAATGTTTTGAAATGTTTGTATTGGGAACCCCCCAGGGGTGGTTACAGGGGTTGTGGCAGTGGCATAGGTGGGTCGGCCCTCCAAAGTTAGTGGGGGTCTGTCATACCCTTCGGGTCAAAAGTCGGGACATCAAAATACATTGTAGAGGTATGGTTCCTTCGGCAAAGTTTCTTATTTTGATCACTAGAATACGATTTTCCTTGTAATTTGAGCGATTTTTTTGCCTCCATACAAATCGACCCGGCCTAATGTGCATACTTACATACATACGTTGTATGTATGTATGTAATTCTTTATAAACAAAACAGTTGGCTTATCAATGACACATGTATGAGTTTTCTAATATGTACATACATGCATACATATATTTTATTATGAGCGACTTTAAATGAATAATTAAAGGCTGAATAGAAACTAGAGTTTTGTGATAAAAGTCTGAAAAGACTTTGTTTCAAAGTCCACGTGCGCAACTAATCAAATGATGAAAATAAATTAATTTCCATTTATAAATACGAGTACATATGTATTTATGTATGTATGTATACATATGTATGTAATATGTTTTTTTCAAAAAGAACTTAATTAATTACTAATAATACCTATGTATGTACTTATTTATGTACGTACATGCATATGTATGTACATATGCATACTTGCACACCTCCATACATACATACATACCCACTTATCTAATTCACATGTTGTTATGGTAAAAATATGTAAACAAACACTTTTTGCGTGCCACAGGTAAGCAGATTTATAAACAAATCAAATTCGTATTCGACTGGTTATCAATTTTTTTAATGAGACATTTTTATTTTTTGTTTTTGCAGTTATAAATAGGTAGATACGGACATACATATGTATGTACATACATATGCACATACATATGTATGTATGTTCTTACGTACATACATATGTTGATTTTGATTTCAAACACGTTTCAACCCAACGTCATTAGGTTTTTTATTCCTCTTAATAATTTAATTTTCTGCCGAAACGTTTATTATTGTTTGTTAACGTTAGTTTTTTTTTTTTTTAAATTTTACTTATCGATAATAGGAGAGTTCATAGGCAGATCAACGATTTATACACCTAAATATACAGTCGAATTATGAAAAATAATTCCCCTGGAATTTTTCTATTATTACATAAGATTTCCATCAGGAAAAACGTACATACATATGTAAATATTCTAAATGTTACGGCAATTGCTTAATGGTGATATTTTTTCCCTCTTCCTATTTAAGATATTTAGTTTTTCCCTTATGGAAATCGCAAGTATTAATTGGAAAAATGGAAAAAGGAAAAAAATTCCAGAGCAATTATTATTCATAATTGAGCAGTTAGTCGTAGGTTAGATGCATTTAGTGTCCCAACATAAGTATCTCTCTTTCATAAGTATGTACATATGTATATTAATAATATAATAATAAGTTCTTGAGAGCTTAAGGTATCTAATATATAAAAATCTAGTATCTCGATGTTTGTTATCGAACTCCTCCGAAACGGCTCGACCGATTTCAATGAAATTTTTTATGCATATTTGGTAAGTATGAGATTAGTTTAAGGAGGGAGCAATTCCTGTATTTACTAAAATATTAACCCAATTCGTATTTCAAACGGAACAAAATTATTTTTGTTCTTGAATGACAGATGGTGCTATACCCACCTCATTTACGAGAAGCGTCGCATCATATTGACAGAAAGAAGGCGCTACGTCCGCCTCATTCACGAGAAGCGTCATAGTTCCTATTTCAAGCAGAACAATATTATTTATGTTGTTGAAGGACAGATGGTGCTACGTCCGCCTCATGTCGTCGTTCGATTTCAAATAGTCAAGCTAAAATAGGGGGTTGATGAGTGGGGAGAATGGTTCCCCCATATAAGAAAATAGCTTACGGGCGAAGCCGCCAAAAACATATAGTTTTTTTTTTTATAAAAATGTAAATACCTGCCATTGAAATGATATTACTAAATCCCAATGTCATCTGGTTCTCTCAAATTTAAATTTTGCTTATGTTATTGGCATCTCTGCATTAGAATGAACTTTTACCTGGCCGTATAAAACGTCATGCAGCTTGCAAGACAGTCGCGCTTCTTTTGAAATTTTCGTTGATAAGATTTTGTTGCTACATTTATAATGTATGTAAAATATCCTTTATACTTTTTCCTAAAATGAAATAAAAAGTTTATGTATTTTTTTTATATTAAAACAATTTGAATTTGAATTTAAGATACACATATGAATGTGCAGGTCCCGTTTCTAAGGACATGAATTTCGCATGGACTTCAAAAATACATTCTTATGATTTTTTAGGACATTTTATCACACAGACATTTAGTAGCCTTAACAATAAACCAACCAATTTGGCACGTAGGCATTAAATTATTGACTAATATTTACTATTCAAAGCCTTATAAATACATATGTATGTACATATGTATGTATACATATATACATACATATACCCTGTCGGGCTTTGAGTTAACTTAAAGCATACTTATAGTCAATCAGATTTGAGTCACAGGTGACTAAAAAACTAGTTCATTTGCTTTGTTAAACGCTATTCAGGTTTTACATTTGGTGTCATCAGAGCGAGTCAGTACTCACTTACTCTGCATAAGTTTCAGCTAACCATATGTTAGCTTATTATTAGTTAGTTTGTGGCGCATAAAGTAAGTGGTCACTATGAGCTAGCTATGAACTAACTAGCTAATGATTGGGGTTTATAAGTTAATTTGTGGCGCATAAATCAGGAGGGCGCTATGAGTTAGCTATGAACTAACTAACTAATGATTGGGTTTTATAAGTTAGCTTTGAGTAAAATTGCTAAAATTTAAAAACAGAATTTTTTTTCTCATATTTTATGATTTTATATATATTTATTTATTAATTAATTAATTAACAATATAATACTAAGATTATTTAATTAATTTTACAGTAAAAATGATTTTATTATAAAAAAATTAATGATATTCCAACAGTCATAGGCATAAAATAGGAACATAAAATAAAAGGAACTTCAGTTTTTTACATATTTTATATGTATGTATATCTTTTTATAAATTTATATATTATATTTATTTTAAAATTAAATTTTTCATTCATGATGGTCATTATTTCCTTTGGATTCTTTCTTTTTGGTAATGCAAATTGTTTGGAAATGTCGCTTTTTTATCAACTTAAGTGCATTTCTTATAGCTTTTTCTGGATTATCTTCTTGATTAGCATGAATAGCATCTATTAATGATACGAAAACTAATTTGTGATTACACGTTCGAAAGAAAAATAAATGTATGTTACTTTCCCATTAAAGCATCAAAAAATCATTTAAAATTTTTCAGCGATAGTTTTCCGTGGATTCCATCCACGTTACAGGCGACAATTAGTTCCACGGAGAAAATCTCTGTCAGAGATTTATGAAGTTGTCCTCTTAGTAAAGATTACATACAACGAGTCTGAAAAGATTTATTTCAATTAATTGAATTTGTTTTTAATCGATGTTAACCCAATCAAAACAGAGTAACAAAATACTTACATAACCAGCACGATTTGATTCTTTTATTTTGCTATTAATTTCTTCCAAACCGTCAATGGTCTGAATTTTTAAATAATTAATTTTTCTGAAAATTAATTGTGAAACCACAAATCAAACTGAAAACAAAATCACAGTCGTATTGATAGTTATTTTTTTTTTTGTTTCTTTTTCTTCTTTTATTGTTTGCTTTTAATTTTTAGTTGTTCAATGTTTGCTTATATGTGCATCAGTTTCGAGTGAGCAAAAAGTTAGTTTAATACTTATCAGGAAGAAGTCAGATGTATTAAAAACTAAATGACTACCCATCTCTGCATCAGTTCTGAGTTAATTTGAAGTCAGTAGAAAATAGTTAGCAAAAAGTCAACTTAACTCAGAACTAGTTCATAGAAGCCCGACAGGGTAAGAACGAAAAAACTATATGTATGTATGTTTGCGTTCATGTTCTCGAAAGAATTTAAAACTTCAAAATAAAACCGTTAATGAACTCTCTGTTAATGCCCCCTAATATTTGTTTTATTTATTGTCATCGAAAATGAGAAAACAACTAAAAATACAAGTAGTGGTGACTGTTGTTGTTGTTGTTGTTGCTGTTCTTTTTGTTTTTTTTATTTTCTTGTGTAATAATTTCGTATTGTTGCTTTTTGGCGCAACAAGTTCAAGGAAATTGCATGCATTCGGTTGTTTGGTCGGTCGGGTGCATTTACTTAATTTGAGTATATTATTCATAATCTTGATATAAAACAAAAGTCAAGCGATTTTTTAATCGTGCAATAATGTACATACATACATACATATGTTGTTGTTTATTTCTGTTTATCGTGTACATTTGCGTTCAATTACGTCACAAGTACAGACAAATTTAACCCATTACTAACAAGTAAACTTGGTGTAAATTTAGTATGTAAAACATTTAAAATGTGTAATTTTTTTGCTTGTTTAAATAATCTTTTATTTTCTTACAAAATGTTTACAAATTGCTAGTAAAATATCTTTTGTTGCTGTATGTAATTATATATCGCTTTTATGTATGATGACTCACTATGAAATTTAATGACAAATTTGTTCATAGTTTTTAAAATATGTATATATGTATGTATGTACATAAGTACATACGAGTATGTATATACAAAAAAGTTAAACAGATAATTCTTTCTGAACTATTTTTATTTTTTTCAAGTTCAACGTATGTATGTATATTTTTTCTTCTTTAAATTGTGCGCTAATAAAAAAAAAAATTCTCTAATACCGACCATTGTTTAGTGTTCTTCAAAAGATAGCCATCTGGTGTCACCCAGCCTAAGCAAACCAAAATTCTGGGACAATAAAAATGTTTTGTGTTTCCTTGAAAACAAGCTACCTTTTTACGATGTACCGTGGCATAATAAATAAGTTAGTATTGACCCTAAAACAAATACAACGTCACAAAAACAATAAGAGGCATTTTGTTAGTGTAAAATGTTTTCTGTGTGTCAAAATCAGAGAAACAAGCCGATCGCTTCGAAGCCGGAAATCATCGCCGCTTTTCTGAATTCGAGCCGCTGCAAAACACATCGGTTTTTTATCGCTTTTACTGGTAGTACGGCTGTTAAAAATGCATTGTTAGGTTTAAATTTCTTAATGTGATATACAATTTTTCTTTACAGTAGTTTTTTCTATTTAATAAATATTAAATTTCTAAGTAAAATTTTATACCTACTTCACCGGCGAGTTGAAATAAATTTTTTTGCTTCGACGCCGCTAAAAATTGTTGCTCTGATACATACAATTCGACATTTGAAAAACAAAAATACATATTCTTCTACAGCAGGCAGCACGATTTTAACTGTTTTTTTATTATACCATGCGCTGTACAAAAATTACAAATAATCATTTTTTGTTTCAAAGAGTGGCAACAGACATACACAAAACAACTAAAGTTTATCAAAACTGGGATTTAAATGAAAAGGGGAACAAAAAAAGTGGGCAAAACTGTCGAAGAAGGGACAAAATGTCCCTTTAGTAGGTAACACAAAACACAACGTTAACATTGATTTAAGCACTTCAGCTAATTTGACCATAGTATGCGAAAATCGCTTTTTATTGTGACTAAAAGGTTAAAGAAAACAATATGTATATGAACATACTATTTGAATAATGCGAGTGTATTTTTAATGCATAGATATTTTTAAACATGTATTTTATCTATTACATCAATTATTTCCTCTATTTTTAAGCATCTCGTATTTCATCTGAATCGTTAAACTTTTTCACATGATACCTATTGCCTTATATGCTCTTATTTTCATACTTATTTTTATAGCAAATATTTCTTTTCATGTTTCAATTATTTGCTCTATTTTTTGTCACAAATTGAATTAAATTAATCTGAGAAAAATGCATTTATTATAGTATGTACACAAACTAGTCTAGTATATGTATGTACATTAGGATAGCGCTATAAGACAAAAGGTTTCCGTTTCATTTCGCTCATTTCGTTTTTATAATAAGGTTATAAACGAAAGGGCTTTCTGAGAAGATAGCTGATAGTAAAACGTAATCATTCAAAATAGCGACCACCCTAAGCATTGTACGCTCAAAATTTGCTGTTCTTATACATTTAGCTTGGTGAAGGGTGTATGAAATCCGCCACAGCCGAATACACCTCTCTTAATAATTTTCAGTTTATATATACATACATACATAAGTCATTAGTGCGTTTCCTACATTACTTGTGCTTTTATATCGACGTATTTACGAGTACATGTAATACATTTTTCGTTAGTGATTTTTATTAAGAATATTTTTTGTAAAATAAAACACAAAAATATTTACAAACTGTCTACTTTAAATTTTTTTTATATGAGTGTATGTTAGCTAAGTTACCGATACGTACTTGCGTTATATTTTTATTATTCCAAAGGTTCTTTTTGATTTATTTAAACAATATTTTAATTTTTCTGTATTCAAATCGCCATGATTAAGCATTAAAATTTTGCTGAATGTTTTATTTTTCTTTACACATAGATTTTGGAATAATAATAATACAAGACGGCATAAGTAAAACACTTGAACTGAGTTAAATAAACTTCCATATAGAATTTTTGTTTTTAAATCACCTTGGCAATTAAAATATGAAAAAAATCGTATATGTAGGTACCGGCAGTTAACCTTCAGCCGGTATACAACATAATATACAAACTTTAAACTTTACTGTGGGGTTATGAGCGTGAAAAAAATTAGATAAAAAATATATGTACCTATGTATATAAAACTGAAATCATTAACTCTAGTGTGTGTAGTGTAGTGGTGGGTTTAGAATTTTTGACTTTCCATGGTGACAAGTATTTAAAAGGTTTGACTTGGAATAACTTTAAAAATAAATTGGGTAAAATCTAAAATCTAAAAGTATCATAAAACAATGCAAATATGTATCACAAAATGTTTGAAGAAATTATAGAGTAATGGGATTATACGGTGCGAATTTCATAAAAATTATATGGTACCAAACTGCACGAAAAAGCACTAAAAGAATTATGAAATGCGGTCCATATTTACAGGAGTTATTCAATAATCAATATTCGGAGAAACAACTTGCCCCCGATTTTCCAAAAAAAAAAAAAAAAAAAAAAAAAATATGGGAGTAAACTTCAAGCAAACCCATTTAAACATAAAACAATTTAAATCGGTTGGTTCATAAATGATAGTGTTATGCAGATTCATACATTAAAAATGGGATATATCAGTCTCAGCCAAAAAGAGAATAAAAGAAAATCTACATATAAGGAGACGAATGATGTTCGACACAAATGTGCCGATTTGGCCTTCGGGGGTATATATACCCCTAGAATTGATAACCTCCTTCTATTTGTGATGTCGGTTAAAGATCTTAAATTATACTTTTTTATTACTATGATGCGTGAGTGTGCAAATAATTGAAAATGCATTAAAAATTGCATAGCATTTTTTATCAACTTATGCAATTATATTATTACGTTTTGTTTAATAACTCAGTTGTTTTTCTGGCAATACTGTATGTTAATGAAATCAAAATCAATAGCATACTTTAGGGGATAACATATGTACATTGGGCGATTTAAATACTTAAAAAAATAAAAGACTTAAGAAACAAACTTAGTGTCGGGTTTTTTCGTTTCAAAAACAAAAGACTTAAGAAACAAACTTAGTGTCAGGTTTTTTCGTTTCAAAAACAAAAGACTTAAGAAACAAACGTTTCAAAATTTCTTGATTCGGTCGCCTCAAAGCCCGCGACAGAAGCTAAGCAATAGCTTAAAAATACCAAAAAAAAAACTGTTGCTAAAAACGTTTAGTAATTGGATTAATACATTAATTAATAAACTGAAGTCAAGTCACAACAATATTCATTTCTCAAATATTTTATCAAAAGTAAGTCGTAATATGAAAACCTTAACCCTGATACATTAAAATCGCCGCGATTTTAAACCTAATTTATATGTATTTCACACAGAAAATGGGGATTTTGTGTTTGTAATTCTTTCTGATAAAAGAATTAAAAAAATAATATATAGAAATCCAAGCCAATATAGATAAGATACATTCAGGCATATATGTACATGCGAAAAAGTAAAAAAAAAACATATACCGCCGTAAACATACTAAAAAAGTGTTAAAAGCTCGAGGTGAATTAGAAAAAATTACATATTTAAAATCAATTTCACATATTTTATCACATGCAATTAGAATGTTTACAAAATTTCAAGATACATACGAGTACATATCTAAAATATATTCAAAAAGAATTTTAACAAAATGTCAAAATAGAATTAGAACTTTTATTAAATGGCTAAATACCAAAAATTAACTTTATATATAATATTTTTAGTTTTCAATAATATTTTCATGAATTAAAACTTTTTGTTCCCTTTACTCGTACCTAATAAATATTTGTTAATTTATCATTAATCTTTTTTTGAGTTTTAATTTCAGTTTGCGGATTTTCTGTTTGGGGATTTTTTGGCACTTTCACTAAAGTTGGATTTTGGGGATTTTGTTTTTAGCGATTTTGTGCTTGGGGATTTTTTTTAGGTTGGGGATTTTGTTTTTTTTTGGGATTTTGTGGCACTCCCAAAAATAAACTAGAAATTAATTATATAGGGTTTTCAATTTTGTAATCTAAATAAGTATAAGTTATACCTATAGTTAAAAGTCTGACATTGACGAAAATGGATCGCTTAACTATCACACAACGCATAAAAATTATCAAAACATACTACAAAAATGGTGATTCTGCCACAGCTTTAAGAGGAGATTATGGTTTACTATAATCGTCCAACTACGCAAGCAATTGGCAAAATTGTGAAGAAATTTGAAGAGACTGGAGCGGTTCCAAATATTGTAATTCCTGTGCATCATCGTTTCGGTCGTTCCGCTGCAAATATGGCTGCTGTAAGTGATTGGACCTTACTTCTTCGAAAACGACGATGGAACGACTGTCACCGTCAATTCGGAGCGTTATGGTCATATGATAACCGACTTTTTTTTGCCTGCTATTGAAGAATACGACTTGGAGAATATGTGGTTTCAACAAGACGGTGCCACATGCCACACAACTCGAGCGAATATGGCTTTATTGCAAGAGACATTTCCTGGCCGCGTAAATTCTAGTCGTGGCGATATCAACTGGCCACCAAGATCATGCGATTTGACACCATTAGACTTTTTTTGTGGGGCTACGCGAAAGACCATGTTTATACAGATAAACCTTTAACTCTTGAGCACTTAAAAACCAACATTCGTCAAGTTATAGCTGAGATACCGCCCAATATGTGTCAAAAAGTGGTCGAAAATTACCTCAAAAGAATCAATGCTTGCAACACTTCGCGTGGTGGTCATTTAAATGATGTAGTGTTTCACACATAATGTCAACGTTCAAACTTTATAATAAAAAAGAAATATCATGAAAAAAAAAATTTTATATGTGTTTTATTTACGTTTACTTTTGAAACCGCAAAATGGATAACCCGATATATATATACACACACACACACACATATATATATATATATATATATATATATATATATATATATATATATATATATATTTATTACTCATTGAGCAGTAAAGAAATAGTATACCATTTAGTGATATGCATTGAGTTTAGGCGATTTTTTTGCGTTCTTGAAAGACTCATTTATGTGTGGTGGACCGCCAAGTGACTCCCAAATATTTTACAAATAATTTGTACCTCTCTCTGTGTGAATTGGACCATTGTCGTCTTGCTTGATATGCGGTCTGGGTCTATATACATACATTTTAAATTGTGAAATTGCTTCTTCTAAGACACTTTTTGTTTTTACGACGCTGCAATGAGTTTTCCAATTTTATATACAAAATCAATATTAGAAAAAAACAAAAAACGCTAAAAAGTCAATACTGGCGGTTCAAAAACTACTTCTTCTATTAAATTTTCCTGGCTTTCATCTGACAGAAGCCCTTCAAGGTTTGTTGTATCTTATTGTAATACTTTATATTCGTAGGTATCTGTTATAAAGATTATTTATTTATAGCTACAGGACGGACATTAATGTAAAAAATAAACTTGAATTTGTATCTATAGGAAAATCATGAAGTAATAGCTTGTGTTAACCTAACATTTTAAGCGCAATCTAGAATAGGAACCTTTTAAAATGAGATACATAAATGTGCCAGCAATATTTCTCAACGCTTTGAATGAAGCCTTAAAAAAAAATTTACTTTAAAATAATGAAGAATATCGTCTACCCAGAAAAATATTTTATGATAATTTTTAAAAAACAACTTTATATCTAGCCACACTACAATGTTCTCATATTTATTTTAAAGATGCATCCACGACCAGTGAATTTTAATGTGTAGCTTTATTTTGATTGCCAGTGGCTTTGTTCTCCTTTTAAGTGTGTATGAATGTTAAGCTCTGGCAGGGCTGCCAGCAAACATTTTACAAAAAATCCTCATATGCCTGAAAATATCTCTTTAATACATATATGTATGTATGTTCACTTTAAAAAAAATATAAACTTAATCTTAGTTAAAAATCAAACAAGAAGTATATGAGAATTGCACTTCTGTATTAAGACATGTAAATAAATATGAGCTAAATGCCCGAAATTATATAGAATAATTAATGCCAAAGAATTAATTTTTGATTAAAAACAATTTCAACTGCAATTTAAAGTTTGCTTGATGGCAGCACTATTATATACCAAAAAAAACCGATGCCACCATAAAAGTTAAGAATCAAATGAAACTTCAAAAGGGGCAAATAAAGTTTTTGTGCAGAGTTAACTTGAAATTCTGCTTATTTATTTATTTTTTGTTCTTTTTAAAAGCATTTTATTGCTTTCTATAAAAATGTTTATAGGTACATATTTATTTTATAATTGGACCTCCAAATTTACATAAATAGGTATATTTTATGCATATGTACTCATGATTGTTTGTTTATGTGTGTGTAATATTGTCAACTCAATAATGTGTATATAATTAGTAAAAAAAAGTGTAATAACGTGTTTTGCATCGGCGATTTTCAAATTAAATTTATTTTTAGTCACTAATTTCAAATTGTATGTACTAAGTTTTTTATTTAAAGTGTTGTTTTTGTGAGACATGTGTGCTCACTTGTCGTCTAGAAAATTTACTTAGAAAACACATGAAAACAAGTTCATAAATGCTTTTCATACACATTTTTTGACGTGTTGATCGCTTGGATTATATAAACCGCATTTTAACAAGACCTAGAGTATCAGATGTTTAATATGTACTTTTAATTATTGTTGGCAATTTTAGTTTTTTTACTTTACATATTTTGCCTAAAGAATTGGGGAAGGTCGCCTTAAATCCTTTTTGTTTATTTTTTATACTTACATATGTATGTACATGGATGTATACTACAATGTATAAAAGAGAATTAAGAATTTTTTTTGTTAAAGTGTAAATAATTATTTTAAATGCAACTACTGTAGTCCAAAGTTCGGTTTTTTTCACCGTAGAGGCGAAATGCTTACTGTGAAACATTGCCAAAATGATATGTATGTATAAAAAAAATAGTCTTACATATTTTTTCTGGAAAACTAGTCAAACAAATTTCTATAGAAAACTGTCCAATAAGCTGGTGAAAAAGTCTTTTGAACACAACTGGTCGAAAATATTTATTTAAAAACTTGTCGAAAAGGTTTGTGTAAAAAATTAATGGAATAGTTCTCTATAGAAAAATCTTCAAAAAGATTTATTCACATACATATATGTAAAATTGATTTATTTGATATAAATTATAAGAATAACCGGTCGAATTTTTTTTTTAAATAAATTAAAGAAGTTTTGGTATAAGGATTCCAAAATTTTTTCTCAAAATTAATTGTCAGTAGAAACTTGCCGAAAAATCAAAATCTTATCTAGAGAAAAGTGGCCAAAATGTTCTCTGAACGCAATTAGTCGAAAATTTTTCTATAAAAACTCGTCAAAATGTGTATAATAATCATCGAAAAGTTTTGCATAGAAAATCGGTGGAAACGTTCGTTATAAAATACGTTTCGACAAGTTTTATAGAGATCTTTTCGACGAGATCTCTTTAGTAAAAGTTTTCTATAGAAAACCCATGGACAATTTTTGTATAATTTTTTTTTTCAAATATATATCTGTAGGAAAGTGGTCGTAAAGTTTTCTATAGAAACTGGTCAAAATTTGTTCTAAAGAAAAATCGTCGAAATGTTTTGTATCGAAAACCGGTGATAGTGTTTTCTATAGAAAATGATTCGAAAAGTTTCATGGAAATCTTCTCGACGGGCTATACATAAAAACACTTTTCTGTAGAAAACTGATCTGACATTTTTCTAAAAAAAAAACTCGTGGAAAATTTGGCAATATGAAACTCGCCGATAATATTTAAAATTTTGATAAATGAGTTTTGTTAAGCACATTGAAAGAATTTCTTTAGAAACTTGTTGCAAAATATTTACATAGAAAACACGTAAGAAAATTATTCGAAAAGTTTATATAAAAAAATCTGTATATGTGACAGCGCATAGAGAAAGGGACCTAAGGGTAAAAAATCAATTTTCACTTTTTTTTTTGATGTGGACAACATCTGAGCATCGAATGAGACCGATCCCATGCCCCAAAAGTGTTCTCTCCCAGAGATATGCGCGTTTTATCAAAGTGATGGTACACCAAAGATACACGTATTTAAATCTCTAAAATGGCTCTCCTGAACAAAGCCGGTTTTTACCCTTAGGTCCGTTTCTATTTTGCGCGTCACATATAATTTTAAGCTATTGCATAGCTTCTACCGCGGGCTTTGAGGCGACCGAATCAAGAAATTTTTAAACGTTTGTTTCTTAAGTCTTTTGTTTTTGAAACGAAAAAACCTGGAAGAGGCCCTATGCTCCTTATAGGAACTAAAGGAATCAATATATATATATATATATATATATAATAGCTTAAAAAACATGAGTCAACTATATATCTATAGGAAAATATTAATATATTAACACTTCAGCGATGTTTTCATAGAAAATCCGTCAACAATATTTTTAGCTAAGACTTGTCGGAAAGTTTTCTAAATTAAAATTATGACCGAAAACTTTTACGTAGACGATTTTTCGACCTTTTTTTTAAGAAACTGGACAAAATATATTAAGATATAGTAAATCGAGAAGTTTTGGAAACTTGAAAAATGTTTCCTATAAAAGATATCTCTGAACTTTAGTTTTTAATACTGAAATTTTCATACAAACAAAGTATTTATATCCTTAAGACAAAGTATAGATATCCTTAAGACAATAACTGAATAACTTTTTTCATATAAAATTTGTCGAAAAGTTTTATTTTTTTATAGAAAACTTTTTGAATCGATTTCCATTCAAAGCTGACCAAATGTTCTGTAGAATATATGTCGATCTAGGCGCACGGTAGTGCGCCAGGCCAAGTTCGGCTAAACAGTGTGTATATTTACACGAAACCATTCGAGCTGTTGTTATCCCCCGAATAGGTTAAATAAGGACCAAGTTCTTGATAGGTACAATACCATCTCATTTCTAGGCAACCTGTAAGCTTGGCAAAATATTTTTGCCTTCCTAATATGGGAAAGAATTCTTGGAAAAATATTGCCAAGCTTATAGGTTGCCTAGAAATGAGATGGAATTGTACCTATCAAGAACTTGGTCCTTATTTTGATCTCAGTACTTTTTACGTCCGAAATATTTTGGATAGGTACTTGGCCTTATTTTCACATTTGTGTTTTTGTGCGGATTTTTTCTACAGAAAACTTAATAATTTTTAAATGAAATTTTTTTAACTTTCGAACATTGGCTATACATCCCCTAGTAAAAACATTTGTGTGTAAATCGTTAAATTATTAACTATACTCGTTATATGGGTCTAGTCTGGTTTTATTGTATTCTGCACTCCAGTCTTTAGTTGCTTCCGCAGTTTTTAACACAACGAATACCGGCTAAGACGTCGTATGGTGGAGTTTAAGTTGTTTTTCGTTTTGATTTTGGAAAATTAAAATTATACAATTTTTTTTACAAGTGCTGCAAACTAAGAGTAATTTTATTTTACTTTTGAAATAAATATGTAATTCATGTGCGTGAGTGTGTGTAGTTTTTAAAACTAAAATGTAAGTAAATTTTATTAAAATTTGTGAAAACAATTTAATCCATCAATTCTCAATTAACAAATTAGTTGGTGTCAATTTAGAGTACAAATTATTTTTCATTGTCAGACAAGTTAAATAATCGGCAATCGAAACGTCTAAATGTTGCACTTTTCAATTTAGAAAATAATTAATTACTAATATTTTACAAATTGTATTACGTGATATATTCACATTATTAATTATGTATAGAAATGCAATTGTAAAAGTTCCATACGTTGCAGTTATTACAGAAATATGGAAAGTTCTCAAACATTTACAAGTTGTTATTCTAGCGAAAATTTTTAAAATATCTTATGTGTTATTAAACAAATAATTGTACAATAATTAATATAATTTAATTTGCCATGAGAAATTTTTAATTACCAACACGTGGATTTTTTTTTTAACAAAAGCTTCATTCAAAGTGTGATTACTAAATTGTTTTCGAAAGTCCTTCAATCAAATCATGATTGAATAATTTAAAATGTTTTTCTGTTATAGAACACAACGTCGAAATGGAATAATAAATAATATGGTGAATATTGTTTTTTTCATTCAAATTGACTTCATTTCAAATATAATTAGAATTCTGAAATTTTATTTCAAAAGTTATTGTTCCAGCAGTTTTAAATTGGTTTGGATCAGTTTGTGACGTTTTTTTTTTACAGCTAAGTGATAAATCTTTTTAAATTATAACTAGTTTGTGGAAAATTTGTAATTGATTTACAAAAATTTGGATTTTTTTTTTTAATTTTTGTAATAAAAACCTGGTGCAGTTATTTTTTTCACTGCAAAGCAGCATATTTTTTTTTTTTGGCTGGAAATCCATTTTCAGAGCTGTCTAGCTGTATGCTAAGGAAAGAGCGTTTAGTTCAATGAATTTATTATGTAAGTCAAAAATCGGAAACAGATTATCTCTGAACTCTGTTCATTCGTTTGTGCACATTAAATGTGGACTTCGTCGTCACATGAAACATAATTCTATTTAAAGACTGTGCTCCATTTATTTGATGAAGATTCAAATAACTTGAATGATAAAATTCTTGTAGATGAAAATAATAAAATTATAAAGGTTACAAGAAAAGTAAACCGATTCGTATCGAACAAAAAAATTATTTGTAATGATGTTTTTAAAATTTTTTAAAGCCTATTTGGCTTGTGCTTTAGTAATTCGCAGATATTATTTGTGAGTTCATGTCTGAGTTGATGAGTTTCGGAACTTTTCAAACATGAATGGTAAAGATCAACAAGAACTTTGTTTTTCTAAAACAAAATAAAACAAAAAATTTAGATGAAGAGAAGAGTTCGGCAATTATGAATGAAAAATGATATCTGGCAATGTCCACCACGAGCACGCTGACAGATGTCGATTCTTTCTGCAAAGTTTTTAATCACATTTTGGCAAAATGACGGGTCTTTTTTCTTTATTCACATCACGGATTTTGAGTTTTACGGCTGCATTCGATTCGATTGGCTCCGTATAGACGTGAATGATCGGCCGGCTGCAATTCCTGCACCAATTGAACCTTGTAAGGCTTCAAAGTCAAATGCTTACGCAAAATTCGCCATGTGGTGGTTTTGGATAACCCCAATTGTTGAGCGCGTCCAACACTGTGGTTCACGGCTACGATGTTGTCAGTTGTACGACCCGTTCGAATATGCGTTGGTGTTCGAACATTTTGTATCGAGCCTGTCGAATCATATTCAACGATCAAATTCTTAATAGCGGTCTGAGAAGGACGATTATGTTGCACGAAAATATCACGAATTTTACGAAATGTAACTTTAACAGAACCACCACTTTCATAGTGGATTTTAATTATTTGAATGCGATTTTCGAGCGAAATTGAATTCATTGTAACAATTGCCAATGCATTTACTACGTCAAAAACTAAGTGTCAAAACTATTATGTTGTTGGTGCTGTCACAATTGAAAAACAAAGTTCTTGTTGAAAAACCCCTTAGATTAGATAATCCATAACAAATAATAATTTTCTAAAAAATGAAAATTATAACATTTAAAAACTTTGTACATACATATGTACATATAATTAAAATATATATACATACATATATATTGATATTCAATTATAGAAGTGCTTTTTGAATGATAGTTGAACAAGAGTTCAAAATATTTACTATAAAAGAAAACAAACGAACCTATTATTCTATTGCTGTAAAAATTCGTTCCTCTTAGGGCCAAATTTACAGTAATTAGTTAGCTATTAGTAAACTAAAATGATAACTATTGTTTAACTAATACTTCATATTCACAGTGTATTATTTAACCAACACTCTTAATATGAACAAAAAATGGTAACCATATCAAACTATGTATTAACTATCAGTGCTTGCAATTCTCTTATAGAATATGGTTTTTGTTTACATTTGATATATTATTTCTTAAAAAATGGCGTATACATTCAAGAACTTGGCACGCCACCTACTTGCTAAGACGGAATCTATCCATAAAATCGTTTTAGATTATGTTGGCGACGATCAGCAACAATATTCCGCGTATTATCTGTATCAGTGTTACTTTCAATATCGGACTCCGCGTTTTCAATTTCACATGCCATACCTAAAATTTTTCATAAAACAAAAATACTAATAATAAATTCCAACGAATCAGCTGTTGTCTACCTTTTAGTTAACCAATGACGTTTAATGGTTTAACTAATGTTAAACTAGAAGCTGTGAATCAAATATTATTAGTTAAACTATTGTTATTATCTAACTAATGACTATGAATTTGGGCCTTAGTGTAGCTTTGTCTAGACAAGTGCAAAGTACAATAATAATATGTAAATACATATATTTGATAATATTTTTTTAAATATATTTATTTCTATATGATTCATTTACTGGTGTATCCGCCAAAGGGTTTTTTTTTATATTAATTTACTTTTCTTTCTAAGAATTCTAATCAAATAAAAATTTTCTAAACAATGTATTACACACGTTGCTGCAATATAAAATAATAATCCCCATCTTGTTGATGCAATGACATCTGATAATTTGTATACAAATTTCCTAGATAAGATCAGTTAGCCCCTTCACAAAAAACATTAGAAATTTTAAATTGTATTTTTAAACAAAATTGTAATTTACTTTTCAATTTTAATCAGTTTCTTAATTATTTAAAAAATAATTTTCACATCCCCAACCCTTTCGGATTCATTCACCCTTCACTATTTTTATATTTACATATATATTTTCTATCAGTCTGTTTTATATACAAAAATATTATTTTAAATATAAAATCGCTGTCCAGATTACGTCATATACACTTCACTCACAGTAACAACATGTCCGCCATAATATTTAAAAATTAATGCCATATAATATTAAAATTTTATATATTAAAACACTTTTTACGTGCTTTAATATAACTTTTGTCATCTCTGGAAAAGCAAGCGTTAATAATTTCTCCAATAATTTTCTAGTATAAATGGAATGTTTTAAAAAACCATGGAATTTTTCGAAATTGAAATTATCGGAAAGTTTGTTGTAACTTTTTGTTAAGAATGAATTTGAAAAATAATACAATAGTGTTGTTTTAGTAGGCCGCAACATCACCACTTCAATGTTGATGTCCGTTTCATTTCGATGGTTGGTGCTGGTTGTACATACCAAATAAAATATGTGAAAAGAATACGAGAATTGCAATTTTTATTAATATATTTTTATTATGTGATTATTGATGATTCAATACCTTCAATGTATTTGATGGCCCAAGGCATCTTCATTAAAGTTATTTTTTTGTAATTTCTATAATGCCATGGCCGATTTCCTAAGCGAAAGGTGCAAAACCTACACATTAACAATGTATAGAGTACGTAAACTCATATTTGAAATTATTGAAAATGCCTAATGCTCATTATTGTTCTGCAACTCAGTTTGATGAGTACCAGCTTTTAAAATCATACATAAGTTTTTTTTGTATGCAAGTATGAGTGAGACGTGTTCCTTAACGCCGCTTTTCTGCAAAATATTTCTCAGCAATGTAGGGTTGCTGCTAAAGGCCGTGCTTCACTATCCTACACAATCGTACGATTCATTCACAGGAAAATCTTACAAAAATCTGAACGCCAAAAAAAAAAATCGTTTCAAAATGATGTCAAAACTTCTGGTTGACAAAAAATACTCCTCTGATAGCATGAAAACTATTATTTTATGAAAATTTTCATAAAATTTTACAAAGCGGACGACTTGGCAAAAATCTGTCACACAGTTGCATTTTTATTCCACACTACCATACTTTTTCAGCACACATCTTACATTTGGCAGATCGCACGATTGTGTAGGATAGTGAAGCACTGCCTTAGACAATGATTCGCATTGCACACGAAGTTTTTCAATTTATGCTTTGCAACATGCGCTTAGAAAGCCGGCCCATATGACAACAAATTTAATCCAGGGAGGGAATTTTTTACGCCACAACTTTTTAATGAGCGGTTCGAATCATAAATGAATATTATTTTTTGTTTTGAATTTTTAGTGTTTAAACATTATTTAATATTTTTTTAAATTTCTTACGCCCAGCACGAATTTTCTTTCTCAAAAAAATGCTTGGATGAACCTTTTGTCCTAATCCAATTCCACTTAATAATATTCCCTTTCTTGGACTCTTCTGTAAAAAGTTGGATTAAATCCTATGGGAATCCACCTTTCGAACCATTTTGAAAAATTTAAAACGACTTGATTCAACTCAAACCCTTATATGGATAATAATTCTTGAAAAAACTCGACTTCAATACAGAAAAATTTAAGATCGGCCTTAAAATAACGCGTTAATTTATTAAACAAAAGTTCATGGTTCGAGTACGTTTCTATAAGATCATTGATTCGGCTCCATGAAAAATGGCCCCAAACCTTAAGAAAAATGGCCCCAAACTTAAATATAAAAAATCAAAAATGGCCCCACAAATAGGAATAATGGCCCCGAAGTTCGTGTCGTTGTTTTCAATACAAAAGTTTGGGGCCATTTTTCATTGGGGCCATTTTTCATGGAGCCCATTGATTCGTTAGACAACTTGCCTCTCCGACAAAAAAAAAAAAAATATTGTACCAAACTTCAAGAAAACCCTAAAAAAAAAACAAAAAGTAAAATCGGTCAATAAATTGAGGATTTATGGGACCAAAAAAAATTGTGAAGATCGGTTAAAAAATTGGGAAGTTATTAGATAATCACGATTTTTGTTGCGGAAACAACTTGGCCAGATTTTCAAAAACTGCAAACAAAAAATTATAAAAATCGATCTATAAATGTAGGAGTTATTGGAATATTTTAGGGTAACAAATTTCCCGATTTTCCAAAACCTTTCCAACTGCAATCAAACCTTTTCAAAAATTGTGTTGTTATACCACATTAAAGCTGTTTTTTTGTTTGATTTAAGTTCACGTTTAAATTCATCTAAATTAAAATTATTATTAAGAGAGTATTAGAGTATCGAATTAGACTTGCAGAGCGTCTCAATAGAATTTGTGGTCGCTAGACTATCCACTATCCACTTATCAACGATAGGAACATAAAATAGGAGATATATTGTAAATTCTTTTTATCAATATACAAGAAAAAGCGATTTTCGGTTAGTACGACATTTCCTACCAGTTATTATATGTATATCCAAACATGCCTGAGGATGGAAACATCAGTCAACATATAAATGAATTGATTCATCTGTATGAAAAATTAGCTGAGACAGAAATAGTAATCCAAGATGAGCTTTTAGTAATTATGCTCCTTTCAAGTTTGCCTCAGGAATATGAGCATTTTGTAGTTGCCATGGAGACGCGTGATGCCTTGCCTAAGTTATCTATTATAAAACAAAAAATTCTCGAAGAAGGAGATAGGCATAAACAGAAAAACGGTAAAGAAGAAACATCATCAAGTATGCAACAATCATTTGCAATGAAGGCAGTGCATCATAACAAGTTCAGAAAAGAATGTAAACAAAAACAGGACAAAATGAAAGGTAAATGTTTTAATTGTGGCGAATTTGGGCATTTTTCAAACAAATGTACAAAATCTAGGAAAAAGCAACAACATTTATTACATGCTATGCAAGTAACCGAAAGCCAAGGAATAAAAAGCACACAATGGTGTATAGATAGTGGCGCAACTTCACACATGTGCTGTGAAAGAAATCTTTTTACTAATTTCATTGAACACGAAGAAGAAATTCGTTTTGAGGCTGATAAATATATTTTGGCAGAAGGCAAAGGCGACGTTGAAATTGAAGTAGACAATGAAAGAATAAAATTTCAGAATGTGCTATATTCTTCAAAATTGAACATGAATTTTGTTTCTGTTGGTCGTATTGTGGAAAATGGCTTAAGAGTGGTTTTCAATAAGGCTTCTGCTGATGTTATAACAGTAACAAGGGCCAAATAATATTGAGAGCCACGAAATATAACAATTTGTTTTTGTTTGAATGTAAAATTCAAAGACTTTTTACATCTTTTAACACAAATGAACTGTGGCACAACCGACTAGGCCACTTAAATCATAGTTCTTTAAACGATATGTATAAGAAGCAGATGGTTAAAGGTATGGTTTTGAATGATGGTAATCAAGTCGCTCAATGTAAAACCTGTATGTGCTGTAAAATTCATGTTGCTTCATTTCCGCAAGAATCAACAACAAAAACAAGAGAATTGCTAGAAGTAATACATAGCGACGTATGTGGACCTTTTAATGTTAACTCTCTTGGAGGAGCACGCTACTTCGTTACATTTATTGACGGCTATTCGTGACGCATTTTCATATATTTTCTGAAGGCTAAAAGTGATGTTTTCAAAACGTTTAAAATTTTCAAACAACATGTTGAAACACAAACTGGTCGCAAAATAAAAATTTTAAGAAGCGACAATGGCCGCGAATATATTAATAATGATTTTAATAATTTTTTGGAGTCGCACGGTATTGCAAGACAACTTACAGTACCTTATACCCCACAGCAGAATGGCATAGCCGAGAGAGCCAACCGTACGATAGTTGAGATGGCACGTTCCATGATGGTGCATAGCGGAGTTCAGCCGAGCTTATGGGCAGAGGCAGTCAACACTGCCGTTTATCTACGTAACAGATGTCCAACAAAAATACTCAAGGGCAAAACACCATATGAAATTTGGTTCAACAGGAAGCCTAATCTTCAACATTTGAAAACATTTGGTTCTTATGCAGTGGCTTTAAATAAAAATAAAAGAGGTAGCAAATTTGAAGCAAAAGGTGAAGAATTTATTATGGTTGGGTACTCGCAGTTTGCAAAGGCGTACAGACTATACAACAAATCTAGTCGAATCATTGTTGAACGTCGAGATGTGTTATTCGATGAAAGCGATTTTGATAACGCTACAAATGAAGAAAAAGCAGTAGAGGCCGAAGATTATTTAACAATCATGTTAGATAATAATAAACGAAGAAGCGAAAATATGCAAGTAAATAAAACAAATACAATAGAAAGTGAAAATATATCGGATGTTGAGGCCGATGAATTTATGGGGTTTGAGACTGCCGAAGATAGTGAAGGTGCTATAGAGGCAGACAACAAGAAGGAGACTGATGCTACTGTACCTCGTGGTAGGCCAAAAATTGTTAAAACTGGTAAACGTGGTAGGCCGCGTAAGGCTCAACTGAATAATATGGCAAACGAAAGCGTCCCTAATACTGTGGAAGAAGCTCTACAAAGTGCTAACAGAAATGATTGGTATGAAGCAATGAAAAGTGAAATGACATCATTAGAGATGAATAATACTTGGTCATTGGTTGATCTTCCTGCTGGTGCTAAGACTATTAACACAATATGGGTTTTTGCTTGAAAAAAGGACGAACATGGAAATGTAGAGCGTTTTAAGGCACGGCTCGTAGCTAAGGGGTGCAGCCAGAGGCTAGGTATAGATTATAACGAAACATTCTCGCCGGTTGCTCGTTATTCTACCATTCGCTTAGTGATAGCATTGGCAGTGCAATGGAAAATGCACATGCATCAAGTCGACATCAGTTCAGCATATTTGAATAGTGATATACAACATGAAATTTACTGCCGACAACCAGAAGAATTTATTAATGAACATGACCCTGAGAAAGTATTAAAGTTACATAAGGCCATTTATGGACTAAAGCAGTCCGGTAAGGAGTGGAATTCAAAATTGGATCAGGTTTTGAAAAGTTTTGGTTTCGAGCAATGTGTAAACGAACCTTGTCTTTATAAGGCAATTAATGAAGACGATTTAATTTTAATAACAGTTTACGTTGATGACTTGATAATTGCGTCTAAGAATAAAAATAAAATTTTGGCTGTAAAAACAATGTTAGCTAATGAATTCTCAATCACAGATAAGGGACAATTACATCATTACCTGGGTTTTGAAATTAAGCGAGATGGTGAAACTGGTGCAAACCAGTGTCAACACCGTTAGAAGTTAATTTTCAAGTGAAATGTGATGATGACAACTGTAAGGAAATACCTCAAAGGAATTATCAATCAGTCATTGGAGCTCTCATGTATCTTGCGATTACAACTAGGCCAGATATACTACATTCAATATCTAAGCTGGCACAAAGAAACGTCAACCCTCATTTGGAGCACATGCAAGCCGTGAAGAGAATATTGCGCTATCTAATTGGTACTGTAAATTTAAAGATGATATACAAAGCTGGTGAAAAATCAATTGAAGGCTATGTGGACGCAGATTGGGGAGGCGATTCTCTTGACCGCAAATCTTATACGGGATATATTTTCTTTGTTGGAGGATGTCCTGTGTCTTGGCTTTCTTCAAAGCAATCGTGCGTGGCTCTCAGTAGCACTGAGGCCGAATATATGGCCATGTCAGAAGCGGCAAAAGAGGCAGTATTTTTAAAGCGATTAATTAAAGAAATTGGCTACATGTCTGGCGAAGCTGTTTGCCTTAATGTTGACAACCAGGGAGCAGAAAAACTGGCATCCAACCCAGTCTTTCATAAGAGAACAAAACATATTGATATTAGATTTCACCATGTCCATGAGGTTGTACGAAATAAGGACATCGTTCTGAAGTATTGCCCAACACAAGAGATGATAGCTGACATCCTAACAAAAAACTTAGCAAGGACTAAGCATAATTATTTTTCTAAATTAATGAAACTTGAATAGATTAATTTTTAAATGTAAAACGTCATTCACATTGAGAAGGAGTGTCAAAATATGAATTACTTAGCAATCAATGTGAAAGTCGTTATTGTATTCAATATTTTCTTTCTAGTTTTCATTATTTTTCAATTCATTATCTTTTTGAACGTGAACAAGCGTTGATATTTTTTTTTCTTTTAATTCAATTAATAAACTTAATATTTTTCAAATAAAATAAACAGAAAGTGCCCGTTTTCAGATTTTTCTGGTTAATTTCACACCAAGACCTACCTGTGTACCAAGTTTCAGCTCTCTAGCTTTACTGTAAGTGCCCAATAATATTGATGAGTTAGTCAGTGAGTGAATATGGACTTTTCACACCTTAATATCTCGGGAAGCTTTTACGTTAGAACTTTCAAATTTAAGCTGCGAGGTCACCTCTGTGGGGAGACCTTATGTTTCAAGTTTCATTATATTATGATCAAGAAGAGCAAAGGTTTCGTGTAAATACACACTGTGTGGCCGAACTTGGCCTGGCGCTTTACCGTGCGCCTAGATATTTTGGTTTTTAAAAATGTTTTGATTCCAAAAAAAAAAAGTTTTCTAAAGACTCAATTTTCGAAAATGCTCTGTGACATGGCTGATTGTTTTCTTACCAGTTTTGCTATCGTATCTTAATATTTCTTATTGCGACAATATTTTTCTTTCATATCTAGGTTAAGGAAAATGTAATTAACAATTTGATTGCTTCCCTTAACCTGCTAATAAAAACTGTTACCTGTCTGTAATGAGGAAAACACAAGTAAGGTCAACTATAATTACAAAAGAAAACAGAATAAAAGTAATTAAAACACATTAAATTTAAAAAGATATTACATAATATAAGTTTTGTTTTTCTTCCTAGATAGTCTTACACAAGTTTAATTGAGCTGAACAGAAGCTGTAAAGAATTGATTCGTTGTCAGAATGATACAGTGTTGCTAAAAGTTGTTGAAGAATTTAGAAGAGTTTGGTTAAAAGAAAATCTAAAATATACTGAAAATATGGTAAAAAGTGTACTATAAAATATGCCAAACAAATGTGGCACAAAACACAGCAAGAAAAAGCTTCTCAAATAAACCAAGATTATTAACTAGAAAACTTATGTTTAAGCTGCGCTTAACAAATAAGTTAATCTTAACCACAAAAACTCGCTATTTCTTTAGTTGCTCTTCACTATTCACAATATTTTAGGTAATTTGCAAAGTTATCATGTCTCAATTGAAAAAGTGGTGGCCCCAATAATCCCCATTTGAAAACTGAAAATCCCTGATTTAATTCCCAAGAAATACTAGAAAGCGTCCTCATTAAATAATTTTTTTCTTTTAATTTTAGGTATTTTATTACACACATATTTATGTACATACCTTTATAACAGTCTCGGATATTAAGAATGTTAAAATTTAAATTAAAATTGATCGTAGCGAAACACATCGGATGTGACCAGACAAATGGAACATATCGGCTCAGAGAGTTCGCAGTGTTTGAACTTTTTATTCGAGATTGGTAGTGGTATAAAAATGAAAGAAGATTTAAGTTTAAAACATAATCGGACCAAGCTGAATGCCAAAAAAATCCATTCATTTTGAAAGCGATCTACTTTGTACAGCAAATCTAACGATTGTTATTCGTTAAAATATCAAAAGTTTTTTTCTAAACAAAAGTTTTTTTTAGTATTAATAAATATAATTAAAAAATAATGATTATGTCTGATATTCGGTTTGTCATGTCTGTTGTTGTGTTTTTTTTTTTTTTTTTTTTGTCGTGTTCGCTTAACAATGCAAGTATGAATATGAGCATGCGTTCGATGTCAGTGATTTTTAGCAACAATTAAATTGTTCATATAATTTTTATACCCTTCACCAAATATGGTAAAGTTATTTATAGGTTTAACATTCCGTGTGTAGCTTCCACCCCTAAAGAATGTATATTGTGAATCTTTATATATTATGGAAGTTGAATCAGTTTTCTGAAGCCACCAGAAAAGTTGAAGACTTAGCTTAAGCTATGTATAGACGATTGGCAGATCTTACAATATTTTCAGAAAATGTCTGACAACCGTCTGAACTTACAATTTTTGTCTTCAAACATTGCAAGAAAAAGCATAGTCAGTTCATTGTAAGACAATAATATTGTCAGACATCTGACAATCGTGAGAAACTCTACTTTGCCATTGTCAGCTAATTGCCAGGCATTGTAAGCCCTTTTTGATTGTCAGATGTGTTGAAATTAATGCATCTGACAATGGCACCATTGTCAGATAATTTTTCTATTGGCAATGCTGTCCATAAATACTATTGGATTTGACAGTTCTGACAAAGTTTAACAACGCATCTGGCAATTTTTGCCACACAACAATCTGAACTGACAATTTTGTTTGCAGATAAATTTATTGTCTGACAATTGTCTGACAGTGAAATTGTAAGGTTTTCTTACAATCGTCTGAACTGACAATTTACCTTTTGGTAACAATTTTTCATTGTCAGTACGTTGTCAGCATATTGCCATATCTTACAATATTGTAAGATCTAGTTCCCCTACGACATATCAAAAACATAATTTTCGAGTCTCCCAAATTTAAATTTTTTCATTAATATGCAGCTTAGTGAAGGGCATTTAAGATTCGGCACTGTCGAATATAGCATTCTTAATCATTTTATTCATGTTTTTTATTTATATTTTTGTTAATCTAAACTATTAAAACCGCCTGCCTGTACTGTTCAGTAGCAAAATAACGTTTTTTTTTTGTTTGTTTACTTGAAACATGTTAATAATTTATAATTATTTTCAAAGTTAAGGTTAAATTTAATTACCCAATAAAATTTCATGTTGTTTGTTGCTATATTATTTTGTTATTGATATTTCTGCTGTTGTTGTTTTATTTTTTCAAAACGATTATACAATTTGTTAATCAAAAAAAAAATTACTTAATCTAAAAAGATTTTTGACTTGGTTTAATGAACGTAATGACAAATATTTGCATGTACGTACGAACGTGTTGTACTGTACAACTTTTTTATGACGACAAATTTTCTGAAAATTTTCATATTAAAATTTTTAATCCTTTAAGGAGTTTAGGTATGTAGTTGTAATAGTGAAAGGTCAGAAAATGATGAAGCACTGTATAAATTATAATAAAAATATCATAATAAAACTTAAATATGCAAAGAGTTAAATTTTAAAGAAATATGACCGTAAATTAAATAAAATTATTTAACTTTTAAGCTTGACGTAATTAAATTGATAGCGTTTGCTTTCTAAACCGTTCGCTCTACATATTAAATTAAATTTCAGTGTCAATAAAAAAATAAATAGTTGAATTAACCTTTGGATTAACACTCCGACAAGCGAGCAATTAAAATTCTTTTGAAATTAAACAGTAATAATGTTTGTATGCAAAAGTTTGTTTTTGTTATAGGTATCACTATCTAATAGTTTTAGTTTTAGTATTTGAATACTTATTGTTAGATCAAACTAAAATTGAAGACTCAATAAATAATTAAAGTAACCAAAAAAAAAAAAAAATATTACTGTGCTATTCCACGAAAATAAGATCGCATTAAGAGTGATACGATTCTTATAAAAAAATATTTTTATAGATACGAGTGCATACTTGGAAGTAATAAAATTTAAAGAAAGTTTTTTTTACTATTTTTTCTAACATGAGCACACACTTAAATACAAAGTGTGATAGAGTATGTCTGAGCACCACTGTTGTAGTGGGATTATTTCAAAATAATTTTCTTTTTAATTTAAAACAAAAATAAACAAAACTTAGATTGCAGCCGGTTTCAGGCATGAGAAAGCTACCCAGGAAACACAAAGTCAAGCGTTTCAAGATAATATATGTATGTAGCGTGAGGTAATATAATAAGCTTTCGAACTAAATAAACTCATTTGAAGTATTTTAATTTGTCTTGACACATTGCTTGACTTTATAAAATATAGTCTTTATTTTCTCATACAGATTTATATGTTTTTGGACGGATTTCAATCGCTTATTTTTACCAATTGATATTTTTCTTGCGACGTGAGAATCTATGTTAACAATTTGTACAATGATGTCCAAGTGGACATCACCCTTAAGGAAACCTGGGTCAAAGAGTCGCAAGGTCACCACTTTTGTCTACAATTTTGGTGACTATTAGGCGACATGGCTTTGATGACAAAAATAAATTTGTGTCGGTGGAAGATGTCTTATAATGTGTCGGTTAAGGTAACAACATATACATTTTCATTATCGACTTATGCTTTAGAAAAGTACCAAAATGTAGACTATAATTACTGAAATGAACTAGTGATTCGCTGGTTCCAATGTCCACATATGGTCCCAAAAGATCTACCTAGTCAATAGTACCAATGTCAGTAGTGGATTTTCAATGACACACACACGTAAAATGTCTATAGTAAATAGAATTGTCTGGTGTACGAGTATAATAATTCACTAGTACTGGTGACAATGTCAGTTGTGAATCAGTACAGTTCCACTATTGACATTTTCTGCAGGGTCAGTATCTGTACGTGCATGTATGTCTATGTAAGTCAGTAACAACTCAAGAATGGCTTTACCGATCGCATTCAACTGCGCGACGTTCATAAGGAATTGACTTTAGATAATGAACCGATTCGGTAGGATAGATTTCGAAAACTTTCGAAATTACAGTTTTCATAAAAAATTCATTTTGTAAATAAATTCTGAATGACTGAACTAGTGATGTTACGAATACTCGTATTCGTATTCGACTATTCGACTATTCGCCTGTTTTAAGATATTCGTATTCGTATTCGCCAAATTCAAGCGAATATTTTTCGAATAATTTTCCCATACATTTTCCAAAAAAAAATCATACAAAAGTTTAAAAAAAGTACATAAAATGTAAAAAAATATATTAATTTTTATTAAAAAAACCCATTGTATTTCACGCAGAGTAAGAAAAACAAATTTTGAAAGTATGTAAGTAAAATAATTAAAAAATGTTCTGTAGAGGTTTTCAAATTCGGCATCTTAATGCAATAATAATGTTAAATCACTAAATTTTTTTTTTCATTTATAGTTACTAACGCAAAGGCAGGGATTTTTTCCAATTAAATTTGAAATATAAACCTCAAAAGAAATATTCGTATTCGTATTCGTATTATGCGAATACTGTTTTAAATATTCGTATTCGTATTCGCGAATACTAAAAATTGATATTCGTAAGATCACTAGACTGGACCAATAAAATCGTAAATCTAATCAAATCTTAAATAAAAAACAAAGTCAAATAGAAAAGGTTTGATTACAATTGAACGATTCGTTCAACAGATAACGCGTTTTTGGGCCTAAAAAACTGCATCAAGTTTAAGTTTAAGAGATATCGATGTCGAAAAATGTCGAAAAAATTTACATTTTTTAAGTAATGAAAACTTTTGGGTGAAATTCGTGGTGATTTCGGTAACTGTTCGGACAAGATCAACAATATAACAATGTAACGGCAACTCTGTGTGATTTGTTGCACACTGTGCACTTCCTGCAATATGTATTCCATTTAAAAGTTTATGTTTAGTAAAGCAAATCAAGCCATATTTATATCATGTGTACTCACTCCAATTTGCCTCTGGTATTAAAAAAAATATACTGAAACATTTTTTTGACATTTAAGGGGGATGAAAAATACAAACGGAGAAAGTTTGGCGAATATAATCACCTGTGCTCTCGTGATACAAATCCACAAATAGTTTGTTTTTTTGAGCTCATTAATAGATCCTTAACGCCATGCTTGAAAAGCTTTTAAACTCATTTTCTTATACACAAACTGTCAAGCAATAACCGAGAATTACTAAGGCAAAAGCACAAACAACACAACAACAAAAGTTTTTATTCGATATAAATTGGTTTATTTTTTAAATGCAGCATAAAGATTAGATTACCCATAGCAAATAAATTAATATTTTAAAATATTACTAAGGGCCAGTTTTCGACTTGATATTTAAGTTATAAATATTTTTAAGTTCTAATTAAATACAAAATTGTGTTTTTGAGTGAATATTTAAAATAATACTTAATTAAAAATTAAATGAACAACCTTGTGTATTTAAATAATAATTAAATTTTACGAATTTCCGTATGTTTTTGACTGCTTGTTCTTCTTATTTAAAACACAGCCAATAAAAATTTTGTGGTTACTGGCAAATTGCATAAAATTTTGTCTCGCTTAGTCGCTATTAACCTTTTAATCATTTTGAAAGTTGCTTTTATTCTTTTAAAAAATTACAATCATTCTTCATGATTTATATTTCCAGCATAAATAAAAAAACTCGTATATATTTTGGTATTTTTCTTTATTTGTTCGAATCGGCTGTTCGAATCTTCTTTCATCGTAATTCGATAAGAATTTTAATTTTTCACTCAAAAAAGAAACCTTTTTTAAATACCAAATAAATTTAAATAAAAATTAATTAAATATCAAGTCAAAAACTGTCCCTAAGCAGCATAATTTCTTCAATATTTGCCTTTAATAACTTTACATATACAAACAAATTATTAACAAATTAAATTTTTTCCTTTTTTGTTATATTTTAGTTTATCTCCATACATTCCCTAAATTGCAAAACATGGTTTTCTAAGTTTGACTGCGTAAATAAATAAAAAAAAGAAAAGAAAAAAGCTTAATTTTGAAATTTTTAAGATATTTAATTACTGTAAAAAAATAAAAATTTAAACTGATTTCAAACACCATGGAGTTGGAATTAGAAAGTTCAAAAATGTTAAAAACCAGTATTTTACGCAACATTGATATAGAATTCAAAGATCTCACCTATCGGGTTAAAGTGCCAAAGCAAAAAGGTAAGTTCACTTTCATTTTACGTAACAATTTTTTATACTCGTATACATATGTAAATACCAAATATGTAAGTCAACGGACGACATTTCCTATTTTAGATGTCAGCAGCGAAATTTTACCAAAATTTAAAAAAAAAAACATTGAGACAATGGGCCTGTTCGTAAATTCATCACTTCGCTGCATATTATGCGCAGTACGTTCGTATATGTAAACAGTGGCAACTCTGCAAAAGGTATGCGTTCAAAAATGTATCTCTGCAGTATGTTATGCGCAAATAAACACAAATCATAAAAATGGCTGATGCAACGGATGATTAAAAATTAAATTTTTTATTTCGTTATTTGTTTTGTTTATTATTTCTTAACCTTTTTTAGATTAGACAATTTTACATGATTAGTTTAATCGTCCAGCCCAAAAATTAAATTTATCATTAACTTTTCCATTTTTGGTATATTTTTTCGTTCATAAATGCAAACATTAAAATGCGCAAAAAGCAGCTTAAGAAACAGCTGATTAGCAGTGGCAGTGCAAAATAATCACATTATGCAGCGCAGTGATGAATTTACGAACAGGCCCAATATATAAAAATACATTTACACTGCAACTTTCTAGTATCTTTCGTATACTCAAATTAAAAAACAACGTTTTTTTTTTTTTTTAATTTTTTTAATTAGGACCAGCACTCAGGGGATGACCCCTACGTATGCAGTGCATTGTGCCGGAACTCAGAGAGAGGGATAGAGTAGAGAAGATAGATATTGAAAATGTAGAAGGCCTAACTCTTTTACAACTCTGCTTTGCGCGTTATGTTAATTTTCATAGCAGTGTTGAGGCGCCTCTGGTGTTAGGTAGACGCATTAACTTTGTTAAGCTGTATTGGCAGGCATTTTGTTAATTGTTTTACTTCGCCGATGTTTCTGCTAACCGACGAAGGAGGGCGATGTTGTGTACATTAGCTTGGAAAGCATCAATCGCTGTCGGAACAATGTTTTAGTGACCAGTGATATGCCTTCATCACTTAAATATTTCGACAACAATTAATACAATGTCTCACTAATGTACATTAGAGAAATTAATGATGTTAATTGACTTGCTCTGGCCAGGTTTTGAACCCAGGCCCCACGTCATTGTTTGCTTAGTAGTCAACGCGCTAACCACTTCAGCCAACACCACCCTCTAAAACATTTGAATTAATTCGAAACATTTAAATTAATTCGTTTTTAAAATTGCTGACTAATAAAATTAAATCTTATACAAATTCCATTATTAACATTTTATTTCGATTGCAAAACATTGCTATACAACAATTCATTCCTGAGTTTGAAAAAACCGATGGGGTCTTTATTCTTTTATTAATAAAGTTTATTTTTTTTGAGAAAAGTCGGGCCAAGTTGGTGCGGGGAACCAAAAATATATCATTTATCGCGTAACTCCGTTATTTATTGAATAATTTTCATATTTTTTTTTTTTTGTTTGATAGGGTTTGCAGGCAATTTGATCCCATACAAGTTTTTTAAATGCGGGCAGTATTTGCTCCCCTCAATTATTTATTTCCGATTAACTCCTTCATTTATAGACCGATTTTCATGGCTAATTTTTTTTTTAAGTTTGGTTGCAGTTGTTCTAGACAATCAGAACAAGCTGTCCGTCTTCATCCTTCCAAAAATCTTGATTATACCATAATTTCGCAATTTAGTGAGCGATTTTCAATATTTAGTATCAAAGGGTTGCTTGCAGTTTGGTCGAATAATTTTTTGTGGAAAATTTGGGGCAAATTGTCCTCTAACAAATTATCTATCGAATAATTCCTGCATTTATTTTTTTGTTGGAACTAAAAGAGTGCTTTCGTAGGCATTAAACGGTGCATATGTTGCATGCCTGACTACCATCTGTGAAAAATAGAAGACATGTGTGATTGATGAGAATGATTATATTGATTGTTGTTGTCCATGTTAATTTTGTCGTTGCAGTTCAATTAATTATTAAACACTTTTTTCAAAAATCGGACCAATTTGTTCGTCTTTGTTTGATCGGGTTTTCATGCAGTTTGGAGAGGGATGTTGTCCCTTCGAAATAGTGGTTTAATAGAAATGTAAATGGCACCCTGAAATATTGATTAACAATAAATCCGGTCCACAAATACGGGCCTATTTGAAGTTTTTTCTTTTGTTAAAGAAAGTACTCGTGGGAGTAATATATAAATTAGAAATTAATTATTTCGGGTTATAGGCTTCTGGATAGTTGGGTCGATTTTGTAATCTCTTCGACTTACGTTTTGTAGGTTTTTTTTTGCTCAATTATTAAATTCTCTGTTTTAATATAAAACTTTGCTAATTTTCTTCAGAAGTCACAGGCCGAAAATTAAAAATCTGGCTCCGTTACGATCTTGCTTTAAGTATGCCAAATTTCGGCTTCCTATGTCATCAGATGGCTTTTCAAATTTGCGGAAAGACAATAGGACATACATACAAACTTCCGGATATACTAAGAAATTATACATATACCAGATACAAGCTTTTATGCGTGACTTCTTTCACGCTACATGCTAATGAAAGGATAAACTGTATGTATGCCAAACAAATATCTAATGATTTATTATCATTATTTGTACATTTGACGCGACCATGTGTCATGGGAACAGAGTATTTCAAAAATACTAACACTGAGATTCAAGTTCAAGTAATTCGAAGTAACGTGGAAACACGGCTTAACCCAAAATATAATTTTTGATTTGCTTATTTTCTTTGAAAAATTAACTTTCATTTTCCGTGACATGATTTTGTTTGCATAAATTATCTTTTGTGTAAATAAAAATTCTATTTGTAGATAAATAAACGACAATAAAACTTAAATAATGAGTAACGATTATTTAAATTAATAAATATAAGTGTTGTATGTGAATAGTTTTTCAATTTTAATTTACAAGCAAATTAGTCAACATATTTGTTACTACAGCTATTGTTATCTTATTAATAATTCTACTAAAGAACCGAATAAAAAAAAAAAACATGACAAAACAAAACGAGACAAATTTAAGTATGTCAGCAGGTTACTGTCACTGTGCTATTTCAAATTAATATTCTTTAGAATTAGAATTAATCGACATAATTAACAATCAAATTCGAATTACAATTTAGCTAATGATTTTGGTATTTCAGATTTAAACCATAAAATTACATTAAAAATGTATAGATTTAGGACTTTAAAAGTCGTTACTTATAAGAATTTAATGCATGCTTGTGAGCATCTTACTACGATTTAACACTTATTTTTTAAACAATTAAACTCAAATCTTTTTTGACATTGAAAGTAACATCTGAATTTTTGTACCATTTAAGCAAACGTAATAAAAAAATAGTTCTGGCATAAAAGCATCGACTTCAATGCAAAAAGTCAATCGAACAGATTACAAAGCCGACTTATTTATGCGAACGCTTTAAAAATCATAAAAATCGCATTAAAGCCATGATACACAATTTATCGATCGCGCTATTAATTAGATTTCAAATGATTTTTATTAAGTTCTCAAAATATAAAACTAATGATGACATTTTATTTCCAATTAATTACTTTCTAATTCAATTTATAGCGAACTGATTAAATATGTATTTCACATACATTTTATTATTTATTTATTCAAATCTTGAAACAAGGCGACTGTTTCATTTTAAATACAATGTAATGAAAAAAAAAATAAACGTTCAGTAGGACAATGAACGCAGCAAGTTTATTCAACTTGAAATCGAACTTTAAAATTATTTATTGAAATTTTTAGCGATTTTCAGATAAAACAACTTAGAATGAAGTGAAAGTTACAAATAAATTGAACAACAAACCCGAATTGCCACTAACAAAGAAAATTTTCCAATACTCAACTTTTCATGTTTTTAATATTTATATTTATTTAAGCAACAAAAAAAAAAATTAGTTAAAAAATTCGTATATACACAGAAAAAAATAGTCCCCAACGTACTTAAATTAGCTTTCAAAGCAGTATAAAAATACTGTTAGTGCGGAATTTCTTGATTCAAGTATAAAAAGATTGATTGAAGAACGGATTTTTTAATCCTAAAATCCTTAATTTAAACAAAAAAAAAAAAAAAAAACATTTGTTTAAAATAGTTTCCGAAAATTAAGGACATCCATGCATGTGACCTTTATTAGGGTTTTGCGTAAAAAAATGCTCCGCCCTTAGATGTGCTTCATTTTGCTACTACCGCCACAGACTTGCAGAGGCCAAGCCGTTCCTTATATCGCCGAATTAAATGAAGAAAAAAAAAAATAAACATAAGAAGACTTGGAGTTCATGTAATAAAATTTTTGTTTAATTTAACAAACAACATAAGCGATCTTAAGGAATCTTCCGAAAAGTTGCATCTAAGATCACTTGTATTCATAGATGCCAGATTTTTTGAGGTAATATCGTCATATTTCTGGGCAAAAATCGTCATTATCGTCAATATAGCTTATTGAAATCGTCATAAAAACGTCAAATGAAAAAAACCGCTAGTTTTACCAACAAATCATATTTTATCAGAGGAAAAAAAAAACAAAACTTTTAAATCAGCAAATCTTATCAATAAAACAGCATTCTCTTAAATACAGAGATCAGATACTTCAATTAGAATTAGGATTTTTGTATAAATTTAGTAAAAACCGGAAACAAAAGACTAGAATCCCAATCTAGATTGCATCTCTGATATTTTTTTTTAAAAATCAAATAGTTATATGTTTTTATCAGGACAATAATTTTAATTGTCTGAACTCGGTTTCTAGCTCTTGGCTTTCACTTTCTTCAACAAAAGGAAAATTATTTTATAATTTCAGAAAACCAACTTTTTTCTACATTAATAATATTAAATGGATTAATTTGGCCAAGAGCTTTATATATTTATTTTCAAAATCAAATCTTGATAATATCTGATCACAAAGCTCTATACATATATAAATTAACACAATTATTACTAGTATCATATTTTTCTTTTGCATTTATTTATGTTTCTTCCAATACGTCTCTGGCAAATATTCCTAAATGTCTTCAAAATTCAAAAAAATATATTTTGCTTTTATAATCAATTAAATAAAAGTTTTCAGTTTTAAGCAAACTAGTTTTTAAAAAGTTTCTCGTAACAATTTTCAGCATTTCAAGGATGCTTTAATAATACAAATAAATGTTGCAAACTTGATTTATTTAAAATCGGTGAAATTGGGGTATAAATCGTCCCATGGTCACTATGTCATTTTTAGGACCAAAAATGGTCAAAATGACGATAAATCGTCAATTCTGGCAGCTCTGCTTGTAGTACTAATTTTGCTGGCACACCGTGTACAATAAATATCTGCTCTACATGCTTTAAAAATGAAAACGTACATATTTTTTTTTTCTCCCAATATTCCAAAAGGTTGGCATCGACGTCCTGTCGTCCTTTTCGGTAGGTGTCAATTTCGGCAGAAGTATAGGTTTTCCAATAAGAGTGATATGATTTCTTTAAAAAAACACACTTATTGTTAAGGGCATTCAAAAGTTTTTTATTTAATGTGAAGTACAATCGATACAATTAAGTTTTAAATAAAACGTCATTCAAGTGGCCTGCACTACTTCTTCTGCAGACGCGAATTCGGTGAACCCAATTTTCGAGCACTTTTTCCACTAAATCCATTCGTATGTCATGAATGGCACGTTCAATATTGACTTGTAAAGCTTGAAGAGACCAATGACTTCAAATAACCCCACAAGAAATACTCTAATGTTGTTAAATCACAACTTCTTTGAGGCCATTCAATATCATAATTTCTTGAAATAATCGAATCTTTAAACTTTTCTCGCAATAATTCAATTGTTGCATTTGCTGTGTGGCACGTACCCCCCTTCTTGTTGGAACCAAATGTTGTCAAGATCAACTTCTACCAATTTCGGCCATAAAAAGTTGATTTTCATCAATTTTATACGGATGCAAACCCAAATCCTTTCTCAAAATCCACCAGGTTGTGGTTGGAGACAGTCCCAATTGTTGAGAACGTCTTGGAATCGACAAATCGTGGTCTTCAGCAACACTTGCCTGAATGTCAGCAATATTTGCATTACTTCGAGCGGTTCTTTGTCTTATTGGCACTTGAACATTATGTAAAGAAAATGTAATCTAGCGCACTTGGACAATTATTACGACCATAAAATGGCAAAAGCGCACGAAAAGTTGCAATTGGAGAACGATTATTTTGATAATAAAACTGAATAATTTGTAAACGTTCTTTTCAGGAATTTCACACCAACTTCTCTTTTATGTACCTCTCGCTTTTTGCCATCAAGCATTTTACATGCTGAAAAAAAGGCAAAGTCTAATCGTGAATTGTGCATTTGCATCTTTAACATTTTCCGTTGCTCCAACAACAGCATTTACAATACGTTCAATATTGTGTTGTTGCAAAATATCCTGGAAAGGAGGATACATAGACTTTCTTTAAATTTTACTAGGAATTTTTCGATACATACATATATTTTTGTTTTCTTACCTTTCCTGTAAAAATATCCTGTAATGAAGCAATAGTCTTCTCCAATGCCTCTACTACTGGTCATTTTTACGTACATATATATGGGCAGTATTCTCTTATGATCTAATTCCACTTTTCGATGCAGTTTAATTATCATAACTCCAGCCTTAAACAAATGCATTTGCAAAGGGAGGAAATTGTTTCCTAGTACCCAAATAAAAGACACATCCTGATTTTATACATACATACATCTAGCAACACCTTTTTGTTTTATGTGTTGTAAAAAATTTTAACTTATATTTTTATTTTATGCAATTTTTTTTTTAATTTAATTTTTGTTTTGTTTACACATCACATTTTGACAACAGCCAAGTTTTTACACTAACAAAATAGATGCCTGTTGTTTTTGTAATGTTGTATTTGTTTTAGGAACAAGACTACCTTATTTAATATACCTTGAATTCTACTTTATATCTTACTCCCAGGGCTACAACTTGTCTTTCCGATACAAAATTATGGGAGTTGCAGTTGGATCCCTGTTCAAACCCTTTCAAACAAAAAATTAATTTTAAAAATCGATTTATAAATTATAGAGTTACGGTGTTCGAACATTAAGGAAAATGAAAATACAACCGAATTGATAACCATCTTATTTTTTTTAAGTAGGTTAAAAAATGAAGCAAGTGTGCTACGGCGAGATGTGATATATAGAAAGATAAGACCCGAAAATTGTTTAACTTCTTATTGTCAAACCAGTGTCAAACCCATCTCGAAACCTGCATAATCAAGTTTAAGCTTCTAATACGACATTCAGATAAGAATTCTAAGTCTTGCAGCATCGTATTAACCATGTAGTTGAGAGAGAGTGTAGAGAGTGTAGAGAGTGTTTTTGATTTTTTTTTCTCACCATTCTTTTCCTTCTCCCCCTTATGATAACTTCAAAAATGCTAGCACCAATAAAGCAAAATACTGTACCGTAAGTGTCCACTCTAAAATTGCAAATCTACTGCAATAATATTGGGGCCATGTTAACTTCCATACCGGCTAAATGGCCCCGTCAGACCATTTAATTTGTGCAATTTCAAATAAATTCTATCAACATTTCAAGGAGACGCCAACCATTTGGTCCGTATCCTGACGCAATAGTACTAAGCCTCGGAGTCCAGAGTAGTTTTAGGTTTGATCTTAGCAAACATGTTCTCATGATGAATAGAAATTGCAGACTACGTGCCCTAGAAAATTACTCCCAAGTTTTTATCAGGCAGTAGAATGTGCGAGTAGTAATTAATGATTTTTGGGATAGCTGTTAGGAAACGTTGTTCTTGTGTATATCTCTCCATGATCAAATTGGAAACACTACTGAATACAATGAAAAACAAATGACAGATCATGGCATATTACAAATGGCCGAAACGTCACCGCAAAATCATATCATCCCTATTGGAAAACCTATATTTAAAATAAATTTTGATTATTGACGTTTCATCCTCTGATGACGAATTAACTTCTAAGCTAATGACTAAGTAACTACTTTTAATATCAAAATATCAATTCAATTGTGATCCATAGTTAAAACTGATCGTAAATAATACTGATGGACGATTGATTCAAGTATGCGGCCGGACTGTATTTAGGTAAAATATATGTGTACGGCTTTCTATTGGATGTATAATTATGATGGACCAGGATTCATGCATCCAATCTAAATTAATTAAATTTCGCCTTTTATTCGAACCAATCTTATTTTGGGATTAAATAAAATAATCCGTTCTCGAATTAATCTTTTTGTGCTTGATAGACAGCGGCTAATTTTTAGTTGCGCTTAGCGGGAAGTTCCACGCTTAGCCTACAAAGTCAACCGCATCCCACATGTACCCCATATATAAAAATTTTCAATCACGTAGACGTAAAATAGTTCGGCATGAATGAGCACACTTGTGTGCTGAGTTTCAAAAAATCTGAAAAACTAATAGAAAATTGTGCAAAATAGATTGCCAGTAAACAATAATATTTTTTTCTGAAATTTTGAAAAATATTTCGCACATGCAACCGATGATACAACATCTAAGTTAGCACACCACACCTTCTGCGCAAAAATAATTACTATTTATTACACAGAATATTTATTTATTGAAATGTGTAAAATCAATAATAAGTTTAATTAGACTGTAGATGATAAATTTTATCAAATAATGCATTTGTTAAGTATTCCGTAATTTTTATACCCTTCACCAAAAATGGTAACTGAATTTATAGGTTTGTCATTACGTGTGTAATTCCCACAATATTTATATGAAGTCCATATAGTATATACAATATTCTGGATCCTTATAGATAGAGAAGTTGAATGAGCCATGTCCGTATGTCTGTCTGTCCGTCTATCCGTCTGTCTGTACGTGAAATCGATTGTTTTATTATACAAATGATTAGAAATTTTATAAAAATTTTCTGTTTGTTTCCGTAATGCAGACGTCAAAACATCAGTCATTAAGTCACTTAGCCACACAGTTGGACAGTGATTTAATCATTTCTAAACCGGTCGGTCGGTCACATTAAATTATCATTTTACAAAAATTAAAAAAATTGTTGAAATATTTAAGAAAACAAGTTACTGGGCCACTAGATTGCTGATAAGCAGTCGATAATTTGTACTGTTTTTCGACTGGAAAGTTTTTCTGTAATTTTAATTTAAACATAAATGGGTATATTTTTTTTTTTTTTCATTAAATATGTACAAGATTTGAAATTTAAATGGCAAGATTCACACATAATTTAGTATTCTAATGTTTCATTTGTAGAACTTTCTATATAAATCACTTGATCATGTGATTAAATCAATCATTTGATTTATTGCAAATACTTTCAAGTAACTGGAAAATTAGTTACCGTATTAACTAATATATATATATGTATGTATGTATGTATGTATGTATGTATGTATGCACATAAATATTAATTATTCTCCTTAAAACGGCTTTAAGTTGAGTATTTAATATGATAATAATATTAATTAAATATTTGCTGTTTAGATTATAATCAATCAAATTAATTTGAATTACAATTCAACGAATAATTTCCATCAATTTCAAACTCGTTTTTCAAGTAATCATTTTTGAAAGATTTCGGGAAAAAATACATTTTATTTTCTAGGAAAATCACCGTCAAATTTAAATCATTTTTGGGCAAGAGGGGTATCATATAGCACCCATTTAAAAGTGTTTAGAATTAAAAATTCGAGTAGTGGTCTAAAATATAGTGATGATGGCAAAGGCGAGCGCGGCCTATCTACGTTGATGTCGCGCAACTCACACATACACATGCAAAATTAATCATCTTTTAGAAATTACTATAAGAATTGTAATATTGAAAATAATCACAAACACACATTAGGGATATAAATTTTTAACAATTTTTTAAAATATCAAAATTGGCATAGCACAGTCCGATAGAGCATAAAAAACTATAACGGAACGTATGTTTATTTTTTCGCTAAGGTCAAAAAAGTTCACACACCAACCGCAATGAAGTTTTGAAAATTTTTAATTTTCTTTTTGGTTAAGAAAAATTAATAATATGTTTATTTAAAACAAAAAATTGCTCAAGTATGAAATTTCATTAATATTTAGAGATGGTAAGAGATTTTTCCGCAAACCAAAACGTATCTTCAACCTTTTTTAACGAAAAAAAAAAATATATTAAAAATTAATAAAAAACACCGTATAAAATTATGAATATTCGATGTTTAGAAAAACCAATTGGTGCCTGAACTTTTTTGAGAAAAATTACAAAAGATTATGATTTTCGTGGTTACTAGGACATGGTTGACCTCATGGTACTATTCCAAAAAATTGGTTATACCCCTAATGTACATACTTATATGTAAACTATTGCAATGATACAGAGCTTTGATCCATAAATATTACAGTTATCAACCGATTAAGAATAGTTCGATTAATCGGTCAAACTGAACTAACCTCTTGTTCGAATAATTTTAAAATCCCGAATTTCGAATAACGAATAAATCGATTAATTAATGTCAATTAATCGAAAATTTTTTTCAGTTTGAAATGCATACGTAAAAATTTTTGAAATTTTTTTATATGATTTGAAACAAAACGGGTACTTCATACGAACCAAATACCTGTTATTTTGGATGTTTGTAGTTGTTGTCGAACTGCACATACCCAGTAGTCGTGCTATGTTTTGAATGAAACGTTAAAATATTTTAAAGAATAGGTTTTTTTAACTCTCAGGTGAATAAGTTAGAAATACACTAAGAGCAAAAAAAGAAACAATTGCTTTATATAAATCTTATCAAACAAATCTTATATAACAAAAATGAAAACAAGCATAGTCACATATAACAAGTGTCCTAAAGTATAGAACAATGTTGGATCAACAACAAAAAAATTAAAAATTCTTTTGCAACAGGTTTACTAAAACGTATTAAAATAAGAATAAATGAGAGATGTATAAAATTTTTAAATACATTAATTATTATATTTTCAAATTCTGGAAATATTCCGAACATTGAAAGTTTTTTAAAATATTCTTTGAAAACTGAAACTAAAGAACATCCAAATACATATATTATACTGTAGATTATTTTATGTTGAAAGTAACCATAATAATTTAATTAAAAGTATTAAAAATCAGAAAATAAAAAAGACTTCAGCGATATGTTAGACAATGTGGTATATTTGGAAAAATCTAAAAAAAGAATAGCGAAATTAGATACTATGTAAACTATTTTATGCTCTTCTCACTATATCAACTACCTCGACAATTAGCGAAAGAGTTTTCACAAAATCTAATTTAATAAAAACAAAAATCGTTTGAAAGAAAAAAAAAAAAAAAAGTCAACTTTAGGATTACTTTTCATATACTCGTATTACTTTCAATATGTACATAATTTCTTAAGAACAACCTAAATTGTTTGATTTAACGAAAAAAAAAAATCATTTGCTATTTTTTGACTGAATAAAACATGTATATTTGAATTATTTTTCTACAAGTATTAAAATCGACCTGCATAGTTCAAAGTAATCTCAGTTGTTACATTTTAAAGTTTTTTTATGTATTAATAATTTAATGTATTTTTTTTTGTTAATAAAAATATTAACTATTAACTATTATTAACTATCTACGGCCCTTTGTTCCAACTTGGAACCATAGGAATCAATAATACAATATAATATTATTAACTATCTGATTTTGAAGATTTTTGGTTATATATGCAGTTTTGTTTTAATAACATACATTTATTTTTTGTCAATAAATAGTTTTTAAGCATTTTTTTATTCGTTGTTCTCATCGATTCATCGTATGATTTTTTAGCTTTAATCGTCTGATCGAACGAACAAAAACTATTATTTGAACTATTCGAACAAAGTTGAAAGGCGATTAATTGACAACTCTAATAAATATATAATTGCTATTTTTGCCTGTGCGATAAAAGTATACCCAAATAAAATATTTATACTTTCCAGAACGTTTTAAAAATAGCGGTATCTATTCTTAGTGCATGTTAGCGTTGCGTAATATGTGAATAGACCCTTTGCTGTGTACTCTAACTTTACGAGACGGGTATGAATTCAATTTAACCGTTTGTGTGTATGGACTAAATTTGGTCTATTGAAAAGTCTAGTTTAAATGAAAATTGTTACAAAAAATTTTAATAAAAAATAAAACAGAAAATGAAATACGCTCAAAATAGGAAAGTAAATTAAATGACGTGTATATTTACGTTTGTTTATGAATATTCATTATAAAATTATTCTGCCAGTGAAGCGAACAAGTTCAATGTAATAAATTAAAATAGAATATTGTGTATTAATAAAATTTTGTTTTGAAAAATTTAAATTTTTAATATGTTTATAAAGCAATTTTTGTATGGGAGTTTGTGTTTAACCTTCAATACATTTAAAATTTGTTTATTATGAATAAATAATTTTATACGTATATGTATGTGTATTTTTTGAAAAGCTTCTATCTTATAACTGGATAACTGTTTTCTGTCATCGTAATTTTGACAGTTATGTTTTTAATATTCGGGTCAAGTCGAATTCAATTTACAGGTGCTGTTAATTCTACAAAAAGTGCAACAAACATTACAAGAAGATTTTAAATATCTACTTTCATTGTCCAAGAAACTAGTACCGCTTAGCTGTGTTAACGACAGCACCTATTAAGTGAATTCGCCTTGATTCGAATTTAATTTGAAAAAAAATTTTAGCTCTTGAAAATAATGTTTATACACCGTGGTCCAAGTAATTTTTATATGTATACAGCAAAATTCGGCATATGATCTATAAAACTGCTGCCGCTGCACTTTTTTTCATTTGTATACAAATATAAAGATAGTTAGAAAGTAAGTCTCAGTCAACGGTAATCGTCCTTCAATTTGAATGAATCAATTGTAGCCAATTGACACACAGAATACGATAATAAAATTACTTTACTAGGAGACAAATTGAAAAGATATTAATTTGTTGTGGATTCAGCTAATCTATATGCCTGCACATCTTTTGAACTCGTCAGTAGATTTTTAACTATTCAGCCCCATTTTTAATTATAATTCCTTGGGAATTTTTTTCCCCTTTTTCTATTCGTCCTGTTATGAATACTCTAAATGTGAGGGCGAGAGAAAAAGTAATCACCATACCCAAGGTATATTAAATAAGGTAGTCTTGTCCCTAAAACAAATACAACATCACAAAAACAACAGGCATTTTGTTAGTGTAAAAACTTGGCTGTTGTCAAAATGTGATGTGTAAACAAAACAAAAATTAAATTAAAAAAACAATTGCATAAATTAAAAATATAATGGCGTTTTCTTTTCTAAAAATAAAATGTGACATATATGTTACATGTGATTTGGCAAAATTTTTAAATGTTCCCACGACTTTTAGAAAGTGTTTCATATTTTAAGTTTACAAAAGAACATAAATGTTAGCAATAATCAATAAAGTAAAGAAACAATAACAAAATCAGCTGTTAATATAATGCTGCACTTATGCCCCTTTAATTAAAATGAGTGTTGAACATGTAACATTTTTTTCTTTTTAAGGGTAACATCATGAGAAAAGAACTCGTTACACTTTTAAAATAGCACATATTTTGCAGAAAAGAACAGAAAGATATGTAGAAGGCAGAATAAATGCAACATATTACTCAGAAGAGAAAACGCCATAAGTTAAAATTTTTTACAATACATAAAACCAAAAGGTGTTGATAGATGTATGTATAAAATCAGGATGTGTCTTTTATTTGGGTACTAGGAAGAAGAATGTTGCTTCATTACAGGATATTTTTACAGGAAAGGTAAGAAAACAAAAATATATGTATGTATCGAAAAATTCCTAGTAAAATTTAAAGAAAGTCTATGTATCCTCCTTTCCAGGATATTTTGCAACAACACAATATTGAACGTATTGTAAATGCTGTTGTTGGAGCAAAAGAAAATGTTAAAGATGGAAATGCACAATTCACGATTAGACTTTACCTTTGTTCCAGCATGTAAAATGCTTGATGGCAAAAAGTGAGAGCTATGTACATAAAAGAGAAGTTGGTGTGAAATTCCTGAAACAAATTTCGCTCCATATACTTCTCAGGCGCTTTTCTTTGGGTACTTGGAAGAACTTTCCTTCCGCCTTTGCAAATTTTTTTTGCAGACACTACATACACGGATTGTAATTGATATTTTTAATTTTAATTAAATTTTAAAAATTTTTCACGCGTTTTTTTTTTCAATTTCTTAAATTTTAATTAAATAAAAAAAATGTCACAATATTTTTATAAAAACACAACGAAGTTTTGACAACAAAAAATCAATCAGCTGATATCTATTTTAGCTAATGCGACTACCTGATAATTAACATACCTTGAAAACACCTCACACTAAGAATATTTAATTATTTCCTTATGGAAATCGAATTTAAAAATAATAGGAATAGAAAAAAGACCAAATTCCTCAGGAATTATTACTAATAGTGCAACAATGTTCTTATAGGAATGTATAAAGATATCTAACCTAACTTCACAACATACGCAATTTTTGACAGTTATGCTTGCACAGCTGATGATGACATTGACTAATAACGCCACCTGGTAATGAATTCGCCTTGGATCGATCGATTTAATAACAAATTTTTTCGCAAGCTTGTGGGTGATTCACATCTGCCAAAAAATTATTGTGGGCTTGGTAAAGAGTGCGTTTTTTGCAAAATGGTACAGATTTCGGGGAGAAAATCCGAGACTTATAGCAAATTATTTTGTAGGATAAAACAAAGAAAAACCACAACAATTAATTAAATAATTTAATAATAATTAAATTTATTTTAAATAAACTTTTTTGAATTTATTTGAAATTTAATTTTTGATTAATCTATGTCCCGGTTTACACACTTCAAGTTTTGTTGATCAACTTTTCATTTAGCTGAAAGAGAGACAGATATTCCAGAGCTGAATACAAAATTGATCAGCAAAAGTTGAAATGAGGTTATAACACACATAAATAGCTTCATATCGATCATAAGACGTGTGAAACTCATAACTAATATCTTGTTATTTTTTTTTTTAATTTTAGAAAAGAAAACTGTACTTAAGGGAATTTCTGGAACATTTTCATCGGGTCAATTGACGGCGATAATGGGACCTTCAGGAGCTGGTAAATCTAGTTTAATGAACATATTAACAGGACTTACGTAAGTGAAATGGAAATTGAGCAGGCAAAAAGACATAGTAGAAATTTAAATAAAAATTATGTAATACAAAATATGTAATCTAATAATTCTCGTATAGAAAATCTGGTGTTAGTGGGACCATTGATTTTGGTAATGCACCGAAGGCACGTAAATTGTGCTGTTATATAATGCAAGATGATCATTTTTATGGCTGGTTTACTGTCGAAGAAACTATGATGCTGGCCACTAGTTTAAAAATCTCCGATAAGTGTATGAGCCTTAAAGAGAAAAAATCGCTGGTAAGTAAATCTATCGAAATAAATTATTCGAAAAATTATCTGACAAAAACATTGTATTTTTTTCGTTTTATGAAAATTATTTGCAACAGATCGAATTAATTTTGGATAATTTAAAATTATCGGCAACCAAACACACGCGGTGCAGTCGTTTATCAGGCGGCCAAAAGAAACGCTTATCTATAGCTTTAGAATTGATTGATAATCCTGCCATTTTGTTTTTAGATGAACCCACCACGTAAGTAATAAATATTTTGAATATGAATTTTGTTTTTATTTAAAAAAAGTCGTTTATAAGGGCCAGTAAACAACGAGTATTTAAGAAAAATTAATTTCGCTATCAATTCAACTTTCAATCAGCTGTTTAAACGTATGCGTTTCCTAACTGTCAAATCAATTTCATAAATAAAAAATATTTTATTTTTATACATATGAAAATTGATAGTTAGGAAATGCGGCCCAGGATTATTGTTAGTGTGTACTATTGTCGCCACAAAATGCTAATTAAGTAATTCTTTCATTTCTACATTTACAGAGGCCTTGACAGTTCTACCTCGTATGATACAATCAAATTGCTGCAAATGTTAGCCAATGAAGGCCGTACCATTGTTTGTACCATCCATCAACCCTCCACCAACATCTATAATCTATTTAATCAAATTTATGTTCTGAGTAGTGGTTACTGTACATATCAGGGTAACCCCGGTAGGACTGTAGACTTTTTGCAATCGGTCGGTCTTGAGTGTCCATCTTATCACAATCCAGCGGATTTTTGTAAGTATAATATAGAGAAAAAAAATCTTGCAGTATTGGAGGGTGGTGTGTGCTGAAGTGGTTAGCGCGTTGACTACTAAGCAAGCAATGACTTGGGCCTGGGTTCAAACCCTGGCCAGATCAATTCAATCAACATCATTAATGTCTCTAATATCTTCTATATTCTATCCTTCTCCCTGAGTTGCGGCACAATGCACTCCATACGTAGGGGTCATACCCTGCGTGCTGGACCTACTTAAAAAAAAAAAATTGCGGAGTTATTGATTTTATAAATGTTTGCAAAAATTGAGTTATCATCAGATCTCGAAACCGATCGCAACAAAGTTAACGTTATTATTTAGCAACGCTGGTCGCAACATACATAATTGTTCTCAACTAATGCAGCCATGGAGTATTCCTAAGCAACAGGGCACACAGTGGGGGATTAAAAAAAATGTAATCAAATCTGCAGCTTCTAAACGGGCAGTCCGATTGTAAATAAATTTCATACGCCATTTAAGGAGCTGTTTGAGCTTAAGTTTGAATGTTATATCTTAAAAAGACGTCGGGGTTTTAAAAAATTCGCACGTGTTGACAAGCTGATATTTTTGATCTGATGATGATTTTGATGGATTTCCACGGAGATGTTTGACTAAAAAATTAAATCTTTTCTTTTTTACCTACCTTGGTCCACTGTTTTGCTAACGGGGATGTTAAATTTAACTTAAATCTTTTACAAAAGTAGATTTTTGGTGTTTTTTTTTTGCTGAAAAAAATGCGTTTATTTCTTGGAAATCATAAAAAAGTTTTCAAAATATCTTTCAAGTTTTTATATATGTATATTTGAAAGGTAGTAGCAAATTTTTGTAATTGAAGGAGCCCGAGCGTTTCAGAACAGTCCTAATTTGATTAAAAATGTGCACTTTAAACCCTTTTTTTTGTTGAATTCCAAAGCTGCCTAGCATGCTTTTGAGTATCTCGAAAAATAAAATATATACCGCGCGAAAAATGCGAAAAAATAGGCGAAATACAAAAAAATCCCCTTTTTTTTAAATTTATTTGGGAATTGTGGGATTCTCAAAAATAAATTATAGTTTTTTTATATCTTCGCATTAAATACACCATTTATTATTTAAGTGTGAATTTTTAGCCGAAAATATTGATCAATCGCTTTTGCTGAGACATGTTCATTAGGGGTATAACGAATTTTTTTATTATATTAAAATTAAATTTTTTAATTATATTAAATATTCATAATTTTATACCGTGTTTTTTATTCATTTTTAATTTTTTTTTCGTTAAAAAAGGTTAAAGATACGTTTTGGTTTGCGGAAAAATTTCTTACCATCTCTAAATATTAATGAAATTTTATACTTGAGCAATTTTTTGTTTTAAATAAACATATTAGTAATTTTTCTTAACCAAAAAGAAAATTAAAAATTTTCAAAACTTTATCGCGGTTGGTGTGTGAACTTTTTTGACCTTAGCGAAGAAATAAATATGCGTTCCCTTGTAGTTTTTAAGCTTTTGTATAGCTTCTATCGCGGGCTCTGAGGCGACCGAATCAAGAAATTTTGAAACGTTTGATTCTTAAGTCTTTTGTTTTTGAAACGAAAAAACCTGACACTAAGTTTGTTTCCTAAGTCTTTTGTTTTTTTAAGTATTTAAATCGCCCAATGTATGTTAACCCCTAAAGTATGCTATTGATTTTGATTTCATTAACATACAGTATTGCCAGAATAACAAAGGAGTTATTAAACAAAACGTAATAATATAATTGCATAAGTTGATAAAAAATGCTGTGCAATAGCTTTACCGCGGTAGTCGCCGAGTGCCACATGTCTTTTTTATGCTCTATCGGACTGTGCTATGCCAATTTTGATATTTTAAAAAATTGTTAAAAAGTTATGTATGTATTTCCCTAATGTTCATGACTGCTCAGTTCTAAAGCGCGGTTAACTTAAGCTCTTGGTTAGGAAAATCGAATTGTTAATTTATTTTTTATGAGATCAAAAAATATGTACTCAAAAACACCTCCTTAAATGCCATATGAAATTCTATTACAATCAGACTACACTGCCCATTTAAAAACAAAAACAGTGTTATTTCCATATATTTTTAAAAATCCCTCACTGTGGAGCATGTGTTAAATAAAATGCTGTCACGTGAGCGATTCTCAACATAATAACCAAACAGTAAAAATGCGCGCTCAGAAAAATGATTTTACGATGCTTTGACAAAAAGCTGTCATGTCAAGACGATTAATTTAATCGAATATTCTATATAAAATAAGATTTCTAACAATCATGTTGAAAATTTTCTGCGGTATCCTGTAATATTTCGCCTTTCTTCAAAATGTGTACTTTTTAGTCAATCCGATCGTTTTAGTACCGTCTTTGGAGAACTTCTACTTCATGAAGAGACCTTTATAGCATTCCGTTTAGCTAATTCCGTTACTAAAATACTTGTAACCCCCGGGTCGTGCGGCGAAAAAAAAAGAAAGTTCCATTATTCTTTGCACGATTTTTTTTTTGCATTGTATATTTATTTATTTTGTAAAAAATTAAAACAAAATTCTTTAAATGAACTATTTATCATATATTTTGTTTCTTTTAGTATTGGAATGTGTTAATGGCGATTATGGGAACTATACAGACGTTTTGGCTGAGGCGGCCTTTAAACCCGAATGGAAACACGACTACACTGAAGATAGTACGTCCACTTTAAATAATGTTCAAATTGTTAAAATATCCGAAAGTGAAAAACAACTGCAAAATAGAAAACGTCTTTCAATATCGCATGGATCAAATAAGCATATGTATCCGCCACCCGAATGGATTCGTCTCTGGTTACTAATAGGACGTTGTCACGTGCAAATATTTCGAGATTGGGTATGTTTGTATGAATTAAACATTCAGTTTCCAATAAATTCAATTAAAACTGTATTTGTGTGTGTGTGTGTCTATCTTTACACAAATCCCAAAAAAAAAACTGAATAATTATTTATCCCAGAAATTTCGTAAAGCATCCAGACGTTTGGATTCTGAAAACCACAATTAAATTGTTTTAATATTTTTGGATTTTCTAAATATTATTTTTTTAGACTCTCACCCACTTAAAACTTTTGGTTCATATATTATGTGCAATTTTAATCGGTCTGCTATTCGGTGATTCCGGTTCGAATGCTAATAAGCAATTTTCGAATTTTGGCTCTTTTCTGGTTCACTCTTTGTATTTGTGGTATACAACCATAATGCCAGGCATTTTAAGATGTAAGTTGCATTTATCTCTTGCCATTTATTTATTTGTTTAGTAAGTTATTCCTTGTTACCTAATTTTTCGTAGTTCCCCAAGAGGTTGACATTATTAAGAAGGAATCGTTTAATAATTGGTATAAAGTAAAAACTTTCTATTTGGCCACTTTAATAACATCAACACCGGTGCATGTAAGTTTTAAATTTTTGAAGTGCTTAAAAATGGTATTCTTTAACAACATTTTCATTTCATGATTATTTCAGATAATGTTCTCGACAATTTATTTAACAATAACTTATATAATGACGGATCAGCCTTTGGAATTCGAACGTTATGTAAAACTGATTTTAACCGGCATGATGATAACAATATGCGCTGATGGTCTTGGAGTACTTTTGGGAACACTTTTGAATCCGGTGGTAAGTAAAATTTTTGGAACTTTTATTTTTTGTTGAAACTTAAGAATTATACTCAAATGACCAAGATTTATACGATGACAGTTTCTGGAGTTTTGCAGCAGTAGTGGTAGAAAAGCAAGCTGGGGCAGAGCAGAAAGATATTTTGAAAACTTGTTTGCCCATTTTTGCTTCCGCACACTTTTTATTGCCAAATAAAAGCTATCTAGCAGCCAAATTTCTTGAAAAATGTCATAAATTCCCTTTACGGTTGTCGTAGTCATGACGATCTCTATAAAATGTGGCAAGAAATGTCAAATTCGTTATATTGAAGTCGAATTTTTGCGGCTACTTCTGCTGCGACAATCGTAATACGGACTTGTTTATAAATTTAGTCAGAAATCTGGGCAGATTTAATTTGAATTTAATTTTATTCGAAATCTTTTCCTAGAATGGCACATTTGTGGGTGCAATTGTTACCTGCTTTATGTTAATCTATTCGGGTTTCTTAATACTTTTGACTCACATGTCGGATTTAATGCGATTAATATCGTATATTTCGCCCATACGTTATAGTTTGGAAAATATGATACTTTCAATGTATTCCAACAATCGAGCGGACACAATATGCCCGGATAATGTACTTTATTGTCATTTCAAGTAAGTATAACAAAACTAATATAAATAGAGTTTTTATTTCGCAACATTTCGCAACATTTCACAACATCTGCTTTATTAATTGTCCAATTCGACAAGATTCGAATTTAAGTTGGAAATCTTGGATATTTTACATTAGCAATAAGATTTTATAAAATTTAGGCTTTTAAATTTATATTGTACTTGATTTAAATGATTCGAAGTTATGTTCGAAAATTCGAAATTAACTTGAAAAATTCGAACATAATAAAATTTGTTAATTTTTGCAATAGGGGCTGTGCACATATTACGTAACGCTGTTTTCATAGATTTTATACCCCCATTGGAGCGTTACGTAATATGTGCACAGCCCCATAATCGTAATAATTTGACTTAAAAATGTATGTACATACTAATACGATTGCATTCATAACTAGAATTATAAATATATAAATATAATTTTTTTTTTTAATTATATAGAAATGCTGCTACGGTTCTAAGAAGTTTCGGCATGGAAAATGGCAATTATACACTGAATTTAGGCATACTGGTGACGCAATTAGTGATTTATAAATGTTGTGCGTACTTTACACTCAAACGTAAAATCAAGCATCAATAACAAGTTTGTGCTTAACTTTTCAATACTATGAAGTTTATATTGAAAGCGACAAAGTTTCTCCTGCTGTTTGGAATATGAATTTTACAAATTAGTATTAATTTAATTTAAAAATGTATATTATTGTTAATTATATATAATTCTTATTTTTATTCGTTCGCTACTAAACGTAACATTGTAAAGCATAAAATCATTTCTAAAATGTAAATTGTTTTTAAAAAAAGTGCCTTAGTTTAAGTAAAAATATATAGAATTAAACACAAATAATGTCACTTAGTTCAAGTAAAAGTGTTAAACAATTAATAAAATTTATTGTTTAACATTCAGCCAAGATCTTATAAAGAACCACAACTAGTTTAGCAAGTAAATTAATTTCTCATCACTTTTTTTTTGCAATATAAATGGCTGTTAATTCACAAGGTGTTTTTATATTTATCTATTTTCTCAAATGTTTATAAAATATATATAATGTTGTTTACACTATACATATGTATGTGCATACATACATAGAAATCGTCAGATGAAATGAAAAGTCATGTAACTAAAATTTTTTTCAAATTGTCAATAGAAAATTAAATAATACAAGCGACAAACTTGGGTTCGCTGTAATATGCGTACGATAATTAATTAAAATCTCTATTTGGAAATTTTCGTCATATGTGTACATGAATTTTTGTGTCATTAGAAGATATGTGTGTACTCGTATGTACTATATAATGATGATTTGAAATTCTTTCTATCTTTTAACTACGAGAAGCATAACGAATAGCTATTTTCTAAAATATTTGGTAAATTTATGTTTTATATAATACGAATTTTTATAGATTGTATTCTAATTTACTTAAAAAAAATAAAATAAATTTATGGTGTGATAATGTTTTAAGTTGTAAAGTTGAGCTTTTATTGTACTTATTATTTGAACAAATTACGTATATCAAACTAATAAATGATGTCTATTTACACAAACCTGTTGTACTAAAATGGTTCCCAGGATTTGAAAAATACTCTTTGCAGGTGTGATAAAAGAAATGTTACTGTTAATTCGATATGAAGTTGTTGCATAATTTTCTTTTCTATTGAGAATATGCCAACATTTTTGAATTGTAAAAATACCAAAAATCTCTACAGATTATTTCACACATGTACTAAGGCGTTTATAACGCCGGATGTTAGATATAATTAACATATTGTTGCAAATATGTATGCAAATATGTTGTGCAAACTGCAGTTATATTAAATCTTTAAACTTAACGGAAGAAAATACATACGCACTCACCTAAAATACAGATATGGTTGTTATGCCATATATTTAAAATAAAGTGGTACTGCCAGACTATTTATAAGCAAAACACAAAGGCATAGTTGCCAGATAATAAAAATTTTAAATCATCTGATCCTTGAAAAATTTATTAATATTGCGAGTTGGCAATAAAAATTATGGTATAAGGAAGGTGTATGTATTATTAAAAACCACTTCATGCAATAACTTCCTGATCGCTCATCTCTAGTGAGCTCTCTTTTTTCAAAACACAAACTGCTACTACAGGGTGTAGCGCATAAAATTAAAACCAAATCAGCCGCTGTAGTAAATTGTAACAACAACAAGTTTAAGTGTTCGCTGTCAAAAATATATTGTGCTGTCAATTCAATTGACAGCTACATAAGTTTTCCTGTATTTTATTATTCCGAAAAAAAAGTTGCAGTGAAAAATTAAAAACTTTCATTCAATTTATAAAACAAATAAAAAAGAATAACAATACAAACGCCAAATAAAAGATAACAACATCAAAATGTTTCGTACAGTTTTTGATAAGAATTTAGGTAAGTTTTTTTTAAAATACATGAATTGACAAAAATATATTATTTGTTGATAAATTTACAAATAAAAAAAATGAGTCATCAATTAAATACTTACAAACAATGCAATAAAATATCAATAAAATGCACAATGTCTAACAAATTAATAAATACTAATTTTTTTGCTTGATATCAATTTTATGTATTCATTTATATGGATAAACTTTTACTTATGTATGTATGTATGTCTGTTTAATTAAATCAAATTTCTAGACACTGCCACCAGCCAATTGCAATTGGAGCCACAATGGCCTGCCATCATGTTGATATGCGATTCCATAAACCAAAAGGATACAACGTAACATTTTTAACTTATTAATAAGTTTATAAAAAAAATATATACTTTATATATACTTTTCATGTTAGCCCAAAAGCAGCCTTTGCAGCCATCAAGAAGAAAATGATTTCAACAAATCCCCATACGGCCTATTATGCTCTGTTGGTATTGGAAAGTGTTGTTAAGAATTGTGGCGCTCCCATGCACGATGAGGTATTTACCAAGGAAAACTGTAGTATGTTTAGTCAATATTTAGAATCGACTACGCATGAAAATGTTCGTGGAAAAATGTTGGAACTGGTACAGACGTGGGCTTATGCATTTCGCAGTTCGGAAAAATATCAAGCCATTAAGGTGAGACGAAAAGACAATTATTAAATATTTATTTGTATGTTGCAATAGATTGCTAGCATTTTGATTTGATATACGAGTAGGAGTAAATTATTGTAGTTTGAAGAGACTGTGGGCGTCAGAATTCAATAAAAATTAAAATTATTTTTGGAAGAGTGTATGACTATGTGTAGTGTCCATTAGCAGAATGCTACACCACCTATGTGTTCTTTTTAAGTGGACACTACTATTATAATATTATGAATTACTTCTTGTATGGATTTATACTTAATATGCACATGCACTGGGCAGAAGAAAAGGTCAGGCATCTTGAATTTCGTATAAAACAACAAGATTTTATTAAATAACTAAATAATAAAATCGGTGTTGTAGGGAGATGTTCGAAAAAGTGCATCAAACGTCTTAGAAAAAGGTAAAAGAAGATAAGTGGTGTATGAGGTCAAAAGAATGTTAAACATATGTATGTAGGTATAAATTTTTAAAATTAAAATGTTTATTACCAGCAATTGCAAATAAAGTATTTCAAAATGACAAAATTGCCAAAACGTTGTCAAGCAATTCCCAAAAAAATGAAGTCGCAAAAAAATTGCCAAAAATTTATATACCATGACGGAACAAGTTTAGTTAGGTTTCGAGAAATGTCACAGTTTAAAAAGCGACGCACGTTCGTCCGTTACGACGAAAAGAAGAAAAATATCAAAACTAAAAAATTACTAAAAAATTCATAAAACTTAAAAAATCGCCAAAAAGAATAAAAATTGCAAACAAAAAAAAAAAAAATGTGAAGCATGGTATACGATTTTTATTTATCAGCACATGAGTATTTTCGGATAAAAGTTTTCACATAGAGGGGAAATGATGTAAATCGTCGGTTAGCAGAAACATCGGCGAAGTAAAAAAATTAATAAAATGTCTGCTAATACAGCTTAACAAAGTTGATGCGTCTACTTAACACCGGAGGCGCATCAACACTGCTATAAAAATTAACATAACGCAGAGTTGTAAAAGAGTACATATCAGGGTAGCCCCGGTAGGACTGTAGACTTTTTGCAATCGGTCGGTCTTGAGTGTCCATCTTATCACAATCCAGCGGATTTTTGTAAGTATAATATAGAGAAAAAAAATCTTGCAGTATTGGAGGGTGGTGTGTGCTGAAGTGGTTAGCGGGTTGACTACTAAGCAAGCAATGACTTGGGCCTGGGTTCAAACCCTGGCCAGATCAATTCAATCAACATCATTAATGTCTCTAATATCTTCTATATTCTATCCTTCTCCCTGAGTTCCGTCACAATGCGTTGCATACGTATGCGTCATCCTCTGAGTGCTGGTCCTAATTTAAAAAAAAAAAAAAAAATCAAAATAAATAAACAATTTCCAAAGAAAATTTATTTTGAAAATTTATATTTTTCAATACTTAAGAGCATATCGCCACCTTGAATCCTGAAGCTTTTACTGCCTTTTTATTATTTTACAAGAAAAGCGAAATGAATTTGGAACTATTGATATCTAATTGCGCATTTGAATTAAGTTAACAAAATCGTTATTTTTGAAAATATACGATTAAAAGATTTTAAAAGAAGAATGCATTCTTGTTTATTGAATCATTAAATATTAAAAAATCAATTTGGAATTTTTTGTCAGTTACGGCTTTGGATTTTACGAGACGATATTTACAATAAAGATATGTAGGTACTTTTTGCCATGCTGTGGTTCTTCCAATTACGACAATTTCGAAAATAAAATTTTTATTTGCTCTGGAGGAAAATGAAGAGATCCTCCCACATATATGCCCTGTTCTCTTTCTAGCTCTCTCTCTCTTAAAATAGAACGGCTTAGCACTGAAGTGTATGGAGAAATGTAGATGAATCTTATATCTGTTCGCATCTCTGCTTCAGCATGCAAAGTTAATATTTTTCATATTTCTAAATTGATAATAATTTCTATATTGATAATTTATTACGGGAGGAGGGTCTAAAAATCGCGAAATAGTGAAAAGTAATATCCCCAATAGTTAAATAAATAGAGAAAACAAAATATAACGATTTATTCGAGATATTCTCAAGAATTTATGTTTAAATTTTTTTTATTTATTTAATGCAGGAATAATTTTAAGTTAAACCACAACAAATAAATAAAATGTGAAGAGGGTGAATGGGATTTGAAAATTGAATACTATTACGTTTTCATTCTTTGTGTAAATGTGATGACTATATTCTTTACAATTATTTGAGAATAAAAAAAAAACAAAACATTTATCGCGACGGTTGTGGAGGGTTGATTCAAATGTTAATAATTTAATTAAGAACCTTAAAGCGATAACAAAATACTCATAACAAGAATCGCAGACAATTCAGTTGAAAAAATATTCGATTTAATTGGCAAATTTATTAATGAATTTCGAAGAAGAATTTATTGTGGAAGATATTACAAATGAAGTAAATTTTTAAATGCAGTGTATTTACGAGTTTAATTAATTATTATTTTTTTTTTGTTTTTACTTTTGTATACATTTAAGGATACGATGACAATTTTAAAAACCAAAGGTCATCCCTTCCCCGAACTAAAAGAAGCCGATGCAATGTTTACAATGGACACCGCACCAAATTGGTCGGATGGTAAAAAATGTCATCGTTGTCGTGATGATTTTTCATTTACTAATCGCAAACATCACTGTCGCAATTGTGGTCAAGTGTTTTGTGGTCAATGCACCACTAAACAATGCCCTTTGCCTAAATTTGGCATCGAAAAAGAGGTGAGTGAGTGGGTGAATAGCAAAAAACAATTGATTTCAATCCGTTTTTCTGTTTTGTTGTTTAGGTTCGTGTTTGTGATGGCTGCTTTGCACAATTGCAACGTCCCTCTACAGTTAAGGTACCCACTACACGCACAGCTGAAAGTGATTTGCCCGCTGAATATTTAAATAGTTCATTGGCCCAACAAGTGCAGGTGTGATATTTGTTTTATTTATTTGCTTTTTTCGTTATTCAATGTTTACTTGGCATTTATTCTCTTTGTTGAGATTTTGTTCAATTTGTTTTTAAAATTTGTTTGTATTGTTTTTCTTGTTGTTTTGTATTGACAGACACCTCCCCGTAAAACGGAACAAGAACTGAAAGAGGAAGAAGAACTACAATTGGCTTTGGCGTTGAGTCAATCTGAAGCTGAAAGCAAAAAAAAGCAACAGCAACAACATGTAAGTAATAAAAAAATTCATATTTTTAAGTGCAGCAAAAAGTCATTTTTATCCATTAGACCAGAGCGCTTGCCGTTATTTGAGATTTTTTTTTATTTAATTTTAAGCGTATCTGTTGTTTTTAATATAAAAATATTTGTTACAAAAATTTATTTTCATGACAATTTAACTTTTCTTGTTTAATTTTAAACATTTTCATTGAGAAAAAATGCTTCGAAATAGTTTAAATATCGGTAAGGTACGAAATTCAAACAACATATTGCTAAACTTGGAAAAAATTAAAAATTTACAAAAAATTTTCAAAAGAAATTTGCCAAAAAAATTGAGTAATATTTAACGAAACTCAAAATCAGGTACATATTGAAATTAGCGAAAAATTGTCAATGTTGGTCACATATACGAAACAAGGCCAATATTATAAAACTTAAAACAGTTGAAAACTCGAAAAGTTGATTCGAAATATCGATTAAAATTGCCCTTCTAGTAGTCGCTTCGAGAATAAAAGAACACAAAAGAATATCTAAAACTACATAAAAATCATTTCCGGGAAAATTAACGATGCTACAATATTGATGAAAATTTGCAGCACAATTCCTTTTACAATATGAAATTTATTCCGAAAACTCAAAATAATCAAATTCCCGTTCCAAAATATTTTCCGAAAAGTTAGAAAACAAAAAAAAAAATCCTAAAAGATCTTAAATTGGTGACATATTTTAGCACAAATCTTATTTGATCTCAAATTTTGGTGACTATCATTTGTAAGCAAAACAAAAAATCACAAAGTTGGAAAAAATTAGTGTAAAAAACGGCAAAAATAATAATTAGTTTTGATCGGAAAAATAAGCAAAGTTTTAAAAAAAATTGTTAAATTTAAGCGAAAGCATTATTCGAAATTTCTTAAACAACTGGCTCAAATTAACAAAAAATAAAAACTAGTGACTTTCGACCAATAGCAAAAATTCAAGAAATCGAAAAATAAAGCTACAAAACTTCAAACAATTCTGGAACGAAAAAAAAAAAAAAAAAAATTAAATATCGAGAAAAATCTCAACATTGAAAAAATAAATAAATATAAATTTGGTATACACTAGAAACATATATAAATCTGGATAATTTAAAAACAAGGTACAAGGTACACTCTCCCCAACGGGCCTTAAAAAATACTTCCCTGGGATGTCGAAAAATGTACTGAAAAATGAAAAAAGAAGCGACTAAAATAATCACCTCTGCTATCGAGACAGAGGAATTGGAAAAAATTTAAGAATATCGCCCAGATTCCATATTCGTAAATTGAAATGGAGCTGAAAATTCCACCCAATTCGTGTTCTTAAATTCGTTAAAGTGAAATGAAAAATAAAATTTAATTTGCAGTTTGTACCAAGAGGAATTAAACATTTCGAAAAAAAAAAATTTTAAATTGCAAAATAAAAACCCGTAAACCGTGAAAAACTTACAAATCGGTACTAAAAATCGATAAATGGTAAAATCTGCAAAATTGCAAAAAAATATTTATAAACAAATCACACAATACGGTCCACTCACTATAAAAAGAAAGAAATGAAAATAATATTAGAAAAAAAAAAATGAGAAAAAACTGAAAAACTCAATTTTGGAAAATCGAAAAAAATATAGACACATAAAAAACACATTAAGATCATGGAAAATATTGAAAATCGAAAAAGTCAGTAGAATATCAAAAATTTTTAAAATCGGGCAAAAAAAAAAACTCAAGATCGAAAATTCAACAAAAAAAATCAAGCCTGAAAGGAATAGAGCTTATACTATGTTCACACAGACAGAAATTATAGAGGTTCGCGCTCTCATTCTTGGTTCGCGGGCCAACCTAGATTGAACCTACCTGTTTCGCCATACAAAATTTTGAGAGCGAACCTAAGTGTTTCATTTTGAACCTTGTTGCGAACCCGTATAATTTACTATCATCTCTAATTTTGATAACAAATTATCGCTAGTTTATCTGAACTAGTTGTCCAAAATTATTTTAAGACAGAAAAACAATTGATAAGTGCTAAAATTTAATAAAAACATTGAACAAATGAAAAAGCAATAAATAGTCAATCGTATTTTAAACAGTAAAAGAATGTCAAGTACGAACCAACCTAGAATATGTCGTGACAACACATGGGTTCGCCATCGAGGTTCACGGGGCGAACCTAGTGTTTCAGTTCGTCGTGTGAACATAGTATTAGCTTGTGCGAAATATCTGGGCATATACCTAGACTTCAGAATATCAAAATGACAGCGTAACGTCCCGTCAAGAGGGCGGAAAAAGCGACCGGCGAAGTGAAGTAATGGCCCTGTTCGTAAATGCAAAACTGCGCTGCATATTATGCGCAGTACGTTCATATATGCAAACAGTGGCAACTCTGCAAAAGGTATGCGTTCAAAAATGCATCGCTGAAGTACATTATGCGCAAATAAACGCAAAACACTAATCATAAAAATGGCTGATGCAACGGATGAGTATGTGTTAAATTTTGTATTTTATTATTTGTTATGTTTATTATTTCTTAACCTTTTTCTTTCTTGTAGATTAGATAATTTTACATCATTAGTTTTATCGTCCAGTTCAAAAATTAAATTTATCATTAACTTTTCCATTTTTGTTAAATTTTTTGGTTCATAAATGCAAACATTAAAATGCGCAAAAAGAAGCATAAGCAACAGCTGATTAGCAGTGGTAGTGCAAAATAATCATATTATGGAGCGCAGTGATGCATTTACGAACAGGCCCAATTTCACTGGAGGGGGTTAGAACCAGCGACCCTCAGTAGTTCAAAAAAGTCTTTAATATAAAAGTAATCATTTAATATAATAAAATAAAAATTTTTGAAGGGCACTAAAATTCCCGGGTCTCTGCGCCTGTGTAGAAGGGCGAGGGTGGCCATATATACATGTTGATGCCATGATCTCTTAATTACTACCATTTCAACTTATATTTAATTTGATTTTATCTGAAGATAGAATATCGTAATATACCTACGTTTCCTCTATGTTCTAATGAATATGCTCGCGTAGGGTAACTACGGTTAGTTGCATGCTGCCTTACATACATTCATATAAAATTCCTCAGTAATTCATTTAATTTCACGCTTTTATCTTATCTCTGGCAAACGTTATGAAAACAAAGCAAATTATGATTTATTTTGTATTTCGTTATAATCAATTTATTCTCTTTGAATTTTCTGTATTTCAACAAAATCGTTTAGTCTTTAACTGCTGCTGCTTATCGTTTGCAACAACGTTCGCCTAGTCCTGAAACAGTACCGGCCTTAAAAGAACCTCAAGAGGAAGAAACCAATCCCGATTTGGCCAAATATTTAAATCGTTCTTATTGGGAACAACGTAAAGTCAGTGAATCTCCCTTGGCTAGTCCCTCGGCACCCAGCCCAATGCCACCGACCCCACAACCGCAGCAGAGTCTGCAACAACAAATCCCTATGACGGCTAATGATTTTCGTCCTAAATCCACTGATGAACAGAAAATTGACGAGTTTGCTGCCAACATGAGAACACAAGTTGAGATATTTGTAAATCGTATGAAATCGAATTCAAGTCGTGGTCGTAGCATCTCAAATGATAGTTCAGTTCAAACTCTATTTATGACATTGACTGGTCTGCACTCTCAGCAATTGTCTTACATCAAGGAATTGGATGACAAACGCATGTGGTATGAACAATTACAGGATAAATTGGTGCAAATCAAAGATTCTCGTGCCGCTTTGGATGATTTGCGTAATGAGCACGCAGAGAAGTTACGGCATATGGCGGAGGAACAAGAACGTCAACGTCAAATACAAATGGCCCAAAAGCTGGAAATAATGCGCAAAAAGAAACAAGAATATTTGCAGTATCAACGACAACTGGCATTGCATCGCATTCAGGAGCAAGAGCGTGAAATGCAAATGCGTCAAGAACAACAAATGGTACAATATCGCATGAATCAGACTGCATTTCCTTTTATGCCGAACATGGCTGGCGTAGCTCCACAGGGAACTCCTTTACCACAAATGTCCGGTGTCTACAATCCATATTCGCCAAATCCCACAACCGCAGGAGCTGGTGTAGTTGGCATGCCATCATTTACAACGCAAGCTGGTATGACAGGTGTATTGCCTGGCATGTATAATCATGCAGCAGCTATGGCTGGACAGTCGCAACAACCACCACAAATGATGCTACAGCAGCCACCAATAAATCAACAATTAACTAATCCCATGAACAATATGATGGGCAGAGTAGAGCAACAGCAACAACAGGCTGCCGCAACACAGCAGCAGCAGCAGCATCATCATCAGCACATGCCACCACAACAACAGCAACCACAATTATCTCATGTTATGCTGCAACAACAACAACAACAACAAACTGTTATGCACAGTCAAGGACCTATACCAAATATTGGTAGTCCTGCTACTCAAAATGTAGCAGTAGTACCACAGCAACAAACAGCTGCAGCTACTATGGCCCAAGCACCAACACTACCACCACCCACACCACAAACTACTCAGCCAAATGCTCCCCCACCCACACCACAAGCATCCTCACAAATTCAAGCTGTACAATCAGCTCCAGCTCCACCCCAAAATGATCCCGAACCAGCAGCACCCCCAGCTCCTAAGGAGCCTGCTACAGCTGAATTGATAAGCTTCGATTAAATGGTTGAAATTTTGATTTTCACTAAAAAAAACCTGTTATATTTTTTTATTCATATATTTTATTCAATTATTTTATAGTTTTTCTGTTATATTCATGCTTAATATTTCTTGCATTACTTGAGGTGTGGTCAGACTTTACAAATATTCGACATATCATTTAATGAAGAGAGTGTAAAAACATTTGCAAAACAATAATATTGCAACGCTTATTTCATCAAGTATTTGTCCAGTCTTACCATGACTTCAGTATCATCATTCCTTTCTTGAAATGTAATGAAATTAAAAGAATCAAATATACTCGTATAAGAAATATTACTGTATTATTATTTTACCTGTTCTTTCAACGTTTATTCTACGATCGCATAATAACGAAGAACAATAATTAAATACATAACAAATAGATAAAACATTTTGTTATTGTGTGAATAAATCAAATTTGTATTACACACTCATAATTAATTCATAATTCGTTTTTATATTTACCGGGGTGATAATATTTTTGTTTCAAAACGAATCACAGTTACAATCAAACTTTTAAATATAATAATTATAGCGCTGTTAAAAGTTTATGAATATTCTTTTATTGTCTCTAGCTTATTAATATTTTCTAAAGTGTTTGTGAATAAACGCTTTCCAATGTAAGTTAATAGACTCATGGGCATTTTTTTTTGGTGTAAGATGGGAAAATGCGTTACGCATCTAGCAAATTTCGTCAATTCGCCGTATGCCGGGCTTCAATATGGTTACCGGCTAAAAACCCATCTTGTGTCTGGGATATATTGACCACCCCGGCGGCGCTATTTTATAACTTCGGGGTGGATCCCTGTTTTGAGTAATGTGCATCTGCTTTGTTATGGCTGCGTCCAGGTACCCACTTTATACACTAGACCAGTGTTGGTTTATTGCCACTGCAGCTAGGTCATGCTTTTTTATGCGAACTACGAACTCCACATATTTTGCTACCGCATTTGGGCATGTTATATCTAGAGCAGCCTTTGTCATAAAGAGAACATGTGAAATATCAATGTATTTGTGTTTTTACACTTGTAGAAATTGATTGTTACATTTATTTTTTTACTGCAGCTTAACATCATATTAAAAGTTTGTATGCATACCAGTGATGTTATACACTTTTTTGAAAAGTCTTTACGCAGCTCTTAAAAAATCACTATTTTTCCCTACGCGCTTAAAAAATTGTCTTTACAAAAATCCCTTCAACTTTTACATTATAATATATCAAACAATGCAACTAAAATCTTTAAAATATATAAACGTTTTATTTAAACTTGTTACACATTATGAATTATTAAATCAGTCTTTTTTCATAAATTAAAAACTAAATAAACAAAAATTGAAAAACAAAAAAACAAGTGATATACATAAATTAATTTAAAATCACAATTAGTTCATTGGTCAAAAAAGCGATATATAAAAAATATGTATTTTGCACTTTTGAAATTTGCTAGGATACTAAAAAAATTGTTTGCCCGTGTTGACATGTCGTAAGGTTACAATTTTTTTAAATGAGTTTCGGTACGTTGGAAGGTATAAAAATTTTTACATTCGTCTTGTTAAAATGAGCGGACAATGCAAATTGAAGTTAAAATTTTATGACTTAGCTTATTTCTTTTCTTAGTGCTAACATCAGTGATGATGGAATAAATTCTTTCCCTGTCTGTATTGGCATGTGGTGGTGTGATAAAGCAAAGGTAGCTAATTTCGACAAAAGGGGGTAAATGAAATTCTCATTAAAATTTTTCATTTTGGTACCTCTACTCCAAAACTTTTCGATGTCCATATTTAACAAATCACCTATTTCTTGCACTGAAAAAATTAATTCAAAGGATTCAAAGGATCTTGTAGAAGAGAATTATCGTTCACTTTTATAATTTTCGAAATATTTTTCAATGAAAATTCATTTTTATTTCCTTTTTTTCCCAATATAATTTCATGGTTTAAGAACCTAATTTCTCTGAATATTTCTGTTTTGAGGAGTAATATTTGCTGTATTTCTTCCAAGGCCAAATTGAAGAAGGTTGCCAAATTAATACCTATATTTTTGCCATATTATTGAAAAGTGCCTACATTTTAATGATTTCAACAAATCTGTAATTTTTTCCCTACGGTAATTTTTTTGGATGAAAATCCCTACGAGTAGGGATTTTTCCCTACATATAACATCACTGATGCATACACACTGGATTGGTTTAGCGAACCAATGAACGAATGAATGAATTTACATAATTACAAAAATTTTCCATTAAAAAATATATATACAAAACAGCTTCTTCCCACTCAACATTCCACATTATGAAAAATTAAAATATTCCCAGTGTACTATGAATAACAAATAAAGAGACTAAAAAAAATAAATATTTTCTTGCCCTCTTTTGCATGTGTTTTGTTGTTGCAAATTCTAAAATAAAGCGACAAATGAGTATGTTTCGTATTTTAGTTTGTCTCTTCTGTTTGGTTCGTGTTGTGTATGTGAAAATGACGATTGGTGCTCGGCCCCTAGGGGCTATTTTGACGATCAATGATCTAGAGTTAGTAAATAATTTATATATACATATAAAAGCGATATTTTTGAACATAACTGTAGGTTTTTGTGGAGTGTTAACTAATTTTGAAAAACGGATTTTCAGAAGATTTCGGTCATTTGAGGAACCAGGAAGCTATCCAAACTAATAATAAATATATGAGGGGGCTAAAGAAAGGCCGAATTCCTAAACTCAAGATGAATAGTTTTGGACCAATCTTTTCAAAACACACAAAGAATTTCAAAATAAAACATACTTAGGGAAGAGGAAAACTTGGCGCCGAATTAAAAAAAAAACTGTTATGGGATCAAACTGCAAGCAAACCCGATCAAACAAATAAAAACAAGACTGTCTACACGATGAATTTTTGCAATTTGCTTATGGACCATACAAAGGGTCATCGTGTTCATAGACCATAGACCTTACGATAGTCCACCCATTATGTTACTTGGACATATGACATGCCACCGCAAAAGGTAAATACGGTACCGTTCAACGGATTGAGGCTATTCGCGTACAAGCATGTTCAATAAGACCATCTGGACCAAGGATGGAGGTCATTCCCTTCGATATGTTCGCTGTGTTATCAACGATTTAGGATTCCTTATCGTATTCTTATTTAAATTTAGCAAATAGTTTTTATAACATATTGTGCCCCTTATATTCGCCGCATTGGCTGTAGAATAGTTTAGTCATGAATAGGCGATCGTGATTTCTTGAACGACTTGTAAATCATATTTTTCTTATTTTTAAAACGGGGAAGATATTTTATGTTTCACGGTGCAAATAAAAAAGTGGACGGGCCATACTCTCAGTAAAGATTCTAAAAAACACACACATCGAACAGGCGGTAAAATAAATCCAAATTTGCGATATATTCGAGGAGCCGCAGAACAAAACGTACTTTTTCGTTCATTTCAATTTTTTTGGGAAATTGATGTTTTTTATTTCGATTCCTTAAAAAACTGCATGTTATTTACTCATCAATAGATGCATCAAACTGCCAAAAGTCATCAAATTAATCGTTAAGGAAGTTTGATATCAAACCACCTTTATATTGGAAAAAGTACGTTTTGTTGTGCACCATATTTTTTAGAACCAATTTTCTTAGTAAAAAAAAAAAAAAAAAAAATTATGCTAACTATATTTTTTCTAGACGATTTCCATCCAAATATGCTAAAAATACCAAAAAACCAATTTGTCAAAAAATGCGAAAAAGTACTTTTTGTTCTGCGGCTCCTCATTTATGTATGCAACTTTAGGAGATCATAAAAAAATCTACCAAAATTTGGGAAATTTTACTTAATTTGAGTTCAAAATGTTTGTCGTATAGGGGGCGTTCATTTACAGAAATTGTGTAAAAATTTATCTGAAAAAAAATATTCTCTTTTGCAAGATATTTTTGATAATAAAAAGGAAATATTTATTAAAAACTAGTTTGGTGTTGATCCAAATAATTACAAAAAATATCCTGTGGCGGGCGCCATTTACCAGTGTATAGACACAATATGTATGTTACATATAATTGTGTAGTGGTGCAGTTTCTTGCAGTGTGGTCTATCACCTGGCTGAGCAATTCTCATCCATATGATTGACGGTAATGTTTTCGATATCAGAAGAGCGTTGGAACGTCCATGGCTGTTTCTTTGTATGCAGATGTATTGTCTGGAATGAGAGGTTGAGAATCCTGAAGTCTATTAGGATACGAAGCGAGGCAGATATCCACTCTAATCACCACACTACTACACTTTGTCAGCTCACATACATACATAAGTTAAAAAAAAATAATAAAAAAAAGTACCAAAAGTACCAAAACTTCCAATTTCTTCCTCAAAAAACTTTAAATATAAAAATGAATTGCTGTTTGGCTAATTTTGTTCTTGAATTATTTTTGGAAGTCTAGAGAATGTTTAAAAGTACTTTTGGTTTTTTTTATATATGGTACTTTTTTAATGAAATTAGATAAGGTAGTTTTTAAATATTAAAAAGGCGTAAAATTTGTACTTTTCGTAGGTTTTGTTTTTATTGGGTGTTTTACATTGACTTACAGCGTACTTTCTTGGGGGCAAAATAATGAAAATCTGTTACTTTTTTTTGAAGTGAAAACTTCTATTGGCGCGGTACGGAGGTTTTGGGTGGGCTAAAATCTCTGATTTCGCGACACCGTCATAGTTTTTGACATTACGCTCTCTTCATTTTGAGCGAATAAAATTTAGGTGTTGGGCCTTACTACGGTTCTCGAATCGACTTCGACTGATGTACTAGATAAAAGGAACACACAACATATTTCTTTAATCTATTACAGCAAGCGAAGTCGAATCGAGAACCGTAGTAAGGCCCAACACCTAAATTTTTTCGCTCAAAATGAAGCGAGCGTGATGCTGCCATATATGAGAAAAACACTCATTTTTTGGTGCACCAAAGAGGGCGCACTCGTCAATTTGAGTGAAACTGATTAAGAAGAGTACACAAAGATGGCGCTCTCTTCATTTTGACCGAAAAAAATTTAGGTTGTTAACTTCTCGGGCGCAGTTGCATTTGCGTTTACAATAAGTGGCATGGCAAAACTAGCAGGTATGCAACAACAAGTACAACAATCCAAAAACAACATGTATTTTGTTGGTATAAAGCACTTGCTTCATATCAAAACACACAAACAAATTAAAAGCATTTTAATACGTATGAGTATCAAACTGTAACCATTTTGTATGTACTGTATTCAAACTATATCAGTTTGTATGAAAATTTGCTATAAAGCGAGCTCAGTCAGCTCACTTGTTGCATACGCTTTAATAAGTGCTTAAAATTGTTGCATGCATTTATATAACTAGCTGATCCCGGTGTACTTCGCTACCCCCCTCGTTATAAAATAAAATTAAAAGTATTTATATATCCTATTGTGACGATCGGTCCAGTAGTTAAGACTATATTACGATTTTTAATTTTAATAAAAAGGAGCGTGGTCCCATCCACTTTTCTCCCGGTGCGTATTCCAAATTATGGCAATACCATATGTACCTAATATCATCGACGTAGGTCAAAAAATGCCCAAAATATGGCGATTTAAATTTTTGGGTTATATGGGTGGTGCCACGTCCACTTGTCCGATAACGCCCATTTTTGTCGTGATTACTCAAATTAGTAACATATGAACTATTGCAATGTTTCAAAACTCTTGCTATCACAATAGTCAAGATATATGATGTTATTCAATTTATGTGGGAGGGGCTACGCCCACTTGAAATATTAAAAGCCTAAAACCATCCTCTATAAATTCCCTTTTGAATGACACCAGTTTGGGTCAAATCGGTTGGATAGTTTCCGAGTCTATAGCGAACATGGGTACAAACATTTTTTGTATTTTATATATTTATATAATTGTTTATATCTACGCATAATTTTTTTGGCAACAGCACGTGTATTGTTGTAATCACAAAACGTTTTCACTTCTGTCGGCACTCCCGGAGTGCTACCCGTAGTTTTTTTGTTTTTTTTTAATTAGGACCAGCACTCAGGGGGTCACCCCTACGTATGCAATGCACTGTGCCGGAATTCAGGGAGAGGGATAGAGTAGAGAATATAGATGTTGAAAATTTAAAGGAGTTAACTCTTTCACAACTCTGCTTTCCGCGTTATTTTAATTTTTAAGGCAGTGTTGAGGCGCCTCCGGTGTTAAGTAGACGCATTAACTTTGTTAAGCTGTATTAGCAGGCATTTTATTAATTGTTTTAGTTCGCCGATGTTTGCGCTAACCGACAAAGAAGTGCGATGTTGTGTACATTAGCTTGGATAGCATCAATCGCTGTCGGAACAGTTTTTTAGTGACCAGTGCTATGCCTTCATCATTTAAATAGTCCGACAACAATTAATACATTGTCTCACTAATGTACATTAGATAAATTAATGATGTTGATTAACTTGCTCTGGCCAGGGTTTGAACCCAGGACCCAAGTCATTGTTTGCTTAGTAGTCAACGCGCTAACCACTTCAGCCAACACCATCCTTTATATAGTACCCTTTGGTACTATTATAAATTTTTATTAAAAAAAAAAAGAAAAATTGTTTTTAAAATAACGTACATTAATATAGTATACTTTCTTGGGAGTAATATAAGGAAAAGCAGGTACTTTGAGGTGCGTTTTGCTTTTAGTACTTTTTGTTTTTCATTAACATGCGTGAACGAAGTCACCGGTAAAATCTAGTACACAAAAATAATTTTATTCGTATGACAAAATTTCTTTAAAATTAGTAAAAAAAGTTCTAAATTTTAGAAAATGTGCTCTTAAATTAAAAAAACATTTGAAGGAATATTTTTTTTTTGGAGTAGGATTACGAAATATTTTCAAAGACATGAAGTATCAATTTTTTCTTATGCTGTTTGCATAAAAACCACTTAGTTTTTTGAGTGATCCCCATACAAAATTTCTTCCCCAGTCATTTGGCTCTATTGCGGAAATAGCACTAATTTTATTTGATTTTATTTGTATGTAAATCACTCTGTTTTTTGAGTGATTCGCATAAAAACTACCATTTGTGCGTTAATCTCTTAAGCACTGTTTTCACATTACGGACGTTTAATTTGAGTGTAAAATTTGTATGGAAATCATTAAAAAAACTAGGGGCTTTTCATTAAAACTTTACACGCAAATCATTCGTCTGTCATGGGAAAACAGCACATAAATTTATAAATTTTTTTTAACTATTTTGAAGAAAATTTCGTTTGGGGCTGTACACATATTAAAGATTTGTTACGGAGTGGAAATTTTTGACTGAAAAATTATTAAAAAGCGTAACGGAGGGGGGGGGGGGGGGGGTATAAAATCTCTGAAAACAGCATTATGTAATATGTGCACAGCCCCTTTCTTTTGGTTCATGTTTTTTTTTTGAGTATCGGCGTGTTATTATCGAAGGAGCACCAATAAGATATTTAAACCGTAGGGTCAGTTAATGGGATCATGCTGGTTTATACAAAAATCCATCGCTTCACTACCAAACATAATATTCAATATTGTACCAAAAACATTCGAACTGATAATAAAATATAAAACGAAAATATCGGTTAATTTTAAATTTTCTTCTGTGGCTTGAGTATTATGTGAGCTTTAAAAAAATTGTGGGAAAATACTTTACTCTTTTTTGCTAATTTACGTTTTAACCAACTTCTTTGGTTAACATTCTTACCAGCTAAGATGACAACAATTTACTTTTGTGAATACGAAGTAAGAAGAAAGATAGAAAAATAAATCCACTAACACATCATTTCAGCAGTAGCGACTACAAAAAAGTTAAATTGCGGATTGCCAATATCCTGCCACATGAATCGACACCAACACAGATGTATATAAGCGCACATACGTACAAATAAAAGGATGTTTTTAAATTCAGCAAGTAAACAACGAAACATAAACGAAAAAAAAATCGGTAAAAACGTTTTCATTGCTATTGTTGTTGTTAATATTTTTAAGGTTGAATCAAAAATGACAAGTGAAGTGTAAACAAGTTTGAAAAAGTCTTAATAAGGATGTTGCTGCCGCATAAGTAATGAAGGATTACAGCAAGAAGCCGCACTTGGGAAAACTTGAAAACAATTCTTTTGGCATTAATGTCGTTATTTGAAAATATTTTTCTTTATTATTAATAAATTTAATGATTGAACAACATAACAAAATTATAATATTCGTCATTAATGCTGAAAACATTAAGGTGCTGTTTCCACAATACAGGCAAATGACTTGAGTAGAAATTTTGTATGAGAATCACTAAAATAACTGACTGTTTTCATAAAAATTTTCTACTCAAGGTAATTGTTAGTATTATGGAAATCGCACACAAATTAGAAAATTATAAAAAAAAAATTAAACTTTTATAAGACAAATGGGACCCACAGAAATACATAAAGTGGTCTGAAATCTGAAATCTGAAACTTTCAAAATAACCAAATAATTCGCATGATTCACATTGAAATGGATAGAAGAAGTCATTAATTTTATGAATGAGGTATTTTCCAGCAACTCTGTGATTTTTCAAAATACTTTTGGCTGCTGCAAGTTTTGTAAATTTTAACCGATTTTTATTAGTTTTTGTTGTTTGGTTTCGTTTTCTTAATTTGCGAGTCCAGGTTAGTTTTCAATTATACGAGTAGCTTATAATTGGGTGTTGTAAAGAGAAGGTATATATTTATTTTTTTTAAATAAGAAATCGAAAATACTATATCACGTTTGAGATATCTCCAGATTTGAGCCTCCTATAACATAATTGATTGATCTACAGGCTTAAGCTTATTTTTAATTAAAAGTTTGCGAGTTTGTTATATATTTTGTCTAATTGGTTTTTATTGCTAATTTTGATGCAGTAAATTTGTTATATAAAAATCCGAGTAGTTTTCATACAAAATTTACACTCAAATCAGCCGTTCGTCTTGTAGAAACAGCATCTAAATATATTTTCTGCACAATATTTCCGGTTGACGGTCACAGAAATTTATGTGTCTGGAATGAGAAACTTTTTAATGCTTTTTTTAATGCTACAACATTATTTCAAGGTCAACGCCATTTTTATTCGTACTTAAATGACACTTTTTCGGATTTGTAGGTCACTAATAATGGATGCTCCAAGATTACTTTTGTAATAATAGCAGCCGCGCAGTGTTGGACAGACAAAATTCGAAAAAATTATCTCAAATGACTTAATTTGCTCATATGAAAAATGTATGGGAAATCATCTCGCAAATTACTTCATTTGACCAAATGAAATGATTTGGCGCAAATCACGTAGATACATATATGGAAACGCATTATAACATTACGTTGCGTGTTGCATACAAATGGGCTGCGCTGACTGACTGCCTAAACTAAATTTTGGGAAATATTAACTGATTTAAAATCATAATGGTTGTCGTATGGCGTAAATACCATTTTTTACAGAAACACTGTAAAAATTGTCTTGATCTTACAGGAAGTTTTTGGATAATACGAGTAACAAGAAAATATTTACTAAACACTATTTCAGTGTTTATCCAAATAATGACAAATATATAATTGGCTTCATCCAGCGCGCCTAGCAACACTGATTTGCGGCTTGTGACCTTTTGTGACCAAGCACTTTTCGTTGACGTATTTTCGCTTTAGATGACGCACCGGCTGAACCGTTCATACGATGAAGCTGACGTTTTAGATTTCAGGAGAGTAGTGGAACGTCACATAGCTGCTTCCTCTTTGGTTTGATATTGCCTCTGAAGGAAGGGTGTTGAAAACATTTTATTAAACCTGATATTGCTTTCCGTCTTTAGGATTCGAACTGGACTATTTGACACCCGGGGAAATTTCGGATTTTAAGATAATTATTCTAACTAGTACAGCACTACATATTGCCATCTACCACGGTTTCAGCAAACATTATATGGTTCTAGCGTTGCAGAGCGGCTGTCGATTCCGTAAATATATTATGGTTACCGTAACTATATTATGGTTGCAATAATCATGTTGTAGACAAAACTAATATAATATGATACCCACAACCACATTTTAATAATTCAACTACGCTTACCATATTATAGTTGCCGTAATTATTTTATATATACCGTAACCAATTAAAATATCAAAATCTGGTTGTGATTATCATAATACATATTTAAATTTTGTCAATATTATAATTATGGCAATTAATATTAAGGTAAAATTTTATTAATATGTCATCGATTGAAATGTGTAAACTTATTTAATTTTTCACACAAATAAACAATCTTTTAAATTCAATCTACACCACTTATGTTTGCAGCAGATATTCCCTAAAAGATTTCGGCTGCACAAGTTTAGCAAATAAAACTAAAGTTTACAAAAAAAAAATGTAAAGAACTTAAATTTAATTGAATTCCAAACCTAATCAGTCTTTCTTTTTTATACTTTTGCAAACATGTGAGAAAAAGTAAAATGGCAAACTTTAACAAAACATGAACTAGTTAAGAGTTAAACTCAAAAATGCATCATGTTTGCTAGAAAAATCTTTAAATACCAGATGTTGGAATTGCAAGTAAAAATAGAAAAAAAAATATACCGAAAATAAAAATTTACAAAAAAATCTTACAAAACAAATTTGTATGTTTGTGTTCCTGCCTGGCTGCCTGTAGTGACACATATGTTGACATTTATAATAGTTTTAGGGACAAGACAACACGATGAGTGAGTGGTGTACTCTCATGCAGTTGTACAGTGTGGGGCAAAGTTAAATATTACATACGTAATCAAAAAGGCGTTTTAATACATTCCGTGTAATCCTTCTCATCTTTGTAGCACATAAATCAACAATTTTATGGGTAGCATCAGCTCTTGTAGTGTATTTAGTATATGCATAATGCTTTGATACCCGTTTAATTAATTATTTCTTTAGATCAATGCCGAACCTCTCAAAATTAATAATGAAATTTTTTTTAGCGCAGCCAATTTTTTTTAAATTCAACATTTAACGGTAAAGCAGATTTGTAAACCAACAGAAATCATTGACTCTCACACAACATGCTTATAATTTTACCGCACACTGTATTTAGTTAAATCTTTGTGAATAAAAAGTTTTTGTGCGACCAAATAGAAAATAGAAAAAAGAAATAGAAATTTCTATAGTTGTCACAAAATTAAACACCCACAAGTAGACACAACATACGAAAACTAAAAGACCTTTAACGTTAAAGCTTTTTCTTTGAAATCTTTTAAATTGTTCGCATGCACGAGTATGCAAATCCACTTGAATGTGTGTGAGTGTGTGTGGTTCATGTAACAGAATTTTATATTTCTTTTATATGTTTGTCCTGTCTACTACTTTTCAGTTCCGCTCTCTTGCTGATGATGAAGACCGAAAATGGTAAATATAGTTTTGTTTGCCGCCAGTATGTCATCGTCATCGTCATTGGCTTTGTTGCCTGTTTCCTAATTTTGGTCCCTCAACTGTTGCAATAATATTGTAGTTTCTTTGCCTACACTTTGTCTTTTTTGCTTTTTTCTAGTTGTGTTTTTTTTTTTTTTTTTTTTAGTTTCAGTTTCCTAGTTCTAGTTCTTTATTTCGAAAAAAAATGAATAGAAATTATATTCATATTCCAGAAAAGAAAGACGATATAATTTCATGTTTGAATAACAGGTATTGTTTTTAGAGGAGGAGAACTTTTTAAATAAAATTAAACTCCGATATAGCATCCGGACTAATATTCTTTCCTATCAGCCACGGCGGCTTCCCAGCCATATTTTGTGAAATTAAGTTGCATTTCTTTGCCGGCCAGACGTAATGCTCGCAGTGTATAATGTTTTTTTAGCACAAGGTATCTTTTCCAAACAGTGGAACGTACAAAAGCTCACGCTGATTAGTAAAGACAGAGATGATCCAACGCAATCAACATCATGCCGCTCACTTTACATGCTGGATAATGCCGGCAAGCTATTGAAGAAACTACTGGAACGCAGATTACAAGAATCCGCTAAGATAGCATGAGGGAAGCCAGAGAGGTAGCATGGCTTTCGACAATGGTAAATCGACCATTGGCTCCATTGAAGATGTTGTGTGACCCACCATCACGATATTATCCAAAATCTACTATTGTCTTTGCTAAACTTGATATTCGGAATGATTTCAACAGCCTAAGAAGGCCGGATGTTATGCAGGCACTACGGAAAAAATTCAACACCCTCAAATATCTCATAAGAATCCTCCAAAGCTACCATAGAGATCGCAAACTGCTCTACGGCGAACCTGAAGGCTAGATATATAAAGGGGTCATATCCGGGACAGATTAGGTTATCAATCCTCGCTCCCGATCTCTGGAACTAGATGCAAGAAGAGAGGATACGCATACGATATAGCGGCCAAGTCTTGATGATAAATATGGCTTGAGGATCACGGCCTTGAGCTCGCCAGAAATAAATCCGGATAAATCGAGTTTACTCCGGACAACGCAGTTGGCAAAATGTTCGAAACCTAGAATAAATAAAACGGGGAACTACATCGAATACGTTTTACGGAGGAAGAAGAAAGGCCTCGATACAATGTAGAATTGGCAAGACGAGTCAGTAGGATCATTTCGGCAACAGATGAATGACCCAGACGTGGGTTAACTGGGACCAGTTCTTTTCTAGGAAGCTGTTTGTAAGCTTTCTAGAAGTAATGCAGATATCGGTCTCGGGAAGGGATTATTTGAGTGCATACACCACTCGACTCAGCTGACGACGGTCACTGTAAATGCGAAGGCATTTTAAACTCTAGGTAGAGTTAAAAAAATATTTATGATTTAAAATTGGATGACATTGTCGTAATGATTTCCAACATCTTGATAAAGTGATATATCGGTACCATTTATATTGAGATGCATAAATCAGGGGCTAATTGATAGCTATAGAGATATAAAAAATAGGTCAGATGTATTATTTAAGGTTTGATTTTTTAATGAACAAAATAATTCAGGAAATGTGTCCTATTTTTTCGAAAAAAATTTGGGCACTTTCAGCGTGAGTACGTCTTGGAAATCGACTGCCAAAATTCTCCGCCTTCAGAAAATAGCAGGATATACTCGTATATTGTCTTTTGGCATGCGAGTGCAAGTGCAAGTATGTCGTGTCAAGTCTGTGGCTTGTAATGCTGGTAGTGTGTCTGTCTATTTTGTATTGTTTTTTGTGGTTTGCATCACTAAAACAAAAAGTCTCTAAAATTGTGTAACACATGTTTTAGTTTTTTTCTTACGTACCTACATATTGTATACACATGTGTTTGGATTTTAATCTATTTAGAATATTCGGAATTAACAAAACTGTCTTTATAACAAGTTAACTAGTTAGTGGTGGTAGTACGAGTAGTACAAGTGCTAACACAAATTGTACTGATAGAAATTTTTGAAAAATTTTTGGTTCAAAGGCAGTATTTAGTGCAAATACACTCAGATAAAAACCAATAAGGAAAATTAAATGTTGGCTGTTTTCCACATTAAGAAAGTAAAAAATTTTTAAGAATCCAGGGGATATGTTTTTTATATACATGATTTTCCTTTTGTTATTAAAAATACCAAGTTTTTTGATACGTGTCTACAATAAAAATATAAATTTAGCTGTTTTGTGTATTGAGCATTACTTTTGCTTAATAGATATGAATCGTTATACAAATAAAATTAAATTTTTGTGAATTTCACGAATATTGGAAAAGTTGTAATCGATCCAACATAAGTAGTTTGTGAAGCCAAATGGCGTATTGAACGTTACCCAAAGTTGTTAAAATTTATTGGAAACATTTTCCTTTTAATATAAAGCTACTGTTAGTATGTTCAGTTAGTATGTTCAGTATGGTTAATTCACTTTATACTGTATTGAATGTTACCCATTTTATTTCATATTATACATTTTCTATATATGCAATTTTTTTTTTTTTTTTTTTTTTTTTTTTTAATTAGGACCAGCAGTCAGGGAATGACCCCTACGTATGCAATGCATTGTGCCGGAACTTTGGGAGAGGGATAGGGTAGAGAAGATAGAGGTTGAAAATTTAGAAGGCTTAACTCTTTTACAACTCTGCTTTGCGCGTTATGTTGATTTTTTTAGCAGTGTTGAGGCGCCTCTGGTGTTAAGTAGACGCATTAAGTTTGTTAAGCTGTATTAGCAGGCATTTTATTTATTAATATTTTTACTTCGCCGATGTTTCTGCTAACCGACGAAGGAGGGCGATGTTGTGTACATTAGTTTGAAACAGCATCAATCGCTGTCGGAACAGTTTTTTAGTGACCAGTGCTATGCCTTCATCACTTAAATAGTCCGACAACAATTAATAACAATGTCTCACCAATGTACATTAGAAAAATTAATGATGTTAATTGACTTGCTCTGGCCAGGGTTTGAACCCAGGCCCCAAGTCATTGTTTGCTTAGTAGTCAACGCGCTAACCACCTCAGCCAACACCACCCCCAAATTTTATTTTCATTCTCATCAAAAATTTTAATGCGAGTATATAATAAAAACATAAATATTTTCAATCAATTATATTTGTCAGCGGTTTTGTGTATTGAACGTTACATTTCCTTACTATGCGTCATTAAATAAACATAAATATAAAATGTATGTGGTTCCAAATACTGTCACATATAATTGTATTGAAAAAGATTTCATCCCACGCGGTTCGTGAAAATCTTAAAGTGTACTGAACGTTACTCAATATATTTTAAATTGAAAAATATGTTATGTATAATAAGGAATTACTTTTGATTGCATTTCTACTCTATTGAATGTTACCCATATTATTGGAAATTATATGGAGGTTTTCGTGTATCATTAGAACTTTTTGTTTAAACTGCCCGACGATTATCCATTATGAATTCCGTTAGCACAATTCGAAATGTATGAAAAGTTACCCATACTTTTCAAAGAGTTGGCAAAAATATCATCAACGATTTACAATCATAATTGTGGTTTTTTCAATCTGCAAGTTTATTATGTGCTGGTAATTCATTGGTGAAAAATTCCGACATGAATACTAAAGAAACGGCTCCATGAAAAATGTCCCCAAACTAAAAAATGAAAAATGGCCCCAAACTGAAAAATGAAAAAATGGCCCCAAACTTTTTACATTGAAAACAACAATAATTATTTTTGGGGCCATTTTTCCTATTTTTGGGGCCATTTTTCATTTTTATTTTTCGAATTTGGGGTGATTTTTCCTAATAGTGTAAATGATATAAATACCACAAAAAACTCATTACATCAAATAATGCATTTTCAAAACATGTATTATTATTAAACGGCGACGTTGCTCGAAATTCTATGGAGTAGAGCTACCTTGAGCTCCGTCGAGGGGCCTAGAATGCAAAAACCCGTTAGTAAGCTACTGCCGCTGTGAGCCAACATGGAGAAAAAAGTGGCTGCGCCCAACAATTGCCCAAATAATTTAAGTCCCCAGATTTGCTGCAGTGCATTGGGGTGATACGTCAAAATAAAATTAGGTACATATGTAATGCAATGCAGAAAATCTTTACTAAATATCGCCTTGTCGGGAAATAACATGGTGGAGAAAATCCCTAAGCCCGGCCGGAGGCCGGTTACGCGGAAAAACTTTAGTAATAAAATTCAAATATTTTAAAATATTGGATTATTTTCAAAAAAATTGAGTTGCTTACTAAAGATTCCTTGCATAGCCGGCCTACGGCCGGGCTTAGGGATTTTCTCCACCATGGTATTTCCCGACTCGGCGATATTTAGTAAAGATTTTCTGCATTGCATTACATACGTAAGTAATTTTATTTTGACGTATCACCCCAATGCACTGCAGCAAATCTGGGGACTTAAATTATTTGGGCAATTGTTGGGCGCAGCCACTTTTTTCTCCATGTTGGCTCACAGCGCCCACAGCTTACTAACGGCTTTTTGCATTCTAGGCTCCTCGGCGGGGCTCAAGGTAACTCTACTCCATATAATTTCGAGCAACGTCGCCGTTTAATAATAATACATGTTTTGAAAACGCATTATTTGATGTTAAAGAGTTTTTTGTGGTATTTATATCATTCACACTATTTTGTATGTATATTTTTCATTAATTGAAAAATGGCCCCAAACTTAAAAATAAAAAATGGCCCCAAACTTTAGGAAAAATGGCCCCAAACTTAAAAATAAAAAATGAAAAATGGCCCCAAAAAATAGGAAAAATGGCCCCAAATTTCGTGTTGTTGTTTTCAATACAAAAGTTTGGGGCCATTTTTCATTTTTGGTTTGGGGCCATTTTTCATTGGCGCCATTTTTCATGGAGCCTAAAGAAACGCTTTATCATTTGCGTTTGATATAAATTGTATATTAAGTATAAATAAATAAACATTAAAAATATACGTACATACATTTAATCACTCATACATACATACATATTTTAAAACTGTGATGAATTAATTATTCAAAATAAAACGTCAAATTTTAATAGCAATTTAGAATAAACTAACAACTAGCAATTATAATAATAATCATATCATTGTTATGATCAATAATAATAAAAATAAAATTATTTAAAAAATTTTCTAAATTAATAAATTCCTCATGCAAAAAAAATAACTAAGTAAAAATCCATTAAACATTCAAATTACATTTGTACCACAAGAATCAAAAATTTAATAATCAAAATATTAACCTTTTTAAGTTGTTTTAATTCGAACTTAAAACGAATATAATTGTAACAAACATAGTAGATGGGGTATTTCGCCTAAAGGTGCAACCTTGGATTGACAAGTATAATGGTGAGAATAATAATATTCGGAAGAAATCAAACGATGTGCTAGAAAGAAATATATGTATGTACTCGTAGTATATGATTACAGGTATATATCGTCGGATCGGTTTGTACTGACCAGTGCTATGCCTTCACCACACTAATATACATGAGAGAAATTCATGATGTTGATGAGGTGCCCTGACCAGAGATCGAACCCAAGTCCTAATTCATTGTTCGCTAACCACTTCACCCAATAGCACTTACAAATTAAAAGTTATTTGTTTAAAGATACCGGTGGCTAAAACATCTAGAACCAAATTTAAATCCTCGACACCTTGAACTTTATGTCAGCCATACAAATAAAATAAAATTGTTGTAAATTTCTCAATTCATACAATCATATTGGAAAAGTTGTATTCGATCCCACATAGTTTGTAAAGCCAAACGGCGTATTGAACGTTACCCAAAGTTGTTAAAATTGATTAGAAAAATTTTTTTTAATATGTAATTACTGTTGAACGTCATCAAATATTATTCGACTTAAGTTATGATAATTCAATTTATACTGTATTGAATGTTACCCATACTATTTAAAATTATAGATTTTTATTTTATGCTATATTATTTTTACTATCATTGTCATCAAAAATTTTGATGCAAGTGTGTGATAAAAACAATAAATTTTTCCATAAATAATATTTGTCATCGGTTTTGTGTATTGAACGTTACTTTTCCTTACAATGCTTTATTATCTAAATATTACATATCTGTGATTCAAAATACTTTCACATATAATTGTTTTGAAAAAGATTTCATGAATTCAACATGGTTCGTAAAGTCTTAAAGTGTACTGAACGTTACTAAATGTTTTTAAAATTAAAAAAAAAAAAATGTGTATAATAAGGAATTGACGATGGGCCCTTTGCAGTACCAGTAAAATTGCAGTAATAATAAATTTTCACTGTTACTGCCTTCTAATTAAATACATTTTTGCTGCAAATTAAATTTTTTACAATTTTCGTATTTTCGCATGTTAAAATTTCAATAAAAAACCAAAACTTATGTGTAATTTCTATCTTGCATATGCTTCAGGATAAAAGAGAAAAAGTGTGGTCTTTAAAATTTTCCAAAATCATTAAAAATTTTTTATTATTCTATTGTTACCAATAAAAGTAAAAGCAGAAGTATTTTCAAATTTTTATTCATTATTTCGCAACAGCCAACCAATAAATAGAAAATCATTAAAAATTCAAAGCACATCGCTAATTCTCACAGCAAAAAAGTAATAAAAAATAACTAAATAAATTAAAGATCAATAAATTTTTATTTTGAGGTTTGCCTTTTGGGAATTTAATTAAAAACAAAAAAAAAAAAAAACTAAACCAAAATATTTTAAGAATGAGATTAATATTCAGGATCACTATAAATAGAACAGCTTATGGTTGAGAAAGGCATCATAAGCATTTAATTCGCAGCTGCTTAAACAACTAAAATTTTATTAAAAAAAATGTTCAAATTCGTAAGCCTTGAAATACGAAATAATCGTAAGAATAATTAAAATGTATTTGATTTTATTTGTTGTACTTTTGTTTTTAGTTCTTTGTACTCTTGGCTGCCTTATTTGCTGTCAGCATGAGCTCACCTGCTCCAGCGCCAGCTCCCAGACCAGTTGCCAGACCTGAACCAGCTCCCCAATTTTACACTCCCTATGCTTATACTGGTGGTTACTACGCCTCTCCTTATGCCTACTATGGCTAAACAACTGTTTTGTTCACACACAACTGGGGATTAACTCGTACATGAATTGACCGCAAAACAAGCTTTTGGAAAACTCTGCATTAATGAATTTAATTATAATCACGCTGGCTTATGAATTAATGTTTTTTGTCTTTTTTTTACTAAAGTGTTAATATTTGATTTTGTTTTTAATTAAAAAAAAGCTAAACTATATTGAAAACTTTAATTTTGCATATGTGCATACCTAGCAGAAGCTTGGTGATTATTGCAACTGCCAAACAACATACTTTGCAACACAAACTACGTGCCGATTGTAATAATTTTAAGTAATTAAATCAATTAATTACTAGTAAGTAAACACGTCATGTATTCTAGTGCTGGCAATTTCTGCTACTTTTTATTATTTAATTTACTACTCAGTACTTTATATTCGGTTACTCAATACTGCTCGATACTTTCAAAAGGTGAGTTTTTAGTGACAATTGCTATGGCTTCATCATTTAAACAGTGCAACAACTATTAATACAATGCCACACTAATGTGCATGATGTTGATGATTTGCACTGACCAGGCATCGAAGTCAGGTCATAAGTATTAGTTTGGTTATTAGTAAAACGGATAACCACTGCAGCCAACCAAAAAGGAATTACATCTGTGGTACTACGCATTGCATAAGTAGGAGTCATCCCCTGTGTGCTGGTCCGACATAAAAATAGACCAAAGTAAATATAACCAATAGCGGGCAACGGAATTATCCTCCAACTTGGGAGTAAGAAAACAAACCGCCAGCAAACTCCTATTTGTAATTTAATAATGGCTTTAGCGACGATCATCATTTCTTAAGCCAATTTTGTGAAGGTAAGATATTCTTGGAGCTGCAACTTTTAATGCGATCAATGACTGTAATTCAAAGACGATATACTTCTATCAGCATTGGTAATAGCTTAAGCGCCGTTAATACTCTGCATATCCCGACTAACGTAGTTCAGCTTGTTTCCATAACTTTTCAAATTCACGATCGATGCTCTGTTATTAGAATTACTGAATTACAGGTTACCGTTAAAAGGTCAAATTCTAGAAAACTCGAATTAATTCTTTCTCTATATATAGTGCTACACCAAGGTTTCAGAACTAGGCAAGTCAGATCGCCATTCCCCATGAGGGAAAACAACTTGTGGAAGGCGATTTCTGAGAAAGCTCGACAGAATACGACTGAAGTTATCACAGACTCCAAAAGCTCTAAGATTTGAAAAGTGCTCTCCATATCGCACTCGATCAAAGTCATTGGAAATATCCAGAATCACCACTTTACTTTTGCCAATATAATAAATGTAATAACAAACACAATTAATCTGAGTGAAAAACTATCAGATCATGCACTCATGAACATTGTGTTTATTGATCTTTATGATTTAGAGTTTATTTTGGTCTACCCCTTTGCTGAGGCAATTGCTTCGGACTCTGTTTGTCTTCTCCATGAATTCGCGCATCGTCCCTTAATTTGATATCTTGGATGTTAAATTTTATAGACATTTTGGTTATAGCCTCGTTTGGCTTTAATTGGACATGGTCGGTCCAACTCCATTTTCTCTTGGTTATATCTACTTGAATGGTCCTAGGGGCCGTGCACATATTATGTAACGCTGTTTTCAAAGATTTTTTACCCCACCCCCCACCATAACACTTTTTAATAATTTTTCATTGCAAAATTTCCAATCCGTAACAAATCATTAACCCAACAAATCTTTAAGGGGGGTGCCCTCGCACAGAGATGACACTAGGCTAAAATATTTCTAAGATTTTCCTCCCCGAACTGTTTATGAAAATATTAATCCGTTGCTGAGGTATTTCACAGATTTAACTAGTGAACACACTAAGTATGCTGCGCTCCCAATAACGAACACTTAAAATATTATATTATCCTGCATCATTTTAAACTTTCCAATATGAAAAGTAATCAGACAATTTTATTTATTTTGTTTGAATAAATTTTGTTTAATTAACATTTAAACTGTCAAAGGGTTCATCTCTGCTAGCAGCTCTTAACATAAGATCGTACTCGTTTATTCAATGTGGCGACCTTCATAAACATAATGAAGACATTCTTTTTATGCTCTCATTTGTGAATTCCCCCCGAGGTTGTCACCTTGTTCGAATGGTGTTGAGTGCTGAAACGTTGCATTCCTTGGGGCGTTTTTATGTCATGTCGTTGGCTTTTGTTATCAATGTGGATTGAATTTAAGCAAATGTGGGCGCTACATAAAGTTAAAATTAGACAAACGTTGTTAGTGTGAATGCGTAAAATTGTTCGTGGAAAGTAGGTGGTCCTTAATTTAGTTTAATTATTATTTAGTTGTTGTTGGTTTAATTCAAATAAAAATGATAAGTGTTTAACGTTTTTAGTTCTTACAATTTAGCTGATGTTAAAATAAAGATTCTGAGGTTTTTTTTACAAAAGAAGCAAAAATAAATTCAATAATTCAGCCAGCAGAACAAACAAAAATAAGTCCGATAAAAGACTTAATAAGAAACTTTGGGTATGTGAACAATTTTTATCAGTTGTAAACAAATTTTTCTTCATGAATATGTTAAGTTTTCTAGCCATTATGAAATTCGATCCCCTCTCCTTACACTCGATTGGGAAGCAGCACAAATATAAAAAAAAAAAAAAATCTATTATTAAGCCCCTTCTCCATGACTCGGAAGAAGGACAGAGAATCCGGCAATCAAAGAGAGTGCAAGTCGTCTTATCATGAAAACTATTTGAGTATCGTAGTTTTGAAATATCTCGAATACGATTTTTAATTTTAATCTCTTCAAAAGAATACCTTCCGGAGTTTTAATTCAGACTGTGGGAGTCCAGCTCTCAACTGGTCCTTTTGTTGTCAGTGGGTTACCCCCCGGTGGCACAGTTATGCAACGGGCGAGTATAGAACCGTACAATATAAAGTGAAGTAGGGTATCCTACGACAGTCTAAGAATTGTCTTTGACGGCTCGACCTGGTACCAAGAGCCCTGATAAACGCCACGGATTAATGCCTACTGGAAGGTTACAGAAGTGTTGTTCATATAAGCGCCTCACATGACGATTGCTGTGAGATAAACTCTACCCTTTTGGAAATGTGGATAGTACACTGTAGGTTATCATGTTACCCCTAATGATGGCAGGGGACTCCACTCCGTGAGTTCAAATAGTGACTGTGGTTGCTACCAAACACGCTAGGAGTATTCTTGGTTGAATGAATGATGTTCGACCAGAGCTAGTGGCTGGTTCGACTTCTCTGTTTATCTGTATGTAATACGGTGGAACTAAGTTACAGATTTATTTTTACAGTCGACCTGACTGTGCTGTGTGCTAGCTTTACAATAAATGATCATACATATTTATAACAATTTCTGTAAATAATTGTAATTTACAGAAATTGATATTTTATTCATGTGTGAAACAGTTATAGATCTACACTAAAGGTGGAGTTACATACTACGCGTTCTACGCGTCAACGCATTCTACGCAGCTAATTGTATGTGACAAGTTTCACCGCACAACGCGTAGAACGCGTGAACGCATAGAACGCTTTGAAGTAGATCTAATTTCTACTTTTGTGAGCTTCCTACGCGTCACTCAAAGCGATCAGCTGTTTTTGATAGCAGTTTTTTTTTTTTAATTAGGACCAGCACTCAGGGGATGACCCCTACCCCCTAGGGTAGAGAAGATAGATGTTAAAAATTTATAAGACTTAACTCTTTCACAACTCTGCTTTGCGCGTTATGTTAATTTTTAAGGCAGTGTTGAGGCGCTTCCGGTGTTAAGTAGACGCATTAACTATGTTAATCTGTATTAGCAGGCATTTTATTAATTGTTTTTACTTCGCCGATGTTTCTGCTAACCGACGAAGGAGGGCGATGTTGTGTACATTAGCTTGGAAAGCATCAATCGCTGTCGGAACAATTTTTTAGTGACCAGCGCTATGCCTTCATCACTTAAATAGTCCGACAACAATTAATACAATGTCTCACTAATGTGCATTAGAGAAATTAATGATGTTGATTGACTTGCTCTGACCAGGGTTTGAGCCCAGGCCCCGAGTCATTGTTTGCTTAGTAGTGAACGCGCTAACCACTTCAGCCAACACCACCCTTTTGATGGTTATTTTGCTGCACAGAACGCGTCGTATGTAACTCGAAATTAAGAAAAGCATAGAATGCATAGAATGCTTGTAACGTGTAGAATGCGTGACGCGTAGAACGCGTGGTATGTAACTCCACCTTAAGAGTTGGCATAAGCATGAACTAAATGTACAAATATGCTCGTGATTAAGTTTAACCCAAAATGAATAATATTTTTTTCAAAGCGAATAAATTCAAAATCTTTCCAGTTAATTTGAATAATTTCTGTAGGAGAAAGTTGCTCAAATAATAACAACGAAGTAAATGTTGTACTCGATTTCTTCAGTAATTCAAAACCTTCAATTTCGATAAAATGATTAATCGAACAAATTAAAAGTTGATTAAAATGAAAACTCTAAGTAACAGCAGCTTCTCATCCAACTTTAGTAGACTGTCTGTTTGTGGTGCCAATTGTAATCATTCCTCTTAAATATGACTCAATAACCTTAAGGCCTGACAGCACAGCAGCACAATTTTATGAATACAAAACTGGAAAACTTTTTTACAATTATGAATACATTTTACAAAAAAAAAGTATTTACAATTATGATGTTGGTGTAATGAAAGAAACCACAACAAATTGGACTATGATGACCTAATTAAACATCTTGGCATATTAAAATTAATATAAATTAATATTTGTTTGCGGCTTTAAATAAAAAGTCTAGAAATATTCTCATTAATTTTAAATTGTTTAGACATGTGCAGTAAATAATTTTATATAAAAATATAGAATTTCTTACTTTCTTTGATGGAATTAAAATAAATAATGGTCACTGTCGAGATGGAAACTGTCCATGCGAAAGTAATTGTAGTTGATATTTAATGCATATAAAATTTCATTAAAACTGGTGTAGACAGATGGTCTATTAATTTGTCATTCGTCGGTAAAATGTGTAAATACACATACATATATACATACATACATAGATGTGTAGTGGTAAACATTATAATGCAGGCTGTAAAAAGTTATGCAACTTGAAAAATGAGGGTGAGGCCAAAAGTAGAGCAATAAAGTTTGTTCAGTTTCAGTATTGAAATAATAAAATCAAATTGATAATTCTCTCATACTATGTATGATTTCTTTTTTGTATACATACATTGAAAATAAAGTAAAAATAAAAATATACACAAAATGAATAAATTGGAGAATTAAATCCAATTTTAAAGTGATTGAAAATTTAACATATTCCCAATGGTTACAATTCCGTAATTATATTCTGATCATTTTTGATTTGCAGTCTTCAGATTCTGTTTATTTGGTATTCCGATTTAACAGTGACAAAGTTTTTAATACCCATAAACGTTTGTTTAAAGTTTATTTAATGGCAAAGATCACATTAAGCTTTTTTTTTTATTAACATGCAAAAGTTGTTTTAGTAACGCTGCTAAAAGAAGGCACATTTTTTATTTTTTTACGACAAAAAAAATTTTTTTTTCTTAGGACCAGCACTCAGGGGATGACCCCTACGTATGCAGTGCACTGTGCTGGAACTCAGGGAGAGGGATATGGATAGGGTAGAGAAGATAGATGTTGAAAATTTAGAAGACTTAACTCTTTCACAACTCTGCTTTGCGCGTTATGTTAATTTTTAAGGCAGTGTTGTGGCGCCTCCGGTGTTAATAAGTAGACGCATTAATTTGGTTAAGACGTATTAGTATTAGCAGGCATTTTATTAATTGTTTTTACTTCGCCGAAGTTTCTGCTAACCGACGAAGGAGGGCGCAGTTGTGTACAGTAGATTGGTTAGCATTAATCGCTGTCGGAACAGTTTTTTAGTGACCAGTGCTTTGCCTTCATCACTTAAATAGTCCGACAAAAATTATTACAATGTCCTCACTAATGTACATTAGAGAAATTAATGATGTCGATTGACTTGCTCTGACCAGGGTTTGAACCCAGGCCCCGGAGTCATTGTTTGCTTAGTAGTCAACGCGCTAACCACTTCAGCCAACACCACCCTCAATTTTATTTTTTAAAACCGGTCTCGTTTTTTAAAGACTCAACTTTCGGAATTAAAACTACGAGAATTTCCCATCGGAATTGACATGGCTGATTACATTTTTACTGAACAGTCTTTCATTAATTAAATACTATTTATACTCTCTTTTATTTTGAAGAATAATATAGAATTTAATTTTTACAAATCAATTGTTCTTATCCTTAGGTTTGTGTATTGAACGTTACTTTGTCTTATTATGCTTCGCAAGTTCAAATACAAGAAGAGCGAATGTTTGTTATCAAAAAATTTATAGACGATTAATAAAGTTAAATAGTTTTTTTTCTATTTTTATATTATTATTATTACGAACAAACGTAATTATTATTTGAACTTATATTGATTTACATATGAAAAGTAATATTATCAGACTCAAGTTCAGTTTTATTGAATTAATGAAAATTCAAAATTACTAAGAGTTTTTTGTGTTGGAAAATATTATTATTTCTATCCAATCAGTTTTTAGCAGAACGTATCAGTACTGATTTCAAGGCCGCTACACCTCTCATCAGCGTTCAATTGTCCATCTTTAAATCAGTACTGATACGTTCTGCTAAAAACTGATTGGATATAAATAATAATATTTTCCAAACACAAAAAAACTTAGTAATTTTGAATTTTCATTAATTCAATAAAACTGAACTTGAGCCTGATAATATTACTTTCCATATGTAAATCAATATAAGTTCAAATAATAATTACGTTTATTCGTAATAATAATAATATAAAAATATTAATTCCGCTTGGGCACGAGCTATAAATACCCTAATAACAGGGGTCACAGTAATATGTGAATTTCCCTAATATAGAGTAAAAACAACAAAAACGTTAAAATACAAAGTAGAATACTTTGATGATAACGGACTATGAGTTTGTGTTGATTATTAGTTCCAAACAGTAATGAGGGAATTTCGTACTAACCAACACTGTTTCATTGTAGAATAAAAATTGAATTAAAAATTAATTCTCATATTCTATTTCTGTTGAAAACTGGTTAAATAGTTGATATTCTTCTGCATTAGTATCCACTTTACGAAAATTGTAAAGATGGACAATTGAACGCTGATGAGAGGTGTAGCGGCCTTGAAATCAGTACTGATACGTTCTGCTAAAAACTGATTGGATATAAATAATAATATTTTCCAACACAAAAAACTCTTAGTAATTTTGAATTTTCATTAATTCAATAAAACTGAACTTGAGCCTGATAATATTACTTTTCATATGTATAGTTTTTTTTCTTTAACAATAGACTATGGTTTGTGTTAAGCAAATGTATTGAATGTTACTCATATTCTTTTGAGTTAATTGTACATTTTTGCTCATAATTAAATAATGACTGAAAACCTCATCGTTAAATATCTATTTCAACTGTTAGTAGTGCAATTTGGATGATTTTTTGTTCTGCGTAAAAGTCTGCACGAACAGTTCGATCCAATTTATATCCTTTGAAGTTATAAAATAATATATTAAATGTTACCTGGACAAAACTTTATCAATCTTTCACGATTTGTTTTTAAAAAATGTCTTGAACGTTGCCTAAATGTCTTTTTAAATTAACGGCAATTTGCTGTTATTACTTTTTGTTGTCCGTACTTAGAAAAATAGATAAATAAAATATGTATTGAACTTTAGATACTCTGACAAAATTTTGATACATATTATGTGCTTTTGCTATCAATCGTTATCATACATATTTTTTTACGAATTGTATTAATTTTTAGCATGACTAAAATAATATGCTTGGCCATTGTTGTTAAATCATTTATATAAAATGTATAAGAAATGGATTGAGCGTTACTCCAACAAATTTTTGATATATTATTTATGTTTTTTATCAATCATCCTTTGCTACTACATATTTAAAAAATATTGTAAAAAGTATTGAACGTTACCGTTCGATTTTGTTTTAAGTAATTGTTTATATTTGCAGTTATTTAAGTAGTTTTTGCCAAAGACTATACATTTAACTTTTATGTGAGTATTTCGAAAAAGTATTTATTTTATTGCAATGTCTACTGATCGTTACCTTGACAAATCACTTTGAAATGTTTTGAATTTAAGGCATTTGACTTTTGGTAAAAATAAGCAGGCCATTCATCCACAGCCGGCCATTCAATATTCCATTTCAATATCGGCCAGAATTTTTTAATTATTTCCTCCCAACAATACATATTTTAAAATTATTACTGTTCTTCATTGTTAGTCGTTTTAATTTAAAAGAATAACTAAACGACTTCTTCACTTTTAATTATTTATTTATTTATTCAGCTTCAACTTCTTTGAACATCAATTTTAATTTCAAATAAATCCTCAGATTGAAAACATTTTCCAAGAAAATTCTTCATAAAATATACAAAATTATCTAAACAATATTAATATACAAGCTACTCTTTATTGTCATATCTCTAGTTTAGAAATTATAGCAGGGCAATTGCTGTTACTAATACTTTTGATACTGTTGCTGTGCCATTGAGAATGCAACAAAACAAACGCTCAAATTCAAATTGCAACCGCTGAGCAATTAATCAAGAATGAAAACAGAAGCTACAAACAACGAGACAAATAACAGATGGAAGGACGTATGAATATACCGAACAGTATAAATAGTGATGGGCTAACAAAAGAATCGAAGTAAGGCGAATGGCAGAGAACAAAAATGAAAATAGGAAAGAAAAATCTCTAGCACAGCATATTTAAACTCGTTACTGGCGAGGATAGAGAAACGCACATAAAGGATTTTCTGTGGGATGTAAATAAAAGTTTGCCCTGTTGCCTGTTAACAGACTGAGAGGTAATAGTTGGGACAACAATTGCAGTTAAATTAAGTGCAAAAAAAATTGATTTTGTTATAAAATCGTAACGGTTCCGTGCTTGACCATGAGCATGAGAAATGTGTAGAAATTTAAATATCATTTAAATTAATGTATCATCGATCCTCTGGTCAGGTATTATAATTAACTTGCGACACAATGGAAACTTCCAAAGAATTCTTCACATACATATGTATTTCTAAACGTTCGACTTGAATTTTTTCACGTTCAATAAATTTAAATGCAGTTCAATTTAGTGATAAGAAAGTGGACACTACACGTGCAAGTTAAATATTTCAATAAATTTCACTGTAGCTTGCACATGAAATGACTTTCTTTGAACAACACATTATAATAATAGAAAAGTAAACGTGTCCTAATAAAAATATTTCTAACTTAAAAATAAAAATATCTTTAGATATTTTCTTGTAATTAATTTTCTGTTATTGATCCGACTTTAGTAACGCTTTTAGAAAGTTGACGTTTTATCTTTTTATATCCTGATAAATACAATCAACGATGATCAAAAAATTTCGTTTATATTTAGCAACTTATCCCTATTTTTATCTCATTTTTGACGATTTTTTTCCTCATTTTGACAATTATTTCAACTAAAGCGTGCATTCTGTTCTGTTGAGTTTTTCAGTTTTGTTAACTAATTTATCAGTTTGTGGCGACATTTTCTAGCAAACAAAAGAGGTTAAAGATAGTTTAAAATATTCAGGTAATGTTCAATACTTATGTGGGATATACACCTAATGTGAGCTAGCTTCTTTTAACCATGTTTTAAATAAAATCCTTATCATATATAAGAATTTTTTAAAACTAACAGTGCAGACAAATGATTTGAAAAAATTGAGTGGTTTTCATACAAATTTTCTACTCAAAGCAATTGTTTGTATTGTAGAAAGCGCAATGTACTTTTGAATTAAAATTATGAGTAGCACCCAATATGTATTGCGGATATATATTTAGCTTGAGTTTAGTTCTTATTACTATACTCGCATATTAAAACTAAACAAAATATAAGAATTTACTTAAGGTAACGTTCAACACACTGTCGGTTGCAAATATAGAGTGTGTAACGTTTAATTCGTACATTTTTACAATTTACTAAAAATAAACGCAAGAATTTTATCAAAGTAACGTTCGGGAGATTTTTGTATGAATTAAAAACAAAGACCGCGAAAAGACTTATCAAAATCTCCATAAATATGAAAAAAAAAACTGTGTAGCGTTCAATACAGATTTATGTATGCTTGATTAAATGCAACTTTATCCAATGCTTTGATGTATTTTGTTGCATCACAAACTAAAACAAACACACAATTTTGTGTTGTTGTAGCATATATGCAACCTCAATAATCTTGTAATCCTTGCAACAATCCTTGATCCTGCAAACAAGTTAGTGTTATTTAAAGGCCACATGTTTATAATTAAATTTAAAATAAAATTTAATGCCAGTTAAAAAAGAAGATTTTAAATACTTTGATCAGTTTTATATAAAAACATTTATATAAAAATGTCTAATAAGTAAATATCCATTCAATTAAAACATGCTAGAATTATAGTTTCCCTGTAATTTTTCACTTGAAAATAAAAATAAAACTGAATATAAAACGTCAGTAGCAATAAGAACAGTTGTTGCAGCATAGCAGCATAATCATTAGCAACAATACTTAATGTCTTGTCAACACCAGCGAAAATGAGTGAATGCTATGAAAGCGTTATTTAGACAACAAAAATAACAACAATAACAGCAGAAGCAACAGCAACTGCAACAGGAACAAAGTTAAAGTGTTCTGGCTAAAAGAAATTTAAAATGTTAAGTGTTAAAGAAAGTTTAACAAAAAAAAAAAACAACAAAACAGTTTTTGCTGTTAATAATAAAACAGAAATGGAAGATAAAGTAAAATGAGGGACTCGAAAAGGCAACAGCAAAAAACTGAAAGCGTTAAAAGTTTATCAAGGATCTATCAAAAGCATCCTTTCTCAACAACAATGTTAAAATTCATCCTTAAGTAGTTTGTAATAAACTTTGTTAATATCTTATTTTTTTTATTGCGTATTTTTTGCAAAATAATAGTTTTTTTTAGATCAACTCATTTGTTGATATTTTCAACTCATTTCCACGACGTCTTCTCTTAAGGTTTTTGTTTATGAATATCGTGTTTTGTGTGTATGTGTGTGTGTAGCTGTTTTGTTTCCTCTCTTATATTCATTCCAGGGATTAGGTTGTTGTAATATCCATTAAATGCAGACATTTTTGCAAGTCGCCTTAATGAGTAGCAGGCTTTTAAAATCTACGGGTATATTCGAATAAAGGAAAGACAATAAATAATATTTTTATATCTGCAAGAGTTTGTAGAGAGGGAGAAAAAAAAGAACACTAATGTATGTATGTATGTAGTTTGTGATAGAGGGGTAGAGGCATAGATGTATAGAGGAAAAATGTCTATAAAACATTTAAAGAAAAATTTGTATATGACGTTAATATATGTGACCTTCTCCGTGAAAAGGGACCTAGTGTGTGAAAATGAAGTTTTGAGAAAAACGCATTTAAAGTTTCATAACGCATTATCATTGTGAACACACCTTCAGTTGGGTGATGCGATTTGGTATGGTTAGTTATGATTGGGTGCCGACTTTTGTGACGTCATGCCTACACCCTTTTAGGTAGCAGAATCCACTCTTAAGTCCAAAACCGTTTTTTGACAAACTATGTCCCTTTTCTCGGAGAAGGTCACATATATACATTTTCAATGCATTAAAGTTTGTTAATTAGGATGATTTTCCAAAAAATTCTCACTCAGGTGATAAAAATAATAAGATTGTCATCTGGAAACCGTGTAGATTCCCAAAGAATTTAAAAAATCCCACTAATAGCATTTTTCCTTTGATATAAATATATATTTTTTTGGCAGCTTTACACTTACGAAAAGAATAAATATATTTTGAAAGGATTTGGTTCCTTCAATAACGAAAATTTTTAATAAAATTAATTACTCTCTGCTATGCGTTATAGTAGTCTTCTTCGAGAATCCATAAATATCGGGTAGGTAGTTTTTCATGTTTGGTTTATGATTTCGAAATAGAACAAGAGCTTGCTTTTTTCATAAGAGATGACAAAAAAGGTCCCAGAAAAGGTATGCTATAAAATGTTTCTTGATCAATGTTTTCGCCTAAAAAAACAAAATACGGAGAAACTGAATGAAAACTTTGCTAATTTAATGCAAAATATTTTTCACGATTAGCGAGTATTCAAATAAATTTAAACATTTCCTAAAAATTTATGATTTGACAACACTTCCATTAATTTTAAATGCAGACATTAAACACAATCATTGAATTCAAAAATAAATCGTATATTAAAAATTAACATTTTAGCCACAATTTTATTGCATTAAAAAGCAATTTTAAAATTTTTATTTAAAAGCACTCAATAGAATTAAATTTTATATTTGTGTGAATGGGTTCAATAACAAAATTATGGTACAATGAGAAAAAAAAAAATAAACAGAAAACTATATAAAAATTATAGAAAAAATTAAATAAAGAAACACGAAATAATATGTGGTAATTTGGTGAAAATTGTATTTTATTGTAATGTCAACAACAAAATGTTATACACATTAAATAAGTCAATTAGTGTGAATATATAATTTAAAAATAACACGCGGCAACGTATTGGTAATGAAAATGGCCTTGCAAAAGTTCGGAGGCAAAATTACGTAGCTTTTTAATAAAATCCATCAACAGAACACTTACGGCAGTGACGAAATTGCACTGGATCTTATTAAGTTTTTCCACATGCTGTGCAATCAGAAATCATCGTAGATTATAGTCATAACTACCGACTACAATCCACAGTGATATTCAATGTCAAATTGTAAAAGAAAAGTCGCTAAGCTTCAGTTCAATTTCGTCATTTAAGGCCGGGGCACATATAATCCGTCATACGTCATTCGTTGCCTTTTTCAACTGACATTAACGCAATGACGGATAATGTTGGCACAATGAGTTAACGGAGAGAATTTGATTTAATTATAAACTATTTCTTTATTTTTTTAAAACACACCACCAAAAATTTATCAAATCGAATAAATTTGAATTTAAATTATTTTATTGTTGAGCGAAAAACAAAACCAAAACAAAGAAGAAATCAAATAATAGTTGTCAAAGTACTCAACGTAAGTTAAAAGTCAAAAATTGCCCAACATTGTACTTTGCGTTGATGGATAGGTACTGTATGTGAGTACAAGTTCACAAGAAAACATGTATTTTAACATCGCTGTCAGTTGAAAAAGGTGACGTATAACGTATGACAGCTTCGATGTGCCCCGGCCTTTACTTTGCCTTTCAAAATTTTAAACAATTTGTATGAAAAACAAAAACAAATTCATACTTTGTTGTTATTCATATAAATTTCACTTTGGTGAAGGACCATAATATAATTTTTTATAATAATACATATTTTTTTGTATACATATTTCTTTTTAAACCGACTTAAAAGTAATTATGAAAATCGTTGCATTACTTTTCCTCTCGATTTTTCCAAAAAGTTTATGGGACCCAACTGCTTGCAAGCCCTTTCAAACAAAATTTTGAATTTTGGAAATCGGTTATAAAAATTAAAAACCTCTTTCCTTATTTTTGGAGTCGGTTGAAATCATATCACGATTTTTCTGAACAACAACGTGGGTTTTTACAATAGATTTTTATGTTGCACTAACGTTTTACTTTGAAGTAGAGCTTTGCTCAAGTTATTAAAGTTACGCGATACGATTTCACTACCTAGACTCTAAATCTAAACAAAAACCAAAGATGCGCAGAAAAACAGAATACTTAAGTGCTAATGTTTGGAAAAACTTAAAAATCACTACATTTTGTTGAAGCATGACTGTTTGTTACACATGAAAAACAGCTTAAAATGCGAGCTGGTTGTAAATATATCCCTAATAATTCATGTGACTGTACGCGCAGCAAACAAATTGTACTCGTATAACTTTTGTTTTATGTCTGGCAGTCCATTAAGCGGAATAATAAATTGTGCTTAAAAATTCTAAAACCAAAAAAGAAAAAAAAAAAAATAAAGCAAAGCTCTTAAATTCCATTAAATATTGTCTAGTATTAAGTTAAAAAAGCAAATATTGCTTAGTGGTGGATAAAAATTCATGTGTGCAGTACCAGTTGCTGGCTACACACGTTTAGAGGATTTTTCATGTATTTTATTTGCCTAAAATTTATTTATTCACACCAAAAAATATATTTGCCAAATTTTCATTATTTTTGTATTTATTTACTTTTTAATTGGGCATGTAAATTTTTTAAAAAGAAAATAATAACAAATTTTTGTATATTTAAGTGTTTTTTTGTAGTTTCCAGTGCAACCAAATGAAAATTCTATTAAATTTTAAATATAATGGATTTTTCTATTTAAATAAATAGCTAATTGCGAAAACAATGCACAATTAAAGTAAATAAATATTCAAATGGTATAATAATTGAGTAGAAAATATTTTAAATGAAACCACACAAATAAATAGAGTAGGGTATTTTTGTTGAGTTGAAATGAGTTCAGGTGATGGTTGGAGCATAATGTGCATAAATACCGATTGAATTTTTCTCCTATATCCCTGTTTAAGAGAGACTTTTCATCCTCCGATATAAACGCTTACATTCTACGCAGTCCAAGTTGATATAAATGGTGTCTTAGCAAGAAGAAAATTTTTCATTTTAAAATAAAAACACGTATATTTGGACACATTTGGGATTTGTTTGATTAGATTGTAAAGTAGACATGTTCTAATCAAGTATTGAATAAAATGTCTGTCAAATAGCCACCACGGCATTTACGACAGGCCATTCAACTTTTCATTACATTTTCTAGGACTTTTTCACACAGATGTGTTCGGCTGTATCTCACTGATGACACGTTGGATGTCGCATTTGACTCGACTGAAAATTCTTAGAAGTTTGCAATTAACTTTGTAAATTTTAAATATTTATTCTCATAAGTGAACGAGATATTGTTGGTGTATATAAAAAGGGCCAAAAAAAAATTTTATATATTAGTTTTAAAACATTTTAACTTTAAACTCTGTGTTTTTTATTTTAACGATCGAATAAAACAGTCTTAGTTTCTGCTAATAACATTCAATTAGATTTAATTGTAGCAAAATAATTCAAATCAATTCATTAATATTTCTCGTGCAACAAAGGCAACAAAGTCAGTGTGAAATTGTGTTATAAATAGAAAATATTTCTCTGCAAAGAATATAAGAGAAAAATACAAATACTAGATGATTGTCCCGGCTTCGCCCGGAAGCTAATTTTTTATATGGAGAAACCATTCTCTCCACTCATTCAACCCATTTTCCAATTTTGATAAGCGGACGTAACACCTTCTGTCCTTCAACAACATAAATAATTTTGTTCTACTTGAAATACAAACGATGACACTTCTCGTGAATGAGGCGGACATAGCGCCATCTGTCATTCAACAACAAAAATAATTTTGTTCTATTTGAAATACGAATTGGGTTAATAGTTTAGTAAATACAGGAATTGCCCCCTCCCTCCCCTCCTCGTGCCCCTAGCGGTTTGAAATATACTTTTAAACCTAATCTCATACCTACCAAATATGCATAAAAAATTTCATTAAAATCCGTCGAGCCGTTTCGATAACAAACATCGTGACACGAGATTTTTATATGTATGTATATTAAAAGATGTTATCGTACCATTACGTATGATAGATATTTAATTACAAAAATATTGCTCATACGTAAAGTACAAAGAAAAATTAAAGAATAATTAGAAGAGTGGAAACAAATTAAAAAACAAATTTGTAAATATAAAAATTGTAAATAAATTTGGAATTTCTAAACACCGCCTGATCGATTGTGATTTCTGATATAACGGCCATTTTGCTTTCAGACCTATAAATTTAATAGATTTAAATACAACAATTTCATAAAAGGAAAAAAAAGATCTTCTTTTGTTCTCAAATACAATTGAGAAATCGGACTTACGTAGTCTATAAGTATGGATTCTTGGCTTTAATTTCCCATTGGTCCAAATAAGTGACAAATAAATTTTATAGAAAAATTCTCAAATACAATTGAGAAATCGGACTTACGTAGTCAATAAGTATAGATATAGACCAATGGGAACATTGGACCAATAAAAATATGGAATCAGTTTAAATATTTCACACACTTGCCTAATTTTCTTTAAAGTCTTGTAAATGTATTTCCACGTATTTTTATCACATATTTTACTAATTCTCTATTTTGATGTTGCAACAATTATTGTCCATACTCCGAAGTAGCTTAGCGCAATAAATCATATATTTTCTTTTTCATTTTTGAAATCATTTTCTTTACTCGATTGCCAATTTTGTGTGTTTAACTTAATATGTTTTTTCTTTTAATATTTTATTATTAAACACCGTTGGTAATTTATTTCTTCTTATTATTGCTTTTTTGCATCAAAACGTTCACCGTGATTTTTTCGCACTATTTTCAATTCCTGTTGTTTTTTTCATTGGTCGCTATGAACGTTATCGTCTTTTAATATGACAGCCATTCAATTACTTGACGTGAAAAGGTCTTTTGAGAAACACCAGTAAGCAATGCAATAGCAACAACACCAACAACAATAACTGGCAATAAGTATATAACAGCATCTGCAGCAGCTTAAACGTCGTCCACTTACAAGCAATTGAGGAAAATTGATGTTAATCGCATTTATTGCAATATCTATATATATAAAACCGAATGTGTGTTTGTTTATTTGTTTGTTTGTTTGTTTGTTTGTTCCTTACAGGAGGCTAAACCTCTTAACCGATCTTCCTGAAATTTTCACAGTATTTAACTGGAACTCTCGGATGAATTATAGGCTATATGAAGTTTGGATTGGACAAAGGGGTGTGGCACCGCCCATATAACCCAAAAATTTAAATCGCCATATTTTGGGTATTTTTGACCTACGTCGATGATATTTGGTACATATGGTATTGGCATAATTTCGAATACGTACCAGGAGAACAGTGGGTGGGACCACGCCCCTTTTCAGGAAAATTAAAAATCGTAATATAGTCTTAACTACTGTACCGATCGTCATTAAATTTTCACAATAGGATATATAAATACTTTAAATTTTATTTCATAACGAGGGGATAGCGAAGCACACCGGGATACGCTAGTATTGTATATAAGCAGCAAGTGATTCTCTTCTATATTTTTATTTTCCTACTTGTCTTTCTATTATTTTTTAGCGTTTGGTTCTATGTGATTTTCCATTATTTTGTTGTGTGAGAACATGAAGGGAGAATTTGAAATCTGAGTAGTAAGAAGGATGCAGGTTGCAGTCATACGACATACGACATACGACAGTAGAAATAGAAAAAAAAAACTGTTATCATGCTGTTTCATGATTAACTGAAATTTCTGACGAAGCCCTCGCTTATTAAAGCATCTTATTAAGGAAGCTATCGATGTTTTGGCTACCTTGCAACAGTTTTGTTGACAGCTTTGAGTTATGAACACGAACGTAATATCAAGCTGATTATAGCAAAGTACCAATAACAGTAACAACTCTTCACTACTGCACCACCACGTATAACACTAGAGCACAGACGTGTTTGTAATATCACTTTTACTAAAGTTATAAAAAGGTGCTGCTTCCATTTGCTGCTATGAAAAATGTATAAAAAACGAGAAATAAATATAATAAACAAAATTTACGAAAAAAGGAAAAATTCTTAAAGATTTTTCAAAGCTCTCAACTGGTATTAAATGGCTTGACATATAAAGCTGGCTGCTTGCTGGTAGGGAGTACAATGAAATGTAATTTTGTATAAATATTTTCCTTCATATTTTTTTTTTGTGAGTTTTAATATTTGCTTAACTTATTTTTCTTCTTATCATTATTGAACATTAAATACTTTTAAAGAGACCATACATCGTTGAGACTGCCATCAATTTGCCATTCATTGATTTGATATTTTAAGCTGAGTCGCTCTGCAGCTGGTGTTAAAATTGGAAATTATTTTTTGTATGTTTTACCTGTTTGTAAACAAAAGTTATTGAAGTTTTTTTTTTTTTTTTTGCCAAATAGATAAAAAGAATGAATGAATGTTAAACCTTTTACAAATTTCGTTTGTAGTTTGCCAGTATGTGGTGCACTGTGTAGCGAATAATGATTATTGTCGCCAAATTGTTGTATGCAAAATATATGAAGATAAATATTTGTATACAAAGGTCAAAAATATTTTTTGGATTTTCAAAATATATATTTGGAAAAAAAAACTTTCGAATAAAAATTATTCGATTAAACATTATTCGAATAATTTTTAAATGCGAAAGATTACATTTCATTTCAATACGGTATAGAAAAATATTTGTTATTTTTTTTCCAAGATATAATGTGTTATAATATTCGCATCAAAACTATTAGTATATTCGAAAAAATTCAGTTTTCAATTTTAATGAAAAAATTATTTGAGCAATTTTTTTTTGCCAAAGTGTTATAAACTTTATTTAATATTGGAGTATTGGAATTGTTCGAATATTCCAAATAATTTTTTTGAACAATTTATATATTTAAGTCCAGAATACAAAATTTGTAATATACCTCTTTTAACAAATACTCGAATAAAATATATTTAATAGTTCTGTTCAAAGATCGCAAAGATCTAAGGAATTAAATAAAAAAACAATTTTTATTGTAGAAAAAAACTATTTTTTTTTCGTAATTTTTAAAAGTTTTAAGCCACTTTTTGCAATCATTTTTTAAGCTGTCTTTTGGCAGGTACTTTTAAAACATGAAAAACTAATTTATTTTCAAAGAAAACTTTAAAATGCATGTTGGTTTTTTTGGGGTCATTTTAATGTACATAATCGTATATGTTCGTAGTAAGATAAAAAAGAACTCGCAAAAATTTTAAGGAATATTCGAATAAAAATCAAATACGAAATAATTCAACAATTTGTGACGATTATTCGAATAATATTTTACAACAATATGCAGAGGTCTATTCAAATATTGAGGAATGTAATTTTTTTATCGTTTGTAGTTTATGTGAACATTAGTACGCATTCAAGTAAAAATTATACGAAAAATTTTATAAATTTTGTTCGAACGAGCAAAGTTTGTCGATTAAATTTTAAAGAATATTCGAATAATATTTTTAAAAAATAATTATTCCAATAATATTTATCCAAATATATCTATATTTTTTTTTTTTTTTTTTTGTGATAATTTTATTATTTATTGAATCTTTAATTATTTAAATTGAATTATCAATAAGTTTTTCAAATCTTAAATCTAAAAAAATATTAAATATAAGTTTAGCCAATGCTAAACAAAATTTTTAATTTCAACGGTTAATTTTTGTTGTTTTACATTTCTCGTGAACGGCTGAGAAAAAGAGTATCCCTTCTTTTCAGCCGGGTGTGGCCTCTATAATGAAGAATATTGCGCGCAAGTGGATTTGGGTGCAACTCAAGTTTTTTTTATATATTTTTTCGCGTGTTTTGAAAATACTGTTTTCACCAACGGCACGTCTAGGTCTTTATGAATTCGATGGTTTCTGACATACCAGGGGGCTGCTGTTATTGTACGTAGGATTTTATTCTGTCGCCTTTGAATTCTTTCGAAATTCGATGCTGAGGCAGTGCCCCATAACTGGATTCCATAGGACCATATTGGTTTCAGGATCGCGTTGTATAACAAAAGTTTACAGTCAAGACTTAATATAGAATTTCTTCCAATAAGCCAATTCATTTGAGCTGCTTTTAATTTCATTTGTGTTAACTTTGCGTCTATATGCCATTTCCATGTTAAACGACGATCAAGATGAACGCCTAGATATTTGACTACAGTGTGTTGTGGTATAGTCTCGGTGTTAATTTTTATAGGCGGGCATGTTTCCCTGCGCAACGTAAAAGTGAAGTGTGCACATTTCTGCTCGTTAACTTTTATACGCCATTGTTTGAGCCATTTTTCCAGTTTGGATATATATTCTTGTAAGTTGCGGGAAGCTTCTACAGGATTTTCGTGAACGCTTAGAAAGGCTGTATCATCCGCAAATGTTGATGTATGAATGTTACTGTTTAACGGTAAGTCAGAGGCATATATTAAATAAAGTAAGGGTCCGAAGATACTGCCTTGAGGGACTCCGGCTTCAGTCGACTGCGGAGGGCTTAAAAAATTGCCTTCCCTAACTACAAATTTACGTTCCATCAAATAGCTTTTTAAAAGCTTTACGATGTTTGCTGGTAGATTTTGTGTTAATTTATTGAAAAGACCTTCGTGCCATACTTTATCGAAAGCTTGTGAGACATCAATAAAGAGCGCAGAGCAGTATTTCTTTTTTTCAAAAGTGTCTCTAACGACATTCACAAGTCTGTGAGTTTGTTCTATTGTGTTATGTTGTCTGCGAAAACCGAATTGATGATCTGGAAAACATCCATTACTAGTCACTATAGGCATCAGCTTGATCATATACAGCTTTTCAAATAGTTTTGTAATGTTAGACAGTAAACTAATAGGCCGATAGGATTCAACCTTTGTATGATCCTTGCCGGGCTTTGGTATCATAGTAATTAGCGAAACCTTCCATTCTTTAGGATAGTGTTCTAGGCGTAGAATACTGTTAAAAATGAACAGTATTATTCTTTTTGCAGTGTAAGGCAATTCTTGAAGCATTTTGTTGCTTATTTTGTCGACACCTGGGGCTTTTCTGGTGTTAAGACTAGTAATAGTATTTTCAATCTCCGTCATGTTAAATCTCATCGGTATTTCTGGTAAAGGGACGACTGGTGGCAGTTCAACAATATCAGCAGAAATATTCGGAGTGAAAACTTTTTCTAAGTGTTTAACAAAGAGTGCACCTTTTTCAGCATCAGTTTATATTAAATATAATTTTTTTTAATACTACGAACTGCTATTATTATTATTATTATCATTATTATTATTAATATTTGTTAATATTTATACAGGCTATTAAAAAATATCCAAATATTCCGATAAATATTTAACAGTTTTCGAATAATATATGCCAATCTAGAATAGAAACTTACAGGAACATTTTTTATAATAATAAATTTTAAATTTTTATTCGAGTCGATAAATGTGGATAATGTTTTTTTACATTTTTACATTTTGACAACAAATAAAAAAAGTTAAAAAGTTTTCACTGCATTACACTGTTGCCAGTGCATTGTGTTAAAATGCTTTATTTTCGTTCATTTTATATTTTGATGGTTGTTCTATTCAACCATTTGCTTGTGTCTTTTTTAGTATTAGAATTTTTAATGTTTGTTTGCTTGTTTGTATTCTCTCAACTAAATAACACTTCAGTTATCAAAAACACTACTGGCATGCGAAAGTACATCATATATCAGTTATTAACGCCACTGGATATTCATTCATTCACTGGTTCGACTAAATGTTTGTTCACCCCTTAACCATCGGCAATTGATGCAGTTGCTTTTTTCTCTTTTTTTTGGTTTTGTGTTTTATTTTCTTCATTATTTAGCGGAAATCTACGAGACTGCATGAAAAATGGATTTTTTAAAATTTATTATATTTTGAGAGTTGCTGCAGGTACAAAATATTCCCAAGTTCTAAACATCTATTTGTTTTAATAAAAATTTATATTTATAATTAAGTTGTGAATTTTTTAATCGAACTGAGTGATATTTAATCAAAGAAATTTTTAATTTTTCAGGCTTAAGTTCGTTTTCTCTAAATATAATTTTGTTATAAATTAAATTATTATTTAAATTATAAAGAAAAATCTAGTGGCTCTTAATACTTGAACAGACAAAGAAAAATTAGACTGCGCGGAGGGTTGAACTGACATCGATGTTTCGAGACTAACCACAGTCTCATCATCAGAATTGTCTATCGCTTAGACCTCACTGCCACCACGGCAGCTGCAATCACATTAGTTATTATTATATATATATATACGTTGAATAGTTGACCTCTTTTTGATTAAGTGATTAGTTATTATTTATATAAGTCATTTATGTTATGTATTTTTGATAGTAAAGCATATATGCTTAAGTCGGAATATGCTAATTCGTTATCGCTTTGTTGGTTATAGTATTCGTAAATTAAACTAATGCAAATATGCATAAATTAATAAAAATTCCCTTGAACTTTTAATGTGATATCCTACAAAATGTTAAAAAATAATGAAGGCATAGCAGTGTTCACTAAACTGTTCCGGAAGTGTCACAACGCTTTCCTTCCCAGAATGACAAATAACTTTAAAATGTAAATTCGTCTACTAAGCACTAGAGGCGCTGCAACACTGCTATGAAATGAACAAAACGTGCAATAATAGACTTCTAACTCTACTCTATCCCTTTATCTACAGAAGTAGGTGTCATCACCCTCAGTGTTAGTTCCAATAAAAAAAACCTAAGCCATTAACTTACATCAGAAAGCATTTCTAATTTAATTAAATGAAATTTATTTAAAACTTTGATTCAGCAAAACACTTTTGCACGCCAATAAAAAACAAATAATAAATAAATATATGTGTATACTATTTTCAAATTTTACGTTTAAATGTTAGTTTTTGGTGTTGCTGCACTTGTCGTATCTGTTTTATCTCCGTTAATACGCTGCATAGACAAACAATTGGTGTTTTCGTTTGGAAAAATCCTTTTGAAATGCATGATTTTTTCACAGAAAAAATAAATCTGAAATTTTTCAAATAAAAACTATTGATAAAAAACCGTTTAAAAAAATCATCTAAAACTTGTATTGTACGAGGCTACAACGAATCTGATAAACACTTTAAAATGATTACAATAAAAAAAAAAAAAAATTTAAGGCCCTAATTTATAAAACGCATCACCGAAGTGACTTTTATATGCAAAGCAAAAACAAAAATTCAAATATTTAAAAACTTTATTTCATTGTTTTCATTAAAATTTTTGAAGACAAAGAACGCTTTAATTTCTTTGCGTTTGTTCGGTGATGATATTGTATGAAAAACAAAAAACAAATTTTTAAATATTTGAGTTTTTGTTTTTGCTTTCCATATTAAAGTCACTTCGGTGATGCGTTTTAAAAAATTAGGGCCTAAATTGTTTTCGAAAATATTATTCGGGATATTTGAACTAAACGAAGGCCGGTTGATCATATTTAATGGGCAGCAAATTAAATATAAAATCCTTCTTAGTTGGTCCAATAGAAAGAAAAAGTGTAACTTTACTTTGTACGAGTATTTTAAAAATGGCAAACGGAACGTCAAAATAAAATTATCTTTTTTCCTTTTCATATGTCCAACATAAAACTACTGCATTTTTTATTACATATTTTAACTGAAACCACAACAGACATAAATATTTACTCATACGAATGATGTTATTCATATAAATTAATTCAAATGTTTATATACATAAATACAGTAAAAAAAAAAAACATCATCAATGATCATACCTGCTCTGTGTGGGATCCAGTATCTTTTATTACGATAATCGTATTGTTAAAATTAATATAACGAAAATTTATCGAATTTAGTATTCAGTAACACTTTTAACGATATTCGCTATCGGTATGTAAACGACAATATTTTTTCGGTTGTTATGAAATAAATAAAAGTCAGCAGTTCAATCGTAGCATGTGCGTTATGCAAAGAAAAAAATTTATCTTTTATAACAATATACACAAACACAAAATCTTTTATGCATAAAAAATAATATTACCATTATTTAAACATGCAATTTAACATTCATTTTTTTAAATTCTAAAAAATTTTTGGAAAAAATTTCAATAAATAAATTAATTTATTTGTTTTTTGTTTATTTCTCTTTGTGCTTTTCGTATATATTGATAGAGATGCCAAAGTAAAAGGAAATTATAACGATGTTGTTAAGAAGCAATTAGTGAATAACAAAATCGTTACTGCAAATCGCAATAATTATCGGTAAATTTAACAATTATCGAATTGTTCTAAGTTACAGAATCCCACTACTGGTTACAGAATGTGAGAAAAAGATTTTGAGCCATGAGTTCCATATCTAAGGCGGGAATTTTGCAATCTATAAATAAATCTCTTACTAATATTACCTTAATACAGAGTGATCTTCATTTCTTATTGCTTCCAAAGATCAATAAGTCACACTTTCAAATTTTCAAAAATCCCATCTTAGTGGATTTACACTTAGAGAAAGATACGTACCTACACACAAAATTTCAAGACATACAAATTTTAATATTTTCAAAAGTTTAAAGTTGAGAAGCATTTTTTATATGGAGAACATTTTTAAAACTTCAACAATTTGTGTTTTATATCTAAAATAAGTTATAAAAATAAAATAAGCATTAATAAATTTACTCTTTTATGTCAGAATTGTGTTACTTCAACCCACGTTTTTTCAACACATTCGCGAAAAAAAATCAATCTCATCTTTAGAGAAAGTTATCATTTTCTAAATAATTATTCCGTGCGTGAAATTATTTGAGAAAGTTCAATTTATTATCACAAGAATTCTTCCATGGAAATCACGCATAAATTGCGCTACATTTTTTCCCGAAAAATGAACAGGATTTTCCAAACGAAATTTGTAATTATAACATATATAACAATATAAAGTAAAATTTATAATCCCTTCAAAATTAATAAAATCGCCAAATAAGAAAAAAAAAACGCAAAATTAAAGAAATTATATTTGCAAAAAATAAAAATGTGACAAAAAAAAAATAAAATCGCTTAAAAATAAACAAAATAAAAAAAACCGCTTTAGCGATGATCGAAAAAATACCATTAAAAACGTTTGGGGCATTATAAAAACGCCAAAACGAAAACTAGTTCCAAAATTAAATAAATCGCTAGAATGGGTAAAATCGATGAAATGAAAAAAAAAAAAACGCAAAACAATATTCAATATTCCCTATATATCAAACTTTATTTACATAATTATGAGTGTGGACAAAATGAGTGGACAAAAAAATCAATTTCGCAATAACAATACCTTTGAAAGTATTGGACTTAATTTAAATTTAAATAATATTAAATAAAAATATTGTGAAACTTGCTTCTTTTTCTATCTATATATGTATACTCGTATGTACGTGTGATGTTTTAATTCAGCTCCCAGAGTATTTTCAAGAACTAAAAAGTCAAGCCAATTTTCTTTAAATCTTTCTCAGAAAATGAGGCCATCATTTTCGTATTTCGATTTAATTTCTCTGATTATATTCAATTAACCATTTTCAAGCGCAAATATTTAAGCAGATGCCACTTAACAAATACTTTAAAGAGTCCTTGTAAATTTTAAGAGTTCCGGGACGTGTTTTTAAATTCTGAAGCAATTGCAAAAAAAAACCGCTTTTTCTGTTTCGTGTTAAGACTTGAAATTAAAAAAAAATATATATGTATGTATATCCATAATGGCCATAATTTTGTTGGGTGTTTTTTTTTTGCCAATGCGCAAATACATTCCGTCACCAACCAACAAACAAATACTTAAACACTTGCAAAAGTAAACAAAGTTGTGTTGTTTTTAATGCAGCATGACAACAAAAACAACAACAAGAAAATCAGAAAATGCATAAAAACGACAACAACTACAAACCGAAACATAAAAAACAGACGGAAATTAATTGAAAATTCAAAATCAACAAACCATAATAAAACCGGACAACAAATTAAGCTCTTTTTGTTAAAAATTTAAATAAAAAAAAAAAAAAAAAAAAATAAAAAAGCAAATCTACAAAAACAAATTAATGCGATTTTAAATGCCAACATTGAAAATAGACAAGCGTAATAACGAAAACATAAAAGAATATTTCAGCGACAAAAACAAAAATGTGGCCAACATTATTTTTAATTAATTTAAAATGTTTTTTTATGTTTTGTATATGTATGTATGTACAAACATATTTACATATACATATGTATTTAGTTTTATTATATAAAAGAATTTTAGACTCTTAGAACTAAAACCAATAAGTTCTAAAATCTCGTGGCTACAATGTATCAGCTATATCGATTGCAGTCAGACGAAAATTCCTCTCTTCTTTACGAATTATTTGATAACGATACCTCGTTTTGAAAGCTGCCCACAGTACTTCGTCCAATAGGCTGATAAATAAGTATATGGAAAGGTTATTTTGCACTGGCTGGCTCTTGAAAGGGAATGGCTTCATAATATACTTCTTAAGAGTAAATGCGTCATCTGCAACAATAACGTATGGAGTTGGAATAGTTCTACCAGGAAGCGACCGTGGAGATGGTAAATGCAATGTTTTTTGTTCAAGGCATTTCGATAATTCACAATTGTTATATACTCCCCCGTCCAATAGTACAATGCTATGTGAGCCTTCTTTCTTTGGTGCCTGTATCACCACATGTTTCCCGTCCATAGCAGCTACGCGATGGGGAAAAGTCCATTTGTTGTGAAATCCGTTGAAATATTGAAGCCGTTTAAAAGCGGTTTAATTCGTAATAAATGCTTTTGTATGCCTAATTTCTTTTTAGGAGCTTTCAATTATATTGGACAACGATGCAAATATCAACGATCAGTCCGAAAAAGTCCAATCAGTACCACGAAAACGACAGAAAAAAACAAATTCAGAAAAAGACGAACATGACGTCGTACTGGAAAAAGCTTTGCAAATAATGCAAAAACCGTCTGATGAATGCCAAATATTTGGTGACTTTGTCGCCTCAGAACTTCGAGGTTTGAGAAAAGCTGGGAGCAAGCGCAAACTTAAAAGATTAATTCAGCAGGACATTCTTCAAGTAACGGACGAAGAGGATGAAGCCAACTCGACACGCAACTACTTAGTTCAGATATAAATGGGCTTGAAAGCTCCACTCAATCATCAATAATACTGCCTTGCAATAAACATACATACATCTACGCAATTATTTATATGTTCGGACAACGTACAAGGTATTTTTGGAAAATGTTTTTATATAAATTATTTTAATATTTAGACAGTACCTTCAAATATTTTAATTTCAGACATTGATACAGAGCCTCGCAACAATCCGACACAATCCTTACAAGGATTCGAAACAGATACATAAGCGAATGAAAGAAATCGCCTACAAAATAAACATACTCATAATTTGCATTTAATTTGAAATTGTTATGAAAATAAAATGAATTAAAAATATTTCTCTTGTATTTTACGAATAAAATAAATTTAGAAAATATTTTTCTTGTTTTTTCTTACCAGTTGACAAAAATCGAAGTTACTAAAAGCCGGTCTGCGGGAGGTATAGCCAATCTCATTTTAATATCCTACTTTTGTATACTTGTTTGAATTAAAGATAAAATGTATTCAAAATCATCATTAGACATTCACAGGAAATTTTTCAGCTGCATGGAATCTTCGGTCCACAATTCTTTAATTAATGTATTTTGAAAACTTAAATCTACGCGCCGCAGCACCCAATTTCTCACTCAAACACTTCTCTTTGTTTTTTTTTTTTTTTAATTTGTTGTTTCTTATTAATTAAATATACAGCGATGGCAGCTGCCAATCTTATTTTGTCACAAGACATTTTTATACTGTCATTCGTAAAAAAAGCAAACTCTACTGCAAGCTGTTCTCACATTATGTGGAAACACGTCTGCAATTTCTTGCAGCAAGTTCGTCGCAGTAACTTCTACAAACTACTTCTGGAAGCAGACTTCGGTTTGAGTGGAAACACTTCAGCAAATACTTGCAGAAGTTCTTCCGCAAGTGACTTGCTAGTGGACACACGGCTTAAGAGCTGAAAATCTCCGATTTTAGCCTCAAAAAAAAAACATTTATTATAAAAAATATATTTTTGTTTAAATTTCACGTATTTTATTATATTCAATGTTAATAAATATTAACAAATGCATTATTACATACAGACATACTTATGTACTTAGAGACGTATGAACAAGTATGAGTAATATATTAAAATAAACGAAATATTTATTCGGCGGTTATTATATACCGAACATGAAATATCCATAAATTCCTCCACAAGAAATTCTGTCCCTAAACAGAACCTGAAATCTCCAGTTTGGGTCCAACCCTACACTTAAGGTAACACTGTGTGAGACTATTACGATGCAATGACTTGTGCCGAAAATAAATTATTGTTTTATTTTTATTAAATTTTGAGATTATTAGATTTTCACTCAAGCATGGCTGTCATTGCAAACACTTTGCCAAACAACACCTTTCATTTTCATTCGTTTTTAATCAGGCATTTTTGAAAATAATACAATAGAAAGTGAAAATAAAATTCAATATCAGCACAAAGAAAATTATTGAAATTGTTGTTGACAGCATTAATATCCAATAGGCATTTTCCAGTAAAATTAATAAAAAAAAAATTTAATGAAATACTACAACAACAGCAGCAAAGAAATTACATATATACATACAAAAAAAATCGATGTTAAATGCTGTTAATTAATGTTTAATGTTTGATTTTAAAGTTTTTAAGTGTGTGGGCAAGAATTAATTGTGTAAAAGAGTGCGTTTAAGGTAATCCAGCAGCAAATGTTTATCAGTTTTTTTTTTACCAAGTAGTAACTCAATTAATCAGACAATAAAAATTTAAGTCTAGAAAAATGTGCAGTGTCACACCCTTACAAAGCAAATAATATTTTTCCACTGTGCACGTACAAACCTTAAATTTACTTAAAAATTCGATTTATTTTAAAAATAATAACTTAATATTTTTTATTAAGTACTTATACTTAACCATCTCTAATAAACTTTGCATATAATTTTAAAATAATAAAAATGGGCTGTGCCGCACCTCACCAAATTATATATTACCTCTACTAAACCGATTCGTTGTAAACTTAGTACACATCAAGATCATCTGAAAATTAAATATTTAAAAATTAATTACCTCCTTCCTTGAGAAAAAAAGAACAGAAAATTGGGTAGTGCCACGCCTATTCTAACTAAATACTTAGTTTTTAAACTACTTTCACTTCTCGAAATCTTTTAAAACCTTACACTGACTGGAAAATATAAAGACTAGAAAAGATGGAAGTGCCACGCCCTCGCTAAGTACTAAATATTATTTTTAAACCCTTCAAACCAAACGTTTTTAAAAAATTGAATCACTGAAATAGAAAATAACGACGCCCATATGAAATGCAAATATAGTTTAAGTAAAAATTAAATAGAATTAAAAGCAAAGTATGAAGTATTTGGATTTATTTGCTTTATTTGTGTATCTGCTAATTAAATAAAATAATAACATAAAAGATAGACCGTCTATGGAAAGCGCATCTTGCATACAAAAAATAAGATTTGAAGTATTTCCTTTTTTTTCGAAAGGTGACTTCATCTACTCTGCCCTTAATTATGTCTTAAGATAATCTTTCCAGCCTCTTATAAGATAGCAACTGTTCTCGATTTGATAAATAGATGTCGGTATTACTGATCGAGCCGAAATTTAGTATTCTGCTACTTTAATGATACATCAAGATCGTAGAAAACTTAAACTGTCTCTATGTTTTTTCCTTTTAACTTTAGTTAACTAGTTTTGTTTTTAATAATTATAATTAATTTTTTTTTACATTTATTTGAGCATGTACTCAAGTATTTATGTTTTATATTTTATTTATTTGTTGCGGGTTAGCAATATCTAGATATATATTTCGTTGGTAGCTATACCAATTCATCAGTAGATGTTTCAAAAAATTTAGATATATGTATATTTAGATATTGCTAACCCGCAACAAATAAATAAAATATAAAACATAAATACTTGAGTACATGCTCAAATAAATGTAAAAATTTTGTAACGGGGAGATTTGCTTTTCATTTTTGCCTTATAAAATACTTTTAATGGCAACCAGCGGTTGTCTAATTGTATAGGTGTAGAAAAGTAAACACATTCATAATGGAAAATTATTGTTGTGTGTGTTTGAGAAATTTTTTAAAGGCTATTTTTATGCTTTGTAATTCACAAAAATATATTTGTGAGTTTTTGTATAAATAGATGAGCTTTGGAATTTTTTTAAACATAAAGGGTAAAACATCTACTGATGAATTGGTATATCTACGAACGAAATATATATCTAGATATTGCTAACCCGCAACAAATAAATAAAATATAAATTATAATTACTGTTAAAATAGTTTTAGTGACCATAAAATTTTAATATAATAAATAAATTTACCCAGCAAAAATTTTTTAATCTCTTGAAAGTACGCAACAATATAGTATTCCGTACCCACAGCACTCCGTAGAGTCTGCATTACTTTATAGAAATTGAATGAATTATTTAACTTTAATTTACAACTAAAAATACAATAATCCTCTTATTGGCACAGTAGTATTGTCCGACCTTACCGAGCAGTTTGTATTGAAAAACATGTTGTTTGGCATTATCATGTTTTTGCTGGGTAGTAGAAGATATTTATGTGTCAAAACTGCAAGGGTGTGTATGCGCTTTGTATTTGTAGTTGTTTTTTTTTTAATTTTTTCTAAAATAAATTTAGTACAACATATCACTTGACACTTGATGAAGCGGAAACCAAATGTGAATCTGTATTTGAAATGTAACTGACACAGGAAATACGTTTAATACTATATTTTGTTTATTTTATACATATTAAATATTTAATAATATTTATTTCTATTATGAGTAAATGTTTTTTGCTGTATTTCCTCTGAAATATCATGTTGTTGCTCTTTGCTGTGAAAAAATATACTTATTACAGATATTAGATAATATTAAACGATAAAGGAAAGGAATTAATATCAAACTATACTTTTTTATAAACTTAAATACATCATTTGAGTTAAAGAATATTAAATAGAAAATTATAAATTTGTTTTATCTGTCAAATATGAATACAATTCCATTTTTTCTGCGGAATGCATGCAGCTGATCGTGATTGAAGAGTTTATCGTGATAATATTTCTATGTGTTGTACTTCAAAGACAGTCTTTTAGATTATTTGCAATTATTTAGAAATCTTCACTCGAAATTGGAATTTTTGTTTGATCGCAAATTATTAGAATTGAATTTTTCGTGTAATCGAACAAACATTAATCGAGTGAATTGCTTATGCCGATTAATGTATATAAGGGAAACATAATAGAAGATATACCAAAGTCGTTAATTATATTCATTTGCAAATCTATTATTCAAAATATTATGTAAAATACGCTTTTCTTAGCAAATATTTGCCCAACATGACCATGAAAAACAAATACTATTGTAAAAAGTACTGCCATGTGAAATATTTTAACGCAGTATTAATACCTGCAATTTTTTTGTACCTAAATAAGCTTGTAATAAGTATGCTTGTTTAAAGTTTTATACAATCAATTATGATAAGCTTATTCTACAATTCCAAATAAATATTTCTTATGGTTATTTCATCTGTTTTAAAGGTTCGAAATCGAGAAACCCTTGTTTAGATGAAGTTTCAAAAAGGAATTTATATAGAAATCCTAGATGATTGTGCCGGCTTCGCCTGGAAGCTATTTTCTTATATGGGAGACCATTATCCCCACTCATCAACCCCTTATTTTATGCTTGACTATTTCAAATTTAACGACGACATGAGGCGGACGTAGCCCCATCTGTCCTTCAACAACATAAATAATTTTGTTCTACTTGAAATACGAACGATGACGCTTCTCGTGAATGAGGCGGAAGTAGCGCCATCTTTCTGTCAATATATGTATATATATATGTATTCTGTCATTCAACAACAAAAACAATTTTGTTCTGTTTGAAATACGAATTGGGTTAATAGTTTAGTAAATACAGGAATTGCCCCCTCCCTCCCCTCATCATGCTCCTAGCGGTTTAAAATATACTTTAAAACCTAATCGCATACCTACCAAATATGCATAAAAAATTTCATTAAAAACGGTAAAGCCTTTTCGGAGGAGTTCGATAACAAACATCGTGACACGAGATTTTTATATATTAGACTAGCTGAGCGCCCCGACTTCGCACGGAAGGTATTTACTTTTATAAATTTCGATTTAATCAAAGCAAATCACGACTTTCACGAAAAGTCATAACTCACGAAAGCGTCGACCGATTTTGTGAAATCTTTAGATAAACCATTTGCACGACCATACGAACAAACCCTAAAAATCGAGTTCGATTTCGGTTTGACCGTTCGTGAGTTATAAAGTCACAACACACTTGCAACATTTTTTTCTATATCGCACTTGTTCCTCAAAAGCATAACAACTCAAAATTCATGAATTTTCAGTAGAGGCCAAAAACTTTTTATTTTAATACTACTCTTCTATTACAAAGAGAGATACAACTGTATTTTTTTGGTGAAAGAGTGGAGAAAATTTTTTTTTTTTTTTTTTTTTTTTTTTTTTGATAAATTTTATTATTTATTGAATCTTCAATTTTAAATTAAATTATCAATAAGTTTTTCAAATCTTAAATCTAAAAAATATTACATATAAGTTTAGCCAATGCTACACAAAATTTTTAATTTCAACGGTTAATTTATGTTGTTTTACATCTCTCGTGTACGGCTGAGAAAAAGAGTATCCCTCCTTTTCAGCCGGGTGTGGCCTCTATAATTTAAAATATTGCGCGCAAGTACATTTGGGTGCACCTCAAGTTTTTTTATATATTTTTTTGCGTTTATTGAAAATACTGTCTTCACCAACGGAACATCTAGATCTTTATGAATCCGATGATTTCTGACATACCAGGGAGCTGCTGTAATTGTACGTAGAATTTTATTTTGTCGCCTTTGAATTTTTTCGACATTTGATGCTGAGGCAGTGCCCCATAACTGGATTCCATAGAACCATATTGGTTTCAGGATCGCGTTGTATAATAGTAGTTTACAGTCTAGGCTTAGTATAGAATTTCTTCCAATAAGCCAATTCATTTGGGCTGCTTTTAATTTCATTTGTATTAACTTTGCGTCTATATGCGACTTCCATGTTAAACGACGATCAAGATGAACGCCTAGATATTTGACAACAGTGTGTTGCGGTATGGTCTCGGTGTTAATTTTTATAGGCGGGCATGTTTCCTTGCGCAACGTAAAAGTTACGTGCACACATTTCTGCTCGTTAACTTTAATACGCCATTGTTTGAGCCATTTTTCCAGTTTGGATATATATTCTTGTAAATTGCGGGAAGCTTCCACAGGATTTTCGTGAACGCTTAGAAAAGCTGTATCATCGGCAAATGTTGATGTATGAATGTTACTGCTTAACGGTAAGTCAGAGGCATATATTAAATAAAGTAATGGACCGAAGATACTCCCTTGGGGAACTCCGGCTTCGATCGACTGCGGTGGGCTTAAAAAATTGCCTTCCCTAACTACAAATTTTCGTTCAATTAAATAGCTTATTAAAAGCCTAACAATGTTTGCGGGTAGATTTTGTGTTAATTTATGTATAAGACCTTCGTGCCATACTTTATCGAAAGCTTGAGAAACATCTATAAAGAGCGCAGAGCAGTATTTCTTTTTTTCAAAAGTGTCTCTAACGACATTCACAAGTCTGTGAGTTTGTTCTATTGTGTTATGTTGTCTGCGAAAACCGAATTGATGATCTGGAAAACATCCATTACTAGTCACTATAGGCATCAGCTTGCTCATATACAGCTTTTCAAATAGTTTTGAAATGTTGGGCAATAGACTAATAGGCCGATAGGATTCAACCTTCGTATGATCCTTGCCGGGCTTTGGTATCATAATAATCATCGAAACCTTCCATTCTGCAGGATAGTATTGCAGCCGTAGAATACTATTAAAAATGAATAGTATAATTCTTTTTGCAATATAAGGCAGTTGTTGAAGCATTTTGTTGCTTATTTTGTCGACACCTGGGGCTTTTTTGGTGTTAAGACTAGTGATGGCCTTTTCAATCTCCACAATGTTAAATCTTAACGGTATTTCTGGTAAAGAGATGACTGGTGGCAGTTCAACAATATCAGTAGAAATATTCGGTGTAAATACATTTTCTAAGTGCTTAACAAAAAGAGCACCTTTTTCAGCATCAGTTCTTGCCCAGTCACCATTCGAATCTCGTAACGGAGGTTTGCAAATCACTGGCCTTTTAAGTCCTCTGGCTGCACGCCATAGCGAATAATCTATTTGTGGTGTTGCATCGAGTTCTTGAAGAAATTTTTGCAGCGAAGCTGTTTTTTGTGTTTGTAAAACTTTTCTGAGCTGTTTGGTGCATTCCTTTAGCCTTCACTTTAGCTGGGGGGATCTGTAACGTTGCCATTCTCGTCGCGCTCTTCGTTTTTCAGTCAATAGCCTTTCTATATCTAAATGTTGTTGATGTTGCAGTTGTGTGTGAGTAAATGATGCTTCAACTTCAATCATTTCGCTGGGCACACCTTTCATAACTCCAGGAATTTTTTGTCGATCCGTTGGCCAATATGTTGGCTGACCACTTGAAACTACATTAAAGCCCATTTTTGAAATTGTGTCAAACAAAACACGACCCTTGGGACTGATTAAACGTGAACCCCAAAATGTGTGTTTAGCATTGTAGTCGCCAGCTGCTAGAAAACGGGACCCCAGTGTTGAATAAAATGCGGTATATTGACTCTCTGAAATTGAAAACCTGGGAGGAGAATAAACAGATGATATCACAAGTTTTTGATAAAAATTTTCAATGCAGATGTTTGTTGCTTGAAGGTAATCTTCACAAAATTCATTTAACAGGTAGTGTTTTATTCGCGTTTTTATTAGAATTCCCGAGCCACCACAAGCTCTACCTCGAGGATCCTTGGTGTCGTAGAAATTATATCCACTAATTCTAAAATAGCTTCGAGACGTCAAATGAGTTTCTGAGATAAGCATAACATCGATTTGTTTATCCAGAAGAAAATATTCTATTTCATTTTTATGTTGGCAGATGCCGTTTGCGTTCCAAAAACATATTTTCAAGTTCATGGTTTGCTTAATACAGCCTGCAACAAAGTAGACTGCATTTTCAACATTTCCTGCATCATACAGGACATGTTGAGAGTAAAAGTATTTACTGTTTGTATTAAGCTCTCAATTGAGGCTTCAATACGGCTAAAATTAGACCCTGGAGCTTCGCTTACTGGTACCGGTTTTTGCGCTGTATTGTGGTTACTTTTTAAAATGTTAGCGTATGAAAATTTATTATTAGGTTGTTGCTGAGCAATAGTCGCGTTTGATTTCAATACGTTTGAATATTGTTGCTGACTGGTAGACGGTTGAGGTAACTGAGGGTAGCTTAAAAGTGTGATAGGCTGAGCGGGGATAATATTTTCTTTTTTGTGCGAGGAGCGTTTAAAAAATGAGTAAAGAGGGCAGCCTCTATAGTTGGCAGTGTGATTTCCGCCGCAATTGCCACATTTTTTCGCCTTGGGATCACCTTTTGTTTTGTCACAGTTAGCGGTACTGTGTAGCTCACGACGACAATAAAAAAATAGCTGATGACGACAATAAAAAAATTGAATTAAGCACAAACCTGAATTCTACACAAAACACAACTATTCGTGCGCGATCATGCTCTCCATACATGTTAAATAGTGATCAAGAAACAACAACAATTGCACCTATTAGCAAACTTGTCAGCTTAGCTGTACAAGCAAACAAACAAACAATAAATACCCAGGTGACCAACGTGCACAAAATGAATAAAATTATGGATAAAGTAAGTGAAAATAGTGATAATAAAATTCAAACAGGTATGGATAGATACATAACTGTGTTAAAAAGGGGAAGAAGTCCCAAATCTGCTCAAATTGCGTCAACGGCAAAAGTTCCCAAAGATATGAAAAATATAAAAAATTCCGAAAATCGTTTCGCGATTTTAACGGAACAAGGTGATGAAGACACAACTAATACAAGTTTGAGTAAACCACCACCGATTTATTTAAGAGAACAGAACTCCAGCCTTCTGGTAAAAAGCCTTATCTCGTTAATTGGAGAAAATGAGTTTTACGTAACTCCAATCAAGCGTGGGAAAATTAATGAAACAAAAATTCAGGTATCTAAAGAAAATAATTACAGAAAAATAGTCTCAGACTTTGAGACTAAAAATAAAAATTTTTATACATATCAGCTTAAGAGTGCTAAAGGTCTAACCGTTGTAATAAAAGGTATAGATTCTAGTGTGGATCCAGAAGAGGTCAAGTCTGGCCTTGAAAATAGTGGATTCAAGGTGAAAAATGTTTCAAACATCAAAAATAGAGAAAAAATCCCCCAACCAATATTTAGAGTCGAGTTACAGCCAGGTGACATAAAGATAAAAAAAAATGAATCCCATCCAATCTATGATCTAAAGTATTTGTTACACCGGAGAGTTACCGTTGAGCAGCCACATAAAAGAGCTGGACCTATCCAATGCCTGAACTGCCAAGAATTTGGGCACACGAAAACTTATTGCAAGTTGCCTACAGTCTGCGTTGTAAGAGTGGAGAAAATGGCGTAAAATTTTTACAGTGGGTACATATGACCACTGTGGTTTGGTTTTTTGCAAAAAGTGAAAATTTGAAAATTTTGAGTTGTTACGCTTTTGAGGAACAAGTGCAATATATAGATTTTATAATATTATCTAGTAAAATTTTAAAGAAAACAAACAGCACAACTGATGGAGTGAGCTGATGTGCAAAAATCCAACAATAAATATTTACATTAAATATTTTGACACTTTTGTTCAATTTTACAATCGCATAAAAAAAAACTAACAATGAAACATTTCAAAATGTAACTAAAAGTGATAAAAAAAATTATTTATTTACCGAACAAGTTTATTGTTTTTGTTGGTGGTTTCATTAATCTTTTACATTCAATGAATAATTAGTAATTTTAATTAATAACAAAAACAAATGAATTTATTTGTAGCGATTTTTTTCATTTATTTTGAAATTTACATATACTCGTAAGTGTGCTATACATATGCACAGTGGCATAAAATATACAAAAAAACCTCCAAATATTGTTAGTTTATATTTATATGAGCCATTGTCTTCGAAAGTGGTTTAAGTATACATGGAGATATTTAAGAGTTTGAACTTGAATAATTTCAAAATTACAAACTAATGTTGCTTTCACAATAATTTTGTATTTTTGCAATATTAAATTGATTTAAATTTATGATGCAATAATATTTTAGATGTGATTAAAACTTTTAAGGTTTAAAATACACCTTTCAACGTCAGCAGAAATAAAAAGCCTTACGTTTACGAAAAATTAACCAGCGAATCTCAATTGAATCAAACCAATTTATATGTATGCTATTTTATTTAAGACTTTCACAAAAAAAAAAATTCAAAAGAACATAATAAAGATGCTTTATTTAAACTTTTATCATCAGAAATCAAGGTGGATTGGCTGCATAAAAAATGAACCCTATAAAAAATGACCCCAAATGAAAAATTAAAAATAGTCCCAACATTTTTGTAGCGAAAACTACAACAAGAACTTAAGCGCCACTCTTTCTATTTTTGGAGGCCACTTTTCATTTAAAAAATTCACAATTAAATTTTGTATATATTGCGCTTGTTCTTCAAAAGCGTAACAACTCAAAATTTTAAAATTTTCACTTTTTTCAAAAAACCAAACTACAGTGGTCATATATACCCACTAGGGTGGGTCAATTTGTTCGGGTGAGAAAAAACGTGACAAGCGTATAGCAAAATCGAAATCTACAAAAAATTCTAAGAAAATTACCCAAAGAAAGTATGGATCTAAAATGAAAACCTAGCTCCCGCCGAGAGACATGAAAATTTCAGTTTAAGGCATTTTAAAAAAATGCATAGATTTGATGGAAAACAAAATTTTATCACTAAATCGAAACATAATATACTATTAATTTGGGATTGTTTTAAAGAAAATTTTATGAGGTTTAAGAATCTGCTTTCATTTTGTTAATATTTTGATTACTATCCCGTGTTTTATTAAAGGTTTGATTATGAAAAATAAAAAACTAGCAACTTCTGCTATATCTCTACAAAACACAAATATAGTTGCTCTTTTTGAACCCATTACCCCATTTTGTCTTAAAACTTATTTGATTACAAATAAATTATTATGTTCCCACTAAGTATGGTTCAAGAAATATGGCATATTGGTCTTGCATCGATATTATGTTTAATTTTTTATACAAATTACGTAGCTTTAAAAAGAGAATGATTTTGTTAAGCTCCGCTCTTCTCTTTTAAAAAGTATAATTTAGTAATGTGCTTTTGAAGTTATCAACGAAGAGTAATTAGAATCCAATATTATTAATAGTTCTAGTCATTGTAGAAATTTACCGTTAATGCATTTTATAAAAACGTGGTGTTAAACATTTGTTTTGATTGATTTATGCACTTGATAGTTAACTTTCAAAAAGTAAGCGTGTGTTAATTTCTCTTTTAAAAAAACTTTTCACCTTAAATTATGGAATCATCAGCAATGTCAATTGACTCTTCCGGATCAAGTTTTCTGACTAATCAGAACGCTAGTATCATTGGAATGCCAAGTGAATTTAGTGAATTAAATTTGCCAAGTTATCGTGATGTTCTAAAGTATTATTTTTTATTAAGTGAGCGCGAAAAAGAAAAATCAAAAAAACAACAATCGTATGCCAGATTTTCTTCGATAATTGCAAACAAAATAATTGAAATTTGGGAAAAAATTAATATTGCACTAATAAATAGAAAAAGCATTTTTAAAAAACTAAATACATTTCTCAAAAAATACCATAAAGAGGTAAAAAACATATCAAGAGGTAATACATTTTCAGTATTTGAGACATCGTTGAATGATGTATTTTATATCGGTAAATGCAGTTGCAAAAAAACAATGCCATGCTCCTGTGGATTAATTCCTGATCCTCTCAAAGCATTCATGATTGACCAACACACCACCAGAAAGAATACAATTCCTGAATGCGTGTTAAATATAGTAGACGAACTGTCCAGCGAACTCCCAGCTAGCTTAGATCCTTCGTATAGGTTCGACTCTTCACAAATGGACGTCGCTTCTGAAATCGAATTTGCAATACCAGCTGCAAGGGAGCCGATAATGCGCGGAAGGGGACCTTACACTAAAAGATACGACACAATTAATTTTGCTATGATGTGCGATAGATTCGGCATTTCAGACAGAGTTGCCTCGTGTTTAGCTACAGCTTTATTTAAAGACATTGGCTTTACAGATGAAAATGGGGAACCAATTATTATGGATAAATCCAAAGTAGGTCGTGAAAGAATGAAAAGCAGGGAGTCTGTTCGTCGCATGCAAAACAATGATTCAGCCTTATTAGCTTTTTCTTTTGATGGCAGAAAAAATGATGCACTGACACGGGAAGAAATTAGTGGAAAATACCATCCGAGAGTGGAAAAGGAGTCTCATATAGTGATTGTTAAAGAGCCGGGAAGCAAGTTGTTAGGTCACATAAAAGTTGACGCTGAGGACTCCAATACAAAACAGCTGCAATTATGTGATTTCTTCAAGGAAAAAAAATATCGCTTACCAGCTTGATAGCAGTTTGCTGCGATGGGGAACCCACTAATACTGGAACTGAAAATGGAATTCTACGAAAGTTTGAAGTTTTGTTGAATAAACCATTACATTGGTTTGTTTGTTTGTTGCATTTCAACGAACTCCCGCTTCGCCATTTGTTCAATGCTTTAGAAAAATCTACTACAAGTGGACCACGTACTGCAAGTGGGGCTTTGACGAAATTAATTCAGACCTGCGAACAACTTCCGGTAAGCATGCATTTATTTTATCAACGCTTAATGTAAGTCCCTTAAAAGTAAAACAAACATTTCGTTATAGGCTTTACCTGATTTTGAACCGTTGTCATTGGGAAATATGCCTCCACCTTTGGACGCTAAAGATGAAAAAAATCTTTCTACTGACGTTCTATATCTCTTTCGAATAGCCAAAGTTGTATCGGAAGGTTCGTGTCCAGAAGATATAGCCAGCATGAAACCGGGACAAATTGTTCATTCTCGCTGGTTAACAAAAGCCAGCAGACTCTTGCGCCTATATGTTGCAACTAGTTTGCCTTCAACAAATTTAAAAATATTGGCTAACTTTATTATGAAAGTTTATGTACCGATGTATTTTAATGTAAAATTTTATAATTCAGTAGTACATGGCAGTGCGCTTTTATATAAATTTATTAAGTCAACGCAATTTTTACCGCAAAATCTTCGAGAAATTGTAAACAAAACGATACAAAACAGTGCATTTTTCGCCCATCCGGAAAATATATTGTTAACGATGCTTTTCGACGAAAGGAAACCTGTTCGTGAAAGAGCCATTAACAAAATTTTGTATTACCGTGAACAATTGTATGACTCAACTAAACTCAGGGCTTATAAAAAGCATTCCATTAATTTTAATTGCACAGACTATATGGATTTAGTCGACTTAGATGATGACAACATATTATCTGAGCCTCCATTTACTGCAAGCATCCCACACGAGCACCTGTTACAGTATATTAAATCTGATGATGTACCACTGTCAGATCCAGGAATTCCGTCGCACATCCAGGGAACCGAGCGATGTGTGCAGTTGCTAACGCATGTCTCACGACGAGTAATTGAAAAAAATAGTGACGATGTTATGGCAGTGACTTTAGAAAGTCGAACCCAAATACCCCGAATGGACTGTAAAAAAGACTTAAAAAACTGAAATTTTTCAATGCTTTCACAAATAAGACCAGCTATACATATTAAGAAAATTTTAAAAAAGTTGTGTTTTTTAGAACTGATAATAATAAAAAAAAAATTGTTTTATTATAATAATGAAATTTTATTATGAGATCTAAAAAAAAAAAAAAAAAAAAATATTTAATTCTCAAGTGAATTTTCTTCATGTCTCTCGGCGGGAGCTAGGTTTTGATTTTAGACCCCTAGTTTCTTAGGGTAATTTTCTTAGAATTTTACGTAGATTACATTTTTGCTATACGCCTTTTGAAGAAAAAATTTGACCCACCCTAATACCCACTGTAAAAATTTTTCACCATTTTCTCCACTCTTTCCCCAAAAAATACAGTTGTATCTCTCTTTGTGATAGAAGGGTAGTATTTAAAAAAAAGTTTTTGACCTCTACTGAAAATTCATGAATTTTGAGTTGTTATGCTTTTGAGGTACAAGTGCGATATGTTAAATGAAAAATTACCAAAAAAAGGAAAAACGGCCCAAAGTTTGATTTATTATTTTCAATACAAAACTTTGAGGCCATTTTTCATTTTTGCTTAATTTTTCTTACCACAGATTCATATCGAATAAAAATTGTTTGTTGTGTTGTTTGTATGTATATGTTTTTAAAACTATTTTACTTGCACTTTGTTGAGTCTGAATTCAGACTAGGGAGTGTGTATAAGTAAACGAGCTTGAAAACTGTTCAAGATCTACTGATGAGTTGGCTTAGTAGCCAATGAAATGCAGCATATAGATTAGTTAAGCCATAACAAAGAAATTAAATTTTGAAAACATAAATTAAAGATAAATTCAATTTTATTATGAACTAAAATACGAACTGAATTCCGTTTTCGAGTGGAGTCAAACGAATGAATGAATATTTCACATCAAAAGTTCACAGAAATTTAAATTTTTTTTCCTCATTTTATGCCATTTTTCAAGAAAACGGCACAAATTTTACTTTTACGAATTCCATAAAGGAGAATTTATCAATTCGTGTGTAGTTTCCACCTTCACAACTGTTTCATTTATGAACCGATTTTCAAAATTTTATTCCTTAAAAGACTTTGTTTGTTGATCATCGAATAACTCATTCATGTGTGGACCGATTTTCTTAATTTTTCTTTTGTACTTTTTGTATTTGATCGGGTTTTCACGCAGTTTAGTCTAATAAATTTTTTTCAGAAAATTGGAGGGGAAAGTTGTCCACCTAAATATTAACCGATTTTAAAATTTTTTTTAAAGGGATTGCTTGTAGTTTTGTACCACTTTTTATTTGTTTAATCAGTGGGTCTAGTTGCCCCTCAACATATTGATTCTCAAATTTCACTTTAAATTTGAAGGGATTTGTTCCACGATTTTTTTTTAATTCGAAAGATGGCTCCAATAATTGATTATCGGGTAGGTTACCCATTTATGGACCGATAAAAATATATATAAGTGGCATAACGACACTTGTTTAGCCTTAAATTTAATTTTTACTAAATTTGAACAAAAAAAAAATCGATATATTCATTGCAAAATGATTATATTCTCTAACAGCCTAAAGTTATTTTAAAAATTAAAGTTTCATAGCAATCTTAACCTCTGCTGCATTTTCCACCCATGTTGATCACATTTTAAGTGAAATCCCTGCAATTCCACTAACAACCAAAACATATTCTTCACAGATTTATCATTGATTGACGAAATTAAAAGAGAGTATAAAAAAATTACCCCATTAAAATAATTAAAATTAAAATACAGCTTGTGGTAATATTAAAATTTATCAGCAAATGATTTAACTTATTTTCAATATTCTTTCTTTTATTATTATTTCATTTCACCAGCTGAAAGTATACGTTTATCGCTTTAACCATCAACGATGGCTGCATTTTTAAAAATGTAATTAATCAGATAAATTCCCCAAAGATCGAACTGCTTACAACCCCACTAATTAATCATTTCAATTATGAAAAATAAACACAGAGCAATTTAAGTCGTACGCTTTTAATATTGAATTTAAGAAAAAACTGCATGATGCAGCCCCCAACAAAAAATATCGAATTTCGTCTTTTTATATTTCACTACCAATGCAATCATAAGTAAATACATTATGCATGCATATACATATACGAGTACATACATTTTAACCGTTTGCTTCTCAAGAGTAATAACTCTAAAAAAAACAGTTTTAAAGAAAACGAGTTTAAAGTTTTAAATTCCCTAAAAACTTATTGGTAACAGAAAATTATATTTTTCTCTCAAAAGTTTAGTATTTAAATAATTTTTGATGAAATGTTTTACATAATATAAAGAATGCTATGATAATCAGGGCAAGTTTTTTAAGTTTTTTAATGGATAAGCTTGATTTCGCTTATTTTTTACCTTTTTTGCAAAATTGCCTTATTTGATATACTCTGCTTGAATTTGCTTATAATGCACTTTGGCAGCCCTTGAAAATAATTTTTGAAAAAGCAAAAGTTTGTCCTTTTTCACACATGCAATTTTCTATTCTTTAGCTCTTGACATTCCAAACTAGATTGGCTTAAAGGTGTTATTTATTATTGTGACAACTATACAGAAATTTGCAATATGTTAAATGCACTTTCCGATGATGATGTGGAATCAATATTAAAGCAAAAAAGCTCTATTTAAAAACACATCTTCAAAATCTGATCTCCCGTACATAAAAGATAATTTCGAGTGTATTTGCCGAAGTATAATCAAACTATATTCTGTCTATTATAGAAAAAGTGGAAGAAAAGATGAACAATTTTGAAAACAAAATATTTTTTGAAAAGTTCAACAAAGTTATGAATCTAATCGTTGAAATTCAGTCATTAGTTAAAATTATAAATAATATATTTTTAAACAAAAGCGAAGCTGATGAATACATTGATTCGCAATCTCCCAGCAAATTATTATTATTTAAGTTCGCTCCTACTACATCCAATGATGTTGAATGAAGTTTTCAATTTATTCCACAGTTTTATGCGATAATCGATCTTTTCTTTTTGAAAATCTAAAAAAAACATATGACTGTGCTTTGCAATAAAAAATTATTTAATAAAACAAATGAAAGTTGGTTACATTGTTTAATATTTGGAAGCATATTTGAGCCTTTTTTGGGTATTCTTGGGCTTATTTTACGTTTATTTTGTGCTTTTTTGCTTGCTTTTTTTATTTAATTTTGTGCATATTTAAACTTGCCCTGATAACACGGTGCTACGGTGAAAATATACTTGAACCTTGGAATCTTGGAACCTTCCCGAAAATAGTTTTTTCGGAATAACTCCAAAATTTGAGGGTGTTTCCGAACTTTTAAAAATTGATTTATGATCTACTAAATAAGGTCTATAACCTACACTAGGTCTCTTTTCAAGTATAAAAAGAAGTGCTCATTTGTAGCACCGTGTAATTAATACTGCATTATTAACGCAAAAATCTATTGCAGCAAAGACTCCTGATGTACGAGTATGTGCTTCCCGGCAGACATGAGAGTTTTATTTCAAAATGCCAACGACGCCAACTAAAAGAAGTAGATTTTTGTTAAAAAGTAAAAATTTCTCTTATAAAAAAATTTTTTGTTTTTAACTTTACGATTTTCTTCAGGTTCAATTAAGGTAATAATTATAATTTTGAGCCTTGAAAATCTTAAAAAATTTTCATATTTAACCTAAAAGAAATTAAATGAAAATATAAATAATTCTGGCAAAAAGAACAGACTTCAATACCAAGATCGAAGCGAACAGATTACGAAATCAACTCAACTATGTAATATCTTAAAGCCCGATATAATTTTTTTCCTAGTTTATATATTCTCTACTCCCACGAAAAATTAAAAACTTTTTTTTTGTGTAGTTTTATTATTTATTGAATCTTTAATTATAAATTGAAACATCAATAAGTTATTGAAGTCTTAAATCTAAAACTATTAAATATATCGAGTCATAATCGCAAAAATAGCTTAAGCGACGTGGTTTTCAATTTCAATTTTTTTTTGTAATAAATGAAATAATTCACAACATTTGCATAATATCTTACAATTTCATGGCCACACACGGAACCGCTACGAATTTATAGCAAAATCAATTTTTTTAAGAGTGCATTCAATAATTCTTTGTATTTTTTCGTGACAGAGGCTTGTCACTTAAGCTAAAATTGTTTTTGTCGTTTAAGCTATTTTTGCGGTTATGATTCGATATGCTAACAAAATTTTAATTTCAGCAGTTAATTTTTTTGTTGTTTTTACATCTCTCTTGTATGGCGGATAGAAAGAGTATTCTTCTTTCTCAACTGGGTGTGGCCTCTAAGACTTAGAATATTGCGCGTAAGTGGATTTGGGTGTAATTCGAGTTTTTTAATATATTTTGTCACATGTTTAGAAAACACCAACGGAACATCTAGATCTTTGTGAATTCGCTAATTTCGGATATACCAGGGGGCTGCTGTAATTGTACGTAGAACTTTGTTTTGTCGCATTCGAATTTTTTCTACATTCGATGCGATGAAAATGTAAGTGAATGCTCAATTCTTTTAGAGCAGTTTTGCAGTGCCCTTGGTGTTCTTTAACTTTCTTACTTCGCCGACGAATAGCACGGTGAAAGTTGCAAAAATTGGGAATAATCGTATATTTTGAATTTTGTGCTCAAAAACAGTCAAATGGCTCTAATATTTGGTGTGACTATGCTTTTATGTAGAAATATAGATTTCAATTGAAAACGAATAGAAAAACAAAAAATTTTGAACGCAGGCTATAGCACGGTGAAAATTGCAAAAATTGGCAATAATCGTATTTTTTGAGCATTTGACTGTTTTTGAGCAGAAAATTTAAAAAATTCAATTATTGCCAATTTTTTTTGCTTTCGTTCAAATTAGGGCCAAAAAATATTTTTTGTTTTTCTACTCTTTTGCAATTGGAATCGATATTTCTAAGCAAATGCATAGTCCACACCAAATATTAGAGCCATTTGACACTTTTTGAGCAGAAAATTAAAAAAATACGATTATTGCCAAGTTTTGCAATTTTCACCGTGCTATATAGCCTGCGTTCAAAATGAGAGCGAATAATATTCTTTATTTGATTTTTCGTTATTTTGAATCCATTTGTAGGGAATATTTATAACTTTCATTATTTTAAATCTTGCAATCTATTTCTTATAAATCGATCTGATAATCATAAGTATTTCGAAATGCTTGTATAATTATTTTCGTAGAGTTTTAATATATTTTCAATAATAATAATTCCATTTTATTTTGAGCCCCCTTAACAAAAAATATATAAATTCATTCTGGTTACTGGTTTATCTGTTCTCTGTTATGTATTCCATTTATAAAGATGTTTTTATTGCACACACAAACACACATACAGTTAATAATTATGTGCTTATATTTTCCAATTTTAATTTCAATTTAATTAATAAACATAAAAGGATTCTTTAATGAGAAATAATTTACAAGTGGTTGGTAGTATTTGCAGAAAATACATTAATAGCAAGTAGCCTGTTCCAAGGACATCGAAAGGAAAGAAAAATACATAAAAAGTTCTTTACATTATTATTCACTTTGTTTTATTTTGTAAAGTAAAAACAATAAAGTTGTCCCATTACCAGATTAAAGATTTCATAAAATTTCTGATTAGAATAATAAATGTTGTCACATAAATAAGTTTGTATTATTCATACTCACATACGCAACAAAATAGTTTAATGTATGTATGTATGAGAGATTTCCAATTTTCCCATTAAAACTTTTTTGCCAAAAATTTTAATTTTCATATATCTGCACAATTTAGAGAATGCCTTGAAATAGAATTTATAGCAGCATTTTTTGGGCGGTAGGACGGAGGGAACAGGCACTCCCCATAATTAATTATTATTTCCATTATCACCAAGAGACTACTCCGTATGTTATTGTAAAAAAAAAAATTAAAACAAGAAAAAAAGTACCAATAGCACCAAAAGTACCTGGTTTCCTTTGTTTCATTCCTTACAAAGTTCACTCACTGTAAGTCAATGTAAAATAATTAATAGAAGACCAAAAAGTGCTAAAAGTACCATTTTGTTTCGTTATACCCCTTAAAACGTACTATATATTTTAATATGATTCACATAATATCCGTTTATCAAATTTTATCCAACTCCATTATGAGAATTTTTCAAAGTACGAAAAGTAAGAAAGAGCCAAAAGCATAAAAAATACCATAAGTACCAGTTTTTTTCCCATTTCAGTCCCCAGAAATTATGTTAATTTGTTAAATATTAGTACAAAATTAATAAGTACCAAAGATACCAATTCTTTCCCTTTTACCCTTCAAAAATTTTCTTTGTATTAATATAGGTAACATGATATCCGTCTACCAAAGTTCATCCAAGTCCATTGAGAGGTTTTCCGCATTATAGTGGAACAAATTTTAACATTTATAATACTAGTTGGATGTGCAGTTCTGTGCTCTCATACTCGTCAGTATGTACGACTATGTCCTGCACTGTGAATTTCCCAACTGTTGTTTTAAATGCAAATATTTTGGTCCTTCCATCCGCGTTGCTGTCTTATTATAAAATGGCCTCATTTAAGTTAAATAATTAATGTTAATCTCTCCCACTTATTTAAATATCTTGTGATTAAAAACTTTTCAAGGATGTGACAATGCATATAAGTACTTCTTAATGCAATTGCTGTCATCTTTAGGAGTATGTGTTAATATATGCATGTACTTGTATGATTTAAGCAGATATAATATGATTTTAACACTTTAAAGCGTTACCTTTAATTTTGAGTGAATGACTTGAGGCAAGACCATAATAATATGCACAAGAGTACAGTCGCTTTCGTATTTAAATACGTACAAGTATAAAATTATTTTTCTCACTCACAACACACACACATTTTCAAACAGACGAATAAACCCATGGTATACTTACGTATCGTATGTATGTAAGTATACTATGAATAAAACCGTTCTGAATTGTTGTTTTATAAAATAATAATACATATGTACATACATATGTATGTACATATTTCAAAACAAAAAGTTTATAAACTGAATACACGTTTTCAACATGCACAAACATGCAAATAATGTTTTAATCCTCTTTCTTCGTTTTTTTTTTTTTTGTTTGTTGGTTTTTATTTTATTAAACCGCTTCAAAGGATTATTTTTGAATTGTTATTTAACTGGTAGATTTGTATGGGTAAATATGAATATACACATACATAAGTGAAAGAGTCAAAGACACTCATGCACTCACATACACGCAAAACAAACATATACATTATTCCCACACACTCAGCTTCACATAATTATCTGAAAAAACAAAAAGTTAAAAGAGTTATTTAGATAAAAAATATTTATTCATTTATAAAAAAATATAAAAATTATGTATCACATACAAGATTATTTTTGTATTGAAAAGGTTGCAAAGTTTCTTTTTCAAATTATTTTCTACGCTTTGTTTTTTCTTCCACCGCACCACAAATAATAACGAGAAATAAAGAACTGGCTTACATATACATACATAGATTTTTTAATTTCACTAAACCGCTCATGTTTAATGTGTGGATTTCCTAACTGAACTTTAAGCTTCCTGTGCTAAAGTTCGTATAGCAGAGAATTATCAGCATGTAAAAGAGATATGTATATCAGACAACTATAGCGGAGCTGGCCAACGTGAGAAACTAGGCGGTGTTTTACACTGTAAAAAATTCCTGGACATAACACAATACGGACATTGAATTTATTTTTGTTTGTTTTGTATACATGTTAAGATGACAAAAATAAAGATTGAAGTTCACAGTTTACATATATTTAATTTATGAAAACCGTAGCTCATGACCGCAACTTCAAGAAAAAGTCAAAAAATTAGCAGTACAAATTAAAAAATTTAATAGTTTACATCAAACTACAAGCACTTCCGTATAAACAATATAAAAAAGTCAAAACTTAAAATGCTTCAAAGTTAGATATTCATGGAAATTAATAAAATAATTGTAAAACAAAAGAAAAAAATAATTTCCTACGGTCATCCTCATGATTACTTTAGCCCTTACTGTGGCCCTTATTATGAGTTGAATTCGATGTTAGACCTTCGTTTGCTATCGAACATCAAACATCTATTCAACTGTTCAAACAGAATTTTGCATTCGATGGTGCAGCATAGTAGAAATTTTTAAAAATATAAATATTTTTTTTTGGATGACCAAACATTAATTAAAAGTAGAAATGCTGGTTTCAGAAACTTTTCAGAAGTGAATGAATTGATTTGATAACTTTTTCATTTATAAATTTAATAATTTTTTATAATGTCTGCTCTTGCTTCGATTTTTAAATTAATTTCAAACAATTGTATAAACATAATTGTAATAACAGCTGGTACATACAAATCTACTATTGTGAACAATCGAATTGAGAGAAATTCACAATAGCATTGTTTTTATTGAATGTGTGCCATAATATCAAATGAAAATTCGTAACATAAGTTATTTCGAACACAACCGAAAGTTGCTCAAAATAATCACCTTTATCTTTATTAGCAATCTACTTATAAATTATAATCTTAAATAAAATAAAAGAATTGTACGTTGATACTTCATTATACATACGTAACAGTCAAACCTTGGTATAACGAAATAAGAAGAAAAACGAAAAAAATTCGTTATAATTATAAATTTTTTTATCCAAATTCTATTTTACTGGAAAAATACCAATAAAAAACACTATTAAACTTCGTATTCTTAAAAACGGGACCTTAGCAATTTTCTTTATTCTGAATTTGTTATATAGACGCTTTTGAATGAGGTTTTATAGCTCAAAATTTCTTCGTTATAGTGTGATTTTATGAATGATAAATCTCTGCAATAATTAGGTTTTTTCAAGGGACTTAGAATAAATCCGTTTTATTGGGGGCTTTCGTTATATCGAAGTTCGTTGTATCAAAGTTTCACTGTATCAGGTTTTATATTTATACCTTGAAAATATTATTAAATTGCTTTAAAATATGCTTTTTATTCTTAAGTCCACGAAATGCAGAAAATAATTGTACATATTAATAAATTTTTTTTTTATAATTTAAGAGTACTCGGGGAATCTATTAAGAGTCAAAATGAGTAAAAAGAGAAAACCAGCACATATTTTCAATAGCATACATTTTTATTTAGGGTTTAAAATGCATCAAATTGAGACGTTTCATAGTGGAGAATTTTTTATGTAAAATTTTTAGCCAAAGATCCTTGCAGCCACTTTAATGAAAAAATTATTACGAATATTTTGAAATTTACATGAAATTGTAATGTTCGTAAAAAGGATATATGGGAAAGTAACCATATCCTTGCTTCGATTTCAAAAAAAAAAAAATGTTCACATATATTAAAAGGTGTATTGCACGACCTTATTTTTTTTTTTTTAATTAGGACCAGCACTCACCCCTACGTATGCAAAGCATTGCGGCGGAACTAGGAAAATAGGTTTTGGGAGAGAGGGAGTAGTGTTTGTGGACATTCGATTTGAACCCTAACACACTGTACGTCTGTGCGTGAGCATACCACATTGGGTATTTCGTGCATTAAAATTGACCCTATTAGCATGACCCCAATTTGAAATTGTGAGGAGATCGCGATTTAGAATATCATTCATATTTTGCCGCATTGCCCGGATCTCCGACGGGTTTGGCCTGTTACTGAATGAATATGAATGAACTAAACTGCTGTCATCTGCAAAAGAGTAAATTGAAAGAGGGTAGGATAAAGAACGGAGCCTTGTGGTACCCCTGAATTTATCTTGAACTCGTTTGATGAGACCCCATCTACAACAACTCGTATAGTGCGATCTCTGTGAAAGCTCGATACAAATCGAGTGAAGCCATCACCGACACCAAAAGCAATCAGTTTTGGCAAAAGTGCTCCATGCCACACTCTATCAAATGCCTTGGAAATATCAAGAGCCACCACTTTACTTTCGCCAAAGTGATGTATGCTATTACACCCCTTTTCCGAAAAGAAAGCTAGTAGGTCCCTACGAAAGCCATATTGTCGGTCGTTAAGTAAACTGTTGAGCTCCAAATACCTCACAAGATGAAAATTCAACATACTTTCCATTACTTTGGAAAGCGCAGAAGAAATTGCAATTGGGCGGTAATGTTCAGGGTTGTTGGCCACCCCGTTTTAAGGGATCTGCGCTACATTGGCAACCTTCCAGCACTTTGGAAATTCACCAGCATGGTACAAAATGCTGAACAGGCGTGCCAATGGACGTGATAACGTTGAAAAAGCACTGTTTCAAGACCAGTGCTGGAATACCATCCGGCCCAGGAGACTTGTTTACGTTAAGCTTCGCTAAAACTTTTTTAACTGCACGAGCTCGAAAAAATATTTTTGGCACAGTTACAGATACTCCTTCGAGAACGGGTAGTGGTTGACTGCTTTCCGGCAAGTGAGAATTTCTTGCGAACATTTCAGCCAGAAGGTTAGCTTTATCAACCGGGTCAGTGAAAACATGGTCGTCCTTTAAAAGAGGTGGAATTTTGTAAATTTTTGTCGCTATTATGAGCTTATTTTTGCTGACATTATAAATTTCCTAAAAACGATATATAAGAGGTACTCATATCCTGGCTGCGATGTCAGTAGAAATTTTTATACAAACTTAAGCGTATATTTTTAGATTTTTGGTAAATTTTCGTTAAATTTGCAAGTTTACTTTGGCTGAAATCATAATTTTTTTAAAAAGTATGTATGGAGGCACCCTTTCGACAATTTTCATAGTTTGACGATCAAAAACTGCACGCCATTTTTTTTTTTTTGGTTTACGTTGTTAGTCTGCTTCTTCTATTTTAAACCAATTTTGTTCGATATTAAAGCACTGTGCGATGAGGCTTGCTGTGATATATAACTGTCATATCTACAACAATAACAAAACAGCGCATAAAAGTTGTCATAAAACTTTAAAAGACGAGTGGATTTATCCGTGCAGGTAACTTACGAACGAACGGGGTGTCGTCACAAACATCACTGCCTAAATAGAAAATTAACGGCAACTATCTTAAATGTTCATCAATTTATAAATCCAAGTAGAAAGTTGCTCGATCAGTATATTTCAAGTTTAGACGTGTCTAAAAGCTGTGGACATGATGTGATCTCTTGTAGAATTTTTGTTTTGTATAAAAACTGACTTCAATGCATGAAACTTTAATTGTAAACAAAAAGATAAATATAATTTTAATAAAAATGTTTTAATAAACTAAACTTTGGGATTTACAAATAAATGAATCTTTGTTTCCTTTCAAAAGTCTATCATTCTGAGTTGATAATTTTTGCTGTAAAGGAGGAAGTTAAATTTCTTTTAATTTGTTTAATTTTCTTCACTTTTAACCTTTTAATGCGCTTTTATTTATTGGTGATGAAAACTTGTTAAACAGAGTGTTTATTTATCAACCTGCGTGCCTGCTCGCCTGCCTGCCATAAATTGCCTGCTTTAATCAGGTTGGCTTAAATTTTTTTGCTTCCCTTCATTCACAGTCTGTCAGTTTCTTTAAAGTCTTTGCTTTGCCTGTTTGTGTATTTGATGAGTTGTGCTGTGCTGCCTGCTGCAACCAGAGAAATAATTCTTCTCAGTTTCCTTCTGTTTTTTGTTTCTTGGTTCTTTTTGATGTGAGTCGGTTCGGTTGCCTTTTGGCATTGCTGTGAAACTTATTTTAAAATTATGGTTTTTGTTGTTGTGTTTGTTAAGTATTTGATATTATTTTCATTTTATTCATGTACAATAACTGTTTTTCGTTTTTGTAATTATTTCAAGTTTTTCTTTAAATTCTTTTTAATAATAATTATTTTATGTGTGATTTTTTTTCGCTTCTGGTTTGCTTTTTTTTCAAATTACATGAACCCATTGTTGCTGTTGTTGCTTTTTTTTTTTTTGTTTCATGAAGCAGCGCATGTTTCAACATAAATTTTATTTTTTTTTTTAATTCTTTTGGCTCAACTTAACCGTGCAAATTGTTAAGAGTATTTTTACTTGTTGTTTTTTTTTTTCTTCTTTCTTTATGTTACTTTATGGCATTTATGACTTTGGCCTGGATATTGCAAAAGTTGTTGAAAATGTTTGTTTTTTTTTTATTTTAATTTTCAACATTAACTTTGTTTTTGACAATTCATTTTACTTCTATTTAAAATTGTTAGCTTTAAGCTTTGTAAATTAATTTCAAGCCTGGCTAAGTCAGAAGATATTATTTGTAATTAAAAGAAAAACTTGAATGAAATGACATTCTCAGGCGAATTTGTGATAAAAAAATAACTGGATGAATTTATAATATTAAGTATACGTGATGGTGTACAAAGCGAAAATCTGCCAACACCAAGACAGTGGGGCAATTATTAAGAAAATAAACTAGAAACGTACATAAGTACATACTAGTGATGTTACGAATACTCGTATTCGTATTCGACTATTCGCCTGTTTTAAGATATTCGTATTCGTATTCGCCAAATTCAAGCGAATATTTTTCGAATAATTTTCCCATACATTTTCCAAAAAAAAATCATACAAAAGTTTAAAAAAAGCACATAAAATGTAAAAAAATATATTAATTTTTATTAAAAAAAACCCATTGTATTTCACGCAAAGTAATAACCTTCTTAAAAAACAAACAAAAATATATATGTACGTATTTTGCAACTTGTATTCAAAAATTAAAGTTTTATATCATGTTAAATTAGTAAAGCGCAGTTGCTTTTATTTGTTTTGATTACATATTAAAGAAGGTTTTAAATAATTATAATTCAAGTTGTCTCAAATGTATTAATAAAGTTAAAAATGCTTTCGCAGCAGTGAATTGAACAAAGTACATCATCTATCGGCAATAAATTGGAATATACTCGTATAACTTAAATGCATGATATTTAAAGAAATTCGGTGAGATGTTTTGATTCTGTTTATATGTAAATGTATAAGGGTGGGAAGCTACAGGAATCAAACTAAAACTTTTTATATATGAAATTCCACTGACACAGGTGGATGCGACTTTTGCAAAAATATGTTCGCTAAACAGCACTGAATTATTAATTAAAAACCCAAACAGAGTAAGAAAAACGAAATCTGAAAGTATGTAAGTAAAATAATTAAAAAATGTTCTGTAGAGGTTTTCAAATTCGGCATCTTAATGCAATAATAATGTTAAATTTTTTTTTTCATTTATAGTTACTAACGCAAAGGCAGGGATTTTTTCCAATTAAATTTGAAATATAAACCTCAAAAGAAATATTCTTATTCGTATTCGTATTCGTATTCGTATTGTTTTAAATATTCGTATTCGTATTCGTATTCGCGAATTCGTAACATCACTAGTACATACACACAAACTGTCGTAACCGAATTTGTAGCCAAATGAATTTTGTCACTTGCACGTACTACTTGATAATTCGATTATAGCACCGAATAAATTTAGTGAGTCACTCACTATAACTCACTTACTATCTATTGTGAATTGAAAATAAATTTTTTTTTGCCACAGACAGAAAACAAACATGAGGTGTGTTTCAGAAGGATAACAAAATAGTCCAAATTCGTACAAAATCAGCTTAATGCGTTTCAGATAACAATACTTTTTCAAATTTTGAGAGCGAATGAGAGAGTAATTTATTTTACTTCCTGTACAAAGTTGTACGTACTTTTTTCTCGGACAAGAATTAAGTTTGTTTAAATATGAATTTGCAAATAAAGACAGCAGTGTGGATTTTGTTTAAAATTGTCTTAAAAGGCAAAATGGGTGTTTTTAAAAAACATGAAGTTGTAGGTACATGTGTGCATATTTTCCCTTTCTTTAAAATAAAAAAATCAATTTTTCAGATCAGCGTACGCACTCGAATTCATGTTAGACAAACAAGCAAAAAGTTTTGGTCAATTTGTAAGCCCACACCGATTAACAACAAACGATAGAAAAATAAAAAAATATTTTGAAAATTTTTAGAAAATGTCGAAAAATTTAAAACTTTTGTTTTAATGTTTTAACTTTCCTGTTTTGTTTGGTCGATTTTCTTATAAAATGAACTTATTAGTTCATGCCAAATATCGCAGTTCTCTGTTTAGAGTTGGCGGGCGAACAGTAAAGTTTAGAGTTTTCAAAATTAATTACCAACCTTAAAAATTTTGTTCGAACTTTAAAAATTCTGATAACTTTTAAAAACTTAAGTCCACAGTCCGGCACCTGTACATCGAAGAAAATAAATATCGAAACACATTCTGAGAAATATTTTCAATTACATAATTACCATTTATTCATTATATTTCTCTTTTTCATTTGTTTTTCTCCATTCTTGTTGTTTGTTTTTATTAATTTAAATCAATATTACAAACACTTAATTGTAAATTGTAAATTATATAAAAACACCTACTCGTACACACTTATGCATACACACACACACACACACACAATATTTTTACACATCGGTGCCTGTGATTGGAGATTTATTTATTATATTTAGTCATTTCATAAAATTAAATTAGATTTGTTTTAGTTGTATTTAATTTGTAATTAATTTTATTCAATTAAACTAATTTATATTTATTCTATTACTTTCTTTTATTTAATAATTTTTGCTTATTAAACATTTACTTTAATTTTATCCGTTTTTTCTGTTTATATTTCTCATTATTCAAACATGTTTTGTTGGACATTCTTATTCTCAATGGAATAATTTAAAAAACCTCAGAAATTTTGTAGAAAAAAAAACTTTAAATATTTTAGGCTAAAAAACTATAAAAATCGTGTTATTTTTGTATAAATTTATTACTATACTTAATTTTGTTATATTTTATGTTCATTTGGGTTTTTTTTTATTTTTTTGGTTTTCTGTATAAAATTCAAGCAAAACATTTGTTTTATTTTATTTCCAATTTATCTGGGTTATCTAAACAACATTGAAATATTTATCAAAAATTCGTTTTAGTGTTTATGAGAGAAAATTTTCTTTTTATGAAAAAAAAATGTATTTGGAAAATAGATGAAATAGAGTATTTTCTTTAAATTTAAAAATATTTTTTTTTTTTTTGGTTTACTAAAAATAAAATTTTGCATTAATTAAATTCATCAAAATTCATGTTGGGAGAAAACCAATTGACTTCAAATATTTATCACAGAATTAAAAGTAATATGAAATGAGAACTACAAAATTAAAACAAATCTATATTTATGTACATAAAATACAAAGAACAAAACTATTTTAATATATAAAGAAAAAATCGTCATATTAAACTCATTTAAAGTTTGAAACCACTCACACAAGCCATTCCACATCTCCCAGGAAATTAATGGATCCTTCATAATTGAAATAATTACTCGTCAAATTAATATATCAAAACTTTTTGATTTTAATGAAACAGAGCCGAGAAAGCACGACCAAACATACACACACACTCACACACATAGAACGCTGATGTGTTGTTTGATCATCTCCAGCACACTTTAGGATCATGATAGGAATTGAATTTTGAAGCATGAATAAGTACAGAATTTGAAAAATAATTGTAAGTGACAATACGTGCCAGCACGTTTGAGAAAAAAGTCACACATTTCGATCAGAATGAGATCAATTCCGTATTTGTATACCGATCGTTTTTGATTTTAAATCTCCAGATTTTTTTTATTTTGTATTTCCATTTTTCATTGCTAAAGATTTTTATACAAATAGGCGTTTCTTTAAATTCTTTTTACTTCCAAAGTTCACTTAAGCTTTTTTTATTAACAAGCAAAACTTACTTTACTCACGCTGCTAAAATCTTTTTTTATTGTTTACTACAAATGAAGTTATTAAAAAGAAATTCATTGTTAGTTCCAATTTGAATTTTAAAAGTGGTTTCTTTTTAAACGAAATTTTCCTTTTTCGTTTTCTAAAGACTCAACTTTAGGAACTGAAACCACTTTTGATTGGAATTGAGTTGTGTGACATGGCCAATAGATACAAAAAATATGTAACAGTTGTTTAAATTATATTTTTCGGGACTAAGAACATTCCGTAATCGAGAACATTATTGGAGAGCAACCGACTAAATATTATGCAGTACATGGGTACATCTTTTGTTTGAGTTCGTGAGTTTTCAGTCCGGAATGTGTTGAAATTCGGATCGTAGGCACACCAAATAAATTATTTGTTTTTTGTCTTTAAGTAAATAATATTTCTTTAGATCATCGCAATTAACTTAAAATTAAATAAATCCATTAACTAGCAAAAAAATATAAGTACAAGTAATGTTAGGAATACAATTGGAACGAACGACAAATTTCGTCGAGCAGGCCAAATTTGCAAGTTAAAATTCGTTGCGCAATTTCGCCGTTTAAATCAACATTAAAGTTTGTTGAAGTAACAGTTCTACATGTCATTTTCGTGTTGCTTTGAGTTTTTGGCATTCCTTAATTGTAATTTTTTAATTGTCCAAATTAAATCGATAAAAATTTTGCGATTTCTTTTTCACGATATGCGATTTTTTCGCATTCTGTCTTTTTTTCCATTTTATAATTTTTGCGATTTGTTTTTAATTTTTTCCAATAGAAATGATTTCTTGCATACTTTTTTCAATCTCTTTATAAAAATATTTGCTGTACTTAAGAAATTTTATCAAAAAAAAAAAAAAAATGTTTATCCAATTTGACATTTATTCGAGCTCAAGAACTCAAGAATTATGTTTTTAAAATTTTTATTTATTTGGTGCGGGCTTAGCAATACATATCTAAATGCATTTCGTTGGTTGCTATACCAAATCATCCGTACATATTTACCATTTATGTTTGAAAAGTTCTAAAACTCATCTACTCATACATAAACTCAAAAGCTATTTTGCTTGTGCTTTGTAATTCACACATAGTATATATGCACAGAGCCAAAACTGCCTAATAGAATCAATAAGATTTTCTCTATGAAACGCTTTTAGGCTAACGGGTATCCCAGCAGAAAGAAGCGAAGATTTTTTCGAAGAGATTCCTTATTGTTTTTATGTGGTAAATCTTATTAATTTTTTCAATAAGGAAACCACATAAAATCAAGAAGAAAACTTGTTATTTACAATTTTTACCCAATTCAATAATAAGACTTCCTTCTTGAAAAAAAACCATAGAGATATCTTATTAATTTTGTTCTATTTTATTAGGTATTTATTAGGCACTGTTTTCTCTGTGTGGGTGTTGTGTTAAATTTCATATGCATAAATGGATTTTTAATTCTGATTACGAAAGTTCGCAATGTAAAATTCGTTGTTCGTTCCAACTTTGTTCCCAGCATATGTATGAAGATTTTTAAAAAGCTCTCTCTCTCTCTCTTTCTCACGTAAATCATAACTAAAACAGGTACCTTAAAATTATTATATAAATATAACAAATAAGATATTTATAGCTAAACTATTAAAAACAAAAATATAAAAGCCAAACTTAACAAATTGTTCTATTTTCAAATTAATTTCGACTAATTAAATTTAATTTACACGTATCGTATGCACGACTTGTTAAAATTTCATTTCTAATAAAAAGCTTAGCTTTACATATTTTCTTAATTTCATTTAATTCATTGTTAAGTTTTTCTCTAATAATTTGCGTTTTCTTCGTTTTTATAAGAAATTTTTGATTGAATATATAGAAGAGGCAACAACGACATAAAAAAATGAAAACTAACATTTTACACTTTAAAAGCAGACAGACACATGAAATTAAAAACAAACAATTAAAAATTTTTCAGCGACAAATTGACTATAAAACCTAAAGTTGTGATTATTAAAAGATGATGTGTCAGCAGTTGAACTATTGGACTGGAAATATTAACAAGCGTATGGAATGTTTTTACCGAACTCCAATCACTTAAGCCGGCTAAATTACGCGAAGCAGCGTGCATTAAATATGTTGTATTCGATTTAAGATTTGCGATCAAAAAACGACGGCCGTCTAGAAAAATAGAAAGAAAATTACGAAATAAAAATTAATAATATGTATTATTTAAGAAAAATAACGAATTAGAAATAGACACTGTTTTATATGATTAAATAAAATTTTTTTTCTGCTTAGTTGTGAAAATTTTAGAACTAAACTGTATTTGAAACAAACGCAAATGCGATAACACAGTTAAGCTGCCTCTCTTCAATACCAGATAGGAACGATAATGAAATAATGAGTTAGAAATGGGCACACTTTTATATGATTAAATCATTGGTTGTATTCACAGAGAAAAAAGCTCAAACTAACTAAAAACTATATTTGCACTCCATTGAAGCTGGTGCCAAAAATATTAGAAATATTTTTAGTAAAGTTCGTTACAAACTTAAGAGTGATAATTGAATTTTGCCTTTTATTTTTAAGCAATTCGAAAGAATCTAGAATAAATACAGATGTTTTTATTCACAAAATCAGGCCACTAATAAAAAAAAATTTAATTTAAATGTAGGAAAAAAATGGAATTAAACACTTAAAAAAATTATGTACCGAACTCTGGGAACAGCACGTTTTCTCTGTAAAATATTTACCGAAGCTTTTTTCATAAAATAATTGCCTGGGTCTTAAAGTCTTTTTTCAATTTGCGCAGGATTTACCAACATCAACTGCTTCATTTCTTTCATAATATTTTACACGTGAACCAAAAATATCTTTCACTATTTAATAAGAATCACTTTCATTTAGTAGTCTTTTGTTTGTCAATTTTCAATTTTCAATTTTCAATTTCATATTCATATTTACCTCTGTGAAATAGAAAGTCTTTTCGCTTAGCATAACTCCAATTACCAGCACTGTATTTGAATTCCTGATTACTCATATACTCGACACAATATCCCAATATATGCATATTGTCTTCAACATTTGAAGGCTTCACCGAACGTATATCCAAATCAAAGCCATCCGTAAATGTTCGTTTCACTTGAAATATTGATACTCCAGCCGGTTTCTGACCCTTCTTTAGTTTAATAATACGTTCCAACGTGCCCAATGGATTTGCCACCTTGCATTTGTAATCACCCAAATGTGTAGAATTCAATACGTGTATTTGTAAAGTTGAACCGTAATCGGCATAAAACAAACGATAGTTTTTTCCCGTTATTGCCCGACTGCCATGCAGCCATGTAAAAGATGGTGGCGGCTCACCCATTGCATCACAAGAGATGTTAACACTGCCACCAATGTAGGCATAACGTATCAATGACGTCTCATTATCAAACCAATGAGGCTTATCTGTGACATGCGACACAAATAGATGGAGAAAAAAAAAATTAAAAGCAGAAACAGAATAAAAGAGAGAAAGAGAGAAAGAAAGAAAGAAACATTGAATACAATTAGTATTTTGAATTGTTTGGTATTTACATGTACGTGTGCAGTTTTGATGGAAAAATATTAAAGTTTTAATAATCGTTTTTAATTTTTACGACCGAAGAAGAAGCACTCCTTTTAATTCTTTATTAAGTTTTGTTACTTTCGAAAACACTTCAGTTTAAACCAGACATTATTTCTCTACTCAAATATTATTTTATTTGTTTTTTTTTTAATTAGGACCAGCACTCAGGGAATGACCCCTATTATTCTGCGGTGCATTGTGCCGGAACTAGGAAAAATGGTTATGGGAAGGAGGATAGAATCGAGTGTTTTTCTGTGTCTGCTTAAATGCTATGGCCTCCTAAAAAGAAGTGAACCAATCTTTTATATTTACGATGGTCAGGAAGGAAAAATACTGTGGTTATTATTTTTATATCCTAAGTGGGCGTGGCACTTCCCATACAGTGTAACTTTTTACATGATGATATTAATGAAAATAATGCAGCTAAATACTTAAAATTTTATGCGTGTTGCCCATTGTCTTAAAAATATTATAAAAAATTGCACACATGGGTGGGCAGTGCCACACATAATAATTTTGATATATCTTGAAAACTAGATAAATAAGTGAGCTGAGATAATGTAGAAAATTATTCCGTAAATTTAATAGAGAAAAATAAATAGAAAAAATGAGTGGGCGTGGTACATCCCATATAAAGGAATGCTTTATTTAATAATATTTAGAATAGAAAACAACTAAGCTTTTATAAACAATTCCATAACATTTTAAATATTTTATTTTTTCACAGCAAAATATCTTTCCATTGAAAAATATTATACAAAATAAGATTGCGACTTGTCATGGCAACATTTAAAAATGATTTAAGAAATGGTGTTAATACTCGTACTCCAATAATTGCAATGATTTTTATAAAATTTACATTTACTGGATTTTAATTTCTCTTCAATAGTTTTACACAATACCATTGTTGCAACATGCAATTGTCTGCAACTACAAGAAGAATAATGCACAAGTAAATACATACGCACATAAATACACACATATAGGAGCATGTATTAAAATCTGTCATTCAACCAGAATGTTTGTCTGGTGGTATTGCTTTCCGTATATCTCCGTTGCCTTTCCGGCCGTCCATTTATTCATCCATCCATCCAACCATCTATCCATCCTTTTGAAACTCTATGTGGGTTGTCATATTCAACGTTTATTTTTTTGTTTGTTGTAAATATAACATATACACTCATACTCTTACACAGATGGACTGACAATCGCATTTAAATGCATTCTTCTCTCATACTCATGCATACTTTTGCTTTCCGTTTTATTGCTTTTCAAACATGTGGGGTACAAGTGGTTCTTTTATGCTTGGTTTTTTTTCTCTTCTTTCTTTCAGTATTTTTTTTTAATTTCTGTTTTAGTGCAGCTTCTTTTATTGTGTCACTGGGTTTATAAAGTTATTTTAATTTCTTTGATTGTGTGATATTGTTACTACTGCCAGCACTATTTACAAGGACTATTCCATGCCTCCTCTCCTTCTCACTACATCATCATCATCATCGCCAGCCTCATCCTCATTGCATTCCGCTTCATTTTACTTTTAGTTGTTATATTTTGTTTCTTGTATTTTTTTCAGTATTTTTAAATATTCTTATTTTTTTGCCTCTATTGTTTTGTTTAATTTACAAAGTGCATTTTAATGAAGTTCTTTCCTTGTGGGTATTTTAAAACAATTTGGTTTAAGTTTTCTTACAGATTTTCTCTGTTTTTTTTTGCATTTCTTTATTTAGTTTTTCTTTCCTTCTTTTTAAATGACAGTAATTTTGTATTCATTTAGTTTTCGGCATGTATAATTTATAAAAACCTCTTCTAGTTCTACTACAAGTATGATGATGTAGTTGTACGATTGTATGATGCCAGCAAAAGAAAGTTTTCTCTTAAGCAAATTACTTTGTTGGACATTTAGAAGGAGATCGAAAGAAAGTTTTTGCAGAATTTATAATGTATGCACTTAATATGCCGACAGATAATCTTTGTTTTCGAAAGAATCATGTTAAGTTAGTTTTAAATGTTTTATTACGAAAAAGTGTGACCAGTAGTCTTGTGAAAAAATATTTCATAATTGCGAAAGAATTAAATTTACAATGGTTGCTGATAAACAGTCCTGAAATGCACCTTGAGGGATATTTTTTAATATTTAATTTTATACTTTTTGTGCCACAAATTAGTGTCTCACTGAGTTTTTTTATTTATGGTACTACGCCTTAGAATGAATGGATTTGAATGCATTTTCATACAATGAAAGCTTTTAATCACAACAAAATATTGATTTCAATTATTTTAGAGTTTCTACTTGAACTACAGGAAAAATTATTGAGCCTTTTCGTCGATATATTTTAAACGTTTCGTAGCAGTTTGTGAGATTTAACGAAATTTTAGAATGGAATGCATCAAGAGACGTATTGGCTGCGTATATTTTAAGTTGTGCAGTAAGAAAATGAATTGTGAAGATAAAAATCACCAGCAATTTAAATTTCTCTCTATTCAGGAACATCTATTAAGGACATTAAAGTCTTATATGATTTCATTTCTTCCCGTATTTATAGTTCTGTACAGAAATCCTAAATAAAAACCCCTTAAAGTGATTATGAATTTAAGCCAGAGACATCAAAAGTCAGAATCATTCTCAGTCTGGTCCCTGCATCTGAGATGAAATAAAATACTACTCCGGCAACTCTGGCCAGCAAATTAGTGCCGCAGAGGAAAATAACAAAAAGTATCCAAACAATTGTTTGAAAAAGTTAAAAGAACAGAGAATTATTTTGGCTGGCAAAGACAAAGCGCCAAGGTGGGGGAATTGTCATGTAAAGAAAATCCAATTAAATGAATCTCTGTGGTTGGAGGGTCAAAATTAAAAACGACAAGTTGCAAGTGACAACATTAAGTACCCGCAAATTCTTTTTTTATGTTTTTTATGAAATAACAAATTAGCAAGTAAAACATCGTATTAATGCTAAACATACTAAACCTTAAGGGTTTTATTATATAATTTCTTCTTTGAGTTCTTTGTGCAGCCAAAACTTTCGCATGAAAGTTATTACTAGGGAGCAATTAAAATATCCTTTAGTCTCATATACATATATATACATATAAGATTTAACTTTTGTAATAAACAATTTTAATAATCAAAACTATTGATTGCAAATTTTGATTTTACCACAAAAATTTAATAAATATTTTTCTTGTTAAAACTAACGAGTAGTTTACCACAAATTCAAAACTTTTATTGAAATTGAATTATAAAAAATTTATTTAATATAAAATTAAATTGAAATAAATTTAATTTTAAAGACAAGCACTGAAGTTTCACAAGCACAAAACCCTTGAGAATTTTTGCAATAGTGGAAAAGCCAGAATAATGAAAAATAATTCGATAAAAAAACAAATGGTTGTTTTGGAATTTAAGATTAATTTTATTGTACGGCATGCAGAAACTTTTTAGGCTCAGCTACATTTAAATTAATCGGGCAAGTCACACTTTCGATCGGAATGAAAATGGTTTAAATTCCGTATTTGTTTTCCGATCGTTTTTGATTTACAGTCTTTAGATTCCGTTTATTTTGCATTTGGATTTTACAGTGATATTCATTTATTCAAATAAGAGTTTCTTGAAATTGTTTTTAATAGCAAATCTCACATTAAGCTTTTTTTTTATTAACATGAAGAGCTTATTTCACTGGCACCCCTAAAAGTATGCATATCTTTATGGTTTAAATGAAATTAGTAGAAAAGTTCATTGCACTAAGTCTGTGTTCAGATGAGAGAGAGACAGGGGGAAAAGAAACGAGTACACCCTCTCATGTACTCATGAAATTCGTTTTGTTGTCTTATTCGTAGTGTTAAGTGGGTACACATACATACATACATTCATACAAAATAAGAAATAAGACGAGTGCTGTGTGAACGCCAATGAAAGTTCAAAGAAGAAATCGTGATAAGTTTTGCAATAAGACTTGGATAGTGTGAACACAGACTTAATTTAAGTATTTTAGGATTACTCTCAGTATGAGTTGTGAATAAAAATGTTAATACGAAATTTACTTAAATCAATCCCAAAAGGAATTTTTTCTGCCTCTATATTCTCTATGTTCAATACATATTAAAGGCAAGAATAAAATGGAAATTTAAATGGGTAAGAAAACAATTTAGTTTAGATGCATATTAAAAATATTAATTTAATTGTGTTCCATGATAAAAATGAGAGCATAAGTAATCCTAATTCATGCATCCCATATAAAGCCTGCAATTGTTTTAACTCCCACTGATGTCAAATCACATTTTTCAATAAAATTTGTTTACATCCTAAAAAGCAATTTTTTCGCTTCTTTACTTTGCCAGAAAAAAATGCCACCATCGGATGTTAGAAAAATGTACCAAGAAATTAAAAATACAAGCGGCGAAAGTGGTCGAATATAATGGCCTCTCTAGCCCATTGGAATGAATTTGTCAAGAACTATGCTTAAAGAATTTTTGTTTTCAATTTAAATTTTATTTATCTATTTTTAGTACGTTTTGTGGGGGAGGTCACTGGATTTACAAGTGCATATTTATCATGGTTGGGGGTCGTGCACTAAACAATGATTGCAATAATTACACGCTGCTACAAAAAAACACTTTTTGTCAGAACTTGAAAGGAGACCTAGTGGGGGTTATACGCCTAAATGAGGACATACAAAAACCGTTTTGAAAAATTTTGAAACACCCTCAAAACTTTGAGTTATTTTGAAAAAACTGTTTTAGGGTAGGTCGTAGTACTTTAGTACTTTAGTACTCCTAACTCCCACATTTGTAAAACAATTTCAAAATTTTAAACAGTTTTGGAAAGGCAAGGAATTAAGCTTTCATAAAATGTATGCATATAAATTTATATTCCAAGAAATTAGGTAAGTTTTTATCAAAAGTTTCGGTTTTTTTTCCTAATTTTTCAAATTCAACAACAGTAATCTTAATTTTTTTCTATAAAAACCCTTTTTTTAACAGTATTTAAAAACAAATTTTGTATAGAGAAAAATTAGATACTATTTGTTAAAATCGGTTTATATTTGCAAAAGTTATTAAACTTTTTCTAAAGTAAAAATTTTGCGGTTGCAGACTTTTATTTTGGTAAGCCACTTGACTTACAAATGTTATTAAAAGATAAAAAAAAAAACGCAAATCATTTCATTTTCTTTTTATTTTGTTAAAAATGATTACTAGACCTCTTACGTTTGTTCAACAAACCATCTGTTTCTCGTTTGAGAGACCAGCAATAATTTGCCAGCATTCTATATGGCTCTTTCCATCGAAACGCTTTACCATTTGTAAGTTTCTTGGTGAAATTGTTCTCCCTGCTCGTCACTGAATTGACCAAGGTTTTCGGGAAAAAATTCTAAATGTGCATGCAGAAAATGAATTTTTATGGACATTCGACATCCCATTTCAGCATAAGATTTAAGAAATTCATTTACCACTTCAACGTAGTTAGGACTTTTTTTGTTTCCCAAAAATAAAATTATTCCATGCTCTGTTTTCTATCTCATTAAGCTTTTTAGAAAAATGTTCATCAAGCATAATTTTTCGAATTTGCAGTCCACTAAAAATACCTACATATAAACAAAATAGGATCGAGTTATTATTACATTACCTAAGAAAAAATGGTAAGTACCTTCTTTGATTTTGCCTTCTGTTATTAGTGGGAAAACAGATTTTAAATACAAAAAAGGATCGCCTTCTACATCCAGCCGCTTTACAAACTGTTTCATATAGCCCAACTTTAGGTGCAGTGGCGGTAAAATGATTTTATCTGATTGCACAAGAGGAATATTCTGAACGTTTTTCTGGCCTATTTTGAAAGATGTCCTTGCAGGCCAGTTTTTACTCTTGTATTGGTCATCGCTACGACTGTCCCACTCGCAGAGATAGCAAGGGAACTTAGTATTACCTCCTTGCATTCCAAATAATATTGTCAGAACTTTTAAATCTGCAACAATTTGCCATATTATATAGAGTATTTTTTTCCATTGTAGCGTATGACTCTTTAATTTTTGTAGCGTAAGCTATCGGCACTGACGGTAATTTATTTTTATTGTGCAATAACACTGCCTTAAGGCCTTAAAAATGTGTTAGTTGATTGAAAATTAAAAACAAAAATCATTAACACCTACTTTTACACGATCCGTCTAAAAACAACCTCCAGTCATTGGCTTCATGTCGGTGATTAAGGCAAAAAAAAAACAACTCTTCTATATTTGAACTATGCACAAGGTCATCACTACCATCACTGGCTTTAAAAATTTCCTCAAAACATAATTGGGGATTATCTCTTTCAAATGTAACTCTAAAGTCACTCTGTGTGATATTCCATTGCTTTAGTCGCGATCCTAAAAACTCAGCTTGTCTCCACGAAAGTTTCAAATCCCGCACATGGTCATAAAAATGTCCATTTGTTACAAAAGTTGGCTCAGCCGATTTCGCTAAATATTCCATGTCAGATTCCTCGTGTTCAGATTCATCATCAGCTTGTTTAGGTGAAGAATCATTACATTTAGTTGCACTTAATACTGGCTTAGTAACAGTTAACACATTAGCATACTTAATGCTGTTACGATTTTTATATTGATAACCAGTGATGTTTGTTTAAAAGTCCTCTGGTTTATGGAATATTTGATGATGCCAAAGCATTGGGATAGGTAATGGTAATGGCTGGCTTATATACTTTTCGGACTTAGTTCTCTTAAGTACACTGCAACAGCTTGTACAAATACTTTCGGGTTCATACCATTTGCTAGAACTATATGAGTAGTTAAAAACTGTGTTGAAGGCATTTACTAAGGCTTTATTTTTCTTCCGATCCAACCGATGTTTTTAGTCCGCGAACAAACCCCAAACATAACAAAAATTATTACGCATATCAACCACTTCAGAAAAAGCTAAAGTCAATTTAAAAGTTCTTAAATGATTACAAAAATTACAAACTTACTTATTTTAATAAAAATATATATTAATTGCACTTTATTTGTAACCAATTTTAAACTAGTTACACTTTTTGCTCTTATCTAAAAACAACACCCTTCACCAGAGGTCACATATTAAGTAAAGTTAAAAAAAGTAACTGTAAAATTATGCAAGTGTACAACAACAAAAATAAAAATAATGGATGAATGTCAAAAACAGATGAGAACAACATGAAGAAAACCTAGCTTTTGACGGTTATACATTACCACTAAACGCAAAAAAAAATTAATCATCTGATTACTTGCATATACTTGATATAAATTTACTTTGATTATGTTGATAAATTTTTTTTGTTTAGTTAACTGTTTTTTATTCATATTTTTGCGCGGGGGGAGAAAATACTCAAAAAAGGTGTTAATGAAAAGTTGAATAACTTTTACAATTTTTATTCGATTTGAAAAATGAAAACCATGTCTTGTTAAGAACTAAATTTGCTTTATAAGCACATCATTAATCAATAATCATTAAGATTGATCAGTTGCTTTCGAAACCCGTTAAAATCGGACATAAACCGACTGAGTTATAGGTCGATAAGTTAACGAACATCACTGAAAACGGTTTTTTAGAATAACTTCCGAATTTGAGGGTATTTCTGAAAATTTTTGACACGATTTGTAATGTATCTATTCAATAAGAGCTATAGCCCACGCTAGGTCGTTTTCCAAGTTTTTTTTTTCCACTGTAGCAGCGTGTTGTTGCAGTAGTACTAAAAAATATGCAAAAAAAAAAAAATATTTTTCACTATTTTTCACCAGGGTTTAAAAAAACTAATAAATTTAGTAAAAATTCCCCTCATATTCCATAATTTTATGTGAAAACTAGAAAAATATTTACCTGACAGCAAATAAATTTCCAGTTTCCAAAAAAAAGTTTTGTACTTGACAACTAGTAAAATTTTTTACTAGCACACAAAATGAAAATAAATTCTCTGTAATATATTGTTCAGCAACAACTTCTTGTCAATGAAAACTAGCCATCACACAAAAATGCAAAAACACACATATACAAAATATTCTTTTCATACAATATGCCGCTATAAAAAATACCAAACAATAAAATATATGCCAATCCAACCAAACACAACTTCGACTAGTTGACAAACATGTCGATCTTACAATGACTAGTATTTAAAAATTTTTCTCCTTGAATCAACAACTAGGAAGCCAAAAATTTTTCAAAATATGCGTTTTTTTCAAAGTTGGTTGGATATTTTGTATACATACATATGTGTGTTTTTGCGTTTTTGTGTGGATTGCTAGTTTTCATAGATAAGAAATTGTTTCTGAGCAATATATTACAGAGAATTTATTTTCATTTTGTGTGCTAGTAAAAAAATTTTACTAGTAGTCAAGTACAAATTTTTTTTTTTAGAAAACTGGAAATTTATTTGTTATCAGGTAAATATTTTTAGTTTCTCTGCTATCAAAAATGGAAACGGATCATATTTTCTCAATAGTCGCTAGTATAATAAATAAAAATAAAAAACTAATTTTAAACCCTGTTTTTCACCATCTTAGTGATGATTTTTATTTTCTTTCCTAGCATTAAAGACAATTAGTGGTAGTGCTAATTTATGCAAAATCACTGATTTAGTGCAAAATTATTTTCCATCACTATAGATAGAAAATTTTTAATTTACCACTAAAAATTAACAATATTATTGCAATAATTTTAAACTATCAAAATAAGTCTTAGTGCACAACCCACATACATATATAGTATTTCTAGTGTTAATACGTATGAGCAATATTAGTTAAAACATATGAATTAATTATTAAGTATACGCAGAACTCTACAAAAATAAAACCCACAAAATTCACAGAAGTGTCAGAGTCTGAACACATTGTTTGCGGTGCAGTGCGGTGCGATTTCTCGTTACGGGAAAGAAAAATAAACACAATACAACGGAAGACGGCGACGGCGACGGCAATACTTATCATTGTTTGTTTAAATTTTTATTAATTTATTTGTGCATACTTAAAAATCGTATGAAAAACCGCACCGCAATAAATTATCGTTACATTGTGTTCAGACTCAATGTTGTGAACATCGCCAGTTATTCAAAAATGATGGCAACATCAGAAAGAGAAAGAGTGTCAAAAATTAACAGACTAAGAAGGTGAAATGAAAATGAAAATATAATAGATTTTAGTTTTATGCCGTTCCGCTCTGCGGTTTTTTACTTCAAAATCATATGAAAAACCGCACCGCAATAAATTATCTCTACATTGTTTTCAGACTGTGATTTTCTATTTCGAAGTCATTCCAACTGAATAAAAGCAAAGTACTTTTACAATTATTTACTAGATAAAAAATAATACGCTTTCGTAGACTCTAGAAATTCAAAGCAGGTTTAAATAACATTTTCGTTTTAAATGCTACATTAGGTTAGGTTAGGTTAGGAAGGGTAGTGTGAAATACACATCCACTCGGAGACCCAATTGGATACATTGTGATTCCATTCATTTATAATTTATTGACTAATTAGTCTCCTTACTGTCCAAGGAGAAACATTCATCCATCATTCAGCCATTTAATTCCCATGATAAAGCCCCTGATATCCTCAAGTTTGCACTTCGCGATATCACTAATGCCCTCATGGAAACGTCTGCTCAGCCATCTTTGCTTATGTCGTTGCAGCCTTGGGCAATGACAGATGATATGCTCTATAGTTTCTGGTTCCTCTTCATGCCCACAGAAATCCGGAGTGCCATTTTCCCATATGCTGGTCCTCGCTCTAACCGAGCAATGGCCAGTCAAGGCACCTACTAAGACTCTCAAAACTTTTCTATTCATACCCAGCAGTAGATCAGATTTACCTGAGTCTAGTTCTGTCCATAAGGACCTCTAGACTCTACAATCTTCTCTATTCCTCCAGGAATGCTTAGTTCTGCTAATTGCCCAATTACTGAGTCCCCTATAGTAGTGACTGATTGGAGGTTTAACCGACCTGTCACTAACTGCCACATCTAATGCTGACCATATTTTTGCCAGCTCATCAGCGATTTCGTTGAGAGATATCCTACACTTGCTGACCAGTTTCGATTTGACAATATGCCCTTTCAAAGCTTTCAGCGCCGCCTGACTGTCAACGTAGAATGTTACCTCCACGCCTTCAGTTACGTGTTCTATCACTAGTTCCGTAGCCTAAAAGACCTACGAAAGTCCGTTCCTAAATAATAGACGCCAGCACCCGTGTATATTTCCATTTTCGCTCCATCTGTAAAGATCGCGCAACCCTCGTACAGTCTATCAGATTGAACCCAAAGATCCCTATCCAGAACGACTAGTGAAGGCGTTCTAACAAAATTAGTCTCAACGACCTTGGAGTCCGTAAAACCAGGGGATATGGTCTCCCGTCTGCTAAAACTAATCTTTTTCAAGAGTGATGACCTGCAAATCCTGGCCTTACAAAGCCCGCTTCCGTAAGCCTGGGCAAACTCCTTGCCGCCGCAAATTCTTCAATGAAAAAATACTACATTAACAATAATAAAAGTTTGATTTAAATGAAACAAAAATTAGAAAAATGGTAATTGTATGTAGTGAGAAAACATAACTGTTTAATATCAATTTAGTAGTAGCAATTCCCGTATTCAATTTTCATTGAAAAGTTGTATTTCGTTAGCTAAAAAATCTCACAACAAATCGCAAACCAATTTTTTATGAATTCCGCTGCATTTTACCAATCGTAATTTATGTACATTAATATAAAAAAAATCAGACTTCACCGAACAAAAGTTGTGGTTTTATTAATAAAATACCAGGAAACATCTCTTAATTTTGAAATTTATTAGAGCAGCCATAATAATACACATCCCGTAAAAAATATAAGCTTCTAACGTGTCATGTAGCGATATACATATAACACTTGGAATCACGTTCAATAGGATGATCCATATGAACAGTGACGGTGTTGAGTAGAGATATCTTAAAGTAACCTTGTTCTGTTCTTCCGTGTATGTTGGAATATTAAATCGATGTTGGATATTAATTATAGCCTTCTTGCTTGATATATTAACAATATATAATTCTTTCCGAATATAAAGTTACGAACTAAAGCCTACAAAGAATGCCACAGGGCAACCTTTTCGTTTCATCTAAATTGTTTACCACCCACTCGGTTTTTTTAGATTTATATACAGAAAATAAGGGTAAAGTGTTAACTCTAAGGAGTATGATGGATGGAACAGCAGTTCGCAGTCAAAAACTAACATCAGAATTCTCCATTGATTTTTTTCATAAGATTTTTGCCAGATTTCTATCAGAAATGTCGGCAACTTAGTAAACTTGGCATTTCATACGAGATGTCTGTAAGAATTTGTGTCAAAGATTTCATAAATTTTTGGGTCGCCTGAAGTCTTTTGACAGATTTCGTATGTATACAATGCCAACAATGATGTCGAACTATTTATTCATTTTTATAAAAAAAAAAATGCATACATAGATGGTTGATTAAAATTTCCAATATTTACAACAAAAACCATTCAATAAATTTATTTTCGTTGCACAATACATAGATTATACACAAGAATGCCAACAACAAGATTTCCACACATTCAACAAAAAAAAAAGAGAAATACTTGAACATCAAACAACTACGTGCGAGTGTTTGCAGAAAACCATCCTTTAAGTTAAAATTCTAAATGGTAATAACGCACACACACACACACACACACAGTTGTGAATCTGCCTTAAAGCACATACTTATCCATACATATATGATCGTATGTACATATGTATGGTATACGCTTTCACACAAAAACACATTTGCAATATATGTATGCACGAGTATGTTGTATGTATGTTATTTACTGAAAACAACTTTAAGTTGTTAGTTATTTTTGTTGCATCTATTGTCTTTTGCCAATGGCTGCATGAAATTGTTACACTCACTGGGAAAAGTTGCCAAACCCTTTTCTCTTGCTTAATCAATACTATTTTCAAGTATTTTCGAAATAAATATAAATTACAAAAGCATAATCACTTTTATTGCCAACTAATTCTCAATTTTACTTACGCTGTATTCTCAACAGTATCGTTATCTGATCAGAATCGGCAAATGTCGATGTGATGCGCATTGCACGACATGTATATTCACCAGCATCAGCCTGTGTTACGTTCTTGATATAAAGACCATTTGAAATGGGACGATATTTTGTATTGTTCGATACTGTAAAACAATAAAAAGAAATATTACATTTTTTAAATAAAATTCATATTAACATTTTTTCAAAATAAAGTATTAAAGAATTATAAAAAAACAAAACTGACTGCTCTTGAATATAAATTTAATATTAAACAAAATTGTATAGATACAAATACGAATTATTGTGCAAAACTAATTTGCTGTCAAATTGAAAAATGTGGCTCATTAAAAATATCTAAATAAAATTGGTTCGATAGTGAACAAAATAGTTTATATGTGATTTAAAATTTATAACTAAATGGCAGTGATAGAGAGGTTTTTATTGTGTCAATACACTGGTCTGCAAACAAAAATTTATTTTAAATAAAGCACCGTGTGGAACATAAAGACTTCAATGGGGTGAACTAAAATCAGTATTTAGTTTTTTTTTCTATCAAATCCATATTAAGCTATTGCATAGCTTTTGTCGCGGGATTTGAGCGCGGCGACCGAATCAAGAAATTAGGTAAAAAAAATAAAACCTACGACTAGTTCCACAATTACAATACACTGATTCCATAAATAACACTAACCCCACAAAATTAAATATCTTCACTAATCAGCCTAGTCAACAATCACACCAGCAAAATGTCGCCATCATAGCAGCGCTATTGAAAAATATATTTCCGGTTATCAAATTTCTGTACTTTTTTATTTATTTTGCACAACTGGCAGCTTATTTTCTTTATTCGGATTTTTTTTGGCTAAAATTGTGGCTTTATTGGGTCTCGACATGATCCAAATCGATGGAGACTGTGGACTACGGGCCTAAGGAACCATTTTCTCTCGATATAAATAATTATAATTGCATAAGTTGATAAAAAATGCTATGCAATAACTTTACCGCGGCAGTCCCCGAGTGCCACACATATTTTTTTTTAATGTTTTCACATGCAAAACTTAAATAAATTCTTTTTCAAAACTCTTAAAATATGTAAAATTGCAAAATTAGTAACATTTCACACATTTTTCTTAAGGAAAATGAAAATTGAGGAATAAATGTGAATTCCCGAAAAAAAATTAAAAAATCCTGGTAATCCTTTCGAAACAAAGCATGAGATATACTCGCAGAATTTCCCGAAGAGCGCTGACATTTGGGGCTAACTAAGCATTTTTATAAGCACATCGCTTAACAACAACAGATTTAAGAAGAGATAACTTTCGATATCATGACACAGGAGGCCATTAAATAAAATATTAAAAATATTTTTATTTCCATGACATGTGCTAAAGTCAAACACAGTAATCGCTCAACAATCTCTTAACAATCAAAAGCAACATCCATATTGTTGCCTTAACAAGTGACATAATAAAAAATAAAATAAACAAAAAAAAAAACAAATAAACTAACAATGGACTAGATAGAACAATAACAACAATAGCATAAGAACTATACTAGTATAACACTTACTTGTTATGGACTCTCCATTGAAAAGCCATGAAATAGCAGGTGCTGGATCACCTTTCACCAAACAGTAAACGGTGGCGTCACGACCTTCTCTTACTGACTGCACCAGTTCCGTTTTGTCAAAAGATATTTTTTCTGAGCAAAAACAAAAAGGATACGGAAAGAGAGTTATTCAGTGTGACACAACAAAGCACACAAACGAAGAACAATAACAATAAACAAGAACAGAAAATATAACGAAACAAAAAAATAACATACTTTTAAGAGTGTGTATGATTGTATGTGTATGTTTGTGATTGTAAGTGCAAGTGAAAATTTTATGGAGATGGCAACTCTTTAAGTAGAATAATGGATGACTATTTTGGATGGATGGTTGCTTGGCTGACTTGTTGGTTGTTTGGTTGGCTGGTTAAATAAATAAAAGGATTCCCTTTGTGTGTCTATGTCCGTCTCTTTTGCATAGAAACAACAAGAGTAACAACAAAAAGCCAAGCGTAAATTGACACCAGTACAACACAAAAACAACAACAACAACATCATTATCATCATGTTGGTAACATCATATGATTCCGTAGTTGTAATTTTCCAAAATAAAATGAACTGAACTTCCAAAAACTAAAAGAAAAGAATACAAAAATAGAACACAACATAAACTTTAATAAAAAAATGAAATTTTCTAGAAAAAGCAATTGAAAATGATGTTAAAAACTAAAATAAAATATCTAGAGTTAAACTTGTTGTGTTTGTAAAAATTTGTACATACGATATACTAATAACTCAAAGGATACTGTCTCCTTTAAATCCTTTGAATTTACTTCACATGACCAATTGCCCTTGTCCTCCAGTGCAATGTGTTCGAAAAATAATGCCAATGATTCTGCAAATAGAAAATATTTACAAAATAGATATTAAAGCTTTTGCAAGTATTAATCTCACTTGTGTCGTTTTTTTTTAATGCCATTATTTTTTTGTTTTGAAATATTTTACTTTTGTAAATCTTATAGGAAATTTTCCAAAATTATCTTGTCTCGCTCCTTTTATATTTTACGAAATTTCTGATATGTAAACAGAGCACAAAAGATTACAAGCTAACACGATACTAAATATTTCCTGGGTATGTGTAGCTAATCAACCCTTGGCCCCATGCTAACCACCTTAACGGAATAATAAATATCCTATGACCGATTCGAGATTCATTCTACATTTGGCTGAAGAAAATTTTGCAAATCGAACTGGTGGTCCCGGAGAATAGCTCAAACAAACATACAAACATTACCTCTTTATAATATCAGTATAGATATGAATAACCGAAATGTTAGACGAAACAATGGCCCCTTTATATCACTTTTTAGCTTTTTATTAATTTGCCGAAATTAACCAATTTGCTTTTAATTAAAAAAATTTTAATTAATTTTAAAATAAGTGAATTTTTTACCTCCTCTTTTCTCCACATGCACCCGACCTTTTGTGTTATCCCTAACCAAACCAATGGGGTCCTTCCATTTCGTCTCAATATCTGTTTGTACTGAATTTGCTAAAGATATCGTTGCTATTGCTAAAGTCTCTGCAGGTGATGATGATGGTAATACTGATGACTGCGCCGATGATTCTCCTGCCGCTGCTGTTGTAATAGTCGTTCTTGGTCTTATATTGCAAAAGATGATGAACGAAGCATTCACAAAATGCGGTATAGATGGTTGTGCTGGTGTTAAATACAACATACTGTATTCACTAAACGAAGCAATATTGCTGACGCTGCTACTTCCTGTACTACGTCGGTGCCTTTTGTTGTCATTCTGGAAAATATATGAATTTCTGCTGCTGATGCTGTTGGGATAACTTTTGTTTTGTGCCCATACAGAAACTGCAAAAAAAAAATAGAAAAATATTGTGTTTTTTTTTTTTGTATCAAGCAAATGAAGTTTCAATAAAAGAGATTAATAAAAATTTAATTTCCTTATTGATGTTTAAACTGTCTGACTTGGGTCAGTGTGTAGTTAAAAAAAATAGTTTATTTTTACCAGTTCACTTTGCTTAGCTCTACAAATAAAACAAATACAATTTATTTGCTTTTAATATGAAATATTCATTATTTTTTACTGATTTCTATTTGAGAATGATTTCTCCAATAACTTGAAAAGCAGAGCATTTTCAACAAAAAAAAAACAAATTATACCAAGACGAATTCACTTTACAGGTGGTGTTAATTCTACAACAAACACACCATTACAATAATTTAAATTTATTAATTTTCAAACGGTAAAGAGAAACGTTTTTCAAATATGGATTGTTATATACCAACAGTCACACATTCCAATGGAAATTCGGTATTTGTATTCTGATCGTTTTTGATTGACAGTCTTTAGATGCCGTTTGTTTTGTATTTATTTAAAGTGCTTTATTCTAATTTACTGACGCTCCTAAAAGTATGCCTGGTTTTTATTGCTTACTGCAAATGAAGTCAGTAGAAAACTTATTTGGGGTATTCACACTGTAGTCATAAAGTCATATGTCATAAAATAATATCACATCAAAATATGACAAGTGCGAACACCCCGTCATAATTTATGGAGCTTTATTTTCTACGAAAAAATGGTACATCTTCATATAGAAAATGCACTTTGGTGTTCGTTTCTTAAAAATGTTTTGCTCTCTAAAAGGGCAGTGTGTTCGATTCTAAATAAATTGCCCTCAGTAATGGTGGAAGGCATTGCACTTTTTGCCCCGTAAAAATCGACAGTATTGATAGTGCCCTGTAAAACTTAGTTGTCAGCTGTTGAAAACAGGGCGTTCCACTTTTTCATAAGTTGTGTTCAGTTCTAGTGAAATAACAAGCTGCATTATTACAGGATTGGCAAGACATTTTATACATGTACGTTTCAACAAGGTGCCATTTTGTGTGTAGAAAAGAAAACACCATTAGTGTGCTGTCATAATTGTGCCATCTGATAAACATTTAACAACACTCCATTTTTTAGTCGGATTAATGCGCATACGTTTGCATTTTGGCTTATATGTAAATGTTTTTTAATTCAGTCCGACTTGTTAATAAAGAAAATAATAAATTTTCTGTAAATCTTCTAAAATGTCAAATATCAATTAAAATTTTCAAATTGTTTTTTATCTATATGAACTTGCTTAAATAAATATAATCAAAAGCAGCTGTTGCCGGTAACATGTGCTGAAACTTTTTTTTTTAGACGGCGGCAAGGAAAAACGTTCACAAGCTGCCAGGCAGATCAGTTACACAAACACATATTTTTATTCTTGTGTTATTTTTAAGAAGCTGCGGCTTGTAAATATTATCGCTGGGTCGACTGAAGACTTTCAGCTGCTCGACTAAGGTTTCTACTAATTTTATGACAAACCATAAACACACCTTAAAAAGTCTTATTATTATATGACTTTTTTGCTTGAAGCACAACAACAACTTTTTAAACTATTGTAAAATAATAAGATATTATGAAAATATGACTGATATGATATATTTTCTATTTTTAAGTTAAATTTTCAATTTCTATTCTTCATGTAGGTCGTCAGCCCAGCTGACGTGTGCCATGCACGCACACGCACACATATTTCTTACACAACAATTGCCATCAAATATTCCATCTGAAATTAATTTTAAACAATTCTATGTACGTATATTTTCACCACTATTTTATCTTCTTTCTTGTAAGTTTTTTAACCCGCTTTTCATTTATACGGGCACTTAATCAACACAACATAAAATCAAACCCGGAAATTTAAATAAAAAATATATGCAAATAAATTCATTTAAACTTTTATTCTCTTGTATTCTATAAAACTGTCTTTCGTTGCATTTGAATGCAGCAACAAGAATAGAAATTATTTTCCAACGGTTTTCATTATTTAAAAAAAAAGCAAGAACTGAGAAGAAAAAATTAAAAAGGTTTTGTTGATAACAGACAAAATGGATTTTGTAGCATAAATAAAATAAAGATTTCAAGCAGTAAACATTTTAAGATAAATGTCGTACAAAGAGAAATATGCATTAAATGTTGGTACATACAAAACGAAAAATTGCAGCAGTGAGGACGAACACATCCAAGCTTTTAGATTATTGTTTACGAAGACATGCGGCGCACAGTGGGACATTTAGCCAGAAGGTGATTTTTTTTATAAATAACCGCAAAATGCGCAACGATTAGCTTGTCTGCAGAAAAATCAAAGGATATTGAACGGAATCGAACTGACAACATCCAGACTAATAGGCTACCTTTTACGTTAAACAGCTTTAGTGAATCAGAGTCGCTTTAAAGCAGTGAAGGGCATTTTCTGAAATGCTATACACGCGTGTATAGCAAGAAAATTCTGTTTGCGCGACGTGGACACACGTATACTATAAGCATCTTCGTGTAGCTTATGAGAATTAACGTTCGGTTGTTGCTTTGTTATCATTTCGTCATAGTAAATCAAACCAGTCGCTGATCAGCACTTGTTTGAGTAAGACCTCGCTTTACAATTTTTTGTTTACACTCAAAGCAAAATGTTCAATGAAGAATGGGAAAATGATTTTTTTTTTATATAATTTTGTTTTTATTCGAACTTTTTATTTTAATTATCGAATTTAATAAATTATCAAGCTTGAGGGATTCGTTTTTAATAAATTTTATTTTTATTTACTATGTTTTCTCGATATTTCTTTACTTATTAAAGATTATATTTTATTTCATTCGTTGTGTAACTAGTTTGTTATTAAATTAATATTGTTTTCGTTATTATTATATTAACATAAAAAGTATTACTGGAAAAAACTTCAAATCAAATAAAAAATACTATTTTACTATTTTTACTATTATATTTTACTTTTGGCAACAGACAAATTTTTCGAGTGTATTATTATTGACCGTAATTCGTTTTTTGCTGCTTCCCACACCAACACATATGAGAGAGTATGTGTGTGCCTTTCACTGCTTTAAAGGAATGTTAGAAAATGTTTGAATATAAAAATAATTTTTAGCTGATTCCCCACTATCAAGAAGTATTTGTTTTCGACTTTTTGGGAAGTTATTATTAATGAAATCCCAGTAATTAATTGAAATTATGTTGTTTATTTCGCAATACGCTCGTCAAAACAATTACTTTCTCAGATAATTTCAAAATTATTTTATGTGTTTGTGAGTGTGCTCGTTCCGTGGTTTCTTTAGATGTTGGAGTTGACATTTAAACAAGCCATAAAATAAAATTCACAGAACGAAGAGATGAAATAAGAACTATGCATTTTTATTAACACAAAATACTTCATTCGTTCATTTATAGTCTTAGTCTTATTAAAAAATAAATTATACGAAAACTCCCTTAGTTCAAGCTCTACTCGAACCAAATATCACAAAACTTATATATAAATGTAATCCATTTCGGATATCAAAGAGTATATCTCTTGCTAGTGATCTTAGCTTGTTTATGCATATGAATGAATATGAAAGCAAAAAAAAAAAATTGTAAAGCAAAATGGTGAGCAGGGAAACAGCAAATATTAAGTTCCATATTTTTTTCTGTACAATAAATGTCCTTCGAAATGAAATATTTATACTTTTCAGAAGTTTCTATGAATTTTGGCATCAATTTATTTGTGCATATTTTTGCATATTTTGCTTATTCTATTACAGTTTAGCATATATCCGACTGCAGCGCATATTTAGAACGTCTTGCATTTCTTGCATATATTGGCTTCTTTTAAAGTGCTAATAATTATTTTCACATAAAAGAAAAAAAAAGGAATTGTGATCAAAACATTTGTTTAACTGTCTGTTGCGCGTATCGACAGAGTTCTTTTTTTTCTTTTAATTCATTTAAAGGAAAACAAATTTTAGTTGTCTGTCGACATTGTACTATCTCATTGTACTACAGGCAGTAAATTTTTAAAAATTAATTTCATTTAAATTTTTAACAATTTTAAATATTTATTAAAAAACAACAAGCTTAAGGTCAATAATTTGTTTTCAATAAAAATTTTAATTAATAAAAAGGTCGAAAAATTAGAATAATGATTTTAAATATTTTTCCAAAATTTTAAATAATTTTTTAAACATTTCTTAGTGCATATTTTTGCATATCGTTAGCTGAAATCCAAAACCACGTAACTAACATTTTTATTATTTTTCAGTAGAAACAAAATATGTTATATGTTACGTACTTTATAAGTAGTTACGTACTTTCGGTTTTCGCTTATAAAATGTCTAATTTTTATTATATGAGAGTAAAAATTGGTGGGGGCATGGATGTTGATGATATGCATTATAATCAATCAAAAAACCGATTTCTCATTTTTTTGTTAGTTACGTGGTTTTGGATTTTAGCCAACGATTTATTGGACTTTACCGCATATTTAAAACAAATTCTTTTTAGTTTTTTTGAAGTGAAAACTTCTATTGGCGCGGTACGAAGGTTTTGGATGAGACAAAACCTCAGAACTCGCGACACCGTCACGCTTTTTGACACTTGTAGCATCTCTGTTTGTGCGAATGCCTACCAAACAAATTACAGGTGTAGTAACGCCCGGATATTTGACACTTAACAGACAAGTACATACCAGACATGGTAACACTAACAGATATGCGCAGTTCGACAACAAGTACAACAATCCAATAAACATATAAAAAAAATTTTAAATATTTGAATTTTTGTTTTTGCTTTCCATATAAAAGTCACTTCGGTGATGCATTTTACAAAATTAGGGCCTCAATTTCAACAAACAAAATGGCTATTTTATTAATAAAAATCAAAAAGGATTTACTTTCTAAGAACAAAATTGTATAATTTCCTCGATTCGCCCATTACAAAGTAATGCCGATGGTACGAATTCAGTGTTGAGAAATACATTGCAATCCATTACCCAGATTTTGCTTAGATTCTCTGGGACGAATATATATTTTCTTAAAATTGTCAACATGAATTCGAAACCTTTGATTAAATTTGAAATTGAAAATCATTCAGATTACAAATTCAGAATTTTATTGGCCTCTTTGAATGAGTGAAAATAAAACAGTGATAGAAAAGGTGAATATACGTCAAGTAATTAAATGTGGATTTCAAAACAAACTCGAGTATTAAAATCCTAAACCATTTCTACGAGAAGTTTAGTATTTGGCCAATTTTAGTATAAGCCAATTTTAAAATACATACATACATTGAAATTTCAATATTTCAATTAGAAAAAAACAAGAAAAAAACATCTACAAAATCCGTAGCAGTGCCATACAATTTATGGCGACTATTTTTTCGAAATACTAAATAAGTTAAACAAATTTGCCAACATGCTGTGTGTTAGTTAGAATACTTAAGTTTGCATTACAAAAGAAAATGAAACAAAGATGTGAAGTAGAACAATGAATGAATGAATGAAGTAAGAAAAAATTCTGTCATAAATCTCGGTAAACATTTGTAACATAAATTATGCTGCGCAATGCAGATGCAGTGCAATGCATTTGCAAGTGTCTTGGGGATGTTGTGAAAAATTTTAGTTTCATGTCATCTTCGTCTTCAGTATTTTCCTATTTCATACTTTGTTTCTATTATTTTATTTTCTCTGTTTGTTTTTTTTTTTAATTTTGTAAACGTTTATTTGTTTGCATGAATATGAAGATGTATTTTGTGACATTTTTTCCATTTTTCTATTTTTTTTTTTCTGACATTTTGTTTCATTTTGTTTTCTACTCCAGCAGTGAGAGATTCATCTGTACGGAACACATTTTTTTTTTCTTTTTTGTGTTGTTAAAGATTGTGGCTTTAGCAAATGCATTCAGCATTTAGCATTCAGTAATGCATTCATTTCATTTAGTAGTCACCATGTAGTCATTCATTTATTTCAAGCCTTCTTTGCTACGAGTACTACTAGAAGAGCCAACAAAACTAACAGATATTTAAAGTGACAAACTGGTGCGTTTGTTATGAATGTTGCGAAAAATTTCTGCACAAAGAATCATTTAACAAATTGAAGCATGTGAAAAAATATTATCCACACAAAAATCCTAATCTTAATGCAAAAATAAAGCCAAGTTACTGCCATTTAGATATGCATGTATTAGAACAGTGTCTGTCCTGAACGAACTGGTACAAAGGAACTAATCAATTTTTTGGCCAAAGTGAGTCGGTTAGCTTACTGATCGCTTTTGGTTCAGTGATTTTTTTTTTTAAGAGTTGCAAGATTGCAGAGTAAAACTTGGTTAATTTAATAAAATTAGTTTTTTCCTCCCTCATGCTGTAGTGATTTACGGCCAAAAATCTATCAGCCTAATCACGAATAAAAATCCCGCATGAGATTTCTCACTTTACCTTCTCTTCATATTAGTACCATTTTTATCAACCGTGTAAAACTGAATGGGGAAAAAAGTAGTTTACATAAAAAAGTAAGTAACTTTTTATAAAATTAAGTTTAAATAAATAAAAAAAAATATTTAAATGTTCATTTAGGTCGAAGAGCACAAGTAAAGCGCAATTGCAACATCCGTTGGTGATCCATTGGTAATCCGTTGGCTATTTCGTTGTTGTTCTTCTACATCACCAATTTCCTCCACAAGTGCTCGCAGAGCTAAATTATTAATTTCTAATTTTTCTTTAAAATTTTTATGTAAAACAAATTAATTTATGTTTGCAAACCGCAAACAAAAATATAAAAAAAATAAATGTCAAAAAGCAAAACTGCTGGCCTCTAAATTCAGGGATGCTACTTTTTAGCTTTTTTGTTTCTGCGGAATTTATAACTGGAGGAAATTTTTCTCGAGAAAAGTATTTTCCGTGGGATATAAATTCTTAGGGAATATCCGTGATTGGACTATACATATTCTAAATTGATTGAAAAAAAACTTAATAAGATGATAATCACTTGTTGTAATCACTTATAGCTTACTTGTGGCACAACACTCTTCTCTAATTTACACACATCTCTATTTCAGTTATACACAAGCCACTATTGTTGATTTCTACTTTTAAAAACAAAAGACAAGGAAATAAAAATGAAAAAAAAATTTAAACCAAAATTGGAGTTGAATCGAATTGCGTTGTGCAGAGAAAGAGAGATCAAGTTGTTTTTTAACTTCCTGTAGATTTTCTTTCATTAAACTTTTGTCTGCTGTGTCTCGTTGTATGAGTGTATGTGTGTGTGTGTTGGTTATTCGCAATCTTAGTATTAGTTTTCTTTAGCTGCAGCATCTTTGAAAGCATTTTCATCTTCATATTCGTATTGTTATTTATTGTAATGGGCTGAATGCCAAACCCTAACAGAGTTAAAAGTTTTTGTTCTTAAAGTTGCTAATGCCGCTGCCACTGCAGCTGCTGCTGCTACTGCTTGAATTGAATACTTCTTTTTTTGCAATTTTGGTTTTCTGGAACACTTAGATTCCTGTTCAAGACTATTAAGTTGTTGAATTTTTATTGCCAAAATGTGTTTTTTACGGCAATAATTTTTGGTTTTCTTTTTATAAAAGTTTTTTATTTAATTTTCTTAGCCACGGTTTTTAACTGACGTCTTAAAAACGAATTTCTTTTTTTTTTTGGCTAAGAAAGGCAGTAATATTTGCTTGAATTGTAATGTTTGTTTGTAGTAAAAAAACACCCTTTCGAAGTTTATCTTGCGATTTTTGTATTTATTTTTTTTTTTGTTTTTTTTTTTTTTTTGTTTAAAAGACGACTTAAATGGCTAACGGAGTCAACGGACGGTTGGTCGGCTGCCCGATTAGTCATGTTAATGTTTTATTAACTTCCTTAAAATAAATTACACGCCTTAAATTTGTTGAAAATATTATGAACGTTTATCTTATCATTATCTTGGATTGGCAATTAACTGAACTTTTCTTTAACTTTTCTTTTGATTTTTTTTTTTCTTTTATTAAATTTTTCTATTAACAGCATGAATGTTAATGTTGCTTGTGGGAAGGAAGTGAAGAAGATTGAACATTTAATGCTGTCATTGCATGCAACATTTATTTCAACTGGCATTTATTTCTCCATGGGACACGTAAGAATTCAAGTTTCATGGGATTTAATTAAAAAGTTATTTAATTAAGTTAATTCTTCACTCGGTCGTATTTGATTAAAACGTAAAAGTTATTAAATTAAATACTTGCAAATTGGTTTATTAAAAGTTACACATTTCTAAATGGTTAAATAAAAGATTTTTAAATAAAACAATTTATTTTATAAGCCAGCAATAAGCGCACTTTACATCGATCACAAATATTATGTTACAAATGCCATTTTATTACAAGAAGCTTGCCGTCCCGTCCGCATTCTATTTCATCACGGCTCATTAAACATTTTTATACCATTAAGTCGTTTGGCCCAACCTATAAAATGTTTATTGGTCACATTTGCCTAAAAAAAACTGAAAAACAATTAATTTTCTTCAGTCATACGAACATTTTAGATAATCAACAAATTTTTATTTTATTTTTTTCACATTTTCACACGCGAGCTCAATATGAATTGATGTTCTATTTTGCCGCAAGTTTCTATTTTTTCCTTTTCTCCCATATATTTTTTTATCTTTTGCACGTAAAAGTGATAGTGAATTCCTAAAACGTTTCAGCTCAAATTAAATGAAAACTCTGCATTCACATGAAATGGCATTTAATTTAATTACACTTCTTTTTTGTGTTGATTCCCTAAAACTTGTGTAAAATCATTTAAAGTTCCAATAAGTTGAGGATAAAGGACACTCACACTCACGCTCACACACACACACAAATGCAGAAAAAATAAAATGAATTAAAATGTTTTATGGTTGCTAAGGAAATGATCATTTGTACGGAATCTCAATGAAAGACATTTGAAAGTTTTCATCATAATTTTCGTTTACTGATGAATAAACGAATGCTTGAGAAAAAAAGAAAGTTTTTCATTTAATTTAAACCGAAAATTTAGTAGCAAAGTGTATATACACACACAAATGAGTGTGTGTTTAGGATTTGATAAAGTTGTAATTAAAATGTAACAAGATTGTAATTCTTAGTTACAGTGATTTTTATAATTTAAATTTAAATCTTTGACTGTCTGTCCGGCAATAAATTTTTGTAAAACGAGAAAATAACTTTTACTCAATTGTTAAGAAAAAATATATCCAACTATAAGAATGCTTATTAAATTTAAATGGACTATCAATAACAAAAACATATATTTTATATCTTCAGACAACACCATCTAACTGCAATAGAGTTTAGCTACAACGACCTCAAGGGGAGACCAGTTAAACTTGTTAGTTATTGATGGAAAATATTTATGCATTTTCTTTATTAATTCAAAATAGTTGAGAACGAAAAAGCTGTTCATTTTACATTCATTTTCGCTAACATTTTAAAAAGTAACCACAATACAGCGCAAAAACCGGTACCAGTAAACGAAGCTCCAGGGTCTAATTTTAGCCGTATTTAAGCCTCAATTGAGAGCTTAATACAAACAGTAAATACTTTTACTCTCAACATGTGCTGTATGATGCAGGAAATGTTGAAAATGCAATCTACTTTGTTGCAGGCTGTATTAAGCAAACCATGAACTTAAGAATCTGTTTTTGGAACGCAAACGGCATCTGCCAACATAAAAATGAAATAGAATATTTTCTTCCAGATAAACAAATCGATGTTATGCTTATCTCAGAAACTCATTTGACGTCTCGAAGCTATTTTCGAATTAGTGGATATAATTTCTACGACACCAAGGATCCTCGAGGTAGAGCTTGTGGCGGCTCGGGAATTCTAATAAAAACGCGAATAAAACACTACCTGTTAAATGAATTTTGTGAAGATTATCTTCAAGCAACAAACATCTGCATTGAAAATTTTTATCAAAAACTTGTGATATCATCTGTTTATTCGCCTCCCAGGTTTTCAATTTCAGAGAGTCAATATACCGCATTTTATACAACACTGGGGTCCCGCTTTCTAGCAGCTGGCGACTATAATGCTAAACACACATTTTGGGGTTCACGTTTAATCAGTCCCAAGGGTCGTGTTTTGATTGACACAATTTCAAAAATGGGTTTGAATGTAGTTTCAAGTGGTCAGCCAACATATTGGCCAACGGATCGACAATTCCTGATATTATCGACTTTGGATTTATGAAAGTTGTGCCCAGCGAAATGATTGAAGTTGAAGCATCATTGGATTTATCTTCAGATCACTCACCTACTATTATCACTATTTACTCACACACAACTGCAAGATCAACATGCGATTTAGCGCTGACATCTGCACGTATTAACTGGCTGAAATACAAAAAATATTTGAGTGCTCATTGCACGGAAAATATGCTGTTAAGAACACCTACTGACATAGAAAATTCGAAAAATTCGCCCCTGGGTTTCGATTACAGAAGCAATGATGTGATGCTCACGTGTAAAAAGGTAACGCACACCATCTCAATTACAACCTAGTATACTTTTTCGAATGCATTGCCGCATTCCTGGATTGAACGCCTACCACTTGCACACAATGTAAGCAGGATAATGAAGTGTTCATTCACTAAACATAAAAACTCATTACTGTTTCACATACTTTGTAAGTAGGCAGTAGACACTCTATACACAATCTCGCTTACTTCGTGGGAAAGTAGAAAGCGCATTGCCCACTACTACTTCACACACATTGTAAGCTAGAATTCATTGAATACAAAGTGTGACAAATTTCATTGGAGAGATGTGATGTGGTATGCACAGCTCGCCGCTGGGTATGGGAGACTTCCACTATAACCAGAGAGCTGAAATTTTATACACAAGTAGGTCTCAGTAAAATATCCCATTATTCTTTCCCATATTAAAATTGGGGAAAAGACCCATAATTAGAATGTTCAAAACATTACCGCGTTACCAGGCTGCCCAAAAATTAAGTGGTATTTTACCTATCCAGAACTGGCCAATAGGCTAAATTAATGTTAGAACACAAGCCAATATTTAAATTTTCAAACATTACATGGTGTATGATAGACTGATAGTGAAGCTTCAATTAAATCCCACAAATTTTTTATTTCTAAGATGTGAAACTCCCTCCACGATAGATATAAAAAAGTTTAAAAAAACAATATCTCAAGAGTTTCTAATGTTTACTTTTCTTATCTTACAAATGTCTTACTTATTTTTACAAAAATAATTGTTATGAACGACGAGAACATCTCTATATTCAGTAATGGCATTTACTTTTTTTCATCATTCACCTTTATATCTTTTGAACAAAGTTTCATATGCTAGAAATTCTTCAAATTGGCAAAATATAAATAAAACAAAAAAAAAAAGTTGCCAAAATGGATTTCAACAGTAAAATCAACAGAAGTCGTACAAATGTGTACACAGTAGTTGGAACAATTAGTGTATTTAAAATATGTATTTTCAAAATGCACCCACTCACACAAAGCCACACGCCCACACACACACACACACTTAGGCACTTGCAAACATAACCGTAGAGAGAAGTAATAGAGCAACAGGACATGTGTACTTTACAAATAACAGCAACAACAAATAAAACAAGCAATATATTTTATTTAAATAAACAAATTAAGTACACAATACTAACACTTATGTGCACCATAGACATCCATACATCCATATAGTATGTGTGTATGTATGCTGTAGTACAACATGAAAAACATTTGGAATCAAAAACAAACACAAGTATACATTTCATACTGTAAATGACTTTTGAAAAATTTAACAAAATAAACAGATGGAGGAAATGCAATTAAAATATTAAAATATATTAAATTTGTATACGAACAAAACGGACAGGCAGACAGACAGATAGACAATTTTATCTCTGGTGAAATTTATTTCCTCTCTGTCGATAGTACGACCATGTACAACTCCTATCCCACACATTGTAAAAAAAGTGGCACACAAACAAACCCAGCGGCGGAAAGAAGCACTAATCAGGCCCACTGGAAGGCTTTATTTGGCCTTCCGGAAGGCCTTACTTGTGCTCTGGCCTCATTCCATACTCATACATTTTTTACACACGATGTCCTAGCCAACCAAGGCCTTCTAAGTTCCTTTCCTTCACAGGCCTGGTAGAAAACCTTATTCAGTTACAATTTTATTTTTAAATTACTTTTAGAAATGCAAAAATGGAGTAAAAACCCACGATAGTGCCAAAATATCAACTCTACAAAATACTGATTATTGTATTATGTTGAATTTTAAGGTTTTCCTTACATTTGTTGACATGTTGTTGTTAACTGGTTATTTATTTATTGATAATAAAAATCACATTTTTAGAAGTTAGTAGGTAGGCCTTATATAAGGCCTTCTTGAGAAGGCAAGCGAGCATGAGCACTAGATCTAAAATAAGCTCTAGGAAGGCCTTACGGAGGGCCATATAAATAAAGGCCTCCAAAATTTCGCCGCTGGGAACATACTCACCCACACATACATACATAAAGACAGTCATTCCCTTACGTGCCATATGAGTGAAATAATAATAATTTTGAAAAGTTTTTTTTTGTAATTTTTGGAAAAACATAAAATAGAACATAAAAATTAAAAACACAATTCATATCAAGTCTTAATTTGAACATGTTGCAAGTTGCAACCAAATAGTGCCAATAAAATGACACATTAACAGTCACATACACACACTTTTACACCAACACATTTAGAAGGATGCACAAAGATATTCAGTTGAGTTGAAGAAAACGAAAAAGAAGAAGAAGAAGTAGAACAAGACAAAACTATACAAGTGGCAGTTCACAAAATTTTACAACTTTGTTTTTGATTTTGAAAGAACTAATTTAAAATAATATTATAACAGTTACTTAGCCAAATTATATTAAAAGTTAAATAACTAGAAGAGGCAATAGAATTTGAGCCTTATAGGAAATTAATTAAAATCTATATATATAAAATACAAAAAATGTTTGTACCCATGTTCGCTATAGACTCGGAAACTATCCAACCGATTTGACCCAAACTGGTGTCATTCAAAAGGGAATTTATAGAGGATGGTTTTAGGCTTTTAATATTTCAAGTGGGCGTAGCCCCTCCCACATAAATTGATTAACATCATATATCTTGACTATTGTGATAGCAAGAGTTTTGAAACATTGCAATAGTTCATATGTTACTAATGTGAGTAATCACGACAAAAATGGGCGTGGCACCACCCATATAACCCAAAAATTTAAATCGCCATATTTTGGGCATTTTTTGACCTACGTCGATGATATTAGGTACATATGGTATTGCCATAATTTGGAATACGCACCGGGAGAAAAGTGGATGGGACCACGCTCCTTTTTATTAAAATTAAAAATCGTAATATAGTCTTAACTACTGGACCGATCGCCACAATAGGATAAATAAATACTTTTAATTTTATTTTATAACGAGGGGGGTAGCGAAGTACACCGGGATTAGCTAGTAGTCTATAAGTATGGATCCTTGGCTTTAATTTCCCATTGGTCCAAATGAGTGACAAAAATAAATGTGTCCACAAATTGCCAAATTCCGGTAGAGCTGAACAAAATTTACACAATTTTAATATAAATACTTTTAATTTTATTTTATAACGAGGGGGTAGCGAAGCACACCGGGATAAGCTAGTAAATATATAAAAGAGTATTTTATAAATATCGAGATAAAATTTTAGTGTTCATAAATTAGTGAGACGTTGTATTAATTGTTGTCGGACTATTTAATGATGAAGGCATAGCACTGGTCACTAAAAAACAGTTCCGACAGCCATTGATACTGTTCGAAGCTAATGTACACAACATCACCCACCTTCGTCGGTTAGCAGAAACATCGGCGAAGTAAAACAATTAATAAAATGCCTGCTAATACAGCTTAACAAACTTAATGCGTCTACTTAACACCAGAGGCGGCTCAACACTGCCTTAAAAATTAACATAACGCCCAAAGCAGAGTTGTGAAAGAGTTAAGTCCACTAAATTTTCAACATATATCTTCTCTACCCTATCCCTCTCCCTGAGTTCCGGCACAGTGCACTGCATACGTAGGGGTCATATACATAGTGCTGGTACTAATTAAAAAAAAATGGACTTTAAAATGTTACTTTATAGGGATTAACTATTTTATACTTTTCATCCAGTTGAACATGCGCATCTTTTTATCTTAATTAATGGCGTTTTCTTTTCTAAAAATAAAATGTTACATATATGTTACATGAGATTTGGCAACAGTTTTAAATGTTCCCACGACTTTTAGGAAGTGTTACATATTTTAAGTTTACAAAAGATTATAAATCTTAGCAATAATCAATAAAGTAAAGAAACAATAACAAAACCAGCTGTTAATATAATGCTGCACTTATGCCCCTTTAATTAAAATGAGTGTTGAACATGTAACATTTTTTTTCTTTTTAAGGGTAACATCATGAGAAAAGAACTCGTTACACTTTTAAAATAGCACATATTTTGCAGAAAAGAACAGAAAGATATGTAGAAGGCAGAATAAATGCAACTTATTACTCAGAAAAGAAAACGCCATAAGTTTTGCAAATTATTACGAACAAAGTTCGAATTAAAAGAAGAAAAAAGTTGCTTTTAATTCGGCTTTTCTGAATGATCAGCAGGTAAAGGAAGAGAAGATGGTAGTAGTAAGATGATTTCAAGATTAACCACTTTGCGTGGGTTGCGATCGAAAGTAACCGTATGAAGCTGAGTATTTACCACCAACACCGAGTTTTTTGAAAGACATACAGCAGGTGGCAACTTCTTATTCAGGGACCGCCAACTATGCAGAAACACCTTGCTAAAGCGTTCCGTGTAAATTTTTTCAGCATTTTCTAATAATTTGCTATGTTTTTGTGGAGAGCCTGGAAGTTAAACTTTTCTGTAGGCTTCCAGACAATTGTAGAGTTATTCAAACGGAAATATTAGTCATACATAAGGCGGCCAGGTCATACATAAGGCGGCCAGGCCAACTGACTTCGGTATCACAGGATAATCGATAGGAATATCAGGGCCCAAATCGTTACATCCGTGAATGTACAACTCGTCACGGTAATTTCCAATCCAATTATACAGTTATTAAGTGACGAGTCCTACGTTCACGGATGTAACGATTTGGACCCAGATTTTTCACTAATATTAAAGCCGCAATTAGCTCCCTAACCAAATGCCGGACATCCCTAGAAGGCATGCCGAGACATTCAAACAAATCACTGACTTGCTGATGAGAGGCGTTGCCTCACAGTTGAAGTCAGACATTGACACCATCTGTGGGGCTCCACTTTCCGCCTGCAAGCAGCAAATTGACAAAACTTTCAGGAATCTTGCCCAGGATAGATGGTTTGGTGAGCCTGCTTGTAGAACTTCCCCGCATATCTCGCATAGACTTAACCCAATCCTTATTAGCAGGTTCTAAAGTTTCCCGAAGACACTCCTGAAAGAGCTTTTTGTTGTGAACACGGGTCTACCTAAATGAGAAGGAGGAATATTCACTCTCCTACATACTCTGTTGATCTCTGGAGGACAAATGAATGTGCAATTGTTAAAGTTTAACCTACGACGAAAATTCTAAATTCAATCACTAAAATTAAAATTTCCTAAAAATTGTTCGAAAAAATTTTTGTAATCACATGATTAATAAACTGTGCCTCGTTTCTGTAATTAATGTGAGAGTTTTCTCGCATTGAAAAGTTCATTATCATTCTGTGAAAAACAGGATGAGAGAGAAAAAATATTTATATTCCCGTACTTTAATTAGGTTTGGAGTGTGGCTCATATAAAAATTCTGCTAATATTATGTGAGTCATTCTACAAAAGATCGGGTGACAAGTATAATCTCACATTTTTTTCGATGTGTAATTGAAACTTGTTTTAAATTTTAATAAAGTGTATTAAGTGAACATTTTTAGGAATATTTTTTTCTACTATAATAAATATTTTTTTTTTTCAATTGTCTTCTCTAAACTTCCTATTGGGCATTTGAATTCCTGCTTCCTATTAAAACTGAAACACTCTGATGACAACACTAATGTTGAATATGGAGCAGTTTGAAGTAACAAAGCGGAAATAATAATCAACTAGAAAATGATGTCATTGAAACAGCAGAGGAAAAAACTAAAATACATACAATTTTGCATAAAATAATGAAAGGACAACGATGTTAAAAAGTTGTCTAAAATTTGAGTAGAAAACTGCGGGAGTGAAATCTAAAAAACATTTATTCAAATAAAGAAATTGTAACAAATTATCAGACACAAGGGGGAAAATATACAAAAACTCAGACAGACGAAAAACAAGGCAGACAGACTAACGTAGGGGAGAAGAATCCTGGCTTATATTAAATGCTTTTAAATATTTATAGTATTTTTATCATAAATTTTAATAAAAATTACTCAGAAAACAAAAAAAAAGGATTAAGATTTAATCCCCATTTTTTTTTTTTTTTTGTGTAAGAATATCTAAAAATTTCTTGTCTTTCAAAAGAAAAAAGGTCATAAAGTCAAAGGTAATATTTAAAAGAATAAACTTAATGTGATCATGTGTAAAAATTATTGATTGCCTTTTCTTTATCTAAAGGCTGTAAAACTAGAACATTTTTTTTCTTTTATCTCCTAACGAACAATAAGACAATAATAGGACAGCAGTAAAAAATAATGACAAAATTTTTCATGTTGTCATTGGAACGCAAAGTGTCATAACATGTAGATATGAACAAAGAAAAAAAAAAGAAGCAACAGTAAACGACCACACAAAGATCTACACAAAATTGTTAAGGAGTTTATATGTAATTTTAAAAATTGTTTAAAACTGTTTCGAAGAGATGGAAGAGCGACCAAAATTTACGAAAATTACTTTACGATTATGTGGCAAATTAAATATCGTCAGCTTTCGAATAGAGAAAAACGTGAAAAAAGTTTTGAAATGTGACATGATTTTCGAAAAAAATTTCTTGCGGCCATTAATTTCTATTACTCTGAAAATATTTTCGTCATTGGACTTAAAATAGAGGAGATACGCCTAAAAAATATATGAAAATTCTATTCATTTTTATTTTAGATCAAATATGGTGGCCATGTATGAATTAATCTTACGTAAACAAAATTCCTTGATATTTTAAATTTGTACAGGAAATAATTTCTTTTTACACGCAGAGAAACGAAATATGGTTACTGCAACTGTAATTTGGTTATGGCAAGCAAAGTATGGTTTCATCAAACATATCAAAGTTGTTGCTTTTTCTTAAATACTTTTATAATATTTATTTTTAAAAAGATCACTGCAACGATAATATGGTTATGGTAAAATTTTTTAAGTTTATGCAGACGAGCCTATATATAATGGTTTTATATACTGGCAGAGAAAAATTAAATAGAATTGTAACATGGTTATGGCAGGCAATAAATGGTTTTTAGCAAATAAATTATAGTTTTTGTTTTGGTTTATTTTTCATAAATGTTTTATATGTATGAAGGCACACATAAAAGTAATCGCAAGGAAAAGTTATATGAATTTGTAACGTTTCCACTGCAACTATAACATGATATAGCAAACAATAAATGGTTTAGCAACCAAATTATTATTGTTGCTTTTTTCATAACACGTTTTAAATTTATGCAAACGAGAATAATAATGAGAATACTAGCATAGAAACATTATCTGTATTTGTAACATGGTTACTTCAACTATAGTATGGTTATAACCAACAACGTATGGTTGTAGCAAATAAATTATAATTTTTTTCCATATATCGCTCCTTTATTGCAACGTAGTCATATCTCAAAAAAAACTCAAACGTGGCAAAATGCATTTAACGTTTTCAAAGCGTAAGCATTTATAGGGACGGCTTGAGCAGGTAAGCGGTTATAACTTGGGTTTAGATAGAGATATGTTTATGCAAATTTTTTTACAAATAAAGAAGGTATTGAGAAACTCTTTTTCGTCAGTAACTGAAATATTTTGTTTTTTGAGATATGACTATGTTGCAATAAAGGAGCGATATGTTTTGAATTTATCCAGAAGAACACCCAAAGACAAATAATGTCTGTAACATGGTTACTGCAACTATAAAATAGTTACGGCAAGCAATTTATGGTCGTAACGAACAAACGATTACTTATTTGTTATACAAATTTACTATAGAAATTATTTATATAAATAAATGACAATTCATAGAGCCAAACAAACAGCATAACAAACATACAATATCTTCAATAGCATGAGTAGCGTAAAATATAAAAGCGTAAACATGACACACAAAAATAAAAGTAAAAAATTTGAAATGTTGTTTGAGCGAAACAGCAAAAACGAAAAAGAATTTCAATGAAAAAGGAGCATAAAAATAAATTTACAAATGCCATACCATTTCGTGTCAAGAGAAAATACAATAAAAACGACAATAAATCCATAGTAAATGCTGGTAGTGGTCCTGATGCTGTTGCTGTTGCTGTTGCTACTTTAGCTGGATGCCACGCTGATGATAATGATGAAGATAATTTTTATAGTGTCGTTTTTAATGAAGAGCGTGAATGAGTGACGTTATGCAAACATTAAAATTTGTTATTGAAGCAGCTTTAAAATATTTCTGAGACGCATAAAAGGATGCAGGATTTATTCGTGAATTTTACGATGGTGGTCTTATGCACCTTTTTCTTTTTTATTATTTTGCATGTTTGACTTTATTTGTTAGTAAATATTTTGATAATGTGGAGTGTTAAGACAGAGAGCCTGATAAAACTTGTTGTACTTACAAAAATTTCTTTTTAAATTTTTGTTGCTATTAGTTTTTTTATTGTATTTTTTTTATTATTTTTTTTATTATTTTCACTTTGGTTTTATTTTTTTATTTAAGTGCAATTTTCGTTTATTTGATTACCAACTTTTTTATATCTAATTATTTTTAAAGATTGATGATGATTCAGTTTTCCCACAATTTTTCCTTTTTTTAAATAATTTAATTTTTAGTTTATTTTATTATTCATAAAAAAAATTTAATTTATAAAAAAAACTTTATTCGAGTTTGCTTTTGCTGTTGATGTTCTAAAACGATTTCTTTAGATTAAAACAAAATATCACAATTTTGTTTTGTCAAAACTTTGATTTAGAAATTTTCACTTGCTCAGCAATTATTTGAAAGTTCAAGTAAACTCGTTGAATATTTATTTAAAACACAAACTGTTTATTTGACTTTCAATATTAATGCTGTGGCTAAAGTTTGGAAAAGTTATAAATTATATTTTATATAATTTAAACATTTAAGCAGGTTTTAGTCGGCACATACATACTTATATTATAAATATTCCTTTCATGTAATTTTTGCGAATAAGTACGAACTTAACACTTAATAAAATTTAAAATTTTAAATTATTTGCACTGTTCCAGTTGGATTTTGAGTTTTCGTATCTTAGAAAACTCATATCAGTATTTTATGACAAACATATTTGTGAGACATTTTATCGTCTTTTAAGATGAGTTCTTTTTGATGGGTGATGAGGTCTGAACAAAAGAAAGCTTAACTTGTTTTTCTATATAAAACCCGCCATTGCATGTCTTCGTATTATTTTTTTACACAGCTGGGTTGCAGCTCCTTTGCTGTTTAGTAGACGCATTATCCTTTTAGAGATGCAAGTGAAGCCAGTTTACTTAATGTTTTGCTTGACTGACAATTACGGCCATTTTACTTATTACGTGACGTTCCGAAGCGGGTTCAGTTTTTCGGCTGAAGCGATTAGCACGTTGACTACGAAACAAACTATTACTTATGACCTGGATTCGATTCCCGGTCAGGGCAGGACATCAACATAATGAATTTCTCTGAAGTGCATTAGTGCGGTATTGTATTATTTGTTTTTGAACTGTTTAAGACATGATTAGCGACCAGTGCACTAAAAACTGTTCCGACAGCGTGTGATACTGGTCCAAGCTAATTTACATCAAAGCGCCCTCCTTCGTCGATTAGCATGACCGTAGGCGAGGGTGGTATTGGCTGAAGTGGTTAGCACTTTGACTACTAAGCAAACAATAACTCAGACCCTGGGTTCAAACCCCGGTCAAAACAAGTCAATCAACATCATCAATTTCTCTAATGTACCTTAGTTGTTGACGAACTTTTTAAGTGATGAAAGCATAGCACTGGTCACTAGAAAACTGTTCCGACAGCGATTGATGCTGTTCAAAGCTAATGTACACAACATCGCCCTTCTTCGTCGGTTAGCAGAATCAGCGGCGAAGTAAAACAATTAATAAAAAATGGCTGCTAATACAGCTTAACAAAGTTAATGCGTCTACTTAACACCAGAGGCGCCTCAACACAGCTATTGAAAATTAACATAACGCGCAAAGCGGAGATGTAAAAGTGTTAAGCCTTCTAAATTTTCAACATCTATCTTCTCTACCATATCCCTCTCCGTCAGTTCTGGTACAATGCATTGCATAAGAAGGGGTTATCCCCTGAGTGCTGGGCCTAATAAAAAAAAATGCCTGCTAATACAGCTTAAGACAGTTAATGATTCTAATTAACACCAGAGGAGCTGCAACACTGTACTTAGAATTAACAAAAGGCGCAATGACAGACTTGTAAAACAATTAAGACTTCTACATTTTTACCATTTATCTTCTCTATCCTATCCCTTTTCCTAGAAGTATTTTCATGCATTGAGTGCTGGTCCTAAGAAACAAGAGAAGCCGTTTTATGTTGAGCTGAAGACTCCGGCCATAATTTGCTTTGTAGTCAACACTGTAACTACCTTCAGCCGACAGCATCCTCATTTAGGAAAAGAACAAGAAAGACCCATACAGCGATAATTTATAGGTCTAAAATCTTTCTCAAGACGTAGTGTTTTACATAAAAAACTTCTGAGAACGTTTTGCGCCAACAAGAAAAAATCCTACCTACAGTGCCGCGTGCCGATTAACTTTGACAGTGCACAGAGGGGCACAAACAAAATATTATGGAAGTACATAAAATATTGTAAGCGGATTACCTGGTCAGCACAATATGTTACATAGACTTACAAGACAAGTATTTCAATTTAATCTGAGAAGAGGAGCAGCTTCTATCTTCTCCGCCTTATTCTTTTCCCTAAGTTCTGGCACAATGCATTTCATCCTCAGAGTTCGGGTCCTACAAAAATATATAATAAGCCACTTTGTGCCACGCTACTAATTTTTTTTTCGTCTGCTTTCAAAAAAATTCTTTGTCCTTAAAGTTGTTATAGGGTTCTACTAAAAATCACAATTATTTTGGCAATTTCATTTTGTAGTTAATAAAATATAATCCATTTCAAGATATTTGAAGCAAACAATACCTATTGTCACAATTTTATCGTTATTATAGATTTTTCTTTTTGCATCGGTTATCCATAAATGTGAAAAAGATCTAAAACTCTAATTTCTTAAGTCGGAGCAGAAGATCTCAAGTCATGACCAAAGCTGATGTTAAACATACGATTGCAACCGTATTACCAAAGTCCAATGAAGCTGTTGTTTAATAAAAAATAAATAAAAACAGTAGCATTCAATAAAAACTTTTCCAAGTAAGTATTAAATTTGTTATAAATAATTTTTAATTCCACTCAGAAATTAATTATTTATTTCTTGTAATTTGTACACTAATGGATAAAATCTAATGGATGATACGTTGGCACAAATACCAACGAAATTCGCAATAAGTAATCATTTTTCATATGATTTTCAATTATATTTTATACATTTGTTAGTTAAATTTTAATAAAACATTTTAATTAAATATTTAATTAATTTCTTGGCTGATGTTTAATTTTTTTATTGTATCCTTTATAAGTGAATAACATAAATATGTTTGTTTCTTTATTGAAATTTCGTTTAAAATTCCATGCTTATGTTTTTCATTAATTTTCTTATGTGACATGACATCATTTTTTTTCTATTTTGCAGTCGCGTAAAATAATTTTTATCCATGATTTCACTATAAAACTACCCACTTGCACTTATACACATACACACGCTAAACTGTTTGATAAATAATTGCTGTTACACAAACATTAGCAATAGCGTAACAAAGCGTTACATGAGTGATACAAGCACATGAGTGATGTCAACATTTCCGGCAATATTTCCATTTTCTTTTTTTCAGTGACTTTTAATTTGCACACTCACGCAAAATACACTTTTTCTATGTGAACAAGGAGGATATGTAAACTATTTACTCGTTTGCAGTAGGATGAGCACAATATTCAAATAAAATCAAATATATGACATCAACTGTAAAAATATGAATTCATTTATTTTATACCACAAACATAAGCAAACACACACACGCACACCCACATAAATATCTCGAGTAAATTGCTTTGATGTACGTGCCGTCAAAGATCCCGTTTTATTTTAACATTTCCGACATGATGATTCAAAAGTTAAATAGCAACTGATTGTGAAAATACGAAATGAACTCAATAATATGAAGGTCCTCGATTAAACTCTTTTTGTATTTGTGAGGCAAAAGCACGGCCAGCAACTTACACGCACACGATTGAATGCATCACGAGCAACGAAGAATGTTTTTTATTTCATCTAAAAAAAAAATTAAAAACAAATCGGAAAATGCGTTTTAGCACTTTTTTCACACGATGCGTTTCGAATTGCGTACAAATCACAGCGATGCCAAAATTGTACTGAACTGCTGTTTTACAATCCAGTTAGATCCTTAAATATTTTCATTTCCTGACAGAGCAACGAAAAAATAAAACAACAAATTTATTCTCACACCATAACCCATCATCGTGTTGCATTAGTAGCGGCCTCACGCGCCCAAAACACCAAACAAATTTATTTAGCAATATAATTTTTTCGAGCCATCCATATTCGTGCGTAAAACATTGTGAGTGCGTGTGTATTTTAAATTCTCTCATACCATCATGCTATTTGGCAATTTTTCACTCAACCAACTAAACATGTTGACACAGTTTGAAAGTTTCGTGTACATTTTTAGCATCCTTTCAATGCACTAAAACGCACACATAAACTTCAGTGTATTTTTCCATTATAACGGTAACGAAAAACGAAAATTTCAGTTAATTCTCTTCGTTCAAGGGAGATTGAAAACCGTGCTCAATATACAACTCTCTATGTCTCTCTCCAATTCGAGACTCGATTTTCCTTAAAACAACATTTGCTGGCAATATTTCGTCGTTGCTTAGCAACATTTCATGTTTAGCTACAAACATGTTTAGAACAACTTTTGGAAAAACATCCTTTGCCATTGTTGAGTTTTCGTTTTAAGGATATTATAACAGTTAGATAATATATAGCTACATTGACTAGCGCCATCTAGTGCTTTAAAATTGTAATTTAACACCTGAAAGGATTTAATAGAAGTCAGATAAATAAAATAGAATTTTAGTTGGCATATTATAATAATATTATAATAATTTTCATCTCACACAATTTAAGTAAAAACAACCACCAAATAAAACAAATAAACAAACTGGCATAACTTGAATAATATAACAAAGTGTCATACCCGTACAACTATACTACAAACATAATTGAATCATAAAATGTTCTACTGTTATTTAAGAAAAACAGGAAGCAGCTAAATGTTCATTAAAATGTTCTTAAGGAATTGGAATTAAATAAAAAAAATAATCTTCTCCTGTAAAATTTTTTCATTGCGGTTTACGTTTTTTTTGGCGGTTAGGTTTCGACAATTATGTACAAAAGTTTTTAAGAGAAATGTACAACGTGACACTTTCTATATGGAGAAATTTTTTATTTTACAATATTTATAGAACAAATGCAGCTAAAAATATTTATTTCTACAAATTTTTATACTGATTTTAAAGCAAAATTATTAGGGATTTGTCTGGTGGGTGTGCCACTAACCACCTATTTATTTTTATATCTAATTGGAAACTAATAAGGTAAATTACCTAAAATGATGTATTAAGTACTCCTTTGATTTAAAGCAGGTATGAGTGGGCGTGGCACCTCTCATACATACTTATTTATTGTTACAGAATTTAGAGAAAGAGATATAGTATAGAAGATAGATGTTGAAAATACAAAATTTATTTCCTTGGAACGATTCCCTTATTGGAACGGTTCGGATTGATCCAGCCATTCCTATTTAATCGTTCATCGTTCCGTAATTGCAAACCGTATTGCGGAACTATTATTTGTATTTGATAAACGTCAAAATCTACATATGTATAAAAAGTTCACAACACTATTATAAATTTTTCTTATGCTCGTATACTATGTTTGACACATATAAGAATAAACCTTCACAGTCGCACTTTAATTAATGGCACATTCAATTTAATATATTTTTTTATTTAATTTACACATTTTATCAGGTTTTATTAATTAAATTCTATTTATACTACAGTGAAACTTCGATATAACGAACTTCGTTATAACAAAAAACTCAATATAACGTATGTTTTATTGAGTCCCGTGAGAAAACCTCTTTTATGTATATCAAAGTTTTTCATATTCAAACATATTCAAAATACACTATAGCTATAACGAAAAAAATCTGAGCAAAAGAGCCTCTATATAGCGAAATATTCATTCCAATGCCTCAATATAACAAAATCAGTATAGAGCCTATACGGTGTAAAGTCCTCTTATAAAAAAAGCGAAGTCTAAATGTATGTACAAGTGCATTTGCAAAATGGTAAAGTTCCGTTATCAAAAGAAGGAATTTTAAATGTGTGTGCAAATGTAATGCATTAGAAATATTGACTTAAATATTGTTAAATAGAATTTGAATAAAGAAAACTATAGTGATAACGAATTTTTTCGAATTTCAAATTTCCTTATATTAAGGCTTTACTGATTATATTTATAGCGAATCAATAGCTATAACGAAATTCGTTATATAGAAGTTTTACTGTATATCATGTTTTGTAGCTTCTTATTACTGACAGCATGCTTGTTAGTTTTTTTAATGTTGCGTTAGTGCGTATACATTGTTTATAATATCAAGGTCCAAAGTAAGAAGCAGGGACGATGAACGAAAGGAACGACCTAGTTCCTTTAATCTTTCGGTCCGGTCAACGATTCCGCAAAAGGAACGGTTTTGCCCAACTCTAATTGATTTTACGTTTTTCTGTTTGGCCCATAGATTGTAGCTTTAAATATCACATATTGGCACATATTGGCTGAAAAATCGATTGTTTCTATCAAATTCTGATATTTAATTTAATTCCATGACTTTCATTGAAATATAGATGTGTGTGTGTGTGCATGTACGTATGTACATTAAAGGTGTTCTTATTAGTATGGTGAAATTTCAAAATGTTTTGATTCCAGTTCGCCGGCCTGATTTTGGTTCCTTTATGTTTAAAAATTAATTAGGTAAAATTTGGAGCGAATCCGATAACTCTTAATGGACCCGGAAACGACTTCAATATACCTCTATAGAAAATTTTTTTAAAAATTTTCGACACAAAATCAAGAGTATATATTTTTACCATCTCCGATTTTAATGAAATTTGACGTATGTACTCTACTCTTACGCGCGTATCGCATGGCGAAGGAATTAGTTCGATACCTCTTATGGTTCCTATTGTATATTCGTCTAAACTTGGGCATCTCGGCCATTTTTGCGAAAATTCGTCATAATCAAGATTGAATAATTTTAGAGTTCATCATCAGATATTAATAATATTGGTGTCATTTGAATTCTTTCAGTCTACATTTAACAAATATTGCTTAAAATGACATAGCTTCTATTTTTCATTTGCGATGTCGTTGTTATGTATTTGCAAAAAGTAAAAAGAACAAAATGACAGTTTTAAATAATTTTTTCGAACAAATTTTAATTGATTTGAATAAAATTAGTTTCTGTATCTGCACTCGAAAGAAATTTACTCAGTTACAAAAATTTACTATTTTTTACAGGATTTAAATTTAACGTTTTACTTGAGCCGAGGGATATATTTACCATATTTTTTTTAATGAATTTTAGTATAAGGGTTTTTTTTAATGTATATTTCTTAAAATTATGGATTTAATATTAGATCAGATTTTTTATAGGATGGATATTTCTGTCGGTAAGTCTCAAAAACCTGAAGCAAAAATTGTTTTTCCTCTTCATTATTGGTTAATATTCTGTTAGTCATGTATGAATTTAATGCCTCTTTCAGCAGTGTCATTTACAACAAATAAGTCCTTTCAGAATGTCCAACCTTCCTGAAATTCAAATGATGTTTCCCAAGTTGAGGGATCAAAGTCTAGAAATTTCAGGGATAAACTAAACCGACTGAAGAAATACATTGTTTTCTCTGATACAAAATCACATAAGGAGTATTTTTTAAAGTCTATTAAATTCGAATAGTATCGACCGCTTTTTTGGGCATTTGATCTTTTCTCTGGGAGTGTTTTTTGAATATTTTTCCACTTTTCATATAATTTTAATAATTTGACAACACACTTATGACCTTCTCAAATCGGTATACGTGCTTAATGCCAAAAAATGTGAACTGCTTCGATTTCCAATTTTGACTTTGCTTTGCTAAAAGATTAACAAAGCGCATATTGTAAAATAGGACTTAATAGGACTGGTGAGAAACATTTACACCCAAATCAATTTATTTTAAATTTTCAATGGCCTTACGTGTTGTAACGATTGAAGTGCTTGGTGAATTTCCCGCAGTCGATTTCGACATCTTAATTCTTATATGTATCAGGCATGTTCCAGAAAAGTAAAAGTAAATGAAGTTTACTTTTCAAACTTATTATTTTCAATTTTACATAAAAATGACAGATCACAATCACTATTTATGTTTTCGTATGGAATTTATAATACATTATGTATATTCATTACGAACAGCAAACTTTTGGTTTTGCAAAAAATCAAAAAATAGAAAGTTTGAAAACTAAACTTCATTTACTTTTCTGGAAGATGCCTGTATATGATTTTTTAACTTAACACCACTTGAATTGCAAATTAATTAATTTTACTCTTAAGAACTCTCTTTACTCCGATCAACACTTACATTACAAATGAAAAAAATAAACTAAATCATGGTTTTTACAACAATGTCATTTGTCGGTTTAATCACAATGTTTGCAAATATGTTCCGTTATCAGCAGCGACTGTAGCGGAGGAATACACAATTTCTAGGAATAGCTTACACAAACAGTAAAGAGTTTTAAAGTAATAATTTTTAAAGTTTTTAACTTTTGAAATTTTAACGTTAATTCAACTACTAAAATATCCACAGGGGGGTGGCACAAAAAATACGAACTTTTCGCAAAAATGGCCCAGATGCCCAGAAGTTTAGACGGAAATAAAATCGGAACCATAAGAGGTATCGAACTAATTCCTTCGTCATGCGTTACGCACGTAAGAGTAGCGTATATACGTCAAATTTCCTTAAAATCGGAGATGGTAAAAATATAAACTCTTGATTTTGTGTCGAAAATTTTTAAAAAATTTCTCTGTAGAGGTATATTGAAGTCGTTTCCGGGTCCATTAAGAGTTATCGGATTTACTCCAAATTGGATTTACATACTTTTGTAGCACAAAGGAACAATAATCTGCCCGGCGGATTATAAAAATCCGACATTTAAAAATAAGAACACCCTTAATGTACATACATGCATTCATATTTGCAAACTTATTCATATGCAACATACGTGTATACAAGTTTCGGTTATAATAAATTTCACTAAAAAAAACAACAATTGTAATTGCGTATTATAGTGCGTGTTGTGTACAATGCGTGGACGCATTACAAATGTCATTGGTATTTCATGGATCAAATGTAAATAAAAATATTAAATTTTGACACTCTGTATTTGGACAATCACTCGTTCAGTCTTACGTGTCATTTAACGTTTTTCAATTTACCTTATACATTTCCAAACATACACACATACATGCATGTATAGTTACATACTTGCACCATTTATATGCAATATGTACCCTCCAGTTTTAAAAGTAGAAATTGACTCCAAATCGTTAGGTATTTCGCTTACGAAATATCGACGAAATACTTCACTTGCTACAAATAATGCAAGAGTTCGCCTTTTGACTGTCTCACTCATGTACATGTGTACGCACTCAATACATGCATAAATGTTAATGCCTTCAATCTCAATTTTTTTTACGAGTTAAAAGAAAATGTGATCTTATTCCAAAGAAAATGAATAAAAAAAAACTACGGGTAGCACTCCGGGAGTGCCGACAGAAGTGAAAACGTTTTGTGATTACAACAATACACGTGCTATTGCCAAAAAAATTATGCGTAGATATAAACAATTATATAAATACATGCAACAAATTTAACCACTTATTAAGGCGTGTGCAACAGGTGAGCTTACTAGCACAGCTGACTGAGCTCGCTTTATAGCAAATTTTCATACAAACTGATATAGTTTGAATACAGTACATAAAAATGGTTACAGTTTGATACTCATACGTATTAAAATGCTTTTAATTTGTTTGTGTGTTTTGATATGAAGCGGGTGCTTTATACCAACAAAATACATTTTGTTTTTGGATTGTTGTACTTGTTGTTGCATACCTGCTAGTTTTGCCATGCCACTTATTGTAAACGCAAATGCAACTGCGCCCGAGAAGTTAACAACCTAAATTTTTTTTGGTCAAAATGAAGAGAGCGCCATCTTTGTGTACTCTTCTTAATCAGTTTCACTCAAATTGACGAGTGCGCCCTCTTTGGTGCACCAAAAAATGAGTGTTTTTCTCATATATGGGAACATCACGCTCGCTTCACTTTGAGCGAAAAAATTTAGGTGTTGGGCCTTACTACGGTTCTCGATTCGACTTCGACTGCTGTAATAGATTAAAAAAATATGTTGTGTGTTCCTTTAATCTAGTACAACAGTCGAAGTCGATTCGAGAACCGTAGTAAGGCCCAACATCTAAATTTTTTCGCTCAAAATGAAGCGAGCGTGATGTCAAAAACTATGACGGTGTCGCGAAATCAGAGATTTTAGCCCACCCAAAACCTCCGTACCGTGCCAATAGAAGTTTTCACTTCAAAAATAAAAAAGATTTTATGTAAGTGTTATGATTTTGTGTTGGCGTACAATTGGAAGTTCGTGGTCAGTGAATGTTAAATTTTTATTAAAAAAAGTGTTTATATTTTAGAAAGGTAAAATGAGCAGCAGAAGTCAACTAAAAGGTTGCATAAAAAAAGAAAATGAACAATTAATTGAAAATTTTATAAATATTGAAAAAGAAATTTGATAAATAAACAAAGATCCAAAAAATTTAAATTTCTGTAGTATTTTCATTAAGGAAATATCATTAGTGATCTTACTGGTACATTATGACTAGCGAAATAGTTAGGTTTTGCTGACTAGTGATTTCACCGGTCTGATCGTATCAATTGACTACCGTCAATGTCATCCCCATGTTAAAATCGTCAGTCGAGTGCATTGCTAGTAGTTAGTCTGGTAGTTAGTGCTAACGACTGGTAGTTAGCGAAATCGCTAGTCATTCGCCAGCTACGCCGACTGCAGGGTACTATGACAGTGGTTTATGTGTATGTTAATATGTAGATCTGTAATGCACAGAACTATTTCACTAAAATAGGAGATTTAGAACTCAGAGGGTTAAACATGTTATAGCTTTATTTCGATTTGTTCCATTACGATGATGTTACTCTGTTTGTGATATTTTTTTAATCCTTCGTTGACTGTGATCATATTCTGATTGAATTAAATTGTTTTCATTTGAAAAATTACGATCATGATGAAAATTGTTTTTGCATGGCGTTTCTTATGCTTATCTTATCGTCCTCTCTTTTTTAAACGACTTGAAAAGAAGAGAAGGATATCAATTTGTGCAACTCTTTTTCTTCTGTTTGAATTCGAAGATCAAATTTAATTGCAGACATAGTCTTTTTTCTAGCATCGATCGAATTTTATTTCAGGTTGCTTTTTTTCTGATGACCCTCTGCAGACGGTCTTAGGTATTTAAGGGTTAATCGATTTTCAAAATTTAAAAAGTTTAGTACCATCAAGTTTTCAAATTGCGGGTAAATTTTCCCGCAGCCCGCCCCTGAAATATTTACTATCGCATAAATCTTTAACTTATGATCTTATTTAAAAGGTTTGCTTGAAGTTCGATCACATATTTTTTTTCATAACTTAAGGGGAGCAACTTTGTTTCCTTGCATTTTTATCCCATATTTTCTTTTTAGATTCGCAGAGGCAAGTTGTCCGCTCTCAATTCGTTTCTCGGATAGCTCCACCACTTATCGAACATTTTAGAAAGGGAACGATTGCAGTTTTGTCCCAGAGATATGTAAGTGGCTGCTTCAAATATTGTTTAACAAATAAATCCACTATTTATTGACCGATTTAAATTTTTTTTTATCTAAACTAGAAATTAATTATATCGGGTTTGAAGCTTTCGGATAGTTGCTTCGTTTTTGTAATCTGTTCGAGTAGTTTTCTGTATTGAAGTCGTGTTTTTTTTTTTTTTTTTGCCAGAACGAAATAAAAATTTTGTCTTAAAAATTAAATACTAACTTCCCAAAAAGAAAACACTAAACGTTTCCATACAAAAGAAATCGTTATTTTGGCAATAAATATCAGAATTAATATAAGACATATATCGCCCAATAGACGTCAAAGTGTTAAAATGCAAAAAGAAAAAAAAACAAGGGGAAAAATGTTTGTGGCTAAAAAGAAAAATAGTTAAATAGTCAGTGCATTAGATGATGACGATGATGACGCATGTTCATGCATGCAAATTGCGAATTTATGCAACATTCGAAAAATTGGGCTTCGAATTAATAAATTGTAAATAAAACAATTCTAAAACACACTAAAATGTTACAAAACCATATTAAAATTGTGATTTTGTTTTTGGTATTTTTAACAATGAATATGATTTTAAAATTCATAAAATGTTCTCAAATAGAAATGAGATTACGAATCACCATCACATAGAATCGCTTCATGCATCAGTGTAAATTCAAATGAATATTTTATAGAGGCAAATGGACAAACTCATGCAACCCACTTGACCTCAACTTTCTATAGTAGAAGAATCAAATCTGAATGACATTTAAATAATTCTGGAACAGATTTTTTAGTAGAAGTCCGTTCAATGCATCTCGATTACAAAGACACATGTGTTGAATTTTTTTTTTTAATATTTTTTCAAAATCTCACCAGTGTTCATACTTTTCAACAACTATAAAAAGACAGGTGATCTATATGTGTGTTTCCTAACAACTCCGCAGTTGTACACCTATTTTGGATTTTCGTTCTTTAACCAAAATCATGTAATTCCAGATTGGTTCCGTACGCAAGAGGACTGCTTCACGGCCACACGAGGAAATATATATTCATTCCTAACTACTTCTACTTTTTTTTAGGAGCAGCACTCAGGGGATAACCGCTACTTAAGCAATGTATTGTGCCAGAACTCAGGGAGAGGAATAGGGTAGTAGAGGAGATAGATGTTGAACATTTAGAAGCCTTAACTATTTTATAACTCCACTTCGCGCTATTTTAATTTTTTATAGCAGTGTTGAAGCGGCTCTGGTGCTAAGTAGTCGCGTTCACTTTGTTAAGCTGTATTAGCAGGCATTTTGTTAATTGTTTTACTTCGCCGATGTTTCCGCTAACCGACGAAGAATAAGCGATTCAAATTGAAAGGATACAATAGTACATTATGATAAAAAAAAATGGGGCGTATATATATTTTTCAACAACTTCTTATGAAACCAGCCTAAAAACATTTAGTCATCGCGACAACACAAGATCACATATAAAAATATGGGGAGTGCCAATAAGAGAGCTGTGTTATATTTTCGATCGTCTAGATGTGGTATAAATATTATATCACATGAAGTAAAGTATTTTTGGCCTCATCTTAAGAAACCAAGGTCCTTGAATGCCTCTTTTGAGACCAAAAAAATATTCATGCTAAGAACATCAAGAGATGTGCTGACTTGTCAATATTTATATGTAACGCAAATAATTACAGATGAAGCAGAATGCTCGATCATACGTCTGTGTGTGAGCCCATTATAAATTACAGAAAAATATTGTCGTTAATTTAATATTGAAATTTTTTGGAATTCAAAAATTCTTTATTTTCCAGTTTATGGTCAACTAGGTGATCAACTGGTTTTGGCTAACAAAAACTAAAATGAAAAAGGTTGAATAGATAACAACAACAAAAAAACCAATGTAACTGCAACAATAAAACTACGTCGCGAATCATACAAATGTTTAACGTTTATGGCTTTGAATTTATTTATTTTACATTTTTGGGGTAAAACGAATTACAATGGTAATTTTTTTCTAACTGAAGAGGTTTTCGTTAGGATTTCTTTGTTTTTTTTCCCCCCTATTAAATACATTTTGTATTTTAAGCCATTAAAGTATAGAGAAGATAGATATTAATTAATAATTCTTGCATAAAAAATGAGAATACAAAAACTTACTGCCCACTTTTTTTTATCGAAATCTTGTATTGTGTCGATAACTGAATGTGTGCGTGTGCAAAGTGATTTAGTAGAAAAAGTTTAAAATTAATACTTATTTTATATGGGCGTGGCATAGCCTACTTATCTAATCATAATATTGTACACTACAGTTTTACATAAATTCAACGAACTCCCGTTCCTTGAACTAAATTCTTTGAAATTCAACGTATTATACGTTGTTTCAGTAAAATATTCCTTGAAATTAAAAAGGTAAAATTTAAACCATTATTTGATTTTATCCGTTGAATTAAACAATGAACTAGTTTTTTGATTTAACGTATAGTACGTTGAATTTAAAAAACTCGTTCATATATTAAAAAAAAAAAAACTACGGGTAGCACTCCGGGAGTGCCGACAGAAGTGAAAACGTTTTGTGATTACAACAATACACGTGCTATTGCCAAAAAAATATGCGTAGATATAAACAATTATATAAATACATGCAACAAATTTAACACTTATCAAGGCGTATGCAACAGGTGAGCTTACTAGCACGGCTGACTGAGCTCGCTTTATAGCAAATTTTCATACAAACTGATATAGTTTGAAGAGAGTACATACAAAATGGTTACAGTTTGGTACTAATACGTATTAAAATGCTTTTAATTTGTTTGTCTGTTTTGATATGAAGCGAGTGCTTTATAGTGCTGGCAAAGTATTCAGTAGTGGGTACCGAGTATCGAGTATTTGCCCTTTTTTTTTGGATACTCAATACTCAAAAGTAGTTACTCGATACTTTCAGAGTTGTATTTTTAAGCAAGTTGAGAGGCTAAAATAGTGTATAAAAATACAGAAAGACAACAATGTGTAAGCTACAAAATTAAACCAACCGCCGAAATAAATCTGTCAATAAAAAAAACAAACACATGTGATAAATTACATTTTAAAAGTACTTAAAAATGTACATATATTAGTTAAATACATATGTATATATACATGCATGTAAATATTATATTTTAATTTTTATATACATACATACACAATGTATTACACATGCAGGCACATATGTATGTATGTTCTCGCATCCCAGCAAAAACTACTGCTTCGGCCGAAGCAGGTTTGTAAGGGAGAGATGCTTGTTGTTGTTGTGCCTCCTGCTGCGAAAAGCACTTCGAACATGCATGATTTTTGTTCGCGATGTCTCACTTTGGAGCTCTTGTTTTTTACATAAAAGATCGCTTTTTTCTAATTATCCAAAATGCGCTAAAATCATGTTTGAATTATCTGAATTATGCCTTCGTTTTACTGCGTCATCTACTAACATACATAATTCATCTGTAGGCAAATACACAATTATTAAAGAGAGGGAGAGAGAGGCAGAGAGCATATAAATGAAATTTTAACTTCCATTCGCAGTTTATTCTATTATTCGTGTCAATTAAATGTAAATAGGCGACCAACTTCAACGTGCTTAAAAATAAGTTCAGCGATCTCTCTGCCTACTTTTTGTGCAGCCTCGGAAGCGCTTCAAAACTGCGCATCTCGAAAGCATGAAATTTTGTTACTACTTCCAGAAACATAATAATTTTTTGCTGGGATATGTAAATATTTTCAATTCTCTAATCAAATCAAAACATTAATTTTCCAATGAACCTCTATATGCATAGCTAATTTTTTTTTTGGATAAAAATTAAATTATTTCTTAAGTTGTTAACGTTGAATTAAAAGATAGCTTTACATTTATTTTTGATTTAATAATAAAAGATATACAAAACCAATAATAGTTGAAGATCTATTTTTAATTTTTGAAGAAACTACTTCAATTTGCAGATAAAAACTATGCGCTACAAATTCAAAAAATCCGTTAAAAGTATCGAGTAGTATTGAGTACCCAAATGAAAAGTATTGAATATTATTGAGTAATGAAAAGTAGTAGAATTTGCCAGCACTAGTGCTTTATACCAACAAAATACATGTTGTTTTTGGATTGTTGTACTTGTTGCCGAACTGCGCATACCTGCTAGTTTTGCCATGCCACTTATTTTAAACGCAAATGCAACTGCGACCGAGAACTTAACGACCTAAATCTTAGGGCCAATAATTCAGTACTGATTTATATGTCATTTATTTTTAAATGCTATTTATATACAAAATTAAGTTTTTCACCTTCAAAATTAAGTCAACATTAAATAGCCAACATTGTGCATTTAAATACTACATAAGTTTTACGAATTTCCATATGTTTTTGACTGCTTGTTCTTCTTATATAAAATAAAGCCAATAAAATATTTGTGGCTGCTGGCAAACTGCATAAAATTTTGTCTTGTTTTGTCGCTATTAACCTTTTAATCGTATTGAAAGTTTCTTTTATTCTTTAAAAACATTTCAGCAGTTCTTAATTATTCTTATTTTTAGCTAAAATAATAATATATTTTTTTGGATTTTTATTTATTTGTTCTAGTCAGCTGTTCTTTAGGGAAATTTGTGGGAAATTTTTTATTTTACGCAGTGCTACCATATATTCATCGTAATTAAATAAGAACTTTAATTACTCACTGAAATAATGGAATCTTATTTAAATGCAACATAAATTTAAATGAAAATTAGCTGAATGAGTATTTAAATAGGAAGTGAATTATTGGCCCTTATTCGCTCAAAATGAAGAGAGCGCTATCTTTGTGTACTCTTCTTAATTAGTTTCGCTCAAATTGAAGAGTGCGCCCTCTTTGGTGCACCAAAAAATGAGTGTTTTTCTCATATATGGCAACATCACCCACCCTCTTCATTTTGAGCGAAAAAATTTATGTGTTGGGCCTTACTACGGTTCTCGAATCGACTTCGACTGTTGTACTAGATTAAAGAAACACACAACATTTTTCCTTAATCTATTACAGCAGTCGAAGTCGAATCGAGAACCGTAATAAACCCCAATTCTGTAGGTTGTTAACTTCACTCCGACTAGACATTCGCACAAACAGAGATGCTACAAGCGTGACGGTGTCGCGAGTTCTGAGGTTTTGATTGATCCAAAACCCTCGTACCGCGCCAATAGAAGTTTTCACTTCAAAAAAAAACACACAATGAACAAATAGTTTGATTCAAAGAACCTGTTTCTTGACTTTAAGTAATATACATTGATTTTGTTGTACGAATACGAGGGATCAAGAAATAAATTCTTAAAATCAAAGTTTGGTGTCTTACCTTCTACGAACTGGTACGTTGAATTCAACAAGCCAATGAATTGTCATACGTTGAATCAAAGAACCTGTTTCTTGATTTTTGTTCTACAAAGAAAATATATGCATAAAACAATCATTAAACAAACAAGGCTGTAAATAAAAAATTAATAAATTTCAAAATAAAAAAGTGCTAAAAAGTAAGTAAAAATTTAACTGAATTTATAGTAAAATGCATTGTTTTAATTGCAAAAAGAAATTTACTTTTATAAATATATTAATTCGTCATATAAAAAAAACGCGAGTTTTGTATATATCGATGCTATGAAAATAATTGTTTATATGTAAGTTTTTACCGATTCTTTAAAAATTTCAGACAATGTTACTTCTTGGTGGTTGGTTTCCATTGGACTTCCTGTGGACGTAGTGTGCGATAAACATTGCGACAAAGTTTTCGCTGGTTCAGCACAAAGATCTTGAAAACTTATTGAGTGGGACTTACGCCATTTCTCTAAATAATGCTCAAATGTAATCATGTCTCCAATGTGTTGATTTTTGAATAACATTGGGATCTGATGGATTTTAATAAATTTTAATACTGCTATAGTGATTTTAATTTAAAATTAAGTTTATTAATAATAATTATTACTTTAATTATTTAATTATTACAAATTATTTTAAAATTTTATATATGTATAATTAATGTTTTTTTTTTAAATTTTAACATTTGTTGTTGTTAATTAATGTATATATATTTTTTTAAAATAAAATAAAATTTATGACAGAATAAATTCTTAAAAATCAACGAATGTGTTCATTAGATCAAGAAATAGGTTTCTTCAATTCAAAGAACTATTTCCTTGAATTCAAAGTATAGATACGTTGGGTCAAGGAATAAGTTCGTTGCATTCAACATATAGTTTCAATGAATTTATGTACGGTTTTAACGTATGGTTTGGAAGAGGATGAGACAACGGCCCACATTCTCTGTGAATGTGAATCAACGAATTTTTTCCTTGAATTTAATTGATTTTTTGGTTGAGTGTATAAGAACTTCATGAGTGCGTGCAAAGTATCATATGAATCAATTAAATAGACGTAGTACAGAGATAATGTCCATCCACCACGTTTGGGCTTGACATGTTTGAGCAAAATATCATAACAATCAGTTTAATAGAAGTGTATTTAAAAAGAGTATATATCTTGGATGGGGCGTGGCACTGTGCTCTTTTCTTATTATAAATAAAGAATTTTAGAGGAAATTTATGTGCACAATTTCATAGAAGTACATAGTTGAAAAATAATAATATTATATTATATATTATATTTTTACTTGGTGTAGGCGTGACATTGCCCACAAATTATTCAATAAGTTGGGTTTCAACTAAATTCAAGTTTAATTATAATATTAAATGCTTCTCTAAAGCTCTATGGATGGCAAAGTGGGTGATAGGTAGGAGTAATAGCCAAGTATTACGGAGGATGTCGGTTCGATTCCGGCCAGAGATCATGGGTGTTTTCTGCAGACAAGCTAATCACTACGCGACTTGTGTTTGTTTTTACCAAAAAAAAAATATATATGTATATGTTGATTATAAACCTTAATCTTTAGCCTTTAGTCCCACTGTATCAATTTAAATGAATATAATTTCAGCTTTTTTTACGTTTCAACTTTTCTTCATTCCTTATCTAATTTTATTTGATAATAAAATATTTGCTCGAATTACACGAGCAAATAAATAATAATCTTTTTTCTTTATTTAATTCTCTCATTAATAAACTTTTAACAACAATGAAAAACTTTTCTATCCAACAATAATAAAATCTTGGCTTATCCTTGTTTTTTTTATTTCCTTTTTGTTCAATTATTTTAATTGTTTTATATACTCCAAAGTATGGATGTATGTGGGTGTATGGTGGTGTGCGTGAGCCTTAATTTGTGTTTGAGTTTAAGTAAAAGTATAATTATTTGTTTTACTGCTGTCAGTTCGTTCGATGGCTTAAAATTAGTTGCGAAAAAGCAAAGAAGAAATGAACTTGTAAATATGTAATAAAAAGAAATAGAAACTTATTTTGAAATTAATTTATAAATTTAAACTGGTTTCTCTAAGAATTTTTTTCTTCTAAAATTAAAAATATGAGTATTTTTGTTCTATTCTTAAGCACGCGGATAAAATCTCATCCGTAATCTTTTACTTTGAGTGTATCAGATACTCTTAACACTTTTATTTTTGTAGAACATTTTAACCCTCTAACGCTTTTCTGTATGGCAGTTGTCGTACCCCTTTTCAACTAGGACCAGAAAAGCTATTCTTTAGCGGCAATAAATGTATCGAAAAAATATGTGTAGCAAAATTCTACAATAATTCTTCACAAATACAAATAAAGCTCCAAAACAACTTAAATGGCAGCAGTTATTCAAAACATAAAATGCGCTTAGGGGCTGTGCACATATTACGTAACGCTCCAGGGGGGGTTAAAGATTTGTTACGGATTAAAAATTTTGCACTGAAAAATTAGTGAAAAGCGTTACGAAGGGGGGGAGGGGGGGTATAAAATCTCTGAAAACAGCGTTTCCGTCAATATTGCATGTCCTGGTACCCAACATAGCCTAACGCTAAATTTGTCCATAAGCAAGTTGAGAGATAGCCTACACTTGCTGACTAGCTTCGATTTGAGACTATGCCCCTTCAAAGCTTTCAGCGCCGCCTGACTATCAACGTAGAGTGTTACCTCCATGCCTTCAGTTACATGTTCTGTCACTAGTTCCGTGGCCCTGAGAATCGCTAGCATCTCAGCCTGAAATACACTACATTCATTCGGTACCCTAAAAGACCTACGAATGTCCGTTCCTAAAAAATAGACGCCAGCACCCGTGCCTATTTCCATTTTTGATCCATCTGTAAAGACCGCGCAGCCCTCGTACAGTCTATCAGATTTGACCCAAAGATCCTATCTGGAAAGACTAGTGAAGGTGTTCTAATAAAATTAGTCTCAACAACCTTAGAGTCCGTAAAACCAGGGGATATGGTCTCCCGTCTGCTAAAACTAATCTTTTTCAAGAGTGATGTATGACCTGTAAATCCTGGCCTTACAAAGCCCGCTTCCATAATCCTGAGCAAACTCCTTGCCGCCGTTCTCAACACACATTCTTCAATGGGAAGCAGGTGAAGGATGACGTCCAAGGCAGCCTGAGGGGTGCTCCTCTGGGACCCAGTAATACCCAGCGAAGCACACCTCTGGACCTTAGCAAGCAGCTTCCTATGGCTTTCTTTCCCCAACGCCTCCCACCACACGACACATCCATAAGAAATCACCGGCCTGACAATCGATGTATAAATCCAATTTACCACCTTCGGTTGCAGACCCCAAACACACACAAACAAAAGTGCGTATAAATAAAAAAAAAGTAAATGTCTGGTCCAAAATTTATATATTTTTAAGTTTATTAATTTTTATAAACTCTACTGTAGTAGCAGTTCCATTCACACATTTTGTTGCGTTACATTACAAACAAACAACCAAGTAAATGATAAATGAAAACGCTACACTTTTTTTGAAACTTCTACCTGGAAGATTTCGCCAATCTGACTGGCAGCGGCACATGGCAATAGAACCAATGAAAATAATTTAAAAAAATTTCACAAAAAAGTAAAATTTTTATACCAATCAAATAAGAACTCTCCCACAGCATCATATAATAATTCCAGCTTTAATATGCCAACAATACTTTTCAACAACTCCACCGATTTTTTAGGCAGCGGTATGATTTCAAAAACATCTTCGATAACATAAATATTGAACAAAAGTTTTGGATACAAATCTAAGGCAGATAGCAAATCGGTTTCCAACAAAGGAATACAACCCAAATAACAACTGCCAGGCAAATAGGATTCTAGCAGAAAATTTACTCGATCTTTGTCATCAGCAACTGTAGAAGGTTTCCACAACAATTCGGGACGTACAACAAGTGAAAATTTCCATTTGTCAGCCATAAAAAAGAAACTTTCAATATCATTCTTCGAAGGTTGCAAACTGTTATTGATGTTCTCTATGAGAGCGTAAATATTTTTAAGGGAAAATTCAAAACTAGCCGATTTTTCTGGTTCCGTTTGAATAAAACTATCTTGAAGTTTAACAATTTTCACAATGTCATCTTTAAAATGATCTCCCGCAGAACTGGCATTAGATTTGCTCGTGTTAAGTGTAACAGATTGCTGTAACAGGAACCTCTCCTGACTTAATTGTGTGCAACATTTTTTATTTAAACAATTTATTAAACTTTTAATAGATTCCATTTGCAGTAAATTCATATAGCGCGAGCCAAAAACAATGCAGTATTTATGAAAATCTTTGCTAGCTCTCAAACGTGACAACTCTTCGTGAGTTATTGTGATCATACCCAAATGCCCTTGATTGTGACGTTGAATGACATGTAATTTATAATGATTGACATGTTTGCTGGCTGGTGTTATCATGAGTAAGATATCCTCCACTTTGTTGTCCCTTTTGAGTTTATCAATTATGTGATCTAATACAAGGGACTTACGTTGCCAATATTCTTCAGTTTTCTGAAAGTTTGCACATTTTTCTTCGTCTATTTGCATGTCAATGACAAGTTTGCTTACAATCGGTTTCATAGTTGCGTTTACGATGTACGCAGTCCGTGAGCGATAAAAATTTCGTTTTGATTTTAGTTCTGGCATGAGCTTTTTATTTAAATATTATTTTTTTAGGGAAAATTAATTGCAGCACTTAAATTATTGGACATTTAAATTTTTATGTTTAATTTTAAAAAATATATTTTTCACACACAGACATTTACTGCCTGTTCGCCAGGGCTGTACAAGATTGCAATCGATTTAATTTTTTGATTTTTTTTTTCTTTTGTTAGGACCAGCACTCAGGGGATGACCCCTACTACTTATGGAACGCATTGTGCCAGAACTTAGGGAAAGAGATAGGCTACAGAAGATAGATATTGAAAATGTAGAAGGCTTAATTCCTTTACAACTCTGCTATTGCGCGTTTTGTTAATTTTTTTAGAACAGTTATTGATTGCTAATTTTTTCGATTTCATTTAAAATCGTAATCGTATTTTATGATTTCAATTTGAAATCTTTTTTGCAATCAAATGATGAAAAAATTTTAATTTTGAAACATGATGAAAGATATACTGATCAGATGGAATGAGTAACCAACAAAATGCAGCATATACAATAAATAACCCATAAAAAAAAATTAAATATAAGTAGAGTAGAAAGTCCTTGACAGTCGTCCTTATTGGCCCGAATTTCTTCTCTTTTTACGACGATTATGAGTAGCAAATTTTGCGAAGCTCTACATATTTGATACACTTTCTTAATCAAAGTCACAATTTTTAAGATTCAAGTAAATTTAATAAGACGAAAAAAAGTTAAAATAAAAACAATCAAACATCGCCAGCGTATAGTTCAAAATCCAAAATTATATAAAATTCTATTTAACCATAATAGACGGCTGGATAAGCAGCATAACCATAGCCAGGATAACCGCTATAGAATACTTGAGGACCTGGTGCTGCAGCAGGATTGGGAGAAGCTACTGGAGAAGGAGCAGCTGTGGCCCAAGCCAACAAAGCAGCAAATAACAAAAAGAACTAGAATCGTAAAAAAAAATGTTTTAATTTCAAATATTAATTAATATTTTTACCGGCAACAACAAAATACTCGTATGTACTAACAATTTTAAACATTCTGAAGAGAGTTTAATTTAAAATAAGCTTGATAAACTTCTAGGCAGAAATACTTGCTGTCAACAACGCACACAATCTATTTATACCCATACGGACAGATAAAGTATTTCAAAAAGATGAGATGATTTTGCAGAAAAAAAATTCTTAAAACGAAAATAATTGTTAGAAATCAGCATATTCTCTTGCTTGTCAACAAAAAAAAAAAAAAAAAAGAAGTGCCTGAAGCTTCATAAAAACTTGTAGTGAGAGTATCTGCTAACGAACTCAAACAAAACGAAATCACTTTGCATTCAATGCATGCGTTAATAAAATTGTTGGCGCTGTCATTTTTTATATCTAACTCTGGAGTAATTGTTGCCTTTGGCTCAACTGAAAATTGTTCATACAAATATCCTACTCTCCTCCACACTTTCAATCCTCCTTCTCCACCTGATGTACACCAAAATCTGAAGCAACAAGAACAGCAACAAATTCTCTAAATCGTCTCTAATTGAATTTGTTTGAGAAAATTTGTTAAAACATTTTCAAAGCCATCAACCTGAAGTCATTTATTTTGGTTGTTTAGTTAAACGCGCGTAACGTACATGCTAACGATTTGTGTCATTTTTACTCTTTTCGCCACCCAAAACAGTTGCCATAATCGTTATCATCGTCCTCATCATCATCATCGTCATTTGATTGTCTATAAGTAGCCAAAGTAATGTTCATTTAATTCAATCTTTTGCTTTTACGAATACTTTTCGTTGAGTTTCAACTATTGGCAGTTTGTCCACTTAAAATTCATGACAACATTTCAGTCAAATTCCAAAAAGCACTACAATATTCTCAATTTAATTCATCTTTTAATAATCAACATTTTATCATAAATTTATATTTAAGCTGCAGTCTGCAATGGCCAGGGTCTTAAAATAATAAATTTGTGAGAAAAATTTTGATTTGATTTGATTGATTTTTTTAATTAAAAACGTGAAAAATTTTCAACATAAACCGCATATTTAATAATATTTCAAGCTTACATTTCTGTTGCCCCGAACTGCAGGCAAAAGCTTTAAAATCGGTTCATAGGTGAGTTACTTGCCCCTATAATTATCCAAAAAAAAAATTTATATGACGAACTACGTGCAAATCCAACTAAAGTTTAAAATCGGTCCGGAAATGGATTATTTTTGTCGCAGACAATGGGTGCGTTCAGCAGACACAGTTTGCTACACAGCTGTTGCTCAATAATTAGCTGAACTCTTTGATTACTGAGCGATGAGCAAACATGTAGAGCGAGCGCTCACTATTTTTGGTAGCAATCAAAGTATATCAATATCAAGTATATGCATCTCGGCACAACATAAAAAATAAAAAAAAAAAACAACAGGCTCTTTGTTTGTGTAAAATAAATTTACAATTGTCAAAAATAGCTCAGTAGCAGAGCTGTAAACGAGTGATTCATTTTTGAAAGAATCTGCGAATCATATTCTTTTGAATTTTTTTTTTTTTCAAATTTTACAATAGTTTTTTAATAATGATCCTAATTCTAATGAAAACAGTGAACTAAAAAATTTAACTATGCTTTTATAAAACGAGAGATTTTCAGGTTTTCCACATTTTTCAATTTAAACTAAAGCACTTATCTCGACTTACTGCCAATAAAAATTATTTCGCCTTTCAATATAATAGCTTAAGATCACTTTAGTGTTTATTTTTCTGCCAATGGATAATTTCATAACATCTTAATTAAAAAACAACGAATATTAACTTATAAAACTCATTTCTTTTTATAAAATTAACAGTTTTGTTTTAATAAATGTGCATCTTTTTCTTTGGCTAAAAATTTTATATAAAAACCAAACACAATTTATTTTAGACAAAACCCTTAATATCTCAAAACATAAAATTTCGACTTAAGCCATTATTATTTATTGCCACATATATACTTTGGGGGGTCGACCAGCCCCCTGGTTAAGTGGCACTAAACCGCAGGAAAACTAGATCAAACAAAAACGAATAAATAAAAATCCGTTTGTTTGACTTAAAGTCTTGTCACAAAAATAAAAACAAATAAAATTTGAGTGCTGGTCCTACACAAAAAATAAAATTGTCTATAGTACAAGAGGCAGATCCTTCATCGACATCTGTTATACAGTTTGGATGACGTAGACGAAAGGGAGTCGGCTAGACAAACCAGTTTAATTGAGGAACTGGCCTCATTCCGGTCAAAGCAGACCATAAAAAGTATTTATAGCCGAAACGAAATAGGAAACGGTCTAACGATCGAAATTAACTATAAAAAAAAATTGACGTTTTGAAATAAAACGGAGAAGCTAATATCTAGTCTAACTATTATCAAGAATACTTCGACGCCAGGTCATGGTAGCTGTTCAGATCCGCTTTAACGACAGTTATGACAATTATGTCATAAATAAAATTAAAAAAAAAAAATGTTCTTGTTTGCCACACACTCAGTAATGATTTTAATTTTATTAATTTTTTTTATTTTATAGATTTTCTAACTGTTAAAAACATACATATAAACTATGGCGTTTAATTGCTATCGTTGCTTTCATAGTATAGATGACACTTAAAATGTGACCAAATACTAAAATGATATTTGCCTCAGTTTAAACTTATGGTGTTTTCTTTTCTACAATAAAATGGTACATCTCCATTTAGAAAATGTACTTTAGTGTTCGTTTCTTAAAAATGTTTTGCTCTCTAAAAGGGCAGTGTGTTTGATTCTAAAAAAATTGCCCTCACTAAGGGTGGAAGGCATTGCACTTTTTGCCCCGTAAAAATCGACAGTGTTGATAGTGCCCTGTAAAAATTAGCTGTTAGCTGTTGAAAACAGGGTGTTCCTCTTTTTCATAAGTTGTGTTCAGTTCTAGTGAAATAACAAGCTGCATTATTACAAGGTTGGCAAGGCATTTTATATACTCATATGTACCTTTCAATAAGGTGCCATTTTGTGTGTAGAAAAGAAAACACCATTATTAGTTTCGGTTATTTCCTGATATTTTTATAAAACACACCTCTGATGACGACAGAGCGTCTTCAACACGAAGAAGAATTTTTATACAGTCGAAGCGAGAACATTTTTATACCAGGAAGTTCGACATTTCCAGCACTTGACTGATTTTTCCAAGTATGGTACTGCAGAGGGTAGCTGCTATTTGTTCTCGATATCAGCAGTGCGACTGTCGCGAAAAAACAGGTAAATCTTTATACATAAGCGCAGTACTACTTCGAAAAATATTGCCGAAGAAATTTAAAATCAACGTCAACAAGAAAAGTTTAAGTCCAAATGTCTGGCTAATTGAGACCACTGAGTGACTTTATTTTCTGTTGTTTCTACTTATTAAGTTGCAAAGTAAATTTCAATGAGAAAAATTATTAAATCATCGAATAAATGTGAATTTTATTTACAATTTTTTTAGGTATAAATTCAAATTAAATAATCTGAACACGCTTTATTATTCCTTAAATTTACTGTTTTTTATTGTACATTTTCAATAAATAATCGGTCAAGTCACATATTCCAATCAGAATGATTTTAATTCCATAATTGTATTTCGATCATTTTGGATTTATGTATGCATATGGTAGTATTCATAAAAAATCAAACAGATTTCAAATGTGTTTTAGTACAAAATATCAATGCAAATTTTTCTTTAAATTAAATTCAAATCCTTTTTTAAATTTTAATGAATTGGAGGGATAGTCTTCAGATTCCGTTTGTTTTGTATTTTGATTTTACAGTGAAGAATGTTTTTAATACCTATAGCCGTTTATTTAATTAGTTTTTACTAGCAAAGCTGACATTAAACATTTTTTTTATTAACATGCAAAGCATATTTTACGGATGCTCCTAAAAGTATGCATATTTTTTATTCTTTACTACAAATTAATTTTAAAACTGATTTGATTACAAAAAAAATATTTTGTTTTTTTTTTCAACTTTTGAAATTGAAAACACTTTCGATCGGAATTCAGTTCTGTGATATGGCTGAATATTTTGGTATTGTTTATTTTTTTATTTTAATTGTCTACTTGTGTTCTTAGTTAGAGTATTTTCATATGAAAAATGCACAACAATAATTCTTTCAGCCATAAAAATAAAGAAATGTGGGAATTTATGTGGAAAAGTTTGTGGTTTTATTTGAAGAAATAAAATTAAAACAAACAAAATATCATTTAATAAAAAAACTATATGAAAAATTCTCTCAACAATTAAGATTCTAATAACCTTTGCAGAATATCTACTTACATCATCATCAATATTAAAAGTATGTATTTTGTAATTAAGCAAACAATCCCAATTCAAGAAAGGATTTACATTTTGGAGCCAGCAAAATGTCTTTGCATTTATAAATTATTTGCCTTTAACTCTATCCTCTCATATTTTTTTATTATTTTATTTCTTAAATTCATAAATCTCCTTCCTAAATAGTTAAGCGATAGAAAAACTTAGTTTCCGATTTTTTAATATTTAAAACCAAAACAAACGTGTCTGTCATGAGTTTCACATCCGTGTGAAAGTGAATCTTTTCGGAATATTTTGGTGTCCTGACATTCACTTCCGAACAATTTTTTCGTTTTACTTTCGACTGCACTAAGCTGTGTGAAAGTAAATAGAATATCATTTATTACACAATAAAACTAATTTAATTTGAAAATATCTATTTTGAACTTAAGTTAAAGTTACCAAATTCGGAAATAAAAACCAATATATGTTTGATAATAACACATGGAAAAGGAGATTTAAAAAAATTCCCACATTAGCCACCAATCGAGCAAAAATATTCGGAAGTATGTCGGACAACAAATATTCTATTTTGTGATTCGGAAATTTTCATTCTAACTGATAACGTTCGGAACTCATGACATACACAAAAATGGAATTTTTAATTATTGGTTTCAATATATGTATTTATAAGAAAGAAACTGTCCTTCACATTTAGTGCAACAGGCATTGAATGCATTATCTTTATGATTTAGTTAAAATAAATCATGTTTACAATTTACTGCGAACAACAACAAACTTTAATTGGTTAAAACCAAGTTAATAAATCTACAAAAATTTTGCTGTTACCTTTTATTCAATATGAGGTCACGAGGTTCCATGGTGTAATGGTTAGCACTCAGGACTCTGAATCCTGCGATCCGAGTTCAAATCTCGGTGGAACCTAAGAGCAAAAGATTTTTTAAGTATGACTTTGAAGTCTGATAAATTATTTATTCAAACAGTCAAACATGTGTTATAGCAAACTAGCAAACATTTTTGAGTGAGCCAAGTCTAAAACGAATTTCGTAGTGGTTATTTTTGTGCTCAAAGTTAATTAGTTCCTGATATATTATAACGACCTATGGCTAAGATATAATTCATAATTTTAAACGTGATTGTTTCAGTTTTTTGAGGTTACGACTTATGTACCGGTTTCACAGTTCAAAAAATCCATGCAACTGATTAGCACATATGCAAGAAAAATGTAATAAACTAATATTAAAAAAAATCTACATAATTATTACACATGCTGAATGTCTATAATATAGACCATTGGTGCCCAGGCCCTATGCTCTTCATGCTCATTTGTTTTTGTAATACTCTTAGCCAGCGTTGTCAACTTGGTGCGTTTCGCACCTTTTTTGGTGCTTTTCTAAATGTTTTGTGCGAAAAATATCTGAGTTGGTGCGTGGTGCGCTTTTTCTTTAATTTTGGTGCGTTTTTTTAATTTTGGGTGGCTCCAAATCATATTAAACACAATTTTTTGTTTCAGAAAAAAGAATTTTGTACAAAAAATACAACTGTTTCAATACCATTTGATTCAATTGTGTACAATTTTTACATTCAATTTTACAGACCATAATAAGAGCAACCATTAATGATGTTTAAGAGGTACCAAAACACATTCACAAAAACCGTTAAACCGTTAAAAGTTCATATAAAGAGTTGTAACACTAAAATTAATAAAATTTCTATTTACTAAAAGAAATACAAAAGGATTTGGGAATCACGTGAGTTTAAGCAATGGATTCGGACTTGACCAAATAATAACACAAAAGCAAGATGTTTTTATTGTAAATGCGATATCACGCTTAAATATCCAACCTTGTTCGGCATGCTGGAACACGGAAACACATTGAAGCTTTAAGCCCATTTAGCTACAACCGAAATCAACAACCAGCATTGTACAAAATGTTTTATCCCATTGCAAATATGATATCATGCCATTAGCAGTACAATTTTAAACCGATGTCGAAATAATTATCTAGTATTGAAAAAGGGTGGAGAATGATTCACTTCATGCATTGGCACAATATTATATCAACATTAGAATTTTGGACTAAAGTTAAATGTTGTAAAAACGCATAATTAATTCAATAAAAATTTTCAATAAAAAAAAAATTCTGAACTTGGTGCGTTTTTTGTTAAATGGCGCGTTTTTTTCTCCATTTTAGTGCCTTTTGAAATTTCAAAGTTGACAACGCTGCTCTTAGCTATAGGCTGTGTGTTTTAATATACTCATACAGCACTCAGCAACCTCAATGCGAAATACACAAACAACTTTGTTTTATTAGTTTTTTTTTTTTGTCGTTCTTCACTGTATACTCGCAAGAGCAAAGCAACAACACTTTCGTATGCTTTGCTGGTAAACATTGACGACAGCCATCATCAATGTATATTTTGTTTTTGTATACCGTATGATATGAAATAATTATATGAATTATATTTTTTTCTGTTTTCTTTGCATGTATTTGTTTTTACAACAAAAAATTTTTAATAAAATTTTTTTTTTTCTTTAATTGTATTGGTGTTTGCTCTTCCATAAGGATCTTGTGGGCACCGCGGATATAAACTATATAATAATGTCAGATAACTCAGACTTTTTGTTAGACAAAAATGTTGACTGGGCAAGCAATAAGTTGAGTACTTTTGTTGCGTCAATTTCGTGACAAGTTGGACAATCATGTTGCAAAGAATATGTATGAAATGAGCTTTCGCCTCACTAACAACATGTATGTTTTTATATGTTCTTCTTGATGGCTGTTGTCTTTGCTAAAACTCATTTCTAAAAATAGAATACCTACACCATTTTAAAACTTTCTATTATAATAAGTGCTGCCAGAATAGAAAATTAAAACATTACAGATTGGTGTAGACAAAATTACTTAATATCTAATTTATATAGGTAGAACGACTTTTGTATTAATAATATATTACAAATAACTATTTAAATAAATATATGTATTGCAGTTCATTAAAGTCCCACACAACGAGTAAAATATATAACAACTTTTAAACAGGCAATTGGATAAATGTCTAAATAAATTCGGAATAAATCAAAGGAATGTCAAATAAATTTATTGCAACGTTGTCATATCTCAAAAAACAAAATTTGTCAGTTACTTACGAAAGAGAGTTTCTCAATACCTGCTTTATTTGTAAAAAATTTTTCATAGACATATCTCTATCAAAACCGAAGTTATAACCACTTACGTGATCACGCCGTCCATATAAATGCTTACGTTTTGAAAACTTTAAATGCATTTTTCCACGTTTAAGTATTTTTGAGATATGATTACGTTGCAATAAAGGAGCGATATGTATGAAAAAATTTCTGATCGAAAAAAATTACATACATATATTTTTTTATTCTTTTTTGTAAATTTGAAAATATAACATTTAAATAAAAATTCAAATTATGCAGGAAAACAAGCAAATGTGTGTAGTCATAAGTAAGCAAAAATCTGACATAAACAAAAAAATATTTGCAGAGATATGCGGTAACAAACTGATGCAATATTTTGAAAAAGTTCTATGACGTATGCAACTGCAATTGCATATTTGCAGTTTCGCTTAGATATACATACAGAACGATGCCCAAACTGCTAAATGTGAAATTATGTAAAGGGTCTCTATTTAATATTGATACTTCATAATAATAGATTAAAAAATAATTAATTTTCGAAAATGCTTTCGTATTGAATTTTCTTGCCACACTGTATTTGGCAAACTTTTGTAATAGACCTGTAGAGCCAGAAAAATAAATGGTAAGAAAAGCAGCTGTTGAAAATCGGAAAATAAAAACTACTCATAATATTTAGTAGCACATAATTTTTCTTGTTGGTTATTTCTTGTATCATTATAATAATTACAATGTAAGTTTGATATTTATAGTCCCCATTTTTTTCATTGGCATGTCCTGTAACAACAGGAAAATCAGTTATTGAGATTTTTGTCAAAAGTCATACTGTCTACTTCCACAATTTGAACTTATACTCTTTGTAAGTCTTAATTTTCTTCTAGGAAATGGACACCAACATACTACAAAAGAGTATGTATGTATGTGTACGATTCGACCCCATAGCAAACTACCACTAAATGCAAGATAATAGATGGAGAATCTGGCCAATAAAAAACTCCCCATTAAGAGAATCTACTTAGCAAAATGTGTGTAAGCGTAGCGAAGAATTAAGAGATAAATGCAATGTTACCAGATATTTTGCACCTTACAAAACGTTTACATTCTTTTAGTTACATCATTCATACATCACACATACACTCTGACAATTTGTGTAAAAGGTTGAAAGTGGTAAGGTGATGAAAAAAATTATATAATTATATTTTTAGGCCTAATAGCTAAACAAAATATATAAAAAAATGTTTATGGAATTTAGCAAAATAGCTTTTTTAAGTATTTTTTTATTTTATTATTTGTAGATGTGGATGGTGGTGGTTCCTCATTTTCTGAAAAATATTTGTCAATTTTATTTGTCTTAAGATGCTGGATTTCATAATTGTTCCTTTCGATTCCAAATGTAGGTCTCGCCTAAAAAATGGACTCCAAATTGATTCTGTTGCAGAATAAACAAACATATTGATTGCAAGCTCCACAACCTTTCGGAAAACATTATCTTTTGTTGGGGGTTAACTTTTTCTTAAACTTAAATTTATAATCGACCCACGCTTGCACCAAACATTCGCGTTTTTTAGTTGGAGGTCTCAAAATATTTATTTTGGCTCCAATTTAATTCCATTCCTCCTTAATATTTATTTTATTTGTGCTATTATTAAGTCCTGTGGCCAAATTCGGATTTTGTTCAAGGATTTTAATTCTTCAATTGATCGAAGAGCAGCTAAAATTGTTGATTTTTTTTTTTTGTTATTATAAAATACCTTGGATTTTATTTAAATCGATTTTTTGTAGCTTTTGTAGGAGAAACTCTCACATTTTTACTTTTAAAACATACGATTGATATCTACTGACGATTTTCTTAGCCCACAAGCAAACGATAACTTATTTAAGTATTAACAATTTAATTTTTTATAGGTACCTACTATGTATGTACAATAAATACATACATATGTATTATAAATTCATTGCTACATTTTGCACATTAATCAATTATCTATTAAAAACCGTTTATTTTGCGTTCCAGAATCTTTTGCAAAAAAGCATTCCGTTAACGCCTTTTTGTAATTAAAAAGATCTGGTAACTCTTTTATCAGCTGGCATTTTGAGAGAAGGGTTGCTAAAAAAAATGCCAACCGAACAACCATCACATCTTAAGAAGCAACGAGAATAAACAAATACAAACGGATTGCAACGGTAAACAGAACGGATGTTAAAAATGACAGAAAAGTGTGTGTGTGTGTAAGATAAATCTTTAAAAGGAAAAACATGACAACAAAAAAGCTGTGATAAGAATTAAAAGAAAAAAACAATAATCAATTTTTAAATGAATATACAAAGTAACACATATAAAATTGACATACTATGACGGACTACAACAACAAAAGCAATAACAAAGTATACCTACATACATAATGTGCATACCTACATACATACATACATATGTACATAAATTTCTACAAACACAATGTACCTATACAACAAACTCAAGTGAATGAAATTAACAAAACGCATTTAAAAAAATAATCATTTAAAAACAGATACCAAAATTGCATCAACTAACCACAAGCAATAACGGCAACAAAAAAAAAACAACAAAAATATCTTTCTTTGATTCGTACTCTCTTCAACAAGACGCCGAATAATTTAATATATTGTAGGAACAGAAAGAAAAACACAACAACAACAATAATATTACAACTCTACAATTTTGGATTTTACAACGACTAAACCCAACAAATTTGTCTAAGCGGAAATCGCGTGCAAACTGGCAAGGAAAACAGACAAATCAACAGACAGAAAAAAGAATCTGTTCTAAAGTGCAAACCAACAACAAATATAAAAACACTAACGCACAAACACACAAATACTTATGTATGTATGTAAGTGCAGTTGCCAAAAATAAACTCAATATTTAAATTAAATTATGTATGTACTAGCTAAATCACCCAGTCTGTGTGTCTGTCAGTCTGTCTGCGACTTGACCGACTGTTGCTTCTCTTGATTTAAATTAATCGTTCGTTGGTGTGTTTCTTTTGTTTACATTTTGCTCTTTTGTTAACTATGTACGTAGTATGTACGTATTGTGCGTACGTACTAGGTACATATACATACATACTTATGTATGTTGTTGTTATTATAATCATTCATTAATAAACTAATTAGTTTGTTCTTTTTGCGTTTACAATTGTTTTAATTTTGGAAATATTCATTATAATCATTCATTAATAAACTAATTAGTTTGTTCTTTTTGCGTTTACAATTGTTTTAATTTTGGAAATATTCATTATAATCATTCATTAATAAACTAATTAGTTTGTTCTTTTTGCGTTTACAATTGTTTTAATTTTGGAAATATTCATTAATAGATATCTTTCGATCAGCAGTGATCGGTCGGTCGAGATAGTACGTTTAAATAACAATTGCTGCTGCAGTCGTTGTTAATTTATTTACTTTTGCTGTCATTTTCTTCGCTGCCAGAACAAACACTTCATATGAGCATGTTAATTAGTACAATGAAAATACTTATTGCATTGGTTTTAAGTCTCATGTTTACAATTTCCCTTGTGAAACTTGTCTTGTTATTTTGGAATGAGTACCCATCATTGTTGGAACATGGCTTTCGTAGCGACCCTGCAATGCCGACAGTCGACCAGTGGTTGGAACAGAATAAACTAACAGATTATATACAATTGTTTCGAGATAAAGGTAAGTGAGATTTTTACATATTCTCTTGATTTTTTTCTGCATTTTATATGGAGAAAATTAATTTTTGTTTCACGACGACAAGTTTATTTCTTTTAGTTTTATTGTTTGCTATTCCAAGTTTTTTTGGATATGTACATATGTATGTACGTTTTGTTTATTCATACCTACCTAGTAATTCATTATATTTTAATAATGAGAATTGTGTCTTCTTTAATGAAGTGCAAAATGCGAATGAGTTAAAAAAGAGAGTCTCTCTATTAAAATAAGCTTTCAACAGAGTTTCCTATATGCGTAAAAGTTCACTAAAAACCGAGAGAGTAAACATATTTCTAGGGGCTATTGTGTATTTCCATACGAAAGAAAATATTTTCGAAACATAAAGTGTAAGGCATACAAATGATTTTCCTTATGTACATACTATTCAAGCTACACAATATACAAATTTTATAAAATATATAGGACTTCAAATTCTAGAAATTTACTTTGAAAAACAAAAACCTTTTCGTGAAGTTGATAGAGAATTTTTATCGAAGATTTGTGTTTAGTGTGCCGTACTTGGAGGGAAACAGTCCTAACAGAAGATAGATGTTGAAAATGTATTTTTATAACTCTCCGATGCGGTTAGTCACCAATATGCTGGACCGTGCCATCAGGGGCGTTTTATTGAAGTTAAATGTTTCCTGTTTGCCAGTTTTGTTGTTATAACTTTAAACATTAAAATGCTAATGCCGACCACGTGACTCCAAACGCTTTAAAAACTGGAAACGAGTTTTGAAAGATTTTTTTCCCTAATAAAAAATTGATAGTTGATCATTACTATATTAAAGATAATTTCAGAGAATCAGTGTGATATATCGTCGGTCACAGGTTGACAACTCTTAACATGTTTTTTGTACTTTTCAGGAGACAAAAAAAACATTATTATTACGTTACTAAACCGTGTTGGAAGTAAATAAAAAAAAACAAAATTGAAAAAAGCTCGTTCTATTCTCTGTTATTTTCACTCTCTGCCAGGGATGATAAATGAGACCGATGAAATGGTACTGAAAAAGTTTTAAAAAAGTACTTTTCAGGTCGAAAAAGTATTAATTTTCTAATAATACATATTTTATGCACATATTTCACTGTCTTTCAAATTATACTCAATATTACATGTTTTTAAGATTTAAAGAATTTATTCAAACGTAAACAAAACAAATAGTACATAACAATTCATGTGTACAAAACAATAAGTCTTATATATAAAAGTATATGTATTTATATAAAAATTTAGGTACATATTAAGGAGATCGATATCATATTACATTTTTAATGAGTTTACATTTTTCTTGATAACATGTTGTTAGTAATTTTAATATTATAACAACAAGAATCTGTCGACTTTAACAAATCTTTAGTTTGTATTAGACTAGATACAGTAGAAACATGAAGTCTATTTCTTTCTTTTGTTTTAATAATATTTTGAAATGAAAATATTCGCTCTACATTCGTTCTCAACTGAAGACGTTTGCAATTGTCATTGTAAAAAAACATACACATTTCATCAACTGTTACGAAAACCTCAGCAAAGAAGATGAAGTAAAAAAAATGTTACCATATCACGTATTTATTTGAGATGGTACAAAAAAGTATCAAATGTGTCACTGGGGTACCAAGGTACTTCGGAAGATCAGAAAGTATCAAAAAAAATACCAAAGTATCAACTTTATCATCCCTGCTCTCTGCTTTAAAGCTGAATTCACCCATTGTTTCCGAACAAAATTTTTGTCCGGACAAAATTTTTTGTTCTGAAACAATTTTGCAACACGATTCACTCATTTCGAACAATTTGTCTGGAAAATCAAAGCTACCGTATGAAATACATGTGTTTTATTAATTTTGCAAGGTGGCAGTCCAGTGACAGATGAATTTAATTTGGTGTTTTATATGTCAAACGCACTTATTTTTTATTGTTTAATAAGAAGATTAAATGTTAAAAAAAATTAATAAAAGTCAGTTAGTTTTTTTACTAGCATTGAGCTTTACTTTATTTTTATTTTACTGGATATAAGTTACTATGTGCTTTTATTATACATACTTATACCATTATGTGGCAGCTCGCTTCAACTTTGGCTGAGAAAATAAAATAGGTGGCACCTTATTTCAACTTTGTCCGGACAAAATTTAAAATTAAACCAATTCAACCAAAAAATGTTCCGAACAAATTTTGTTCTCTTTTTCTCTCACTCTCAAAAAGAGAAACCTCAAACTTCATATAAAAAAAATTTTGTCCGGACAAAAATTTTGTTCCGAAACAATGGGTGAATCCAGCTTAAGTTCACTATACCAGTGATGCCAACTCTTGCAACATAAAAAGCACTGTGAGCCCATGGAAATAGGGTAAAAAAGGGTAAAAATGAAAAAAATTTCGGGTACAAAAGCACTAACCCAATTTTGTTTTGGGTCTGGTGGATCAAAAGACAGCCTTGGCTGCAATGAAAAACTTTCATTTGGATCTATTTGTTTTTCATGTTTTTTTTGTGCGACTTTGTCGGAGTAAATCGCTTTATCGTGAATCTATTTCACATTTACAACAAATGCAATATGCTTTTAGTTCATCTTTTGCTAATCTAAGCCACATTTTAAAAGCTGGATCATTCTCCCAAGGTTTTCTATATATTTGTTTTTCCATCCTAAGGAAAGCCATTGTTAGATGATGAACTTTAACACATATAAAATCAATGAAGAACTTACTTTTAATTACCGTTCAGCTTTATAATAAACAAGGCACTTTCTTGCTTAAATTTGCACAGCAAACAAATCAACGGATATGTATATTAAAAGTAAAATCATTGCTAAACAAATAAATCATGAAATTTTCTGCACGAATATAAAAAAAAAGATGCTTGAGAAATTATAGAATTCAAACTCTTAACAGTTTGCGATTACTAATCAAAATATATATGCACATAATACGCAGTTGGTTAAAAAAAGTATTAGGTGTATTTAGAGAATAGTAGGAAAATGGTTCAGTGCCAAAAATGTTGATTATTTAAAACGCACCAAAAAGCACTGTGAGAAATTGTTAAAAGCACTATAAATACCCACTTTTCAAAAACGGGTATTTAACAAAATTTCGGGTATTGCTTAAGTAAAAAAGCACCAAAAAATACCCGAAAAGCACCAAAATGGCAACGCTGCACTATACATACAGTTGCCCACTCTTGCCAATTCAGCTATTTTCTCGTCAAATCTACCTATTTTTCATTACATTTTCCGGGAATAAATATGATTTAGCATTAGCGGGAAATCTAGCGATTTTTGGCTTACTGAGTTTTTACTTTTCATGCGTGTTTCTAATAATATAATTTTGGTCAACATTGCCAGAGAGTTGCCACAAGCCAAGATGTACATATCTGGCTAGTTAACGCACTAAAGCGGCTGACAGCACATACTAAGTCGATTGGTGAAATTATCATCATATCATCACCGCCTTTCAACTATCAAACTATTTATAAATATTTTGACAGCTGCAAAGTAATTTCTGCTACTAGTTGGGAAATGTCACAAAGCGAGTCTCGGTATTTCTGTTAATGTGTGAATTATGCTAGTTTTTTGCTTTGTATTCTTTTATTTAAGAAAGAAAAATTTTAATGCAATGCCCCCTAAAAACAACCATAAAGTGGCTGGTGCATGTTGAAAAATAACGAAACGAAAGGATTTTGCAGATGCTCACTTTCAGCAAAATTATATGGTCTTCTATGTCACGCTGAAACTAAAAAACCCAAATCGGCCGCTTCGATTAGAGGACCATGTTGGAGAAATTGAATTTTGAGCAAAATGAAACTATTGTTGATAATTTGAAAGTGCCCGAGGCCGCATCAACTTTATTTATATGTCAACATAGGTCGAATAATTCATTTGACCACCTCAGTGACTTGTGAAAAAAGAATTTTGATGGCACTGGCAAAATTGGTATTCATAGAACAAAATGTACTGCAATAATAAAAAACGTTTTAGACCCTCATTTCGTAATTGAAGAAGGATATTTCAACATCTAAGTACAGCATATTAATGGATGAATCTACAGATGTTGGAGAAATCGAACTAGTTTTTTTAAAATTTTTGTAATAATCTATAATAAATAAAAATTTATCTATTTATAGATATACTAGGAGACCCGGCAAACGTTGTTTTGCCATACAATATATTTCTAGTACATATTTTGAGTGTTATATAAAAAATAGCGAATGTATTGTAAGTGTGTGACGATGACCGCCGATGAAAAAAAATACGAAACAATAATTTTGTTCTGTTTGAAATACGAACAAAGACGATTCTCCTGCGCCATCTGTCATTCAACAACAAAACATAGCGTCATCTGTTGGGTTAAGAGTTTAGTTAATACAGAAATTGCCCCCTCCCACCCTCCTCGTGACCCTAGCGGTTTGAAAAATACATAGTAGCCGCTTCTCAGACTTACTGATTATGGATAAAACATTTCTTAAGAATCGGTCAAGCCGTTTCGGAAATACAAAAATTGCACCCTCCCTCCCCTCCTCGTGCCCCTAGCGGTTTGAAAAATAGAAAGTAGCCGATTCTCAGACTTACTGATTATGCATAAAAAGTTTCATAAGGATCGGTCAAGGCGTTTCGGATATACAGAAATTGCCCCCTCGTCATGCCCCTAGCGGTTTAAAATATACCTTAGGACCTATTCGCATACCTACCAAATATGCATTAAAAATTTCATTAAAATCGGTAGAGCCGTTTTGTAGGAGTTCCATAAAAAACATCGTGACACGAGAATTTTATATATTAGATTTATACGTATTTTTCAAATTTAGCTATTTTCTAGCTATTTTCGATCCTAATTTAGCGATATTTTTTTAGAAAAAAATTGGCAACAGTGGAGTTGCCATCGCTTCATAAGCTATTAGCAAAAATTGGAATTTTTTAACTTTTTCGGGAGGTACAAAGATATTTGTTATGTTCACGAAAATTTTTTGATGAATATTTGAAATTATTAAGCAGATTATTTAGATAAAAATGTTTAATATTTATAAATAATGAGTATGATTTTATTTAGTTAGTTTTGGTTAGCTTTCCCATGCTTGTGTATTGGTTTTATTTTAACTTATGTATGTATAGTATGTATAACCTTTGCTGCAATAGAGACAGCTACAAAAATTTGATTTTTTTATTTAGTAATGCAGCGTAAAAACATCATCCACTTTTTTCTCATAAGGAGATTTTACTTACAAAAACTGTGTGGCCGTGGCAGCGCTGGTTATTACAAATTACTACATAATTTAAACCTGTTTCGTCGAACAGACATACAACCATAGCTGCCAGATTTTTTGAGGTAATATCGTCATATTTTTGGACAAAAATCGTCATTATCGTCAATATAGCTTATTCAAATCGTCATAAAAACGTCAAATGAAAAAACCGCTTTTTTACCAACAAAACATATTTTATTAGAGGTGAAACATAACAAAATTCTTAAATCAACAAATGTGATTAATAAAACAGCATTCTTTTGAATACAGAGATCAGATACTTCAATTAGAAATCACGATAAAATCGCATGTAAATAGATTGCGTGTTTTTCAATACTTTAAAAACATGCATGGAAAAAAATAAAAATCCAAATCCTTTAGTTATTTTTACTCCAATTTAGTAAAATATGCATTTTAAATTTCATTTTTGGAAATAATTTTTCTAAAAATGTATAAAAACTAAAATAAAATTTTTACAATATAAATATAATTGTTAAAGAAAATAGACTTGTATACATATATATAAGTATGTACATATATGTTTAATACATTTTACAAATTAATATTGAAATTAAACATATTGATTAATTCAGATATAACTGCTAGATCATAGCAGGTACATTTGTTTAGCTTTAAATAATCTTTTGTATATAACATTGCTTCCAAAGACATTTTAAATGAATCTCTTACTTTAGTCTTATTTATGTTTACCTGACTAAATATTCTTTCAACAATTGCTGAATAATGTGGTCAGACTAGGATTTTTGTAATAAATTTAGTCAAAACCGGAAACAAAAGACTAGAATCCCTCATTTGCATCTCTGATATTTTTTTTCCAAAAATCCAATAGTTATATGTTTTTATCAGGACAATAATTTTAATTTTCTGAACTCAGTTTCTAGCTCTTGGCTTCCACTTTCTTCAACAAAATAGGAAAATTCTTTTATAATTTCAGAAAACCAACTTTCTTCTTTATTAATAATATTAAATTGAATATTTAAAACAAGAGCTTTATATTTAAATCAAATCTTGATATAATATGATCACAAAGGTCTATATAAAAATTAACACAATTATTATTTTTCTTTTGCACTAATTTGTGCTTCTTCAAATACATCTCTGGCAAATATTCCTAAATAAATGTCTGCAAAATTTAAAAAAATGTTTTTGTTTTAATAATCATCTAGCTGAGCGCTCCGGCTTCGTACGGAAGCTATTTCCTTTTATAAATTTCGATTTACATAATCAAAGCACATCACGACTTTCACGAAAAGTCATAACTTACGAACGCGTCGATAAACCATCTTCAAGACCATACGAACAACCCAAAAAAATTTAATCGAATTCGGTTTGACCTTTCGTGAGTTATAAGGTCACAACACACTTGCAATTTTTTATATATGTATATAGATAAAATAAAAGTTTACAGTTTTAAGCAAACTAGTTTTTAGTCATTAAAATTTTCAGCAGTTCAGTTGCTTTAATAGTACAAATAAATGTTGCAAAATTGAATTATTTAAAATCGTCAAAATTAGGGTATAAATCGTCCCATCGTCACTATGTCATTTTTAGGACCCTAAATCGTAAAATCTGGCAGCTATGCATACAACCAGCACGAATATGTTCGAGCAAAATGATGTTTGTGGTTCGAATCAAACATTCTGTTATATACAAAAACTACTCAAAGAAAAAAATATTGACTTAGGTTCCACCGAGATTTGAACTCGGATCGCAGGATTCAGAGTCCTGAGTGCTAACCATTACACCATGGAACCGCTTATTCATTGACAGTCAAAGCGTGTATTTAAATATAAATGTTTCGAAATTTATATTTGTTTATCAATTAAACTCATTTAACAATGTACAAAAATAAGTCTAAAAATATCTTTTGGGTATAAAAAACACAATCAACAATTTGTGGTGTGTGTGTGTGAGCATTTGTATTCTTGTGTGAATAGTTTTAATTCTTTTAACTAAATTGTGTTTTTGTTTAGCCTTAAATTGATTTTTTTTTTACACATTATGTACATACTTAAATAAAAAACAAAGAATTTTTATATGTATGTATAGAAAGTCATGGTATATGTTAATGAACATATAACCTGCCTAAATACCAAATTTATCGAAAAAACAAAAAGTACCAAAACCAAAAAAGGCCAGCTCTTCCTCATTTTACCCCTCAGAATTTATATTGCACATATCGATGGTCACAAGTAGAAAAGCCCTAACTCGAATAATTTTAACTTTACAAGAGAAGAAAAAAACATAATAGAAATTATAACGATCTCAACACACCTATGATTCTACAATTGCTTGTTAAATCGTTATTTTTTACACTATTGCAATAAATTTTTGTGACGAGGTGTATTTGAGTGAAATGTATTCGATTCACTGAAAAACTCAATTTCGTAAAAAATACGACTTAGGGCCTTTCTACTTGTGAACATCGATATGTATTTTAATAAATAAAAAAATGTGGAAAAAAATTAAAAAATAATAAAAGTGCCCATTAAAAAGTGACCTATATTTTAATCTGGGTCATACGCTGCGGTTTTCGCGATATAGTGAAAAAGCATACATACAAATATAAAGGGTTTTCCAATAAGAGTGATATGATTTCTTAAAAAAAACACACGTATTGTTAAGAAAATTCAAAATTTTTTTATTTAATGTGGATACAATTAAGTTCAAATGGCCACCACGACTTCTTCTGCAGAAACGAATTCGATTAACCCAATTTTCGAACACTTTTTCCACTAAATCAAGTCGAATGTCATGAATGGCACGTTCAATATTGACTTGTAAAGCTTGAAGAGAGTCTGGTTTATTTCGAAAGACCAATGACTTCAAATAACCATTCAATATCGTAATTTCTTGAAATAATCGAATCTCCAAACTTTTCTCGTAATAATTCAATTGTTCCAAGGCAAAATCAGCAAATTCACGACGTTTACCGTGGTCCAATGGCTTCAGTTCTTGAGTGAGAACAATTTTATACGGATGCAGTCCCAAATCCTTTCTCAAAATCCGCCAGGTTGTGGATTGAGACAGTCCCAATTGTTGAGAACGTCTTGGAATCGATAAATTTCGGTCTTCAGCAACAGTTGCCTGAACGGTAGCATTTCTTCGAGCGGTTCTTTGTCTTATTGGCACTTGAACATTATGTAACGAAAATGTAAGCTCAAAATTTTCAACAATTCGACGAATAGCGAGCACACTTGGACGATTATTACGACCATAAAATGGCAAAACCACACGAAAAGTTGCAATTGGAGAACGATTATTTCGATAATAAAACTGAATAATTTGTAAACGTTGTTTCTTGCGTATACCTCCCCATGATGAAATTGTAAACACTATTGAATACTATGAAAAAGAAATACAGATCATGACAAAATCATAGAATCCATATTGGAAAACCTTTTAGAAGCATTCTCAGTTTTTTTTTTTTTTTTTTTTTTTTTTCACACTCAGCGGATGAGCCTTGCTTATGCAATGCATTGTACCAGAACTCCTAGGGTAAGGGATAGGGTAGAAATATAGTTGCACGAAATTCGAAGCCTTAATTCCTTTCCAATTCTGCTATTGCACGTTTTGTGAATGTTTTATAGCACTGATGCTTTCCTTAGCTGTATGAGCAGGCATTTTTTTAATAATTGTTTGACTTTGACGACGGTACTGCTAGCCGACGAAGGAGGGCGCTATTGTGTATCTTAGCTTGGAACTATATCATCAATCGCTGCCGGAATAATTTTTAGTGACGAATTAATACAATGCCACACTAATACAGAAATTTATGATATTGATGTGAGTTGCTCTCCGCAGGGATCGAACCCAGGTCATAGTGTGCTTAGTTGCAAACGCCTTAACCAGTTTAACCAACACCCCCTCATAAATAATATTAGTGCGACAAATGTAAATTTTTAAATCTGTCGTTCTGAGTGCCGTCCAAGAAAATATTTTCATTATTTTTTTTCCTGTTATTATGATTAAAAATAATTAAAATCTTGAATGTCTGGATTTGAAACTGAGCCCTATAATTTCTGTTTACTTCTAAGCTTTCTGAATTAATATTGAATTACGTTACCAGAACGTTACGTTACTCTCAGAATTAAAAGTTTTTATATGTGAATGAATTATAAAATAATGGTTGGACGTAAACACTCAAAACGATGTGGTGATTTTATTTTTTATTTTTTATTTATTTGTTTATATTTATACAGGCTAAACTTCATAAGTTTAATAATCGCAGATATATTAAAAAGACATTGCTTACATATTTCAAGCAACAAAGGAAAAAATTTAATTTAATATTTAAACATCCCTTTACATTTCAACTACATGGCTTAATAGAACAAACGTTGTTTTCGGTAGAGGCTACAACAACTTTGTTTTTAGTTTTTTTTTTTTTTTAAAGATTGTAGTCAGTATTTACTCATTGGTAAGTTAACAATTTGCTAAATACCAAAATATTTAATTCTTTTGTTACAAAATAATTCTAGATAAAAATATATACGAGTATTTATAAGAAACTGTTAAAAGCAATCCATGTAAAAGTTAAGTCTGTCATAAATGTACATGTGTATGTTTTATATTCCAAAGGGAGCATAGTAATCAAACTACCATTCTGTTTACAATAAAAGGAAATATCAATTTAAACTTAAACTAGTGTGTGAGTGTTTGTTAAACACCACTTCCATTTATTTTCATTACAAATTGCAAACCTAAGAAGCTTGATTACATTTTTAAAAATAATGCACGATGTATTTATTGAGAAAATAATTGCCAATAAGCAAAGTAGTTTGTATTTTTATTTTAATGTTCCTTTAAAAAATCATGAAGTGCCCCAGAACAGTCCCTTTTAAATTTTAAGGCATACCAACCATTACACAAAAGCCACAACAAAATAATATCCTTAAAGTGTGATGTAAAGCGAAATGGGCCAAACAGTAACTAAAATTGAGAGTGTGAACCGGAGCACTTAGAGAGCAAATAAAATATATTAAAAACCAGTGATCCCCAAATTAATTTCCATGAAGACACTCTGCTTTAATAGTTTTACTAGCAGATATTAAAAATAATACAGCAGGATGTGTAGCTCATATTCCCAATCGGATAGGCCAGCCCAAGGATGGTTTGTTCGTTATCTAGATTTTGAATTTTTTATATAGAGGACGTCACACTGATAGGGAGATAAGCCTTTCGGGGTCTATCTCTTAACATATTAAACAGCTACCGCGGAAACTTATAGTCTTTTTTCCAATATTTTCGGCTAAAATTTTATATCCAGGTGGAAAATGATTTAGTCAGAAATAATAATAAATATTTAATCTGAAGATAGCGTGATTAATCTCTTCGTTGTAGCTTTGCAATCCGTGTCAGTAAGCCTTCAAATTTATATTAATTAAAACGACTTTGCTTATTCGAAAGGATCCTACAAATGTGAAAGTTTATATGTTTAGATGTTTGGATGTTTGTTCCACTATGACCGGAAAACTGTTCAATGAATTTGGATGTAATTTGGTAGGCGGATATGCTATATGGGACAGACCGTATAATATAGGGTACTTTTTAAGAGGAAAAAGGCGACAAATTGGTCAGTTTGGTACTTTTTGCTTTTAGTATGGATGTTTTATTCAATTTTTTATAAACTATAATACATTTTCTGTGGGTTAGAATTTAAAAAAATTGGTACATTTGGTACTTTTTTTCTGATGAAATTCGTTTGTCTGAAATTGGCGCTTATGTCCTTGTTTAAGTCCTCTTCACAAAACAATCAAAATTTTAAAGGACCTGGTTAATAAAAATTTACTATCTGAGAGCTTTCACTATCCGAACAGCGAAAGGACTTGTTTTTATGAAATTTTTCAATTCCAAACAAAAAAAGGACTACTGTACCAACCTGGATACGTGTCTACATTCAAAGTCATAAACATCTGAAAGGAAGAGAATTTATTTTCTCTTGTTATTTGTAGTGAAAGCTTTTTTCTCTCCAAGTTTTCTGTGTTGTGTTGACTGGTTGGTTGGTAATTTTGGATTTTATTCATTATAAAATCTATGAACTTGTGTCCTTAAAGCTTCAGTTTAGTGTTTTCTTTTGGCTCGTTAAAACGTGAAAATGTTTTCCTCGACGATTTTATTCTTATCCGTCGGTTGTACATAAAAAAGAAACAAATGCAAACACATACATGCATAAAGATACATTTAAGGGTATTTGAAATCTAGCATTATACGTGTTTGTGTGAGTGTGTGTGTGTGTGTGTGTGCATGTGAAGTGCCTGTATATGTTTTGTATTTTAAGTGTTGTTACTAGTTATTACTTAAACAAACTTTGGAAAACTCACTCCAAGCACTCCAATTAAATTAATTAAAACAATAGCTTACTTACGGAAAAGAAATTCATTTCTTGTTGTTTTAAGGATCTAAACCGGAAGTTGTTACGGTTACGAACGTACGGTTTTCATGCTGAGTTTTTGTTTTTATTCATGCTGTGATTATATAGTTAAAAATACCATTAGAAGGCAGATAAACAAGACAGACAGACGCAAAATTGTTTGTCTTTGTGGTTTTCTATTGTCTATCAAAGAAATAATATCCTTAAGAAATCCAAAAATAAGTTCTTTTTTTTCGATGACAAACTGTAGAGTGTTTGTATGTGCTGAAAGTTTAGTATTTAACCTATTTTTCTTGTGTGTTGGCGTTGAGAAATAAACTGTGTTTTGTATTAAACTAGCTTATCCCGGTCTGCTTCGCTACCCCTCGTTATAAAATAAAATTAAAAGTATTTATATATCCTATTGTGAAAATTTAACGACGATCGGTCTAGTAGTTAATACTATATTACGATTTTTAATTTTCCTCAAAAGGGGCGTGGTTCCACCCACTTTTCTCCTGGTACGTATTCCAAATTATGTCAATACCATATGTACCAAATATCATCGACGTAGGTCAAAAAATGACCATAATATGGCGATTTAAATTTTTGGGTTATATGGGCGGTGCAACGCCTCTTTGTCCAATCAAAACTTCATATAGCCTATTATTCCTTCCAGAGTCACCGTAACATGCTGTGAAAATTTCAGGAAGATCGGTCTAAGGGTTTGGTTTTCCTAAAAATGGGCGTGGTTCCACCCACTTTTCTCCTGGTACGTATTCCAAATTATGCCAATACCATATGTACCAAATATCATCGACGTAGGTAAAAAATGCCCAAAATATAGCGATTTAAATTTTTGGGTTATATGGGCGGTGCTACACCCCTTTGTCCAATCAAAACTTCACATAGCCTATAATTCCTTCCAGAGTCACCGTAACATGCTGTGAAAATTTCAGGAAGATCGGTCTAAGGGTTTGGTTTTCCTAAAAATGGGCGTGGTTCCACCCACTTTTCTCCTGGTACGTATTCCAAATTATGCCAATACCATATGTACCAAATATCATCGACGTAGGTAAAAAATGCCCAAAATATAGCGATTTAAATTTTTGGGTTATATGGGCGGTGCTACACCCCTTTGTCCAATCAAAACTTCACATAGCCTATAATTCATCCGAGAGTTCCAGTTAAATACTGTGAAAATTTCAGGAAGATCGGTCCAAGGGTTTGGCCTCCTATAAGGAACAAACAAACAAATACACAAACACACATTCGGTTTTATATATATAGATTAAAACAAAATTTAAATATTTTTAATTACTATAAAGAAAATATTTTATTTAAATGTCTTCAGTTTCGTTTTATGCATTCTGTGACTACCTACGATTTCCCCAGGCTTTTCATTCACTTTTTTCTTGTAAACATGAGTATATCGCTGGCTTAGAACACAAAAAGGTATATCCGCTAGACAAGAAGCAAAATAGTTGCTTAGAAACTATAACAGATGTAGAAAAAACAACAAAAAATACGTATCTGTAGCTTATTCGGTTCCTTAAGAAGGAGGTATTTCAATGTCGAACTACCCAAAAACGTTAATACGATTTTCGAAAAAGAAAATAAAAAGTTACACCTTTTATATATTAACTTATCATGGTCTGATTCAATATCGACTGTTATTTTTTATTTTCTCCTCTCTTTATTCTTCCTTTCATTACCTGACATTTCAGTTTCCATTTATTGTTAGCCTAAAAGTATACAATATATATTTATTTTTCACACGCATTATAAAATATAATGCTTAAGCAGTTAGTAAGCAGAAATATAAAGGAATTAATTCAATAGAAAATGAAAGTGAAAATAACAACGAAATGGTTGACTTGTTCAGGTGGCTTCAAACAGGGCACGGAAGATAGTGGAGGGTATCGTCTACTTTGCAGAATTCGAAATTAAAAATGTTTCTCAAATTCCCGAACGCATGCTAATTCCTCCAATCACAAATATCTGTCATTAAAAGAGTAATGAAATGGTTACAATCTAGTTACAGATCACTTGATGTGATGGCGAGATGTACAAGTAGATATCTCCCTCATATGGGTGCAAGAATATCTGTGGCCATAAGGAAAAAGTGCTTAAGTCGTCTTTTATTGTTTTGTAGAGAAGTAATTTTAATGCTTTGAATGGGTTTTCATAATATTTTTCCCATTGCACTTTAACTTGATCAGTAGTTTTTCGATTCTTGTGATTTACTAACACATGGTTCTCCCCAGCATAAGAAAAGTATTCAATTTGAAATTTAATAGGTTAGGTTAGGTTAGGTTAGGAAGGGTAGTGTGAAATGCACATCCACTCGGAGACCCAATTGGATCCATTGTGATTGCCTTCATTTATAATTTCGATCTACATTTCTTTATTCTTTTCGCCAGCAATCTGTTAACAAAAAATACTAAAGTAGTTATAAGTTCGATAAAAGTTTTATGGGTAATTTCTGTAAAAAACCCCATTACTCTTTCCCTAGGAAACACGGCACCAAGGGTTAACTAATCACCAAAGTGAAAAACCACTTACCAGGGGTTCATCGAAAGCAGCAGCTGTTTCTCTCGCTGACACACCTCTCGCATTTTTCTTTTTACAATTTCTCCTTAACGGAACCCTGCCTAACTTTTCACTTCGCCTGTTACATTTCTTCACCCTACGTCTTGAAATTTATATTAACAGATTATTTCCGTATTCTCTACATAAATGTGCATCACTATGTTACTTTTTAATCCAACAAACAATTGAATATGTGAAATATAAAAAATTAACTAAGAAATAATGCGTATTTGATATCTTGTAGATTACAATAATTTTCATTCTGTATTCGCGTAAATAACATTTAGGTTGAATGATTCACTATTTATTTTTTCCTCAGGCCAACCAACATTCAGCACAATCAGTCATGGAGTTAGAAATTAAATACCACTGTTCGTACGTACTATATTCATACGTCGTTTAAGTTTTGTTATCCTTTTTGAAATTGTTATTTTTGTCATTCTTTAGTTTGTTATTTGTGCTTGCGTGTAGTGTTTTAGCTTCTCTTTTTCATACACAGGACATACAAACAAGGATTCTCTATTTGTTTTTTATTGTTGCAATATAGTTGCTGCGTATTACACGTGTTTAAAATTTAACGTCATTGTTTATACTTCAGATCTAAAGCTGTTGTGGTTGTTTTTGTTATTATTGCCATCCTACTGCTACATGTTTTGTTTTACATATTTTCATTATTGCTGGTGCTTTCTATGCAGAATATGTTGGTTAGTTTGTTGCTGTTGTTGTTCTTGTTCGCGAGTTATTATTTTTGCTCATGCAAAATTAACTTTTTAATTAATTTTTAATCTAATCATTTCTGCCACGGCTTTTGTTGTTCATTCACTGATTTTTATTTAATTAAATTGCGCAAAATGTTAGTGAAACTAAATTTTATAATGGAAAATTTGTACAGAAATACGTTTGTTACGAATCGAATGAGACCAAAGTACAAAAGTACAATAGAAAATATTTATTTATCTGTGCAATCGATTGCAGTTTTATTTATGGTCCTTCACACTACTAAGTCGAGATGACTAAACCCCTGTAATTATGACGGATATTAAAACTCCTCTTCGAAGCTATTAGTTACAGTCCTTAAGTTCTTATAGAAATCCAGTGTTCGTTCGCTACCTTTTAGTCAAATACGTATTAAGGGTCTGTTTACATATTTCGTAACGCTTTTTAAAAAAATTTTAATACAAAGGGTTTTTAAATCGTAGCAAATCTTCAAACCCCTTCTCTAAGAGTGTTAATTCAAATGTAGACAGGCTCTTAGATGTGGATCCATAGAGAGCCACAATCACAGTCGAGCAAAAACTACTGTTTCGCCCAAAAGAAAATGTTTAATTTTGGTACCTCCTGCCTCGAAATGCAATTCAAAAAGGTATAATTTTTGTTCACAATGTACCACTTTTTTTTTTACAAAAAACTGCGATTATTATTGTGAAATCGAATTTATCGTTAAACTTCGTTGGTGGTTTATTAAACCACAAAATATCGCATCCTTGGAATTAAGTCGGAGCAGCACATATGGAAAGAATGAAATTAGGTTACTCTTTTTAGGAACAAAATTTTTTTTTAGAAAATTATCCTTCCCGACATACAAAATATTATCGCTAACGAAGCAAATGTTTTGAATCTGTCCCACTATGAATTGTATTAGTCACACCGTAACTGCATCAAATTTATTTTGATTTTCTTTTCCTCTTAAATTCCTAAAAGTTTTTATGCTTTAAATGACAAGCTCAATTACTTGGCATACTGCCAGCAAAGGCCAAATAAAGTTGACATGAGGAGGGAGTGTTTGTTGTAAACTCCCACAAATTGCAAAAGTTTATTATTATTTTTTTTTTTTTTTTTGTTTTCGTTTAATGTCACAAAAATCACAATATGGGAATGTTTAATATTCGAAATTCAAACACGCGTACATACTCGTACATGTATAGATTTCTCCACGTCATCCAAGAAGTTTTCGTCTTCGAAGGGAATGCTGTTTCAATTGAACGCTTCAGTTCAGCACAAAATTGATTAATTTTGTCATTAATTTTCAGCCTGATTTTCAATAGTTATATGCTTGCAACACTGCCGCCAGTACATATTTTGTAAGGGAAATAAGGTTTTAATCAATGCCTTAGCTTTAATAATGGTTTATGAATGTGCATGTAGTATGTGCATCGACAGCTTACTTTGCTTGCTAGAGCCTTTTTGCACTAAAAAAATTATTTTCGATAATTTTATTCATTGAATTAGATTCATCAATTTTGTTTTTTTTATGTATAGGATTTTTCAATGTGCGCATGTGTCGTTGCAATGAAAATATTCATTGTAGTTCAATGTAAAACATTTCATTGAATGCTCTCATTGTTAAAGATTCAATTGATTTATTTAGCATACTGATACACTTGATTAAAACTAATGCATATTTCAACGAATGGATGAATGAACTTTTTCCTTTAACTTTTGTTTTATTGTAATGAAATTTCAAGGAAGACATGCATACAATCATAAAAATTGGTAATGAAAATTAGCCTCACATTTTAATACCAATTGCGACTAACTACAAAATTAAGTACTAGAAATTTTTTAAGTTTTATCTGAACTCTGGTATGCCACTTCAGTTTAAAGATTTGCTATTTTCAATTCGGTACATCACCGTTGAACGAGAATTTTTTAGTTTTAATTTCACATCATGCAGATTCAAACTATAGTCTCAAATACAGTAGAGGGAAAAACACACAAACTTTTAGCTAATGAAAGTTTAGAAATTTTTAATACAGTGAAACTTCAATATAACGAACTTCGTTATAACACAGCGCTGAACAATTTTTTCCGCCATAGCATTTTCCGTATATATTCCGTAAAAATAAGACCCTAATAATAGGGGTATTATTTAATTTTTGTTTGGGATAATAATTTATTTTATTGGAGTTTCTTTTTTACAAATTGGGGATTTATTTAATTTTTGTTGCATTCATTTGAAATAAGACTCCGATAATCGGGTGTTATTTAGTTTTATTTTGGGATATTAATTTATTTTATGGGGGTTTCTGTTTTAAAAATGGGGTTTTATTGATATGAAACAAATTCAAAATTTTTGGAGATTTCTTTAATTTTAGTTTTGGATATTAATTCATTATATTGGCGTCTAATTTCATTTTAAAATTGGGGATTTATTGCATATGATATGAATCCCCAATTTTTTTGGTATTATTTAAATTTTTTTTTTTGTTATTTCGTGGGCTAGGAGGCTATTGCTTGCCACCTCACATTTCATTAGTAAAGAAGTAAAGCTTAAGGCGCTGCCACATTTTTATAAAATTAACAAAACCTGTAATAGGATAATTGTACGAGAATTACTCTTCCTTTAATATTTTCAATACGAGTTGTCTTTTCTATCCCTCCTCTAATGCCCGAATTTGAGATATTTTCAGCCTAAGAAAGATACTCTATCAAAAACACAATTTTAATTTAATTTTACAATACGTTAGTTTTGCATTTTAGCTAAGGACATATTGTACATACATACATACATACGAGTATAGGAGTATATAACGTTTTATTACACAGATGTAAATGTTGCTATAAGATGATTTTCAATTACATTAAAACTCATGCCAAATTTTGAAATCGGCATGAAAATGAATGTCATGATAAGAACATTTGCACTTCTATCAAACATAATAATGACGATAATGATGATTGGCAATAAAATCCAACACCTACATATTTCACAATGTAAACAAATGAAATCGTAATGAATATCGATTTTAGTTTGGTTTGTTAAGATGCAGGATACGTATGTATGTATGTGTGTGTCTTTTAGTTGTTTACCTCCTAAAATCAAAGTGTCCGAATTGTCCATGATAACCCAGCAAACCAAAAATGTCTTTATATAAAGTTATTCTATTTGCTTTATGAGTTTTGGATTTTAATGTGAATAAAGTCGTTTCAGTTGCTGGGAAATAAGTGTTGCTACAGATCTATTTATTAGTGATAGAAAAATATAAGGAAAAAATCAAATATACTGCAAAATCTATTTGAAATAATTTCAACAAATACGTTGATTCAATGTACGCATATGTATGTGTTTTCAATAAAAATATTTGCTGATGTTGAACCTAAAATAATTTTTTTTCTTATTTAAGTTGTATATAAAAAAACAGTTTGTGTTCAAGAGTGGCTACTGATCATATAAAACTTCCCTGAAGGAATCCTGGGGGCAAGTGTCTCCAACTTACCACTTTTGTCTACAATTTTGGTGACTATTAGGCGAAATTGTTAATAAATCGTCTACATTTCTTAAATTTGGGTTTGATGACAAAAAAAATCTGTAACGGCGGAAGATGGCTAATTTTGTGTCGGTTAAGGTAACAAAATGTGCATTTTCATTATCGCCATCTGTTTTAGAAAAGCACCAGAAGTGTAGATTTTTGAATTGTGTAACATCCTCTTTTTACGATGATGCCGTAATTATTCCAATTTTAAATATAAAGTCACCATTATTAGAAATAACGACAAACCATTTAGTAAACGATTGTCATGATGATTTGTTTCAGAGGTAAAAATCGGATCATACAAATAATTATGTAATAAATAAATTTTTGCAATTCCGTTTTGAAAGAAAGAAGGGGCTCCTAGAAAACACAATGGAAATATGATTGCTTTACCAACTTTAGTATGACAGTATTATAAAAAGGTAGAGAAAGACTCAAGGATGTGTAAACGATAAAATGGCATGTTATTTATTTTTTAGGCGATGTAATTAAAATTTCTAATTGTATATATTAATTACAATTGGTATTTCATAAGTGTACGTTACAGAGTGAGGAAAGAAAATGTTGTTGAAAATTTTAATATTTCTTTACGTTTAAACCATCACAACTTGACCATTTATTAAAAGATTTTTAATATCTATTCTTTATTTTAAAGATTAAAATTCGACCTTTCAAACCAAGATACATTTTTGGAAATCCCTTTTGAAACAAAAAAGTTATTATTGTTTCAAAATCACTTAACAAAGTGATCTCAAAAAATCAAAGGTAATTTCGGTCTCTATGCGCTTCAACAAAACTCAATTGATACATGAATAATTTTAATGTGTAATTCACAACATTGCCTGCTATTTGCAAAAAAATTTTCTTTAGATACGCGACACAAGTATTTTTAGGGGAAAATAGTATTCACAGGAAAATTCTTTAGTTACCAAAAAGCCAAAATATTTGACAATAGAATTAATTGATAAGAACAATTTTTAATATACGACTACTATTCATTGTTTTAGAAGTTTGTTGCTACGGTCTGTGTAGGCCTGATTTATGTAAAGAGATTTTGATTTAACTTTCGAATACACCGTTTCGAAAATGATACTATTCGAGGCAACACAATAAGGATCAAAGGATCCTAAAATGCTTAACATCGTAAATTTTAATATTTTCTTTTGCTAAATATAATCACAGTAGTTGTTTTTTTTTTTTTGTTTAATTTTGGTCACGAAAATAAGGCGAATCTATTTTTGGGAACTTGAAATATTTTGTGAATTTCTTTGAATTGAAAATTTTTAATCGTCTATAATTATTTCCTCAAGTATTACAAAGTGTTCTTAGAAAAATTAAAAATATACAAACAAAATGTAAAATACGAGCAAATAATTTCTTTAACATAAAAACAAATTCTAATTAAATTTGAGTAATAAAAAGAATCACACTTTACCGCTGAAAGTGTGAAAATAAAATTAAATTGATTACTTTTTAACGAAATTTATTATAAAACAACGAAAAAAAGCCATAAAATAAATATACAAAATTATGTGGTCGCCAGAATCTGAAATCAATTCAATCGCTATGGCGACAACAATGCGTCATTCTCAATCATCATCATCGGGTAAGTGTCATAATAGATATTTGATGTTAATGTTTTTTTTTATTTTATCGTTAAATAATTTGATAATTTTTAATAGTTCTCGTAAATATTTTAGATGAATTAATTAAAGTTTTTATTTGGTATCTTATGCAGTCAATTTTGATGACAAAGTAATGAGTTAAAGTGGTAATAAACAAATTACTTTGATAATTATTGAAAACACATAAAATAATAAAAATAAATTACTCTGCCACGCGTTGAACTCGTGCCATTTTTAGTTATGGTTGTGTTTTGTAACCACCGATCTAATGCTAACTATTTTTACAAACTTAAAACTATAATTTACAAACATGCACACAATTAGCAAAAAAAAATCCACTTTAATCCAATTTGCTTTACGTAATTGTATTTTCCGATCGTTTTTGACTTATAGTCCTTAAATTCCGTATATTTTAAAGTTTTTTATACCAATAGACGGTTGATTAAATTGTTTTTACTAACAAAGCTCACATTAAGCTTTTTTGATTAACCTGCATAGATTATAGTAAAAGTTTTTAGTAAAGCTCCTAAAATTATGCACAATTTAGTGTTTACTGAAAATGAAGTTAGTAGAAAAGTTCATAGTCAATTCCATTTAGAATTTTAAAAGTGGTTACATCACAAACAAAATTGTCGTTTTTTCGTTTTCTAAGGACTCAACCTTCGGAGTTGAGGCCACTTTCGATCGGAATTGAGTTTTGTGACATGGCTGAGTTCTGTGACATTTTAATTACTAGTAAGTAATTAATTTAACCACAGTAAACAATAAAGAATACAAACGAACTGATAAATTTCCCTTTTTAAGTCGGTTAAGAAAAAGTTTATTTCGAAATAAGTCTGGCAAAGAAGTCTAACTTCAATACAAAACCCAATCGAAGTTGTAATGTCTTCCCAACGCAACTATGCAAAAGTTTAAAACCCGATATAAATAATTTCTAGTTTATATTGTACCCTCACGAAGCATTGAAGTGCTTCCTTAAATTAAAAAAAAAATTAGGATCGGCTTTTAAATAACGCACCTATTTATTAATTTATATTTTAAGATGCCACTTACAATTCTATGGGAGCAACTTGACCCTCCAATAAAAAATTTATGGATCCAAACTGAAAGAAAAACCGATCAAACAATAGTTTTGAAAATCGATCGATAATTGAAAATTTATGGTGTACTATGGGCGGCGGGACCAAATGGGAAACTAATTCAAACAAGAAAAAATAATTAGGAAAATCGGTCCATAAATCTTTGTTAATCAATATTTAAGGGGAACAAATTTTCCCAAATTATATGGGATCAATCAAACCTTTCAAGCAAAACAAAAAAAGAGTTTTGAAAATCGGCTAACAAATCACATTAGCTGAAATCACTCTTGGTTGAAAACTGCTCTTGCATTCGTTGCAGATCTTGCAGGTCTAGCTGATTTACATATTTTTGTTGCATTGCTGCAAACTGATGAAAATTAGCTAGACTTGCAAGATCTGCAATGATTACAATACTAAGAGTGATTTCCGCTATTATATTTTTTGGTACTTGCAACACATTACTATGCTTCTGATATATCCATCCAAAACGAAACCTTTGTACAAAAGTTTACAAATTCAAAAGCCTTTGAAACTAACATTTTACCAATTATTCCACATTTCTGTTTGAAAATACATGCAACAAAATTGCAACTTTTTTATATTAAAAGTTTATTAAAATTAAAATTAACCTTGACAACCGTTTTTAGTTTAAGGTAAGGCGTAATCATTTTAATGGCTATATAATATTTTTTGGTCTCCAATGACCTGATAAGTAAATTAAATGTTCTAAAGGACTTACAGTATTTTCGATTTTTTCAATAGAATAAAATGAAATTTTGCAATTACTATAAAAATTACATGAAAGAAAAATGTTTGTAGGTGGATATGTATACCTACGTTTGTGATACATTTCCAGCTTGTAGGAACAATATTTTACATGTGATTGTTAACAATCATATTGTGAAATCTATAGATACACACGCACACACACACACATACATACGTTTACCAGTATTTTACATGTGCCTCTCACAATCCATATTTAAATAGTTCAAGGTTGTCGTCATTTTGTACATTTTCAGGTAAAATAAAAACAAGCAAATTATTCTTAGGTTTCCGATTGTTGCTGTTGCACAGTGATTTTAGGGGATATATTTTTAATTTTCTGAAGAGATAAAATAAATTAAAAGTTGCTAATTTATTTCGGAAGAATCTGTGAATAATTCAGGGCTTAAGAGAACAATTATGTTCCCATATTTAACTAATTTTTCAAGAAAACGATGCATTTATTTATCTGATAGAAAATTTATTTATAGTTTTACCAAAACTAGTTCATACTTGCAAACTAATTAATATATTCCGTTGCTTACAAAAGAAATATATCCCCATATCAATATTTTTCATTGCAAAGAAAATAGAAAGTTTTTTGAAAATTTTGAATTTTTAGTCTAAAAATTTCCTGTGAATTGTAAAATATTTAACCGTTTGAATTCGGTCCATTGAATTGAAGGTATATATGTATTTCAGATATATGACCCATTCGTATTTCATTTACACATACATATGTATATCTTCATATACATACATATTAATTTATATATAAACATTATAGATTATATGTATGTATGTGGAATATGTCCTAAATTTTTCAATCCATTGATACCTGATCCATAAAAATTTTTTAGCTGGGCATACGAATTTGAAAAAGAGAAACTACCCAAAACTATTCGTACACAAAAATAAAATAATATTCTAAAAAAATATTTAAATTTACGACAATCCAGCGAAATTTATTATTGGAATTGTTTTAACCACTCTGAGAAAGGTAATGAACTAAAAATGCGAAAATTGAGAAATAATCCCAAGAAATATCGGCGTTTTGAGAAATATCTATAAGAAATATGAATAATGATACACAATATTTTTTGTAACACATAAAAGAATATTTGTGGTAAATATTTCTCAAGCATCATGTTAACACATTCCTTCGAAATATTTTAATTTTAGTATTTTTAATTCCCCACCTTTCACAGAGTAGAAAAAAAATATTATTTAACTGTATTTGGTTGTTGTTTAACTATTTCGTACTTTTCATATTTTCACATATTTTGTTAAAAGCGTACATACGTACAATACGCCCACCTATACAAATCAATAGTCGGCAGCACTCTGACTTAAAATACTCGGTGTCCATCTTGATCGCCGTTTAACATGGAAATCACACATAGACACAAAGCTGATCCAAATGCAGCTGAAATGAATCGCCTTATTTGAAGAAACTTATAGCATCCAGCTATGGGGCACTTCCTCGGCATCGAATGTGCAAAAACTTCAAAGGCGGCCAAATAAAATGCTTTATACAATCACAGTGCAGGGCCCAGGTATATCAGAAATCACCGAATTCATAAAGATCTAGATCTTGAGGGTGGTATTGGCTGAAGTGGTTAGCGCGTTGACTAGCAAACAACGACTTGGGGCCTGGGTTCAGACCCCTGGCCAGAGCAAGTCAATCAACATCATTAATTTCTTTAATTTACATTAGTCTACTTAACACAGGAGGCGCCTCAACACTGCCTTAAAAATTTTCATAACACGCAAAGCAGAGTTGTGAAAGAGTTAAGTGTTCTAAATTTTCAACATATATCTTCTCTACCCTATCCCTCTCTCTGAATTCCGGCACAGTGCAAATTGATATTTTTAGCGAGCAACAATATTTGAAATTTTACTGTTGCACGTTAGTGTTAATTATAGTTATTAAAATAATTAAAGAGAATTATTAAAATTATGAGAAAATATCATTAAAATAATGAAAAGGTTTATTAAAATTCTTAAACAATTTCATTAAAATTATAAAATAACTTAATTAAAATAATAAAATAGATTCTTTGCTTTAACGAAGTTATTACATAATGATTGAAATTAAAATTTTATTAATATAATAAAAATTTTCATTAAAATAATAAAATAATAATTTCACTAAAATTATGAAATAATTTAATTAAAATAATAAAATAGATTCATTGCTTTAACTTCGATCAAATAAAACTACTCCATATATCTTAGGGGATTTTCATTCCAATATTTTAAAGACTCTGCTTTTCTCAAAGAAATTCATAACTTAATTGAAACTTCTTTTTATTAATGCCAAGGGTTTAATGAAGTTTTTCATTCAATTAATATCGTAATAGCCTTTTTCCACTACGCAACATCTAACATCTACCATCAATTTGAGAAGATGTTAACATCTTCCCATAAGAAATACACAGTACTAAAAGTCAACATATTTCTACATCTTTAAAAGATGTTCCTAAACCATTTTGTTCCAATCAACATCTTCCGATAATTTTAATATCATCTCTAGCAAAATGACAGATACATACATATTGATAGTTTCATTTTTTGTGAATGGCAGACATACATAATTGTGTAAGAAAAAAAAAAAGAAAAATATTTTACATCGAAATGAGTGGCACACGTAAGTTTTTATTTTTTTTAACTTTATATGTTGTACATACTTAAGTATAATAATTTATTTTTGTTTTTAGTAAAGAAAAGCACAGGTCTCCGTATAGTATGGAACCAGGATTTTGAAAATATGTTGCTGGACTTGTGAGGAACAATAAAGAACTCTCATGTCTTTCAGGGAATCGCTTTTTTTGATATGCATATAAAAACTTTAAATAAATAAAAAACCAAAGAATTCATATAAGAAGTTCGTGTTAATGCTTTTTTCTGAACACTGCATTAACAATTCTGTTTGTTCTTGTAAAGCATGAACGAGTCCAATTATTAATGTTTCTTCAAAATCCATTTTAATTTTATTTTTATTTTTTTCCACAAAAAATTATGCTGTAAGTATTTTTATATTTTTGACAGCTGAGAAGATGGTAGATGTTAGATGTTGCCAATGGAAACGCAAGTTTCACTTTTTCAACATATTCCATTCATTCCTCTAAAATGTATGCTAGTGGAAAAAGGCCATAATTAACTGAATTTCTGAAGAATTTTTTTTTTTTCAGCGTAAGCATTCATAAAGTGTGATTAATTTCGTTAAATCAACCAGAGCCATGTTGCATTTTTTTTCAAAAATCAAATATCAGATATATAAATTAGAGATGTGCAAATGTCGTGAAATTTTCGTTTCACGCGTGACTCACGCGTGAGTGCTTTAAAATTTATCAGCGATTACGCGGATATTCTGAGCCGATCGGCTTGGTTCACTAAAACAAGCAGCTGTCACTTAAGCTGTAAGTACAACTCTCTTTTGAACAGAATGGTCCGTAAAAGAACAGAACAACTAATTGAAAATACATGTTTTCCATAAACAAAAAACGAACAGCTGATCCGGAACAGAACAGAAAGTCAAAACTAATTCTACCTTAACATTGATTTTACCCAAACAATTTAGATATCAGCACAACAAAAATGTTTATCTTTTTATATTATTATTATTACGAATAAACGTAATTATTATTTGAACTTATATTGATTTACATATGAAAAGTAATATTATCAGGCTCAAGTTCAGTTTTATTGAATTAATGAAAATTCAAAATTACTGATTGGATATAAATAATAATATTTTCCAACACAAAAAAACTCTTAGTAATTTTGAATTTTCATTAATTCAATAAAACTGAACTTGAGCCTGATAATATTACTTTTCATATGTAAATCAATATAAGTTCAAATAATAATTACGTTTATTCGTAATAATAATAATATAAAAATATTAATTCCGCTTGGGCATGAGCTATAAATACCCTAATAAAAGGGGTCACAGTAATATGTGAATTTCCCTAATATAGAGTAAAAACAACAAAAACGTTAAAATACAAAGCAAAATACTTTGATGATAACGGACTATGAGTTTGTGTTGATTATTAGTTCCAAACAGTAATGAGGGAATTTCGTACTAACCAGCACTGTTTCATTGTAGAATAAAAATTGAATTAAAAATTAATTCTCATATTCTATTTCTGTTGAAAACTGGTTAAATAGTTGATATTCTTCTCAATTAGTATCCACTTTACGAAATTTGTAAAGTTGGACAATTGAACGCTGATGAGAGGTGTAGCGGCCTTGAAATCAGTACTGATACGTTCTGCTAAAAACTGATTGGATATAAATAATAATATTTTCCAACACAAAAAAACTCTTAGTAATTTTGAATTTTCATTAATTCAATAAAACTGAACTTGAGCCTGATAATATTACTTTTCATATAAAAATGTTTATCCTTTTTTAAAACAATTCATTTGGTTTAAGACTAAACAAAACCTAAATGTTTTTTTTTACATTTCTGATTAAATTTTTTGCAGATGATAGTTTTTTTTTCTTTATGAACTGCAGAAAGACAAAAATTAAATTCACTTTTATTCTCTGCCAAAATAAACACAGATAACTGCACACACACAACAACACACATACATATAGGCTGACTTAAAAAACGTCAATTGGTTTGTGTTTCAACAAAGCATCATATTTCATAACGCCGCAGTACAATAATTGTACAATGTATTGCTGGGAACATAATTCGGACGAACAACGAATTTTTCGTTGCGAATATTCGTCGTCAAAAATAGAACACATGCATTCATATGAAAGTGAACACAGCACCGACGTCGACAAAATTCGTCGTACGTGACGAATTTTCTGATAGATTTATTTCTATTTCATACGCCGACGAACGACGAAGAAATCAGTACAGCGTTACCATGTTTTTTTAGTTTTAAAATATATTAGTAAATAATGTTAATTTTTACTTTAATAAGTTCTTCTTTTTATGATATAGAGAATTTTAGTTAAATATACATAATTATTAATGATGAAATTTGTTTTTAAAAATTTTTTTTAATGTTTAATTTTATAAAGGAATTATTTTCTTTATACGGTAACACTATCGTTATTATGTTTGTATGTATGTATGTATATAAAAACAAATTTGTAATAAAAAAATACACAAAATTTTTTGGATTATTATGACAGCAGTTGTTTGTTCGTCCCAGTTGTGCGCCACACGACGAATTTACGCAACGAACTTTTGCCAACGAATTCGTCGTGCTAGACGAAATTCGGCGTTCGTCCCAATTGTGTTCCCAGCATATACCATTTCAAAACGCCGCCGCCAAGTATTTTTAGCGCAGTAAGAAAGCAAAGACGGCATCGGTTTTATAGTTGTTGCATTGCTTCGGAACTTTGCATATGTATGTGATTTAAATACAGTAGCAATACTGTATACAAACTTTGTATACGAACGTTTTGGAAGTCAGCCATACATACATATATATTTTTATAACAAAGCAATACGAACAAATTCTATGAAAGTTATAAAATCTCTGTAGTCGTCATATACATTTTATGTTTTATACTTTTTATGCTTTTCACTATAGGTAGAAAGTCTCTAAATAAGATTGTCATTGAAATTGTATTTTATAAAACATTGTCGGAAAGTTATATTGTAAAAGTAGGCTCAAAGTTAGTGATTTGTCTCCAGATAGTGGTGCATTGACAAAATTAAAGTATTTATCGTATAAAGGTGCACGGTATCGTATACATGTACTTAATGCCTAAAGCAAGAAAAAAATTCAAGATTAACTAAAATCGGTAAAAGAACATGACTACCTTCAATACATCCTTTTTTTTTTTTTGCAAAATTTAAACTTTTACTTTTTAAAAAAGCTACATTTACGGTTGGAGTGAACGGAAAATTAACTATTTTCAAATTAATGGGGCTTATATCTGCCGTAAATGTTGCTTGATTCGCAGCAAGAAAATTACTATCTGTCATATATACTTTTTTTTTTCAAATAGACGAAATTGTTGATTCATTTATAATAAGAATGCACGAAATATTAATATTTATTTCTAAAATTATGTATCTTAGCTGTGCTGTAAATTTTATTTCATGCGATACAAAGACATGAGTACCTCTCATATATCCATTTTTTTTTAACTAAATTTAAGCTGTTTTTATGATTGAAATGCAGTAAAAATCATCAGATATCTTTAAAATTACTCGTGTTGGATCTGCTGTAAGTTTTGCTTGATTCGCTGTGAGTACGCGACTACCTCTCATATATCCTTTTAGTTAAAAACTTTAATTTAAACTGTATTTGCAATTAGAGTCTACTAAAAATTAATAAATATTTTAAAAATTGAATTTCAATCGATGCAACGACATAACTGCTTCCCATATATCCTTTTTATCAAAAACTAAATTTTTTCTCAATTCAAAATTAGAATTTACTTAAAATTTATAAATATTTCGAACATTATGTGTCTTATTTGCTGCGACTACATGATTATCTCCCATATATCCTTTTTCTAATAAATTAAATTTTAGCTCAATTTATGATTGCAGTGCACTCAAAAATATCAATTATTACTAAAATTCGATGCAAGGACATATCCACTTCTCATATATATGTATGTTTTCCAAAAATAAAATTTCTTTCTACATTTACGATTAGAATGTGCTAAAAATTAATTAAGTCTCTAAAATTATGCTCTGTTTTAATTTTTTTTTATTTACTGCAAGGATATGGGATACCTACCATATATAGTTTATTCAAAAACAATATTGTAGTTAAATTTACAATTGTAATGCGCTCAAAATTATTAATTATTTTTAGCTCTGCACTAAATTTAGTTCCATTTTGTGCAAGGATACTTACATCCTTTCTTTATCCTTTCCTCGAAAACAAAGTTTTAACTGCTTTTATAATCACAGTATACTAATACCTAAGGATTAACGTTATTTTTATTTTTTATTTCATAGGCAAATTTAATTTGATTTGTAGAAAGCACAAACGAAATAGCTTTTGTAATTCGCAAATTTTATTAGCGAGTTCATGTATGAGTAAATGAGTTTTGGCACTTTTCAAACATAAATGGTAAAAATCTCCCGATGAGTTGGTATTTAGCAACCAACGATATGCATTTACATTTGCTAATCCACAACAAATAAATAAAAAAAATTTAAAAACATTCTTAATTTATTTTTGTTTTTTGTACAATTTAAGAAGAAAAACAAAAAACGTTTAAAAAGGATAAACGTAACCATAAAGAATAAATACTGGAACAATCGATAACATTGTTCAAAGGTACTTGAGATTCGCTATAGTGTACGAGTATAACTTTTGTTTGACTACTTTGTTCAACATGAATTTCAGTTGTTTGCAAATTTGTCCTAAAAGTTGGCTTAAATTCAAACATTAAAAACCCCTTCAAATGTCTGAATAGAAAACAAATCATTGCCAAATATGTATGTATTCGTATCTATTTGTTCGTGTAAGGAATATATTTACTTAACAATAACGTAAAATAATGAAAATATTGTTCATGCCAGTGCTTTACTTTTGTTTTTCTATTTAATCTTATCAAAGTCAAAAGGATACAACAGAGTGAAACGAATCAATGACAAGCAACAACAGCAAAGCAGAAAAAATGAATGCGATAAGGCATTTACATATGAAAACAATCCTCACAAAACGATGTCCTTTCTTTCTGCCTTTGGATTACTTTGCACTTTTTGTTCTTTTTGTGAGTATAAAGGACTGACTGCAGGTGAAATATGAACGAGTGTGTGTGTGTGTCTCTGTGTATAAATATTGCAACCCAACAGAATTTAATTGTTTCATTAAATGCATTTGATGAAGGTGTTTGTTTATATTGGATCTTTATTATGCTGATTTAACCCAGTAAATATTATTTTTACGATTTAATGATGAAACAGAACACGTCCGCAACTTGAAGCAAAAACGACTCTCAGAGAAAAAATGCCCAGAATTGAAGCGTCGGCTTCAACTTCATTCACATTTCCAATTTTTATCCACAAGTCTTGTTTTTGTACATTGATTACTGCAAATTATATATGAAATCATGTTTATGCACTTCTGCAATCAATTTTTCGACAATATTCTCATATTATTTACAAATTTAGAAAATTATAATTATATTGCTCTTTCAAATGTTTTTTTGATTTTCTTTTGTTCTTATTTTTCTTTGGTTTTGTTTACAAATTGTATGAAATATAATAAAAGTGTGGTAGCATTGTTGAGAGAATTTTACTCTGAGAGTGAGAGCATAAGCAAAGTCGCTGGCAAAATAAAATAGATTCTATCTCACGACTGCTTTCAGCCGCGTCTTTTATATGCCAAATTGTATGAAGAAAAACGTCAAGCCCCAGTTCTGTTTCATCATTTAAGCTCAATTAAAAATTACATTGCAATTTTTTGCTTTTTGGCTCCTGATATGTCCTTTCATCTGCCCGTATACAAAATATTGCACACCAAAGCCCCAAAATAAAAATACTAAATCACATACATTTTCTTCATATACTCGTACATATTTTCCCACAAATAAGCAAAATTTCCAAAAAAGTTTCAATACTCGCAAAACTTGGTTATGCTCTTTGTATCTTCTATTAACTCCAAATAAGGAAAAAATTTCTCGTAAAAGTGATATTGTTAAAAAAATCTCTAGTATTAATTAGAGATTGTTAAATCTGTGAGTAAAAATTCTGTAAAAATGTTAATATGGGATTATCTAATCTATATGCTGCATTCCATTGGTTGCTAAGTACCAACTCATCAATAGATCTTTTCCCGCGGCTTCGCTCGCCTTGAAGCCGACGTAACTGTCGGTAATACAGTGCGACGGTATTATAGCACTCAGGGTTGGAGCTTCATTATATTGAGCTATTTTACACTGGATTAATTATGCTGGCATAACATGAAAGTTTTTAGGCCAGAGGGGTGAAGAGAGCTGTTTTTCGTTGGCGCAATTTTTCAACCAGCCTCAAATCCGCATTACCAGCACAATACTAATATATACACACTTACGAATACACACACAGAGCCAAAACTGCCTAATAGAATCAATAAGATTTTCTCTATGAAACGCTTTTAGGCTAAGGGGTATCCCAGCAGAAAGAAGCGAAGATTTTTTCGAAGAGATTCCTTATTGTTTTTATGTGGTAAATCTTATTAATTTTTTCAATAAGGAAACCACATAAAATCAAGAAGAAAACTTGTTATTTACAATTTTTTTTGCCCAATTTCCGTTATTTTTGGCACCAAAAAAACAATCCATATTATCTATTAGGTTATCATATGAATTGTAAATAAAAGGGATTTCTTATTGATTTTATTAGGTATTCTTATTGTTTTTTTCAATAAGGTTTTCTTCTTGATTTCATTAGGTCGTCTTATTGTTTTTTTCAATAAGGTTTTCTTCTTGATTTTATTAGGTTCCTGTATGATCATGTGTAAATCATCTTCTTAATTTTTTTAATAAGAATATCTTCTTGATTTCATTAGCTTGCTTGTTATTTCATACATATAAATCAACAAAGGAGCAATTTTTTCATCATTTTTTTTGTGCTACAATAAATCATCTTCTTAAACTGGCTGCTAACATGTATACTATAGTAAGGTGTAGTAGTGAGGTGGTTAGAGTGCCAATCTACTAAACGGAAGTTCCTTGGTTCAACTCCCTGAACACGTAAGTTTTATAAAAATGTTTTCATCACCCCTCCATTCAGATAATACAAAAATATATGTTGTAAATAAGCATTCGGGCGTACCATGACGTTCTGATGACATCAAATTTGCATTTCCTAACATCATAACAGAGAAAACAGTGCCTAATAAATACCTAATAAAATAGAACAAAATTAATAAGATATCTATCTCTACGATTTTTTTTTCAAAAAGGAAGTATTATTATTTGATTAAGGAAAACCTTTTCGAAAAAATCAATAAGAATACCTAATAAAATCAAGAAGAAAACCTTATTGAAAAAACAATAATACGACCTAATGAAATCAAGAAGAAAACCTTATTGAAAAAAACAATAAGAATACCTAATAAAATCAGGAAGAAAACCTTATTGAAAAAAACAATAAGAATACCTAATAAAATCAAGAAGAAAACCTTATTGAAAAAAACAATAAGAATACCTAATAAAAACCATAAGATTCCTTATTGATTTTTTCAATAAGGTTTTCCTTATTAAAATAATAAGACTTCCTTCTTGAAAAAAAAACATAGAGATATCTAATTAATTTTGTTAGGTACAGTGTAGCCTCGTTGTACGCAACCCTCGATATGCGCAACCCCTCGCTTAACGCAACACCCAATTTCTTAACATTGGTGACTCTGTAAACGCAACTTTTCAAAAAAACAAAGCCTCAATTAACGCAAATTTGCAAAACAAGTAAGGCTTTTTTTTTTTTAGTTTGGTTTTTGATAAATAAATTCAAAACGTGTGTATGTAAAATCTTATGCTTTTGATTTATCGTTATTCTAAGAATGACAAATACTTTGTGCGTATTACTTCAGTTTTTGAAATCAATTTAGTTTAGAAACTTCTTTGTTTATAAATGGTTCTTTCATCAAAATAACAAAACTGCCTTTCGTGGCAAAATTTGTTAAACTAACAATAAAAGAAAAGAGCGAAATTCTTAAGAAACTTGAAAGTGGCATACCTGACAAAACGATATGTAATGAATACAAGGTTCACAAATCAACAGTAGGTAGAATAAAAAAAAATTTTAGACTTTTTCCCTTAAAAACATGAATCCTTAATTCGATAACAACCATCAGTACAAATTAACATACATTTGAATGTGTATTTTATTAAGTTTTTATAGATGTATATTTTGTTTTTCAGTTTTTATTCTTTATTTCAATCAAATAAATACGATTATTAAAAGCTAACCTTAGTTTTTTTTATAAAATTCTTGATTGGTTTAAAATAAGCTTTTAAATAGAAAAATATGACTAGAAATTTGTGACTTGGTTTGAGCAACAACTCAGTTATCGCAACAGCCCAAAATTTCTATTGGTTGCGTTCACCGAAGTTACACTGTATTTATTAGGCACTGTTTTCTCTGTGCAGGTTCTGTGTTTTCTTTTTTACAGACCGTATTTAGTTGTTGGTTAGCTATCGTCGAGAGAACATGAATTTCAAAGGAAAAGGGGCTTGGTCGTGCCAACAAACTTTATGCATTTATTTTTTAATAAAGCAGTATGAAACATTCTCAATTCATTTTTAATTTTTTGTATAGGTATTTTATATTTTTTTTTTATTTTATTTGTAAGCAGAAAATATTTTTTGTAAATAAGGCGTTTTATGTTTATTAATTGTTAACTGATTAAATTTATCAATAAATCTTTTAAAAAACATAAAATTTTTTAACGATTAATTATAAAAATTCTCACAATTTACTTAAAAAACTACAAAAGTTCTAAGAGAATCAATAAGTTGCATACACAATTAAATTAAAAACTTTAAAAAATGTTGGCTAAAGTTTTTTTATTAGTAGGTATAAAAGTTGTGAAGCAATTTAAAAATTTTTTATATTGATGTTTAAAATTTTCCCTCATTGCAAAAATATTCAGTAAATTCGCTTCTTATACTTGAAATTTCTCCTAAAAATAATTGCCAATTCATCATCACTTATTATTCTCGGAATATTTCTGCCAACTATGTTCCGTAATGTGCACAACGAAAGACAAACTTCAAATGAATAAGAAACACTAAAGCTGGATTCACCCATTGTTTCGGAACAAATTTTTTGTCCGGACAAAATTTTTTTTATATGTAGTTTGACGTTTCTCTTTTTGAGAGAGAGAGAAAAAGAGAACAAAATTTGTTCGGAACATTTTTTGGTTGAATTGGTTTAATTTTAAATTTTGTCCGGACAAAGTTGAATTGAGCTGCCAGCTATTTTATTTTTTCAGTCAAAGTTGAAATGAGCTGCCACATAATGTTAGCAGTATGTATAATAAAAGCACATAGTAACTTATATCCAGTAAAAAAACTAACTGAGTTTTATTAATTTTTTTTAACATGTAATTTTCTTATTAAACAATAAAAAAATAAGTGCGTTTGACAAATAAAACACCAAATTTAATTCATCTTTCACTGTACTGCCACCTTGTAAAATTAATAAAACACATGTATTTCATACGGTAGCTTTGATTTTCCGGACAAATTGTTCGAAATGAGTGAATCGTGTTGCAAAAATGTTTCAGAACAAAAAATTTTGTCCGGACAAAAATTTTGTTCGGAAACAATGAGTGAATCCAGCTTAACTCTCACAAAGCTGAGTACACGTATACATTATATGCCAGATGAATTAGTCTAGTGTAATTTAGAAAGAACAAAAATTGTGCGGCTTAAAACTTGTTCTATTGTAAATATGCTCATTGAAAAACAATTTTTTTTATCTTTCGTAAGAAATAAAATTTTCTTTTAATAAAAAGTATCCTATGTTACTTCTAATAGCTCCAAGAATATGTGTACAAAGTTTCATGATGATCGGTTTAGTAGTTTTTGCGTGAAAGCGCTACAAACAAACTTACATTAAGATTTATAATATTAGTATGATGCTTGAAAAAACTATAAAAAATGCCACAAAAACTAAAAAGAATTTTTCTTTAATATGCGGTTTAATCTAAAATATGCTGTAAGTGATAAAATATGAAAGCTTTGCTTCCGAATATTTTTACTCGGTTCGTGGCTAATGTCGGATTTTTTTTAAATCTCGTTTTTTCAAACATATATTGGTTTTTATTTCCGAATTGGGTAGATAAGATATCAAACTTAAGTTCAAAAAAGACTTTTTTCAAATTAAATTAGTTTTATTGTGTAATAAATGCGATTCTATTTGCTTTCACACAGCTTAGTGCAGTCGAAAGAAAGACGAAAAAATTGTTTGGAAGTGAATGTCAGGCCACCAAAATATTCGAAAAAGATTCACTTTCACACGGATGTGAAACTCATGACAGACATGTATAATTGCGAAAATATTTCAATATTGTACGTTTAGGATAGTAAATAAAAAAATTACTAAATTTCGAAAAATTACTAAAATGTTTTCAGATACTATTTCGATCACAAAACTTTGTTTTTTGTAAAAGAGGATATTAAAATTTCAAAGAATAAAACAATATGCAGGAAAACTGCAAAATATTTCGTCGGAAATATGCAAAAATATGAACCATTAAATAGAACGGTAAAATTTAGGTAGGTAAGAATTAAAAATCATTAAAGCTGTAAATAAAACTCAGAATAAATCCAAGAAATGTTAAAATATTTTTAAATTGTTTGATCCAAAGTAAATTTATACAAGTCCATGCAAGAGCACAGCTGATCGTGTTTTTTTTTATACATACATATTTTCATTGCCTATAGTCAAAATTTTTTCATTTTTCTTTCCATAAATTTTCTTTAGTTCTGCTGAGCAGAGCTGCAAAAGAATGATTAAAAATTGGTTTTTAGTTCAAAATGATTTACAAAAAGTTTAATTGATTAATTTTACACAAAATGTGAATTTAATTAAAACACGAATGCATTCCTCATGAATTACAAATTCTCGCATGCATTCACATCATTAAAAAGATTAATTGAATTACATTTTTAGTGAATTCATTAGTGATTTAAAGAAAAGCAATTTTTTAATTCACTGTTTTCACTAGAATTAGGATCATTTTTAAGAAACTCTTGAATGTTTAAAAAAATAAATAATCAAAAGAGTTTATGATTCGTATGTTCTTTCAAAAATGAATCATTCGCTTACTGCTCTGCCTCTGAGCTATTTTTGACAATTGTAAATTTATTTTACACAAACAACAAGCCTGTTGTAAATCAAAAGGTAAAACACGGTAATAAAAATTCACAGCAAGATCAAGAACCACATAGCAAGGAAATGAACCCACTTCACAGATGGGAGATTGGCGCACATGGCGAAATTTTTATTAATTTTTATAGATAGACACTAAACTAGTTTTTAGCAAATATTTTTCTAGTTCTAGTTTTCTAGTAAAAATTTCCTGTTAAAGACGAACTTTGTATTTCCTAACACCAAGAAAAATTTTACTGAGTTTGTGTAAAAAACGGCATTGGCGCCATACGACAACCATTTTGAAATCAAATTAACTGCCTGTTCGCCGATATCGAAGAAGTTCTTTCTTTCGAACAAATACATTTAAAACAAAAACAAAATTTTTGAATTTGTTTTTGTTTCAAATGTATTTGCTCGAAAGAAAGAACTTCTTCGATATCGGCGAACAGGCACTAAGTAAATTTCAAATTTCATTTCTTTATTTTTTGAGTGCGGTGTAGTCAGAACAACATTTTGAAATCAAATTAAGAAAATTTCAAAATTTTATTTCTTTTTTTTTTTTTTTTTTGGTGCGGTGTAATCAGAAAAATGCAAAATTACGCTGTAAAAAGTAAAATATGCATCAAAAACTAAATACCAAAATTCTTAAAAAGTTTGGAAACATACTTGTATTAACATTTGATTTGTGTCTACATTCATCGCAAGGGAAAAACATGCAGCTGCGTATATGCTGTTTCCATCCCTGCTTATAACTAACTAAAAGTTTGATAAAATTAAAGAAATATTTGTTAATCCTGACAAAGTTTTTTGCATTTATGTATTTAAAAAACAAATTATGGTTGAAAAAAAAATAATCACACAGACTTTGAAAACAGTAAAAAAAACAACAACTGACTTTTAAGCTGATTTCTTTACTGGGTTACAAATCTCATGGATACAAAAGCGTTATATTATCCTTATGCCGTTGTATTGTTCCTTAACTTGTTTGTCTAACTGTGTAATCAAGCTTCATTTCAGCTAAACAAATTCAAAACAAATTGTTAAGAAAACTTTCATTTGTTAGGAAAACTATTTCAGCGCAAAAAATATTTTTTACAACATCAATAAATATTGCAGTTGACACCATGACAAGTTGTGGCAAACTCAAAGAATATTACGTGCGTGTTTTAATAGAAGACATTTTTGTTTTTTTTTTTTTAACTTTCAAGGAGTTTACCTGACATTTTATATTTAGCTACAAATTCTAGTTGCATTTGAAAACATCGTAAATGTCACAGGTTGGACTAAATTGATTGTGTTGTGTTGCATTTTAACATGCAGTTGGTATTATTGTTTGCGTCCTCGAACGCCTGAGACACTTTCAAAGTGCACCGCTTGCAACTTTTTGTATCAAGCCTACAATATTTAAATATCCTGTTACTAACAATAAATCCGTATAAATGTTATGTGTGATTTCTATACACTACGCACATGCACACAGTTCCATACGAGTATCATTTTAAAACTAATGCGAATAGATTTATGGGGCCAGAACATCTCGGGATGTAAACTTGACTCTCGGAAATAGTTAAGTTTAAAAATATTAAAAAGCCAAAAAAAATTATTTAATATTTTCACATGTTTCAAGTTAACGATACGATTCCACCCGCAGTGGAAACAGTTTATTCCGCATTCACTTAAAAAAAGCTTGAAATTTTTATTTATTTGTTGTTGTTTTAAAAATTTTAAAATACTGTTTATTCCAATACAACAATACAATTTTTATCAATTGTAAAATTTAGAATATTGATTTTTTTTTTTTTTTGAACTGACCGGGATTATAATATTTTATAATTTCCGTTTCCCGCAGGAACGGAATATGTCACAAAGAGTCGTGCAAAATAAATACAAACAAATTATTCTAAATGTGTCTTCCTGACAAGTTTAAAATATTTTAATATTCTGCATTAAGATTTGAATTTTAACGTATCATGATGTGTGAAATTCCACAACTAGTCGTTAGCAGCTGAAAAACTACAAAAATTCAATGTTTTTTTTTTTTTTTTGTTCAGGTTTATTTCCGCTCTCATTATTTTTCGTTTAATTTTATTACGAATTAATTTTGATTTATGTAAATTTTTTACACATATAAGTAAATCTCAAGATGTTGCTCATTTTAATATTAAATAATTTTTTAAGTAAAAATTTTTGCATACAACAAATAAACATATACACAAATACACATACACATCCTGTTTGCACGTCTGTATGCAAGGATATTTACAGAGTATACATTATATATATTTATTTTATTTATTTATTTAGTTAGTTACAGCTACATCTAATTACAGCTGAGAATTACAATAATTTTACAAATTTTCAAAAGGTTAAAAACAATTATAAATATAGTCATTAGAGTTTAAATACAGTATAAGTCTTCTCTTGGATATATTAACGTTACCAGACAAATCAATAAGATCATAATATTTATTAATTTCAGCACATACTCTGCGGAAAGGGTCAAAAATCATGTAGTTAGATCTATGAAAACGAAGATAAAGAGGTTCATATGATCTCAGTTGCCTGTTTGGAATGTTGATGTTTATTCTGTTGTGAAGGCAAATAGAATCTATTTTTCCTTGAACTAAGTTTAAGAAAAAGACAATGTTGGATACGATCCTTCGGCTTTTCAGTGTCGGAAGGTTGATAAGTGCTAATCGACTCCGATAAGGCGGCAGATTTAAAGCTGGATTCCATTGAAGATAGCGCAGACAAAATAACAAAAATTGTTTTTGAACTGATTCAACTTTTTTTATATATATGTTGTACTGAGGATCCCAAATTACAGAACCGTGTTCGAGAATGGGTCTAACTAAAGATATAAATAAATTTTTAGTTACATATGGATCATTAAATTCCTTTGCCCAACGTTTTATGAAGCACAAAACACTATTTGCCTTATTTACTGCAAACGTGATATGTGTGTTAAAATTGAGTTTTTTATCAAAGTAAACTCCAAGGTCTAAAACTAAGTTAACGGCTTTAAGTTCAGTGTCTTTAATAAAATATTTCGTTGTAGATGGCGAGTATCTTGAGAATGTCATTGATTTGCATTTATCTAGATTTAGCTCTATAAGGTTTATTGTACACCAGTTGTAGAAGTTGTTCAGATCCTCTTGAAGATAAATAATATCATTACTATTTTTAATGCTAGAAAAAAGTTTAACATCATCAGCATACATTAGAATATTACTGAACTCGATGGCATTAGGAAGATCATTTATAAAAATCAAAAATAAAAGAGGCCCGAGATTTGGAGTTATTGCAAATAACACATTGTTTACGATCCTTCAAATACGATTTTATCCAATTAAGAAAATTACCAGTACATCCCATTGCATATAACTTATTAATCAATAGCTCATGGTTTACTTTGTCGAACGCTTTGCTAAAGTCAGTATAAATGACATCAGTTTGCTGGCTATTATAAAAGCTATCGTTGATGTATGAAGTCAATTCCAGTAAATTAGTGATTGTGGATCTGCCCCTGCAAAAACCATGCTGTTTTACAGAAATAGTTAATTCAATATCATGTTTCAGGCTATCCGTTAAGATTTTTTCAAACAACTTGGGTATAACACTTAATTTTACTATAGCTCTATAGTTTGCGACGTTGCTACGACTACCAGATTTGTAGAGAGGGATGATAAATGAATCCTTCCAGCAACTAGGAAACACACCCATTTTCAGAGAGGTATTATATAAATACGTTAATGGAATGGCCAAAGAGTCTGCACAATTTTTTAAAATACTACTCGGAATACCATCTGGTCCAGGCTTAAAGGAGGATTTTAGGCATTTAAGATATTTCATTACGGTAGAGACATCAAAGGAGGAAATATGAATTGACATTACTGAAGAAATTTCATACGGATACGATGAATTGCCAAGAGATTTTGAGGAGAATGTTGAGGCGAAAAATTCCGCAAAAATGTTAGCGATATCATCATCATTTAAAAATGTGTTACCGTTGAAATTCATAGTAGTGGGGTAAGATGAAACTCTTCGTTTTGTATTTACGAAGTTAAAAAATATCTTCGGATTATTTTTAATGTTAGATTTGATTTGACAGACATAATAATCATATCATCTTTTGTTTTCCATATTGAAGTGGCTGCTAGCAATTAGATAACGGCTACGATCCACTGAAGTGTTACTTATTTTACACTTTTTATGTAGTCTATTGCGTCTATTTTTCAGCCAAGCCAGTTTATTGGTAAACCACGGCGGACGATTGGATATAACCTTTTTTACTAATGGAGTACTTGCAGAAACGCAACTATTTAAAATTGAGTAAAATTTTTTAATGACCACTTCAAAATCATTACCAACATAACTATCTGTAAATAATTCTAACCAATTTATATTGGAAAGCAAGCCATTTAGGAGTGTAAAATTAGTACGTTTATAGCAAAACCCTTCATATATATTTTGCGTCATTTTCTTCTTTGGGAACGGCGTGGAAAGTAGTAAAGTTGGATGATGACGATCCTCTGGAAAACATAACGGGTTGGTTCTACTCACTTCAAACAAGGATGGATTATTTACAAATACAAGGTCTAATAGTCTCATATTACTGTTATGAATATTATTTATCTGGAACACATTAGTATCTGCAAGACACATAAGAAAGTCTTGTGTCCAATCATACGGCGAAATGGGAATCATATATTCGGTATCTTCAGAATAAATCCAATATGCTAATGGAATATTAAAATCACCCAGAACTATCAAGTAATCAGTGGGTTTAAGCTTATCCGCAACCGATTTGATTGTCAAGGCGTGCATTTGATAAATAGAAGCATTGGAGCACGGAGGTATATACGAACAAGTAATAAAAAGTGATAAGTTTAAAATTTGAGCTGCAACCACAACAATTTCTATACTATGTGTATTTTCAATTATTACTTCTTCTGCTGGATATAAACTAGAAACTGCAATTAAAACGCCACCACCATGTTTTTCAGTTCTATCACGTCTAAAAATTTGGTACTTGTCGCACATAATTTCAGAATTGTAGGTATTATTGTTCAGCCACGTCTCTGTAAGAGCAGCAATATGGAAATCAGACTCAAAACTGTTAAGAAAAGTAGTAGTAAGTTTCGTGTTCATCCCATTAACATTCTGGTAAATTAATGTAAGGTTTGAAGATGATATTAGTTTTTTGAAGTTTGTGTAGCTGAGGCAGGAATACGAGCAAAATTATCTTCTTTGTAAACGAATTCACGTACCAGTGTGTTTTTTATAGACTGACAGAATTTTAAATCATAATAAAACAAGAAAATATATTTTTAATATCAATGAAACGGGATTTATTGGAAAGAAAATTTTATGAAATTAATGTTTAAATATGATTTTTGCCATGTGGCCACCACGGCTGTATTTCGCCGAATGTTGATTTCCAGTTGATTTCAACGTAGACAAGTGACTTAACATAACCCCAAAGAACATAATCTGAAGGGGTTAAACCACACGAAATTATGTGAAATTATTTTTCCATCAAAACTTCCTTACTCAATTGTGGCGACCGCTGTACGGTGAGTTTGACGAATAGAACAATTACTTTGATTAAAAATTTCAACAATTTTCACGTGTTGCTCTGGTGTAAGTCGATTCATAATGAAATTTCAAAGCAAACTAAACAAAAAGAAGCTATCAGGTGTTAAATGGGTGCTCAAATAAAGCAGTGATTCGATCTCAAACTTGTGACACTTTATAAAAAACACCCTTTATTTGCCTTGTAATTTGTGATAACATAAAAATACTTCGAAGTTATTTGAATCAGACAATTGTGGCAAATAGCTGTCTTTATTATTAAAGAGTTTATACAAAATTTCTTACAGACATTAAATATTTGAATTGTCTGGTCCATTTCTGAAAGATTTTGTACAGATGTATCCAATATAACTGCAATTATTTCTTTGTTTCAATTTTGGATAATTAAATGCAAATGTCATAATGAAAAATAATTAATTATACACTGACGAAAATTTTGTCAAGATATATTCGTATTTAAATTGATTCGCAAACATATTTTTTGTATCCTCTAAGGTTAAAATACAGCATTCTGTTTAAGTGATAAAAACCGGGGACAAATTGGTACTTTTATTTTTGTTGTGTACATATAGTGTACTCTCAGCAAGGTAAAATGCTAAAAGGTCAGGTGGGTTACTCTGTATTGCGATGCGATAGCAAATGCGATGCGAAAGCAATCTTATTTACATTGTTTTACAGGTACTTTTAGTACTTTTTCTATTTTCGCTAAATTTAATACAAGTGTACATACATACATACATAGTTCACATGCTTATGTAAATAAGTCTACGTGTGCATCCAAGTATTTGAGAGTACCAACTAAATTCTTAAAGCATTCTTAAATAAAATTTATAATGTAAATACTAGAACGTTAATTACGCCAAAGATCTTGAGTTTTTTCACTCCTTCTCAACTAATTGCTTTTCTTGGCAAATATAAAAGAGAAACAATTATTTTAATCCGAAGCTATTTAACAAAAAATAAAAGAAAAAGAGGTTTGTATACTTTTGTTGCAAGAAAGAAAACATTTGTTTAAGCGAATTTGTTCAGGCAACTTGCAGCAGGCCACTTTTATTTAAAGCCAAATGTTTTTAATGTTTTGTTTTTATGAAGTTTTAAATTTGATTAAATTTTCTTGAAATGATGCCAACGAAAAGTTGTGACAGAAATTGTCTACAGTCTCTGTCGCACATCCGTATTTGAAAATTAATCTAATTAAGTGAAATAAAAGGCTTATTAATTTTGCAAAGTGTTTGGGATTACATTAATTTAAGGGATATTTAAGGATTAAAACAGTTTTTCTCACCATTTAAATGAAAATACTATCTACATTTTTAATTTTAAACAAATTTCTTAATATAAGTTTCTATTCATCTTATGTACATGTAGTTCGATGATGTTCATCTAACTCGTCATGTAGAAGCGTGTTTAAAGCAGGGATAGGCAACTTATACTATTACAATTTACGATTGTATTAGTTATATACACTCTCCGCTCTCACCACGAATCGGTGTTGCCAATCAACTTCCTTTACTTTTCCCCAAATATTCTGGTTTGCCAAAATAATTTAAAGAAAATAAACAATTCATTTCATATTGTTCATCACACATCTTTTCTTATTGTACCTACAAAAAAACTTGGGATAAATTATTTTTCTCTGGCAACGCTGATTGTTAAAGCAAGCGATATACACAACCCGCCTGTTTGAATGCTCAAGTTAGGCTGATTAAAGTTGTTTATTTCTCTACTATGCGTGTACACACGTACATACGTAATAGAAGAGCAAATGAAAAGGCGCCGCGCCCTGCATTTGCCTATCACTGGTTTAAGGCTTTTAAATTTAATATTTAAAATTTTTTTGTAGAATAAATTATTTCATCACGCTAACTTGGTTACCAGGACATAACAATTTTTTAAAAGGTTAAAAAAAATCTTATAACGTGTTCATGACATGCCAAACATGATGCCGACCGTGGTTAAAGTGACATTCGATACTTAACTACTGAGATTTGTGACCGAATGTAATTCAGAAGAGAACGATAAGACTGTGCCCTTGAATAAAAGTCGTTACTTTTCTTATAAAAATACTTTTGGTCTACTATAGAAAAGCAAAAGTGTTGTTTAAACGTAAAAGTCGTTTTTATAAATAAACCTGACTGAAGGAAGCAACCCCCTCTAAATTAAAAGTTCATAAGTCCGACATATCAAATGTTTGAAAATGTTGTTTCTATGCAAAGAATTTAAACATTTTTAAAATTTAATTATATATAAAAAAATTTAATTGAATTAAAAAATTTACTTAAAACTTGCGTTTTTTTAAAACTTGAGTTGTGTGGGTTAGCTCACTTTCACGCTCGCTGGCTCATTATTTCAATATTAGTGAGAGTCATGTATTAATTTCTTTAGAATCTTCAAAATAATACTCAAATGCAACCAATCTGCCTTTGCATAAGCTCTTTTTCGAATAATATTGTTTTAAGTAAAACTTTGCTAAATTCGTTTATCCAGAGTTCTTTTAAAAAATGTACATTTTTGTTAATTTTTCCTTTGTTCTATGAATTAATAAAAATGTCTAATTCTTTCTGAATATGTTACGAAACTTTAGCCGTTTGCTCTTTTTTTTTTCTTTGGTCATACAGCTTTTCATGTCAAACAAGCCCTGGAAAATGTAAACTTGAATATAAATTAGAGCTGCATGTCATATCAAGTTTAGCACTTATGTACATACAATTTATTATTGCTTAAATGTACATACATATCAACTACATATACCTCCAACCTACAATCCATTTTATTCAAATTTTTTACTAGTAAACTTTAATTAAAAGGTCGTTTTTCTTCATTTGCAAAAGCAAAAAAAGAAATACCCTTAAATGTTTCATATTTTTCTATTTCTAGACTTTGTTCATCATTTCACATTTGCCATTGATTACATTTTTGTTTTTTTTTCCACTTTGTAGTAACAAAAAAAACTAGAAAAAAAATGCAAAACAAAAATTCTAAAGTCGGAAATAAAAATTACCGGAAGTTGTTAGTTCTACGTAGTTGCATGAGTGTCTGTGTCTTTGCTTGTGTGTGTATATATTTTTATCACGCTTACTTTCGTTATATACTGTTGTAATTGCTACCCTGTCGTCAAATGTGTAGCTATAGCTACAAGAAAAGCTAACTTTTAAATTGATTTTCCTAGACTAACTTAAAGCTAACTACAATACAATGCAGAATGTAACCAAAATCAATTAGTAGGTTGAGTATATATATATTATACTCGCATTTATAATTGAATATGGTGAGCGCCAACAAATTTACTCATTTAGGAACTCTTAAAATTATTTCAAGTATTTCATTCTTCTTGCCGTCAATACTTAAGTGGTAACTTAGCTGAGTGGTATGCGCGTTGACTGTTAATCCAATGACCTGTGGTTCGAGTCCCAGCACAGCACCGGTGAAAAAAAATTTGAAGAAAAATTTATTATTACAATATTACTATTAAACTACTGAATGTAGAATTGAGAAAATAAAATAAAAATGATATATATTTTTTTTATGTATACTAACTAACTACATTTTGACTTTTTAAAACTAACTTAAAGTTAGCTACAAGTAGTGGAAAGAAAAACTGACTTTTCCCTACGACATCGCCATGTTAAAAAAGTTAGTTTTTTTCAAACATTCAAGTTAGTTTAAAGTTAGTTTTGTTTCCGACAGGATACTTTTTAATATGCGTGTGTGTGTTAGTTTCGTTATATTATTTTCCATTGTTAATGTGTTTTTTCCTGCAAAAAAAAAAAAACGAAAAAGGTTACACATAAAAAACTTGTTTCAAAAACTATTTTAATACTTTAATGTGTTACACAGCAGAGGATGGGTAGGCGGAGGGGGGAAATCAATTAAACTGTACACGAATTTCAAAGTAATCCTTGTATAAATTCACACACATCCACAAGCAGACTGAAATTTCCATAAAAATATTAAAAAAATATAACTGACAATATTAATATTTTTAACAAACCTCTTATTAAGAAACGTAAGAAGCACGCTTTTGCAAATAAACTTACCTCGATACAACAAATTACTTGAGTATTATAATTATGTATGTGCAACATTAAATTCAGAAATAATTAATTATATCAATATCAATTTAATTTTTTGCGTGAACACCAGAACATAACAACGTTCTTTTGACAGCTGAAACAACTCTCAATCCAACATATTCAATTGTTCTTCTAATGTCCATTCGATCACTTTCTTTAGGCCGAAAACCATTTTATAGCAAATTTCTTACCGATTAATTTATGTGCAAAATTGTGGGTTTGTAATTTTTTCGTTAACAGGATTTGCACATTTTCGCCATATTCTCGATTTAGGAAGAATTGTTTTGCATTCTTTAAGGCTTTAGCGTTTTTTTTTAATGTTATGGCTTTATTGATATTTAATAATTTTTCGCAAGTTGTCCCTTTTTCGCGAGATTTGCAATTCTGCCAAACTTCTTGCCTTTTTTTAATTTTTTTGTTTTTATTTAATTTTGGCTTTTTAAAAATATTGCAATTTATAGAGATTTTTCGCTTTTCTCGCAGAAGGAAGCAACATAATTTTTTAAAGTTTTTATCAGCAGCATCAGTAGTAGTTTTAGAGAATCACGAGGCATGCCGAACAAAGCAGCCAAAAAAATATCAGCCGTAAAAATCTTTTATTGAAGCATTTTTTCTAAAGGTAGATATTTTTTATTTGACTCTGTTTGTTCTTACAAAAATTTTAATAATTGTTTTCCCAAAATAAATAAAAATATTTGCCTTTTAGTGGTCACACTTTGTTCACATTAGACACATTTTTGTTTGGCAGCAAATAATTTTGTTTGCCATTACAGAGCTGTTTTGCTGTTTGCCTCTAATAAATATTTTATGGTCACACTACAGCAATCAAATATTTAATATTTTTCATCAAATGTTTCCCGAATGTGAACATACCTTTATGAAATTGTAACATCACAATATTATGAAAATAACAGAATCCTAAGAAACTTCGCGCATTCATTCCATTGCGTTTTAAATACGTACAATATTATGACTAGAGAAGTGGACAGGGCCACACCCATTAAAAATAAATGTTATTTATTAGCTAACGGAATCGTCAAAAATATGACGCCCACATTAAGATCCGTTAAAATTACGATATAAAGGATGGGAAAAGTTGTCAGTGCCACACGCAGATTTTCATTAGGACCAGCACTAAATACAGTACAGTTGTACAGTGTGGCAGCGTCTCTGGTGCACTAAGTGGATGACCCCTACGTATTCAAAGCATTGTGCCGGAACTAGGAAATAGGTTTTGGGAAGGAGGATAAAGGGAGTAGTGTTTCGATTTGAACCCTAACACACTAAAAGTGGCTGAAAAGACCTCTGCGGGGACTTTATTCCACATGCGAACAGTTTGGCTAATGTACGAATTTTCTCTGTAAGGCGTAGTGCGACTGACACTGGCATACCGACTACATGAGTATGTGCTCTTAATGAAGATCGTGTTATACGAAAAAAAAATTTAGGGTTTCGGGAACAAGATCTCTGATTTCATTAGACACATTCCGTTGTTGTTGGAGCGATAGAACAGTGAAACACACCCTACATTACGTCGATGCTCCAGTGACTCAATAGACTACCTTACTGTCACCGATGAGCTTCTGCGCCCTAACTTGTACGCGATCGAGTAACTTCAAAATAGATTTTGAAGCACCGGCCCATACATGAGGGTTGTATTCCATTTTAGGTCGGATAAAGTTGGTATAAATATTAAGGAGATCACATGGAGTGAACTATGTCCTATACCGTCTTGAAAAACCGAAGCACTTGAATGATTCTTGAGACATGAAAAATGTGATCATTCCATTGAACGTCACAAAGAATTTTCATCAAGAACATCAAGAACATCAAGAGCTTCTGATTCCTTAATATTTATACCCTCCATATTTACAGATGGACAGATAGACGCATCAGCTATCTTCAGCTGTGTGTGCAGCCATTTAATTATTTTGCAGGACCAACAGTCCCCCTACTTATGCCAAGAACTACGGAAAAATTTGATTTGGCGCGTTTATGTTAATTTTAGACCAATGTTGAAGCGCCTCTGGTGTTAGGTAGACACATGAAATTTTTTTAGCTGTGCAAACAATAATTTTAACAAATACTTCACTTCCCCGACGATTCTTCTAACCGACGAAGGAGGGCGCTGTTGTATACATTTGCTGGGGACAGCATCAATCGCTGTCCGAACTGTTTTTAGTGACCGGTGATATGCCTTCAACACTTAAACAGTGCAACAACAATTAATAAAGTGCCACACTAATGAAGATTAGAAAAATTTATGATGTGGATTAAGTTGCTCTGATCACGGATCAGCTATATTTTTCTTTGTACTCAACGCTCTAACCTCTTTAACGAACACTACCCTCAGTATTAAAAGGATATTGAAATAAAAAGCTTCGTTTAAATGGTATTCTGAACTTTAAGTAAAAGTATTTATTCTTGAAACTGACTTTTGTTTTCTTTAGCTCCCGGTTTGCATTTTCATTCTAAATACGTGTTAGTTTTTTTGCAATCACAACAAAAATTTTATGATGAGGATTTGAATGAAATTGTTGACTCGTCGTTTTTATGATTCACAAACTTGGATGCGGGTGTATTGGAATTATTGCATGTGTGTTATGTATGATGGCATAAACTTTTATGACTTTTAAATTTACGTGATGGCGATGACGATAACAATGATTTCATATTGTAGTGGAAAAATGCCAAGTCAAATAAAATAATAAATGATTTTGTATATCATTTTTATTTGAATTTTTAATGTTGTTCTGAGGATTTACTTACGTATGTATGTTAGTTAAGTTCTTGTCGCACTATGCATAAACTACAAATGTTAAATATTTTACAGAAAATCAAATCTTGAAATATGTAATAAGTTTTAATAGTTTTTTTGAAAATTTTCAAACAATAGATTTACTTGAAATCTTAAAAATGTTTAACAAACATCGAACTAAAATCAGAATTTTGTTTCGATCGTCGTTCGAGACACTGCCACACACGGCAGCAGGCTGACCTAAATTTCTATTTTACACAGTTTTTGTGTGAGCATGACTGGTTTAGGTTATATTTAAACCGTTTCGGACATGACAGTGTCTCCGTTTTGTCCGAGATGTGGTGAAAATGTTGTTGATAATGCCGAACATGTGTCCACGATTTGAAAATTCAAGGACTTATTTTGAAAAATTTTTCGTGCATAGCATTGGACCGGAAAACATAGTTCCAACCATGTTGGAATCTTTGCTGGATGCATGTTTTTAACTTTGTGAAATTGGTTCTATTGGAACTTCGTAGGTTGGAAAAGATTCGTAGAAGAATCAATATAGCATAGATAGGATCTAATACCTTTCCCACCTCATAACTTAAAGCGTTGGTTCAGTCCCGCAATCGCGGCAAATACCACCACTACCAGGATCTTTCGATGATTTTCTTCCCAGGAGCTAACAAAACATGCTTCTGGCTTAAGGATATCATGATATAAATAATAAGAAAAACTTCATCTATAACCACACGAATCACCTGTTCAAAACGGAAACAGAGAAAATTATACTCTAAGGACATATGTATGTATATCGCCACCTATAATCCAAAAGGCCTTAACTAACAAAAAACTCAAAATTTAATTTTTGATAGATATAATGACGTAATTAATTAAGACATCCTTCCTATAATGTTTAGCCGTATACGAGTATTTTCAGAAATAACGATTTTATTAACAGAATTTCAATGTGTAATTAGATATACGAGTACATAATTAGTATTAAATTGATAAAGTATTTATCCTGTAAAATAATCAAAACTGTAGTAACGGCCTTTTGGATTTTAGGTGACGATACCTACTTGTCTAAGCCCCAATATATTTTACAGAACGACGTATATCCACATCGGCTATGTAGTTTCTAAAGTGCGTAACTACGAGTATTAACAAGTTTCTTATATCAAATCAGTGTGAGATGCGTTATTTTATTCGAAGTGTGATTTTTTTGTCACCTTCATAAACAAATCAGCACAACTTCTTAGTAACATAGCGATTTATTAAGGTAGCAAATAAAAAGTTAAGTTAAGACGGACCAAATATGGTTAAGTGAAAGTAAATAAAATAATGGCTGACTTCCAAAACGTCAATTGCTTTGTGTTTGAACAAAGCATCACATTTCATAACGCCGCAGTACAATAATTGTACAATGTATACCATTTCAAAACGCCGCCGCCAAGTATTTTTAACGCAGTAAGAAAGAAAACACGGCATCGGTTTTATAGTTGTTGCATTGCTTCGGAACTTTGCATATGTACATATGTGATTTAAATACAGTAGCAATACTGTATACAAACTTTGTATACGAACGTTTTGGAAGTCAGCCAATAATATACTTCTAATATTTAATAACAGATTAAACAAATGTTTACCTTAAACATAAAATTAAAAGTGATTTCGCCAATTTTTTCAAATGCATATTTGCTTCGTGTGACCATACAATTTAGGCTGACTTTGTTTGAAAATAACTTACCATTGTACTAAATGTGCCATACAAAAAGTTGATTTTAGTTGTGATAACATTTGTTTTTCCTTCTTACATATAATTGATTGGCTAATTTCATAAAATGTTTTACTCTATTAATTTCATAAATTAAATAACGAATTAATGAAATATTAAATATTAAATAATGAATGCCTAAAGTGGGTGTTTGTAATTAATAAGTTTACGTCAGAAGTTTAATGATCTGTATTAGCGCCAGTGAACTGCGCGAAGGAAATAGTTGAAAATTTCAATCTATTTTAATACAAAGACAATATTTTAAAAAAAGCTCGTTTTGAATTAAAATTGCAACTTAGTTTTTCTAAACAAATAAAAATATTTTGAATAAATTGCGATTTTATTTTTTTTTTGCTTGTTCTTTCAGGCATATCATCCCTTTCAAGTTGTGGCGATCCGGAACGCCTACCAGAACTGCCGCCCGGCGATGAACAACGCCTGCAAAGAGCCGCCTTACATTTGCAGCAGAAACTTATACTGCGTGAATGGCTGAAAGATCATCGTCTCCAACATCACTATCAACGTTTACTAAACGTTGAGGTATCCTCTCTGGAAGATGTCTATTGGCTAGAAGATTCAAGAGCCAGCAAAATATTGGGTAAAGACTGGCAAGTATGGTCACAGGCAAGACAAAATCTACCAACTTCCAAGGCCCAATTGGATGCGTTAAAAGCCCAGCTATGGTCAACGGTAGTAAAATCATCAGAACATCAAGATGCTTGGACTTGGGGTGGTATGTTGGTTGTCTCGGTTTCGGTAGCCGGTCTAGTAACACTAGCTGCGATGACCCAGCCATCATTGGCACCAGAAGCACGCCATTCTTTGCTGCAATATGTAACGGGTAAATATTTACTGCCGGCGAATTGTAAGGTACAATGGGATTGGAAAGATCCGGCCGTGGTGGGCGGTACCATGTGTTTTGTGGTACGTTTCTATCAGCGTAACGGCCAGCCTTATCCCATCTGTGATACAGATCAATTTTTTGTCGAAGTCACCGAAGGTAGCCGCAAAATGGTTACCATTAGCGAACTGGGCTCACCGACTGATCCAAACAATGCTAATTTAGCTAAAGTCAAATTTACCGTACGCACAGCGGGCCAATATAAAATATCGGTAATGATTGGCTCAAGCCATATTGCAGGATCACCATTCATTAAAAATTTCATACCGGGCGGCATAGATGCCCGCAGATCGAGATTTATAAGGCCAGCCAGTACAGTTATTTGCTGTGCCGGTTCGCCAACATTATTGCATATCGAGCCTAGAGATGAGTTTGGCAATGCCTGTCAATTTGAGGAGAATGAAGATCCGGGAAAGGTATATTTAATATTTTTACAACCACAGAGAGAGAAAGACAGAGAGATAGAACGAAGAAAACATTTATTTTTAATAATAAATTAAAATTCCTTTCAGGGTTATCATGTCGAAATTTATGACTTGCATGGCTATCCTTTAGAAAAGTTACGAAATGCGATTGCCTTTTCATATGATCGCGTTAATGCACGAGTTGCTGTAACTGCGTTATTCCCAGAGCCCATTTGCCTCCGCGCTGTCATCAGTTATCAAGATCAAAAGCTACCTAATGGAGACTTTGACATTATAGTATTAAGCAGTAAGTGTGTGGCTGATCTCTTATATAATTGATTACCTTAATTTGGGGATTAATTTTTGATTCATGCTTTAGGTAGTGACACCACATTAGTGCATAAGAATATCGCTTCTCGCAAGCATAATATATGCTATGAAGCAAAACTGTTAAGTATATTTGGTGCGGCCAAGTCCAAGCCGCGCAAGGTCCTTTGCTATGTAGGTCCCAAACAAGTGAGGATTCTTTTCATATATAACTCATGATATGTGTTGTAAAATCTTATAGAACTCTTTAATATTTCAGGTTACAATCAAAGAAATGATCTTAAAATTTATACCCAAACGTGTTGCTACATTTCGTCTATGTCCTTCGACCAAATTTCATTTTTTACCCCAACTACCCACTCATGTTCATGGTCCCATTTTCATTATAGATGATGGAGCCCAACCGAAAATAGAATTAGCCTCACGTGATCGCAATATTATAGCGGCGACTTTTACACATTTTCTGCTGAAAAATATTGGTGGCTCGGAAACGTTTAAAGACAAACAGGATTTCTTTTATCATGAAGTACGAAAATTTCATGCGAATTATTATCACGAAAAACTGGCACTCAAAGTAACTAGAGACAAAATTTTAGAGAGCAGCATGAAGGCAACAAAAAATTTCTCAATTTCCGATTGGTGTGGCAACTTAGAGGTGACTTTTCAAGGAGAACAAGGTAACTTGAGAGAAAAGTCTTGCGCTCTTTACATTGATTTGTCTTTTTCTTTCAGGAATTGATTGGGGTGGTTTGCGCCGTGAATGGTTCGAACTGATATGTAGTGCTCTATTTGATCCTCGCGGTGGTTTATTTTGTAGTTTTCATGACAAGCATCAGGCCTTAGTGCACCCAAATCCCCATAGAACAGCCAACTTAAAACTAAAACATTTTGAATTTGCTGGCAAAATAGTAGGCAAGTGTTTGTATGAAAGTGCCTTAGGTGGTACTTATCGCCAGCTGGTGAGAGCACGTTTCACTAGATCATTTCTGGCTCAACTTATAGGTCTAAGAGTACACTATAAAGTAAGTGTTTTTTTTTCTAAACGATACTATTACTGTACTAAAATATATTGGAATTTTTCAGTATTTCGAACAAGATGATCCCGACTTGTATCTGTCAAAAATTAAATATATTTTGGATACTGATTTAGATAATGCCGATTCCTTGGAATTGTATTTTGTAGAAGAGATTTATGATGCCAGTGGGCAACTGACCAAAACTGTGGAGCTCATACCGAATGGTTCTAAAGTGAGAGTAACCAATGCGACAAAGAATCACTATTTGGATGCTTTGGCCCAACAAAGACTTTGCAATAGTGTCAAGGATGAAGTTGATAGTTTTCTGAAGGGTTTAAATGGCATAATACCAGATAATCTATTGAGCATATTTGATGAAAATGAATTGGAGGTAAGTGGAGTAAAACAAAAAGGGCAAAGAAAAAATATTGGACTGAACTTTTCATAAATTAATATAAAATATTGGCTTGATTTTGCAAGTTTGCAATTGTTTTTCGAAGAGTTTTGTATCGAATATTCCTTTTGAAAGTGGCATAAGTCACTTTTTTTTTTTTTTGATTGCAAATGTTTTACAAATGAAAAGATACCGTTCATTTTTATTTAGTGTTGCCATTAACTCGATTTTTTTGAAAAAAGTGACTTATGTCACTTTCAAAATAAACGGCTCATATATTCTATTTATTACAGCTTCTAATGTGCGGTACAGGAGAATATTCCATAGCCGACTTTAAGGCCCATCATATAGCCAATGGCAACTCTACAGAATTTAGACGTGTATTAGCCTGGTTTTGGGCAGGTGTTAGTAATTTCAGTCAAACTGAAATGGCAAGACTCCTGCAATTTACTACAGGCTGCTCACAACTGCCGCCGGGAGGATTCCAAGAACTAAATCCACAATTTCAAATAACAGCAGCACCAACATTTGGCAATCTGCCCACAGCGCATACCTGGTAAGAAACAACAAATTTGATGACTCCGCGAAAGATAAAATTCAAATAAAACATCTTTTCCATTTTCTTTGCAGTTTCAATCAACTTTGTTTGCCCGACTACGAAAGTTATGAACAATTTGAAAAAGCTTTGCTTTTGGCCATAAGCGAAGGCACTGAAGGCTTTGGTATGGTCTAGATATTAAAATGTTAAAAGATTTGTGATCTCGTTTTTGGAGTTCTAAATATATGAGTGTGTGTGTTCCTTAAGTTTAATTTGTAGTTACTAGCGTACAAAGAAGCTTTAAAATTAGTCATTTAAATTGAAGACAAGAAGACAATTTTTAAGATTTTTTTATAGAGAAGAAAATCTTAAATTCAACAAAAAAAAAACACACTTTAAGGATCTTAAACTTAAAATAGGATTACAAACAATATTAAGTAAACGAAAATCTCAAACTGATCATGCATACATGCAAGCATCCATACATATTTATTGATAAAACTCGTTTAACAAAAATCGTTTAGCAAAAATCGTTTAAAACAAAAGCAATACGAAACTATAAAAGATAAAACATGAACTTTTTTGGACATTGACGTTTTTTTTTTATCAAGCAAACAACACGATCATGATAATTTTATTATATCTACACATCACACAGCTACACCCACAGAAAAACATAAATCATATCAAATGCTAATATTGTGATAAATTGTAACACACACTACACGCAATACTTAATTTCGATTAAACATTTTTCTTTTAGAAATACATACAAAAATATATTTTTAGTAAGACCGGATGTCCTTGAAAATTTTCCTGCAAACACAGAAAGCTTAAAATTACCATTTTAGTACACAAATGTTTTAAAGAAAAATCATAGATTTTATTTTCTATGAAATCCAAATCAGCAAAATAGTTTGTGTTGAGTTCAATAAGACAAAATAAAATAAAAACTTAAAAAAAAACAGTTGAAATTATAGAAATGAAACATTATTTATCATAAAATTCAATATACAAAAAAAATTAGTTATTTAAGAAAAACCGTTGTTGAGTGAAAATAAAAAATCGTTGCGAATAAAACGAAATTGAATGAGTAAAAAGTTGATGTTTTATTTTTAATTGAAAAGTATATAAAATTCCTGAACAGATTGCAGAGTTCATAGAGCATTTGTAAAGAGTTTGCCTATTAAGGAAGTGAAGAAATCACTTCATACTTTTCTAGACTTCTAGAGTTACCTTTCTTACAGAGACGGGTATTTAGTATTAGAATAAGTCGCACAATACTCGGAAGGTCTTTTGTCAGATGAATGCGAATAAAATCTAATAGAATAATTAGCCATCGATCGAAACGTCAGCGCTGACTTTTTGACGTTATTTCTAACAATGATGACTTTGTATTTAAAATGCGAAAAACAATTGCAGTATCGTGAAAAAGAATATTACAAGAAGCTGTTGCACAATTCAAAAAGTTACAGTCAATAAAAATATGAACTAAAATATAAGAAATCTTACGTAAATTAAGTTCAAAATGGTTGCCGTATGGTGCGGCGCAAATGCCGTTTTTTACAGAAATGCTGTAAAATTTTCCTTGATGTTCTTAAATACAAATTTGGTATTTTACAGGAAATTTTTCATAATTATAAAAGTAGTTCAGTGTTTATTCAAAATTTAGAGAAAATTTCGTCATTTAATTGTGTTGTGGCTCATTTCCTTGCTAACTGGTTGTTGATATTGCTAAGCATTTCTTATTTTCATATTTTCTCTTCTTCTGATCTGTTCATCTGATAAAACGAAGCTTTTGATATCGTTAGGGAGCTGAAGCGTTCAGGAGAAAAAATAGAATAGAATAATGTACCCAAAACAGAAAATATTTGTTAGAAAGTTAATTTCTTCCTCCGTTACGAGACGAAAGACAAATACAACGGAAAAATGTTTAATCTTTAAAACTACTCGTATTGAAATGGTTGCAGTCGATTTATCCTCTCACATGATTTCTAAAATTATTTTAAAGATCATTTGAATCCTCAATATGATTTGCGTTTATTAAACATTCAAGAAAATGTGAAACTTAGTAGAAAAGTGATAGAATATAAGATGTTATAAAAATGGAAACATTGAAAGATGTATCGAAGTTCTCATTAGTGCCAGAGATGGTAACACGAACTGTAGCTATATATTTGATTTGGCAAATTTGTGCAATTGTAAGCATTTTCCATTAATTGTAAACAGCATTTTTGCTTAAAATCGGTAAAAATAAATAAAAAAAATCTTAAATAATTTCTTTCTAAAGTAAAAGTGTCGAGTTTAGTTTTAGAAAAACCTCGAAAACATTGTCGACAAACACAAAAGTCTAAAGGTAGGGCACTTGACAAACATTTTTCCAATAAAGCGTAACCACTAGTTAATAATTAAAAACCTTTCGATTTAGACACGTGTATAAATCAAAAACATTTTCACTGATATTTAGTGGTTACGCTTTTTGGGCCAAAAATTTGCCAAATCTGACCGTAGTTTAAGTTTTAATTTCTTTCTAATTTTACTTAAACTGATAATGAAAATTATATACAATTTTATTTTTAGTTTTTGTTTTGTAAAATAGTTTTAGCATACATATTCTAGATTTTTTCTTAAAAAAAACCCTGGCCTTTGGCCACACTGTTTCTTTGCTAACAGTTAATTTAAATGTTCAGTATGTGACAAGGTCAATGAAAGTACAATTTTATTCGTATGTATTTAAATGTGACCATTAAAATATATTAACACTTTATTTTCTTTATTATTAACTTCTTCTAATTTTATAAATGTTGTTACACTTAAATTAAAACTTTAAAACAAAAAGCAGTTTTAAAGTATAATTAATTAGAGGACGCTCTAATACGAGTATTCAATCAACAAGTTTTGAAATTAAACAAAAAAAAAAACACTTTCTTTGAACCGACTAAAAGTTTTATTTTTAAATTTCCACTTAATGTCAACTAGTTTTCTTTATTTTTCAAATGTTTATTTGTATCTTTTTGATGAACGCAATTGTTTAATGTTTCGATGGTTTAATAATGGTTTGAAGTTGTGTGAAACTTTTGACTTCTTTAAAAAGTGGGAATTAAATTGTAATGACCTTTTTGCTTTTTAATTAAATTATAAATGTTACAATTTTGAAATAAAACTTAATAATCATTATTTAATATGTAAGTATGTATGAAACATATAGTTCGTCTTTTTTATCTTCAAATTAATCTTTCAAAATCATAAGATACGTATATTAAAAGTATTTCCTTAGAGGTGGCATAATACTTTTTTTTAATTTGAATTAAAAGAAAAAGAAAGCAGGCCAATAGTAAAAGTTGAGGAACTTATCAATAAAAATTTACAATAAATTTGAAGTCACCAAAAAGCTATAAAATAAAATAAAACCAAACAAAATCTACATATGTATGTACACGTATGTAGGTGCAAAAATCGCTAAAATAAAGACCAAAAATGGAAAAAAAATCGCTATAAAAATGTGCATAAAGAAAATAAAAAGCTATAGCGGGAAAAAGAAGCCATAGCGCAAAAAATTCCCTAAAACGAATAGAAATCGCCATAAAATTATTAAAATAATAAAAAAAAAATGGTTAAAACGGAAAAAAAAGCCGCTAAGGCGAAATAAATCGCCATAACTAGAAATATATCCGAAAATTTGGAACAAATATTCCAAAATGAAAAAAATCCGTCGTAAACGGAAAAACTTTACGAAAATGAGAAAAAAATCATAAAAACCTAAGAAACACGTGAATACACACCAAATCTGTAAAAACCCGCCAAAAAGGAAAAAATACACTAGATTAAAAAATTTAAAAAAAACAGAAAGAATCAGTAAAATGAAAAATTAAGTGAGTATGGGAAAAACCGCTAAAACGTAAAAATCACATAAAAAGTCGAAGGCATAGGAAAAAAAGTAGCCAAAACGAAAAAACATTGTCAGAAAGATTATTTCTTTCGTCGTTATGACAAGAAAAGCATTAGAACGGAAATATGTACATATAAATGAATACAGCTATTATTATTTTTATAATATTAAATATTGCCGGTATGTTCATTATGATTTTTAATGTACATAAAGAACAATATGAACTTATTTTTAACAATCTAAAGAAATTAAATGAATGAAATTCAACTTCTTTTAAGACCTGTGATACTTTTACTTATTTAGTGCGACCTTAAAAGTTTTCTGTCCAGAGCAAACAAACGACAATAACAAGGGAGCACTTTCTTTTTCATTTAAAAACATACGTACATATGTACTTGTACTTGTCTACATATAAAGACAATCATAATAATGATCTCGTAATGATCATGCTTATTTGTTAACTTTTCATACGCAGTAGCGATAGTGATAAAAAGCAATAACAACGATACCACTGTCATGATAAATTAATCTGTCAATTTTAAATCATTTTGAGAAAATTACAATATGTATATAAAATAATGCTCGTGTATGTTTAATGAAATTTAAACAAGATTTATTTGATTAAACAAAATTAAACAAAAACCAAATGATGTGTTGCAATTACCAACCAAATTTGATTATTAACACAAACTAAATACTGTCTTGTCTGCAGTACTATTTGAAAATCAAAAGTACCATAGATCCCTAATGTTTAAAATTAAATTTTACCAGTGACTTTTACACTACATGTTAATAAAGGCACAAGCTGTTTGCATACTAAATTTATCGAAAGAAAAGAAGGCACCAAAAGCCAAAAGTAACAGATTTTCCTCATTTAACCCCCCAGAAGGTTCACTCTGTATGTTAATGTAAAATAAATGTTCAAGAAAAACAAAAAGTACTAAAAGTACCAATTTGCTCCAATTTACCCCTTAAAAAGACCCTAAATTTCAACCTAGGTCACATACCATGAGTTCACCAAATTCCATCCAAATCCAAATAAAAGCACCAAAAACAAAAAAGTACCATAAGTAAAAAAGTACCATATGCAAAAAAGTACCAAAAGTATAATTTTTCTCATTGCTGCCCAAAGAAAGTATGTTAATTTATCAAAAATTTATAAAAAAATTAGTACGAAAATAAAAAGTATCCTATATTTTAATCTAATAATAGTTTTACCCAAATCTATTGAGATATTTTCGCAAAAGTAAATTTTTCCATTTTTCCTTCTTCCTCACATTTAAAATATTTACATTTTTCCTTTGGAAATCGCAATTCATAATAGGACGGGAATATATTCTCCATGAATTCTTATTCATAATTGGATTGCATATGCTCTGGGTAGTGCAGTTGCATATGTATGTACTGTACATACATATGTATGTATGAAAAGTAATATTATCAGGCTGAAGTTAAGTTTTATTGAATTAATGAAAATTCAAAATTACTAAGAGTTTTTTTTTTAAGTTGAAAAATATTATTATTTATATGCAATCAGTTTTTAGCAGAAGGTATCAGTACTGATTTCGAGGCCGCTACACCTCTCATCAGCGTTCAATTGTCCATCTTTACAATTTTCGTAAAGTGGATACTAACTTGAGAAGAATATCAACTATTTAACCAGTTTTCAACAGAAATAGAATATGAGAATTAATTTTTAATTCATTTTTTATTCTACATTGAAACAGTGCTGGTTAGTACGAAATTCCCTCATCACTGTTTGGAAATTACTAATAAACAACACAAACTCATAGTCCGTTATCATCAAAGTATTCTACTTTGTAATTTAACGTTTTTGTTGTTTTTACTCTATATTAGGGAAATTCACATATTACTGTGACCCTTGTTATTTAGGGTATTTATAGCTCGTGCCCAAGCGGAATTAATATTTTTATATTATTATTATTACGAATAAACGTAATTATTATTCGAACTTATATTGTTTTATTGAATTAATCTGTTAAAAACTGATTGGATATAAATAATAATATTTTTCAACTTAAAAAAAAACTCTTAGTAATTTTGAATTTTCATTAATTCAATAAAGCTGAACTTGAGCCTGATAATATTACTTTTCATACATACATATGTACATCAATATAAGTTCGAATAATAATTAGGTTTATTCGTAATAATAATAATATAAAAAAATTAAAGTTTTATTTTCTCCTCAAAATACCGAAATTTTAAACTCAATACAATATAAATTTATAACCACCCAAGACAGGAATTGCCTGGCAACATTGAAAAGTGTATGTTCAATGTGTCAAATTTTCTGTCGGCTTTCAAATGCTATGTATGTAATTAAGTTAATACCAATAATTTTTATTTAATTTTGAGTGTCCTTTTTTTTTTTGTCGAAAAATATGGTCACCGCACCTATAGATAGCTTTAACCTTTTTATTTTCGTTAGATTATAACGGCTATATCGATTACTATTACGAATCTACGAAGCCTACAGAAGTCTCAGCATAATCGGACTTTTATTTATTTCACTGTTTGAATCTTTAATGCAACTAAAATTACACTAATGTTGAAATGGAATTGTTGTTATAATTTTATTTTCAATAATTTCCTGTTAATTATTATAATTTGTTAAGCACGCACAACTGATCTAAACTTAAGTAAACGGAACTTGTGTGCAGCTAAAACTCTCACTACAAAATTTGATCATTATAATCATGTACATCGATCAAATAAACTCTGCACGAATTTTATGAGTTTGAAAAAAAGTAAATTTATACAGAATCATTTAATATCGAACAAGTTTTAATCGATTGTTGTCTGTGCTCGGAGCCGCACAAAAAAACAAAGTGTTTGCAATATAATTTGTAAAAGAATTAAGATTTCTTCTACAAAATTTTATTATCCATTTTGTCATTCTCCCAGTTCAGGCACAATGCATTGCATAAGTAGGGATCATCTTCTGAGTGCTGGTCCTAATGAAAAACAACAACAGTCATAACTTCTTTGTTTGAATTGCCGCAAGTGTGTTTTTGGACTTAACTATAAAAAGCTTCTACATGAGCATCAGTCAGTCAACAAATTAAGAGGACTGCGATTTATTATATTATCAGACATTTATTTGCATCTACACTGAAAAAATTAGTTTACACAGTTTTATGGAATGACAGTCAGTAACCTTTCTTGTCATTATTTTACGACAAATATTTTTGTGGAACCTTTTATTGCGCTAAATTACCGCTGAAGGGAAGCTTTTGCGCGATTTTCGAAGAGATGTACAAAAAGACCCACACAGCGAAGAGTTAGACGGTTAAAAAATGTTCCACGAAAATTTTTTTCCTATTATTTTCACAAAAAGTATTAAAATCATTTTACAACTCAAACGTTATGATTACAAGATCTCCTATGCCGATTTACAATAACAATGTGAAAACTTTTGGGGGAACTTAAGCTCCTCCTAAAATGATGTGCAGATGTAAAATTTTACTACTCTAAAACACATCACACACATACATATACATATACATACATATATTTAAGTTTGGTGCCCAAATAATATATTTGTAAATAATTCATTTACGTGAAGGATGTTTTTTATAGAGTGTCACAACTTTGAGTGGGCATAACTGCTTTATTTGAGCACCCATTTAACATCTGATAGTTGCTATTTGTTTAATTTGCTTTGAAATTTTATTGTGAATCGACATACATCAGAGAAACGTGCACAAATTGTTGAAATTTTTAATCAAAATAATTGTTCTATTCGTCAAACTCTTCGTGCAGCGGGCGGTACAATTGATTTACTCAAATGATGAAAAAATTATTTCCATTAGATTATTTTCTTTGGGGTTATGTTAAGTCACTTGTCTACGTCGATAAACCACAAACAATTGAACACCTAGAAATCAACATTCGAAGAGTTATCGACGAAATACGACCGCACATGCTGCGAAAAGTTGTTGAAAATTGGTGTTCCAGATTTCCATTTTTTTTTATTATAATTTAAACTTGTGTCATTCAATAAAAACACCCTTTATAATTATCAGGCAAGACCATTTTTTGTGATGGACTTTATAGCCACATTATTTAAGCAATTTTGACAAAACTTATACCAAATTAAAAATATTTGTTCGCAGAAGTGAGCGACATTTTGTAGATCAATGTGTGTGCAGAATTTTGGGAACTCCAATTGCTTTTGCAAAGAATACTAAGTCTTATGGTGTTTTCTTTTCTACACATAAAATGGCACCTTATTGAGAGGTACATATATAAAATTTCTTGCCAACGTTGTAATAATGCAGCTTGTTATTTCATCAACACTGACGATTTTTACGGGGCAAAAAGTGCAATGCCTTCAGTAAGGAAAATTTTTTTAGAATCAAACACACTGCCCTTTTAGAGAGCAAAACATTTTTAAGAAACGAACACCAAAGTACATTTTCTGCATGGAGATGTACCATTTTTTTGTAGAAAAGAAAACACCATTAGTTTTTTATTTGCTTTGATGTGGGGAAAGTTGTAGGAATATTAAAAGAACAATTGAAAAGAAAACTCAATAAATTGATTTAGCTCATTAGAAGGTATTTTGTTTTTGCGTTTAACTGTTTTGTACCAATAAAATTTAAAGATTAAATAATAATAGTTGTTTTTATATAAATTATGATTTACTTCTAGAATACGGTCCATTCTGTCGGCAGACGGTTATACTTATATTGAGTTTTTTTTTTCGATTTTGTATTGAAGTCCTTGGTTTTTGGAAAACACAACTACATACATGTGTAATCAAAAAAAAAAAAAAAATTGCCAAAGAAACAAAATGTTGTTTAAATAAATGGTAACATTTTCTGAACGTGTAACAACACCGTCAACAAAAGCGACAACAATTTGTGGTCATAAAAAGAAATGGAAATTACTTACTTTGCTCTACTAAATGATTATTAAGCACATACATACATATGTATAACTGTCCGTCTGTCCAATCCAACGTATGTCAATATTTTTATTGCACTTACTTGTAAATGGATGTATTACATACATACCTACGTACAAGCTTACAGAAATGTGTGTGTGTTAATTTATACTCGTATGTTTGTACTTATGAAAGCGGTAGGTAGTAACTTTTTAGCACTTTGCTCGATTTTTAAACACGACTTTAACTCATTTCTCCGATTTAGTTATTTTCATTAAACACAAACGAAAAATGTATGCCGAACGAAGACTTGACCATCCATACCAAACTAAACTTGAAAATGTGTAACAGTTTTTTTTTTTTTTTTTGTGAAATTTATTTTTTTCTTTTTTCTTAATTTGTCTATTTATTCGAGACGAAAGTAAAAGAATAAAAAATAATATCTTTTAACAATGGCCACATTTCAAAATTGTCGTCATTTAACGCGCGCAGTTGTAACGTTACGGTCGGAGGTACATAAATAGAAATTAAACAAAAAGTTTGTTTTTTTCTCTTTTTGTATATAAAACGGTTAATTTGTTTAAAAACGATCGGTTCAATAACACAATTCAAGGATAACAACAAATAGATAACCTTTAAATCGGCGGAAGAAAGAAATAAATATTTAAAAGTTTAAAATGACAAAATACTTTAACTGTTTATTTGTCATTTTGCTATTTGGATTATTTTCAGTTTTAGAAGGTACATACATATTAAGTAAATTGTGGCAACAAGATATTTATAAAAGAAAGTGCAATTGTGAAAATATTATAACATCATGATAAACAAATAAGATTAAAACAACAAACAAACAAAAATATGAATAAATTAATTTGCTTTAAAAATAATGCTTGTTCACGAAGACTGCATTGCGCGTTAAGTTTTGAACAGAGTTGTATTAAGTTTTAATAAATTGACTATTGTAAACATTGCAAGGATTGGCAAAAAGAAAAAAAAATATCGATCCTAAGCGATATGCATTGAATTAAAATTATCGATATTTCATACATAATCACAGATTAAAAAATAAAACTTAAATAATTCTGGCAAAAATTAACAGACTTTAATACAAAAAATAAAATACGCAAATATATTGTAAATCGGCTCACAAAAGGGGGAATTTATTCATTAATCAATAATATATAAGGGGACCCCGCTAAATATTTTTCGAGGCGACAACTTGCCTCCTCCAATTAAAAATAAAATTATGGAAAAAAAGTCCGATCAAACAAAACAAATGATTTTGAAAATCGGTCAAAAACTTGAGAAGTTATGGGGATAACCAATATATTTTTGGGGGGCAGGAGGAACAACTTGCCCCTCGTTTTTTCAATGAGAATTTAGGAGATCAAGCTGCAAGCAAACTAGCTAAATAAAAAAATACTGAATTATAAAAATTGATCCATAAGTGGGGGAACTATTCGATAATCAATGGATGCGTTCAGCAGACACAGTTTGCTACACAACTGTTGCTCAACAATTTTCTGAACGCTGTGATTACTGATCGATGAGTAAACATGTTGAGAGAGCGCTCGCTGTTTATGGTAGCAAAGAAAATGTACGATAGATTTCATCAAATAACGATATTTCAGTTCAGTTTGACATTTGAATCAAATTTCATAATATAATTTTAAATTTTAATTCATTTAAATTATCAAATAAATATTATAAAAATCTTTTTACTAAATAAAATTCAATAAATTTAATTGAAAAGTCAAATATTTTGCAATTTTTGACAAAAACGTGAGCATATCGTGCAGAAAAATGAATCAAATGAAATGCTGCTACATCTAAACTGCTTAGTAGCAGGTTTTTCTGCTGAACGTGCCCAATATTTCAGGGGTACAACTTTTACCCCGATTTTCAATAAATTATAATGGTACCACCATTTCGAAAATCGGTTCATAAAATTAAAAAGCATATTAATACCATGTTCAGACAGACGCGTTAATTGTACAATTAAGAAATTTATTCAATTTAGGTCTTAATTGTGTTCAATATACCATACAAGACCTCAATAAGTAAATTGTGCGATTAGTACAAAATTATATTACTAATTGCGTAAAATACGAAATGCAACCCTTGTTTAAAGTTATGTTTACTAAAAAGCATGGTGTAGTCATGGTATAATAAATAAGGTAGTCTTGTCCCTAAAACAAATACAACGGCAGAAAAACAACAGGCGTTTTGTTAGTGTAAAATGTTTTCTGTGTGTCAAAATCAGAGAAACAATCCGATCGCTTCGAAGCAGTACATCATCGCCGCTTTTGTGAATTCGACCGCTGCCAAACACATCGGTTTTTTACTGCTTTTACAGGTATTTCGGCTCTTAAAAATGCATTGTTAGGTTTAAGTGTCTTAAGTGATATTAGAATTTTCTTTACAGCAATTTTTTTTATTTATTATGTAAAATTTCCAAATAAAATTTAATACTTCACCGGCGGGTTGAAATAAATTTTTTTCCTTAGACGCCGCTACAAATTTTTAATCAGCTTGTTGCTCTGCTACATACAATTTGACATTTGTAAAACAAAAATATTCTTCTACAGCAGTCAGAAAGACTTTCGTGTCTGTCTTGAGTTTCACATCCGTGTGAAAGTGAATCTTTTCCGAATATTTTGGTGTCCCGACATTCACTTCCGAACAATTTTTTTGTTTTACTTTCGACTGCACTAAGCTGTGTGAAAGCAAATAGAATCTCATTTATTACACAATAAAACTAATTTAATTTGAAAAAAATCTTTTTTGAACTTAAGTTTGATCTTATCTACCTAATTTGGAAATAAAAACCAATATAAGTATGTTTGATTATAACACATGGAAAAGGAGATATAAAAAATTCCCACATTAGCCACCAATCGAGCAAAAATATTCGGAAGTATGCCGAACTACAAATATTCTATTTTGTGATTCGGAAATTTTCATTATAATTGAAAACATTCGGAGCTCATGACAGACACGTTTACCTGTTTTTATTATACCATGACTAAAAAATATGTTCAATCAAGGCGAAAGGTTTAATTCGCCTTGTGTTCAATGGAAGATAAAATTCCTTACAATGAAAAGTTAAATGACAAATAAATAAATTATTAATATAAAAATATGTATGTATATGTATGTGCATGTAAAAACAAAACTAAAAAATGCTTTAGAAATATCAAATTATTATTTACTTTCTTTTAAGAAATGTTAGTTTCCACTCAAAACCCGATCGCACGGTCTGCAAGACTTCGACATTTCTATTACAACATAATAAAATGTCTTTTAAAACAGAATTTATATCCATTTTTTATATCTCTATAAATATAAATTTTAACAAATAAAAGCAATATTTATTTTTCAGCTGTCAAAAAGGCAAACGCTTATAACACTACGTTCACACTTATCAAATATTTGTACAAAAATAACGTAAGTTGCGTAGGTTTAGTGTCATTTAAGTTGGATTTTATATTACAAAATAAAAGTAAATACGCTACAAAAATTTATTTCTAAATATTTTTTATTGTATTCGATCCTAATTAAAAAAAATTTTGGAATTACATATAAGTATGTATCTATATATAAAAATGAATGTGTGTATGTATGTATGTATGTAACGTATGGACTCCAAAACGGCTGGGCCGATTTTGATGAAATTTTCAGGGAATCTTCAAAATATTCAGGCAGGTGACAAAATCCAATTTTTATACTGCACCGCATATACATACATATATGTATTTATTTTTCTTCCTGAAATTTTCACAGCATTTTACTGTGACTCTGGAAGGAATAATACCCTATTTGAAGTTTTGATTGGACAAATAGGCGCATCACCGCCCATATAACCCAAAAATTTAAATCGCCATATTTTGGGCATTTTTTCACCTACGTCGATGATATTTGGTACATATGATGGTATTGGCATAATTTGGAATACGTACCAGGAGAAAAGTGGGTGGTACCACTCCCCTTTTTAGGAAAATAAAAAATCGTAATATAGTCTTAACTACTAGACCGATCGTCATTAAATTTTCACTATAGGAATTTTATTTGATAACGAGGGGGTAGCGAAGCAGACCCTACACCCGGTCTGCTTCGCTAGTATTAAATGAAATTTTAGTTTCTTTGTTGATTGCGTTTTTTTTTTTATTTGATGGGTGTGAACGTATGTTTAGACATTGTCAAAATTCCAAAATAAACGGCTTCATATCGAATACAGCATTACTTGTTGTGTTGTTTTTATTTTTTTTTAATTTAAGTAATTCCCAGATCTTTCATGTGAATTCATGTATGATTAGATGAGTTTTAAACCTTTTCAAACATGATGGTAAAGATCTACTAATGAGTTGGTATTTAGCTACCAATGAAATGCATATAGATTATCTAACCCATAGCAAATAAATTAAATTATGAAAACTAAACTAATAATTTATAAATATATACATACATATGTATGTATGTTAGTTTTATTTTATGAGAATGCGAGTAACAAAGCACGCTGTGTACACCGGGAATAGCTAGTATTTGATATATAAATAGTTTTTGGTTACCCCGACTTTAAAATTTAAAACTACAAAAAAAAAACAGGAACACAAAAACTCAAGCCGATTTAATAACTTTCAAAAAACAACTTATATTACAACATATTTTAAAAGATTTCCCCAGTAAGGGGACATTGGATAACCTTTAAAGAATCATATTATGTACAAGCTCTTTATTTTCATTTTATCACAGGTAAACGACCATGTCCACAGAGAACAAAATCCCACAAAACGCGCTGTGATATTTACTACAAGTGTACTGAACTAACAGCCGATAAATATGTATGGGTGCCAACAATCTGTGACGAAGGACTCGTCTACGAACACAGTTTGACCGTATGCGTACTGCCAGCTGATGATTGGGAATGTTTGATGGGCGATCATAAAGACAATACAAATTCAGATGAAAATAGTGAACAACATCGAACAACAACGACCAGAAATAGGGATGCTGATGTCTATATAGTGTCGAATGGTGAAGAGGAAGATAGTAATTCAAATGGTAAATATGAAAATGATCAAGTGGAGATTATAATTGGACCCGATATAAGTGATGAAGATAAATATGAGGAGCGTGGTGGGGAACAGCTGCTATATGAAGGTAGCGGGAATGGTGGTGAATTAGTTGAACTAGACGATGGTTTTATTCCAGCACAAAATCGTGAAGCTGAAGTTAATGAAGTTCCAATAGCAGCTAAAGAGATGGAGATTAATATCACATTGACAAATGAAGAAGAACCACAAAAAGAACAAAAGGAAGAACTAGAAGAGATGATGCAAACAATAAAAACAAAAACAGAAATTGGTCAACCGTCTACGAATATAGATCCAAAACTAACAGCGCACTTACAAAGATTGTCCCAGCTTATAGATGGTTTGAAACAAACCTATCAAACACCAGAAGCTAAGCCTCAGGATGACCAGAATCTACGTCCTGACCAACTAAATGCCTTTTTGGCACATTTTAATATTAAAAATAAATTTGACAATTTAGATCCAGGTGATAGTTTTGCAAAAGGCAGTACCGCGACTACGACTAAGCCCAATAGAACGTTACACTATAAACATGAATTCAATACAAAACTTAATCCCGAGACAAAAGTAGTTTTATCCCATACATTACCGCAGCACTATGGCAGCAGCAGTAGCGACTATGAATATGCCAATTCCGGTGGTGGTTACTCGAATTCACAAATCGTTGTAAATCGTCCTGGGGGATCTGTTCACTTTAATTTGCCAGAATACTCCGAATATTCTGCCGAAAATGCTCCAAAAATTTCCGAAGAAACTTTAAGAACGGTGTTGGAACTGTCAAAACAAATGATTGCCCAACAAAATGTTCCGAAAATAATACCGAGTCCTACATATTTTGCTCCGCCAATTATGCAACCAATTCTGCTGACACCGCATGTCGATAGTCCTTTTTCCACCAATTATGTAAGTCAAAATTCAAATAGTCTGGGATATTCCGGATATTATAATAATGGTGCTGATCAAGGCTACAAACATAAAAAGCCGGACAAAAGACCCCACTACAATGACGACACTAACAACCGATATAATGGTAACAATTACGAAGCCGATAGCTCGGAGAACGGTTATAGCAATAACAAACCAGCTACCACAATTATACATAATAATTTAATACCAGTCCATGTTTCTAACACAAATTCAGCGGAAAATGATGTTTTAGATAGCTACGGTCAAAGATTGGACTTATATCCACCGCTTCAAGAAGATAGACCTGATTTTAGCTCAGACTATAATAATAATATCAATTCAAATACTGATTATTCATCGAATTTTCAAAGTAATAATTATGCGGGAGCAGACACATCTAGTCCATATGCTACAACATCTAGACCATTTATTTTACAGCCGACTACAGATACTATTAATCAATACTTTACACCCAGTGAACATTTGAGCAATCACAATGTCAACAGTGTCTTTTCGTCAGTAGACAATTATGGCAGCATTCCCAGACCCATGAAAGGTAAAAAGCCAATTTTCCAAAATTACAAACCATCTCAGGAGATGGCAGAAAATGATGACAATTATGGTTCCCGCCCAAATCACATATTTTCTACGAACAAGGCGCAGGTACGACCAAATTCTCAAAATTATGAGAATTTTGAAAATGAAAATGAAGATCTTTTAAATAATTATCAGAATGATAATAGTGAACACGAGTCGCAGTTAATAACGTACACGTATGGTAAGAAAAAGAAGCCGGTGCAACAAGCCCAGTTCCCAAATTACGGTGATTCTGGTCCACAGTCTTCCATTAACAGCATTTTAAGTACCAGTCATCCTTATATGCCTAGACCCCCATCAAATAGCCATAATGAAGTTTCATATACAGATTCTTATTATTCATCGGGCAAAAATAAATACACACCCATTAGTTCGCCCATATCCTCAACATATGGAGAAGGTAATCAACTGGTTAATGTGGGTGGAAATTTTATAAGTTTTGAAGCATTTCAAAACTCCATACTCCCTCTAGTTGGAAATAATCCGGCAGCTCTTTCTAATTCCCTCAATAATGTCGAATTAATTACATGTTCGGCTGGGGTTAGACAACCCAATACGACGGATTGCACACGCTACTATGTGTGCAGTAAAAAGGATGGCAAAGTTTTATCATACTCATGTCCTCCGTACACAGCTTTCAACAGTGAAGCTCGCATCTGTGATGCAAAATCCTATGCAATGTGCCATCCCGTGCCTATAATTCCTAGCTACTCCATTTCCGAAAATAAACGTATTCAAATGGAAACTCTGAAACGACGCCAGCAACAAAAAATACAAGCGATTAATGCACAAAACATGGCCAATTTACTGCAACAGTACACACCCTCTTCTTCGTCAGCTTTATCTGTTAACAATCCATTTACATCGCTAACATCACCGGGTCAAGATAGTGCCGAGCAGAATATGTTAAACTCCTATAAGCAACAAGCCGCCTCAATGGCACAATCTTCGGGTACAACATCCAGACCTCAGCTGGCAACTGCCACTAACAAAAAACGGAAATATTATTGCAAAGAGGGTGATAAAATCGCTGATCAAACATCGATTTATAACTATTTTGTTTGCTACAAAAATGCTAAGGGTCAAATGAAGGGTCATAAAATGACCTGCTCGAAAGGATTGCTATTTTGTCCGAAAACCACTATGTGTACCTTGCCATCGAAGTGTTCGAAATAAGTTTAACTTGGAAATTATTTTATCAATTATGTATTTATTTAGTTATTTATTTAATTATTTATTTTTTTAATATATGTAAGTACACACAAAAATGTATCATTCTCATTTTGTGTTTCTATTTCAAAATATCGTGTAAATAAATCATATTGTATTGGCTAATAAATCAGTAATTGTTTAAACCCTGGTTTAGTTAAACTAAACTAAAAATTTGTTTAAACTGAACAGCTGTAAATCATTTTCTCACGAAAGTATAACGCTCAGTCTAAACATTACGCAGACCTAATTATTAGACCATGAGTTAGCTTAATTATGTATCTGTGAACACGCCATAACTGACAATCATGGTGGAATTAATAAGGTGCGCGCAAGAAGGAATATGATTTTTTGTAGGGTTGTGTTTTGACCGTTAAATAATCTGCAAAAATATGGTAAGTTACTTCGGTCTTGTCAAAAGTTGTTTACATTTTTGGCCGCCATCATGAATATTTTTTTTTACGTTATGCTTTTTGTTTTCGCATAACCAATATGTATGTTACGTATACAGCTTTTCTTTTTTGACAACATTGGCTAATTTTTACACAAACAAAATGCATGTCGTTTTTTGTTGTTGCGTTGATAAGCGCACCTTATTAATTCCACCATGCTGACAATACTGACCGCCATAATACTTACCAGATTTTCAGCAACAACAATAGACAGGCACCGCCATCTTTATTGGAAATTTTTACACAACATTTCTTCAAAAACTTCTATTGCACTAAATTACATTTTTTATTAAAAAGAAAATTATACCCACTTAAAATTTAACTATTTAAACAAACATATATTTGCTACGAGGCCCTATGCTCCACAGGGAGCTAAAGGAAATAAGAAGAAGAAGATATTTGCTACACTTGAATTTATATTTAGCACAATAACGTGATATTTTCAACCGATTAAAACGTCCTTTACAACAGACACGTGTTAAAAGTAAGAAGTAACAGCACAGACTAAAAAAAATTAAAGCAAATTGGAATTGTTTCGGCGCTGTGGTGAGTTTCTATGTTAGCTATTTTCACAACCAACGTTACGATACTTTAAAGGATCCGTTAGCCGAGCGCTGCTCTACCGTACCCGTACTGCACCGTACTGTTAGCCCGTTGGTGTACTTATAGAATATTTAAAAACGTGTTTGACTATACATAAACAAAACAGAATTACCCAACAAACCAAAACGATTTAAAAATCCCTTGTAACAAGGGCTGCCTTCCTAAACGTCTTTATGCGACGTTAAAGCAGTGTTAAAATCAAGCAATTTTATTTTACAGCTCTGTAAATCAAATACATTATCATTAGAAACACTTCTTTGCTTTGCATACTTAAAATTACAATGACACCGAGACAAATTATTTTTAAAACTTTTGGAAAACACTCCACGAGCAATATAATTAATAGCTTTTTTGTTTTAAAACGAGATCATCTTGCACCTATCCTTTTCCACCATTGTTGTTTATAAAAAACATATACGATTTTCATTAGATTCCTAATAATTTTGTAAGCTTAGATAAAAAATAATTTTAATCAGGATTTGTCATTTCGTTTATTTAAAAATAACATAATTACAATAAACATATATAATTTACTTTTCTTTATTTAATTAAGTAAATTTATTCTTGTGTTACAAACTTGTTTCATGCGGTATTCTTTTTAACTTAAGTTCGTTTTCTCCTACTCCAATTGAATTTAAAACATCTGAAAATTTTTAAAAGGAAATGGTTATGCCATTTGATATGCATATTTTATGAAAAACATACTTTATTTCTATAGCTCCATTTGCACTCAGGCTACGCACACTCTTTTTCTTTTTTAAATAACTTTTCAACTATTTGCTCTTTCCGGTAACAAAACAACAAACACAAAACTATAGCATGACTCATTTGCGAATATATAAAAATTGTAAAGTATTTGAAAACTGCATTTTGTGTATAAAAAGTTTATAAATATCATGCTTATTAAAAGTTCTAGTAAATCTGTTATAAGTTTATTATACGAGTTACATTTTGCTTATGAAATGGTTTGCTGGGTAGTATATATAAAATAAATAAATAATTTATGAAAAATTAACAGCTGTTTACAACACAGTGATGGGCATTAAAAATTTTCAAATTGTTACTGTTGTGAAGAAAAAGTACCTAAGATATATATTTATATATACATATATGGTATAAAAATGTTCAGTATATTTGTGTTCATATAAAAATAATTTATATCCAAATCAAAGTTTATTAAACCAAGTGGCATCGCCAAGCCATGTGATAATTTTTTGCTTCACGAATTTCAATGAATCAATATATCAACAGCAATTTTTGTTCTAAAAAATTTAATTTTTTTATTACACAATGATCCCAATAATATCATATAAACATATAAAATTTATGCATATATGTATGTATATGTATATAAAATTCTTTTTACATGTGCATATATAAAAAATGTTTTTGCAGCCATTGAAATGTCTATTTGTTTATTTTATACATCTAAGCATGAATATGTGTGTACATTTACATATATATATGCAATTATATGTATATTTACATGTTTGGATTATTTTCAGTTGTTTATTCATAGTTTATCATCATTATAGAATAGTACCAAAAAAAAGAGCGGAAATACCCCCTTAGCATAAAACAAACTAACAGCCCATCACTGGCTTACAAATGTCACTTAACGGCCGTATGAAATTCTATTTTATTTAAACCCATACATTACGGGTACGTTAGTTATAAATTCGGTAAGCTTTTGTATGGCTTTTCCCATGCTATAGACCAGTGTCGGGCGCACACATACTCTCTCATATGTTTTGGTATGGGAAGCAGCAAAAAAACGAACGACCGTCAATAATTATACACTCGAAAAATTTTTCTGTTGCCAAAAGTAAAATACATTTCTTGCCTTTTAGTATTTTTATTTGATTTGAATTTTTTTTCAATAATACTTTTTATGTTAATATAATAATAACGAAAACAATATTCATTTAATAATAAACTAGTTACACAACGAATGAAATAAAATATAATATTTAATAAGTAAAGAAATATCGAGAAAACATAATAAATAAAAATAAAATTTATTAAAAACGAAGCCCTCAAGCTTGATAATTTGTTAAATTCGATAATTAAAATAAAAAGTTCGAATAAAAACAAATTTATAAAAAAAAAACCATTTTCCCATTCTTCATTGAACGTTTTGCTTTGAGTGTAAACAAAAAATTGTAAAGATAGATCTTACTCGCACAAGTGCTGATCAGCGACTGGTTTGATTTACTTTGACGAAATGATAACAAAGCAACAACCGAACGTTAATTCTCATAAGCTACACGAAGATGCTTATAGTATACATACGTGTGTCGACGTCGCGCAAACAGAATTTTCAAAAATCGCCCGACACTGCTATAGACGAACAGCTGACACATTACGGTACTGATGCGCTCGGCTAACGGAGCCTTAAGATTATTTTACATATCTCATGAGTGTATACACATACACTCCGGTTCACTTATTTAAAGGCACTAAAAATTCCATACTCAGCAGCCTGTATCTTTTGCTATTTTTAACCGATTGCAGAATTTTAAAATGGAAATGGAAGCTAGACATCTTGAGATATAAAATAAAGCAATTTATAAAAAAAGTCAAAATATATGTTTTTTTTTTGGTTCACTTGAATAAATACAAAATTGTTATAAATATTGAGTAAAACTTGAAATACAACACTGTTCACAAGTATGTTCAGCGGTGAAAATTATCAGCAATTTATCTACATTCACAAATGTCAACAAAATAAATTAAAATTTAATTAAAATTTTTTAAATAACAAATAAGTTAAGCAAGTTAAAAATAACCAATTTTTGTACATGTGAAAAGTAATATTATCAGGCTCAAGTTCAGTTTTATTGAATTAAAAATTACTACGAGTTTTTTATGTTGAAAAATATTATTATTTATATCCAATCAGTTTTTAGCAGAACGTATCAGTACTGATTTCACGGCCGCTACACCTCTCATCAGCGTTCAATTGTCCATCTTTACAATTTTCGTAAAGTGGATACTAATTGAGAAGAATATCAAATATATAACCAGTTTTCAACAGAAATAGAATACGATAATTAATTTTTAATTCATTTTTTATTCTACATATTGAAACAATTCTGGTTAGTACGAAATTCCCTCATCACTGTTTGGAAAATACTAATAATCAACACAAACTCATAGTCCGTTATCATCAAGGTATTCTACTTTGTAATTTAACGTTTTTGTAGTTTTTACTCTATATATTAGGGAAATTCACATATTACTGTGGCCCTTGTTATTAGGGTATTTATAGCTCGTGCCCAAACGGAATTAATATTATTATATTAGTGGTTACGCTTTTTTGGGCAAATGTTTGCCAGATGTGACCGCACCTTAAGAATTAACTCATGAAATTTAAGCAAACGAAATAAAATACTTACATTTTGATGGCTTAATATAGAAAGGTCGTATCTCGTTTTTTTTTTTCAAAATAAGTTTTTTTACATACATGTTCGGGTAGACAAAACCCAAATACACCTCCCTTAAAAAATTCAGTTTCCTATGTTGACGAATAACAGATTTACAGTAATTAAAAAAAAGCCCAAACTAACTAAAGATTTTATTAAGTTTTTTCCTTCTCGTGTAAAGTAGCTAAAAGTTGAGATACGACCTCTCTATATTAAGCCATCGATATACTTACATACATATGTATGTATGTATGTGGTATATGGGAGCAGCATTTGCTGTGAATGGTGAACATTTAAGCTTTTAAACAGCTGTCATATGCTAATTGCAAACTAAATTATGTTTTAAAAATTTTAAATTACCTAAAAATATAAAAATTGTTTGTAAGCAAAGAATTTAATAGAAAAGGAAATAAAACAAAATTTAACATGCGTTCGAACAGAGCGGATTTTTGAATTCGCCACTACTCCCTATATTAGTTCGCCTTGGTTCAACAACTGTATTTTCTGTAGTACGATTATATACAGCCATTTTTTGTACGATAGTATTGACAAGAACCAAATTTCGCACAGCTGGGTATAGACAACTATGACACAACTGACGTTTCCAAACAACATACATTAAATTTTTTGTTTATGTTGAAGAAAGTGAATTTTTATAAAAATTCTCAATATTTTATAACTTTATAAAGCAATTTAATTATAAATAATGGCACAAACTGAGACTACGAATTTGTCTGATCAATTGGATAATGATGAAGTACGGGAAATTCTGAAAAATACCACAGACTTGCGTCAATATTCTCGACAGATTGAAAAAGAGTTCAAAGAAGTTGAAAATAAATCAATAGAAGATTACATTAAAGAATCGCAAAATATAGCGTCTTTACACAACCAAATCGGCGAATGTGATAATGTATTGGAACGTATGGAAAATATGTTAATGAGCTTTCAAAGTGTTCTCAGTAATATAAGTACAGAAATCACTCAGTTGCAAAAGAAGTCGGTGGCCATGTCCGTACAACTGACCAACAGACAATCGGTTAAAGCACAATTATCACAATTCATCGAAGATATGGCGGTGTCGGAAGAAATGATTTTGTCTATAATGGAAACATCCGTTACCGAGAAAGAATTTGAAAAGCAATTAAATATATTAAACCACAAATTATCTCTTGTGAAGGAGTTGAGTTTTAAAGAATCAAAGTCTACGGCTGATGTGGCCGATGTATTGCACAAATTAAAATTGAAAGCCATGACAAAAATACGCCAATATATGCTGGAACAAATCTATAAATTTAGAAAACCAATGACAAATTACCAAATACCTCAAAATGCCATGCTTAAACACAAATTCTTTTTTGAGTTTATTTTATCCAACGAGCGTCAAGTGGCACAGGAAATATGCAATGAATATATAGATACTATGAGCAAAATATACTATAGTTATTTCAAGGTGATTTCTTAAGATATTTGTTAACAAAAACATTCCCAGTATATGTAATGTGTTTTTTCAGAGCTATTCTTCACGTTTATCCAGTTTAAAATTTGAAGAATCGTGCAGTAAGGATGATCTAATGGGTATTGAAGACAACATTTCCAAAGGATTGTTTGCCAAAACTACTAGTTTGAAAAACAAAAGTACTATTTTCACTATTGGTAAAAGAGGAGAGATATTAAACCAGCAGTTAGAGGCACCTATTATAGTGCCACATGCTCAAATGAAGAATAGGGTAAGACCAATAAAATGTCATATTCAAAAGTAATATACTGGAACAAAATACAGAAGATTATAAATTTCTTAAAATGTTCAATGTGTATGCAATTTATTTTCAGTACACTTTTGAAGCTTTATTCCGCTCTGAACAATATGCTTTGGTGGACAATGCCTGCCGTGAATATCTATTTGTTACAGAATTCTTCATGGTACGCAGTGTTCAAGCGCAGGACCTATTTAATCAAATACTTGGCAAAACTTTGACCCTAATGATAGTAAGTCAATTAATAGGTTAAGCCTTTCTCACTTCATACTAAATCAGTTGACCTATTCTAAATCAGAAAAATCTGGAAACTAATATACAAGATTGCTACGATACCATAGCCATGTTTTTATGCATTCAATTAATATTCCGATATCAGTTAATGTGTCATAAGAGATGTGTTCCAGCTTTAGATAAGTATGTATGTATGTTATGACAGTAAACTTATTTTATTAACGTACAACCTGCTTTGTTTTCTAGATATTGGGACTCATTGCAAGCGGTATTTTGGCCACGTTTCGAGCATGTTTTTCGTTTAAATATACAGAGTATAAGAGATTGTGATCCCACGAAATTCAACAAAGAATTAGGTCCTCATTATGTAAGTAAAAACTTCCAAGCAGGTAGATCTGCAATGCGGTAAATTAGTATATTTATTTACTTTTAACTTATAAACGAGTCGCTTATTCGAAAAAATAATCTAATTTTTCAGCAGTTAAAAATAGAACCCAATGATAAATTTTCTAAATTTTTCCAACACTTGTAAAATATTGTAGTTGCAAAATAATACAAGAGATTACAGCAAATTCGTACAATACTTAATTTGTATATGATTATTATTAAAATATTTTTAAATGTTTCCAGCTGAATAAAACGATACACTTTTATGATGTCACTTCAAATACAACTTTTCTATATTTTTGTTTAGATAACACGTCGTTATGCAGAATTCTCTGCCGCCATTGTTGGCATCTCTGAACATTTTCCAAACGAGCTAGTAAGTCGCTTGTTGTTGGAACTACAAAATGAAGTGGAATGCTTTATATTACGAATGGCTGCTATATTCCCTACACGCAAGGACCAACTCATATATTTAATTAACAACTACGATTTAGTTTTGGGAGTGTTAATGGAACATACGCGTGACAATTCCAAAGAAGCTGAAGCATTTCGTGAACAACTCAATGCTCGCAGTGCAGAATATGTTGAAGAAATACTGGCTCCACATTTCGGTGGCATAATACAATTTGTTAAAGAGTGCGAACCTTACTATGAAAGAGAGCAACTGGATGAGTTGCGTAAACATGAGCGTAGAAGTTTGGCGCTGGTCGCTAGCTTTTCAGCTAATTGGAAGAAATCTTTAGAAGAATTAAATCGTGAGGTATTACTGTCATTTCCCTCACTATTAACTGGTTCGCAATTATTGCAATTGGCTTTGTCCAGTATGGTACAATATTACCATAGATTTCATAAACTGTTGACACCCAATGCTCGCTCACAATTGACAAACATACATGTGGTCATGGTGGAGATGAAAAAATATAAATGCAATTATTGAGAACAACTACCAATTGTTTGTTACTATTAAATAACATTTAGATGAACATATACATATTTATACATTTTAATTAATGATTTGAAATTAGGAATAGAAAACTAATAAAATTAAAAACAAACACATTTTAGCAGCATTGAAAATGTCAGCATTTGTATTGCATTGTGAAAGGACACTCTCTAATCTTCGTCTTCAAACATCATTTCTACTAAATCTTTGTTTGAACAACGTTCGCCATCCAAACGTTGGGGTGATTTCCACCGTAATAGAGTAGGTAAGAAAACCAAATGTGTGTTTGGGTCTTTGCGGAAGGGACAATTCAGGTCCTTCCAGCTGTATCAATGAAAATAAATTATTTCACTAATTATTTAAAACGTTTCATACACGTCATATTCATATTATTCTTTTTGATTATAATCAGATAAGTTGTTAAAAACTTAATATGAAACTTTGCCGAAGCCATAAATTGGGTAATAATAAAAATGTATGTATAGATTGCTTATCAATTAAAAATAACAATTACTGTACTTACTAAGAACGTTCTCCTACATCAACATGTACAAAATGAGACTTTTCGGGAGCTTTGGATAGAGCATCATGTATGATAGGCTCGGCTGAAAATGAAAACGAGTATAAGTTTTACGTATATGAAAACCTTTTATGTTGTGTGGAAATGCTTCATTTTCCACTGCTCCGCAATTCGATAATGGTTTCTTTTATGACTCATCGGAAGTAGTCAAAACTTTAAACTGATTTCGGAGATATCGGCGATTGATAACTTTTTCTACTACATTTTTCTTGGTTGTGAAGGTTCAGCGAAAAACCTATCGAATATACTGAGAAAAAATCTTTACTAAGTGAATCTAAAATTTGAAGTAATAGTGTTTTTCTCTTCTACCTGTTACAGAATATTGCTTAACAATCTGATAATTATTTAGTCACTTTATAGCTATTCCGTATTTCTTGAAAATTATTTTCTCTATACTGAGAAATAATCGTATGTTCGAGGAAATCATTCTAATAACAAACTACATATGCAAAAGATTAACCTATTGACAGATGCTAACATTTATGTAATATCTTTACCTGTTTTTTAAATTGTAATACATATTAGTTATATTTGCAATCTGTAAGAATATTATTCTATTGATGAACTCACAAATTAATATGGTTGGTTAATACTTCTCGATATTAAAGAACTGTGCTATTGATGAGTGCGGATCTTTCACCCATACGTTTTAATTTATTATAAGACATCATATTTCTATTATGCCGACTTTTATACAAAAATATGAAAACTGAACAAACGTCGATACGTATCTCGGGAACGAAAATGGCATCCAAAAATTATTTGTTTCGTCGGATTTTATAAGGAACCATCATCAAAACAGGGCGTCGTTTTAATATTAATATTGTCAAGCTATTTATTATTTACCCTTAACGCAATATGGACACCAACTTTCACCATTTTCGTTTTTACCACCGGAAAACAAAACATGTATCGGTTGACCAGAAGATTCCAAATCTTCGACTACTTTTGAGAATTCATCGTATCCCTTAACATTGTGATGCACCACCATTGTTTCACCGTATATTTTACGCTGCGAACGATGAATTGCGTTCAAGTGTAACTGTCGCTGTGATATTCTATAAATACCACTTAACAAATGCTTTATAGAAATCGTTTTGATCTAATTTATTATTTCCAATAAAATTTGCAGATAATAAAAGTTAAAAACGCTTGTCACTTGTTTTAGATTGATAATGAAAGGCCAGTGTCGAGAATATTTTATAACGACGGCAAAAAAAAACGGAGGCTGCAAGCCGGCGGAGAATGAAAGTCCAACTGCAGTCAAATATCGATATAACGAACTTATTTAATAAAACTTTAATACAACAAAGTTTTTCCGAGTCCCATGAATAAACATCTTTATTGCAAAGTTTTTGCTTTAAGGTACAAAGTCTCTTAATAAATATCAAGTATATATTCAAAAACCTCTACCAAGCGAAGTAAAATAAATAATAGGTTTTATGAAGAGTATTCAGTCAAGAGTTTTATCTGTAGCATAATCATTAATAATGAAAAAAAAAACTTAGTGTCATTTAAAAATATTTTTGTTGAATCTGGGCCATGGTCAGATTTTTTTTGTAGCATATATATGTATGTATGCATGGAGTTTAAAGCATTCGGCTGGGCTTAAGGATTTTTATTTAATTCACAAGTAATGTCTCATGGCCAATAATAAATCATCCAAAATATGTATTATAATTTCCCTTTCTCCATTCATATATAAGTGCTGATTCACACACGTCAAGCTGAATCCACCGCCAAGGATAACGATCTTGTCGTGATATGGTGGCTTAAGTACAAGCTATGGTATTTGCCTTTGATTCAGAAACTATGGCACACAATAAGCTTTTTTATTAAAAACTCACTGTAAATTCCATTTTATACTTTAAAAAAGTGGTTTCATTCAAAATTTTCGTTTTACGTTTTCTAAGCCAATGTTCACACACGACGATTTTAGTTGGGTAATTCTTGAGTTTATAGATGTTTTTTCACTTTGCGGTGAGGGGAATAAAAAGGGAATAATAAGTCCCCGTCCAGATTTGCAATTTTATTGGCTGCAATTCTTTAAAATTCTGCTTTGAAATTGCATAAGTGTCCACATTATAAAAATCTAATTTTGCAATTTTTCTATTTACACCACCACAGAAAAATTTATTTTCAATATTTTTAACTTAAAAAACTGTAATGCATCACATATTAATTTAATTTTCGTTTTATTTTGTTTTTCATATAATTGAACAAATACAATAAAACGTCAAATACACATAGAACCCAGTGCGAATTGCAAGGCAAAAGAGAATTGCCGAGCACATGAAACTCTGTACCCCTCCCCAAGCTTCTTACCTCTCTCACCTAAAAAAACAAGAATTGCAACTAATAAAATTGCAAGTCTGGACAGGGACTAATCGCCGGTACCAGGCTATTTCAAGCAATTCTCTCATTCGTTTTTTTTTTGTTTGAATATTTGACATTTCTTTTCATTCGGTGTTTTGCTTCTTGGTGTGTAAATCATTTATAATTTCAATTAACCGCAAAAAATACACGTTTTAAATATATAAAAATAAAAAAATTATTATAGTGTAAAAATTTTTATTAAAAGCTTACTACATTTTGTTTATTTTATTGAAATTGTTTATTTTATGAAAGCACAAATGTCAAATTGTAAGAAAATAAAAGCTAGACAAAATAGAAGAATTGTCCAACTAAAATCGTCGTGTGTGAACATAAAAGCGAGTTCAAAAGAGAATTCTGAAAAAGTTGGGCAATTAAAATCGTCGTGTGTGACCTTAGACTAAACACTAAACTTTTTTAATTGAATCCACTTTCAATCGAAATTGTGTTCTGTGCCAAGGCAGAGTATTTCAGAGTTATTATCAGTTATAAAAATTTATGTCTATTGATTATAATCATAAGTTACACTGTTATTCGACTTTGATGAGATAACTTAATTTTGTATGTATCCGTGGAGTCCAACTTTGGAACACGAAAAACTTTTTGTTTTTAAGAAGACAATTTTTCGAAAATTTTTTTCAGCTTTAATCTGAATACATTTATGTAGATGTTTTTTTTTTCTCAAAAAACGTTGCTTCACCCCGGGCTCAAAATAGAAATATTTTTCTTTATGTATTAAAATATTTTATTTCATATAAAAAAAAAAATTTAATTGATCCACTGCAAAATTAACACATACATACGTACATATATATATATAAAATTTTATAACTTATTCAGGATCCAAAAATCGCTGACGTACATGCCAACGCAAACGGTCGTGAGAAGTTTCTCCAGGAATTTGTTTCCGAAAATGTTCCCATTCATTTTTATAATACTGATACAAAGCAACTGGATCGGAATTGGGTTTACGTCCTTGAGATTTCGAGCGACGAACTTAAAAAAATTAGAATTTTAATTGAGTTTCAAATAAAAGTAAAAATAACTTACTTAAAACACTGGAGCTATATTTACTACCACGGCTACTACGTGCACTTGAAGATATTGCGGGACTTTGAGAAGTCGTTGCTTTAACAGGTTTATCAAGAATCTTATCGTGTAGACTGGGATCTTGCCACTCCGGCTTTTTCCTTGGTGATCGTTGCAGACGTTTTATACAGCCAGCAGTTTTAGTAGGTTTATTAGAAATTTCTCTATCAGTTTTGGATTTTTGAAGATGTTTGTTTTCGCTACTTTTATCATTCACATTCTCAAAGTTCAATAATTGTTGAACTAAACATTGGGAGTCCAATGGTCTGTTCTTATTATAATGAGCAACAGGTTCCCGTGGCAAAATAATATCTTGATCTGAAGACACCGTCAATTTGTCATGTATATTCTTGTTTAAAATTTCTACATCATTATGATGTTTTGGGTTTTCATTTTCTTTTTGAAGACTTGAAAGCTTTTCCTGAAGTACTTGCAAAACGATGTCAGCTATTATTGATCTTAATGATGACGTTTCAGAAGACTTAAACAAACTATTGTTATCTCTTGAAGTATGACGTAAATTCAAAAGTTTCTCTTTAAGAACTTGTTCAACAATAGACCTAATAGGCGAATTTTCTTTGGATATATAATTTGGATTATTATTGTTTAGAAATTCTTGAGTATGTTTGTCATTTAAAACTTCAGACAAAGTTTTCTCTACGAGTGCTTTAACAGATCGTCTATCTGTTCTTGATTCCTCAACTTTATTTCCAACTTGACTCTTCGATGAACGAATACTGCTTAATAGTTCATTAGAAGAAGTAGTTGTTTCTCCGTAATTTCTTTCACCAAGAACTTTTCTGTTTGCACCAGCTGTGTACCTGCTACTTGATGATTCTGCTGCATCGCTTTTATTTTCTCGATCGATTTTAGCTCTATAGCTGGCTGTTGTTCGTCTAAACAAACTTTCGTAGTAATCATTCTGCAGACTATTGACTCCCATACGTTCCTCATATTTAATCAACTTGTGTAGATCTAAATTGGATTTAAAAATAATTTCCAAGTAATAACTTGTGCTTAAGTTTTGTTAATTCATAAGAACTTGACTAAATAATTTGGACTATGTTTATAAAGAAAGATATGATTTTGAATAAACTTCTTCCACAATTCAGTTAATTCAGTTATTAGAGACAGTTAAGCAGAGCGGGTCAAAAATCTAAAGTGAAAAAAGAGTTTTTTAGTTGCATCGAATCTTAGTCCTATTTTTTTAATGGAGACTTTTTAACCATGATTTTAAATACATAGTACCGCTTTAGGGCTGGTACGGACTTTCGTCTGAAAAACTGTATGAAAAAAAAAACTTGTGCAAATGCAGACTGGTGATTTTCCAAAGCAATTTTTTTTTATTTTTTATTTTATTTTATTAATTCATAGAAGTAATATAAAGCCTATAGGCCAACTTTGCAAAACAACTTATTCGCACTTTCCCCAAAATTGTGATCGGCAAATTTTGTACACCATTTGCTTCTGCATGGGATATATTTCACATGAACAATATGTTCGGATCTTATTCCTGATAACGGAAATTATCTATTATAAAGATGTTGCATCATTAAGGGGACTTTTCCGTGATGTCAAACTAAAAATAATATTCAGACAATTGTTTGCAATTAATTTTTACACGATTATTTTTTCGTGTAGAAATACATATGTAGATGCAAAATTTCCAAGTGAAAATCAGCCAAAACTCAATAGCGGAATTTAACAAATTAGAAGAGTAGTTTTCTTTTAATTAATTTTTTATACTTTTATTAATAATATTGCAACATAAAATTGTTACAATTTCATTGATATCATGTTTTTTTTCTTTTTTTTTGCATTTTTTTTATATAAGTATGTTTGTGTGTATTTATGTACGTACGTCTATAGTATGTTTATCCTGTTTTTAATTTTCTTAAAAGAAAATTACCACATATTTGTTGTTAAATTTTTTACGGTTATTACATTTAAATACAAGAAATTTTACAATTATTCATGTATACATATTATTTTAGTTTATTAACTCTACAATATGAAATTACGTTATTATTAGTAAGATAAGACTGAAATATTTTTGTATGTACGTACGTATGTACTTATTTATACGAAGAAATAATAAAAGACAAATTAAATAAAAATTGACAACTATTTGTTCAGTTAATAAAAAACATAACCCTATTTATACATTAACAGAATAAGTATGTATGTGTTTATTTGTTTAATTCACTACCGATACATATGATATTATTTATAAAATGGTGTAGTTTTTTTTTTAACTTATAGAACAAACATTAACTATGGATTACTTATAATAGATTTTTTTTTATTTTTTATTTGTTTTTATCTATGCATTAGTATTTATATCTAAGCGTGTATGTATGGATGTATGCATGTCTATAAAAATAGATTAATCTTTACAATGCAAAGTACAAAAAAAAAAATATAACAGAGCCAGAAATTAATTATTTATTTACGATGTTAAAAACGAAGTTCACGTACAAATAAGTTGCGTTAAAAGGGTGTTTTGTATAACTTAAAATTCGAAAAAACGAATTGAAACCAAAGAGTAAGCAAGTTCCATATTTAATGAAAATATTCTTATTAAACAAAAATTTTAACAAAAAAAAAAAAAAGAAAGGAAAAAAATGGAGGGATGTCTATAGTTTAAAATAAAACGAACAAAATAATATGCTCTAAGTGTTCTTATATTAATTACATCATACATAATATAAATAAATATAAATTTTTTCCATAATGTTTTTGTTGGTTTTTGTATACATACATGTTTTATTGAAAATTTTTATTTTAGTATTTTTCTTTAATAAATTACAATGCATTTTTTTTTTATTAGAAAATCTATATAAAAATTTGCTTATTACATGTTAGCGGTTTCATTAAGCTCTTTAGGATTTTTTGCATTGATGAGCTTAATTTGTAACTATTATTGGTTATTTTCAGTCAAATATAGGTATTAAAATATAACCCTGACCCTATCTGCGATAGCGGAAACGTCGAAATGGCGCTCTCAAACGCCTGCAAGTAACACGAACTTCTTTTTTCAGAAACTGTGAAATGGCCAACGATTTAACAGCTGCTGTTGCAGCCTCTGCTGCACAAGTTGCCGAATTAGTAGGTGCGTATTTTGATATATCAAATTTTCTTCTCGTAGTAGCCGTACTGCTATTATTATGTAACGCCGTGTTATGGTGGTGGTGATCATCTTCATCGATGCTAACATTTGTTGTTGATCGAAGTTGCGATTGAGAGTTGCTTAAATCCATATCGGTATCTAAACCATCTGATGAAACGGTAAATATGTCGGAATTATCACCCGCTTTTTCACTAGGACTGAGCCAACTACCCAGACTACCATTTACCTGTGGCGTACGGCGCAAGGCTCGCATGAAGGGTGTGGTAGGTGTGGAGGTGTGAGCAGAATTAGGATTTAAAAGATTTGTTCGTAATTTTTCTACTGGACTCTGCTCGTATCCGCGTTGTTGCCTTTCTTGTGGCTCATATGAATCTTCATCATCGTTTTCGATAATTTTAGGTATAATTTTTTTACACTTTTTATTAAGTTTTTTGTTAAAGTCTACACATTTTAGCTGTAGCTTATCTCTCCTCGTATTATGTTCGTCGTCATCGTCGATCTCTTCAATATCAGCATCAGCATCGGAATCAGCCTTTTGTTTTTCTTGTTCCATCTCATCATCGTCGTCATCAACGGAATCAACTAATGTTACATCGTCCTCAATAATCCTTTCACAATCTACAAAATAATCTTCTTCCTCCTCATCGTCGTCGTCTTCATTTCCCGTTCGTGAGTCTTCATTGAGAGCCAGTTGCGAGTCTTCTTCCATAAGCAGACTTTCTTCAGATTCTTCGATTAACATTTTTTTCTGTTTTCCATGAACCTCAATGTCATTTTCCGAATCGGGTGGCGTTATAACACCACTCTCTTTTCTCCGCTCTTGTGTAGTGTCATCCTCCTCTACGTCCCTATTATCATCTACGACTTCCTTCTTTATAGCTTTATTTTCACAATTTTCTTCTCTTATGCTACCATTTGGAAGGAAATATATTTTATCTTGATTTGACTGTTGACGCGTTACCGCCTTCTTTTTAGGTGCTTTTGGCCATCCCGTGCGATTAGATTTGGGATTTTTACGCTTGCGGTAGTACTTATTCAATGATACTGTATTGAATATGCTAAACTTTTTCGATCTACGATCAATATGACTTGCATTGTCACAATCTTCCTGTAAGCGATCGTAATTTTGGTTGACTATATCACATAAATCAAAATCGCTTGAGAAGTATTCTGTGGCGGGAGGTGTATTAAGAACAATATCACTTATTACCGGAACTACGTTTCCCAAAGACTCTACATCACCTTCTCCAACATTGTTCTCGAATTGTGTTGTCAGATTAATTGGGGGCAATAAAAAATCTTTATCATATTCTTTATTTTCGTAAACTAGAAATTTATCTATTTGCCATTCCAATATTTTAGGGTTAACGTAATCTGTAGTAGCTTTTTTTAAAGCTTCAATAGCTATATTATCTACATCGAATTCCAGTACACCCTTTTTAGAACCAGTCTTACGTATAGAAGTCAAAACATCTTCAGGATTTTTCTGAATATTATTATAGCCCTTTGGTCGGCCTCTTCTTCGACGTCCTCTGGTCACAGCATTGTCTATTGTATGTGCTTTTAAATTGCTATTTGAAGTATGCGAGCTCTGCTTAGTAAAGGTACCTAAGGATGGAACTGAAGTTGCGATTTTTTGGCCACGACCAAATAATTTCACTACACTTTTTGAACCACCCCGTCCACGACCTCGAGCTGAACTAGATCTTCCAACAATTCTTTGTACAAACGGTGGTGAATAGTCGTATTTATTGCGTCCTCTTCTCATTCGTTTTACCGTTTCCGATATTTCGGTGGCAAAGCGTAACTCTTCTATAGGGGTGGCTGCTTGTGATCTTGTTCGGGGTGAATTCACAATATTAGAAGTTGGTGATTCTGCAGAAGTTTTTCGCACTGATGGTGGCGGTGTTTTAGGGGGTTCTTTTTCCAAAACATCACAAACACTTAATTGTTCGTCAGCCATTTCCAAAACTTTAGAATCTGTTTCTGTGGGTGTTGTTGGCGGCTCATCGATCTCCGAATTTGGTTTGCTAATCGAATCCTGACGCTGTTTGATTATACAACTAACTAAAGCCAAAGTAGAAGCATGTTCCCGAGGCGATTTTCTAGGCGGCAGTTCTAAGTTGGCCAAAAATGACACTTTATTTAACAATTTTTTACGAATTTTCTTTGATTTGCAATTAGTGTGAGTACTACTAGTACAGCTGCTGGCATTGCTATGGGACGAACCGGCCCGATCATTTCTGGAGGGCAAGCAATATTGCACCACATCCTCCGTTTTGATTTCGGAAGGCCCCACCACCAAACGACTACTTTTTATTTGATCTTCTAATTTTTGACGTTGCAATAGCTCCTGCTGCTCCAATTCCTGACGATAACGTTGTAATAAGTGTAGCTTTTTATGCTTATGAGCATACGATTTTGTTTCCATGCTGTATGAAGAGCAATTTGATTTGGAATGTTCTTGGTCCATACCATGGTTGCTATTAGTCTGTTCTTGTTGCTGATGTTTGCTGTAGCCACAAGTTTCCGAACTGTGTTGACGTTCCTGAGATTCAAGAGAATTTGTATTATTTTGCGACTCGTTATGTTCTGATTTTAAATCTAATTGTAAATCCCTACGAACATGTAGCTTTATAATCTTTTCACCTTCCTTTTTTAACCTGCTTGCCTCACAAAGTTTGCAGCACATTTTATGTCTGCTATCATCGAGTACTGTAGAATCGAATGGTATGGGTCCTAGCTCGTAAGGAAGTTTTCGATATTTTTTTGAGCCAAAATATTCAAAATATTTTTCTTCGCAACTATCCTGGCGTTTGTAGACACGATACCATACATCGGAAGATGGCAGGCGTTCAAAAGCATAACTCATTGCTTTTATGCGTTCACTATTTGTATGGTCGAAATATCGCGAAATTGGCGAAGACTCCTTTTTTATGCGTGATGTGGTTTTTAAAAGAGATTTCTTTGGAGTAGTTTCAAGTTTAGATTGTTTGATAGAAGGTTTTGAAAGTGACTTCTCATCAATAGCTTTTCTAATTTTCTTTTCAACAAATTTTGTTTTTAGAGTTTCTTTGACGTTTTCATCTTCCGAACCAGTTTGAACTTCTAATTGGAACTGACTAATAATGCGACTTTGTCGTCTGGCTAAGCGTTCTTCACGTACTGATGCATTCGGAAACGTTGTTTGCGTGGAACGTCCACCTTTGGAGAATGATTTGGATGCTGGTGATGTCTTTTTCACTGCAGTACCGGGGGATGAAATTTTATATGACTGTTTCTTTGTTGGTTTTAATGATAATTTAGTCTTTAATTTGGATGATTGAACAATAAAGTCTTCATCATTTTCATCATCATCGCCATCATCTATAGTTATGTCGTCATCATCTTCATAGTCATCTGCATCGAAACCTAATATGAATTTCGGTTTATTTAAACAGTTTTGAGGCTTTTTATTCGTATCCCCCATCCTATCCTCCACTTTAACAACTGATTTACGACTACAACGCAATTTTTTGGATTTGCAATTAATTTTCAAAACATCATTCCCACCTTCCTCTTCTTCTTCAGAATTACTGTTTAATTCCTGTTTTATTTGTAGTTTCTTAATTGGTTGCTGTTGCATAAAAAGAGAAGAAGGAGGAAGCGTAGGTGGCAGCTTCAATTTTTTTGATGTTTCCAACTTGTGTTTGTTTTTGGCGGCTTCCACAGCAGCCTGTAACAAGCGAGTGCTCGTAGTAGCTGCTGTAACAATAGCTGTTGCAGTTCGACTACTTTTTCTTGTAGCCTCCGGCAATAACAATTTGTTAGGAACAGTCACTGCCGCACTCACACCTTTTGCTTTTGAGATGTAGTTTTTTGTCGGTGAAGCTGATTTTCTTTTCGATGTCGCTATTGCCGTTGCGGATATCGTTTGACTTTTCAGTTGTTCTTTTGGCTGGATGGGGGTCTCTGGAAAGCTCTGTTTATTATTCCCACCTAACGTAGATTTAGAAGTAGACGGTAGGCTAGCCTTTGACAATCTTCTTTTGGCCTTAACTATGGCCTTTTTGCCTTTTTGTGCCAGCTGAACTGGCTTGTCTTTTTCTTGAAAATCCTCATCAGGATCTTGCTCTTCGGACGAAGATGATGTTAAAATTTGTTGAGACGACTGTGTATGGTGCGCGCGATCAGAGGTAGTGTCTCTGTCCATATCCGTTGGTAGTTCGCTTGAATCACTGCGCTTTTTGGGAAACATAAAATTTTCAGCTTCACCATTTAATATTTTCAATTCTGTGTTGCGTACTTTTTTAAATTTCACTATTATAGAAGGAGAACCCACGTCCTTGGCGTCGTTATTTAATCCAGTAGCTAAGCCTTTTCCTCGTGGTGTCGTAGAACTTACATCAGCGTGAGTTTCAACTACCTTGTACAATGAGTTGGGCGGCAGCATAACACGAATAGGCGGTGATAAATCTGTGGATGATGGCTTCCTCCTTGAAAACGTAGTCTTTACATCTAAGGCTCCTAAGGGTTTCTGAGGACTTGAAGTCTTTGGTACTTTTGCAGTAGTAGTGAGAGTACAATGCTGAAACTTCTCTGAGGAGTGTTTTCCTTTTGTAGATCTCTTTGATTTTTCTCTTAGGGTACCAGAAGATATCTTTTGCTCAGCATATCTACGCTTCGTAATTAAGGAGGACTTTTGAGATTCATCACCATCCTCGTACTCCTCATCGTCATTATCGTCTACGACATCGTTTTGATTTTCATTTCCACTGCTTTGCAAAGGATCTTGTTCGTCTATTATTAAACGGTCATCATCAACTTCCATTTCTTCCAATTCAGTTTTTATTTCTATTTTACGGTTCTCATCTAAGAATTTGTTAACATCGGCGGAGGAATGAATTAATGAATCGAGAGCCATGAAGTTTTGTGAATTTTTTGCAAAGTATTCGTGATCTTTTGTTTTCAAATGTATGGTAAGCGCATCGTATTCTATTTTACATATTTCGCAAACTCCACATTGTTTGTCGCTAGAATCTTTTTGATGTGGAGGTGTTGGATTTTTGCACTTTTGCAACTGTTTTTGAGAGTTAGCTGGTGATTTGAAAAAATCATTGCCTTTATTCTTTAGATTGTTATGATGGTTTTGTGATGATTTTGAGCGAGATTTACGTGTCATATTGTCGACCAACTCACCACCGTCTAAAGTTTGTGGATTTTTTTCAATTTCGTCTACCTGTTTTATGGGCAAATCTTTCTTTGGTGACAGTCTAAAAGCACCGTCCTCTCGACTTAATTGGATTTTGGGCCACTCTTGTGGTTTCTTAAATAGATGATAGTATGGCCTGTAGTTGCGTTTAATCGATTCAAATTTTATAAAACCCCCTTTTAGATTTATAGGCTCTATAGCATAACAATTGATTTTTGATTTGTGAGGTTCACCCAAGAAATCCCTAAGTTCGTGTTGTACTTTTTTGAAAAATCTTAATGCTGTTTCACATTGCCAAACCACGTAAGGCCGCGATTGAGCATCAGCATCATTGCTTTTAAAATGCCTGTTGATGGCCGTGGATACGGTTATATTGCTCAGACTACGCGCTCTATTCAATATTGCATCCGCTCTTGAATTCCTAATAGGTTTCTTGTTAGTAAGTCCATTATTTGGTTTTGAGTCTGCTAAGCAGTCTAAGGAATGTTGCGCATGTGGTGTCAGCGGTGTTTGGGGAGTTTGTGGCGTTCCCGGGCAACTAATACTTTGGTTCTGGCTAGAATCTAAATTTTCAACTGGAACAATTGGTTTGTCTGTTATAAAATGTGTAACGATGGGAGTTAGAAAAAACTCTAGTGTAGCACCAAGTAGCTTGATTTGTTCTTCTATGCGTTTCGTAAGTTGATGATCACGTATATCCAAGTAAAATATGAAATTAGACAAAGGTTTGTTGCATTTGAGTACTTGAATAGGAGAAATGTGTATTCTATGGTCAAATGCAGTTGCAGTTGCTTCCGCTGTAGTTGGTTTTGGATTTTGTTGCAAAATTGATGCTGATTCTGTTGTTCTTGCTGTTTTATTTCTAGTTTTAGGTGTTGTTGGCAATTTTTGTTGCTGCTGACTTTTAAATTTGCATTTATTGTTGATTTCCGATTGCGGTTGCATACCTTCAAGCACAATATGGCTATTTCGTATCATATTTTCATACAGAGAATGATCATACACCACACGGAGACCGTTTATGTAACGATCGTTTCAACAAAATTTTTGTAATGACATTGGAGCATTTTTGGATTTTATTTTACGTTATAGCCGCATCCGTTGAAAAGAAGAGCAAAAAATATAAAAAATCGAAATAAGTTACAAAGTTTTTAGACATTTTCTAAGAAATCTTAATTTTTATGTTATTTTTGTATGTACATATGTATGTAAGTCCCCATTTACATTGAATCATTTTTGTCGCAGCAATTTTTGTCGTTCTTTCTTTAAAATTGCATTTTCGTATATTTCTTGTTAGAAATATCAAAAACAGAACATTTTACTTATGCGTAAATGTTAAATAAATTTTTAATAAAACTGAACATAAAATGCATTTTTAAGTGCATTTTTGTTTCCATTGTGCGACTTTTGTTCCAGTAATTTGAGATCATCTCAGGGCTGGAAATTTAGTCTGATCAGACAAAATTATAGTACATAGTACATAGTTTTATTTTTTTTTTTGTCACAATTATTGGTAAAAAGATTTGGTAGTTGGTTGGTAAGTTAATTGTTTTAAATAATTTTACATAAGTATTTTATGATCTTTTTAAAATAATGTTAGATTAAAAATATAAAAATGCAAGTTTTTCTAATTTTGGTAGAATTATGTATGTATGTATGTAGATTCTAGCTTTGGTAGAATTTTTTTTGCTAGTGGCAGCAATGCTTCATGTTTTAAAATATGTACCCCTCTTTATACCTGTCAACCCTCTAGAAAACAAAACATGAATTGCTGCTACAAAAACCGTTCAGTGTAAATGGGGCTTAAACTACAGATAATAATCCACTTATTATAACTGCACAACCAAATACACAAATTTCTTGCAATGACAAAATAAAAAAGGGCTGAAACAGAAGCATATGAAATATATGAATAAACTAAAATATAAAATATTTGATTCATTAAACAGAAATACAAATTAATATTATAAATAACAAATGGACAAATGTTACAGATCATCTCTTTCTCACCAAAAGTATGTTTATACGACGAGTATTTGTTATACGGAATATTACTATTTTGACATGCTAAATACATACTTATGAATGTACTCGTACATACATACTTATGTATGTAGCATGTACGTTTGGTCAAAACAACATAAGTATTATCTTGGAACAATTTCAGCAGAACCAAAAATACTAATGAAGAGTTGAATGAAACTTTTATTTATGCGCTTACAAAAAACTCAAATTATAACAAAACTAGCCGATTAGATTTTTTTTGGCCTTTTTTGATAATTTCAAATTTTCTGTTGATCAGTCCTAAATTGATATACATACGTACATATGAAGATAAAAATTATGTGTACATATGTATGTAAGTATGTACTTATGTATGTATGTATGAATATATTTGATTGATGAGTTTGAGGTAAATTTTTTTATACCTATACAAGATTGGTGGTTTAAGTTCCATTTCAATGTTTTGGGGAAAAATCAATTTCGTATTTAAATAGCATTTAATGATAAAATGATAGATAATCTGCAACATGTCTAATATACCTACATATACATATGTATAAAATTTTTTGTAGATATTTTCTTTATATAAAATTGCTACCTACATTATATAGGATATGGGCCTGTTCGGAAATGCATCACTGCGCCGCATGTGTGATTCCTTTGCTCAGCTGATACAAAACAGCATATGCAGCGCTACCAGCCGTTGATTTTTAAAACGTACGACGCATCAGGTGCGGCGCAGTGATGCATTTCCGAACAGGCCCTATGTAGTAATAATTTCTATGTTCATCCAAAAAAATTTAACTAGCCTGCTGCGGATTTTACGTTGCGGGCGATACATTTTGTGTTATCTTATTTAAAATTTTTTTTTTAATTCTATTTTATTAATATAATTTTTTAACAGTTCTGTTGACGTGTGATATGAAGACATTTGGTCGTCAAGACAAAGTATTAAGTGTACACTGATTACGTTATTGCATTACTCAAGTTAAACATAAGTATGTAGTTGTAACAGCATTTCTTAACAATGCTGTTATAACTTTTTTTATAACAGAATTTCATGTTAGGTAAATAGTTACGAACAAAATAAAAATTGTTCTAGTGTGTGAAGGCCTATTATGAAATGAGCAAAGGTGATCATATTGTTCTCACCACATGCAAGGCTGTATTAACCTCACTATATTAATTTATTTACCAACACTGTTAAGTATTAAAATACATATGAGCGAACCAGGGATGATAAAGTTGATACTTTGGTATTTTTTTTTGATACTTTCTGATCTTCCGAAGTACCTTGGTACCCCAGTGACACATTTGATACTTTTTTGTACCATCTCAAATAAATACGTGATATGGTAACATTTTTTTTCTTCATCTTCTTTGCTGAGGTTTTCGTAACAGTTGATGAAATGTGTATGCTTTTTTACAATAACAATTGCAAACGTCTTCAGTTGAGAACGAATTGTTGCATTTATTGATCGGCTTGCTACAGGTACGAAGAAAAAAACCAACATATTTTTCATCTTCTTTGATGAGGTTTTCGTAGTAGTTGATAAAATGTGTATGCTTTTTTACAATGACAACGGCAACCGGCTTAAGTTAACAACGAATTGTTGCATTTATTCATCAATATTCATTGAATAAATTCTTAAAATTTTAAAAACATGTAATATTGAGTATAATTTGAAAGACAGTGAAATATGTGCATAAAATATGTATTATTAGAAAATTGATACTTTTTCGACCTGAAAAGTACTTTTTTAAAACTTTTTTAGTACCATTTCATCGGTCTCATTTATCATCCCTGGAGCGAACACAAGGAAATTTGCCTCACCAAATGCATATATCCAAATTAAAACCTACATATGTATATTAAATGCACATAAGTACATACTTATGTACATATGTATGTACATATATTTTCAAGTGATACAAGTATTTCTACATACATACATACATATGTACGTAGATAGGTATTCAAATTCGTACATTAAGTAAAATCACTACATACTCTGATAGAAATAATAAAAACGACACAGAAAATAAATAATTAAACATAAAATATAAAAAAAGAACGAATAAGGAGATAAAAAACATGCCACAATAGCAATTTTAGAAAATGATCAGAGAATATATTCTGAGAATATATGTATGTATGTATGTACATATAAAAGTACGTTCATATACCCATACACACATATGTACATAGTATGTGTGTACAGTGATGTTAACTTATTTTTCCCAATTTCTCTACAGGCTTTTTTTAGCGACAATTACCATAAGGAAAGGGCCTGTTCGTAAATGTAATACTGCGCTGCATATTATGCGCAGTACTTTCATATATGCACACAGTGGCAACTCTGCAAAAGGTATGCGTTCAAAAATGCATCGCTATATTATGCGCAAATAAACACAAAACACTAATCATAAAAATAGCTGATGCAACTTGTGTTAAATTTTTTATGTTAATTGTTTTTTTTATAATTTCTTATACTTTTTCTTTCTTGTAGATTAGATAATTTTACATCAGTTTTGTCGTACAGCTCAAAAATGTATGCCCCTATTACGGTTTACAACTCAAATTGAAACAACCCGACTTTAAAACAACTTAACTCATTTTTGGTATTATGAATTACAACTCATTCTAGTTGAAGTTGTATTGATGTTGCCAGCCTCAAAAGCAACGATTTGACAGTTGATAAAGCAGTTTATGGTATTTTTTGAGGCAAAAACAAAAAAAAATGGTTTCTTGTTAAAGTGAGCTTTTTGTTTTGTTTATAAATTATAAAATTGTACTAAGTGAAAAAAATGGATATCTCTTATGATTTTTTTGACTCTGAAGAAAGTGATGATGCTAAAATTTATGAGTTGGGCATACAAAAAAATCTTCGTAATCACTGCAATCCCTTGGAACTTCCCGATGCTATGTAAGAAAAAAATTAAGTTATAATTGAAAGGCTATTTAATTGTATATTTAATATGATTTTATAATGAGCTGAAGGAATATTTCCAGAAGCCTGTGCGAGGTACGGGTATACCTCAGATAATAACACTATGTGAAACTCATAGGTTCCTTGCTGACGGCAGTTATGTATCAAAAAAGTTGTGGATATGATGTTAACGTTGTATTGGCACATCCTACAATATGTGTAGTGATTAAAGAAGTATTAAATATCTTCGAGCGATGTGTTTGTGCAAAATGGATAATAACAAAAATGATTGAAGAAGAGCAATCCCTATTTTTTCTATAAATAACTTCTCAATCGTTAATAAATTCATGTAAGGCATTTAAAAAAAAACTTGACTTACCCCATTTCCATTTTATTTGCTTAAGATTCTTTTAACAACTGCTACTGAGCAGTTGTAATTTCTTGGCATTTTAGACAACCTCACTATCACTGAGTTGTAATCGATAATACCACAAAATAGTTGTAATGCGATATAATTTCAACTTTTACATTTTTGGCAGGTTGAGTTGTAATCGATAATACCGATTTGAAAAATTTTAACTGAATTACAGTTGAGTTGTAAACCGTAATATGGGCATTAATTTATCATTAACTTTTCCATTTTTGTTAAATTTTTCGTTCATAAATGCAAACATTAAAATGCGCAAAAAGAAGCATAACAACAGCTGATTAGGAGTGGCAGTGCAAAATAATCATATTATGCAGCGCAGTGATGCATTTACGATCAGGCACAAAGTCTTGTATAGAAATAATATTTTACTATTAATATGTAAATTTTCATATTATGGACACTAATGCAATTTTACAGCATAATTTAAATAAATTGCAGGAACAAATATAGCATTCTGAACGGGAACTAATATTACCTTGTGAGTCTGTGTTTACACGTTGCGACCTTTATTATCTTATGATCGAAATTTTTGGTAGCTGAATGTATGCCCAGTGTGAATGAATGTGGTCGTTTTTTAAACTACCTAGAACAAATCAAAATAAATTTCAAGAGTACAAGATATTGCGTAATAATTTCCTTTCCTCTTGCGTCTTTCGGCTAAAAATTAGCAGCATGTAGGTATTAATAATAAGACTTCCAACTTTTGAACACAGACTAATTTATCATATATGGCCCTTTTGGGCTCGATTAATATAAAAAAGAACAAATTTATATTGAAAAAAAAAATTTAATGTACCTTGTTTGTAGGATAACTAATTTTAATGTCGAAATGGTCAATCGGTTGCGATGTGTGAACCTAGTTTAAGTGTATAAGTAGATCATCGGACGAACAAACCAACGCAAACACTGAGTTTATAGACGAGAGGTAGAAAGAAAACAGCGGAAAGTACGGACTTTGATGTACTCGCAGTTTGTTTTATTTCCCTTTCGTCGCTTATATATACATAGGTGGTATTTACTAAAACACTTTTAAAAGAAAATTTGAAAAAACTTTGTTGCAGTAAACTTTGCCTGTTGTAAGGGGTTATTGTATAAATAAACACATCTAAGTACATATGTATGTAAGTAGTATTTAGATGTGTATATCATGCATGAATCAATTCCATAGCAGTAGTTTGTGTGCTGGTTTATATGAATACATAAGTACATTCATGTGTAACTTGAACGTAGCCAGACGTATGTTTGTATGTATATAAGCGCAGTATACATACATTCACATATATATATAAATGCTCTATAATAAAAATACAACAGCCGGCATAATGGCATATGTACATATTTACATGTATGGACATAAACAAAAAAAAATTAAAAAGTATAGATATGGATGCGTCGGAAGCTAAAAGGCGTAACTCCACTTTTCGAAAATTTCTCAATATGGTTATAGGTATGCATGTACTACTATCTATCACAACTAATTAGATAGTATTAGGTACATACATAGGTATAACAAAATTAAGAAAAGTGGAGTTAGGCCTTTTTGTTTCTGATACATCCATATGTAGGAATCTACTAACTTTATGACAAACTTTAATATACTGCCTTAGGACTAGCGGAAAGCACACATTCAGAATGCATACTACAAATTAACAAATTGCTTCTATTTTATGTACAAGTTTTTAATTATAAAAACAAGAATTTGAGAACACAAGATATATAAAAACACAAGTATGTATGTACATATAAACTAGGTATATGTACATACAAGCATATACAAGTGCGTATATAGGAATATAAGTACATATTTTCTTTTAATTTAATATCTAAGATGGAATGGAATTGAGGTTATAAAAAACGAAATAAACAAAAGATTTTGAAAAATAAATGTTATTGTTTACAATCAACACATTCAAACTTTCGGCATCTCACTCTCTTCCACACCCGTTCGCATATTCCCACTCATTCGCTCTTATAATTAAATTACTAAACCATAGAGATCATTTCTGTGCTATTACATTAACTTTTTAAAATTTAGATTTTATAGCTATAGCAATTGTTACCTTTTAAAAATTCTTTGAGTTGTGTGGATGATATATTTCTGTAGCCCAATTCATTTAAATAATGCAAAATGGCGCGTGCATCCAAATGCAAATGTGACATTTTCTTATGTGAAACACACTCCTGTTATACATTGATTTCGTTGCAATAAAAACAACAATCGTTTACGAAAACATCGATATGAAAGGAACCTCTCACAATTTATGTTTCTGGCGTTGTTGTGCGGTGTAAATAATTAAACAATATACATATGTATATACATATATTTAGTACATTCGCATACACTGACGAGGAAAAATATATATTTCTTTGTAATAATTGTTTTAACAAAAATCGTTTAGTTGAAATTGTTTTGCACTTAGTAGGTTCGTAGCTCAAAGAATAAATTTTGTCTTTTACTTCACGCTCTTTTCTCTTCAAATTTATCACTTCATTCTGCTTACTATCTGCTTGAAGTCTTGTCATTCAGTTTTTATTTTCACAAAATTTTAGCTAATTTAACACTTTATTTCATAATTAGTTTTTAAATGAAATTTATCACTGCCGATTTCACATTATACTGCCTTTTAACTAATTGTTTCTGTATGTTAAAAATGGTTTCTTTTTTTACACACACATTCAAAATTAGTTTTTCTTCGCTTTGGCTTGGGGTTTGTCACTGGCAGTATTCCTATTACAATTTATTTTAATAGCAATTGTGCTATAATATATATTTAATGAAATTGTTATGCAATCTCCACATATGAACTGTTTTCTAAAGTTTGGTCTTTTAATTTACTGTAGTTTTATTTATATTTAATTAAAATATGTAGTAGGTAAAATTTTTCCAATCGTCGTTTCGTTTCGGTTTGACGCTCGTTTTTCTTATTATCTTTTACTTTTTCCTTCAATTCTTTTATTAGTGGTGAATTGAGCTAGGCCACCTCTCGTTATTTCAGTTTCGTATATTTTCAATGTTGCTACTAATCCATTTTCAATGCGCCCTGCTTCACTATCGTATACAATCGTACGATTAATTCACAGGATAATGTTACAAGAAATCTGACCGACTTTTAAAAATCGTTTCAAATAACATTAAGTGCCACACATCATACAAAACTAATGCTAAAACATCTGTTAGTTTTCTGCAATTATTTATTTATATTAAGAAAAAAATTCCATTTCGTTCGTTGTATAAAACAAAAAGGTGTTATGACTAAGGAGAAGGTTAATATTCTCAGCTGGTTGACAATAAATACTCCTTGCAAAAAAATCTGGCACACAGTTGCATCTTTAGTCCCCACTACTATACTTCGTCAGCATACATCTCATATTTCGTAGATCTCACGATTGTGTAGGATAGAAAAGCACGGCCTTAAACCACACATGAAATTATATACTTTAGACTTTACATTATAATATTTTACCGTTTATATAATTATTAATATGAATTTGTTTTATGTCTTTAGTTCACTTCTGATATATAAACTAACTAGCTTAAACAAAAAATAATGGTTTATTTATTAATATTATGTCAGTGTTAGCATAAATTATCAGTTCTCTCGGTATGATAATTTCATTAGAATAATACATATTAATAATTGAAGTCTATACCTACTTGATAAAATTTTGTTATGCTATAGATTTGACAGTCATATATATTAAGAGAAAATATTTTTTATATGTACCTAATAGGCTCCAAAACTACTTGACCGATTTTTACCATTTTTTCCCATTATATCAAGCAACATTATCAGGAAGTAACATGATCATAATTTTGGGTCGGTAGAACGGTAGGAATGGTCGATCACATGCAAAGAAAATATTAACATTAATTTATATCTTAAGCAACGAATGTTTTGAAATTCAGTGTGTTACACTTGAAATAAAATTTAATTTACATACAAATTTTGGGGCGGTAGGATGAAGGAACGGGCAACACGTATAAAAAGTAAATAATAGTAATTAAAATCTGCGCAACTATAGCAATTATAATCTCGGAATACAGTGTGTGCTGCACCTAATGTTAATTCACCTTGCTCCCACCTAATACTTAATTCGCCATGCAATAGTGGCATGTTCAACACCATTAATGAATTCGCCATGGTGGAATAATAAGGTGCGCGTAAGAATACAACAATAAAAAACGACATGCATTTTGTTTGTGTAAAATTAATTCAAAATAGTCAAAACAAAGCTGTATACAAAACAAAACAAAAGTTGTTTTGTATGTATTTATTGGTTATGCAAAAACAAAAAGCATAACGTAAACAAAAATATTCATGATGGCGGCCAAAAATGTAAACAACTTTTGACAAGAAAAGCATACTTTTCCATTTTTTTAACGGTCAAAACACAGCCCTACAAAAAACCATATTCCTTCTTGCGCACACCTGATTATTCCACCATGGAATTCGCCTTGATTTAACATAGAAGAATACAGATATAGAAGACGACGAAGGAACGCGAACAGACAAAACAAGAAGAATAAACATAAAAAACAATTTAATATTTAAGGGAATAATTTAAGGAAATAAAGTGCATTTTATAGATTAGAAATTTATCTGATATATATATATATATTTTAATTAGAATTAACAAGCTATTTTCAAATTAAAATGCGTAAAACAATTTCAATAATATTTTTAATAGGTATGTAATAGCTTTAGATATTATTAAAAATATAAAAAATACTTGGCTGAGCTCCTTTAATATTTTTATTTTAGTCATCTTGAGTATTAGTTATTGTGAAGGGGGCAGTTTACGGGACCGTTCAAGTAGTTACAGCTCGAATCGTAATTACTATGGCTCAGATCAACAACCCACACAAGCAACCGCCATTTCTCCTAAAGAATATTTGGATAAAAAATCTGGCTTCTCAACATTTGGTATTATTACCATTATATTTGTTGTGATTGTTAGTTGTTTAGCGTTTTACTATGGCATTATGTGCTACCCATTATTGTGTCGAGATGAAAAGAAATATAATTTTATGGATGCTTCTTCAACTATTACAGCAACCACATCACGTTCTATACAATCAATAGAAAATTATCCGGATGACCAAAAGCATGGACCAATCACCGATGTTAATAGTTTTAAATAATGGTAGGTATGGGATAAGAGTAAAGCCATAGGACCAAGTACACACATAAGTTTAATGTTGTATAAACATTTCCTATCTTCTTAAGTTCATAGTTCTTAAGTTAGGATTTCTTATATCAAAAATAAAACTATTAGAGAAACTTGCATTCGTACCAATCTTTTACAAATGTGTTAATTGAAATCTATTATCTATTCTTAAATTGAAATTAAAAAAGGAAATGTCTTTTGCCATTCTAGAATTGAAATCTCTACAATAAGTTTATGTATTTTATTCATTCATCTGTAATTTCTTTCCCAATCCTATTGTTTGCGTTACATACCTCGTATGCTAGAAGAAAACGATGGTATGGTAACATTATCACTATCAGCGTCAATCTACCTACCTACAATATTCCCCGGTTAATTTTCCCTTAAGCCATTATTTTATATTTCTCGTGTGTGTTCGAACATATAAACATACATATGTCCATACATACACATGCATGAATACATATGTACATACTTATGTATATATGAACTTTTTTTTAGTAAACGTGGTTTAAATCTGTTCATATACTGCCTTGTTTAGTCTTTAGCCAATAATTTTTTTTGTACGAAAACATTTCTCTATTTGGTCTTTATTCATCTCATTATTAGCAGGTATAAAAAATTTACAACAAATAAATTTACGTACATATATCTATACAATATGTACAATTTTTTATTAAAATTGAGAACATTGCCGATAATATTTTAAAAATTCCAAATAAAATTGTGAAATTTAATTTCTAATTGGGAAATTTTCATATGAAAACAAGAAAATAAAAAAAAAATTCATTTCAAAAAAGTTTTTAAGAAATGTGAAAATTTTGGGAATCAACCGGAATGGTATTGATATGCTACAGATTTTTGGGATTAAAAAACTTTATACTTATTTTATAAAAGTTTTTTTATTTTCATCTATAACAATAGTGTCAAATAAAGATTTTTCAGGCTTGGTTCTAAACGTGTGAGAAAATTTTAAAATATGTAAAAAATTTTCTTAAATGTATTTTTCTATTAAATCTGGTAATTATACCTTAAAACATAAACAATTTAAAACAAAACTAAATTCTAAAATTAAATGTCTCGAATATAATAAATATGTACCAGAAGTTAAAGGACGACCCTATTATTTTTTTTTATTTCTCTTATAAATAAAGTATTACAATTCTGTTAGAGTTGAAAGTAAAATTTATGGGTCGATTATGGATGGCAACCGAACCACAGTTGCGTTGCCGGTTGCTGAGAATTGTATTACGGATGGCAACTGGCAAGTGAGAGCTGCCAGTTTCAGTTGCTATTTAGTGTTTTTCTGGCAACCACTGAAGTTCGGTTGCTATCCATAATCGAGCCATTAATTAAGTCTAATGAACTTTTTGTAACCATTTTTAATACTTATGTATATTTACTGTACTATTCATAACACATATCAAAGGTTATAAAAGCCCTATGAAACGCATTTTGTATAGCAATCTGTTTCATAAACCTGCTTTAAATAGTTGATACTCTATTATGAATAATGCCGTTAGTCTTTATTGAAAACAAATACAAAGTTCTACAATTATATCAATGCAAAATAGCAATTTAAACTGTCTTAGAAATTAAGTGCCAGCCTTTTTACATAATTTACATTTATTGTAATTTTACACATATACAAAATTTTTATACATACAATATTTAAATAAATAACTTTTATAGGAAAACATTTGCTTAAAGTCTTCTAAAAAGTGTTTCTATTAATATAAGTTGAGGTCTCTCATTTTGGGTTATTTTTCAGCAAATAGCGAGATTTATTTTGTTTTTCTTTTTTTGGGGTATCTGGTGATTTTATGGGCACCAACCATCATCGCTCAAACTTACTATTCATTATTATTTTTTATCACCATGCGATTTGTTATCTACACAAGTTTATATCGATAAATATTGATTATCGCATAAATGCACCTATTTATAGATCGATTTCAAAATATTTTTGCTGCCACATAGATTTGTATTCTGTTTTATTTGCCCTTTGCATGGAATCCGTTTTTTGCTCGAATTATGATTTGTTTAAATGATGTTAGAAAGCTGCAGATTATATATATAATAGTTATTGGCTAAAATAATAAAATTGCAAAAGTAGTAGATAAGAATTTTTTATTTTAACTTTTTAGATTTAAAAATAGTAAGTAATAGTAAGAATGGATTTATGTTAAAATATGCGTAAATTAATTATTAATTTCAAATAAAAAGTACATGCGATGAAGGAACCGAAGAAAAGTATATGTAGTAATAAATTTGGACTTAAATGCATTGGAAAAAACCGCAATGATGATTATTTCAACTACAGTCTTTGATAAATTAAAAATGTATTTATGTAAAGATAAAGTATTGTTTTTGTTGGCATTTTATTTATAATTCATCTTTGAAATCGTCATCCAAATCAATGTCAGAAAGATCAATATCCTCTTCAGTAGGTAGTTGACCGTCCTTACCATCCCAGGCGGAAACAGTGTTGATTTTTGGTTTTTTGGCTCCCTTAACGGGAGCGGTTTGACCACGACCAAAGGAAATATCACGGAGAAATTCATTAATACCATCTTTGGAGAAGGAACCCTTGAGAACAGAGAATTTCATTTTCTTGAAATTAACCACAGCCATGGCTGGATAACCAAAACCTCCAATTTCCAAAGATGCTTCTAATTCCAATTGTGCAGTTGCCTCTGACCAGCCCCAACCCCATTGCTTTTGTTTGAATTTATCGCCAAGATTCCGTAGTGTGTTTAAAAATTGGTTACGGCACTTAGCATCGCAGTCAAGAATATGTGGTAGCACAGATATAACACACAAAGGTTTGCCTTCACACGCATTATCAAAAGATGTTTCGTCAATGATTTCAATCAATTCTGGTGCAGGCATGTTGGCAGCGTGTTTGTCCAAAGCCCAAGTAACAATATCTGAAGAGGTCCGTCCACCATCGTATTCTTGAGCATCGGAGGAGCGTTTCTTACCAGCTGGGAAATATTTGATGGTAGGATATCCCTTAACACCATATTCTGCGGCTTTGCTTTGGTGCACAGTAGCATCCAGAGCACCTAATTTTACTTTGCCTTTAAGTTGATTTGCAGCTTTGGCCCATTCTGGAGCCAAGTTCTTGCAATGACCACACCAAGGAGCAAAGAATTCTACCAACCAATCGTCTTCTGATTGTAGTACCAATTTATCAAAGTTATCATCAGTCAATTCAATGACATCATCTTTAGTTGAAGAGCTATGGCTGCCACTACCACCGCCGAGATTGGCTTGTATTTTTTTCTTCGCTTCAGATATGGCCGCCTCCGCAATTCCTTTAGCTGTGCGTTGCCCATTGTAATCAATGGGCGATTGCTTATTTGCTCCAAAAATTTTAATTGTAGGGAACCCTTTGACACCATATTGGCCAGCAAGAGCTTTATGTTCATCGGCATTTACAGAGCCAACTTTGAAAAGACCTTTGACAGACTTGGCTAGTTTTTTGTATTCAGGCACTAAACTTTGACAATGGCCGCACCATGGCGCGTAAAACTCCACTATCCAGATGGCATCGTCTTGCTTTACTGCTCTATCAAAGTTAGTAGGCGTCAGGTCGGTTACACCATCACTGGGAGAATAAAACGCCCACGCCGATGGAAGTAACAATGAGAGTAATAGACAAATATCCGCTAAATAAACTTATTTAATATATGAATGAAAATATATAAAATTTTGTTTATTACCTTTCATAATCATTTTATCTGATGGTTTTTAGTTTTATATTATTTTTCCAGTATCCAAAATAAACACGAGGAATGGAAGATTAACTGCAATATGCCGCTGACGTCGACAATTTAATATTCGCTTTAGTACTTCTGTTGGTAAAAGGAAAAAATATTTTAATACATTTAAGGATTTAAAAGTTAATTGTAAATTACTTTTATATTCGAAGGAATTTTCCCGCTATTTTAAATAAATAAAGTTAAAATTATTATTTCGGTAATTTGTAGTTGTTTATCTTACTTTATTACTTTTCAGACTGTCAAAATATTTTCGATTCTCTTAAATTTAAAGTTCTCTTCTCGACGTATCGTTTTTTGATTGGTCGACATAATTTATTTTTGTATTACTGGCAGCGTTGTCAACTTGGTGCGTTTCGCACCTTTTTTGGTGCTTTTCTAAATGTTTTGTGCGAAAAATATCCGAGTTGGTGCGTGGTGCGCTTTTTCTTTAATTTTGGTGCGTTTTTTTAATTTTGGGTGGCTCCAAATCATAACACAATTTTTTGTTTCAGTATGAGAAAAAAGAATTTTGTACAAAAAATACAACTGTTTCAATACCATTTCATTAAATTTGTGTACAATTTTTATATTCAATTTTACAGATGTTTAAGAGGTACCAAAACGCATTCACAAAAACCGTTAAACCGTCTTGTTGTTATAGATAATTTGTAACATTTCATTTCAGAAATTTGTTGTCCCTTTTAGATTTTCAGAGTACATAATTGTTTTTTGTCGTAAAAGTTGTTGTCAAGTCTGTTAAAGAGCTTTCAAAAACAAAGTATCCTTGAGCCTTGCGATGATTGTTCGTTTTTTATAAAATGCGTAAAAGTTTACATAAAGGTTTGTAACACTAAAATTAATAAAATTTATATTTACTAAAAGAAATATTTAAAGTTAGTGTCAAGAATGGAGTCTAAAAAAGGAGATCATAAGCGAAATACAAAAGGATTTGGAAATCACAATGTGAGTTTAAGCAATGGATTCGGCCTTGACCAATTAATAACACAAAAGCAAGATGTTGTTATTGCAAATGCGATATCACGCAACCTTGTTCGGCATGCTGGAACACGGAAACACATTGCAGCTTTAAGCCCATTTAGCTATAACCATTGAAAATATGATATCATGCCATTAGCAGTACAATTTTAATACGATGTCGAAATATTATCTAGTATTGCAAAAGGGTGGAGAATGATTCACTTCATGCATTGGCACAATATTATATCAACATTAGAATTTTAGACTAAAGTTAAATTTTGTAAATTAAAGTTAATTGTTGTAATTAATTCAATAAAAATTTTCAATAAAAAAAAATCTGAACATGGTGCCTTTTTTGTTAAATGGTGCGTTTTTTTCTCCATTTTGGTGCCTTTTGAAATTTCAAAGTTGACAACGCTGATTACTGGCAGGGCTGCCACTTTGGTCTGATTAACCCAAAATTGCTAGATTTTTTTTGGTATTTGAACCATGTGGTAAGCTTTGAATTATTTTTTAAATTTTGTCCCAGTTCACACATTTCAACTTTTGCTGCTCAACTTTTGAATTTGTTGAAGAGAGGGGAAAGAGGAGTGTTATTTGGTACGGAGTTGCTTGTACTGGGAAGCTCGTTTTGTTGCTCACTTTCACTCACAAATTTGAAGAAATTGGAAGCAAAAGAAAACGAAAATTAGTTGAAACTGATGTCTGTGTGTGAACATTAAGGCAACTTTAAAGGGAATTGAAATGAATTTGAGCAACAATAATTGAAGTGTATGAACCGGGACTTTATAATATAAAAATACATAAGCAACATACATATATAAGATATATAACGATATGTAATACTAGAGTTGGGTTTTTCAGCTCAGTTGAGTGAGCGCTCTTTTCCGCTCAGCTCAGTTAACTGAACTAGTTCGCTCTTTTAGTTCAATAGCTCACTTTAGTTCAGTAGCTCAGTTTAGTTCAATAGCTCACTTTAGTTCAATAGCTCAGTTTAGTTCAATAGCTCACTTTAGTTCAGTAAAATACATTAGCTCCATTGGTTTCAGCTTTGTTACGAAAATAAACAAAGCGAAAACAAAAAATGTTTCTGCTATATCAGCGTTACCATAACATTTTTATTTTTAAACTACTAATTTGGAAACAACTTAGTTTTAATTATATAAAAATAAGCTACAATATACAGCTAATTTCATTTTTTTTATTAAGACATAGCCTAACATAGGTGTCACACGATCAAGTTTTCATTTCATTTTTTTTCAAGATTCAATCCTCTCTCATTTTTTACCAATACACTCACACTTTTAAAATTTGCTGAGAACATGGTGGAATAATAAGGTGCGCGTATCAACGCAACAACAAAAAACGACATGCATTTTGTTTGTGTAAAATTCATTCAAAATTGTCAAAACAAAGCTGTATACAAAACAAAACAAAAGTTGTTTTGTATGTATTTATTGGTTATGCAAAAACAAAAAGCATAACGTAAACAAAAATATTCATGATGGCGGCCAAAAATGTAAACAACTTTTGACAAGACCGAATTAACTTACCATATTTTTGCAGATTATTTAACGGTCAAAACACAACCCTACAAAAAACCATATTCCTTCTTGCGCAGACCTGATTATTAGACCATGGCTGAGAATTTGCTTTCAAATTTTCGTTCTTTTTAGTGTTTCAAATTGCTTTCAAGAAAGCAGATGATTGCCATTTTGATTATAAACTCGCGTTAGTTTTCATATATGTACATACATAAGTACATATATTCTGCCGCCATAATTTTTTGTGTTCTTGAAAGCAAATTGCTTTGAAATTGCGTGAAGCCTACGTCACAGCCTTCAATTTTTGTGAATTTTGACTAGCAGTTTGTGTAAATTTCTTGAAAGAGAATTGAAAAAAAACTTGAACGTCTGACTGCAGTGTTACTTGAATGAAAAATTGAAACAAAACTTGAAAGCAAAATTTATATAATATTGATAGTCAATTTTTATATGTGTGACTGTTTAGTAAATTGAAACAAATCTTAATCGAGTGACACCCATGTAAAAAAACAAATATAAGAAAAATTCAAAATAATTAATTTATGTAAAAAATTGTGAAAAAATATGCATGCATCAAAAAGTTTTAAAAATGAGTGATTTTTCGGAAACTTGCTTAAATATTTTCCTTTGCCCCAAACATATTTTTAAGTTTCTATTATTTGAGAATAATGATACTAAATTTAAAGTTGTTAGTATAATTGGTATTCCAATAATTCTGTTCCCAAAACTTATCAATAAATTTTTTTTTTAATAATTCGTTAAACCTAATGAGTATCAGTCATCATCATCTGTTTCATGATTTACGGTTGGCGTTAAATGATTTAATTCAAAAATACTTTGGTTGTTATTCTTCCCAATATTAGCAGGTATAAAGAAGTAAGTTTAAACCTTAGTACAGTGATATAAGGAAAATGGGGCAGGAATTATAGGTTCAGAAATTGGAATTAATATAACAAAATATAAATCCTGCAGTCTGCTGTATTTATATATTTAATGTTTTAAATAAATTATTTCAAAATTGATCAATGCTTAGAAAAAATATAAAGTAAATATAAATTAGCTTATTTGGCAACGCTGGCTATCAAAATCAGCCCTTATTTAATACAATACTGTAGATACTATCGCAAAAGTATTGTATTGTGCCAAATGTCATATTCCATACGAAATAAAAGCTCTTTAGGGTACGTAAAATCCAATTGTCATAATACATGAAATTGAATTGATTGATTGTAAAGAGCGCTCACTTACTGAGCTAAAAACGCTCAGTAAGGTGAGCGGCTCATTTAGCTCACTTGTGTGAATCGTTCAGTTGAACTAGTTCGTTCAGGAGCTACACACCTCTATGTAATACTATGTTCACACGACAAGATGAAGCACTTGCTTCGCTTTCTGAAGCAAGTTTATGAATCTAGCTGTTCACACGACTCATGTACTTGCTTCGATTTGACAGTTCCCTTTTTAATAACAAATAAAATCTAAAATGGACAAAAAAAAATAGTTAATATTATTACGCATTTTTAAAAATGCACAAACATATTTTTTGTTTCCATTGTTGTTTTATCTTTATAGTTTTAATTCAATTTTTGACTTTTAATTAAAGTTTTTGTTGTGTTTTTTGCATCCAGTTCAGATAAACTTCCGATAAATTCTGATAAAATTTAGAGAAGACACCAATTTTTCATGCTTCGCAAGTAGATTCAATATGAATCTACATGCTTCGCTCTCAAAATTTTGTATGGCGAAGCATGTTGCTTCGCTCATGATTGGGGTGTGAAGCATGAATAGAGAGCGAAGCATGTTCCGTGTGAACGTAGTATAAGGAGCTTTCTAAAAATAAACAACCACATATATCGTGGTCGCCTACAACCATAGCTGCCAGATTTTTTGATGTAATATCGTCATATTTTTGGGCAAAAATCGTCAATATAGCTTATTGAAATCGTCATAAAAACGTCAAATGAAAAAAACCGTTTTTTTTTCAACAAAACATATTTTATTAGAGGCAAAACATAACAAAAATCTTAAATAAACAAATCTGATTAATAAAACAGAATTATTTTGAATACAGAGATCAGGTACTTCAATTAGAATCCACGATAAAATCACATGTAAATAGATGTTTTTCAATACTTTGAAAACATGCATGGAAAAAATATTGTATGGAAAAAAATAAAAAAAAACAAATTCTTTAGTTATTTTTATTCCAATTTAGTAAAATATGCATTTAAAATTTCATTTTTGGAAACACATTTTCTAAAAATGTATAAAAACTAAAATAAAATCTATGCAATAAAAATATAATTGTTAAAGAAAATAGACTTTACATACATGTATGTATAATACGACATCAGCTCTGCGGCTGATAATGCGATCTTCAAAAACAGGGCGAAAAACATCGAGTGTAGCTTCGACTGTGTGGCACGTAGCGCCGTCCTTTTGAAACCAAATGTTGCCAATATCCTCCTCTTCAATTTTTGTGAACAAAAATTCGTTCAACATGGCCCGATAACGATCGCCATTGACTGTAACGGCCACTCCTTGCTCATTTTCGAAGAAAAATGGCCCAATTATGCCTCTGGACCAAAATCTGCACCAAAAGCGTCGGCTTTTCAATGTATGCGTGCGAGTTTTCTGTGCCATAAATGCGACAATTTTGCTTGTTTACATACCCGCCAAGATCAAAATGAGCTTCATCTGAAAAGATGATTTTTTTTTGGGCAAAATCGGCATCTTCTGTAAGTCGATCGCAGGCCCACTTAGCGAAGCGAAAACGCATTGGATGGTCAGTTGGCTTCAACACATATTCGTTCAGCGGAAGGATAAAGCTAATTATCTGTCAAATCAGACATGAGCTAAGTGTTACCATTCACGAAATAAGCACTAGTTAAAAAAAAACGTTAAATGGCGGTACCTGTATATATTGAAATTAAAGATATTGATTAGTTCAGGCACAACTGTTAAATCATAGCAGCTTTAAATAATCTTTTGTAATTAATATTACTTCCAAATACGACTTTTTCATTGAATTTCTTACTTTAGTCTTATTTATGTTTACCTGACTAAATATTATTTCCACATTTGCTGGGGATAGTGGTAAAACTAGGTTTTTTTGTAATAAATTTAGTCAAAACCGGAAACAAAAGACTAGAGAGTCCCTCGTTTACATCTCTGATATTTTTTTTCCAAAAATCTAAAAGCTATATGTTTTTATCAGTGCAATAATTTTAATTGCCTGAACTCAGTTTCTATCTCTTGGCTTTTACTTTCTTCAACAAAATAGGAAAATTCTGTTATAATTTCAGAAAAGCAACTTTTTTCTACATAAATAATATTAAATGGATTAATTTGGCCTTTATATAGCTTTATATATTTATTTTCGAAATCAAATCTGGAAAATATCAGATCACAAAGCTTTATATAAAAATTAACACAATTATTATTTTTCTTTTGGACTTATTTGTGCTTCTTTAACTTCATCTCTGGCAAATATTGCTAAATAAATTTCTTCAAAATTTAATAATTTTTTTTTGTTTTTATAATCAACTAGCTGAGCACTCCGGCTTCGCACGGCAGCTATTTACTTTTATAAATTTCGATTTACCTAATCAAAGCACATCACGACTTTTACGAAAAGTCATAACTCTCGAACGCGTCGACCAATTTCGATAAACCATCTACACGACCATACGAACAAACCCTAAAAATTTAATCGAATTCGGTTTGACAGTTCGTGAGTTATAAAGTCACAACACACTTGCAACAATTTTATATATACATATATATTTTATATTTATATATATATATATATATATTATATAGATTAAATAAAAGTTTACACTTTAAAGCATACTAGTTTTTAAAAAGTTGTTCATTAAAATTTTCAGCAGTTCAGTTGCTTTATTAGTACAAATAAATGTTCCAAACTTAAATTATTTAAAATCGTCAAAATTAGGGTATAAATCGTCCCATCGTCACTATGTCATTTTTAGGACCCAAAATCGTCCAAATGACGATAAATCGTCAAATCTGGCAGCTATGCCTACAACCTTTTTGCTAGTGACAGCCCTGGTTAGTCACCGTTCAGGGAATGAACCATATCTGGGATTCTTTTGTGTTTTTTGATTCATGGGGAAAGAAAACTGCTAAAGGGAGCGTTGCCATTTAATTTTTTTACAAATCTATACAAATTGCGAAAAATCTCATTTTGCCATTAAAAATCTTCAATTAGAAATGTTATTGGAATTTATTCCTTACATATGTTTTAACTACGAAAAAACTCGTTATAATATGTATATAAATGTGGATTTTAACAGAAATTTTGACATTGTATATAAAAAACCTAACCATTGAATGGAACAAGAATTCCCAAAATGTTCCGAACTGCGATCAACTACCAGATCAATTCAAGATACCCATATAAATAATTAGATAACTTCAATCTAAGTATTTTAATAAAATTTGGTTATGGTAGCTAAATACCAACTCATTCGTACTATATCTTTATCATGTTTGAAAAGTTTCAAAACTGTACAGTCGCATTCGGTTAAGCAAATATACTTTGTTCCACTTGTGCCTTATTTTCGATAAAAAGATATTCATTAAGTAAAAAAATATTCGGTTAAACGAACTGACTTTAAAATTGCTCTATAATACGAAAATTTGAGGGTTGATTTAGATTTAAGGTTCATTTTATGATTTTTACGACTCGGCGCAGGTCTCTGATCAGCACTACATTTTTTTTTCTAATCCTATAGAGCATTCACACACGGGATAAATTTTGAAGTGGCACAATTTTTTTTTCTCTTCTTCACACACGGTATTATTTCATATGGCATATTCATGTTCATACGTGCACATCGTTGCGTGTATATTAGTTTTTTTTGTGTTTATTTGTATTTGCAAAATGCGTACATATTGGTTTTGTGCTGCGAATGCGGGGTTGTAGCCATAGCTGCCAGATTTGACGATTTACCGTCATTTTGACGATTTAGGGTCCTAAAAATGACATAGTGACGATGGGACGATTTATACCCTAATTTTGACGATTTTAAATAATTCAAGTTTGCAACATTTATTTGTACTATTAAAGCAACTGAACTGCCTAAAAGTTTTAATGAGCAATTTTTTAAAAACTAGTTTGCTTAAAACTGTAAACTTTTATTTAATCTATATATATAAAAAATTGTTGCAAGTGTGTTGTGACTTTAAAACTCACGAACGGTAAAACCGAATTCGATTAAATTTTTTAAATTTTTAGGGTTTGTTCGTATGGTCGTGAAGATGGTTTATCGACGCGTTCGTAAGTTATGACTTTTCGTGAAAGTCGTGATGTGCTTCCGCGCGAAGCCGGGGCGCTCAGCTAGATGATTATAAAAACAAAAACATTTTTTTAAATTTTGCAGACATTTATTTAGGAATATTTGCCAGAGATGTATTTGAAGAAGCACAAATTAGTGCAAAAGAAAAATAATAATTGTGTTAATTTTTATATAGAGCTTTGTGATCAGATATTATCAAGATTTGATTTTAAAAATAAATATAAAGCTCTTGTTTTAATTATTCCATTTAATATCTATATACACCAATACCTCGCTTTGCGTCGTTTCGTTTTGCGTTTTTTCGAAGTTGCGTCGCTGCTGAATTAGTACTTATTTTCACTGTGCGTCGTTAGATTTTCGAAGTTGCGTTGTTTTGGGTTCGAGTCTTTACTTTTTTTTTGTAATTTTTTAAATTTTCGTTTTTTTTCTAAAAGATGGCGCGACTTTTGTTTGTAATTGCGCGATGCCATCAAAACTCGGGGATTCCCTTTCTAACTGAAAATCAACTCAATTTTAATACAAACATACATACAGTTTTATTTTCACTTTGTTTTGCTTAGTTTAGAGTTCAGTTTCAATTAGTGTGTTGTGCTTTTTTGTTTTTATAAATTAATTGAATATTTTATTTTGTTTTAATTGAATTTGTTTTTTTTTTGTTTGTATGTAATAAAATTTTATATTATTTTTGTTTTTTAGATGTTTACTTTGTTCAACTTTCTTTTAAAAAAGTAGTATTTTCGTAGCTAGTGAACCTATCTTCGATATTTACATGGTTGGCTATATAAAAAAATTATTCACTTTGCGTCGTTTCAATTTGCGTCGTGTTTTTTTGGAACGTAACCACGACGCAAAGTGAGGTATTGGTGTATATAAAATACAAAAAATGTTTGTACCCATGTTCGCTATAGACTCGGAAACTATCCAACCGATTTGACCCAAACTGGTGTCATTTTGAAAGGGAATTTATAGAGGATGGTTTTAGGCTTTTAATATTTCAAGTGGGCGTAGCCCCTCCCACATAAATTGAATAACATCATATATCTTGACTATTGTGATAGCAAGAGTTTTGAAACATTGCAATAGTTCATATGTTACTAATGTGAGTAATCAGGACAAAAATGGGCGTTATCGGACAAGTGGGCGTGGCAGCTCCCATATAACCCAAAAATTGAAATCGCCATATTTTGGGCATTTATTGACCTACGCCGATGATATTTGGTACATATAGTATTGACATAATTAGGAATACGTACTAGGAGAAAAGTGAGTGGGACCACGCCCCTTTATAGGAAAATAAAAAATCTTAATATAGTCTTAACTATTGGACCGATGGTCATTAAATTTTCACAACAGGATATATAAATACTTTTAATTTTATTTTATAACGAGGGGGGTAGCGAAGTACACCGGGATCAGCTAGTTAGTAATAAAGAAGAAAGTTGGTTTTCTGAAAGAGCTAGAAACTGAGTTCAGAAAATTAAAATTGTTGTCCTGATAAAATTATATAACTATTGGATTTTTGGAAAAAAAATATCAGCGATGCAAATGAGGGATTCTAGTCTTTTGTTTCCGGTTTTGACTAAATTTATTACAAAAATCCTAGTTTTACCACATTATTCAGCAATTGTTGAAAGAATATTTAGTCAGGTAAACATAAAACAGACTAAAGTAAGAAATTCATTGAAAATGTCTTTGGAAGCAATGTTATATACAAAAGATTATTTAAAGCTAAACAAATGTACCTGCTATGATCTACAAGTTATAACTAAATTAATCAATATGTTTAATTTCAATATATATTTGTAAAATATATTAAACACATATGTATATACTAATGTATATGTATACAAGTCTGTTTTCTTTAACAATTATATTTTTATTGTATAAATTTTATTTTAGTTTTTATACGTTTTTAGAAAAATTATTTCCAAAAATGAAATTTAAAATGCATATTTTACTAAATTGGAGTAAAAATAACTAAAGGATTTGGATTTTTATTTTCCATGCATATTTTCAAAGTATTGAAAAACATGCAATCTATTTACATGTGATTTTATCGTGAAATCTAATTGAAGTATCTGATCTCTGTATTCAAAAGAATGCTGTTATTAATCACATTTGTTGATTTAAGAACTTTGTTATGTTTCACCTCTAATAATATATGTTTTGTTGGTAAAAAAGCGGTTTTTTCATTTGACGTTTTTATGACGATTTCAATAAGCTATATTGACGATAATGACGATTTTTGTCCAAAAATATGACGATATTACCTCAAAAAATCTGGCAGCTATGGTTGTAGCTGCTTCAAAAATTATGCCAACGAAAAACCACTCTCTTCACCTCTCTCGAATAAAAACTGTCATTTTATGATGGCTAATTTTCAGCGTTGTCAACTTTGAAATTTCAAATTTCAATTTCAATTTATTGTGTTAAAGAAAAATTAGATTAAAGACAAATCTGGCGTCAAACACAATAAGGCTGAATATTGTGCCATTGCATGAAGTGAATCACTCTGCACCCTTTTTCAATATTAGATAATATTTCGACATCGGATTCAAATTGTACTGCTAAGGGCATGATATCATATTTGTAATGGGATAAAACATTTTGTGCAATGTTGGTTCTTGATGTCGTTTGTATCTAAATGGGTTTAAAGCTGCAATGTGTTTCCGCGTTCCAGCATGCCAAACAATGTTGGATATTTAGGCGTGATATCGCATTTGCAATAAAAACATCTTGCTTTTGTGTTATTATTTGGTCAAGGCCGAATCCATTGCTTAAACACACGTTGTAATTCCCAAATCTTTTTGTATTTCGCTTATGATCTCCTTTTTAGACTCCATTATTGACACTAACTTTAAGTAGTTACAAGACTTTATATAAACTTTTACGCATTTTATAAAAAATGAACAATGATCGCAGGTCTCAAGAATACTTTGTTTTTGCTAAGCTCTTTAACAGACTTGACAGCAACTTTTACGACAAAAACTCTGAAAATCTAAAAGGGACAACCAATTTCTTATAATGAAATGTTACAAATTATCTATAACAACAAGAAACGGGTTTTGTGAATGTGTTTTGGTACCTCTTAAACATCATTAATGGTTGCTCTTATTATGGTCTGTAAAATTGAATGTAAAAATTGTACACAATTGAATGAAATGGTATTGAAACTGTTATATTTTTTGTACAAAACTCTTTTTTCTCATACCGAAACAAAAACTTCTGTTTAATATGCTTTGGAACCACCCAAAATTAAAAAAACGCACCAAAATTAAATAAAAAGCGCACCACGCACCAACTCAGATATTTATCGCACAAAACATTTAGAAAAGCACCAAAAAAGGTGCGAAACGCACCAAGTTGACAACGCTGCTAATTTTTCTCGGCTTTAAAAGGCCATATGTATGTATGTTTGTGAAAATATTATATTTTTAAGGTTTTGTGCTTTACTATCTCATTTGCATAAAATAGTAAAGACACGCATACATTATGTAATGGTGGTAGGCTATGATAGTTAGTAACAGTACTGCCATAATAAATGTTTATTGTTTATTGTAGGTTATCTGACAGAACAAAATAAGAAAAATATAAAATAAAATGTAAAAGGTGATTAAATAAATAATGTACAAAACAACTAATAAAAAGAAAAATAATTTGATTAAAATCAGAATTAAAATAGTAAAATAATAGTAAAATAAATTATATTGTAAAGCTCCTTTTTAAACGTGTTAGTGTTGTATTGAATTTCTTTACTGAGAATTATTTTCGTATAATACTGGATTTATATATCAACACACTATTGTTTGTTTAGTTTATTTAAAATTAAGTGAAATGTTTCCAAGTGTTTTTAACTACAATAATATACATATTTAACAGAATAGCAAATCTTAGTATAAGTTTATACTTGTAGAAATAGTAGATATTAGTGCAGGTGAAATACAATGAAATTTTATTCATTCGCGTTGCTTATTCTTAAGATATTGCTTGTTATTACAGAGACTGGTAGTTGAAATTACAAATTGCCGTTGAGATAACAGACTCCTGAATTTTTGTTGAATGATATTCATACAACGGCTGGATCTTGCAAAAATAATTCTCTTGTATACATATGTAAGTTTTTAGGCTGTCTCGACATAATAATTTTGTGTACAAAAATAAGGCATTTGAATTTCAGAAGATTTTCGAATTTTTCCTGAAAAATCTGGTAGGATGATGAGATATGGTCACCTCGTATTTTTAGAAAGATTTATTATTATATGCAACTTGGAGTTTGCGTTGGTCATTGCTATCGCAGTTAGAAAAAAATTCGCAACATATTAGAGTAACAATTTGTAGGGTGGTCTAACTATCACTATAACCAACAGAGTGTAGCAAGCATTGCGAATCAATATTACCGCAACATGCAGCCGTGTCAAATTGCATTGACAAGCTGCAACCAAAATATTTTGTGTGACGTTAACTTGACACCCATACGTTTGATCATACGCACTTAAATAAAACACATTTTTTAACTGCATGTGTTTATGTATAAATATAAACAATACAAGATATCTGTTGTATTCAGGTATGCACTCGTTGGATTTTAAAACTGTTGAGACACATGCCGCACGTTCACCGTGGGAATCTAAAACATGTTGACTAAAAAATAATATATATTTCTATTCTTTTTACACTTACATATGTTAAAATACCCCTAATACTACGTTCACACGGAACATGCTTCGCTCTCTATTCATGCTTCACACCCCAATCATGAGCGAAGCAACATGCTTCGCCATACAAAATTTTGAGAGCGAAGCATGTAGATTCATATTGAATTTACTTGCGAAGCATGAAAAATTGGTGTCTTCTCTAAATTTTATCAGAATTTATCGGAAGTTTATCTGAACTGGATGCAAAAAACACAACAAAAACTTTAATTAAAAGTCAAAAATTGAATTAAAACTATAAAGATAAAACAACCATGGAAGCAAAAAATATGTTTGTGCATTTTTAAAAATGCGTAATAATTTTAACTTATTTTTTTTTGTCTATTTTCGATTTTATTTGTTATTAAAAAGAGAACTATCAAATCGAATATTGTTATTTTTGTATTATTGGCTTAATTTAATTTCTTTGTTAATTTCGATTAATTAGTTAATTTTTTGTTTTAACGACGTATTAAATTTCTGTTTTAAACATTAAAATAAGTACATACATACAAATGTAACTACTTGTACCAGTCACTAATATTACATTGTTTGAATTATATTTTTATTTTATTGATATTAAATATATCTATGTATGTAATTAAGTTAATACCAATAATTTTTATTTAATTTTGAGTGTCCTTTTTTTTTGTTGAAAAATATGGTCACCGTATATATCAGACAATGTAAATTATTTTAAGAAGAAATTAAAAAACTACACCGCTTAGGAGCTCCTCACGGAGCTCTAAGAATTAAAAATAAATATATCAGTTTAATGAGTTCCTCGCCATAAAATAGGAAATAATAAATCTTTATTTTTTCAAATTGGAATTTCATGTGTCTATAATAAAATTTATTTTTAGCGATTCGTTAGCAATTTAAGTTCAGAAACGTAGGTTGCTAGCCTTGGTTCCCTAGTTTGGTGATAGGGCTGCTATCTAAGCACCCAAACGTGCTGGTTGGCAACAGAATTTCCTCTGTGCGGTTGTTAAGGTTATACCGCCTAAGATCGGTCGACAGGGCCTCGTTTGTCGAAAACAGGGGTCACCAAGTCCTTTCTGGACAGAGGGTGAGGTTGTCATTTGAAAAGGATTGGCTGTGTGTACAGTATGATAACTCATTTGTATTCGCGTCACTTTTCCATTAACCCCCTATGCTCCAGTGGGAGTGGGAGCTGCCATTTACTTGCTGTAGATAATTCCGTAAAACCTTCAGAACTGTATATCTGATCATAAATTTTGTTTAATGACGCAAGTTTTTGCAGATTTAAATTTTAGTTTATGCTAACAATATTATCAAATTCAACTTTGCTCTTTAAATTTTTATTGCTAATTGTAAGTAACCAGTTTGTATTTTTAAAATCAAACCATTTATTAAGGTACTCTAAGGCTTTATCGAAAAATAATAAAAAATTCATGTGAATTTCCCTGGTCAGTTCCGGTGCAGACAAAAGGTTAATTTTTTTGCTTGTTTCATATCCAAATATCCAAATTGCCATGACATAGTCTTAAGAAAGAATCGCCACTGTAAAAAAACGTCAACAAATGACTAATATAACCCGAATCTATTTTGAATTGTAGATAAATCAAATCATGCGAAATAAAGTATTTTGGTGAACTTTATTGTTTCTATAAAGTATAGAGTACAATTAATCAAAAAAACTTACAATACTTTATTATAAAGTACGGGTGGCAAGCCTAGTTGGTGGAGTGTTTCTGGGATTTGCCCATATTTATGTATATAGTGTTTTCACACCTAAAGTGAGACAGACATTTTTTTTTATTTATTACTAGCTGAGCGCCCCGGCTTCGCGCGGAAGCTATTTAATTTTAATAAATTTCGATTAACCTAATCAAAGCACATCACGACTTTCAAAGTCATAACTCATGAACGCGGCGACCGATTTAAAACTTTAGATAAACCATCTACATGACCATACGAACGAACCCTAAAAATTTAATCGAATTCGGTTTGACCGTTCGTGAGTTATAAAGTTACAACACACTTGCAACAATTTTTTATGTATATAGACTACGTGAGATCATAATCACTGCGTCCCGAAGGTTCTTTTGTTCGACTTAATTGTTCACCGAAGTAAATTAAGCCAAATAATTTGTAAGGTAATAAAAGTGATTGTAAATTTAAGAGGCCCTTAGGTCTACTCAAAAAGAAGCACTCTTCACTATGTCGAGCTGACTTCCGGTGGACTACTGCAGGATCAGGCCATACAACACTTTAACGACTACTTATTTTGGTGAGATATTTCGATCTCTTCTTACTAATTGGTAGCAGGATATTTTTCCCCTTAACTACAAAACAGCAATCAACGCGTTTACAAGTGGTTCCAAAAGCGGTACCATTATATATGTAAGTTCGCTTAATTAACATGGGTGGGAAAACGAAGGCGACTACCGTGTGACCAGATGTACACTGCCAACCACAGCCTGCACACGACACTCGATCTGCTCTGACTTCGTTAATGTCTTGTGAGACTATGAGTAACAGTGTTGAGAGGGCTCTGGAGTTTTGGAACCCAAGCCAGAATTACGGGTCTAACTTAAAACGATTATTGTCAAAGTTCTATGTAAATGTCTAGCGCTTAACTAGCAAAAGGACTAATTCTTTCGACTCTAGTACTCTGTCGGACCTACATAGTCTGGGTTAGTCAGTTTATCCTCCTTTTTAACACAATCAGGGTTGTTTGACTCGACGACATGGCCATTACAGGCAACTAACAACTTGACTTTGCCCTTGTATTAACGGACCCAAGTGCGTCATTTGACAAAGTAACTGGCGCACAAATACAAGGGGCGAATCAACGCGAAAATAATCACCTAGACTGTTGAGACTACCTGTTATGAATTTGCCTCGTATATACATTTTATAATTATATACATACATGCATATGTACATAGTTATTTAGAAATTGTTCTTTTTGAATTATAGCAATCATTTCATAACGGAAGACGTCAATGCTTGTATTATGGTACATATGTATATGATATGTTTATCTATGTTTATACAAGTGTTGTTCTAATACCTTCAACCTATTTAATTTAAGTGTTTCATTTTCAAAGCAAAATATGTATCAACACTTTTTATATCGGGTGTTATTCTTGGAAGCTTCAATTTTCAACACATAATTTTTTGCCGTTCAGAAATAATTTTTTCTTGAATCCAAGTATGATATTAGTAATTTTTAGGGTTCATACTTGTTGATGCAAAGAGAAATATTTTTAAATATGTATTAGGGGCTGTGCACATATTACGTTACGCTGTTTCAGAGTTTACCTACGCCCCCCCCCCCCCCCCCCCCTTTGTAACGCTTTTTAATAATTTTTCAGTGCAAAATTTCCAATCCGTAACAAATCTTCAACCCCCCCCATGGAACGTTACGTAATATGTGCACAGCTCCTTACTCATTTTAAGATCCTCATTTTTGTCATAAAAGTTGTGTTTGGTTGAAATGGCATACGATATATGAGGAGCCGCAGAACAAAAGGTGCTTTTTCGCATTGAGCAATGAGCGAAAAAGCACCTTTTTTTCTGCGGGTCCTCATATGTATTGTTCAGGAAAAATTTCTTGTCAATGAAAAATAGCTATCCAACCAAAAATGTGAAAAAATACATACATAATTTTGTATTCTTTAAAAAAATATGCCGCTATAAAAAATATCACACAACAAAATACATAAAAAATTTTACTATGGATATATTACGGCGTGTATTATTTAGTTTACAAATATAAAATTTTTTTAGCAAACTGTAAATGTATAAGGTTTTCCAAAAGGGATGATATGATTTTGAAGTGACATTTTGGCCATTTGTAATATGCCATGATCTGTCATTTATTTTTCATTGTATTCAATAGTGTTTACAATTTCATCATGGAGAGATATACGCAAGAACAACGTTTAAAAATTATTCAGTTTTATTATCAAAATAATCGCTCTCCAATTGCAACTTTTCGTGTGCTTTGGCCATTTTATGGTCGCTATTCGTCGAATTGTTGAAAATTTTGAGCTAACGTTTTCTTTACATAATGTTCAAGTGCCAATAAGACAAAGAACCGCTCAAAGTAATGCAAATGTTGCTGAAGACCGCAATTTGTCGTTTCCAAGACGTTCTCAACAATTGGGACTGTCTCAATCCACAACCTGGCGGATTTTGAGAAAGGATTTGGGATTGCATCCGTATAAAATTGTTCTCACTCAAGAACTGAAGCCATTGGACCACCGTAAATGTCGTGAATTTGCTGATTTTGCCACACAGCAAATGCAACAATTGAATTATTGCGAGAAAAGTTTAGAGATTCGATTATTTCAAGAAATTGTGGTATTGAATGGGCTCCAAGAAGTTATGATTTAACACCATTAGACTACTTCTTGTGGTGTTATTCGAAGTCATTGCTCTTTCGAAATAAACCAGACTCTCTTCAAGTTTTACAAGTCAATATTGAACGTGAAATTTATGACACGGCGTATCGAATTCGTTGCTGCAGAAGAAGTCGTGGAGGCCATTTGAATGACGTTTTATTTAGAACTTCACATTAAATAAAAAACTTTTGAATTTCCTTAAAAATAAGTGTATTTTTTTTTTAAAGAAATCATATCACTCTTATTGGAAAACTTTTTATTTGTTATCAGGTTAATATTTTTCTAGTACTCACATAGAATTATGAAATATGGGGCAATTTTTAGTGAATATATTAGTTTTTTTTCTAACCCTGGACATGGCAACTCTTTCATGAAAAATGTCCTGGTACTAATTTGAATTCTACACCTGAGAAAACTATCTCTGCGATTGAAATTGACAATTACTGAAGGAAATATCTCAAAGATTATCCCAGTTATAGACCCCATGTTACTGAATACAAATGCCAACACAGTCAAACCATTGTTAACGATATCTGTACGATGAGGAGATTTTTCCACACCGGCAGCGAATCGTTGTCTATTTGTCAATTAACTGTTCTTAGGGCAGTAAAATTTAAAAGTGTATAGATATTGCGTTGGTTAACCGACAAGTTAATTAAAAGATGATGATCATCTAGAAGTGCCCCATACAAAGAAGGGGAACCCTAGTCCCCCCGGGTGGAAAGTGCCCGTTTTCAGATTTTTCTGGTTATTTTCTCACCAAGCTTTACTGGAAGTGCCCAATAATATTGATGAGTCAGTGAGTCAGTGAATATATTTATACTAAAATATGGACTTTTCAAACCTTAATATTTCGGGAAGCTTTTATGGTAGAACTTTCAAATTTAACCTGTGAGGTCACCTCTGTCGGGAGACCTTATGTTTCAAGTTTCATTATATTATAATCAAGAGGAGCAAAGTTATGAGGGGGGTAAAACAGCTCGAATGGTTTCGTGTAAATATACACACTGTGAGGCCGAACTTGGCTGGCGCACTACCGTGCGCCTAGATTCTTTATTTTAACAATCATTAACTTAAGCCTAACAATATTGTAATATGTACAAATTAATATCAAGTTACACCAGTACAGTAACAGTGGGCTAAAAATATAATAAATTTCAATGCAAACAAAGGCTGACTTCCAAAACGTCAATTGCTTTGTGTTTGAACAAAGCATCACATCTCATAATGCCGCAGTACAATAATTATACAATGCATACCATTTCAAAACGCAGCCGCCAAGTATTTTTAACGCAGTAAGAAAGCAAACAAGGCATCGGTTTTATAGTTGTTGCATTGTTTCGGAACTTTGCATATGTATGTGATTTAAATACAGTAGCAATACTGTATACAAACTTTGTATACGAACGTTTTGGAAGTCAGCCAAACTGTAATATTTGAGCAGAACGATATTATATATTTACAAATACAAAATATACAAATGTTATACGGTGACCTAACAATATCGATAGCTCTTATGCAGTGAAAAAAACACCCTTTATATCGCTGTAGATGCATAGTATCTTTAATTTAACAAATTTGTTATTGTAGTTTTTTATTATATAAATGAAAATCTTTTATTAAGCAATACAAAATTTCTTTATTATATTTAAAAACTAAAAGATAAGAGACAGCCTGAGTTTCAAAATATAATAATTAAAACAAATAGTTAGTAATTCCATGGAAAAGTGTACGAAGAAAGCATCTTAACTAATAACTTTAACATGTCGACGTCATTGGAGGAAAAAATTTGCCACATTCACTTACAAATACTAACTTAAAAATTTTAATATTTACCCGTTATCAAATATTCAAAATCTAATAAAAAAAGTTAAAAATCTATGCTGAGTATTGAACACATGTCTAGTATTCTTATTTTACCCCCAGGAAGAATATTATTTATATGTTAATGAAAAAAAAAAACGTTCTCTCAGAAAGTACACTGCACTTTAATGTAAAAAAAATGTTTTTATTTAAAAAATACAAAAAGTAATAATTCGTATGTATGTATATATGTACATACATATATACATACATACATACATACATACATAGCTTCATGATCGATTCGTCTAAAAAAACCTGAGTATTAAATTTTAGTCGGGAAACATTAAAAATCGAAACTTTAATTTTCTTAATAATGACTCGAACTTTACGCTAAGCGCTACCCTTAATTGAAAATTGCGATATATTTAAAAATTAATTTCATCTTAAGTATTACAATAATTAAGAAAAAATTTCTTTGTAATTTTTTTCGCCACCGATTTTGATCAAACTACAAGCATTTGATGACATTTTTCAAGCTAAAAAAACATAAAGGTATTTTGAAGATCAATTTCAAAAGCGCTTTTGCAATTATGATTATAGAGCGCTTTGTTCGAAATATTTCCACAACGATATCTCTCGAATGAATCTATCGATTTTCATCAAACTTATTTTAGTCGACGATATTTTCTGAGTTCAACTGTTGGTTAGATATTGTTTTTAAATTTACATACATACATATATAAAAAATAATCACCCTTATCGTGTTTGGCGTAGGCGTATTTCGACTACGGGCTAATTTGTAGTCGATTTTTAAATTCAATGGTATCGTGCAAAATTTACGCCTAAGATATTTTTGTAAATGAACCAACATGTAAAAGATTGAGCATTTTTAAATTATTATGATACAGCATGTTATGAAAATTGTCAAAATAAACAAATAAAATGTGGAGCATTTTTTATTCATTTAATTTTTTTATTAACTAAAATGTTCAGTGTGGGGTTTTTTTCATCCTCTGAAGACTAGGATAAATGCAGTGCACAAGAAATGAAAATCGCAATCGAAAAAATTTGAGACAGCAAACAAACATATTCACACATTTTCTGGTCAACTTCTTTCAGGCTTCCATCTGATGTTTTATTTAGCACAGGATCAGGGGATATGACCCGTGGTCTTTTTATTCCAAAAGCATTTTTAAGTTTTATAATCGACTGCATGTCCAATAAATTAACTCCTGCCTCCTCAACTGGTGATAAAATAAATTGGTTATAAGTGCCCCCACCTGTTGCATGGCTTTCAGCTTTGTTGTGTGTGAGTTTTTTTTTTTTAATTTAAAGTTTGTCCACACCTTCATCCTTTGTCCATACTTCACCTGAATGAAAGGGAGGTCTAATGCAATTAGAGAATTCGGATGTGGTATTCGACTCTTCTTTAATGTTAATTTTTTGGCCGCCTTTGTGCAACCTTTTTGGTTTTTCCTCCATTCCACCAGCTTTGAGAATCGTGTGGCAGTTGTGACCTTTATTCTAAAATGTTTTTTGGAGACTTAGTTTTTATTTCCCTCCATTTTAATTAAAACTTCAAAACGTTTGAGTCGTGATAAAAATTTTAAACGCCTGTTTTTCGCAATTTTGACAGGCAAAAACGCCAAATACGATACTGTTGTAACGGCGTTCTTGTAATAGATTTTTATACTGTCTCGTGTATTTTTGTCGTTTTTTGCTAACCACGATACCATTTTAATAAAACGCGGAGTTTTTGCAATGAAAACGCCAAACACGATAAGGGTGAATATTTTTTTCGAAAACACCATTTTCATCATCTCTCGGCCAGTTCATTTAGAATGTCGCTAATATAAATATGTGAAGAGTACATACATACATACACACATGGCGTCTAAGCATCGAAATCTGATCAAACCGATGTTCGAAATTTGCTGCAAAATCAATAACTTCCAAATTTTAATAGCGGTGAAGTTAAAAAATAAATTACAGAAATATTCTTTCTGAGTTGAAAAATTTTAATAGATTTTAATTAAAAAAAAAAAAAAAGTTTTGTCATAAAAATACGATGCGAACTTATCAATTTCTCTAAAATTTCCTCCCGAATATTTCGGCATAAAATTCTGCCGGCGTCTCTATATAAATAATTATACTTATATGTATGTATATGTAAATATGTACACACTCTTATATATTCCAATGATATGCTGTATATACTTATTATATACAATTATTCTTGTGCTATAAGATAAGAAGTAAACGTCTAATGTTTTGTGTAGATATTAATTAAGAACATAAAACTATTATTACACAGAGGAAAATATCGCTTGTGAGATCATTTTTCTCTACAAAATACACATGATACGGAAATCATGCAAAATTTTTTACTTTTTCTACAAATCAAACCCTATGATACAGTGGACATATCCCTCATAGAGAACCCATATCTGACCATTTTCAGCTAAGTCATATTTTCTAAGTTTTGTAAAAAAACTCACAAACAGAATTTAGAAAAATAGTCCCATTCATTAACTTTTATTATATATAAAATTTTTACATTTATTTGAGCATTTACTCAACAATTTATCTTTTTAAAATAAAAATAGTCTTTTGTTGCGTATGTTTGAAAAGTTTTGAAAATACTATTTTTATGCTTTGTAATTCACAAATTTGTTTGTGAGTTTATGTATAAATAGATGAGCTTTGAAACTTTTTAAACATAAAGGGTAAACATCTACTGATAAGTTGGTATGGTAACCAACGAAATATACATATATTTAGATATTGCTAACCCGCAGCAAATAAATAAAATTTTATTATTTATATGTACGGATACATACCATGTTTGTTTTATGGACATTATTTGTTTGTAGTATGCTTATTGATAGCATTTAAGTTGTTATAGAATCATATTATTGTTGAATAATAATTAAACTTTGGTTGTATAAAATTAGAATTGCTTAGAAATATTAAATTATATGAATGTCAATAACGTTATTATTAAATGTAAAAAATAATTTTAGTTAAATTTACATAATTAAGTTTTTCAATATTTTAAAACACACAATCCTTTGCGCAACAATTGAAAACTTGATAGAACTATATAAATATTTTCTCTCAGTGTTGTGTGCTGCTTCTAAACTAAGAGTATTATATAAGATATCTATATGTATTAACATATATTAAGTATGTACTCTTGTGTATGTATTTGTAATGTCTTTGTGTTAAAATAGTATAAAAGCTCAAGTTTTTCTCTACATTTTTCACTTGTTGGCGAATCTTTAAATTAGTCGAAACTAAAATCTATCTTCAGGATTAAATAAAAATGACTATGAAAGGTATTAAATAAATATGGCGCGCATTATATCATATTTCTAATTATAAAAATTTATATGTATATATTTTCAGTTGTACTCTGTCTATTCGTTGCATTAATCTTCGCATCGTCCTTGTCGGCTTACACTCCCGGTGTAGTAAATGAGTTGACACCTTCAAACTTCACAAAAGAAGTATTGGAAGATAAGAATATCTGGATAGTAGATTTTTATGCTCCATGGTGCAGACCTTGTTGGGCACTTGAGCCTGTAATGAAAAAATTAGCAAAGAGTGCCAACGGTAAATTTAGAGTGGGTTCTGTAAACGGAGATAACGAAGATGATTTAAGTGATTACGTAAAACAATATTTCCCCACCATTCTAATCTTTGGTTCTGATAAGACTTATCAGGAAGAATACCCAGTAAACGCAGACCGCACTGTCGAAGACTTTACTAACGCAATTTTAGAATTAAAATAAAGAATGGACTCAGTGTACATAATGGTCACATCCCGAAAACCGATGTAATCTTAACTATACCCATATATATGTATATATGTATGTATGTATGTATGTATGTATGTATGTATGTATATATTCAAAAAATAATAAAACAGTCTTAACTGCAAATAACTTGTATTTTTTCTTTATCATGAAAGGCTGTTGAGAAAACAGTATGAAAAATCATATGCAGATTTAACAAAAAATATTGCATATTTTAAAATACAAAAATTTGACTCTAAATGTAAAATTTAATTAAAAATATTTGTTTCAGACCTTTTTTAAAACTAATACATTCATACTAGTGATGTTACTAATATCAATTTTTGTGAATACGAATACGAACACGAATATTACTTTTAAGGCTTAGATCCACTTAATATTTCAAATTTAATTGGAAAAAATCCCTCCGTTTGGGTCAGTAGCAATAAATAAAAAAAAAACTGTCCCACAACTTTAGATATTTTACGTTATTATGACATTGAGATGCTGAATTTCAAGACCTCTATTTAACATTTTTGCATACGAGTACATAGTTTAAAATTTCGTTTTTCTCCCTCAGCTTGCGTTTTAATTAGGAATTCAGTGCTGTTTGGGAGAACATATTTTCGCAGAAGTCGCCAATTTCTCATCTTAAATTTTAGTTCTTCCATTTCTTAAGTCCAACATTCCTCTACTGAGAATTGATTACCAACTTAACATGATATGAATATACAGATGTATAAGACTTTAACTTTTAAATGCTAGTTGCAAAAAATATACTCGTATTTGTGTCTGTTTTAAACAAGGTTATTATTATCTTGCGTCAAAGATAATGGGTTTATTTAAATAAAAATTATTAAAAATTTATATACGAGTATGTATTTTTGTACATTTTATATACTTTTTTAAACTTAATTTTTTTTCTTTGGAAAGTATGTGAATTTATTCAAAAAATATTTGCTTGAAGTTGGCGAGCACGGATACGAATCTTAAAATAGGCGAATAAATAATCGATTACGAATACGAGTATTTGTAACATCACTAATACATACATACATACATACATACATATAATAATAATGTAAATAATAATAAGAACAGCGATTATTGCTTTAACAAAAACTAGTACTTATTTTACTTTTATTTATTCAATAATATATGTATGTAAGTATGTGTGTTCATATCCAAACGTACATGCGTATGTGTAGAAATTTCAATTTTATTTTGTAAAAAAAACATATACAACATATTTATTTCGTTGGTTGCCTTACCAACTCATCAGTAGATGTTTACCCCTTATGTTTAAACAGTTCCAAAGCTCATCTATTTATACATAAACTCACAAACAGATTTGTGAATTACAAAGTATATATAAAAATAGCCTTAAAAAAAAAAAAAAAAAAAACTCTTCAAACATTCTCGTACACAACAAATAATTTTTCATTATGAATGTGTTTACTTTTCTACGGCACCACGAAATAAGCCCCAATGAAATAAGCCCCAAATCGAAAAATGAAATAAGCCCCAAAAAATTTTATGAAATAAACCCCAAATTTTTAAAAAATGAAATAAGCCCCAAAAAAAATGAAATAAACCCCAAACAAAAAATTTGAAAATTTTTAGGGGCTTATTTCATTTTTCGATTTGGGGCTTATTTCGTGCCACCCTTTTCTACAGCTACACCCAATTCCCATGATGTCTTTTGCGACGTCGTTTTTACTGAATTCCCTTTTGAAGTTGCTACCAAAATCTTCGTGTGTTCAGACGATGTCTTTTAGTTTCATGTCTTTTTTCCCATTTTTGTTTTGAAATAATGTAAGTAACAAAGATAAATAACAAAAGTAAGAAAAATAATGAAAAGTAACAAAGAGAAATGGAAGAAAAGTCTTGAAAAACACAAATCAAGACTTTTTGTTTACCCCTCTTTCTTCCCTACACCGCTCACCAACAAGCAAAAAGTGACGCAGAAAAAGCGACGTCGCAAAAGTCATCATGTAAATCGGGTGCTATACAATTAGACAATTGCTGGTTGCCATTAAAAGTACATGTGTATGTATTTATAAGTCAAAAATGAAAAGCAAATCTCCCCTTTACAAAAATCAATTTGTGAGTTTATGTATAAATAGATTGAGCTTTAATGGGTAAACATCTACTGATGAGTTGGTATGACAACCAACGAAATATGTACATATGTATATATTTAGATATTGCTAATCCAAAACAAATAAATAACATTTAAAAACATAAATTCTTGTGTACATGCTCAAATAAATGCAAAATTTCATATACAAGATATAATAGAGCCATAGAAGGAACATTCAGTACATGCAAAGAAAAAACATGGTTGATGGAATCATAAACGCCAACTATCATTTCATGTTCAGATAAATGATTGAGTCTACTACGAGTATATTTTGCAGCTTTCATCCAAGGAACATAATATGTTTTTCATAAATCTGCCTTTGACAAAACCATTGTATGAACAAAGTAAGATCCGCAAATACTGAGAAATTTGAGCGTATTATAGTAACTATGTAAAATAAATTTACAATTTTCAAATATAGCTCAGTAGCAGAGCTGTAAAGGAATGATTCTTTTTTGAAAGAATCTACGAATAAGAAACGCTATTGAAATTTTTTTTTAAAACATTCAAGAGTTTTTTAATAATGATCCTAATCCTAGTGAAAACAGTGAATTAAAAAATCGATTTTCTTTAAATCATCAATGAATTCACTCAAACTTTAATTCAATTAATCTTTTTAGTGATGTGAATGCATGCGAAAATTTTTAATTCATGAGAAATGCATTCGTGTTTTAATTCAATTCACATTTTGTGTAAAATTAATCAATTAAACTTTTTGTAAATCATTTTGAATTAAAAACCAAATTTTAATGATTCTTTTAAATCTCTGCTCAGCAGAACTTAAAGAAAATTTTGTAGAAAGAAAATGAAAAATTTTTGACAATAGGCTATGAAAATATGTATAAAAAAACACGGCCAGCTGTGCTCCTGCATATATGTATGTATGTACTTGTATAAATATACTTAGCATGTACATATGTACATATGTATATTTTTATTTGAAAATATTTATCAAATAAACTTTTCTGGATTAAATAAAATTTAATAAAATTCAAAATAATTAACTTTTTCATCGGCATATTTATGTAAAATCCAATTGCCATCTCTTGCAGTTCCGTACTATTTTTTTTCGTCATGCTGCAAAGAAACATACATTCGTATAGATAGAAAAGTGTTAGATCTGGTGCAAGGACCGGCACTGCGACACCTATTGAATCTTTTGTGCCATGGATCTCTAAATTAGACCAAGCTCTGAATGACTTTCCTTATGAAAGTCAGCACAGAGCTCGGAGTTGATTCAAGGAGAAATATTTTTAAATACTAGTCATTGTACGAGTAAGATCGGCATGTTTGTCAACTACTCGAACTTGTGTTTGGTTGCACTGGCATATATTTTATTGTTTGGTATGTTTGATATGGCTAGTTTCCATTGAGAAGAAATTTTTGCTGAACAATACATACATATATTACAGAGAATTTATTATCATTTTGTGTGCTAGTAAAAAATTTTACTAGATGTCAAGTACAAAATTTTTTTTGAAAACTGGAAATTTATTTGTTAACAGGTAAATATTTTTAGTTTCTCTACTATCAAAAATGGAAACGGATCATATTTTCTCACTAGTCGCTAGTGTAATATATATAAAAATAAGAAAACTAATTTTAAACCTTGTTGAGATTGTTATCTAGCATCGGCGGAAAATTCAGAGGAAATTGACTTTTTAAATTTTGTTGTGGCAGCATTTCTTATAAGTCCTATATGAATGCTGGTGCATGGAAAAACAATAGTTAAAGTTAAGGTTGTTGCCATTGCTACCAAAGAATAGAATCATATATTTATTAAAAATGGTTAAGAGCTACGATAAGTAATAACAGTACTGCCACAACAAAATGTTTGTTTGCCATTAAAAATAGCGATTGCCGATTTAATTATTTCTCGAATTCCTTCTTATAATTCGCTTTGGTTGTAACAAATTTTCGGTTATAACGAAATACAGTCAAAGCCCGGTATACCGAATGATATAATGTCAAACCCATTCGTTATAGTGAAAAATTCGTTATATAGCAAAGTTTTTTATTTGATTTATTTATTTTATATACTTATATTTATTTAAATTGAATGTTTAAAATAACTTTTATGCAATGTTAAAACTAAGCAAATTTGATAAAATTATTCAAAGTTGTTTGTTTCTGCTCTATTTGCAAACTTTTTTGAACAGCTTCTTCTTGTAATTCTCTTAAAACTAATGATTTCGAAAAAGAAATATTATTTTGCTGACTGCATTGAAAGCACTTGTACACACATTTAATTACTTCAGCATGTTTTATTTTTGTTTCATTATCGGCCACTGGAACTACAATTTCTACACTATTTTGTTCATTCTCGACGTTTTCTTCATCTGACATAAAATTACCTTTTTTGTTCCAAACATTTACATGCATGCATTGTCTGCATTAAAAGGTATCTAGTAAAACAAAACATTCGTATGTATGTAAATAGAAAATAACTAAAACTATGTGCTACATTTTCTTACATTTAGAAAAACTTTGCTCAAAAGTCTAACACCACGTCGAACAGAAACGAATTCATCTCCTTATAACATTCTTGCCAAAGGTATGTCATGCTCCTCATCAAATTCTGAATCTTTGTAAATTAAAACTTTGTTCCAGCATTTAGCTAACGAATGTTGATCAATGTTTCTCCAGGAAAGTGCAATCATACAAGATTAAAACACACAAACAATGTTTGCTGTGTTTATTTTTTCAATCATTCGTTATACTGGGCGTAAAAATTTCAAAATATTCGTTATATAAGGTACTTAGTACTTAGAGAAAATTCATTCGTTATATCGCGAATTCGTTATAATGAGTATTTGTTATACCGAGCGTTGACTGTAATTCCAAATTTCCCGATTTTTTAATTAATTTTTCCCCATTAAGCACTTTGTCAGCACACATGTTAACACGTGTAAAGGTTTGGTGTCTGGCAGGATCGCCATGTAAAGGTTTTGTGAGTTGAATATATTTTATGTATTGAAAATTGCCGGCGCTAATAAACGCCACTGGCAAATATAAATATATGGCAGATGAATGCCAGTATTAACATGCCGATTTAAGGCAAAGATAAAAATTGATGTTTTTGAATTTAATAATGGCGATTGAAGGCAAAGTGTTAATTAATTTTATTTTCAAAAAACTAACTGTAATCTAAAACTACAAAATTTCTTATTCACTAAATATAATTGTAGTTTGAGAAAAAATATAAAATACATTAATCATAATTGTTGTACATATAGCAATAACAAACATTTCAGTATTGAACAATACAATTGTTGTAATATAAAAAATAACAATTATATTAAAGGTATAAATGGTTGTTGTAAAAATGGTAGTAATATTAATAGAGTTCCGTGTGCAAAAGTAATAATAAGAACAGTATGTGTAATAAATATAATAATAGATTAATAGAGTGCCGTGTGCAAAAGTAATAATAAGAACAGTATGTGTAATAAGTTTACTTACATATAAAATAATGATAAATATAATAATAGATTATTTAGGATGCACTACACACGTTTTATTACCTGACACAATTTCAAAAGCAAAATCAAAAACCATTTTAATTTTTGAAATCGATTTAGGAGCTGTGCACATATTACTTAACGCTGTTTCCAGAGATTTTATAACCCCCTCCCCCCTCCACCCACCGTAACGCTTTTTAATAATTTTTCAGTGCAAATTTTCCAATCCGTAACAAATCTTTACCCACCCCCCCTGGAGCGTTACGTAATATGTGCACAGCCCCTTAAGCAAAATCTGGAAATATTTAAATCTTAAGACAGTTTGACTTATTTTTAAGTTTTAAAAACTCATTTGTAACCAATATTTTGATTAGAGACTCGTTTTCTGACCGATTTTTGACTTTTGTCTTGTTACATTCATCTGAATAAATATTCTCTAGACGCATGCCGCTGCGGCAAAATCAATATATTCTGAGAAAAAGTATGAAAAACAGAATAGAGCCCATTTGCATGAACGTACATATACAAAAAGTTGTATTGGTTAAATTAACAAAAAAGCTCTTTAAAATATTATTTAACCACAGTTAGTTAAGCTTGTGAATGTTTACTGCTGAAAATCACTATGAAAAATTTTGTTAATGTTTTCGTTCAAGTAAAGCTGTAAGAGAACATTGTAAAAAGACTAAAAGCTTTACAATAACTAATAAATGAAACCTGTTGTTTAATTTGAATTGTTAAAAATATATTGATGCCATAAATTATACATTCAGAAAAAAAACTTTGGGTACAAGATGTGATTAACAACTTTAATACGAAATGTACCTGAATCAATTGCAAAAGGTATTAAATACGTTTTAACCGGCATCGGTTCAATACCAGGAATGATAAAAATAAGGATAATATAATACAATATTGTAAAATAGATAAGTAAAAAAATATTTATTCAATTGTGTTCCAGGATAAAAAAAAGCGTAAATAATCCTGATTATGGATTGATTCAAGTGTGTGACAACATTGGTTTTAGATAAAAGAAATGTTTACTGCTTTTAAGTGAATGCAGTGATGATGTTGGAAGTGGATTTAAGCATTTAACTTAAAGCCGGACATTTTTTTTAAATAATATTTTTTTTTGTTGGGACTGAATAATCCGCAATTGACTCAATCTATTTTTGCTTGATTCAAGAAAATCCGTAGTTAGCATATTTTTGACAACGCTTGGCATCACTTTAAGTACGTTTTGGGATTCTTTTGTAACTCTGTGTCTAAGAAAAAGACCAATAAACACCCAAATAAATTTCATTTAAAGACAAGTTACTGTACTTTATTTTGGACCCCATTGAAAGGATCATAATGCGATTGCCATTGAATAGTATTTGTGGTTATGAAAACTGCAAATTCAACAGTAATAAAATCTAAAAGCGTGTTTGTCATTTGTTGATTGAATTTTTCAAAGGGGGGAGAGGCTGCCAGTGTTAAAGTACTAAAGGTAAACAACGAAAAAAACGATAAAATAAACACTGTCTCTGCATATCAATAAAGTTTGGAATAGTAAAATAGAAGGAAAAAAGCCATTTTAACATATTTATACTTTTTGCATATGCAAAAATCCCTAACTTTCTTCATCACATAAACAAATGGATATCAATAAACAAAAAAAAAGTCAATAATAAAATTTCTGTAGATGTATTTTATCTCCTTTGCGTATTATCTCAACATCAGCCTCAATACCATCGTCCCCATCACCGTCGTCATAATTTTTGGTATTATGTATGCATCATTATCATTGCCAAACATTTGACATAAAAGGATTATGTATATTGGTTACCTTCACGCATCAAAAAAAAAAAAAATAATAAAAAATGTACGCACATGTTTGATCTATAGAACAGTGGTTAAAAATGGCTAAAATGTGGCTAAGAAAACTAAAAGCAAAATATTTGATTTTTTTCCTATTTTTTTTTACTCTTCAGATCGCTGCCAATTGGTTGGTAAAAAACGACTTCACAAAAAATTTCTTATCAATCAATGAAGAATAATTAAAGCGTTGCCGCTCCGTCCACTGAATTTTAAGAAAATTATTATTAATTTCTGACTTTTACGTTAAAATATTAACAATAAATGAATCATATCGGCGTTTAAGCTTTCGCTTTTTGTTCAGGATTAATTTTACAAATTTTTTAAGAAATTCGCATACGCATACTTAATCAGTCTAAAAGCGAAAATACACAAAAATCTGAAAAAAACTAAAATCCATATGTGGAAATTGTTTTGAGAAAAAAAATACATTAGTGCTATTCACAATTTTGTGCAAACGAATGATCTTTGATCACTGCACTTACAAAATTGTATTGTTTATTTTGGCTCTATACTAACTAGGGGGATTTGTGAATCCCGGGATTCGGGATTTCAAAAATTCCAATCCCGGGATCTCGAAATAAAATTCATATAAATTAGTTAACCCACAACAAATATTTATATAAAAATTTTTAAAACTTAAATTCTTGAGTACATTTACGCCCGATTTCACAATGTTCGGTGAAATGTCTGTTAACAAAAAATTAACTAATTTCTGGTTAGGCCAACGAGCACTATTTAATCAAGGGGCTGTGCACATATTACGTAACGCCCGGAGTGGGGGGGGAGGGGGGTTAAAGATTTGTTACGGATTGCAAATTTTGCACTGAAAAATTATTAAAAAGCATTACGGAGGGGGGGGGGGTATAAAATGTCTAAAAACAGCGTTACGTAATATGTGCACAGCCCCCAAGGGTTACTTGTACTTGTTCATTGAAAAAAATATATTCTTCTTCTCTTGACGACAAAATCAACGAAAATTACTTAAAATCAAGAAACAGGTTCTTTAATTCAACGTATGGCAATTCATTAGCTTGATGAATTCAACGTACCAGTTTGTTGAAGTTAAGACACCATACGTAAGAAGAGAATAAGAGAGAGTAGGAATAAGAATTTAGTTCTTGATACAACGTATACATACAACAAAATCAACGTATATTACTTAAAATCAAGAAACAGGTTCATTGAATCAAACTATTTGTTCATTTTGTGTTTAAATAAATGAACGAGTTTCTTAAATTCAACGAATTATACGTTCAATAAAAAAACTAGTTCATTGTTTAATTCAACGAATAAAATCAAATAATGGTTTCAACGTTGAGTTCATAAATACTTAAAATTTTACCTTTGAATTTCAAGGAAAATTATACTGAAACAAGGTATAATACGTTGAATTTCAAAGAATTTAGTTCAAGGAACGGGAGTTCGTTGAATTTATGTAAAACTGTTTTTTCAGTGTATTACATGTATATAAAGTAATACTATAAATTGATTGTGTGTAATATGTTTTCCGAGAACGACGTATTTGGAACATAGTTGAAGGAATCTAGTTTGGATGTGTCCAGAGGAAAGGAAATAAATCAAGAGACGAAATATGCCATATTAAGATGATGTAAAAATATATGTACATAATCGTATTTAATGTCCAATACAGTTATCTAGGATTGAAAAATACCGACCGGCAAAATTTTATGAAATTGTGTGCAATGAAGATACTGTAGATCGTTTGTCCGAATTTGCTACGCAGGGTAATGCTTCTAACATTATTATTGTAGCGGTAAGTAAAATGATCAATAAAAAAGAAGCAAAAGCTGATTTTTTTTTGTATGGTATATGGTCATACTGGGCCCAAATCGTTACATCCGTGAACGTACAACTCGTCACGTAATTACTGTATAATTGGATGGGAAATTACGTGACGAGTTGTACGTTCACGGAAGTAACGATTTGGGCCCTGGTGTGGGCAAAAGAACAACTATTCAATGTTTGGCTAAAATATTATTTAGTGACAGCTACATATAAGGAAGCAGTATTTGAATTGAATGCCTCAAACGAACGCGGTATTGACGTACTCGTAGTGCGGAATAAAATTAAAATGTTTGCTCAACAAAAAGTCACTCTCCGCCGTGGATATCATAACTAGGGATGCAACCGATACCGATATATCGGTGATACTTCTGGTTTTCCGATATATTGATATCGGCGATAATTTACTGTCGATAAGCCGATACTTCTTATATTTTTCTTTAGAGTTTTTTGAACAAAATATTAAATTTTCAACTCTTTTTTTTGCATGACAACTATGAGAAATAACATATTAAAAGCAGAACATAAAATCAATCATAGTAATGAAATGTTCTCTCAATGCTAAATCTTGTACTCGTATGTGTTTGTATGTTTTAAGATTTTTTTCAAGGCGCATTAATACAAGTGGTGGTAATTCTACAACAATTACAACTTAAAATAACAACTGACATCTCAGCCTCTATGTCAACATGTACGAGTTTTGACATACGAACCTCTAATTTGCGCAAAAAAAGAATAGAAACTGTGCTTATAACAGAAGACACGCCTTTGGAGCGTATGCGATGTTGTTTTTATAATTTTAATTTAATTTTAACATAATCTCAAATTCAATTCTTTCTTTTTTAAGTCTGAATGCCACCGTTTATTTTGTAAAATCATAAATATTGCAGACGTTTTGTTGTTTGAAAATTTGAATTTTAGAAACTGAAATGTATTGAAAATATTGATGATTTGAATGGCTCATTAAAAAACACTGTTATTTTGTATAATAGAAGAATTACTCTACTTGAGTTTGGTTAATTTTTACTTGAGCTCAATTTCAATATGCGTATCGGTATCGGAATCGGTATCGGCGATATTTATTTTTGAGTATCGGTATCGGTATCGGATCGGCGAAATGGCGTATCGTTACATCCCTAATCATAACATTGTCATACTAGATGAAGCTGACAGTATGAGTGAGGGTGCACAGCAAGCACTGAGGCGTACAATGAAAATTTATAGTAAAACCACACGTTTTGCATTAGCTTTTAATACAACTGATAAAATCATTGAACCCATACAGTCTCTATGTGCCATGTTGCGTTTTACGAAATTATCAGATGCCCAGATTTTGGATAAAACTTATTGAAGTTTCTTTCTTTTTTTGTGAATAGAAATTTTTAAATTAAAAATATTACAAAAATTAAATATCGATTTGTATCTCTATCCATTTTGTTTTATTTTCCTCCGATTAAAGTGCTAACCGGCAAATTTCTTTCAGTTAAATTTAACAGGAACTTTTCTGCTAAACTCTGTCAGTTACGAGTTAATCATATATTGTTTAATACAATTTAGCCAGACTTTCGGTTAAAGTGTTAATTATATTTTAATCGAACATCGTGAAAGCGGGCGTTATTCGAATAGAATATTATACATCGATGGCTTAGTATAAAAAAGGCGTAACTCGATTTTTTTCAAAAAGCGTTTTTCCCTATTCTGATAGATAAATGTCAAATACACAATAAAATAAATTGAAGCATAAGATTTGTTGACTTTTTTTTTTATAAAAATTGCACTAAAACATTTTTATATGTACTTTTAAATTTCAGATTTTATTGCGATTTGTAGTTCAAACTTAAAGAAAAACAAATCGAGTTACGCCTTTCTTATATTTATTAAGCCATCGATATGTTTTATAATTCACTTTATAATGCATTGTTAAATTTAATTACATATGTTTTTTATATTATTCCAACATAACAAAATTAATTATAAAGTATTCATCAAAAAGCAAAGTAACAAAATAAAATTATTTAAATAAAAGTATTTAACGGCCTATTTTTTTTATTATTGCTAAGCGCATCTAAAAAGAATTATAAATTTAAATTTGTTTCTTTTAGTTTCATTGACAGTTTTAACAGGATAAAACAAAAAGATATAAAGGATCAATATTGCGGCCGAACGCTGACAATAGTGGAGTTCTATCTTTGGTGCGTTTTCTTTTGCAATTATTTTCAATTGCATCAGATTTGTTATTAACCGTGAGGATTCTTTTAGTTCTATATTCGGTCTAGAAATTCGATATGTACGTGTCCAAAAAAAATTATGAATTAAAACATCCGGTTGAGAAACATTAATGCTATGTATTCAGAAAGCACAAAGCAGCACAACTGTGTATTTTGTTGCTGGATTAGGAAAAGGCTTTTATATTTTCATTTAACTCTCGCAAGAGCAATGGCATCGACTATTAACTTGCTTATGTGCTTATGGGGCAAAGCTATCATGGTTTTGTTTTAATATAAGTGGATATGAATAAAAATATACAAAAGAAAAAAATTAGTAAACAATTTCGGGATTTAAAATCCCGGAATTTCGGATTTAAAATCCCGGGACCGGAATTTCGGGATTGGCATCCCTAATACTAACAAAAACCACATACATACATATTTACCAAATATATGTATTTATCGTCAGCTAAAACGCAAACGGCCCTAACTAACAAAAAATCCAAAACCCGTTTTTGGTTGAATCTCATGCATTCCATCAAAATACACAACCACAAAAAAATTTAAAATCTTGTCTGAGCGGTTTTATTAGCGAAAAACAAACGGCCATATCTACAAAAGCGTTTATTTGATAAACACAAAAAGTCTTAAGTGATCTATGAGAAGTAAAATTATTTAGGCTCAAGTTCAGTTTTATTGAATTAATGAAAATTCAAAATTACTAAGAGTTATTTTATGTTGAAAAATATTATTATTTATATCCAATCAGTTTTTAGCAGAACGTATCTGTCCATCTTTACAATTTTCGTAAAGTGGATACTAATTGAGAACAATATCAACTATTTAACCAGTTTTCAACAGAAATAGAATACGAGAATTAAGTGATCGTTTGTATGGGCAACATTGAAAAATGACAAAAAGAAAAACTGATAGATTTGACCGTTGAAGAAATTGTTTGTTAAAGCAATATGAAATTAGCTACTGCTTAAAGCATATTATTAAAAAAATTAATTATTTTAATTTACTTTTTGTGATGCAATATTAAAATAAATTAATATATAATAAAAATGTTTATAATTAAAATAAATGATAAAACTATTTTGCATTAAAGAGTAGATAGGGCCTTTGGTTTCAGAAAACTAAGATACCAAATAACTTTAATAGCCATTAAAATATAACAAAATTTGATTTTATTCTGCCAGAAATTCATTTTTCACATCTTTTTTAATAATAGTGGTTAAAACAGTATTTTGCTTCTCCTGTAAAATTTCAAAAATGTTAGGTAGGGCCGTTTGCGTTTTAGCTGACGATATATAATATTAAATTAAACTGAGAGATAAAACTCTATTAAAACAATTGTTAATAAATAATCACCAATGAGCTGTAAGTTTTGTGTTCAGCAACAATTATTTCAGTTCTAATAAAAAAAAAACACTTTTGATGATTGAATACTATTTTCGCCACTGTGGAAAATCTGTTTATATATTGATGTATGTTTGTATATATAACTTTGCTTATATTTATAATGTCATCTTTTCATTTCAAAAGCTAAAAATTAAGGGGTTACGGTTTATTTTCATGTTGATTCAAATGGTTGAAAAAAAAAAATTTTTTTTTTTTGGCTACATTTTAGCCAAAATCAACCCCTCAGCAGGCAAGGCCGCACTACTTGACTAGAAGATTTTCAATCATAATCTGTTATTATCATAGAGACAAAAATATATGTATGTATGTCACATCAATATTTAAATAACATTTTCAAATCAAAACATAAATATTTGTTTAATAAGAATATATAATAAAAATATTAATAATGTAACTTTTATGTTCGAATAACGCTGTACAATAATAATAAACCATTAAACTTAAAATTCAGTTTTTAATTCTTTCAAAATAACAAGTTTCCTATATCTGATCCAGTTAATAAAAAAAAAGAAAAGAAAAAATATATCTAACGAATGGTGACTTGTAAAGAAAGTTTTCTTAAGACATTATTGTGACATAAAGTTCCCAGAAAAAATTTCAATGACTTCTGCTTTGACAATTTATCAAACTAAACCTTGACTTGCAAATTAAAATTAGAAAAAGTTGAGTCACGGAAAACACAAAACTTAATAAGTGACTCTGCTGAGCATTGAACTTCTGCTACTTGATGTTTTTATTGCGTTTTATGTCTAATAGTTTAATCACTAGTCTGCTACACAACTAAGAGATATTAAATTTTTGTAATAGGCTTAAAATTCGAAATTAAAGACATTTCAAATGTTATTTTGTTGCACTATGGGCTGAAATAAGGAAGAGGGGTTTGGTGGTGTTAAAAGCACCGTCAGGTAAAGTCAAAATGGCAGTTAGTGACGTGTTAATCTGTAAGACATCTGTACTTGAATTAATCTTAAAAGTGATTAAACTTTTTTTGAGCTGCTCAATACCTGAAATGAACAAAAATAAATTTGAAATAAAAATAATTATCCGACAGGATATATTTTCAGTAAAGAATTTCTGTACGGCTTTCAGTTTGGTTCATTCAGGCAATGGAATCATAATATTTTTTTTATTTTCGTGTTGTCCTGTGTAAAATACCCATTTTCACTTTTGAATATTTATTTATTATGATTCCATTCCTGCGAATGTCTATTGATAAAAAAGCTCAACAATATTCTTTTAACCCCTTTCATGCAACTGATTGACTTTTTATTGTAAAATAATATTTGTGTTTAACATTCGATATGCATTAAAATGCAATAAAAATAATGTTCCATTTTACTTAACTTTGAAATCTCTTTCCTTTATATTTCTTTTTATGGCGACCATATGTGCGACTCGTATGTATGTGTATGTATTTCGTTACGTAAGTATGTGTATCATTTTATGATTATTTATGTAAAAGTTAAGTATGCACTTTTTTAATCAAAATAAATTTTTTTTACTGCTGTGATAAGAAATTGATAATGTGGTAATGAAAGCCTTTTAATATTGAGAGTTAAAAGAAAAATCTAGGCTTCCTTTTGTAAGACCAAGTGACCAAATAAGTTTTTTATGCTTTAAATTTTTATAAAATTGTTGGATAATTAATTATTATGCTTTCAATGAAGCAGCTTTTTAGCAGGCTATTTTAATAATCTTCAGCAAAAACTTGGTATTGTGTTTCAATTATCCAACGTCATACTTTTCATCCACAAACTACATACCGTCCGCATTATTTTACACAAGTTACGCCTACGGATCGTTTAAGACCCTTTAACAAAACACCCGTCCAACAGTCGTTTAAGTAACTTGCAAGAGTATTTCTTCGAAGAGTGAAAAACGATTGTTAACTATTAACAGCCCTCCAATGCTCACCAAAATGCGTAAACGAAGATTTAATTATCCTAAAATCGTAAAAATGGCTCGCAAATCCATCTTTCTAAATCCACTCCAAAAATCGTGTGGACGTTTATAAAACGAGTCGCAAAATGATCGCGCTCGTCAAATAATCATGCAAATGCCAGCTGGGTTAGCACGATGTAGTAGTGTCTGTGCTTATCATAAAGATGTTCAAAAGTTCAACCCCAGGCAATGAAATTTATTTTTTTTTATTTGTGCGCGAGTTTGTAAAAACAAATTTTAAACCGAAAGAACTCTCACCAATAACCAGTCACGGAATCATTCCCCGTTCGGGGGTACAGCGATGCCAGCCAGCATATAAATCCCCAAGGAAATGGAGTATGCCCAACAGCATACCTGTCGCCAAAGGATAGAGTACGCATATCACATAAAATCGTAAGGTAAGTCCAAAATGTGAGCAAGAATTCTCTAACCCCCAGTAGACACTCATCCGTGGGGCCTACCGGTAAAAGTTCGTTTCGTAAATTCGTCGTGTGGCGCACAATTGGGACGAACAAATAACTGCTGTCAATGAACAAAATTGTGTGTATTTCTTATTACAAATTTGTTTTTATATACGAGTACATACAAACATAACAGCGATAGTGTTACCGCACAAAGAAAATAATTCCTTTATAAAATTAAACATTAAAAAAACATTAAAAACAAATTTTATCATTAATAATTATGATTATTTAACTAAAAAGCTCTATATCATAAAAAGAAGCCCTTTCAAAGTAAAAATTAACGTTATTTACTAATATATTTGAAAATTAAAAAAAAACAAGGTAACTCTGTACTGATTTGTTCGCCGTTCATCGGCGCATGAAATAGAAATAAATCTATCAGAGAATTCGTCACGCACGACATCGGCGTTGTGTTCACTTTCATATGCATACATGTGCTCTATTTTTGACGACGAATATTCGCAACGAAAAATTCTTCGTTCGTCCCAATTGTGTTCCCAGCATAACATGGACTATCTAACTTGCTTTTATATTTTATATGTACATCTCTTGCTCTGTTGTTTTAGAGATACGGCAGTATCATATCAGTTTTATGGGTATTGGGCAAAGATATTCTCTTACCCAGAATGCACAGAATCAAAGTGTAAGTATCACCACAGCAGGGGAATCGAACCCGGGCTATTGGCCATAGTTTGCTTTGTAGTCAACGCACTAAACAATTCAGCCAACACCAACCTCGATTAAATTACAAACAAAAACAAATCTGCTCATCTATTTGTGTTCTTTTAATTTAATACATTTTTTCTTATTTTGTTTTAATTTTGCAAATAATTGATTGGAAAAACAGAAAAAACGCTGCCTTTGTGTGGTTACGAAACCCGATACATGAGCAAATAAAAAGAAACGCAAAATTTCGTTCCTTTTTTTTGGAATTCATTATTTCAACGAATATCGGTGAATATTCATTCGAATTTATAAGCGAAAATCAGCTTAGGGGCTCATTATCCACGTTTATAAATAATGAACAAAACAACCCGCACATACACACACGCACACTAACAGCAAAAAGAGAATTAAGAATAAAAAACACAAGTAACAAAAAATATTTTTAATTAATTTTTTAACACAAAACAAAAAAAAAAAAAAAATTAAAACCAACTAAAAATAATACGAGAAAATATGGTGAGCGAAATGATAGAAAAAAAATTGATGATGGAGTTGGTGTGGTGGTGGGCAGGGAAGGGGGAGTGCTTTGGTTTTATGAAGAGATGGATGTTGCAGGAAGCGAAATATTATTTTATAATATTCTGGATATTTAAGTTTTCTTAAATGAAAAACAATTTTGTTTGTGCTTTTGGAGAAAAACTTGGGAAAAATATACAACATACGACATACACACATACGAGTACATATTTTTTACGTACAACATTTGCTTTGATAATTACATTTTTTTTTTCGTTTCATTAAAACAAAATTCTTAAGAAAAAAGGATGAAGGTGTGTTTCTGTTTATCAGGTGCAATTAACGTATTCTTCTTGTTATAAAAAACTTTTTGAAAAAGATTTTGTTTCTTTGAAAAATTTAATTATTTTGTGGCCCATTCAATATAATTTTGATGGCAACAAAACAGCCACCATTCACCACCTTAAAACTCATTAATTGATTTTGGTTCATTTGAAAAGGGAATTAATTGTTCTCTGTGGCAATTTAAACTTTTTTAAAATTTACTTTTTTTGTTCTTTTTTCTTATTATTAAGCCGCAAAAAACAACCTTGGGAAAGTGAAGTACTAAAAATAATGTCCTTTTTAAGATGGAAAATTCATTGAACTGATGTTAAAATTAAAATATTTTACAAAAATGGAAAATTGGAAAATGAAATTTCGAATAAATCATTACAGGAATGAAATTCTACATATACATTAACGACATCAAGTAATCGGGTATGTTCAGATTAATGATTACAGCTACTATGTATAGCATTTGTCATCTAAGGAACATAATATGTTCTTCATAAATCTCCCCCATAACAATACCATTGTATGAACATAGTATGCTCATCAAATGCTGAGAAATTTGAGCGCATTATAGTAACTATGAAAATGTTTTTTTCCTGGTTTATGTAAACAATTTGATATGTTAAATTAAATTAAATCAAATTATATTTTTGATAAATTTTTATTTGAAAATATTTATCGAACAAACTTTTGTGGACAAATTAAATTTAATAAAATTTAAAATAATTAACTTCTTTATCGGCATATTTATGTAAAATCCAATTGCCATCTTTTGCAGTTTCGTAGTATTTTTTCGTCATGCTGCAAAGGAACATACATTCGTATATTTAATTCACTCCATATATTAATATGTACTCGTATATGTAACATAAACCACTGATGTTGAAGATTTTAGGTGCACTTTTATTTTGTTGTAAAATTAAATAACTTTCATCATAAAAGTATAATTTTAACTTTAATTTTCCACTTCACATCTCCTAGTTTAATTAAATTCTATGAACGACTGAAGTTACATACGACAGCTATTTTGTTTCTTTTAAGAACACAAACAATGTATGGTCACAATAAACTTTAATTTTAAATAAACTTTTATTATTCTCATTTGCAAAAGATACACTTTTAACAGCGAAAATAATTTTTTTGATACATTAAATTTTTATGGGACGAAACCCAGAATGATTATTTTATTGTCGCATCCAATATTTTAATAATGGAAGAATGTTTAATGCAACCATATTTGCTCCAATGAATAATTATTTTGTTGTGGCAGATATACTTTGTTGACATGAACATTTTGCAATCATGTCTTTTCTCTGCATGTAGATAATTTAGATGAGTAAGACATGCACTGCAAATTAATTAAATAAAAATTCCAATTTATCAACTTTGCACTTCTATCTATTTCCAGTGGTAACAAGTATGGCTGACGGACGACACAATTGTCCGTATTCCAGATGCAAATAATTTCATTAAGTTTCAAAGAGAAATTATTCAAGCGTCATAAGAAATACCTACACGGTTCCCATATACAAAAAAATAAAAAGGAAGAGACAAATGAAAAAACTAAACACCTTCCAATGAGCAAAACCCATTTACTGAGCTCTCTTCTCCCTTTTTCCAATACTAAGGTAATGAATAGTAAACGAGAGAGTAATGTACAGCATGCATAATTTTTCATTCCAGAATTCATTATTGTTAACACAGAACATGTCCTGGGAAAGTAATGAATTCGTTTAATGTGTACGGCGAATTAATCCTATAATTCATTTCTTTTTAACAATTTAAAAGGAAAATGCGAACACTTGTGCACAAGCAAAAACAATACACTCCTTTATCGTAAGAAGTGGTAATATACTTACATATGTGGTAAACAATGTGTAATTTTTGTGTGTGATCAAATTACCTTCTCGTTTCCAAAGGATTGCATTGTTTTGCCTTGGAAAATAATACATTATATCTGCCATTACATATGTAATCAATGACCAGTTTCTTCGCTTGGTATTCGTACAATTCCCCCAGAGCAAAGAAAAGAAATGTCTTATTGTTGTTACTTTTTATGTAAAACCAGTTGGACAAAAACATATGGTTTTCTTGTTGTTTTTTTTCCAACTTACATACATGATTAATTATTACTTACCCTAAAGGAAACCTTAGGGCAAGTGTCACCAGATTACCAATTTTGTATACAATTTTGGTGACTATTAGGCGACATTGTCAATAAAGCGTCTACATTTTTTAATTTGGCTTTGATGACAAAAAAGAAATTTGTGTCGGCGGAAGATGGCTGATAATGTGTCGGTTAAGGTACCAAAATATACAATTTGCTTATCGACTTATGCTTTAGAAAAGTACCAAAAGTGTAGACTATAATTTCTATAATGAACTAGTAAATCACCGGTCCCGTGTCTAAATATGATCCAAAAAGAACTACCTAGTCAATAGTATCTATGTCAGTAGTGGATTTTCAATGACACGCACATGTATCATTGTCTGGGGTATAATAATTCACTAGTACTGGTAACAATGTCAGTTGTGAATCAGTACAGTTTCACTGTTGACATTTCCTGCATGGCTGTCATACATGTGCATGTATTAGTACCAAATAATGATTGTTCACTTTTATGAATAAATATTTTTAGTTTGCCATAAGTTTTGTAAAGATCTTTTGTGTAATGTTTGCATTAAGGCCATAACAAAAAATCGTTTCGCCTATTACTCATACAGATGCAATAAATCAAGCCCTTACAAGTGCTGTTTCTTTCCTTGTCTTACGTTTCTTGTGATCAGCTGAAAGCAAGAGTCTCTCTCTTCTAAAGCACACCTTAAGCTATAAACACATAGACCACAGCGAGCAGCAAGCAGCAATGTGTCAAAAATAAAATACAAGAGTTTATATGAAAATGATTATTTTGACGGCAGCGAAGCAGGTTGTAGTCTATGCTAGTTTTGCTGTTGCTGCCAAATTAGACTAATTTCTATTTCCATAAGCAGCAATAAGCTGATACAAAGCTGCCAATATGATATAAATGTTAATAAATTTTACAGCAATGAGAGCTAAAAAAATTTTGTATTATTTAACCGAAAATAACATAACAAAATTAAAATAAATAAATATATTGATGTGCTTTTATATTTTTACTCGATTTTATAACGTTTTGAGCTGGTAATTTCATTTTTATTCTTGTGAAATATTTATGTGGCAGCTCTGAAATATGTAGTAAAACAAAAAATTTAAAAATAATATCGATACTTCAGTTCATTTGTCAGCTGCTGTAGTTCTCAAAATAATTCAGTAGCTATCTACATGGCAGCATTTGAAGCCAACTGCATTTGATGTCTGCTGTTGTGAAGTCTGCTGTGGTCTATGTGTTTATAGCTTTAAGTACAAAATTATGTAGTTTTACTGCCTGTTTTTAGAAAATGAAAACAAAATAGTGAGTGAGAATTTATATTAAAAAAAAACAAATTTTCGTATTTTATTGTTGTTTTCAATATAAATTCCCATTAAATTATTCTAAATGTAGTTATTTATTTTTCCATTGTACAAATATTTATTTTATATATTTATTCTTGCCATTTTTAAAGTTTTTCCTTTATAAAAACCCCTTTACACTTATGTTTTTTTATGTTTATATTGCAATTTAGGCGATAAAATAACAATACGAAGAAAAAGAAAATCAAAGTTTCTTACGCTTAATTAAATATTCATCAAATAGAAAAGAAAACTTTTAAATACTCATCACCAACAAGGTCCCAACCAACTTGGATGTAGCCAAAGATATTGAAATTGAATTAAAAACAGGATAAGGAAGGATATTTTTGATATTGTTTTTCTAACGTTGGATGTTTACTTAAGAATAAGATTTTCCATAACTACCGCTCAAATGCTAAGAGATAGAAAGAAAGAGAGTTTTGAAAAGAATATCCTCATTACAAGAACACATACGCAAATAAGCACGTACACACATACATAAATACAAACAAATATATATATTTGTGTGTGTATATTGTAGATGATGGGTTTTATAAAACAAAGAAATAAAAGCTTAGAGTTTTTTCTTCTTTTTTTTTTTTTTTTTGAACGATTAGCTGATGTTTACTCATACTCATCAACACTATGTTGTTTTCAAAAAACACACACTCAAAAAAACAAAAACATACTTATATTAAATTTGAGTAAAAAATTTCCTTTAAAATATTTTACGAAATTTCTAAAGTTAAATAAATAAATTTTAATGGCAACCAGCGGTTGTCTAATTGTATAGGTGTAGAAAAGTAAACACATTCATAATGGAAAATAATTTGTTGTGTCTGTTTGAAAAGTTTTTAAAGACTATTTTTATGCTTTATAATTCACGAATTTATTTGTGAGTTTTCGTATAAATGGATGAACTTTAAAATTTTTTAAACATAAAGGGTAAAACATCTACTGATGGGTTGGTATGGCTACCAACGAAATATATATTTAGATATTGCTAATCCGCAACAAATAAATAAAATTTAAAAGTTAAATAAATATTTTAGAGTTGGGTTTTTCAGCTCAGTTGAGTGAGCGCTCTTTTCCGCTCAGCTCAGTTAACTGAACTAGTTCGCTCTTTTAGTTCAATAGCTCACTTTAGTTCAGTAGCTCAGTTTAGTTCAATAGCTCACTTTAGTTCAGTAGCTCAGTTTAGTTCAACAGCTCACTTTAGTTCAGTCTATCTTTGTTACGAAAGTAAACAAAGCGAAAACAAAAAAATGTTTCTGCTATATCAGCGTTACCATAACGTTTTTATTTTTAAACAACTAATTTGGAAAACAACTTAATTTTAATTATATAAAAATAAGCTACAATATACAGCTAATTTTATATATTTTTTATTAAGACATAGCCTAACATAGGTGTCACACGATCAAGTTTTCATTTAATTTTTGTTTCAAGATTCAATCCTCTCTCATTTTTTTACCAATACACTCTCACTTTTAAAATTTGCTGAGAATTTGCTTTCAAATTTTCGTTCAATTGAGTGTTTCAAATTGCTTTCAAGAAAGCAGCTGATTGCCATTTTGATTATAAACTCTCGTTAGTTTTCATATACATGCATAAGTACATATATTCTGCCGCCATAATTTTTGAGTTCTTGAAAGCAAATTGCGTGCAGCCTACGTCACAGCCTTCAATTTTTGTGAATTTTGACTAGCAGTTTGTGTAAATTTCTTGAAAGAGAATTGAATAAAAACTTGAACGTCTGACTGCAGTGTTACTTGAATGAAAAATTGAAACAAAACTTGAAAGCAAAATTTATATCAAATAGATAGTCAATTTTTAAATGTGTGACTGTTTAGTAAATTGAAACAAATCTTAATCGAGTGACACCCATGTAAAAAAACAAATATAAGAAAAATTCAAAATAATTAATTTATGTAAAAAAATTGTGAAAAAATATTCATGCATCAAAAAGTTTTAAAAATGAGTGATTTTTCGGAAAATTGCTTAAATATTTTCCTTTGCCCCAAACATATTTTTAAGTTTCTATTATTTGAGAATAATGATACTAAATTTAAAGTTGTTAGTATAATTGGTATTCCAATAATTCTGTTCCCAAAACTTATCAATAAATTTTTTTTTAATAATTCGTTAAACCTAATGAGTATCAGTCATCATCATCTGTTTCATGATTTACGTTTGGCGTTAAATGATTTAATTCAAAAATACTTTGGTTGTTATTCTTCCCAATATTAGCAGGTATAAAGAAGTAAGTTTAAACCTTAGCACTGTGATATAAGGAAAATGGGGCAGGAATAATAGGTTCAGAAATTGGAATTAATATAACAAAATTCAGACCAATACGGTGAAATATAAATCCTGCAGTCTGCTGTATTTATATATATAATGTTTTAAATAAATTATTTCAAAATTGATCAATGCTTAGAAAAACTATAAAGTAAAGATAAATTAGCTTATTTGGCAACGCTGGCTATCAAAATCAACCCTTATTTAATACAATACTGTAGATACTATCGCAAAAGTATTGTATTGTGCCAAATGTCATATTCCATACGAAATAAAAGCTCTTTAGGGTATGTAAAATCCAATTGTCATAATACATGAAATTGAATTGATTGATTGTAAAGAGCGCTCACTTACTGAGCTAAAAACGCTCAGTAAGGTGAGCGGCTCATTTAGCTCACTTGTGTGAATCGTTCAGTTGAACTAGTTCGTTCAGGAGCTACACACCTCTAAAATATTTTTTAAAGTTTTGAAAATTTTATTTTGAACAGAAAAAAAAAATTCCTTAATAAAAGAAAAAAAAAAATCAAATAGTTCCTGTCTTTGAAAATACATAGTTTATAATAATGCTAAAAAAAAATGGCTTCAAGAAAATGTTTATTTAATTTAAGAGCGCATTTGGTAAAAGTAAGATTTTTCTTATTAAATTTAAGAACATTTTGTCATACGAATAAAATTATTTTATTTTGGCTTTAAAAAAATGAGAAATTTTAATTTGTCAGACTGCCTTGGTGGCAGTGAGGTCTAAGCGGTACACAATTCTGATGATGAGACTATGGCTAGACGCGAAACATCATGATATCAGTTTAACCCTCCAGGTTTTCCGATAGTCAGGCAGCCCTTAAGTCCCTAGTTTCATGGGACTTCCGTTCTAAGCTTGTTTTAGAGTACTTTGACTCACTACAGAAGCTATTGATACGGAGCAAGGTTTCCATTTACTGGATACCTGGCCATAGCGGTCATCCGGGTAACGAGGTTGCAGATGAATTGGCCAAGAGGGCCTCTGCCGCTCCTCTTATAGACCCAGAGCCTTTTGGTGGCGTAAATTGGTCGACTGTAACAACTCTAATCAGAGAGAACGACAGGTCGACCGCTAAGCAAGTTTGGGTAGCTTCGCCCGGTTTAAGGCAGGCCAAATCATTTATACATCCATTCTCATACAGTGGCATCCTGAATTTCAACAGGAACGACTTAGTCTTATGTAATAATAGAAGGCGTGTTTTTCTTTCTGAATTTTTGTGTTCGGATGATATTAGACGGGATTCTCCAAGCTCTGTGCTGACTTTCATAATGAGAGTCATTCAGAGCTTGGTTTAATTTAACGATCCATGGCACAAAGATCCAATAGGTGTCGCAGTGCCGGTCCTTGCACCAGATCTTTCCACTTTTCTATCTTCTATCTAACCCTCCAGGCAGTCTAATTTTTCTTTGTTTGTTCAATTTTTAAGATCTTCAAGATTTTCCTTCCTAACAAAAATAATAATTTGTTTTATCAAAATTAAATTTAAGAAAACGATTTTGAGTCTGACAAATTAAAATTTCTTTGATTAAAATCACTCACTTCGACTAAAAATTCAAAACTTCATTATAAAATTGATTTAGAAAAAGACTTACTACTTAACAAAATATATAAAATTCTCGTGTCACGATGTTTGTTATCGAACTCCTCCGAAACGGCTCGACCGATTTTAATGAAATTTTTTATTCATATTTGATAGTTATGAGATTAGGTTTTAAAGTATATTTTAAACCGCTAGGGGCACGAGGAGGGGAGTTAGGGGGAAATTCCTGTATTTGACCCAATTGGTATTTTAAACAGGACAAAACTATGAACGACAGATGGCGCTATATCCGCCTCATTCAGTAGAAGCGTCATCGTACGTATTTCAAGTAGAACAAAATTATTTATGTTGTTGAAGAACAGATGGTGCTACTACGTCCGCCTATCAAACTTGGAAAAATGGGTTGATGAGTGGGGACAATGGTTCCCCGATATAAGAAAATAGCTTCCGGGCGAAGCCGGTCCAATCATCTAGTACTTTATAAAAATTTGCATACATAAAGGCTGAAAATGGTTGTTCTCAATTTGCTTTAAAATTCTCTTCTTATCTTTGAAAATTTTGCAAAACACAATTAAATAAACAAATTTTATTATTTAATTAATATTAAACTCCGATTAAGTAAAATTTGCCAAATTTTATTTAATCTTTTTTCTCAGTGCATACATATGGCAAAGTCCACATTATTTGTGTGTACATATATTTATTTATTTTGTAGGAGTTGTGGCATATTATGTGTTCAAAAACAAAGAATATTCGTACATGTCCGCTTTAATCAATAACAACAAATCATTGGTTTACTTTGTATTTTAAATCCTACAATTAAAACTCATTCTTTTCGAATGCCTAAATGTATGCCATGCATTTTCTATATAACAATACAACGTATCGCTTGTAACCTTTTGCTTTTGTTGATTTTCAAATACACTTGTACGAGTACTTACTTACTTAGTTATTCCCTTTTGGGACATTAAAACCTCATTTCCACTGTTCTGTGCTGCCATCTTCATGGACGTATTTGTTTGTTTGTTTGTTTGTCTGTTTGGGCAAGTAAATATTCGTACGATTTCCGTTGAGAGTATATTCCGTCATTGTCTTAACAACTTGTTGTTCATTTGCCAGCCTAGAGGTTGTTAGTTGGGGACTGAAAGTTTTGAAAGATTTCATTACCCCTTTTGCGTGTGTCAGTTTTTGTTTTAGTTGTTATTTACAATTCAAATTCAATTTTATTCAAACATATGCAAAGTTTTCTTTAAACAAAAAAAAAAAAAAAAGCAAAAAAGCAAACAACAATAAAGTAAATAGATAAACTTTAAATAATTTCAAAGTGTCTGTTTAAGTATGTGTGAGTTATTCGAAAGGATTTCTAAGTGAGTGTGTGAGTGAGTTTTTCTGCGCGGTCTTAACAGTTTAGCCACATGTGAGTATTTGCCCACAAATTGGGGATTTAAGCTGCTGTTTGGAGGCAGATTTTTTGTGGGGATTTTTAGTTTTCATTATACATTTAATAATTTCTTTATATGCATGTAATGAATCACGTACAAAGCGCTTCATATTAATATGTTTTTCCAGGATAAAATCTTATATTGAGGACATGAGCAAATATTTACCAGACTACCAATGGAAATTTATGCAAACCGCTGTTTTCGGGTAGAAAAATGAAAGAAGCAGCAACAAGATATAGAAGGATATCTGGCGTTTGTTTTAAAGGGCATTTTTTAACCGACTTCAAAACAGGAGGTGATTATCAATTCCTGTATCATTATGTATCAAAATGTTTGAACACGCATAACTCTATCGCGTAAGTCTATCACATATAGACCGAGTTTGAAAGTGCTGGCTTGCAATTTGGTCCCAAAGAAATGTAGGGCGTCTCTTGAAGTATCGAAATAAATTAATCTCTTTTTTTAAGTAAACTTCAATCTTTCCTTGCTAGATTTATTCCTGTCTAAATTGATGGAATAAATATTTTTGCCATATTTTGCATACAGTCTACAAGTAATTTTATATAAGTAGATATATTCTTGAAAAGTTTTTTAGCCATATGTAGAGTATGTGTGAATCCATTAAAAATTACTTTGTTTCAAGGCTATAAACGATATCCTTTCATTTACGAGCGATATGTATTTAATAAAAACCAAAAAAAAAAAAAAAAAATTATGTGTGTGTACGAAGAGCATGAGGATTTTGTTAAATTGCAGATTTATTTTCCTGCAATGTTGGGTTAGTGTTGCCTTTTTAAAGTTTTGTTTATTTATTTAGTTTTGTATACGTAAAGTTCGATTTGAATAATTTTCAAAAGAGTGTACTGTAATTAACGTGGTGGATTTTCTTCTACGAATAGTCTTTTTTATATTTATTTCAAATAAAACCACTTAAGATTTTTATATCAAAAGTAAGAAACGATCATGGCTTAATACTGTTGCGTCGTGTCCTTTTTGGCCAATTGAATTTAAATGAAATAAAAACAATGCTTAAAATACTTAAATCAATCCCATACGTCGTCAAAAATGCCGCAAACACAGATTTTCTGGAATCGCAAATAAAAAGATTGATTTCTATAAATTACTAGCTGACCCGACAGACGTTGTTCTGCCGAAATTTCAATAGAAAACCGCAAATTTTGTTTATCCAAATTTTCCAATTTTCCGGGAAACTTTTTTTCCCTAAAAACCATCCTCGGAATATTTCAAATCATAAACAGAAAAATTATCGAAATCGGTCCTGCCGTTCTCGAGTGATGCGATTGGCAACGAACATCATTTTTAATTATATAGATATAATTGGATTTTGCCACGCCCCTCCGCCCGCAGACCGAAAATCAAAAATCAGACTTCACAGTGTCACCCGCCTGAATATTCTGAAGATTCCTTGAAAATTTCATCAAAATCGGCCCACCCGTTTTGGGGTCCATACGTTACATACATACATACACACATCCTGTTATATACGTATTAATAGATATAGATTTATCGAGTAAATTGCCGGAAAAAAAATAAACATTTAGTTTATGGTGATTACGAAACTTTTAGTAGAATTAGATCCTTGAAACTCATCGCCAATAAAATCAATCACATCTGAATCAGATTTCAAGACAATTTTATTCTTCAATCCTTTTTTTATAATAAATTGCAACATCTCTTCCAGACAACACTTTTCACCAGATCTTCTGTTATTACGAATTTAATTAAAGTTTAAAATATTATGAACATTTTCCTTAGATTAAGGATCTGTTTTTGAATGGGGATTTTTCAGAACACCAAACGGAAATGAGGCAATATTAACCTGCCTAAGCTGTTCACCAGATCAAAAAAAACTCTCCAAAATCGTTTTCTCACTAGCGTTGTGTGAATATATGAGGGTTTCAATTATCCGATTTTTCACATTATCATCGAACAACTGCAGAAAATTGGTCGAAGGTATTCCCAGTATGCTGAATTTGTGTGACAGTTCGCGTAAAGACGGTAATTTTCGAAAAAAAAACAAAAAAAAAAAATGATAATTAAAATGAACTTAACAAGTGCAACGTTTAATACTGTTAGTGCAAATTTAACGTTATGAATAGTGACACAGCCACAAAAAGAAACAATTCTACTCAGTGCAAACCATTCTCGAGAGAGAGATGAGTAGTTTTTCTTTTTGTAAATATAAATGCAACTTAAAAATGGTTGTTAATGATTAAAATGTTTCAGAGTTTTGTTACTGTTTAGAAAAAGTTCTGTGTTTATTTATTTGCTGTAGAATTTGGTACAACCCGCCCGATCACACGTCCGATCACAACGACAATCATTTGTTGTTTTTCTTGTTTGTACTAAAATATGTTACTAGTTTGTTAATTATTTGTGTAATTTAATTTTATGTAAAAATGTATGTACTATTTTATATCATACAATTTTTTTGTTTCTTATTTATTAGGCTTCTTCGTGGCGTAAGCAACAATCAGTTTGTACGGCAGACGAAATATATAATCTGATTCTTTGAATGGATGATTTTGTCAGAAGCCAAAACTGCTGAAGGCATTACTTAAGTCATTGACATAACTTTCATGCAAGTAGAGTTGCATATTATCTAAAAATGGGTTAATTGCCGTAAAATTGTCTAAAAGATTAAAATATCACAGCAACACAATATGAGATTTTTAGTAACAGACCTTTAAAACTAGCTACGCTTTCATAGGCATAAATTCTCTGTTTAATCTCTACATGTATGTCCGTAAATCCCGCCGCCTTTAGCTGAGTGAAAAATTCCAATTTTGGATCACTGGAGTATGATACCGGTATAATGAACCGATCAACATCTTTCATATACGCTGACCACTTATCAGATTTGCTTAGTAATTTGTAAGCATCAAATATTGGATGGGCTGCCAAAAACATTAAAAAACAGTCACCACCTTCGGCTCTTAATAGTTTAAAAATATTTCTTACAGCCTGACTAAAAAATTATGCAAAATATTTGATTAGCAATTACGTTTTTTTTTGTTGTTCTTTAAAACAGGAACTATTTTTACCTTTTATTTATTACCCAGTGTAGGCAATAGAATGAAGTTACATGATCGAATTGTTCTTTCATATCCGCGGGCAAATCATTTTCAGTACTAATGTCTAATAATTTAAAATCACATTTTTCATGTGACCCATAAAAGTCTCTAGCATACTTGAGCATTTTCGGTGAAATATCCGAAAAGGCAACTCTTTTAAATTTTTTTGGCATGATCGGATAAATGAAATTCATTAAAACATCGCCGGAGCCAGAACCAACATCCAATAAAGCATCATAGCCATCCGAGCGCCACTGTATTTTGTAGCCGTATTCTTTAATAATGTTTTCGGCATCGCGTTTTTGCACGTTATTAGCTCTTTGGTATAAAATGGGCTGGTGCATTTCGTTAGACTATTTTCAAGTCTCTTTTTGTGTATATTATATTAGAACCTCTCTGAAGAAACTAAATTAATGATTTTTAATTCACAACTATTTGTCCATTTAAATACCCTGGTTCTATTCATTAAATTTATTTCAGATAACAACAAAAATTATTTTTTATGTGTATTTGTGTGTCATTGTACAATTTGTTGTTGGTGGACCGTTTAAGTGATGAGGTCAGTGTAGTATTTATCAGTAAATACTATCTGTATTTGTATACACTCTTCAAACTTTCATTGTGAATTTTTGCAAAATCATGTTCCCAAAGAACACTTTCTGCATGGAGATGTACCATTTTTTGTAGAAAAGAAACCATCATAAAATTCTGTTTAGATTTTTTTAATTAAATAGTAAGATATCGATCTATTCATGATACAAGAAAATCCCTTCATTTTGACTTGTAAGAAAATTAATGAATGTATGTGCTTTTTTCGCTTATCAAAACATTTTATTTTGTGTGAATATTGATGGCATACAGACAAATTTATAAACGAAATATATGCATGCGTACATATCGGTGGCTTAATATAGAAAAGGCATAACTCGAATTGTTTTAAAATAGCGACATTTTCTGTAAAATAATTTAATGCATTAAATATCTTACCTCTTTTTATTAGAAATTAGAATTCTTTCCCATATTAGAAAGGCAAAGAAATTTTGCAAAGCTTACAGGTTGCATAAACAAAATGTAGCGTGGAACGGAAATATTCTTAGCAACGAAAACAACAAATCGTTATCTCAATTTTGATATGGCCCACCAACCATTAAAACAATTAGTTAAAAATGAGTTAAATACCCGCAAAGTATTTATTCAATAGTCCGGAAGGGACAGTAAGAGAATCTTTTTATTTCATGATATTTATGGAACAAATGCAGCAAAGTAAGAATTTGAAATTTTGTGCGCGTAGTCCTATTTTTATTGGTTTGAAAGAAAAAAATGATGCCTGACAAGTGCAAGTTGTCGTATTCTTGTGTCGAGAGCTACACAGACATTAAATCAATGATGCACTTTGGGAAAACCAGTGTTATAGAATAGCGCTTGACAACAGGCGGACCGTGGTCTGGATATGGTCTGTTGTAGGTCAAAAGTTGGACCTGGAAATATTTTTAAAATTATTTGCACATTCAATTTAAATAAAATTTGTCTATAGCTTCCCTTTCTAATGATGTTGTTGGACTTCGACATTATCCGGACTCTAATTAAAATTACTTGCCTACTACTGTTCTAGAATGTCACACCTTAAGTGCAAATAAGCTGAAGGAACACATCTCAGACGTTGAAGTTTAAATAAATTTAGGTTACAAACTCATGCAACTCTTACGTTACGGAATGAAACGTTACGTTGGTTGAAAAACAATAAAGAAATCATTGGTATAACGCACAATATCTAAATACATATCGTTACCTTAATATAGAAAAGTCCCATTTCGCATTTTTTTAAAATATGATTTTTAGCTGATATCGATAACTTTTTTCTTTTTTTCTTTCTTAATTAGGGCCAGCACTCAGGGGATGACCCCTACCTATGCCGTGCATTGTGCCGGAACTCAGTGAGAGGGATAGGGTAGAGAAGATAGATGTTGAAAATTTAGATTAGAACTCTGCTTTGCGCGTTATGTTTATTTTTATAGCAGTTTTAAGGCGCCTTCGGTGTTACGTAGATGTATTAACTTTGTTAAGCTGGCAGTCACCTTATTAATTGCTTTACTTCGCCGATGTTTCTGCAAACCGACGTTGTTGTGTACATTAGCTTGGAAAATCATTATTCGCTGTCGGAACAGCTTTTAGTAACCTTCATCACTTAAATAGTCCGACAACAAATAATACCATGTCTCACTAATGTACATTAGAGAAATTAATGATGTTGATTGACTTGCTCTGGGCAGGGTTTGAACCCAGGCCCCAAGACATTGTTTGCTTAGTAGTCAACGCGCTAACCACTTCAGCCAGCACCACCCTCTCAAACTTAGAATGTTTGCTAACAAAATATGATAAATATGCGATTTAAAAGAAAAAGAATACCGAGTTAGGACGTTTATATATTAAAGTTTAATATCCATATGTATGTATGCATGCATGTGAAAGTATTTCTCTGTACTAACTTCGTGCAACATACAGTTTAATTAGGGAGTTAAAATTGTATTTTATTTTACTAAAATTACATACATATATAAGCTACAACCCACTAATATTACTTCTGAGTTTGAAAAAAAAAACTAAAATTATTTATCAGCTAAAATAGAATAGAAACAAAACTTAAAAAGCTAAAAAAAAATAATTAATTATCCTTTTAGCTGCGATAATTATTTGGTAACTTTTTGCCATAAGCAACAATTAACTTGTAAGGCAAATTAAAAATATAACCAGAATTTTTCGATTTTTGTTTTAAATTAAAACTGGCAACGATGTTAATAAAATCATCGAAAAAGTTGTCATGCAAGGACGGTGGTATTCGATCCAAAAATGGGTTAATAGCCCGGACATTTGCTAATTGAGTTTTTTTTGTAGATTAAAGAGAATATAAAAATATATCAGGAAGGGTAAAAAATTTAAAAAATGTTCTTTTCTGCCTACCTTTAAAGTTTTCAACACCTTCGTAGGCATAAACTTTGTGTTTAAGATCCACGTGAATATCCGAAAATTCTGCTTCTTTTAGCATGGCAAAAAATTCCAGATCTGGATTACTGGAATAGTGTAAAGGATTAATGAACTGATCGACATCCTTCATGTAAAAAGACCATTTGTTTGATTTGCTTAACGACTTAAACACATCATATATTGGATTGAAGGCCAAGAAAACTAAGAGAAAATCACCACCTTCGTCTTTTAAGAGATTGAAAATATTTTTCACTGCTTGTCTAAATATAAAATAAAAAAAAAATCTTATATTTTTTAGGCCATAATTAACGAATAATCTGTGTTTTTTTTTTCAATTACTGTTTGTTTTGTATCCAGTGTAGACAGTAGAACGAAGTTACATGATCAAATTTTTTTTTCATGTCCTTTGGCAGGTCCTTTTCTGTGCCAATATCTAATACTTTAAAATCACATTTTTCATGCGAACTATAATATTTTTTAGCATAATTAACCATTTTAGGTGAAATATCCGATCCCACAACCATTTCAAACTTGGCCGGCATGATGGGATAAATGAAATCCATTAAAACATCTCCAGAGCCGGTACCGATATCCAATAGATTATCACAGCCATCCAAACGCCACTGTAGTTTGTGCGAATATTCCTTAATGATTTGTTCCGCATCATATCTCTGCACCTCATTGGCCTTATGATACAAACACGGGCTATTCATTTTATTGAATAAAAGATATTATTTTGAAATATTTAGTTTTTGTATTTTGCGTTTTGTTTCTGCCAGTATTTTCTAATGCTTCTGTTCCGATGTTTCTGTATGAACTGAGTAATTTATTTGCAAATATTTTAGCTTTTTATATATATAACTAACTACATTAATAAAATAGAATAATTGAAGGTAATTTCCTTCCTTCTCTCTGTCTCTCGCTCTCTCTCTCTCTCTCTCTCTCTCACGCACTATCATTCTGTTTGTCAGCATATTTATTTATATTCTACAAAAGTAATACATACACTTTAGATTTGTATTTGAATTAATTATTCATAAGAACTATTAGTTAATTTATTCAATTGGGAAAAAGAAAAAAAAAAGGCTGAGTTGAAAGAAATTTTAGTGTGTGTGTGTGTAAGAGAGTTTTTTTGTGGTGTTAATAAGGTTTTAAAGTTTTGATGATAATTTGCATGATTAGATATTTCTTTTGACTGATATCTCCAAAACATTGTAAACACAAACATATCGTTTGGATTGTATATAAACATTCATATATATGTTTCAGTTTTAAATGTTTTCGTTAGGATTAATTTATAATTTAAAATAAAATAATTCTTTTGAAAACATTTTGTTTACTTTTTAAATAAAATTAAGAATTATAAGAAAGAAAAGTAAAGACGTAGCTATTTATAAAAACGAGGTGAAGAAAGAAGAATATATAAAATACTTTTTAAGGGGTAAAAGATGGGAAACTTTTTACTTAAGGTACTTTCTGTTTTCTTACAAAAATTTCTACATTAAAAAACAGTTTAATTTTTAGCGGGTCAAATAAGGAAAATAACATACAGTGTTCTTTCTGGATGATAAAATGAGGATATGTTATAGACCTAAAAATATTAAGCGTTTGTTTACTTGCTAGGCCATCTTTAAATTGCTTATAAATAATGATTATTCATTTTAAAAATTTACAAAATTGATTTGGGTATTCTGAGAAATTAATTATTTGAAATCGGTTTAACCGAGCAGTCAAAAAGAACTAATCGGTGCTAATTTAAAAAATATAATATTTCTCTGATTAAAAACATTTACGAACTTTAGCCTGTACAAATATTAATAATAAACAGTTCGTAGTAATTTAAAAAATTACAATTAATATACATATACCAAAAAGCTAGGGCCTGTGCTAATTATATGTTCAAAAACGAACATTAATCAAAAATATATTTAAGTTTAAACATCAAACCAAAAAAGTTTGTCTTAAGTAGAACAAAAAATCAGGAGATTGAGCATTGTATGATATAATTCGCTGGCAGCACTGTAATGTTTAATATATAATAACAAAAAAATACAAAATTCCCCAGCTGGCATCCAGTAGAAATAAGTCGCGTATTCTATTTGTATTGGTAATTGTGTATATAAAGACGTTGTATGTAATGACGCTCAACGAAGCTACCTAAGAAGTAGTGAAATCATTTGCACAATAATACTGACGAGGTTTAGTGGCTTTTACCGAAAAACAACGTTTGTTTCTATTCAGCCAGTGCTGTTGAAAAATCTACAAAAGGGATGTATAAATACTAAATTTTTCCTTTGTTGCTCGAAATATGTTAACAATGTGTACCTACTATTTCTCTGATTATAAACATTTACGAATTTTAGCCTGTACAAATATTAACAAATAAAATTTTTGTGATTTTAAATTCATTTATTTCACTTTATATAAAAATCATCAAGGTTTTCTTTGTTTAGTCTGTTTGTCTGTTTAGCTTTCATACCTGGGTAATGCGTGTGTGTATGTAGTAGCAACTTTAAACGCTTATAGCTCAAAAAAATACTGAACCCACAATAACCAACAATATCTTGTTCAATTCTGCGTATATTGTATTTTAATTTGGTATAAGTTTTTTCAAAATCGGTTGAATAATGTGGCCATAAAGACCACCACAAGAAGTGGTCATTCCTATTAATTTAATGAATTCTTATGTTACATATTATATTCATAGAAAAAATTATTATTTTCAATTCAACGAAATTAGTATTTAGTGACAAGTGCTACACTGACCGTCTAACAATTACTAATACAATGACACATAAATGCACACATCAGAAACATTTCATAAAAAATTCTGAAACTATTTAAATAAAATTTAATTTAATTTAATTTAATATGCAAAATACACTTTGTGTTGGCCAGTGTAATTAATTGCACAATAAGTTGTGAATTAAAATTTATTACAGATTTTTAAAATAGCATTCACAACAAAAAAAAAAAAATTGAAAATCGTCTAACGAAATGCTTCACTTCAGTTAATATCAAAGAGCCAATAATGTACAGAGACACGATGCTGAAAATTTTGTGTTTTATATGTTTTAATAATTTTTTTTTTAAATTTATTTTACTATCATATAGAATTTTGTACAACCCGCCCGATCACACGTCCGATCACAACGACAATCATTTGTTGTTTTTCTTGTTTGTACAGTTTGTTAATTATTTGTGTAATTTAATTTTATGTAAAAATGTATGTACTATTTTATATCATACAATTTTTTTGTTTCTTATTTATTAGGCTTCTTCGTGGCGTAAGCAACAATCAGTTTATACGGCAGACGAAATATATAATCTGATTCTTTGAATGGATGATTTTGTCTAAAGCCAAAACTGCTGAAGGCATTACTTAAGTCATTGACATAACTTTCATGCAAGTAGAGTTGCATATTATCTAAAAATGGGTTAACTGCCGTAAAATTGTCTAAAAGATTCAAATATCACAGCAACACAATATGAGATTTTTAGTAACAGACCTTTAAAACTAGCTACGCTTTCATAGGCATAAATTCTCTGTTTAATCTCTACATGTATGTCCGTAAATCCCGCCGCCTTTAGCTGAGTGAAAAATTCCAATTTTGGATCACTGGAGTATGATACCGGTATAATGAACCGATCAACATCTTTCATATACGCTGACCACTTATCAGATTTGCTTAGTAATTTGTAAGCATCAAATATTGGATGGGCTGCCAAAAACATTAAAAAACAGTCACCACCTTCGGCTCTTAATAGTTTAAAAATATTTCTTACAGCCTGACTAAAAAATTATGCAAAATATTTGATTAGCAATTACGTTTTTTTTTGTTGTTCTTTAAAACAGGCACTATTTTTACCTTTTATTTATTACCCAGTGTAGGCAATAGAATGAAGTTACATGATCGAATTGTTCTTTCATATCCTCGGGCAAATCTTTTTCAGTACTAATGTCTAATAATTTAAAATCACATTTTTCATGTGACCCATAAAAGTCTCTAGCATACTTGAGCATTTTCGGTGAAATATCCGAAAAGGCAACTCTTTTAAATTTTTTTGGCATGATCGGATAAATGAAATTCATTAAAACATCGCCGGAGCCAGAACCAACATCCAATAAAGCATCATAGCCATCCGAGCGCCACTGTATTTTGTGGCCGTATTCTTTAATAATGTTTTCGGCATCGCGTCTTTGCACGTTATTAGCTCTTTGGTACAAACACGGACGGTGCATTTTGTTAAGAAGTTTTCGATTTTGTAGTATTTCTCATTTAAACTCCTCGCATAAACTAAAGTGGTAATTGAAAATTTCTTCCTTTATATGTGAACAAAACTTAAACCAACAAGACAATAAAAAAATCACTTTTAATCAACAAGATAATAAAATACAACTTATTTCGTAAATAATTTTAGTTGCATCATAATCGTATGAATTTTTTTTAAACACGTGAATGTTATCTGATAAATATTGTTAATTGTCCAGTAATTTTAGTAACATGTGTAAATTAATGTTATATTAAGAATTAAATCTTAATCATAATTCATAAAATAAATTTAAAGCTTTTTTTATAAAGAAACGGGTATACTGTAAATATCTCTCCTTGTATCTTGAATACACAGAAAATCATATATGTGTACCCAAACAAAGTTAAATCATTGTCAAGCGGTGTAAAAAATGCAGTAAGTACGGATTTTCTTGTATATAAATATTTTATGGGCATTCCTATGAAATAATGCACAGCAAATTTTGGGCGTCCAGTTTTTGGATTGGCCGCCATTTTTAATTTAGAATAATTACGCTTTGTCATCACCTGTCTGAGATCTCAGAAAAACATTTATTTTGTTACCCATATCGTGGTGACGCATAAAAAACAATAATGTGTTGCAAAAAAGAAAATACCATCATTTCATATTCTAACCGCAATTTTCCATTTCTGACCATTTCCATCCCTGAAAAAAATGGTGGTTTAGAAAAAAAGAGAAGACGCTATTATTAAATAAATATACGCTACATGTTAAGAAGCCGATGTAGCACTGCCGCGGTGTGTTAAATTCTAAATGCCAAGACACATATAATCCGTCATACGTTATCCGTCGCCTTTTTCAACTGACGTAAACGTATTGACGGAGAAGGCTGTCACAGTGAATACTTTGTTAACGGAGAGAAAATCATTGAAAATTTATTTAATATTTTTATATTATTATTATTAAGAATAAACGTAATTATTATTTGAACTTATATTGTATATTATATTATATATATTATAATATAGAGTAAAAATAACAAAAACGTTAGAATACAAAGTAGAATACTTTGATGATAACGGACTATGAGTTTGTGTTGATTATTAGTACTTTCCAAACAGTAATGAGAAAATTTCGTACTAACCAGCACTGTTTCAAGGTAGAATAAAAAATGAATTAAAAATTAATTCTCATATTCTATTTCTATTGAAAACTGGTTAAATAGTTGATATTCTTCTCAATTAGTATCCACTTTACGAAAATTGTAAAGATGGACAATTGAACGCTGATGAGAGGTGTAGCGGCCTTGAAATCGGTACTGATACGTTCTGCTGAAAACTGATTGGATATAAATAATAATATTTTCCAACATAAAAAAACTCTTAGTAATTTTGAATTTTCATTAATTCAATAAAACTGAACTTGAGCCTGATAATATTACTTTTCATATATAATTTTTTTAATTATAAACTTTTTCTTTATTTTTTTATAACACCAACAAAAGTTTATCAAATCGAATAAATTTGAATTTAAATTATTTTATTTTTGAGCGAACAACAAAACCAAAAACAAAGAACAAATCAACTAATAGTTGTCAAAGTACTCAACGTACGTTAAAATTTAAAAGTTGCCCAACTTTGTACTTTGCGTTGTCGGAGAAGTACTGTATGTGATCAAGTTCATAAGAAAACATGTATTTTAATTTAGCTGTCAGTTGAAAAAGGCGACGTATTCTATGTGTCTCGGCCTTAATCCATATGTTTCTAGATTCAATACTATGGACACCGTCATACGTACGAGTATATTATAAATTTATTTCCGGAATGGTTATGTACAGACTTGCTTATATGCATATATTTAATATAGTATTTTCGGAAAAACGATTTCAAGTACATATAGTCGGGCAGAGGGACATACTGAGAGATGCATTGACATGGCTTTTTCAAATTTCATATCTTAGGATTCAGAATAAATATACTTTATAGGTCTCATATGAATATTGTGGAAATCACACCCGGAGTCACATATCGTCATATTAAATGCAAACGGACGTAACTACACAAAATTTCGAAATTGACTGTTTTATCTATCATCAAAATACATGTTCGTGCAAAATTTTAAATTCCTACGATCAAAAATTTCGGCACATTTTTCCTTTTTTGTTTTCTATGTTCTTTCATTCACAAAATTCTAATAAGCTTTAAATTGGAATACGCACTTTGTGTAAAAATTATCATTGGAATTAATTTCTACAAGTGCTCTTAGTTTTAGTGATACATACTCGTATGTACTCGTATAACAATTAATAAAAAGCTAAAATAAGAAAAATGGATTTCGACTGTGAAAATAGTTCTGAATAGTTTAGTAAGTTGTGATTTGGTGGGAGTTAATAAAAATAAGAGACTTTCAAATAAAATAAAGAGAATGAATGGAATGAAATATAAAGGCTTAACCAAAGGAAATGTTGCCTCTGAAAGAATGCCAAAAAGTGCAACAAAAATTTTTTTGAAATCAAATATCTTTTAAACTGTAAGATTCTAGAATACTAGTACATACGAGTATGTATATAGTGAGCATGTTTTTTCTTAACTTTTTCAAGTAGTTTTCGAAAATTTAAAATTATTTTTAATCGGAAAGTTATACGGACCAATACATTTTATATACCCGATTGTCAACTTTGTTCCACTGTAAAATCCACTGTCTAAAATCTCTTCTGCTGAGTCTCAAAATTTCGTCAAAATCTGTTCAGCAGTTTAGAAGTTAATGAATCAATACCAAAAAGAAAAAGACGTGTGGCACTCGGGGACTGCCGCGGTAAATAAATTGCATAGCATTTTTATCAACTTATGCAATTTCAATTTCAATTTCAGCTTTCTAGCTATACTGGAAGTGCCACATACATGCTTCTCCTACAAAAAAGCAAAAAGTGTAGTTACGTCCGTTTGCATTTGATATGACAATATAAATTCTCATATCATTTTTGGTGAAGGGTATAAAGAGACTAATTCAAGTACGCAATCCTCTTCCAACATCATTAAGAATCCACTTGAAAGGCCTACATATTTCCTTTATATAAAATCAAATCTGCCGCATACTCGAATCAATCCCTAATCGGGATTATTTATGCTCATTTTTATGCTGGAACACAATTGAATTAATATTTTTATTGCTTATCTAATTTAAAATATTATACGAGTATTATCTTCTTTTTTACCATTCCTGGTATTGAACCGAGTCCGGTTAAAACGTATTTAATACCTTTTGCAATTGATTCAAGTACATTTCGAATTAATGTTGTTAATCACATCTCGTACTCAAAGTTTTTTTCTGTGTGTATAATTATATGGCAGCAATATTTTTTAACTTAATTTTTTTTTTACTAACTCATTTAAATTTCAAATTTATTGTTATCCATGCGTATTCCGATTAATTTTTAGTGTTGCACGGTGGCAGCTCAAAGTGTTTAATCCCTTTTCGGATTGATTCAAGTACATTTTAGGTATTTACGGATTAAAATTTTTAATCAAAACTCGCACTTAAAATAAAATGCTTAGATTTTGTAGTTGTTTTTTTATGTGATTGTGTACGATTTCGTACAAAGCTGTTAAAAGTCGATGCTTCCTTGGATCAATTTATTTCCAGATAGAGCGAAAAAATTCAAAGGAGCTACGCTGTAGTTGTTGTAAAAAAAAAAACAAACGGTTGTCTATTAAAAATTCCCCTGGATTAAATTTTTTTGTTATATCGTTAATAGTAATCAAAACCGCAAAATAGATATTTACAAAAAATACGATTTCCAGGCTGAGACCATCGGCCACTCTGCAAAAAAGGAAAGCTCCATATGATTGGACTAAGTGACATTTTTCCATGACAAAATCTCAACAAAAATTCTTTTTTTTAGTATTTAATCATATAAAATCGTGAATCGTTGCTGTTTCAAATATTTTGTTTTCCATCGTACGCTGAGACATGATTTTAATTTTAAATCACACATTGATTTGCACAGTTGATGCTTTTAATGACAGATAGTATTTTTATTTCTGTTTTTATATACAATTTTAATTACCCTTTTAAGTAATATATATTTCTGGGTTAAAGCAATAAAATACTGAAGTGAACAAATCAAACATGTTTGGGGAAAAAAAGAGCAAATATATGTATGAGGTAACGTAATTTTGAAATCGAATATATGTATGTATCTTCTGAATCATAGTAAATTAAAAAATTGCAACATGAATGAAAAACTAAAGGACTTAAATTACAACTTTAATTAATGCAATCGTACAAGACGAATAGTAAAACGTCAATACGCAAAAAAAAAAAATTAAATGGAAGAAGAGTTGCAAACATCTTAAAAAGGACAAAAAAAAAAAAACACCAAATAACTTCAGCAAAAAAAAAAACCAACTTTTAAAACCCGATATAATCAATTTCTAGTTTGTATTTTACTCTGAGGGTGGTGTTGTCTGAAGTGGTTAGAGCGTTGACTACTAAGCAAACAATGACTTGGGGCCTGGATTTAAACCCTGGCTACAGCAAGTCAATCAACATCATTAATTTCTCTAATGTACATTAGTGAGATATGGTATTAATTGTTGTCGGACTATTTAAGTGATGAAGGCATAGCACTGGTCACTAAAAAACTGTTCCGACAGTGATTGATGCTATCCAAGCTAATGTACATAACATCGCCCACCTTCGTCGGTTAGCAGAAACATCGGCGAAGTAAAACAATTAATACAATGCCGGCTAATACAGCTTAACAAAGTTAATGCGTCTACTTAACACCGGAGGCGCCTCAACACTGCCTTAAAAATTAACATAACGCGCAAAGCAGAGTTGTGAAAGAGTTAAGTCTTCTAAATTTTCAACATCTATCTTATCTACCCTATCCCTCTACCTGAGTTCCGGCACAATGCTCTTCATACGTAGGGGTCATCCCCTGAGTGCTGATCCTAATTAAAAAAAAAAAAAACATATAACAATTCTAAAGGATTTTAAAAATCGGTTCGTAAATGGAGGAGCTATGCAATAATCAATATTAAGTTAAGACGGGGGCGGGAAACATGTGTTCAAATTTCAAAAAAAAATTATAGGATCGAGCTGCAATAAAATCCTTTTAAAATAGAAATTTAATAATCAGCCCATCAATGGAGGGATATGATAATCTATATTCGGGGTTAAAGAAGGACGGCACTTTAACCCTGACTTTTAAAAATGAAATGGAACCAAGCGAGCAAATACGATCAAAACATACATAAATATGGAATTTGGAAAATTTTGCCAATAAATGGTTGTGAAGGGGAAGGGGTGAGGGGTTATATGCGATAAGCAATATAACGTGGCAATATAACTTACCACGATTAAAAGTATTGAATATGTAAAAGTAGTAGAAATACCCAGTACTAGTCTAAGCACACCCTCTTAAATACAAACAGAATTTTGAAATTTTGAATATTGTTGCAAAAAAAAAAAAGAAAAAAAAAATCCTGTACGACATTCACGGTCTCAAAAGAAGCTTACAAGTCAAATGTTTTCCTAAGACGGTATATAATCTTTGACTTGCTGGAGCATCGTTGAAATCTGTGGTATGTTTCGTTGCAAAAAACTACCCATGCTATGTTTGACATATAATAAGATAGTCAATAATGATCTACTTGCGGTCTGGAGTTACGATAATAAACAGCAGCACATAACACCAAGAGAATAAAAAGAGCATATGATTTTAAACACTCACCAAAGAGTACAGAAAATTAATTTTAGCATAAAAGTGGTGGTTTTTTGTGTACATGTTAGCTCTACTTCAATTGTCAGTAAATATGCAATCAAGTAAGTGATTGAATCAAACAAGTAATTGATTGAACTAATAAATACATTCTAAAATGTTTAATAAATAATTTTTAATAATTTGTTTTTTAATTTTTCGTTTTTTAAATTAAAACATTAATTGAATCAATTAAAAACATAATTGAACTACCATGATAATTTTTTCAGTGTTACTGCAAAGGATTGTGGTCTAATGAAATCAGATCTTTTTTTCCAAAACCCACTGCACATCAGTTTTTGGACGATTGTTGACTCATTACGAAGAAGAAACGTTACTTGAGGCCTTTCCATTCAGAGGCTTTAGGTTAGAAGAGCTTTCTCTAAACTTATCGAGGCTTTGAGAACCATTGTGATGCCCAGAAATTGTACTGATTTCTCTTTTTCTTCGTTGAACGAACAACTTAAGTAATTAATTAATATTTGGAAAATCCTAGACTAACCCATATAAGGCCGATCACACAAAGCCTGGTGTATTGCTGTTAAAACAAAGAGCAATTTTCCAGGGAAATCTTTTTAGCAAAGAAGCGGAAAGAGATGAGTGCTTCAATATAAAGTGATAATTAGTATTCCTTTATCTGGACAACAATGGATTAACGAAGCCAACCGGATATGTGTATTTAAATATAAATTAAACCTTCATTCACAATTCTAACAACGCACAAAGTTGTTGTTATTGAACAACACTATTTATGCATTCTTATCGACATAAAATCTTTGAAATTTTTTTTTATTTTGTTCCGAACTTGAACTTGAATATAATTTCGTTCACATGTTTTTTTTTCTTCTTCTTTAGACAGAGAGAAATTTGCGTGCAAATATTTTTTCATGAATATGTAAATTACATGTTTGGTTTTTTGTATTTTATTTTCAATTTCTAAGGTCACTGACTTTTGAGTTATGAATTATGTGGGAAATTTGAGAAATTTATTGAAGGCAAATATTCAAATTAAGTGAATAGAGCAAGCAGCCTTTAATGATAAGAAATTCTTTGTAAATGACGTTTTTTTTTTAAGAAAATAAAAATAAAATGAGCAACAAAGAGGGAAACAGATGTTTTGATGCTGTTGAAAAATGTTTTATGATTTTTAACTTTGATTTTTTTTGTTCATGATTTTGTCAGCCCACATTACTCGTAGTTTAGTAATTATTTGAGGGCCGTGAATGGTAAATACCTTAAGAAAGATTTTTTAATCATTAAATAATTTGTAAGTAAAGTCTGCTGGTTTCTTTCTTTCATCGGTGATTTCGAATCGATCTAAATGAAACCAGATTTTCTCAAAACTTGAAAGAAAATACATCTCAACTTTCATAAAAAAAATATTTTTTTCCGCCCTATAGTGCAACGTGGTGTTGCCAAATTTTTAGATAAATACTTCTTAGTATCTCTTATATATTCCATCGAAATCTTGTTGTTTACAGAAATAAAGATATTTGTGATAATTATTAAAAAACCAATAAATTCTATCACTCTATTTCAATCGAAAACTTAATGAAAATGTAATTAATTGTAAATACGAAAAGTAATTAGAAATTAATTATAAATTCAAACTTATTAAATACTTCAAAGGCTGCAAAATAAGAGGATGATGAAGATGATGATGATTATTCTTGAATTGTTTCTTTCTAAAACAACTATTTATTTTACAATTGAAAGAACAGCTAAGAGGCTAAAGTAAAGAAATAAAAATCTCTCCCTTTGTAATTTCGAAATAAAACAAATAAAGAAACATAGATACCAGAGGAAACCAGTTGTTTGTGTTGTTACTTTTTTCTGTTTTCCGTTCTTTAGCAAATTAAATTAAATTAAATTTTAAAAGAAAATTACCCAGTGAAATGAAGTGCAAAAGAAAACATTTTGCAACAACTCTGCTGTGTGCTGTCTGCTCTCTGCTCTCTGCTCTCTGCTCTGCCATTCAAAATCATTTATTTTCTAAACTTCAACGCCAAGGAAAATTGGCTGAGAAATGCAGCCAATTAAATACTTTAAATTACAAAAATATATTTGGGGTGGGGGTTGGGAGCTTGGCTAACCGGCACCGGAGTTTGAGAAAATTCATTACAAACAAATTAACAAATAAATCAAATTTCAATACGAAATAATTTTTGTTTGTTGGTGTTCTTTTTTTGTTTTCTTGGCTTAAAACAATTTATAATGATTTCTGTAGTATTTAGATTTGAATTGAAAGTTCTTAACTAAGACTAAGATTTTAATAGCATGCCTAAACGCTTCTATCCATACCCTTGACTGATGTTGATGCCGGATGACAGACACAACAAGAAACACTAGTGTTGCCAAAGAAGTATGAAAACCTCTTCAAAAATCATTTATCTAAATTAATTCCTGTCGTTTACATTTGAAAAACAAATCAAAGATTAAGCAAACATTAGTTTTAACCCTGTACAATATTCACTCTTATAAGTTCATCAGCATCAGCATCACCATCATCATTACACTTCTTTTACTGGCTTCCCCGAATCACTCGCCCTTCTTCGTTTCTTGTGGAAATTATTTAAAACAATAAATGTTTGTGTGAACGTTCAAACTTGTCTTCTGTTTTTAACAGGAATTTATTAAGGAAGGAAATAGTGTGTGGCAGCTGTTAAGTGTTGTCAACTATAGGAAAATAAAATCACTTAATAAATACGTATAGAACGAGCTTAATGTCAGTTTTGTTCGCATATCGTTAACTTTTTTTGCTCGAGATTCTCTTCGAAATCAAGTGTTGGTGTTGCAAACCAAACTATTACTTAGCACCGAGGATACATCCCTGGTCAGGGCATTAGGGAAAACATACATTGAAATAATGAATTAAATTTTATAAAAAAGTGCAATAACTCTTATCTATATAAGTATATAAAATACAAAAAATGTTTGTACCCATGTTCGCTATAGACTCGGAAACTATCCAACCGATTTGACCCAAACTGGTGTCATTCAAAAGGGAATTTATAGAGGATGGTTTTAGGCTTTTAATATTTCAAGTGGGCGTAGCTCCTCCCACATAAATTGAATAACATCATATATCTTGACTATTGTGATAGCAAGAGTTTTGAAACATTGCAATAGTTCATATGTTACTAATGTGAGTAATCACGACAAAAATGGGCGTTATCGGACAAGTGGGCGTGGCAGCTCCCATATAACCCAAAAATTGAAATCGCCATATTTTGGGCATTTATTGACCTACGCCGATGATATTTGGTACATATAGTATTGACATAATTAGGAATACGTACTAGGAGAAAAGTGAGTGGGACCACGCCCCTTTATAGGAAAATAAAAAATCTTAATATAGTCTTAACTATTGGACCGATGGTCATTAAATTTTCACAATAGGATATATAAATACTTTTAATTTTATTTTATAACGAGGGGGGTAGCGAAGTACACCGGGATCAGCTAGTATATATATAATTATAGTCAAAATTAATTCAAATAACAAGTCCTTAGAAAAGGCTTTAAATTAATTCTTACAGTGAAAACACACAAAGTAATACAAGACGAATTCATAAAATTAATTTTTTTTTTATTACTTAAAAACGCTACATTAGCAACACAAACAATAACAATGTTTTCTTTTCTAATACTATTATTGAGGCGTGAGTTTGCTTAAAATTAAACAACTTCTCGGGCAAAATAATAAATGACATGATGCCTGAGATTTGATGAAGATTTTCAACTAGAGATGTCTGTGATTACAATTCTTATTATTATTCATCAAATACGAATAATGCAAACATATACACACACATATACAGACGCACACATACTTCCAGCCATAGAAAAGCAATAAGGGGTTAATGAAAAAGCGCCAATTTCACCAAACATAAAAAACAAATAAACTGATACAGTAAAAAAAAAACAGCCCTCAGATACACGATAGATGAAATGGATGGATGGATGGATAGATGGCTGATGTTATTATCACATAAAAAGATACAAAGCGAGAAAATGCTAAATAAAATATCAGTAAATGCAAGAGTCGAAGAAAAAAATTTACATAATAAATATTTAAACGTTAATAACTCATTTTGAAATTCCGCGGTGACGTTCTCGTTGTATACTTATGTGAACGTAAATGGGAGGGAGTGTGTTTGCCAGTAAAACCTAAGAAAACCGACAAACTAAATGAATAAATGAAACCGTTGTAAATGCCATAAATAAATTGAAAATTTTCCTAAAATACCAGGTTACAAAAATTAACCATATTTCTTGTTGTTGCACATTTATGTTACTTCTTTCAACAAATGACACATACAGGTTTATATTAAAATAATTTCATTTTCATCACGTGTTGCCGTTTCTTTTTAAACTTGTTTCCATATTTCATGTTTATTTGTACCAGGAAATCCCAATAAATAGCAGTTTTCTACATATGTAAAATATTAATATGAAAATAATTTTCGACCCCAAATAGTTGTCCCCTTCCCCCCAAAAAAATAATACTTATTGCATAGATCCACTATTTATTGACCGATTTGCCAACTTCCATTTTTGGTTTAAAAGGCTGTGCATGTGCTTTGGTCCCATGGGGAAAATGTGCTCCCCTTAATTATTGATTATCTAATAACTCCATTATTTTTTGTATGATTTAAATTTTTTTTCTTTGTTTGAACATTTTGGCTTCCAGTTTGGTCACATAATTTTTTTTTTTTGGAAAATCGATGGCAGGTTGTTACCGCCCTCCCTAAAAGTTTTCTTTTTTAATAATCGTTCTTCTTTCTTTTTTTGTGTTTAATCGGGTTTCCTTGCTGTTTGGTCCCTTTAACTTTTTTGTTAACAGAGAGAGCCGTTGTCCCAGAAATGTAAGTGGGGCAATGCAATTTTGATTGATTGAAAACAAAATGAGTAACAAAAGTCTGTGACACCAAATTCTGATAGAAAAAAATAAAACCAAAAACAATGATTTCTATGAAATCTTCTTGTTCTTTGTATGTTTCAATTCAGACTCTGGCCACAATCAGATTTTATAACAAACCCAGATTAATTGAATATGTTGAAAGTTGTTACCAGCCGTGGTTAATTCAGTAGGATTTTGCAACTTTTTACTATTAAAATAAATTTATAAACCTTTTACTAGCAAAGGAGTTCAACTGAAATATATACTTCATCTCTTGGAAATCCACCGATAACCCACATGAAATTTTTATTCCAAACTCGAATAAATATCCCTACTTTGGGAATAAATCCCGTTAAACTGGGAATGCTGGTCACATTTAATTACAAACAACGAAAATAGAGAGAGAGGAAAAAAAGCAAAACTTAATAATTACAATGTAACATTTTCCTCCCACCTCTCAGTTGTATGAATTACGCGTACTTTATAACCTTTGAAGGATTTTTCCCATTTTATTTCACTTGGCTGTTAATAAATATAATTACAACCCTTTTGATAATTTTTCTCGAGTCGTCGACATGATTTTAATAATTTGACGCTTTTATAAAGCTCATACACACACCCACATACATGCATACATACATACACAGGAAAAATATTTTAATAAAAAGGACAAAATTTTGCGCTGTTTTTGTCGTCTGATAGAAATTTCATTTATTTTTGTTTCATTAATGGTGGCTTTTGATATGAAATTATTAGCATTTTAATAAATATTTTATAGCCACTACTCCTTATATACTGACATACATATTAATTCATGTCATACAATATTTAAATAAGAAATAGAATCATGTGTTAAACTAGAAGCTTGTTTGATTTTTTTTCTTTTTAAAGCTTTTTCATCTGAGCTAAAAGAGGATCATTGCAAATGTAAAATATTCGTCAGAAAATAATGGACCTATGAACCATAATACAGAATTTTTTTTAAGATTTTTAATCGTTATAGCGGGTGTATATTAATCGGCCAAATAAAATATTCCTATCGGAATGGTCTCATTTGCGTAATTTCGTTCCGATAGTTTTTTTTTATTTACAGCTTAAAGATGCCGTTTAATTCGATTTTACAGTGATAAAGATTTCTATACACACAGGCGTTTGTTAAAATTCATTTAAATAGCTATCAAAGCTCTCATTAAGCTTTTTTTTTATTAACATGTAAAGCTTAGTTTACTGACACTGCATGTTTTTTATTGTTTACTGCAAATGAAGTTATTAGAAAAATTCATTGTCTCAATTTTATATAACTTTCAGAATTGTAACCATTTTCAATCGGATTTGGGTTATGTAGCATGCCTGAAGGTTTACAATATTAAAAAACAATTAAAGCTCGCTTCTTAAAATATAAAAACCCACCTGTCTCTCCCCTGTGTGCTAGATTCTTATCTGATAAATAGCTGGTCTAACCAAATTCAAATTATGTTGAATTAAAAATTTATTAAAACATTTTATGGAATCCATATTTCTTGCCAACTCTCATTTCTTCAAAAATTTCTGTTTGGTTTTCTTTTAAAGCTTTTGTAATTTTCTTTCAAAGACTATTAAAAATTAATATTTTATTGTTACAAAATTTCATCAGCCAAATATACATACACATTTGCACACATTGCAGCTTCCTACACATTGAGTTTAATGTATTTTTGGCCAAATATTTGTGGTTTAATACTTGAGGTCGTTTAATACAAACCACAGGTGTTGCATACATTCGAAGCTTTGCATTAATTATGAAATTCAAACTAAAAGAAACATAAACACAGAGATTTTTACAAGCAACTAAATATGGTATGGTATGCAACAACCGAGACTACTGTTGCCACTAAGAAATACATACATAAAATAAAAGAACTTGTATGCTCTCAACAGCATGTGTATGTAACATGATGGCATGAAGTGTCTAGTAAAACTGGCCAAAACGAAAAGTTACAATAACAATAGAGAGAATTGACTATAAGGATTGGTCGTTGCATGAATACTTTAAGGTTAAATGGTTATTTGCATATGAAAACTATTTGCAACACTTGGCGCCTGCTAAAAAACAAAGAAAACATGTTTTTTGTAAACTCATACTGTGTAATCAAACAACATCTTGTTTTAATCATTCCAAAACGAATTTTAAAGTAAAACACTCAAAATATTATTAAGTTGGTTGTAGAAAAAATTTCCTTAAAGAATTCATAATTTGTAATTAATTCAGTATGTGTTTCCCCGCGATAATCACAATATGAGTACACGCCTGTTGTAAAGTCTTTATTTGAGATCTGAACCAATAACAAAGAAATTTTCGATCAATTAAAAGTTCCTTTCCAAAATCATACCAGGTGTCCTTGACACCAAAGATGTTTACACTTGCCTTCTTTTGGCGCTTGTATTTTTAATCTCCACCAGATGTAAAAACACATTTTCCAGTAAATTTGTTTTAGCATCCCATTAAGTAATTTTTTGATGCAAATTTGTGCGAGCGTGAAAACATTAAAAATTGTTTTTCATTAGCTCCGTCTTTTTCGTTTCCTGCCTTATAAAAACAGTATGTGGAATTATCCACAGCCAAAAAACAATGGGTCTCGAAAACACCCGCACAAGTTCGGGCTAATGAGCGCAAACTGCACATTTACTCAGTCAAATTATAAAAATTGTCCAAAAAAAAACATAAATTTTTTACGTTTAAAAAGTGTAACATCATAATGTAAAATTACCAACAAAACAAACAACAGGCATTTTGTTTGTGTAAACGGCGAATTCATATCCTACACTGTCAAAATTCTCCAAGCATAAAAAATTACATAAAAATGGCGCCGGAAAATATTTACCAAATTTTACAGTGTGGACAATGGATACATTCGCCTGACTTTGCCACTGCATCCACCTGGTAATTAATTCGCCTTGGTCTGTGGTCTATGTAATGTGCGTTCGTCTGGTATCAAGGGTTATCCAACAGCTGAGCTGACTGAGCTCGCTTCATAGCAAATTATCATACAAACTAGTTTTAAAAGTAGACATAAATAATGGTTACAGTTTGGTATGCATACGTTAGAAAATGTTTTAAATTTGTTTGTGTATTTTGATATGAAGCGACAGCTTTATACCAACAAAATACATGTTGTTTTTGGATTGTTGTACTTGTTGTCGAACTGCGCATAACCGATAGTTTTACCATGTCTGGTATGTATGTAGTTGTCTGTTAAGTGTCAAATGTCCAGGCGTTACTACACCTGTAATTTGTTTGGTAGGCATTCGCACAAACAGAGATGCTACAAGTGTCAAAAAGCGTGACGGCGTCGCGAGTTCTAAGATTTTGTCTCATCCAAAATCTTCGTACCGCGCCACTTCAAAAAATTCTCTCTCATTCGCTCTCAAAATTTAAAAAAAATATTTATCTGGCAGGCTTTTGGGTAACTTTATACAAGTTCGCACTGTTTTGTTATCCATCTGGAACACACCTAATATACTCGTATATGACTGAGGCTACTAATATATTGATGACTTATGGCTATTAAAATGCAATGTGCAGTTGGTTTAACATTTTCTTAACAATAAATATTTAAATTCTTCTAAATACACAACATTTTTACATACACATTTCCAACTGTGTTTCCTCTTTCCCATGACATTAAAAAAACTTTTCGCAATTTTAAAGTCAGAAGATTGAGTAAAAGGATTTTTTCTTTTTGCTGCTGTTTCATATTTCATTTTCTTATTATATTTTGTATTTTAAGTTTTGGATTACAACAACTTCCGGAAGAAGAAACATTTTTATAAGAAAGAGAAGAAAATGTACATAAAGATCTAAAAGTCCTTGGTGGTGTACATTTGATTTGCGTTGTAATAACTATAGAGTACCTTAAAGTAGGCAATACATTTTCTTTTTGGGTTTACTTATGTTTTGTGTATGTTTTGAAATTTAAATCGATTTGTATGTAACCGCATCCATATGCTAAATTAAAGTGTTGTTTTTTTTTCTGAGAGAACAAACAAAAGTTTTGCTTGCATATTGAATTTATTGAAATGTTGGATATGCTCACCTGTTATCAGACCTCTTATTGGTTAACTATTTTACAATACAATAGTAATTTGTCCATTTAATGTCTAGACAAAAGCCTCCAATTACCTTATCCGATTACAGACAGAAGATTTCCCACTGTATGCGAAATAAAGAGAAATGGTGTTTACATTTGCACGCTGAGCTGTACAAACTTTCTACGGTAGTATAGTTTGTACTAAAGTACTATTTAAGTGATGAAGGCACAGCAGTGGTCACTAAAACCTGTTCCGACAGCGATTGATGATGTTCGGTCGGTTAGCAGAAATATCGGCGAAGTAAAACAATTAATAAATGGCCTGCCAATACAGCTTAACAAAGTTAATGCGTCTACGTAACACCGGAGGCGCCTCAAAACTGCTACAAAAATTAACATAACGCGCAAAGCAGAATTCTAAAAGAGTTAAGCCTTCTAAATTTTCAACATCTATCTTCTCTACCCTATCCCTCTCACTGAGTTCCGGCACAATGCACTGCATACGTAGGGGTCAACCCCTGAGTGCTGGTCCTAATTAAAAAAAAAAACGTGGCTTTTATTAAAGATAAGTTTTATAACAGATACATTTTTTAAAAGGAACTTTTTATAAAAGTTACTGTTCTCTTAAACCTAATTTTTGTAAAAGGTAGTTTATATAAAAGGTTGCTCTTACAAAAGGTACTTATTAAAATACTTACTATATTTTAAGATGTTCTTTTTGTAAAACTACGTTTTATAAAAAATGCATACTATAAAGGGAACTTTTTATAAAAGGTACTTCTTACAAAAGGAACATTTTATAAAAGGTGCTTCTTATACGAGTATTAGATACTTTTAACAATAAGTTCCTTTTATAAAAAGATCTTATTTTGCGCTATAGTGTTTTCTTAAATATACTTTTTTATACAAATAACTTATTGTAAAATGAATCTTATATAAAAAAGTACATTTTATAAAAAGTACTTTTTATAAAAATGAAGTACCATTTATTTTTTTATTTATTTTAAATTAAGTACTATTATAAAGTGTGTACTTTCATGAATAATACTTTTTAAAATAAAGTTGATTTATAAAAAGACCTCTTACAGAAAGTAGGTTTTAAAAAAGTACCTTATATAAGAAGAAACTTTTATAAAAAGTATCTTTTACAAAAGTAGCTTTAAAAAAGTACCTTTTTAAAAAATTATATTTTTTAAAATGTTACCTCTAATAACTAAGTTGGCCACTTTTGAATTTAAAATTTTTTACCTTTAAATTCCCCGAGAAATCATTGCTTTTTCTTTTATACAACCTTTTGTTTTCCTATTCCATAAAATCCACTCGTGCAACACTTTACTTAAAAATTTGTTTTGTAACAAAATATAGAAATATAAACTTAGCCAGAAAGTATTAGGACATATTTCTCAAAAAACACAAAAAAAAAAAATAAATACAAACAACAAAAATTTCAAGTAACTTAACTAATAAAAGCAAATGGAAGAGAAAAAAAAGGATTTAATTGAAGTTGAGCCTTTTAGAGCAGGTGTAAAGTTAAATCATAAAATGAAATTAAAATAAAATACCATTATTTTGTATGCAGAACAAAAACTCAACATCAATGAAATTAAATATGTATCTTTCCTCAAATGTCCCTTTTGCAACATTTGAGAAAATATTTGTAAAAAGGGTTTATAGATTTACTTTTACAATTAAGTTTCAAAAGATCTCAAGAAGCTTGAAAAAAGGCTACCTTTGAATTCATTTTTTTTTTTCTAGAAAAGTTTTAAAAACAGATGGAATGAAATAAAACCCGTATTATTTTATGTCCTTGGAGATTATTTTTTTTTTTTGAAGTGTTTGTTTTCAGATGCTATTTTTGCGTGTAAATTTTGAATTTTTAACTTCAAAATGCGTTTATTTGTGTTTCATTTCTTGTTTTTTTAAGGGATTAAATAAAAAAAATTATATTTAAAACCCCTTCTTAACTTAATTAGCTGCTTTATATTATTAATTTTGTGTGTTTGTGTTTTTAAAAGGATATTTTAAAAAAATTATGTGGTATTTATCCATTTAATTGTAGAACAACGGCAGCAAAGAGTTATTAAAAATTTATGTAATTAAAAGATTTTTGTGAGGTTTTTTTCGAAGAAAAATTCTTTTTGAGGAACACTTGTTTGAAATGGCGAAAAGATTATAAATTGGAAAAGAAGGATATAAAGGATTGTGAAATGATACACACACAAACTAAATGATGTGATTTGTTTTTCAGCTGGAGGTGGTTAAGGCTAAAATTATTCTTATAAGCTATTTTTCGAAGTATATTTGTGATGGGCACGAAGGAAAAATTGGACTTATTTATGTATATATATATATTTAAAATTCAAAATGGGTGTGGCACTTTCCATATGAAAGTTATTTCCTTTTATTATATTTATGAAATTAATGTTGTTAAAAACTGGAAGTTTTTCATTTATAACTTTTTTTAGTGGCTTTCGAGAATAAAGTATTAAGCAATGCACAGGTGGGAGTGGCACCTCCCACATAGCTAATACGATATATCTTGGAACTAATGAAATAGATTATCTGAGATTTTGTAAAAGTTACTTCGTTGATTTTGTACAGTGTTTCAAATATGAAAAATAGTCCAAGTAAAATGAGTGGGCGTGACACTTCCCATTATGGGAAAAACATTGTCAAATTTATTTGGAGCCGAATCAGTGAGAAACTTGTAATGAGTGTTGCTCAAGACGGGCGGACTGGACATGTGTGTGCTGCACCTCACACAAAGAGGAAATATTTATTTCGAGATATTCTGAAACTTGAAGTTTTCTAAGGAAAACTCTGTTGATGTGAAGGATTGCCACTAAAACAGATTTTTGAAATTGTGCTGTACTCGTATTGTTCTATATATTGGACATGTATCAACGGCTTTCGTAACTCTCTTAGTGTCAGTTGGGCCATTATCGTCTTTTTTGGTCTAAGGTATGGGTCTAAATTAGTTTTTGAGTGAATTCTTTTCTTCTTCTATAGTAACGTAATTAACTCTTACGAAGGTATAAAATGTATGTGCTAAGACGAATAAATTCGTTAGAATTTATAACTTGTTATGACCACTACAGATACGTTTTCATACATACATACATATATACATACATACATACATTTTTCTATTAATATATCAACAATCATTTTTAATTACAATTGTAATGTTCACACTTAAATAATTTCGTAACATTTGATGTTGGCGTTTGTTCTGGGTAAATAAACCCCGAAAACGAAAATTGACCGCCCATTTGACGTTTTAATATTGTTTGATGGAAATTTCATTTAACGCCAATACAAACAAATGCATATATTGGCAAACACGTACACACACACACACACATGCACATACATATATACACTGTCAAACGGAAAAGGAAACAAATAACCAATGAGTGGTTTATTCGGTGATGATGTAGTCGACAATGGTGATGGACAAACTGCATTTGCATATGAAACACAATCAAAATCGAAATACATGAAAAATAAACATACAATCATCGGTCAGTCGTACGTACATACAGTTATATTAAAAGTATATTTATACAGGCGCAAACACACACACATAGACATGAATATATACCTACATTCATTTTGAAATAAACACATCCTCAGGCATGACCGCACCTCCAGATAATAAACGCCTACGAAAATGTGTGTTTATTTAACATATTACATACCACACATATACTCTATAATGTACGTGCGTATGTGTATTGAGATTTGATAGCATGTTTGTAGCAAAAATAAATTAAGTGACTGGCGGTTGGAGTGACCGACGACTGACTGACTGACTTCACATTATTGTATAATTTGTTTTTTGGACAAACATTTGCACACCTTCCAAACAAATAAAACGAAGACTTGCGCCAAGTCGAGGGCCGCCTTCTAAGCACTTTCAAAGGCAAATCTTCAGACTTGTAATATAATAATAGTGTCCAAATAAAGAGTTGTTGAAACTAATTTCCAAGTAATCGATCAATTTTGAAGGAATAGTTTTATTGCATCAATTTTGATTGTACAGCCATTTTTGGAATAAATTAATTAAATAAACTTTTTGCCATATAAGGAATTTTATTCGAGTAATTTCCATTCTTATGTTTTTCATTATAGCAAGATTTTTTCGACTTAATTTTATATGAATAAATTTATCCGAACAGGTTTAATTATTGCACATGCATAAGTTTTGTATATAAAAAAAATTCATTCGAATATATTCTTGATGAAACCAATTTTTTCGAACAATTTTGATCATATAATTTTATTGCAACATTTTTTATTGATTTTTTAAAATTGCTAATGAAAATTGGGTAATTTCAATTGAATAGTTTAGATTTCAGCAACTATTAATTATTCTTCGTGTGTAAAACTAAGAAAAATTTTATTCGCCTAAATATTGTTTGAACAAATTTTTCCGAACACTTTCACATGATAATTGTATAGTGGAATACTTTTCTTTATGAAAAATATTATTTGAGATATTTTGGTTAATTCATTTTATTCGAATAATTTTTATTCCAAAATGTTTTATTTTAATAATTTTGTACTTGAATTACTTATATTTTATTGGTTAGATAATATTAATCGCATAATATTTATTTGAGGAATAATTTTTGGGTAACGATTAATTTATATTCGTATGTTTTTCATATAAGTAATATTTTATTCGCCTAAATGAAAAAAATTTATCCGAACGTTTTGAAACTTGTATACTGAAATACTTAAAAAAAAATATTTGAGTAATTTGCTGCAACTATTCTTACACTATAAATGTTTTTCAATTAGGCAATTTGTATTTATTCAGTTAATTTTATTAAAATAATATTACAATAATTTTTATTCGAGTAGCTAGTGTTCCAATAATTTTTGTAAAATAATTTCCTTCGAATATTTTTTGCCAAATAATACCCTTTTTTCAGCTTCAGAAAAGTTCTTTCGGTATAGTTTTATTATAATCGAAGAATTTTATTCGATTAAATATATTTTTATTTTAATTGAAACAAGTTTATTCGAGACATATTTATTTATAATCTAATCTATAATCTTTGAAGGTGGTGTTGGCTGAAGTGGTTAGCGCGTTGACTACTAAGCAAACAATGACTTGGGGCATGGGTTCAAACCCTGGCCACAGCAAGTCAATCAACATCATTAATTTCTCTAATGTACATTAGTGAGACATTGTTATTAATTGTTGTCGGACTATTTAAGTGATGAAGGCATAGCACTGGTCACTAAAAAACTGTTCCGACAGCGATTGATGCTATTCAAGCTAATGTACACAACATCGCCCTCCTTCGTCGGTTAGCAGAAACATCGGCGAAGTAAAACAATTAATAAAATGCCGGCTAATACAGCTTAACAAAGTTAATACGTCTACTTAACACCGGAGGCGCCTCAACACTGCCTTAAAAGGTAACATAGCGCGCAAAGCAGAGTTGTGAAAGAGTTAAGTCTTCTAAATTTTCAACATCTATCTTCTCTACCCTATTCCTTCCCCCCTTAGTTCCGGCACAGTGCACTGCATACGTAGGGGTCATCCCCTGAGTGCTGGTGCTAATAAAAAAAATATAAAACTCCGAAACGGCTCGACCGATTTTTTAATGAAATTTTGTATGTATAATTGGTAGGTATGATATTAGGTTTTAAAGTATATTTTAAACTAGGGGCTAGGGGAATGAGAAGGGAAGGGAGGGGGTAATTCCTGTATTTACTAAACTATTAACCCAACAGATGGTGCTACGCCCGCCTCATGCAGGAGAATCGTCGTCGTTCGAATAACAAAATTATTGTTTGGTATTTTTTTCATCGGTGGTCAACGTCACACAAAATATTTTAGCTATTTTTTATATAACACCCAAAGTATGCACCAGAAATATTTTGTATGACTAAACAACGTTTGCCGGGTCATCTAGTAATTACATATTTCTTTAATTTCAGTTTTATTCGAATAATTTTTGTCTTGTTACTTTTAATTTAAAAATCAGAAAAATTATTATAATAAATTTTATTTCATTGATTTGTGTGATTTTTAAAAAATTTTTATTCGAATAATATTGAAATTTTAATCGAATAATTTTTTTTCAAATAAAAATATTTTATTCGAATAAAATGGTTTTGAGTAATAACTGCTTGTAGCACAGTTTAGTTTTTATGCAAAAAATTTTTAGTTGCTGAAATTTTTTAGTCGAATAATGAAGAAATAACTTTATTGAATAAGATTATTCGAATAAATTTTATTAAAAAAATAATTATCGAAGTAAAAATTATTTTGAGTATATTTATAAGATTACGATTTCATCTGGCTTTAAAATAGTTATATGGCTACTTGTTAAATACTTTTAAAACTGCTGTCATATATTCAGGCAATGGTATGAAATATTTTAATTTTTTTTCAAACTTTCCAATTCTGAACAGGCAAATATATTTTGGCGTTTGAATAATTTTTCACCTAAAGTCTTTTGGACACCTAAAGAGTTTATTTTGCATTTGAATATTTGCTGACCGCGCTCGTTATGGTAGATGGAAATTAATGTTGATTTTAGTGTAGAGTATTTTTTTATTTAAAATGGAAATCAAAGGTTTCTCTTTATTGATAGAAAACAGTGAAATTAATACATAAGTCGTGTAAAATGCAATTTTTGTTAAGCAAAATAAGTTTTATTAGTTCTGGAGTGATTGACAATACTTGCTTGAAGGGGTTCTATATTAATCGAATTCTTTATAAAAGTCGCGAATTTGGCTCCAAACGGTTAAGCTATTCTTAAGTTATTATAGCTTCCCATACTTACACATACACACACGCACACACATCCTTTAATAATTTTAAAAGTATATATACATAATAGATTCAAATGACCTCAACACCTAGAGATCTGATAAGCATCAGATTTTCGAATATTGCTATAAAATCACTACCCTCATCTTTTTCTAGAGGGAAATTATAAAGATATCTTTTCTATTTTTCCAAAAAATTAAAATGTTTTATGGTTAATTTTCCAAAAAAAAAAAAAAAATGCCCTTTGTGATAGCGACATATGTTTTAACAATTAATATACTATTTATACTTAACTTTTGCTTTGGGTGTATATCAATTTTTACATACTGTAAAATAATAAATTTAATTTCTTTTGGTAGGCATAGTTTTATTTGTTTTAAAAAATTTTATGTTCACAATTTTTATTTGAACATAAATTGCATTGAGTCGGTTGTGAAAATATTTTAAATTGACGCTTCAGAAGAAATATAAATTTTTTCGACTTGATAAAGGATTTTTTTTCACGGACTTCAATTTCAATTTGAATTAAGTAAGAAAAAATTGGTGAAGCTTTATATGTGTTGTTTTTTTATTATACCTGTTTTATTTCTAGATTTTTTTTTTGTTTCGGATTGGCTTAGGCATTTAAGAATTGCCTGGAAAGAAGTGTCAATAGGCTATTTAAGCAAATTTCCTCCCCGTACTTGTAGTTATTGTTCAAATAAAGGCATTTAATTAATTCCAATTAATTTCACTGAAAAATCCAGAGAAGAAAAAAAAAATTAATAATCAAAACAATTTGTGTGTGAAATCGTCAGAATTAATCTCTTGGATGAATTGTATAAAAACGGTCCACTTTCAGAAATATAGTGACATATTTTTATGCATTTAAATAAAAGAAGGAAACACTAGCAAGAGTAAATGTTTTTGGATGTAACATTCTACGCAAAAATAACAATTCCTTTAGTATTTCAACGTCTGGAAAATTTTTTTTAAGTCTTCCTTAAAGAAAATTAATTTCAAACCTAATCAAAGCGTTCATACTTACTGCAGTGGGAATTTCGTTATCAAGAGAAAATAAAATCTTTTGATAGCGAATTCACACAGCAATAACACACATACATATTCACTCCTTTATACTAAAATAAACTTACAAAATTTATCAAAATACATACTTAATTATTACTACAACTACGGTTATCTGGCGCCTGATGACTACGTTGGACCTATAGAAAATGTAAGTTTGATTATTTCTTTATTATAATTACCTAAACATGTTTACACTTACAATAATTTTTTTTTTCAAACTATGTACTATGTAAATTATATTACATATCAAAGAAAACTCAATATCCTTAAAACTTTTTAAATTTTCTAAACGCTATATTTATTATTAATACAATCGGACTATATTAATTTTAATTCAATATAATATTAATGACTCTTGAGTGAAGATAGTTTCGAGTTTAATTTTTTCTTCTAAGCTTCTTTTCTTAAAATTAATAAAAATTTAAAAATGTGATTGTATAATGTTAAACATGAAACTATAAAGATTTTTTTTATTACGAAAGGTGAAATTGGAAGTATGAGGTAGAATTATTTTTTATTTTTTTTTTGAATTGGGCTAACAATATACATATATAATAATGTTAGCAAGGAGGGTGGGTTATATGACTTAAGTAGTTAACTACATCTAAAGCTACTCAACATTCCATCAACTGTTATTTTGTTTTGTTTATTGTTTTGATATGTGATTGGTTATTATCTTTCTTTGCTACCTAAATTACAAATCATTTGTAACAGAATCCTTACCATTCAATATTAAATTAAGCCGGAATTAATAGGTAGCGCAGATCCCATCAAATTTTCCATCAACAACAAAATGTTTAAATTTTACAATGATTCGTTACACCTTGCCAGAAAAAAAAAATTGTACAAAAATAGTTTTTATTAAAACTATTTACTTGTTTAAATGATTACATTTTTCTAAAAATGTTTTTTGAAAGAAAGTATCAGAACGAAAAAGATATATCGCTCTTGAATTTCTTGAGTTTTATTTGCAATTTCTTCGTATTTAAAGATCTGAAAATGTTTGACATTTTATTATAATAAAATTTTCAAGTCAGCTTTGTTTGGTTTTAATATAAAGCTTTACAAATATTTATTTTAACTAAAAGTCTTGCTATTGTCTGTCTGCCACCTACCGGAAATGTGTATAAAACAGAAGCTTTCGAACTATAATACCAGTGACGTTGAAATCTTTTTGTACTCAGATTTTATTTGTTTGCATTAAAATGTTATATCGCTTGTTCACATGTTTGCGTGTTTATTTGTTTGTTGTTCCTGTTTATCAATCAATTTTTAAATGAAAGCTTTTTCAAGGGTCGTTTTAAGTTATTCAATATTTTTAACTTCCACCTTCGATTAAATGCATTTAAATATGAATAAAGTGAAATATAGTAGATGGGTCTGCATTAGTTTTTCATTGTATGCATTTTCCCAATAAACTTAGAATTAGCCCTTCTTGTGGGGTAGATATTTTGCATTTAATAACTTTGACGTGAATAACTTTGATTAGGAATGGGTAGTGCTGTCCAGCGTTGTTATCAGTTTTTATTTATTCTGTGAGTTTTTTCTCTTTTTTGATATATTGACTTAATTTATACTTACAGACAGACATACATCGAATTATTCACTTATAAAATACTAAGTTAATAGTTTTATATTTTTCCTTTTTCCTTTGCCCAACCGCCATCGATGAAAAGTGTGAATAATAGTTTGTTATCAAGAGGTATTTTAATAAAAATTTATTTTATATTTATATATTAATGGTAATTTCTTAAATTACTACGAACTGTTTATTATTAATATTTGTTAATATTTATACAGGCTAAATTTCGTAAATATTTATAATCAGAGAAATATTAGGTGGACATTGTTAACATATTTCGAGCAACAGAGGAAAAATATAATATTTATACATCCCTCTTGTAGATTTTTCAACAGCACTGGCTGAATAGAACAATCGTTGTTTTCGGTAAAAGCCACTAAATCTCGTCAGTATTCATGTACAAATGATTTCACTATTTGTTAGGTAGCTAATATTTCTCTGATTATAAACATTTACGAAAGTGGATCTTTAACTCGCGAAAATCAGACTGAAAATAAATTTTATAAAAATTCGAAGAAATTAGAAGAAATATTAACAAATATGTATTTATTTTATATTATTGTTATTCATTTTACAAATTTTTTTTGTTGAAAAAATGGATGAATGGAGAAATTAAATTTTTTTTTACTGGAAATATAATTCCATTTTTAACATTGTACTTCATTTAAACCAAGTGTAAAAATGTTATAATAAAAAGATGTAAATTTCCACTCGTATGTTTTATCTATTTCCGCTAATGATGTGACAATTAAATAAACAATAAATACACTTTGAACACTTTTACTGGAACTCTTAAAATTTATATATATTATCTATTTGAAAGAACGATTTGAGAATTTTTTTTATGCTGAAAATCGGCATTTGATTGCAAAGTTCGAAGGTCGATTAAAAAAAATTCGAACTAACATAAACAATCGCCGTGATAGGGGTCTTCTAATTTAGCCTCTATTTTCACCCCTCATTCTCACAACCGACCTACTTTTGTTAACCTGAATTTGTTGCACAGTGTAATTAATGCTTGATATTGTGAATACTTTTTCGCTTGGTTTTGAATTAAAGAACGAGTTATTTTTAAAAGAGGGACAGGGTTCATATGGTGCGCTAACGATTAAATTTTTTTTCAGCTGCGTATTGAAAATTCCACAAATTAAAACATCGATTAATAATAAAAATATCGTTTTAAAATCATCCTTGGGCGATTGATGAAGAAAATCCAAAAATTTTGTCCATAAAATTTCTATAAATTTGTAATCCATCAAATACTGCTGCAAACTAAATGCCAAAAGAAGATTGAAAAACAAGAAGAAATTCAATTTAGAATCAGACAATTACATACGCAAAAAGGGCAGTTGGCAAGAAAAATTTCAATTTCATTTAAATTTCAATATCAAACTGCCCAGAAATACATTACAAAATGCCTGTAGCCACATAAATAATTTCTGTTAACATGTGATTACAAGCAAAAAAAAAAAAAAAGAAGAACAAGAAGGAAAGAACAGACACGTGGAAGGAAGGATTCTATCAAATCGAATGGAATTGTTATTTTTTCTTCGCATTTTTTGCGGTCAAATGAACAGCAGCTGAATTCAATTACACCAATTGATGAAACCACAAACTGTACGACAGGCCACAGACAACCCAAACTACTGGAATAAGTGCAACATACGTACAACTGCAAGTTGTTTGCAAAGTGGGTACAACCAAAAACTTATTTAGTTACTTTTTTCTTAAAAATTTCTTCAACTTCAAAAAAAATATAGAAAAAAAATTAAACCAAATTGATACAGTTGTTTAGTTGCTGTCAGTATTTATAGCAAACAACCCCTTGTTGCTTATTGACAACAAATGTTTTTTTTTAATCTATTTTTGTTTCAATTGCTAAAAGATGACTTGGCAAATTAAAGTATAAAATTTTAAAATGATAAAGTGTTTTTTTTGCTGCCTAAACTGTAAATGGCCAACAAACATTTCAATTAAATACAAAATCAACAGGAATTTTCAACTTTTATAGAAACTTTTTTTCTTCTACATTTCGAAGCTGTCAAATATGACATGTCAAACAAGCTAATTTATCAAAAGCCAGCCAGCCAGCCAGCAAGCCAGCAGCAGTGAGTGGATGAAGTTTTGACTGAAAGCTAAATTGTTATTATCCATCCATATGTATGAGTTCGTCTTACTTTTGTATTGTAGTTGTAATTAAATAAATTGGTATATTTTTAGTCCTGCTGCTGCTCCTGTTGCCTTTTGTTCCTTCTCTGCCCGTTTGCCAAACATGACTAAGCAATTTCATTTAAAATAATGGCATCAATAATAAATTCAGTCAATAATATTTGTTTTTTTTTTTCGAATGTGTTGAAATACTGTAATTAGTTTGGTAGTTTTAACAATTGGCTTTTTAGGTTTATGAACATGTTGTTGGCTTTAAGCATTTATTCAGGTTTCTGAATAAATACTCGTACCTGTTATGCTTTGCAATTGCTAATTTTACAAGGTGTTACGATCCTTAGAAATATATTTTTACAGGCTCAAAGGCAGCACTTTAATTAAAAAAAAAAAAAAAAAACTAAAACACAATACTCGAACAGCAAAATCTATTTTTTTTTCAATAAATCAAGCTTCTGATCCCGGTTAGTGATAAAAACAAAAAATTAAAAAAAAAAATAGAAATTAATACTGAGATGACATCTAAAGTCTTACAAAAAAAAATAATGTTGTAGCAATTTTACTTATTGCGAAAATAACAAAAAAAAAAAAATCCCATGATTCCCAAGGAAATTCGAAAAATCTCCAGTATGAAATTTTTACAATTTTTGACAAATTTTTCTTGTTTTTTGTGCTGATAACATTTTTTGGACTTCAGTTTCAGCTTTGGCATTTATATTTTCACCAAAAAATCGCTCTATACTAAAATTATAGAGCACCTTCAATTTTGAAAATTTTGGAAAAAAAATTCTCTACAAATAATCTAAAATACAGTGCAACTCTTTTTGCAAAGGTCTTTTATAATATTCAAATAATTAGGTATTTTATTATCTGTTAAAAAACGGGCAAAACACGATCACTAAAAAATTTTAAATTAAACTTCAGATAACTTTTGACTCAGTTGTGTTTTTTAACAAACTATTTTGTGTAATTTGCAACAGCTTAGTCTTAATATGAAAAAGCCTTTTTTTAATTTGTTAAAAACTATTTACTTGACAAAAGCTGTAATTTTTCAAAACCCCTTGGCAACCCAGTTTAGAGTCTTCTGGCTCTGTCCCCACCAAATGTTGTGTCATTTTGTTTTGGAATTGAACTGACCGCTTAAAAATTACAGATGTATTTTTATTTTTTTTAAAACACTTAATGTGAATGGTGGCTTTTATTTCAAAAATAGAAAAAAATTGGTTATTTATCAAATTCTAAAATTTGTTAAAGATTGAAATTATATAGGGATATATATAAACTGGATTTGATTCCAACGATATATAATGTGTAGTACTCTGCATTTTCCTTAGCCTTGAATAATACATTTTTAATGTAACATTTCCATTAGCTTGAAAAACTTATTGATAATTCAATTTAAATATTTAAAGATTCAATAAATAATAAAATTATCAAAAAAAAAAAAAAATTTCCATTAGTGCCTACTATGCGCTTCTCAAAAGTCATTCTAAGCTACACATAATGATGTAACATTATGTTCCGTCCTTAGTTTTCACCATTCGCGTGTTGCGTTTTCCAACTTAATTTAGTATCAGATTTTGTATATACTGTGGACACTTGATAGCTGAAATAAGAAATTTATGTTGATAAATTTTAAGTCAGCATATCTTGTAAGACATACATTAAGAGATTTGAAGAATATTTCTAATGTGGAGGATATATTCTTGCAATTTTTAGTTAAATAAAATTCCGACATCGCGATTTCTATTGTAAAAATTTGATTTGAATTGTCCAAATGTAAAATTCTCATTTAGTTTTTCATAAAACTTGAATAACAAAAGTCATATTTTAGACCAAATGATTGTAGTAAAAATAGCAAAATTTTATAATGGACACTGCAACAAATACTGTCGGAAATTCCTTAAGAATTCTCTTGCTAATTGAGCTACAAAGCGATATTATATCATTTAGTGACATTGAACACAGGGAATTCGCTTGCCTCTTTTAATTATTCCTTTGGTTTTTGGCACTATGAATATTTTTTAGCCAAGTTATTCCCAAATTTATTTATTTTTTTAATATATTTAGATTTCGAGCATATGAATGACTTCATAAAAGTTGTACATGAATTAATAAATAAATTCGGTTTATAGCATTTATAGAAAATTATAATATGAAAGTGACTTCACTATTAATGCGCTATTTTTAATACAAAATCTCATTGCTATCGAAAAATGCTCACTGTAAAATATACTCGTAACTCAAAGGCGGCACTGGAAGTTAGTGTGGTAACTAAAAGATAACATTAATTTAGTAGTGAAGTAAATCTTGTATTAAAATTTCACGAAAATTATAATGAACCAAATCAGAACCAAAGTGGGATGGAATCTGCTAATCTTGTATTGCATAATAAGTAGTGATAATAATGATAAATGGGAACACTGAGGATGTTTGTCCGGTTGCTCAAGATTTGCATAAATGATTCCCCATTTTATATGCGCAATTAAGCGGGGACTACTGTACTACCAGTGTCACATGCTTTCTGAATGTAAGTTTGCTAAATTTAAGTTAAAGAAATCACAATTGTTTTTTATATAAATAATTATTAATAAATTTAATATCAAGTTGATTAAATTTACTTGAAATGATCTGCAGTAAACAATCTTTTAAGTGACTGATTTCTAAGACTACCTCAAATAAATTGAATGAATTTCATTCTACATGAACTCAAATAATGACTTGTTTGTTGTTTGCTTAATAGCAATAAATAATACCAAAAAGGTTGTAGCATTTGCTAAAGTTAGTTCTAATTTTAACCCATTAGTTACCGAAATGTAGTGGCCTTTGTATATAGATTAGCTTAATCCTTAATACTTAATGGGTAAAACCATATTTTGTGACAGATTTATTCAAATTTATTTAAATTATTCAAATGATTTTGACAAAACTTATACCAAATTACAATAATTTGTTCACACATGTGAACGGGATATTGTGGGTTATTTTCATAAAGATCTACAAAACAAAACGCGCATGAGCAGAGTTATAAAATTATTAACCTGTCTTTTACATTTTCACTTCTCTACCGTATCCCTTTCTCCTTAGTGCTGGCACAATGCATGACATAAGTAGGGGCCATCGCCTGAGTGCTGGTTCTACAGACTCCAGCATGTTGTTTGAGGGTGGTTTTGCCTGAAGTGGTTATCGTGTTAACTACTAAGCAAACAATGACTTGCGGCCTGGGTTCAAACCCTGGCCAGAGCAAGTCAATCAATATCATTGCCATCGATTGATGCTGTTCCAAGCTAATGCACACAACATCGCCCTCCTTCGTCGGTTAGCAGAAACATCGACGAAGTAAAACAATTAATAAAATACCTGCTAATACAGGTTAACAAAGTTAATTCGTCTACTTAACACCGGAGGCGCCTCAATACTGCTAAAAAAAAACTAACATAACGCGCAAAGCAGAGTTGTAAAAGAGTTAAGTCTTCTAAATTTACAACATCTATCTTCTCTACCCTATCCCTCTACCTAAGTTCCGGCACAATGCGCTGCATACGTAGGGGTCATCCCCTGAGTGCTGGTCCTAATTATAAAAAAAAAAATTAAATAAAATAAAAGAAAATAAACAAATAAATTCAACCGTATAACTTTTGGACTTTCCTAAAGCTACGTTCACATTTATTAAATATTTGTCCAAAAAAACGTAACCACTATTTTTGCTTAGTGATAGTGTCATTTAACTTGGTTTTTATATTGCAAAATAAAATTAATTTATCTACAAAAAAGTATTTTTATGCAGTTTTAAAAAATACGAACCCATAATAAAAAGAATATTGGAATTAAGGGAAATAAATTATTAGTTTCTTTCTTGGTCACGTTGATCAATGTGAACGTAGCTTAATAAATAAATTTCATTTTTAACAAAGCTTAGAATAGCATGAATCGTTAAAATAACAATAAAATATAAAATAATTTTTATATAAAGTGGCATATTGACTTCTCTCTAAATACTTTTGGGATTCAAAGAATATAAACGAAACCACTGAATAGCAAAATTTTCTTAACAAAACAATAAGAAACTTATCAAAGGTACACACATTCTTTAGAATTTCAAATAAAATGAATTAAAAAGCATGTGGAAATTGTTGTCATCCTTGTTGGGAAGAGATAAAAATAAAATTAAACACAGTCGCATAAACAATTCCACCCACCATACAGATACACAACAATTGTGAAGGTTACGCATATGCTAATAATAAAGTTAAATGCAAATGTTTATGTTGCCGCACATCATACAGCCATGAAATTATTTCCGTATTAAGAATATGTATGTATGTTTGTATGTAAGTATGTGGCACAAAGGGAACAAAAGGCAGGCATAGCAACATATGAGTGTACACCCGCAAACATACTCTCGCATAGATCCCATTAAAAAAAGCGACAATGCATGTACAAGTATGTATGAGATTTTAAATATAAATTTGAATTAAAAACAGAAAGAAATATAATATAATATGTGGTATACTTTAAGGGGATGACATAACAAGTATGTTTGGCTATGTGTTTGTTGTATGTGTGAGAGAATCAATCAAGAGGGGGATGTTAATCGCCGTTTGTCAGGATACAATTTTTTATTTTTTTATTTTAAATCTTTGCCAACTTACAAAAACATTTTCATAGTGTGCTTAAAACAACAACAACAACAACACAACAATATTTATTTGTATCAAAAGCATATTTTCATTCTGGTAGAACGAATTTTATGTTTTTTCAATAAACATTAAGCGATTTTGGTTTTGTAGCTATTTGTTGATTTCTATGTGCCACTTTATTTCAACGTTTCCCTTAAACAGAATTTTTACTATACTCCATACAATACACACATTCATACATTCGCATCATACCAGCTAAATCTTTAAAGTAGTTGGGAAGGGGTAGAGAGTAATTTTTTTTTTTTTTTTTTTGGCCAAGATAGGAAAGGGAAGATTATGATGCTCATTTGTTTATGAATGTTGTTGTTTGTATTTTTGTGTTAGAAAGCAGCAGCTATTTGTGTAACAAGAAAAATTGTATTACGCGCCTTAAAGTATACTTCCGTTGTTATTTTTCAAATCTATTGTATTATTTCCATATTATAAAGTATGTTGCAATCATTCAGGCGTTTATTTATTGTAATATTTGTAGCATAACCGTAGGCGAGTTGTATATGTATTTTTTTATATATTGTATTTTTTGATATACTGAAGTTCTTTTTTTTCTTTGTTATTATATTCAATATCTCCTGCAGACACTCAAATCCAGCATTTATGTTCTATTTTTCACAGTCGACGGCCTGTTTATGTTTTTTTTGATTTCTTTAATGTATAATCGTCATAGAGCTTAAAAATGTGAAAACCAATGAGTCGGAACTTTATTCTCTTTTTTCTATTTTTTCCATAAGCTTCTTCTTTTATTTGGTATCTGAAAATTTTTCCATTTGTTTTTGATTTTTCTTTCCTTTTGCTTTGTGTACAATATATTTATGTTGGTATATGTATTATTTATCTGCATGTGTTTATATTCTGTTTGAATGTTTGTTGTTCATATTTTTTACAATTTTTAATTTAGCATGAAATTAAAGGAATTTAGAAAATTACACATAAAAGAAACGAACAAAAAATAAATCAAACAAATGTTGAAATATTTTTTATTGCATAATTCAATGATAGATATGAATGCATATTTTTTTCAATGAATTTTGTGTTTTCCAGCATGAGTTTAGGCGAATGTTTTTTGTTTGTTTCCAAAATAGTTAAACAAATGGCTCGTTGAAAAAAAGGAGTACATTTTGGAATGAGTCCTTTCCAGAGCATCAAAGAAGTTGAATACTATTAGGATGAAGTATAGGACGTATAGACGTTAAATGGAGTCTTAAGAAATTAAAACATTTGGCAATTTTTTTTTCTAAGCCCCCCGAATATAGTCACCTCAACTGGCTGCATTTTATTAGCCACAACGAAATTGAAAGTTCTGAGAATTGAAAAGTTTCATGAGAAAATGGATTAAATGAAATTTTGTATTTCATACCCTATTTAGCTTAAGTCAAGTTAAATTGTTTCTGATGAATCCTTGATTTTAATGATTAATAGCTTATGTTGACTTATGTTGACATGTGTGGCGTGATTATTGCAAAATAACTTTAATTTCTGACGATAAGTATAAAACAACAATTTAAAAAGTTTTCAAATCGTTATAAAACGTTCTGGCCAACGCCATTATTTAACTGCACCACAGTTCAGGGGAATTGAAGGTCGAAAGCCTACGATTTATTTGAAATAGCTGCCAATATATAAAAATTACTGAAAACTGCAGGCAATAAAATAGGGAAGAGTGTTAGGAATGGCGGCAGCCTCATCTATAAAAGAAACCTGCTCGAAGTTACTGCATACATAAGAAATGTTTGGTTGCGGAGAAAATTAAGAATTAAGAAAATGCTGATTCCGTTATTGTTTGAAAATTAAAAAAAAAGTATAGCAATATATCATGTATAGAGGCAGTTAAAAATTAGTTCCCTTAGGGCCAATTTTTGACTTGATATTTAAGTTATAATTATTTTTAAATTGTAATTAAATACCAAATTGTGTTTTTACTGCATATTAAAAAAAAATACTTAATTAATAATTAAATGAACAACCTTGTGCATTTAAATAATAATTAAGATTTACGAATTTCCATATGTTTTTGACTGCTTGTTCTTCTTATATAAAATAAAGCCAATAAAATATTTGTGGCTTCTGGCAAACTGCATAAAATTTTGTCTTGTTTTGTCGCTAACTACCTTTTAATCATATTGAAAGTTGCTTTTATTCTTTTAAAATATTTCAGCAGTTCTTATTTTTTCTTATTTTTAGCTAAAATAAAAATATATATTTTTGGATTTTTCTTTAGTCACCTGTTCTTTAGGGAAATTTTTTATTTTACGTAATGCTGCCATATTTTCATCGTAATTAAATAAGAACTTTAATTACTCACTGAAAAAATATAATCTTATTTAAACACAACATAAATTTAAATAAAAATTAACCAATGACGTAAATATGAAGTCAAAAACTGGCCATTAAATCAAATGAAGGTAGTGGTGGCTAAAGTGCTTAACGAGCAAACTGTGACTTAGGGCCTGGGTTCGATCCCTGTTCAAGGCAAGTCATCAACATCATGAATTAATCTAATATACATTAGTGTGGCATTATATTAATTTTTGTTAGACTTTTTAAGTGATGAAGGCAGAACAGCAGTCACTTAAAACAGTTGTGGCAACGATTAATACCGATCCCAACTAATGTACACCACAGCGCCCTCTTACGCCAGTTAGCAAAATCGTCGGCTTGTAAGAAGTTTAATGAATAATAATACACATTTTCGGCAATTTAATGCGTCTACTTAAGACCAGAGGTGCTGAAACACTCTCTAAAACTAACAAAAGGGATCATGATAGATTTGTAAAAGCAATAAGCCTTTCTTTTACATTTTCACCCTACGCCTTCCTTTAGTAGTTTAGGGAGTTAGCCCCAGGATGCTGGTCCTAAAAACAAAAAAATTTATATTTGCACTGAGATTTATAATAAAGTATTTTATCAAACAAATTTTTAATTACTCAGGCTTAAGTTCGTTTTCTTAAAGTATTTTATTTAATTTTGTTAAATAAAATAATTTTTTTTTTTGAAGTTAAAAACATTTCCACACTTTTATTTGGCAAATTGTTTTCATCTTCAAGTGCCTGTTGCCAAGCAGATAACACTTGAAGATTACAATTCATGAACGATTTATTTGCAGTGACCACTTTTTTCCTTCCTTCCTTTTTGCATTTAACTTCTTCTTCAAATTGGCCGTATAAAACTTTGCTTTGGCAAATAAAATAAATTTTCTTTATTTCGAGTGTGACAAGCGTTTAATGTTTACAAGGGCTTTTCATTTATGTGAACTCGTGAACAGAGATATTGTCAGACATTGAGCACATACAAACTCATAATTTATATATGTAGACCCAAAAATCCTGTTAAAAAAAAATGGAAACGTAATGTATCCTTCAGGCACACACACACCCATAAATATGGGCATACACTTGTGTTTATTAATGTTTTCTCATAATCATAATAATTTTCCTAATGTTTGTAACATTTATTATTTCCGTTGACCTTTTTTTTATTTTCAGTTCTTTTTTTTCATATATTTTTGATAGAAAAAACAGGACCTTTTATTTTCCTATATGTATGAGTGTGTGTCTATTTCGTGTGGCATGGCATGTTCTTGATAATTTCGTTGACATGTTATAATTGCAATAATCTTAATGATACTGATGCTGTTGACGCAAAAGCTCTTGATGACAATGATGATGGACAAAGTTAAATTAAAAGTTGGTTGTATTAAATGTTAATGAATGTAATTGAGATTGAGTCCAGAGTGTTGGAAGTTTATTTACTTGTGAATGAATGTACGAAACACAGACTAATCATAATATATTATTACCTGCAACAGAAAGGATATAAAAGAGAGAAAATTAAAGGTTAATAAATATAGTAAAAAAAGCTAATCACATACTTTTAGTATAGAAAAGCAAAGAGTACAAAGGAGACGGCCGTAAAGGACCTTAAAGTATATAAGAGCTACAGAGAAGTTCTTAAATATATTTTAAATTTCAAAAAGTTTTTCTTGAAGCAACTCGCTTGAAAAAAACGACAAGTTTGCGGTTTTTAAAATCGATGCTTTACAGGTGTAGTAAGGCCAAGATTGCTTGATATTTTAAAAATTATGTCGAACATTAAGGACAAGAAGAACAATCGTTGATCGGGACTATTAAAGCCCACACAAAATCCTTAAGGTACATGAACATTTATTAAATATTTGTCCAAAAAAACTAAGAACTTGTCTCTTATATTACAAAATAAAATTAATTATTCTACAAAAAAGTATTTTTGTGTAGTTTTTCAAAAATAGCAAAACCAAAATTAAAGAATATTAAAATTAAAGAAAATAAATTATTTGTTATTTTTTAATATAAAATTTAAAAATCACAACAATTTTTTTTAAAATCAAATATTCAATTGAGCTTAAGGTTAACATCTGTTAAAAATTACAAATAAAGTTTTACCAAAACTGCTTAATATTTGCCGTAGGGAATTGGAAGGAATAGTTTACAGAAGATATTTGATGCGAATGTAGAAGAAGACCAAATTCTTTTACAACTCTGCTATTGCGCTTTTTGCTAATTGTTGCAGTGCTTCTAGTGTCAGTAGACCCATTAATTTTTTTCAGCTGTTATTATTTTTTTTCATTTCGCCGACGGTTCCCCTAATCGCCGAAGCATGGGGTACATTGACTTTGAGCAGTACCATTCGCTGTCGGAACAGTTTTTAGTGACCACTGCAATTATTTCATCACTTTAAACAATCCAATAACAATTAATACATGAATAAATGTAAATGTATAACTCATTGAATATAATACAAGATTTTACTTCTTATATAAGTATGCACTATACATACCTACATATAATTAGAATGAGTTACATATACACTTTTCGATAAATACATACAATATGTACAAAATATAAAGACTATTTAAAATATTTTACAATTTTTCGTTAAGTTATTATTAACGTTATATATACATACATAACACTAACAAGCTTCAGTAGCACGATGGTTCGTGCTTTGAATTATAATCGAAATATTCCTTATTCAATACTGGGGTGCCTCATGTATTTATAAATTTATTTCTGAAAGATTTATATATATATATATATATCTTCATTTATTTGTATATATAATCCAATATCAGAACCGAAATTTTATTTTTGCTGATTTTGAATAGGAATAATCTTAAGAAAAATACTTTCATTTCATTCCAAGACCCAAGTCTCTAGCTCTTCTAATGTCTTCGGAAAATCGATTTCATGTACAGACAGACGGATAGAAGGACAGATGGACATGGCTCATTGAACTTCCCTATCTATAAGAATTCAGAATATATTATACTATATGGACGCCATATAAATATTATGGTAATTACTAGAGTTGTCAATTATTCGCCTTTCAACTTTCTTCGAATAATTCAAATAATTGATTTTGTTCGTTCGATAAAACGATTAAAGATGAAAAATTTTTCGATTAATCGATCAGAACAACGAATAAAAAATGATTTAAAAAATTTATTGACAAAAAATAAACATTTCATACAAAAAACTTAAAAATAAAATAGTTAATATTTTTATTAACAAAAAAATAAAAAAAACTATTAATTCAAATAAACATGCTTCATTCAGTCAAAAAATATCAAATGTTTTTTTTTTTTTTTTTTTTTTTTTGTGAAATCAGACAATTTGAGTTGTTCTTAAGAAATAATCTTTTACAAATAAAAGTTGACCAAACGATCTTTGGTTTTGAAATAAATCTTTCGCTAATTGTCGAGGTAGGTGATATTATGAGAAGAGCATAAAATAGTTTATCTAATTTTTCTGTTCTTTTTTTACATTTTTTCAAATATACCATATCGTCTAATATATCGCTGAAGTCTTTTTATATTTTGAATTTTGAATTTTTAATACTTTTAATATAATTATTTAATTCGTATAAAAGATTGTTAATTTCATTACTAGTAACATCTTCTTTATCATTACTTTTCTTAATTATTGTGGTTACTTTCAACATAAAATAATTTGGAGTATAATTTATTCTTTAGTTTCACTTTTTTAAGAATATTTTAAAAAACTTTCATTGCTCGGAAAATTTCCAGAATTTAAAAAATATTATTAACGTATTTAAAAATTTTAAACGTCCCTCATTTATTCTAATTTTAATAAGTTTTCGTAAATCTGTTGCAAAAGAATTATTAATTCTTTTGTTGTTGGTGCAACAATTTTGTATACTTCAGGACACTTGTTACATGTGACTTTGTTTTTTTTTTTTCATTTTTATGCTTGGTAAAATACTTCCAAAACGGCTTTAGTTAATTTCTAATTTATTCACCTGAGAGTGAAAAAACCTCATTCTTGAAAATTTTTTAACCGTTCATTCAAAACATAGCACGACTACTATGCGCAGTTCGACAACAACAGCAAACATCCAAAATAATATGTATTTGGTTGATATAAAGTACTCGCTTTGTTTCATATCATACAAACAAATTTAAACATTTTTGACGTATGTATTTTAAACTAAAAAAAGTTGTTCGATTAATTGATCGATTTATTCGTTATTCGAAAATCGGCATTATAAAATTATTCGAACACGAGTTTCGTTTTGTTTGATCGGTTAATCGAATTATTCGTAATCGGGTGACAACTCTAGTAATTACACACGTTGTGACAAACCTATAAATACCATTACCATTTTTGGTGAAGGGTATAAAAATCATCTGGTACAGCAACCAATAAGTGAAAAATACGATAAATTTAAATTAATTTTACCAGCTAAAGTTCTTAACTAAATTTACTTCGTGTGCAGAAAACTTCTAGCAAATGTTCCTTGAATGTTCATATAAAATCGTTTTCGTTAATTCCCATTAATTTTCGCTATTAATAAAATCAAATAATAAAAATTACATTTTACACATTCATATAAAATGAGATGATTTGATTGCGTTTATGATTTTTGATATAATTTTTATGACTACATAAAATCCACGCACCAAACAACGACTTGGAGCGATAATGTTCTTAATAATAAAAAGGTTTGCAATTTCAAATCATTCGTTTTGTCTTATGCACTTGCATGACTTTTATGTACTTCATAAAGTTACGAAAAATATTTAAGATTTATTAACGAAACTTTTTATTGTTATTTTTCTACATTTTGCTATGATTGGCAAAAAAGAAAAAAATACCAGCAAGGAGCACATATAACTAAACAGATGTACATATTGATTTTCCATCTCTGCAGAACAGTTGCCTGTATTTGTCTTTAATATCATGGACAACTTTAACGGAGAATCTGCTATTAGAAAATAAACTTACCCTTAATATTTTTTAGGTTTCAAATTAAATATTTTTTGTCTCTCTTCATCTATTTATTTCTATTTTGTGTCTTTTGTTTCTTTTACGATTTTATTATTTTTGTACAAAGTAATAATTAAAATCATAATTTTCACCATTTAAGACCTTGTAATTATTTTTGACACTGTTCAAACATAATTTTGAAAGTGTCTACTATAACTACAGTGTCTTTCGTCTCTTCATATTCAATATTGGTTTGCATGGCCAGTGTGTGTGTGTGTGTGTCCATGAGTGTGGTTGGAGTCATCCATTCTATTTTTCAATTGCAAAAGATGCTTGCATGATTTTGTACTAAATTAATCCTTTGTGGGACGTTGAAATAAATTCTATATATTCTTTAGGTTTTGAAAGTCTAAAATATGGAAAATTTCAGATTCAAAAATATTTCTTAAGAAATTTTCAACTATTTTTCAACAAGTTTTATTAATCCTGTGATTAGAAACTTAATAATTGGGGGAACTAATTTTGCGCTGATTTAAAAAAAAAACTGTGTCCAAACCCGATGAAACAAAAAATTCACTTTGGAAAGCGGCCCATAAATAACTAAGATGGGATAGCGTGGGGGTGGGGGAAGAGCGAAACTTAGGAATTGTGGCACCAAAGTGCATGGAAACCCTTTAAAACACAAAAAGAAAAGTGAAAATTGATTCATAAATGAAACATTAAATATTTTCGCAGAACAACTTGCCCCCGATTTTTCTAAAAAAATTTGAGTCTTAAGAAAACAATATTTTTTTTTGTGTAAAATTTCTTTTTGTAATCAAACCACTATTGAAATTCCAAATGAAATTAACAATGAAAATTTCTACTAACTTTATTTGTTGTAAAAAAAAAATTCATACTTTTAGGAGCATCAGAATAAATAAGCTTTGCAGGCTAATAAAAAAGCTTAATGTGAGCTTTGGTAGTAAAAACAATTTAAACAAACGCCTCTGAGTATAGAAAAGTCTGCAAATCAAAAACAGAATTGATCCGATTCCGTTCGCTTTGTGACCGTATACGAATATAGAAGGAATTTAGATTTAGCCCACTATGGGTTAAATATTATCAATGAATATGATACTGAAAACCTCATTAATTTTTTTGTGGACTTGTTTAATTTTCAGCTTTTTTTCTTACTTGTTACGTATTTTCTTTGGGAGGTTACTTTAAACCAAAAACAATCAATAAAGTGTAACAAATTTTCTATTAAAATTATTATGGTTTCAAATTTTCATCTTTTTTTCTCTTTGTTATTTTCTTTGTTTTTACTATTATTAATTTCTGAGCATTCTAATTATATATGAAAGAAAACTTTTGTGTATGTTCCTTTTAATACGAAATTTTATTATAAATGTGCCATAAAATATGGATACATGGTCTTTTAATATGTTGAATTCTTAAAGTGTGTCATATCTAAAGAGAGAAAATAATGTGAAAACTTAAAGTTATGTATTTAATATAGGAAATCAAAAAACTAAGCATAAATTTAAAGTATACTTTATTTAACAAATGAATGAGAATATTTTTATATGGATATCATTGAAGCCGATACCGCTGTTATGAATATATTAATCAGAAAAGTAGTTAATTATATTATCTAATTTTTGTTTTCAATTTCATGTCCAAAATATATTAATAGTTTCAGTTTATTGAATGGACAGGGAAGAAAGTGAGCTGTCAAAGAATACCAAATAAGTTCCCTTTTAATTCACCTTTCTGCCGGTGTAACATTTTTCGCCTGCATGAAGCCGCGCTAAAGTAAATAAAATAATCAAAGTGGCCCTTGGCCCTTATACGAGTATAGTTAAAAACAAAGTTTTAAAAAAGTCTACAGTTGTTCGAATGAAGCTTGTTGCATGAGAGGGGGTAATTGCGGTATTAAATTTCCACATCTGGTTACATTGGTAAGGATAATCTTTCTTTCAAAATATGATTGATAAATTTTGATAGATATACATAATGCATTTTAGTGCAATTACAGCCTTAAAATATGCAATATTTTCCCGAATTGTTGACTAAAATTCATGTTCAAATGTCGCTCGTAAAGAACTTAACTTTTCTAGTTGTAAATCTTATTTTCTATTTGGACTTATCATTTTCAGGGTCTTTGGGCTTGTTTCCTGAAGGAGCATTGTTACGGATTGAAAATTTCGTGTTGAAAATTTAGTAAAAAACGTATTATATTTAGAGTAGTAAGCAGTGGCAGGGCTTGCGGGAAGGGAGTTAGTTGTGATATAAAATCTGCGAAAACGGCGTTACGTATTAGGCATCTTTATCATTTTTATTGTAGCAAATAGTGAAATAACAAAAAAAAAAAAAAAAAAAAGAGTTTGCAAAAACAATACAAAAAACTTGTGCCGATTTTTTTAATATATATAATATATAATTTATCTTTTAAAACATATAAAGCTAAAGTTCATACTCACGTAGCAGACCTAAAAAAACGATTTTTGTACCAGTTTAATCCAGTTACTTGACTAGAGTTTGTAATACCATGTTCATTCATGCATTCATAATAGTGTCAATTTAGTTTTAATTGAGCAATTAAATTTACTGTTCATACATACTCAATTAGTGTTTTTTTGACAGCTGAAAAATAAATATTTCTTTTATTTGTTAAAATTTAAATTTATAGAGATATAAAAAATGGATAAAAAAAATTCTGTTTTAAAAGACCTTTTATGTTTATTTATTATAGAAATGTCGAAATCTTGCAGACCGTGTGATCGGGGTTTAAGTGTAAAATAGCATTTCTTAAAAAAAGAGAAGTAATAATTTTTTATTTCTACAAAATTTTTTAGTTTTGTTTTTGCATGTATATTTTTTATATTACTAATTTATTAATTTGTCATATAACTTGTCATTGTAAGGAATTTTTTCTTCCATTGAACATACTTTTCACTAAACATATCTTTGGACAAGGCTTGCATTTCATATTGTACGCAATTAATAATATAATTTAATACTTATTGCAAAATTTACTTATTTAGGTCTTGTATGGTAAATTGAGCACAATTAAGACTTATATACTGTTTCCATAATACAAACAATTGGTTTGAATAGAAAATTTTTATGAAAAAAACTCAGTTTTTTGAGTGGATCCCATACAAAATTTCTACACAAGTCATTTATCTGCATTGTGGGAACAGCACCTTAAATTGAATAAATTTCTTAATTGTACAAGTAAAGCGTATGTCTGAACATAGTATAACGCTGTATTCGGAATGATCAATAACCCTAGAAACAAGGGAACAAATCATCATTAATGTAAATTTTAATGTACAAAGAACACAAGATTCCCTGCAATAAATTGCAGACCGAGACGAACACAAAAACATGGAGTGAAGAAATATGTTCAATAGTGTTTCGAACTCATCTTAGGCAAAGATGCCAAACAATGTTTTGGTCAGTTTTTTCATGATAGAAGCATAGTTCTATGTGCTGACCGCGTTATCGGTCAGCAGTGTCGGTCATATGCCTGGTAATTTTCTTGAAGGGTTGTTGTTTTCGGTAGTCGCCACACAACTATCTTTAGATCTCTTATATATAAAATTTTAAGAACAACCAATTCTGTGTGAAAGAGCATTCTTCAAAAAAAAAAAAAATAAATAAAATCAAAAGACTATCTGCTCCCAACCCTGCATTCCTTATTGGCCACACTTCGCCTCTCACTTAAATATTTGTATTTTTAACTGATCAATTATTTTCAATATTTTATTTAATATTTCTCGCACAAATAGATTTTGGATAAACATAAACAAACAAATCACAAATTCCCTTAAGGTGGAAAATGATGCATGAAATAGGCTTCATGGTTATTTCTTGAAACACTCACACATACGCACTAACTTACACACTAACACAAAAGCACGGGAAATGTAAATATGAAATCACAAATGCGTGGAAAATTGCTTATGTAAGAATGAGTATGTGTTTCAGTGTGTGTGTAATGTTGTTGGTGTTGTAATGTTGTTGATTTAGTGGTCCAAATGGAACTCGAAAATAGAATGTTACACACCCACCATGTACCACTACATGCATACCAATTCATTTATATTTACTCCAGAAAAATAACGAGAACCCCCAACTACCTACCGCTGACTAAACCAGAAAAGGGTTGAAATTATTATTAAATCTAATAAAATATAATTGCATATGAAAATAAAACTACTTGTAAACTCATAAATCTGAGAAGAAGAAACAAACATGAACCATGAAATGAATAAAACTCGAAAGGGTTCCTTAGTTTTCATAATGAGATTTTTTCAAAGACATTTTAATATGAATGAATATTCATAAATGTAAAGAAAAGGATTTCAAAATAGAATTTGCTAATAGAAAAAGTAGGTTAACTATGACACACATACATACGTACATACTTACGCATAAACATAATGCATGGCAATACACACACTTTAACGTTAAAAGAAGGGAAACGGAAGCATATACATGCAACTGTACAAGGTGGTGAGTACATACTTGGTTATACTTTTAGATGGCAAACATTTTGTCTATATTTGATGAATTTTGGGCAACAAAAACTGGTTTTTAATTAAGATTAAATTAGTAACAAAAATTTTCACATTTACACGGTTATTTGAGTCTATGAAAAATCTAAGAGATTAAGAACAAACTTATGAGATTTTTCTTTAATAAATATTTTGAATAAACAAAAAAGGACCTGCTCACACTCAAACACAGACACACATGCAAATGCATACATGAACATTTAGACATACAATAGACATTTAAACAAAAACACACAAGTGAACATATACCTACATATGTATGAATGTACATATGTATACAAGTTTCGTAAAAAACAAAGAAAAATTATTATTTAAATCAGCATTAAAATGTTACATGGAACACTTTTCCAAGTAGCTGGGGTCGTTTTATAGCTGTCTTTCATCTGTATGGATGTTGTAAAAGAAGCTCATTAAATTTTCAAAAGGTGTTAAAAACATTAATTTTAAGTTTAAATCTACTTACGAAATAAAATGCTCATTCACATCCTACTAAAAGTACGAATATATATGAATAATTACAGTAAACATAAAACGTGGATTTTACACACATATGTACATATATATGTGTGTATGATATACATATATATTTATTTATGCAAATTGAAATAAAGAGTTTTATGTATGCAATTTTAAAGTACGTCCCATTTTTCTACAACACCAACCTCTTTTGTAAAGAAATCTTCTGGACAATTGATAGGCAAGGCCGTTTTTTGTGATGGACCGTATGGTCACATTAGTCAACCGATTGTAGCAAAACTTATACCAAATTAAAAATATTTACTCACAGAAGAGAACAAGATATTGTGGATTTTTTTGTTTTCAGTTTATTGAAAAGTGTGAGCGTTTAAAGCAGCTAGGAAAAAATATAGGATGCATATGTTTTTCTTGCTCCCAAATATTATACAAGATCAGATAAGTATACCAAAAGTGGGGGTAGGATTGTATCAATATAAAAATTCATACGATCTCCTTATATATTTGAAGTTGAAGATCCGCTTATGTACTGTTGCAATAACGTCTCATATTAAAAGTTGAAAAAAATTTTGTTCTGCAGGAGTCGGAAGAAATTTTAAATTATCCTTTCATTTGATGAAAATTTTTAATAAATTGTAGAATAATAAAAATATAGAATAACTCAACTTGATGGACAAAATCCAAAATATAGAGTAGGTTTTTTTACCAAGGAAACCGGAAGTATTCCCTAAAATCTGAGTTTTATAAACATTGAATATGCAGCAAATTGTATCTCCGAAAATTGCAAAAAAAGAATCCTTTTTAAAGGGCATTCTAATGATTTCGTTTACAATTTTCATAATATTAATATCATTTCGGTTAGTAGCAGCATGTTCTTTGGATGCCAAGACACCAAAATCAAATAATATCAATTAACAAATAGTTAAAGCTGTGACCAAACAATGCCGTAAATATATGTTATAGTCTGAAATATGCAAAATTATGCTGTAAAGACATAAATAGGCAAAAATATGCAATTAAGATTAAAATAATTTCTCTAATATACATTAGTGAGACATTGTATTAATTTGTTGTCGGACTATTTAAGTGATGAAGGCATAGCACTGGTCACTAAAAAACTGTTGCGACTGCGATTGATGCTGTTCCCAGCTAGTGAACACAACATCGCCCTCCTTCGTCGGTTAGCAGAAACATCGGTGAAGTAAAACAATTAATAAAATACCTGCTAGTACAGCTAAACAAAGTTAATGCGTCTACTTAACACCGGAGGCGCCTCAACACTGCCTTAAAAAATAACATAACGCTCAAAGCCTTCTAAATTTTCAACATCTATCTTCTCTACCCTATCCCTCTCCCTGAGTTCCGGCACGTTGCACTGCATACGTAGGGGTCATCCCCTGAGTGCTGGGCCTAATTAAAAAAAAAAAAAACCAAAATTACATTAATATTTTGTAATCTCTAAATAAAGTTGGATTAGGAATTTTTTTAAAAAATTGAGATAAAAATAAATTACAAAAAATTTTAAATCGGAAAAGAAAAAGTTTTTAAAATTTGGAAAAGTTATCTCCAAAAATATATTTTTTATTGGCTTTTTAATTTGAAAACATTTAAAGACAGACAGTAAAAACACACCAAGATATGCCACTAAAACTAGAAAGATATTGCGTGCAAAATATGAGGCGTAGTCGGAAATATGCAAAATAATGCTGGAGGGTTCAAATATGCACAAGCTAATCTCACTAAAATGAATACATAACTGCAGGAAAAAATTCATTATTGTTACTCTACAAGCGTTAATCAAAAAGTTTGAAAGTTCCAAAATATTACCAAAAAACATTTCTGATATAAAAAACAGTAAAAAATATGTTGCCGGAAAAACTGCAAAATATGTTGTTGGAAATATGCCGAAAATATGTACTAAAAAATCGATTCAAAAATCCTTAAAATGAATTGAAAATTTATAACAGCTTCGCAGACAATCGGAATAAGTTCAAGAAATGTCGCCATTCTTAGATTTTTTAAATTGTGAAAAATTACTGAAAAATTTCAAAATTGGTTGATCGGATAACTTGTTTGCTTTCAAGGTTTTTTTAAAAGTGGATTTAAAAAAATATGTAATAATTGTATATGCAGGAATACAAAAATACCCTTATTATGTGATTTAGTCTTAATTAGGCAAAAATATACTGTAAAGTGTAAGATATGCAAAAATATGCTCGAACAAATTGATGCCAAAATTCTTAAAAAAGTTCTGAAACGCAAAAACATTTTATTAGAGTCCTTATTCATCGCGCAGGAGAAAAACATGCAATGGGTTATTTGCGCATTTTCTAACTTAACTCATTACTTCGACATTGAAATATTTGCTGGGTAGTATATGACGTATATCTTAAATCTCTCAATATGAAACGGAAATTAAAAATATGTATTTGTATATTTTTTTTATTTAACAGCAGTACATTGTAAAATTTTTTAATTTTTTTAACATTTATTTCGAATAAACTTTATTAATTTGAATTTAAATGAGTTTTTAGTCAACCCTTCAAAAACAAAACAAAAAAAAATAAATTTACTTTGATATTGAAATTTTGTTGCAACTTGTTGAAGCTGCAAATATGAACTTTTCATTTTTCTCATTTAAAATTTGAATATTAAAAACAACAACATGAAACGAATTTATTTTTACCAATGTTGTTTTGCAACAACAACTACACAGGCAAAAAGGCTTAATATATTTTGCCAACAACAGCAAATGATTATTTTTCTTTTTTTTTTTGATACATTTATTTGTGGCTTAACCCCATGATGATGGCTTGGGAATGTGAATAGAGTTTTGGGTTTCGTTTGTTGTACGAAATGTAACCACTAAATAGAGATAAAATAAATTACATAACTTTCTGCCAAGTTCAATTGATGATTTGTGTCTGTGTGTATGTTTCCACATTTGCATATAAATTGATTTTAAATTTTCAACAATAAAAAAATATTACAAAAAAAAATATAAATAAATTAACACTCATTTTATTAGAAATATTGCAGAAAAAACATTTAATTTGTTTTATAATTATAAACAAATTTATATAATGTGAATTTTAAGTTATACATAATATAAATATACCACAATGAAATAATTAAATTATGTAAAGCATATTTTTAGGCTAAATAGATATAATGCAATTAAGGTTATACTTTTGGTAATAAATAGAGATGCGTTTATTGTGGTTATTTCTTTATATGAAAAATTAGTATTTTCGTTAAAATTTGTTAATTAGTTTGCTGAAAAGGTTTATAAAATTCTAGTGCGTATGAAGTTTTTGTACGATTTTATTTACTTTCTAATATATATGGCCTGTTTTTTTTTCAAATGTTTAAATTATTTATTGAACCTTTCATTAAAAATTTAACCAATATTAAAGATTTAAATATTAAATCTAATTTAGTGGAAATGGAACAAAATAAAATTGTATAGTTGTAAAGAACGCCTTCAAAACGGCAAACTGGGAGCGTATTGCTGAAGCCTCTTGCTAGGTTGGTTAGACATCGCAGGACATTTACTAACAATTGTACAGGACTATTTTCGAAATAGAGAATTAGTTTATGACACTAATAAAGATGGTAGAAGTCAAAAGATCATTGGTGGTTGATCCGTACGGATCGTATTTGGCCCACTATTATTGAACGTTATGTTCTTGAGGTTAAATCTACCTGAAATGGTAAAAATAGTTGGATTCGCAGACGATGTAGCGTTAGATAGATTTTTTTTTTTTTATTTAATAAGATAATTGTACACAATATTAACATTCATTTTAATTTAGGCCTCAGCGCCAATATGGCATTTTTGAGGCAAGTTGGCAATTTTTATATATTTTTATGTACAAATACTCGTATGTATCATAATGAAAAACGTTTCAGAACAATTTAATTCGTAATATACTTATCTTATATGTTTAAATTGAAATTTAGTTACATAAGAAGCGTTTCACTTAAACCACATAAATATTCCTTGCATGATGATTTAAACGTTGATATTCTGTCAATAGATTTTAAATTGGGTGGTAAGTCATTATACATATTACCATCTACATAATCAATACGTTGCTTAGTTCTTTCCAATCTGCACCTAGGAACTCTAAGATTTGATATGTTTCGTGTGTTGAAATGTGACTGGTTTTGCAAAAATGGAATTGTTTGCACACCTATGCTGTGAATACTTTTAAATACAAATACAAAAACCTGATGCTTGTGTAAACCATAATTAGGCAAAATAGTTTTACAAACATCTCTGTATAGAGAAATAGTTGGGTGGGTTCTTGGTAAATTGTATACAATTTTTAATGCTTTATTCTGAAGACATTGCAAAGATTTTTGAAGAATATTGTTTTTATTGAAAACATACACTCAAGCTAAATAATTTAGATGTGGTTGTATCAAACCATTATAAATCATTAGCTTCGCTTTCACACTTAACTTATTTTTAAATTTATATAATATCCCAATAGCAGGAGCTATTTTATTCTTCACCTCATTAATATGAAGATCCCAGGATAAGTTGCTTTGTAATGTGATTCCTAAATATCTATCTCAATGAGTTTCACAAATAGATGTGCCATAAATATAAACAGAAAAGTTGTTATTCATACATGCTGAATGTGGCCGAAAACGACTTAATTTGGTTTTTTCAGAATTTAATAATAAACCATTTAAACGTGCAAATTCAAATAATAGAGATGCATCTCTTGCAATATGAGTTTTTAGAACAAGGTCATGGTTAAAAGGGTAGAGCAAGCAAATATCATCGGCAAACATATACAGTTGACCAGTAAGATTCAAATTTTTTAAGTCATTCAAGTAAATTGAAAACAGTAAAGGACCTAGTCCACTTCCTTGTGGTACGCCATATTCAACAGTACCAAGAAAGCTTTTGCTGTGTCCAATTTGTACGTACTGTTTCCTGTTAAGGAAATAATTTCTGAACAATAATAGTTCTCGTCCTCGAATACCATAATATTTTAGTTTTTTAAGCATTATTTCATGATCAACAAGATCAAAAGCCTTTGAAAGATCAAAAAATATACCCGCTACTCCACTGTAGCCTTCATCAAGTCCTTTGCAAATATACTTTACTACTGTGTTGAATACAGCGTCTTGGGTACTTATGCCTCTTCTGAAACCAAATTGGTATTTGTACAACACGTTATTCTCCTCTAGATAAAGCAAAAGTTTATCATACAAAAGTTTCTCAAAAATTTTATCTATAGTAGAAAGCACCACAATTGGCCGATATTTATCTACAGTAGATGCATGAGCAGTTTTTGGAATTGGCACTATTTTATGAATTTTCAAAATATCAGGGTACTGTGAGGTTGTAATCATTTTGTTGAATATTGCAACTAAGATAGTTGAAATTTCACCAAAACATTCTTTTACAAACTTAATGGATATCTTATCGAAGCCTGGAGATTTATTTGTTTCCATATTACTCACAATGTTGTTAACATCATTTACATTAATGGTATTAAAAATAAAACGACAACGTAATGCTGTAAGTGTCCTTAAAGCGTTAAAAGAGTCACCTGGTAGAACATCAATTTTTTGCTTGAGTTCCTTAACAACAGACATAAAATACTTGTTTAAACAATTTACTTTGATTTGATCATCTGCAATAGTCCTACCTTGCAAATCATTGAGTTTGACACCACTAGTTTTTGATCGACTAAGGGTATTGTTGATGAATTTCCAACATTTCTTTGGATCACTTCCAGCTTTATACCAACTATCAATGTAATAATTTTCTCTACATTTTTTAATGGCCACTTTAATAACTCTACTTAATCTTTTCAATACTATTTCAATATTGTCCTTAGTTTTTGATCTACGTCTTTTCCTTAATAATTTTTGTTTAAGCAATATTAATTCTTGAAGATTTCTATTTATCCACGGAGTTAGCTCAAATTGCAACGGATTTTTTGACTTTGTTACAACCGTTGAGTTGTTAACAGCTGATTCTATACAAGACATTAATGAATTTGTTAAATCAGAGACATCAAAATCTGAATAATTAAGCGGTAGTATATTTCGTAGATAGTCTTTAGCCTTATCAGAAACACAATAAGTTTTTGATATTTCGACATAATTTTTGCTTTTAAATTTGCTTTCCAATTTACATGATAGTATATTATGATCTGAAAGAGTGCACTCTACAGAATCAATATAAAGCCTCTCAGACAAATTGCTAAAAATATGATCTATGCATGTTTTACTTCCAGGTCTTGTGACAACGTTATGAGCACTATTACAATCATAGTTTTTAAACAGTGAGATCAGTTCAGTAGATGAATATTTTTTAAAAAGATCAATATTCGAGTCCCCAACAATTATTAATGGATTTAGAGCTAAGTCGTCTAACAAAACGTCAAGTAAATTAATAAAATACGCATCACTGCATTTTTGTGAACGGTAATATGACGAAATTGGCCACATGTGTCAATTTGATATCGGCTTTGTATAGGTTGACAATACGAATATGATGAAAGATTTGTGGTTCTATTGGAAATTCATAGGTTTATAGTTTAAATAGGGTCTATAGGTATTTCTAGGACTGCTTTGAGTGTCAAGAGGTGCTTTTAGCGTATTAAAGATCCACACTCCACAAGTACAGCATATGTCTTAAATTGCTACCTCGTGGAGTTCTAGCTTCAATATTTTAGGGTGATGTGCTCAAAAAATCATTTTGTTGAATGATAAAGTTCCATCCACCATTTTCATAATAGCTTATGAGTTTTGGAGGGAAAATTTAGCTTTAGTTGATGTATTGGGCCATCATGCCAAACTCTATCAAAAGCCTGTGAAGCATCAATATAGACAGCAGTGTAACATTTCTTCTATTCAAAGGATTTTCTAAGTGTATGAAATTTGATTGATTGGACAAATTGATGATGTGGCTAGGCAAACTCTTTCATTTATCTTCATCTGACTCATAAGCAGTTCTTCAAATAGTTTTGATGTATTTGATAATATACCAATTGACGTATAAGATTCTACTTTCGTGTGGTATCATGGTGATCCTTGAAATCTTCCGCGTCGCAGGATACTATTGCAGTCGCAAAACACCATTAAAAATATAATAATGCATATTATTAGCATGAATGATCATGATTAATTTCTTTTCTCAAAACTTTTAGAACTGCGAAATTGACGTACACGTTCTCCTTATGTTTTTCCTTTGCAAAATGTACGTATGTATTTATTTAATTATTGCTATTATGTGCCATTTTCTCTATCACTGTAATTTAGTTCATTATTCACTTTAAAATTTTTTTTTTTTTTTGTTAAAATAATGGTCGTCCTTTGCATATGTGTTTTACATTATATAAAAATGTTTTCTCTATCAACCTTTTTAAATTCAGTTTTTTTTCTCTAAATGTAATTTATAGAAAAAAAATTTCCAATTTTTATAATTCACGGGAACGCACACATGTTGAAAAATATAATTGAATTGCACTATCAATAAATTGCATTTTAGTAATTTATAAAATTAAATAATATTTGCTTTTTACTTAATATTTTTATTATAAAACTATGTGAGGCGTTCATAAGAGCTGCATTGATTTGTAATTTATTTTAATTGAATTATGCTCTCATAATGGCAATACAAAAGTGAAATATTATATTTGTATACATATTTTATATGGAGGATGGAAAAAAATATTAAAAAAATTAAAAATGACATAGAAATTGTATTAAAAATTCACTTTTAAAATTTAGCAACTTGAAAACAACTTTAAGCATTTAAATTTCTGTTTTCAAAATAACATTTTAGCCAATTGGCCAATAAAATTGTAATAAATGCAATTAATTGACACTTTAGCAATGAACACAAGCCAAACTTAAAACCCCAACAGCAAAATATAATTGACCAATTTGATAGCAAACAGAAAAAAAAGAAAATAAAATTTATCAACACGATACAAAAAAACTTAATTCCAAAACAAACAGTAATCAGATAAAAAAAAAAACACACAAAAATCGCAAAACAATCTACCAAACATGGGAACACCCTTGGTGACAATTTGGCTTGAAATAATAAAAAAAGCTAAAGAAACAAAAAAAAAAAAACCTGTATTAAAAATTATGCCCTGAGGCACACAATAAAAAAAAACAAAAGTAACAAAAACAACAATACAAAACAAAGAGGAAAAAAATTAAATGAAAATTATATAAAAACCATTTACACTAGAAATTTTACAACAGAAAAAAAACCATCCAAATTGTCGTTGTTTTTCTTATACCAAGATCAAAATAATAAATGTTTAAAAATAATGTCAGCATGATTTTTTTAACATACTTTTAGGCCTCATTCTTGTAGCATTCTTTAAGGCCGATAACTGATAAGAGAAACATAAAAAATTAAGCAACATGCTGTGTTGACATATTGAAAGAAAGAATGAAGGAAAGAAGCAAAAGAAAAAAAAAATTTAGTAAATTTCTAAGAATTTCCCTAAGTAGCAAATCCAACATGTAAATAAAAAAACAAATAATTTTTGCCTTGAATTTGCTAAAGAGGTCCTTTTAACAAAAAAAAAAGCAGAGCTGTCGTTTGCTAAAATGTACGCTACAAATGTGTCGGCTGAAATAAATTAAATTTTGTTTTTAGCAACTGAAGCGATTTTTTGTCAAGTCTGCTACTCAGTTATTTTTGATTCGATCATCACCCTTTATATTTTATTTGAAAGTCGAAAGATATATCGTTGCAACAGTGTAAAATTTGTATAATTTATATGAACAGTACTCAAGATTTTGGGAAAATTTAATTCTGGTTTGCATTCTTTACATGAAATTTGTTATTATTTTTTTCTATTTAAAGATCTTCTATAAAAGCTATGAATATCTTTACAATAGTTTGCAGTGAGACCCCATGTTAATGAGTATCAAAAAGTATTGTAGGGTGCATTCAAAATATAAAAAGTTTTTTTTTTTCAGAAGCTCCAAAAAACGATGTCATTATTTTGCATGTCATTCGTTTGGTTCTTGTGTATTTTTTTTCATTTCACTTAAGTTTTCATTTCTCATGGCCGCGAATATTTCTGTTGTTTAATTTTAATAAAATTTTTTTGTTCTTCTCTTCACTCTTCTCAAGCAGTTGTGCACAGCGTTGCCATTTTGGTGCTTTTCGGGTATTTTTTGGTGTTTTTTAACTTAATCAATACCCGAAATTTTGTTAAATACCCGTTTTTGAAAAGCGGGTATTTATAGTGCTTTTAAGAATTTCTCACAGTGCTTTTAGGTGCGTTTTAAATAATCAACATTTTTGACACTGAACCATTTTCCTACTATTCTTTAAACACACCTAATACTTTTTTAACCAAAAGCGTATAATTTGCATCTTTATTTTGATTAGTACTCGCAAACTGTTAAGAGTTTGAATTCTAGAATTTCTCAAGCATCTTTTTTTTTTAAATTTGTTCAGAAATTTTTTTGTTTAGCAGTGATCTTACTTTCAATATTAGTACATATCCTTTGATTTGTTTTTTATGCAAATTTAAGCAAGAAAGTGCCTTGGTTATTATCAAGCTGCACAGTTTTTAAAAGTAAGTTCTTCATTGATGTTAAAGTTGATATGTGCTAAAGTTCATCATCTAACAATGGCTTTCCCTTAGATCGAAAAACAAATACTTATATAGAAAAGCTTGGGAAAATGATCCAGCTTTTAAAACGTGGCTTAGAACAGCAAAAGATGAACTAAAAGCATATTTTATTTGTTGTAATTGTGAAATAAAAGTTCGATAAAGCGATTTACTGCGACAAAGTCAACCAAAAAGCCATGAAAAAGCAATAGATCTGTCTTTGATCCACCAGACCCTAAACAAAATTAGGTTAGTGCTTTTGTACCCGAAATTTTTTTTATTTTTACCCTCTTTTACCCTATTTCCATGGGCTCACAGTGCTTTTGATGTTGCAAGAGTTGGCATCACTGGTTGTGCATGGCTTGAGCAATTGTTTATTTAGTTGATTGTCTTTCAAGTGGATTTGTTTTGACTTGTATATCGTTGCAATATACACCTTGTTTATGTGTTGTTCTTGTTGTTGTTGCTGTTTAAACAGAAGGAGCAAAAAATTAAAAAAAAAAGAAACATTAAACTCAAATTGTCTTATGTTTTTTATAACCTTAGGCCAGGTGTAAGTTACAATTCCATTTATTTATTTGCCCACTCCTCCTAGTATCTGAACTCTTGAGGGTGGCTGTTCTTTTCTTTTGTTTTCGCTGTCAGTCTTCTATATTTTAAAGCTTTGTTGTTTTTATTGTGTCATAGCGTTTGCTTTAGTTTATTTTTTTTGTCATCAACTTGAATTGGTTTTTAATGTTTCCACTGAGAGAGTACGTTAAGAATAATTGTTTTGCGTGTTCTTAGGAATATTCTTTATATCTTTGGTTGTTTGTTTTATCCTGTGACTGGTGGCTTTTTATTGGCAATCTTTAAGCCCCACAGGTGTTTTTTTTTTTGGTTGTTTTTCTTGGTTTTGTATTTAATTTATAAAGGATGAGAAATTGAGACACCTTAACGTATGCTGTACTCTTATTGTGCTAGTTTGTTCTAGAAGTATGCAATAGATTTTTTTTCTTGTATTGAGCTTTTTGGAAACATTTTTTTTCTTGGCTGCGAGTACGTATTCGGGCAAGTGACACATTCCAATCGGATGGGTTTCCATTTCGTAATTGTATTCACATCGTTTTTGATTTATAGCATTCAGACTCCATTTGTTTTGAATTTCGATTTGATAGTCTTTCGATTTGATTTGATAGTCTTTACAACCTCTCATTCAGGTTTTTTTTTATTAAATTGCAATGGTTATTCTAGTAACTCTCTTAAAAGTATGCATTTTTTTATTTTTACTAGAAATCAGATAAGTGAATAATTTATTATCAACTTCGCATTTTAAAATTTAAAAGTGTTTTGATTACAAAAAAAATTTCGTTTTTCGTTTTATAAAGACTGAGCTTTTCAGTTGATTATTGTTTATTTTTTATGTTACGAAAATAGTTTTAATTAATACTTTTAATAGTTAATGACATAAGAATTAAATGAGTTTTCAAGCGTGCAATAGGCGTACAGCGTTCTCTGTTATCGTAAATTTGATTAAAGGATTAAATTTCGAAAATATGGTCATTAAATAAAATTCATAAACTACTAAATGTTTCAAGATTCAATTTTATTATTTTCAAGCTATTTAGATATAAAATTTCGTTTCGCTCCCAAAGAGACAGTGACTTGCTACGTCAATGTTCTTACTATCCTTCAAACCCTTATGCCAATTGTAATCTATTTTTTCATTACAATCATTTACAAGCTCGACCATCATCCATATTTTTAATGAAAAAAAAAAAAACAACAAAATAAAGTTTCATTATAAAACGCGTTTTATGTTAAATGTTGTTGACGTTGCCAATATCCTGGACATCAAAAGCCATTCATATTTGACTGTTTACAACAACAAAAATAACATCGTAATCAGCGTGATTACCATCTACGACGGCAAGCTGAAGTTACAGTCAGTTTTCCCAAAAAAACATATAGAAACAATAAACAACATGAAACATGTAAAAACATCATGAACATCATCAACAGCGAAAACATCGGCAACGACAGCGTCATCATCAGCATCATCATCATCATAATATTGAGATTTTTATATATCAACACTTTTGTTTTAATGTGACGGAATCGAAAGAGCGTCATTTTGGCCAAACACATATTCATTCCTTAATCATCATCAGCATCATCATCATAAGCAGGAGTTCATATTCAAGTCCACGAACACGTTCCACATTGTTAAACAAACATAAAAAGAAATTTTTGTTAAACGCATAAATGAAAATTACTTGAAATCAACTAACTGCAAAGATACAGACAAAATAAAAATATGACGATGAAAAAAAAAAATCATACATGAAAATTTTCGCCGAACAGAAAGAAAGTTTGTTTGTACTCGTCGTATGTACCACCTGGCAGTACAATGAAAAATGCGTGTTTTTTTTTTGTCTCAATTCTTTCAACTAATAAAGTTTCATGTTGTTATAGTTTTAAGCTTTATGATGATAACCAACCAGTTTTGGACTAGTGGCTATAAAAACATGAACAACCAAATGCAAGATAAAATTTAAAGATACATTTCATATTGTAAACAAAAAAACAAACACTAAAATATGTGAACTAAAACTTGCGAAAAGACGTTTTTTTACAGAAATTCTGTAAAATTTTCCTTAATGTTGGGAAATACATATTTCATATCTTTTACAGAAAACTTTTCATAATTACTAAAAACTAGTTCAGTTGTTGGGAAAACTGTTTTCATATAAATGATTGTATAGTATAGTGGTTCCTTTCCTTGCTATGTGGTTTTTGATCTTGCTAAGCGCTTCCCATTTCCGTATTTTCCCATTTGTCCATTTTTTTTGCATAGTTCGTGAACATAGGAATCATATGTTTAACAACTCAGCCAGAATTGTATTTTAAAATCGACAAATTAAAGGCAACGAAAAAAAATTTATTATTTTATTTTTATGTTAATTTCTAGTATTGAACAGAGGAAAATAAAAATATGTTTAATACCTTTTGCGATTGACTTAAGGATATATTGGATTTAAGTAGTCCTAAAATACTTATATATAGATCGAGTTTTTTTCTGTCTGTATGTACAGACGGTTGTTGGATCTTGCAATATTGTAAGCTTTGACAATGAAAACTTGCCACCAAAAAGTAAACTGTCAGTTCCGATTATTGTAAGAAAACTTTACAAAATCATTGTCAGACAATTGTCTGATAATCAATTTATTTGCCAACAAAAATTGTCAGTTCCGACGTTTATGAGATTAATGTATAGCAAAATTTGTGAGATTCTCTCAGAGAGGTTAAACACCAGTGAGCTGCAACAAGTGCTTAATTTTCGGGTATACTCAAGGCGTATCCAACAGGTGAGCTTACTAGCACAGCTGACTGAGCTCGCTTTATAGCAAATTTTCATACAAACTGATATAGTTCGAAGAGAGTACATAAATAATGGTACTCATACGTAAGAAAATGCTTTAAATTTGTTTGTGGTATTTTGATCTAAAGCGAGTACTTTACACTAACAAAATACATGTTGTTTTTTGGATTATTGTAGTTGTTGTCGAACTGCGCATACCTGTTAGTTTTACCATGGGTATACTTAATTATGCAAATCTAATTTTATGATCTAATCGTTTTTTTCAAAAGCAAAAAACACTTGTTTACGCAACTGTTCGTTTCAAACATTCAGTTTTATTCACTTGTTGGTTTATGCCGGCATGAATGTTCTGGCTGTGTCGTAAAGAGTATGAAACTTATTTTGAATCGAAGCCAACGTGTTGTTAGCGGAACAAGTGTTTTATTCAGTTGTTAAAGTAATTTTGTACTCTTATTTGAACAAATAATTTTTATTTATATATTTGTCACAGTTTGTAACATACACACATACATATTTATACTTTTGACTTCCGAAATCAAATTTTCTACCAATAGAATACATAGAGTTGGTGTTTTTTGTATTTCTGCATGTGCCTTATATTCTTTGTATCACGCAATCAGATCATGCACATTCTCATCAAATGATCGAAATGATTTACACTTGTTAATTAATATTCTGCTTGTGCATAAAAAGCGAACGAGTATAAAATTGAATAATACTTGTTTGTGTTGTTCTTAAAATTCAACGCTAGGGAATAAGTAGGCTCGATTATATTTGTTGCAGCTCACTGATACACTATTCAATGTATAGCATACTTTTAAGAGAAAGTGAAAAAAGCTATTGCTTGTTTATTAACTGACAATGATATGATTTTCAGATATACAAAATTTGCAAATTGGACAATTGAAATATTCCGGCTATTTAACTGACAATGACAAATTGCGGTCACACGATTGCCACATATCTGACAATATTTTAACAGCGGGTAATATTAAAATGTACTGAAAATGCTTTTTCTGGCAACGTTGTCTGACGCATATTTACAGTTCGCACGTTGCAAAAAATTTTAAGTACATTAGTGACAATATTGTAAGACCTGATAACCGTCTAAATAGAGTTTAAGTATCAAAAATATTATTTCAATCGTGTTCCTGGATAAAAATGAGCATTATAAGTCCCGAAATGGAATTGATTCAGTTGTGCGACATGACTGATTTTAGTTAAAAGAAATGTGAGAAGTCGCGTATTCTATTTGCATTTGTAATATTGTATAAATAGAATATGCAATCACGCTCAACAAAGCTACCTAGCAAGTAGTGAAAGCATTTGGGACAACTTTTGGTCATAATTTTGGTTGTGACAATTTTTAAGGAGTTCGTAGCAGTTTTAGAGTAGTAGTCCAAACGTTGTCATTTTGATTCCGACCAAAGACCCCGAATGTTTTCTGCCGACAATACATTCGCTTCGTTGATTGCGTTGGTTCAAAAAAAATTTAAAAAGTAAGATAATTTGAAAATCCGAATTTTTTATTACGGCTGATCCCGAATTGGTTAGTGTGTTGTGTTAGGCTTTGAAAAATACGTTATCGGAAGGGCTATAAGAAGATTCCATAAATATTTTACAACTTTCAATGCGACAGAAAATACCACATTATTACGGGTTATTGCAAAGAAAAAAATTCAAAAATATTTTGATATTTTGTTTTGCGACATAAATGTGACCATTCACAAGCCTTTATTATTTATTGAATCTTCAGTTATAAATTGAAACATCAATAAGTTTTTCAAATCTTAAATCTAAAAAATAAAAATAAAAATAAACCAATGCTAAATAAAATTTATTAGTTTCAGTGGTTAATTTTTGTTGTTTTACATCTCTCGTGTACGGCTGAGAAAAAGAGCATCCCTCCTTTTCAGCCGGGTGAGGCCTCTATAATGAAGAATATTGCGCGCAAGTGGATTTGGGTGCAACTCAAGTTTTTTTATATATTTTTTCGCATGTTTTGAAAATACTGTCGTCACCAACGGAACTTCTAGGTCTTTATGAATTCGATGGTTTCTGACATACCAGGGGGCTGCTGTAATTGTACGTAGAATTTTATTCTGTCGCCTTTGAATTTTTTCTACATTCGATGCTGAGTCAGTGCCCCATAGCTAGATTCCATAGGAACATATTGGTTTAAGGATCGCGTTGTATAATAGAAGTTTACAGTCTAGGCTTAGTATTGAATTTCTACCCATAAGCCAATTCATTTGGGCTGCTTTTAATTTTATTTGGATCAACTTTGCGTCTATACGCGATTTCCATGTTAAACGACGATCAAGATGAACGCCTAGATATTTGACTACAGTGTGTTGCGGTATAGTCTCGGTGTTGATTTGTATAGGCGGGCATGTTTCCCTTCGCAACGTAAAAATGACGTGTACACATTCCGCTCGGTGACTTTTATACGCCATTGTTTGAGCCATTTTTCCAATTTGGATATATATTCTTGTAAGTTGCGGGAAGCTTCTACTGGATTTTCATGGACGCTTAGAAAAGCTGTATCATCAGCAAATGTTGATGTATGAATGTTATTGCTTAATGGTAAGTCAGAGGCGAATATTAAATAAAGTAAGGGACCGAAGATGCTTTCTTGGGGAACTCCAGCTTCAATCGACTGCGGTGGGCTTAAAAATTTCCTTCCCTAACTACAAATTTTCGTTCCATTAAATATCTTTTTAGCAGCCTGACGATGTTTGCGGGGAGATTTTGCGTTAATTTGTGTATAAGACCTTCGTGCCATACTTTATCAAGTGTCGTTGTCATGACAAAATCCGTAAAATGTGGCAATGTTTGCTATATGTTTTTCATTGAAGTCCTTAAAGTTCGACTACGACACTCGTAATAAGGCCTAATGTCTTAAAAATTTCTTATATTTGCTGTTCGTTAGTAGTGCATGCACAATATCTCACCAACAACAATTAAATACAACTTTTGAATATTTTTTATATATTTTATATATTTGTATTTTGCAATATCAAGCCTTTGTTGCAGCAGAGTCATAAATAAAAAAAAAATTGAGGGTAATCACTAGAGTTGTCAATTATTCGCCTTTCAACTTTGTTCGAATAATTCAAATAATTGATTTTGTTCGTTCGATCAAACGATTAAAGCTGAAAAATTTTTCGATTAATCGATGAGAACAACGAATAAAAAATGATTTAAAAAATTTATTGACAAAAAATAAACATTTCATACAAAAATTTAAAAATAAAATATTTAATATTTTTATTAACAAAAAAAATACATAAAACTATTAATTCAAATAAACATGCTTCATTCTGTCAAAAAATATCAAATGTTTTTTTTTTTTTTTTTTTTTTTTTTTTTTTTTGTGAAATCAGACAATTTGAGTTGTTCTTAAGAAATAATCTTTTACAAATAAAAGTTGACTAAACGATCTTTGGTTTTGAAATAAATCTTTCGCTAATTGTCGAGGTAGGTGATATTATGAGAAGAGCATAAAATAGTTTATCTAATTTTTCTGTTCTTTTTTTACATTTTTTCAAATATACCATATCGTCTAATATATCGCTGAAGTCTTTTTATATTTTGAATTTTGAATTTTTAATACTTTTAATATAATTATTTAATTCGTATAAAAGATTGTTAATTTCATTACTAGTAACATCTTCTTTATCATTACTTTTCTTAATTATTGTGGTTACTTTCAACATAAAATAATTTGGAGTATAATTTATTCTTTAGTTTCACTTTTTTAAGAATATTTTAAAAAACTTTCATTGCTCGGAAAATTTCCAGAATTTAAAAAATATTATTAACGTATTTAATAATTTTATGCGTCCCTCATTTATTCTAATTTTAATAAGTTTTCGTAAATCTGTTGCAAAAGAATTATTAATTCTTTTGTTGTTGGTGCAAAAATTTTGTATACTTCAGGACACTTGTTACATGTGACTTTGTTTTTTTTTTTTCATTTTTGTGCTTGGTAAAATACTTCCAAAACGGCTTTAGTTAATTTCTAATTTATTCACCTGAGAGTGAAAAAACCTCATTCTTGAAAATTTTTTAACCGTTCATTCAAAACATAGCACGACTACTATGCGCAGTTCGACAACAACAGCAAACATCCAAAATAATATGTATTTGGTTGATATAAAGTACTCGCTTTGTTTCGTATCATACAAACAAATTTAAACATTTTTGACGTATGTATTTTAAACTAAAAAAAGTTGTTGGATTAATTGACATTAATTGATCGATTTATTCGTTATTCGAAAATCGGCATTTTAAAATTATTCGAACAAGAGTTTCGTTTTGTTTGATCGATTAATCGAATTATTCTTTATCGATTGACAACTCTAGTAATCACTCTTGGTTGAAAACTGCTCTTGCATACGTTGCAGATCTTGCAGGTATAGCTTATTTACATATTTTGTTATTGCTTTGCTGCAAACTAGTGAAAATTAGCTAGACTTGCAAGATCTGCAATGATTTCACTACTAAGAGTGATTTCCCCTATTTTTTTTTGTAAAAAACGAGTTTTAAGTTGCGCATTCGCTAACAACTTTCTGGTAAACGAAAATTCACTACAAATCTACAAGTTATTACAGTTTTGCATAAACGATATGTGTAACGAAATGATTTGTTTTTATTCTCTTCATCCTTAAGGTATGCTTAGTTTTTACACACATCATGCTTTCTAAAGATATGCTTTGCTTTGTGCTTTATTGAATTTTTTTTAATTCATAATCGTTTTAAAAGCTTTTATTTTTTTTAATTTTTAAATGAAAAATAAAAAAAATTAATATAACAAATTAAATTTACTCGAAAGTACTTTATTATTATATTTTTTTCGCTTGTCTACTTTTATGTTGTTGATGTTGTTTTTATTGTGATACATATGAAATATGAACGTAAAATGTTTGTAACATTAACGCATTTGAGGGATTAAAAAAAAAAAAAGTATGAATCTAGAACTCAACTCATTTCTAAACTCATGCACAAAAGCATTTTAACTTATTTTTTAATATATAAAAAAAAAATTTTTTTTCATCAACTGAATTTGTGTGCCAGCAATATGGAAACAGCACTTCTATAAAAGGACTCGTACAGCAAAAGTATTCATGTAAATTGAATTCAAATTCAATTTGAACTTTTCAATTTAGTCATGTGTTTTTTTTGTGTTCTTTTCGTACGTTCTGTTCAAAACAACAACTCCATGCCGCTTGTACATGTGTAAGTTGTACAATAAATGGAAAGAAAAAGTTAGTGACTTGTAAAAAGGAAAAAACATGAAATTAAATTAAGTTAATAAAAAAAATAAATTTGTAAATAAAAATATTATTATTATTTTCTACTAAAAGAACGATTTTATGCACTTTTAAACAATTTATTATTATTTTAAAATTTATATAAAACTAAGTGGAAATTCAAATTGTTACGAAGAGCTATTAAGTGCCGTTAGTTATATTAGTTCATCATTAAAGATGTGACAGTTTATTCTAGCGAGAACTGTGGTGTGGAAGGGTGGGTAGGATGTTGTATATTCTAAGAGCTTTTCAAATTTTTTACTTTAGAAATGAAAAAGTGCTTCTTCTTGCTTACGCTTTAAACATATATTTACATATATGTTTATGTAGCTTGGTGTTTTTCTTCTCCATATTTCGATTATTTCAAGGCGATGGTATTGAGGATGTTGGTTTTTATAACAATTTGTTCAAAATTTTCAGAATTTATTGAATTCGATATTGCCAAAATGGATGTACTAATTGACGATAAGGAGAGTAATTTGGTTGTTGCTAAAATTGATGTTGGCATAGAATGTTCAAAGGAATTAGAAGCAAAAGGAGTTCAAACAAATTTTTTTAGATTATTAAACTGCACTAGCAAAAGAAATGCTTAAAATATACACTGAGAGTATGGAAAATTTCGAGTTATTTATAAATTTACAACTCGAAAGCATAGAAAAAAAATCAATTTGATTCTGTGTATGGAATATTAAAATATTCTATGGATTCAAAAGTTCCATTGAGCACATACGAATGCATTAAATTAAATAAATGTATGTAATAAAATTAATAAAAAAATAGTTTTTTATGATGCCTAATATATGTACATATATTTATTGGGGACAAAATTGGGAATTTCCAGTTTTAAAAGGGGGATTTTTGGGGCCAACACTCTTTAATTTGGGGACATTAGACAATATGTACCTGGCTATACTGTTACAGAACAACATGTTACTCAATAATTGTGACACATTCTCATGAGAGTTCAAGGTATCGAAATAGTCATGAAAGAAGTCGAATAAATAAAAACTCCGTATTTGAGACTTATTAAAAAAAAAAAAATGAAATATATGTTTGTATTTAAAACTTGCAAACCTTAGGGGCATTTTCCCTATTTTTGAGGGTCTATTTTTAATATTTTGATTTGGGCCCACTTTTCATATTTTTATGGAGTTTTATGGAATATAAAAAATGGCCTCAAACTTAAAAATCAAAAATTGCTCCAAAAGTTGGGACAAATGGCTCCACATTTAAAATAGTTGCTGTTTTCAATAAAAAAAAAAATAAATAAATGTCCCCAAACTGGTCTATATAAACTGCGCTGCTTACTAAGCATTCCCTGCATAGACGGCCTTCGTCCGGGCTTAGAAATAGAACTTGGTGTTATATCCCAAACTTAAAAATAAAAAACAAATTTTAACAAAAATATTTACTGAATCACAAAAATCAATTAACTCAGCAGAATTATGTGAAAATATTTACTTTTTTCCAACTGTAAGAGACGAGATTATTGATTAAAATTTTAATTGAAATTCAAAACAATAATTAACTTTCAGTGTTTCAAAAAACTTAGCACCTCGCACACCCAGAAGAAATATTGAATCGCCCCAAATCCAAACCAATTTTATTTTTATATTATTATTATTACGAATAAACGTAATTATTATTCGAACTTATATTAATATAATATGTACATCAATATAAGTTCGAATAATAATTACGTTTATTCGTAATAATAATAATATAAAAATATTAATTCCGCTTGGGCACGAGCTATAAATCCCCTAATAACAAGGGTCACAGTAATATGTGAATTTCCCTAATATATAGAGTAAAAACAACAAAAACGTTAAATTACAAAGAAGATTACTTTGATGATAACGGACTATAAGTTTGTGTTGATTACTAGTAATTTCCAAACAGTGATGAGGGAATTTCGTAATAACCAGCACTGTTTCAATGTAGAATAAAAAATGAACTAAAAATTAATTCTCATATTCTATTTCTGTTGAAAACTGGTTAAATAGTTGATATTCTTCTCAAGTTAGTATCCACTTTACGAAAATTGTAAAGATGGACAATTGAACGCTGATGAGAGGTGTAGCGGCCTTGAAATCAGTACTGATACGTTCTGCTAAAAACTGATTGGATATAAATAATAACATTTTCCAACACAAAAAAACTCTTAGTAATTTTGAATTTTCATTAATTCAATAAAACTGAACGTGACCCTGATAATATTACTTTTCATATTTAAACCAATTTTATTTGGCTCCAGTTGGGATGTTAAAATTTTTTTAACTTTATTTAAATTCTATTGATGCACTTATTTTTAAAGAAAATAAAATCAATTAAAATATTTGTTGATTCAAATAAAATATTAATTGCAAATAAAATATTTGCTAATTAAACAGTTAATTGGAGAAGAAATGAGACCATAATATTATCTCTGTTACATTCAACTTTAAGCATTTGTAAATAGAAATTCTCTAGATTATGCAGGGTATAGCATATATTCGACACAACTAAATATAAACAACCCCACATTTTGTTATTAAATATTATTATCCTTTTGTCGTTTATTGCCTCTGGCATAATATGACGCCTTGATGACGAATTATATTTACTTTCAAAACGTTTGTGTCAAGTGTCATTTGCAACACCCTCTCTGATGAAAAAACAAAACTTCTGCACAATACATAAAAAAAATACAAACGTGAATGTTTATTTTTCTACAATATATTCATTCGTACATACTCTTCTAGGACGATTTCTTGAAAGGATATTTATTTTGTTGTTTCTTTTCATTTTAAAATCGTGTTTTTTTTTGTAGTTGTTGTTCTCTTTCATTTTTGGCCCGTTCAACGATAAGAGATGAAAATATTTTATATGTTTTTGAATATTTAAATAATATAGAACAAAAATGAAAACAAGAAAGAAATATTGTTTGTGGCCTTTTAGCCTGACTGTGTCTGTCTGTCTTGTAATTATTAGAGTATTAGATTAAAATTAGCCTACAAGGCATTTTTGAAAATTTCATATTCAAACGTACGAGACATACATACATACATATGCACATAGAAGAACAGTTTACACTCACATACAGATAAATGCAAAATGCTGTAAAGATATTGTCAAATCTGGCTCTCAGCCATAAAAGAAAACAATTACAATTTTCAATTTTAATATTTAAATACTTGAATGAAATTTGGGAAAAAAAGAAATCAACATTTTGAACATTCATTAATAAGAAAATATAAATGATTTCTTTGTTCATTTCGGAAAATGATATTAAATTTTTAAGGCATAGAAATTAGAGTTTTAATGACTTCAATACGATTAAATATTTTCGCAAAGAAAAAAAAAATAAAAAGGAAGTAGGATTAAGAGTTGTTTAGTTAATTTAATGGAAATATAGACATACATACATACTACTTAAGTTTTAATCTGTATGTAGATATTCTTAAAAAATAATGAAACATTTGTAGCACGGCCCTGTGAATCTGAGTGTTTTCAGTATACCCTTAAAATTTTGCACTAAGTGTGCATTAAATTATAATTACAAAATTACAAAAACTTTATAAGAGAATAAATAGAATTTGTTAATTTGGCTTCAAAAAAAATTATTTTTTGGATGCAGCCTGCAACAAATAAATTCTAGACAACTTTAAATCAGATGGTTCTCAAACAAATTATGGTTGTAATCCAATAATGCCTGCTTGATTGCAAAACTAATTTACGCACACACTTGTTTGAATGTTTTGCTGTCGTTTTAATATTTATTTAAAAACCTGTTGGATTATTTGTGTAGACTTGGCTTGAAAAAGAAACTTAAAAACATCTAATAAAATATAAAATGTGCTTATTTTTAATATCCTTTCAAGTTTTCTAAATATGTTTAAGAAAGCAACAAAAGATAATATATGCCCAGCAAAAAATTATTATGTTTCTGGAAGCAGTAACAAAATTTTATGCTTTCGAGATGCGCAGTTGTGAAGCGCTTCCGAGGGTGCACAAAAAGAAGGCAGAGAGATCGCTCAACTTAATTTTAAGCACTTTGAAGTTGGTCGGCTATTTACATCTAAAGCTATAAACACATAGACCACAGCGAGCAGCAGGCAGCAATGTGTCACAAATAAAATAAACGAGTTTATATGAAGTTGATTATTTTGACGACAGCAACACAGGTTGTTGTCTATGCTACTTTTGCTATTGCTGCCAAATTAGACTAATTTCTATTTCCATAAGCAGCAATAAGCTGATACAAAGCTGCCAATATAATATAAATGTTACAGCAATGAGATCTTAAAATATTTTATGTTATTTAACCGAAAATAACATAACAAAATTAAAATAAATAAATTAATTGATGTGCTTTTATATTACAACGTTTTGAGGTGGTAATTTCGATTTTATTCTTATGAAATATTTATGTGGCACCTCTGAAGTATGTAGTAAAACAAATATTTAAAAAAATAATATCAAAACTTCAAATTCGTTTGTCTGCTGATGTCGTTCTCAAAATATTTAAGTAGCTAAGTACATGTCAGCAATTGAAGCCAAGTGCATTTGAAGACTTCTGTTGTGAAGTCTGCTGTGGTCTATGTGTTTATTGCTTAATTGATACGAATAATAGAGTAAACAGCGAATGGATGATAAAATATCATTTAGGTCCTCTCTGCCTCTCTCTCTCTCTCTTATTTATTTAAACTTGTGTATTTGCCTACAGATGAATTATGTATGTTATATTGTATGCATAATTCAGGTAATTCAAACATGATTTTAGCGCATTTTGTATGGTTAGAAAACAGCGCTCTTTTATGTAAAAAACAAGAGCTCTAAAGTAGGACATCGCGAACAAAAATCATGCATGTTGGAAGCGGTTTTCGCAGCAGGAGGCACAACAACAACAAGCATCTCTCCCTTACAAACCTGCTTCAGCCGAAGCAGTAGTCTTTGCTGGGTGGTTACTCTGAACCATGCTTAGGTTTAAATAATATAAATTGTATATCTAGTTAAACGTCATCATAATATTGTTATAGAAGACAACAGTATTTGGAAAATTATATATTTTAATTAACTCAAGCATGATTTTGCTTTGCCTGTTTCAAGAGTGTGAATAAACCTACTTTCGGTCACTATAAAATTTTCTGACATGGCTAGTGATTGCTGTCTCGCAACTAAATAAAATAATTCAAATAACTTTTAACTATAGTTTGTTTTTAATTAATTTTCTTTGCTCCCGTTTATAATATTCAGTGTAAACAACTAAGTAAAGCATTCTTTTAGGCAATTTGTGAGTTGTTTAATCACAATTTCTATATTGACCCTAAAATTGCTTTTTCGACAACAAACAAATTGTTATTATTTCATATTGACAGGTTTTTTTTTTAGTTATTAACATTTAAATTTTAACGAGGCCATTATAACAAAGTTCTTCTATTTTCGAAATATTTAAGTGTAAAAGGCAGTTGCCATTTTTTTGCCTCTCATACCGCATCGTTAGCAGCAAAGTGTGTGCTTCGATATGCCTAAAAATATGCAAAATCTGTTAACAACAATTATTATTTTCAAATTGATATTTATGAAGTCATTTATGAAATGTTTTTCTACCCGACAACCATGTACACAATTTGTGGCAATACAAACAATTTGTTTTTTTTTTGTTGTGTCCACTTTTTCGTTTCTCTTGAATATTACATATAATTTTTTCTTGCCTTATTTTGTTTGCATATTTTGCTACTCTGCAAGACAGAGTTTGGTGGTTTGGGGGAAAAAGTGCAATTGCATATAATAATGTGTGCAGTGCAACGGCTGGTGATGTTGCATTATAAACGACGAGGAGGCATTCTATTAAAAATTATATAGAAGAAGGTGTATTGTGCCTAGAGATGACACAGACCTTCCAAGCATATTGTGATTGTGCTGTGTTGGTGCAGTTTGGTTAACATTTATATGAGATGGTTGGTAGTTAATGAAAAATATAATTTGAATTTTATGTTATGGTCTCTGGATGTAAAAACCATCGCCAGCACCAAAAAAAAAAAGAAAAAGGAAAGCTCACTTTGCAGCATAAAACAAAAAAGAAAATATATAAAGACATGAGAAAAAAAATTTGAATGTCGTTACATTTTACAACCCATAAATGTAGCACAATTGCATTTCATCGCCCAAATGTGTGGCCTGAGTTGTATGTAAAATGTTGTATGCATCGTATCAAGTGCATGTTATATTTCTCATTTAAATTTTTTTGTTTTTTTTTTTTTCATTTTACGTTTATGGCTCTTTTTTGGTTACGGTTGGCATCATCATCCTCATCATCATCGTCCTCATCAACAACGTCATCTTTTATTAACAAACTTTTTTTTTTATTATTTTTTCATTGAGTGTATTTCTCTTGAAAATTTTATGTTAGTTTTACTTACAGCTTGTCTTTTTCATTACTCTCTGGTTAAATGTTTATTAATTTTATTGAACAATTAATTAAATGCCACAGAATATGCTTCATACATATACGAGTATACGAGCACACATATACTCGTATATGATTGTAGATGTATTTAACTGCAGGAGCAAGTGGCATATGCAATAAGCCATTATGCACTCTCTGCAACATTCAATAGCCATTGTTGTGTTTGCATTCGTTGAAGGTGCCACAATATTTGCTTATCAAAGTAGAGGGGGCATTTGGTCATACCAACCAACGATACTGGTGATGATGTTGACGACAATCATAATCAGACTTTTAGTATTGAAGCAGAAAAAAAAACAAAAGATAAAAGAAGTTGTAACAATATGGAGGAACTGCAGTTAATACACTTGGAAAAAATTTCTGTTTAGCTGATATTTTTAATAAAATTGAGGCCAATTTTAAATTATACAAAAATAGCATTAAAAAGACGAATACATTCGCTCTAAAGGAGTGAAAATATCTGCTTTGACCTGATGTGATGGACTTCCTTCGCAATAGAAAAGGCAATAGCAGATAAAATTTCTTCTTCGAAAAAATACAGTGGAGACAAACTGGTAAAATGTCTCCAAAATGTCATATATAACAATTTTAATTAACAATTAATTTTATTGAAATAATCCAAAGCATAACAGCGATTTAATTAACGATTTGCTAAGAATATTGAATTTCTTTAAGTGTAAAAATGTTATATTCTTTTGTTATTAATTTAACTGCACCAAACATTTACGGAAATTGTTGAAATATTCATGAATTTGTATTTGTTCTTTAAATTAAAATACCACAAAAAATGTCATCATGCATTTGCTGGAATCTAAAATAAAAAAAAACAAAAATACAAAACATGAGCCTCTACTTATATGCACTTGAATATGTTGTTGTTGTTATTGTATCTCTGTGTATCACAATTTCTATGTGAATCTACTGTTCGTTGTTTTGTTGCGTCTGTTGCACAAAACTCATTGCATATGTTAACATTCAGTTATAATAACATATTTTATAGTCTACGTTTAGGCTTGCACTCAATTAAATTGCAATTGCATTTTGTTTGGCCGTAGTAAATCCTACTCTACCATTATTGCAATTGCAGTCATTAAATTTATTTTATGAAATAGACACATAAAAGCAATTTTGCTGTTAAAGAGCAAATTGTTTTTATTGAAATTATTCTGATTACATTTCATTTAAAAGGTATGAAGTCAAATGTTATGATTTTCGAATTTATTGTTTATGATGTTTAGTCAGATGTTGCAGTGTTGTCGTGTCGATTTATAGTAAGAGGAGAATGTATATTTTTTTTTTTATTTATGGGAGGGCATTGAATAGAGTCGTCGATGGAAAATAATAACAATTGTATTAAATAATTTTCTGTGGAGCTTAAAGGTTTTCAGTTAAATTTTTAGAGCGTAAAGAAAAAAAAATAAACTGCAAATCATTTAAATAAGGAATTTGGGCTTATCAACTTTATATTGAGATTTGTTGTAAGACAAGTTTTTGGGGAACTAAACTATTTGTTAAGGCCATCTACTTCTACTAACAATCTTTTGGAAATTGTGAAAGAAGGTTTTTCTTTTAAAGAAAAATTTCCATTTGAATAGTTTTTATATTTAGAAATGGTTATAATCGACAAGTGTTTGTTTTTATATCATAAAAATAATTAAATAGTTTTGATTTAAGTAAAAGAAATGGGACACAAAAAAAAAAAAACCAAAAAAATTTAAGGATTGAATCGAAGAATGAAATCGACTGATTACCATCCAAACAGCAGGACAAGTAATTACTCTAGCGTAAAAAACCGACTTCGATAGCGAAAGCCAATCGAAGAGATTGCAAAATAGGTCGGAATTAAAATATACTTATAAGATCCAACCGAAAGAACCCTAAAAACATAAATATAAATTGGATAGTCTGTCCATAAATGTGGGACTTACGTAAAAATCAGTACGCACATAGTGGCGGCAAATTTCCCCTCAGGTATTAAAAAAAACATGTGGTAGCAACCTACAAACCCTTGTTATGTTATGTTGAACAGTTCGTCAGTTCAATAATATCGATCTGGCTTAATTGGGTCCTAATGGTCCCTTTCTGTTACATGAGGCCGAAAGTGTGATAATATGTATTTCATCTACACATTCCTGGTCGGTTCAGTGTTAAACTAATCCGACGACCTGATAAACGAGCTTATGCGCCTATAATCGTACTCCGATAGAATTGCTAGATCTTCCAACAGTGGCCTACCCAAAAAAGGCGCACTTTCTACAGAGAGAGAGAGAGAGAGAGAGAGACAGACCGAAGTATATACAGAGAAGGTGTTCTACACTCTCAATCTCCTGCTCATTATGGCAACTTCTGCAGAAATCGCCATACGGTAGATTTAAGCTGCTAGCATTCGAACCTACTTATAAAACCTGTAATGACCGCAACAAGGGTGCTTATATGCCCACAAGGTGGGCCCCTTAAGGATTGCAGCTCTATTACAATTATATCATTATATTATTATATTATATTGGTCTATATAAATTCTAATGGCTAAATATTAGGGGCTGTGCACATATTACTTAACGCTGTTTTCAGAGATTTTATTCCCCCCCCCACTCCCTTTCGTGACACTTTTTAGTAATTTTTCAGTGCAAAATTTCCAATCCGTAACAAATCTTTAACGTAATATGTGCACAGCCCCTTCGATCCACGTCTCGAATATACATTCGTGGTCCGGATTTGGCGCGTTTGTCCGTAACAACATTGCCGAGAACATCGGTTTGCAATCAATCTCTTTTAAAGGTATTCGACGAGCCCTCTAATTTTCACAAAAAATGTTGAAAAAGATCGATGAAAAATAAGAAACAAATTTGGGAAATTTGTCCGTAAATGGATTAGTTATGCGATAGTAAAGTAACCTTTGGGAGTTGGCGGACGGACAACTATCTCCCGACTTTTCGACGACATTGAGGTAGATTGCGCCACTGTATTAACACCTGCTAGGTACGAAAAGAAATGCCTCCAGAATACAATCCGTCTGTACTTTGCAATATAAATTGAGGATCCAGTGAACTGGAAACTTTTTTTTGAAATTTTTTCCTCGAAGCCTGCTCATATAGATAAGCCAGTGCACAAAGGACTGGATCAATATCTTGAAGAAAGCTCAAGGTGCATTAAGCAAAAATACTCGCTCCGTTCATCAGACTGACGAACAAGAAATTTCCAAAGTCCATTGTCGACTACAACCAACATATGGGTGGAGTCGACTTATCCGACCAAATGTCGCAACTATACGACATAAACAGAAAGTCCACAAAGTGGTGGAAAAAAGTGTTTTATAAACATTTCCAGACAACCTGTGGATGCGCCTAGATACTCTATAAAGAATCGCATCACTTGCCAAACCTTCCATATATAGACTTTAGCGGAGGATATGATAAAGTCTTGTCTGGAGAAAAGCAAGGTGCCAAAAAAAGAAAAAATTCGGACGTCACTTGAAGAATCGAGACATCAATTATGGCATAACTGGCGATCACATGCCTATTGAAGGAAAAACGCGAAGACGCAGCGTAAAGTGCTCAAAGGATAAGAAAGGTGTAAAAAACGATAAGCGTACCTTCCTTACATGCAAGATATGCGAAGTTTCGCTATGTTTTAAGTGCTTTACTCCATATCATATGTATTTTTTTTTTTATAAATAATAATCTTTCAATATTCATTGTTTTTTATTATGTGCACTGCCTTGACATTAAATCGCAAAATTACAAATCGAAAACACCGATTGGGACTATTTATACCAGTGCCTACAGCCACCAGAGGCGGCGAAATATGAAATTTTGGCTCGTTTAGTTTTTTTTACCATTTCCTATTCTTCAAGTTATACCTGGTGCCAATATTGTGTCTCTAGTAGTTTTTTTCGGTTCGAAAGGGTTATGGAGCTTTAAGCATAAAAAAGTACTCCTTGAAATCTCTCATGAATAATCTCTTCCTTTTTTTTAAAAAACTTTTAATAATTCACAATACTTTTCAATGCGGAATTACGATGCATCGTACTTTTGTGATACAGTGTATGTAGTTCTTTGTATATCTGCCAGGTAAAAAAATTAAATATTGCAGAAATTACAAAATTAATAGGATTTTTATAAAAACACGTTTTTACCTGTAAAGCAGGATATGAAAACAATTTCGGTTATGATTTTATCTATTGGAGATAGAATATTAATTTTAATTTTTTTTTTCCAATTAAATTTAATGCAATTAGATTCCATTTTAATTGATTTTCCATTCATTTTGCATTTCAATTCAAATTCAATATCTAATAACCACAAATCCTCTTTAAAAAAATAGAAATAATATTATCAGTTCAATAACAATCGATGTATGTTTGTTCATACACACACTTGGAAGCATATACACAGATATTGTAAAGGATTATATGGCCTGATTTTAAATGATTCTAAATATCTCTTGTAGTTTCTATGCCACATTTACATTTATTCGTATGCAACACACACAATCAAGTAGATAATTGAGAAACCATTATTAAACACACTTCTCTATCGAACATGTTCTTCTACGAGTACACGTTTGTTTTTGCAGTTGTTTGTATCTGCATCTCATCAAACAAAAATTTTAATCCTCAAATTGAAAATGTTCGAAAATTAATCATTTGTTGCGTATGCAATTAATCCAACTCAAGTGACTGTCAGAGCAAAAACACATTCGTTCGTTTAGTGGTGTAGAGAATAGATGAATTTCTGGATAAAATCAGTAAATTTTCAAATAGAGAAACATACAATCTGGTCTTTTACATGAAACTACAGTTTTCTTTTTCGTTTCTACAAATATTACTCGTAGATTTGTGGCAGTACAGCTGGTAGTTGTACATGTTTAATATGTATAAAGCAATTGTAAGGGATATATTTTCGTTAGCAATTCATTTTAATTTTCTCAGTTAATGAAATGTGTGTTCAATGTACTCGTTTTTACACACACATACACACACATACAAATATATATGTGTGTGCAAAGGTATAACAGATTCGTGTTAATTTGCAATTCCGATTACAATTTTATAATTTCTGGCATTTCCTCTATCTAGAAAATACCAGAAATCCTGCAAAAACCGCAATCACATCCTGTTGGTTTTAAGCATTTTCCGTCCCCAACTCTCAGCCATAATTTTTATATTGACAATCACCTCCTGCTATCTCTACACCCACATTTGCACAGTACAGTAATGGGCAAAAACAGTTTGCTTTTATTTTTATTAGAGTGAAAATAAGTTCATACAAGTATTTAATATTTGACGATTTTTCCTTTTTGGCGATTTATTAAAGTTACCCTAAATTGTTTTTTTTTTGGCACATTTCTTGTTTTGTAAGTGTTTATACTACAATTTCGGCGATTTTTTTATCATTGCCGCATTTTTTTCGTTTTGGCGATTTTAGAGTTTTGGTGTCTTTTAAACCGAAAAGAGCAGAGGTTATCAAATCGTGTGTTTATTTTTTTTAGAGTTTTTTTTATTAATGAAACGATTATAAAATATCTGGTATATTTTTGAAAGATTTTGCCACCAGTTTGGTCCCATAAAATTTTTAGGCAATAACTCCGTCAATCATAAACCGATTTTCATAATTCTTTTCTTTTTTTTTGTTTGAAGTAGCCGGGGAAAGACGTGCCGTTTCTTTAATTTTTACTGTACGTGACAAGAAATTAAATCTTCTTCCTCTGTTGTATTTTGATTCCAAGGTATTGGCGGAAAATTCTCAAAGTTATTAAACAAATAAGCGAATCACTAAATAGAAATAAAAAGTTATTAATTAAATGTTTATGATTAGTATATTTCTAAATAAAAGTGCAATAAATTTAAAATACTTTACTTGCATATCGATCCACACTGTAACATCGAGGCTAAACCAAAATTAATGTGGTTTCCTATTTCCGTTTGTGATTGGAGTGTGCATGTGTATGTTTTATAGACACACTACAAGAAAATCAATACAAGTACTGTTACCTAATCTATAAGCTTCTTCTGTTGTCCGTCCATTCATCCATATGCTGCTTGTCTATCAATTTCATTTATCCTTAAGCTATAACGGATGACACAGATACGATTGGTGTTCAAATATTTATAAAAACATGTGCTTGTCCTTTTACTCCTAAAAAATTTAAAGAAAAAAAATTGAAATATCAGAGCCAATAAAACACCCATTTGGACACTTCCATGACATATGCAAATGTTCTGGCACTTCCTGCTGGAAAACCATAAACACAAACACACATTTTCAATCATTCTTTTCTGTGTCTGCCTGCTTGCCTGCCTTAAAGCATTAATATTGCAAAACGTTTTTTTCACTTTGTTTGTATTTTAAAATTTCGATTTTGTTGTTGTTTTTTTCCAATAAGGACTTTTGTTTTATAGCATATATGTTTTTTTTATACGTATATCAAAATGTTTTAATTTTCCACTTTTGCTTTTTTAATCTGGCCAACATTTTGTTGCCATTTATTACTGGTGTTACGAAATGTGACAGACATACGGATTTGATCAATTAATTTGGCTAACACCGGTCATTTATCACGTGTCATAGTCTTTGATTTTATTTTGCACCAAAAAAACAAAAAAGCAAAAAAAAAAGGGTTGTTTCCGTTTCCTCAATTCTGTTGAACAGGATTTGTTGCAACATATAAAAACAAATCTCGATGTTTTAAATCATCCTCCCTCATTAATAGACTGCTAGCTGTATATGATTTGTGTTTGAAACATATTTAACAGGGTTTATTATTCAACATAATCCTTAATTGAATGACTTTCATTTATCATTTTGTAATTGGAGATTTTGTGTTTAATGTACAATAATTTGTATCTATGTATGTGAATAAGGGATATGCGTGTAATATGAGTTATTAATAGAAAAGATTTGATTTTAATTGTTAAATTCATTTCATTCTAGTAAAAGTATATTTTTCCTTTAAAAAGTTTTATTCTAATTAATTTTAGTCATTTTCGATGTACTGAGATTATTAGTAAGTAATTATTATAAATAGTTAATTTGAAGATTTTTAATTAAGCATATTTGAATAATACAAGTCTAGGACTATTGTTTCTGCAAAAATTTTACTTGCTGCCACAAAAAAAAAAAAAAAAAAAACGAGAAACGGAGATTATCCTTGATACCATTATTTGAATCACTCATGATAAGTTCGGAATTAACTTTAGTGAAAATTACTCAGTAATGAAGATAATGGGACAAAAATAAAAAAAATCCCTATAATGGGATTTCTTTTTGTATTTTTGGGATTTTTTTATTTCTTATTTTTTGAAAGACGAACATTTTTAAACCTAAGCTGCCGATATGATTATATGGATTGCAGCTTTGTGAGCCTTCAAATTTATATCTTTAAATAAAAAGATCTAGTTCTTTTTATAATAATAATTTTGAGACAAAAATTTCTTCTTGCCATGCATCATAGTATGTGCTGTCTCTCAAATTAAAACCAAACAACTTTTAAGTTTTGTATTGGGTCTAATGCATAAAAACCGAGCCTTAACTCAAGTTTAGTCTGTTGAGCACGATCTCAAGCAGTGAGCGCAAGCATACCACCTATAGTTCTTGCTCACTTTGGTATGCATTAAAATGAGTTCAAACAGTTTGATTGAACTTAAAATAACTGAGATAGAGCTCTAATGTTTGATCAGTAGCAATTATGAGTTCCAGCGATAATGACGGTGAAAATTCTGCAAAGTTTGTCTTTATATTTAGTTAGGGATATAGGCATCCCCACCAGCGTTCATCATTGTATTATAAACCTTGCTATTTCGCAGCAGAGAGTCATGTACAGAACCTGGGCAAGATATGTCCACACTGGTGCGGAGCTCATTTGCATAGCATGTAGCTTGCACGTTTTTGGAATGAAATCCCTTTCTACATATATACTCATCGCTATGATTGGTCGGTTATTTTATTTGGATGTGTGTGCAGTCTATAATACCAATTGTAAATGAAAAACAGTTTTTTTCTTGCCATTGCCTATGTGCACACTTTATTTCTTCCATTGTGCTAGGAAATTCCAACCACTCATGTGCTTTTCCAGCTATGACATGAGCCATTTCTGAGATCGTTCTGCAAACTGTTGATTGGTGAATTTCGATATCTTCAGCAATACCATTTTGAAATCCTGGATCGGTGCAAAATCTTAAAAACAAGCGCATTTTTTTGGACATTGGTTAGAACACCACCTCGTGTTTCGTGGTTTTCTCCAAGAAAATAATTTGCCATCCAATCAATATGTTTGGTTTCAAACCGATATAATTTTTTGTTTTCCCTTTCTAGACAAATTTTCCTTTTTTATATAATATTTGTGTCCTTTCTGGAACGATATACACATTATCAGTACTGAAATTACTAATAAGCAGACTCAAAAAATTGTGAGCTTTTGCTCATATAGCTAAGCATTTACTTGTTAATATGCATACAAAACCGAGCTCTAACTCCCGAACATTTATCTATGTGAGTTCAAACTGTTCTGTTGAGATCAAACTCACAGCATGAGTTAAAGAAGGCTGCAGTAAATATTTTTATGCATACAAAATGTTCCTTTTGCTCAAAATTTTAAGTCCAAGCAAATGCTCAGGTTTAATGCATTAGACCCATTATGTTTATAATTTCGAAATACTGTTGAACAAAAGCTTCTTTTTTTTCTCAAATTATTACTAAGATGATATCAAAGGACTCTGAAAATTTATGATGTAAAAACTTTATTTACCAGAATTTTCGCTGTTAAGTGAAAAATGATTATGCGGAAAAAATATATAAAAATATTTTACAGTACCCCGTAAAGTCCCAAAGAATTTATCAAGAATGTCGAAAATGGGATTGTAAAGTATTTTTGCGGTATTTTTTCTTAATTTTAGCTAAATGCGGATTAAGTGTTTGGAACAAGTCAAAAGCACACAAGACCTCCAGGTGGCATCATTAATTTTTTTAATATTTGATATTTTGCAACGCTCTGGCAGCTTCAATTAGAAAAATCTTAAAAAATCATCTGTGATATTTTCTACCTTCAAAAAAAACTATAAATATGGGGTAGCTGAGTTGCAAAATTTTTTTGTTATTTTTAAATAATTAACAATATTATTTTATTTTAAAAATTTTAAATTAAATTTCGCACAAATTTTAAATGGTTTTAATCAATGAAAAAAAGTCGTCGCAAGTTGTCCAAGATTTGATTTTACCAAAGTAGTAAGCCATTGCAGGTAAAAAATATATACGTTTTAGCCGAATATCACCCAAGGCTTTAAGCGGAAAAACAAAAGTATCAACAAGTTTTTTCAACCAAAATCTAAGTTTTTTTCAAATTGAAAATATCAAGTTGTGTCAATTTATTGCTAAACACGACAGATGTAATCAAGTGGTTGAATATTCTTTATCACTGATCAATCCGTCTGAGTCACTTGAAAGGTTATCGTCAGGATTTTTCATATTAATGTTTCGGAAAGCCTTTATGATTTCTTTTATACCCATATAGGAACCACTCACTATGTTGCCGAATAATTTTGTTTTCATTCTTAAGAGATATTCGAAACTTCTCAATAGTTCTCAAAAAAAAAAATATCTTTACCATTACTTTGAATTTCTTAAAAGATTGCATATCTGTATTCAGCAAAGTTTTAACACACAAATTAAAGATATTGCGTAGAAAAAGGTAAAGTTCTTCTTATGTATGTGTATTTCAATGGTTTTATCTTGACCAATTGTTATTGCCACCAACTCCCAACAACTACACAATTTTATCTCCTTTTCTGTAAAATATTGTTTTTCTATTGCAAATAACAAACACTCAAGTAAAAGGTCCTTCTTCTTCATGCATCTATTGAATTACAAAATCCTGCACAAAAAAAAAAACGCTTGTTTTTTAAATATTTTTATTTTAAAATTACACTTCACTTTTAATAAAATATTGGAGTGAGAATGATTCCACACTTGTGTGTTCAAGTGTTTTCTTTAAACAGTCGATATACGTTTTTCTCTTGGGTTTTATTTTTGCAATAATGTTGATGCGTGAAATGAATTCGACACCCTTCTATTGATTGCGAAAATAAAACAGACCCTTTAGTTAAAGACACACACAAAACGCATACTGACACATACACACACACACGCACATACACTTAAATAAACAAGTGGTCACAACAGTGAAAAAAGGACCTCTGGCCGCGTAAGCATGTATGGTTGCGTTTAATGGTGTGACGATGATGACGACTATGAAATTGAGGAGTTGTAACGGAAAACAAAACAAAATAACCAACGTATGTATGATTGTTACAAAATAAATAGAAATTTACATTTTCGCTGTCATAAACAGTTTTTTAAATTTAAATTTTATTATTATTGTTGTTGTTGGCATTTATGTCTGATAAGCGAAATATAAATTGGTTGTTGTTTTTTTTTTTTTTTTTATGAAAAATATGTATATTTTCGTTTGTTTTGTTGCAAAATTTGGAAAGGAATTGCTAACAAATGTAAATTGAATTCAGCTTTTTTTTGTCGGTGTGTGTTTTATGTCGAAGACTAAATAAACAATAAAGGCAACAGAAAATTGAAATTAAAAAATATTATTTGCACAAATATCCCAATAAACGAAAACGATTTAGAAATCACTTAAAACAAGCTTACCTAGCATATGTATGTATGTATGCCTTAAGCTAAGAAAAGTGTTGTGAAAAGTTATGTAAATCAGTTATTATCAAGGGTGGTGTTGGCTGAAGTAGTTAGCGCGTTGACTACTATGCAAACAATGACTCAGGGCCTGGGTTCAAACCCTGGCCAGAGCGAGTCAATCAACATCATTAATTTCTCTGATGTGCATTAGTGAGACGTTGTATTAATTGTTGTCGGACTATTTAAGTGATGAAGGCATAGCACTGGTCACTAAAA